>OX451736.1:1162244569-1163726497 GCA_948472305.1 Vicia faba
ATATATTATATATATATATATATATATATATATATATATATATATTATATATATATATATATATAAACGAAAGTATATGTTGCCTAGTTCGTAACAGTCGTTTCTCTCTAAAGAAAACTCTAAATATCATCAACTTATGTACATCCGTTTTCTCCAGTGACCACAACCCCTAAACAAAAAACTCTTAAAGGAAGCTTAAAGGATACATGACTAGAGCAACGTTCGGCACAAACTCCGACGACGACGAAGATGGTATGCTCTCTTGCTCTCTCTTTCGATCTCTCTTCACTCTTCACTTGCTCTCTTCTTTCTACTATTATCTTCTGGATGTTGTTGATACTTAGAAGTTAGGATTATGATTTTAAGGTTTGATTTCAACTTCAGCAACGTAATAGTAGAAAAATGGTAGATCCATTGCAATGAGTCAGTAGGATGCTTTATAAAGTTTGTTTGTACATATGAAAAGTTGAAGCGTGTGAGAATCTATCTTGATTGAATTTGTTTTTGTGATTTTGTTTTGCAAATTGAATTTGTTTTGAAATCTGTTTGGTCATGTATGTATGTGGGTGTGTAACAATGTGATGTTATGGTTGTTGGTTGTATTGTGATGATGTTCATGGTTGAAGTTTGTTGTGTTTTCTTGCAGATTATGGTGTTGGATGGTTAAGAGGATGATACATGGTGATGATGGTGGTAGCAAGCGTATAGTATGAGTTGATATGGTATATATGGTTTGTGTTGCAATGGAAAAAATACAAGAAGTGTGAAGTTATTGTGGAAACTTCATCCACCTTGTATTTCTTTTTCATAACATCACAAACTAGATGAACTTCATAATTTGTTACAGTTCCAAGATTATTTTCAATAAAAAGTGCGTTCTTGAAACAATTTAATATATCTTGTGGTATTATATGTTGTTAGTGTTTTGTTTCTAAAATGTATTACATGCATTTTTTGTGTTGTTGTTGACAAATATTCTCAAAACAAAAACAAAGCATTTCTAAGTCATAAGAAAGAGGCTTCTTGTGACTTAGTAATGATTTGTTCTTTAAATTCTTATACAGGTTGAAAGTAGTTGAAGTTTAGTTTATTATATGATATATAGATTGCTTGTTTTACTAACCTTTTAGTGAAAATACATTCATTTAAATTGACATAGAAACTTATAATCTTAAAATTAAGATGTATTTAAAAACTAACCTATATCAATCAATGTTTTCCGAATTATATGTGTCTCATCATTCATTTCATGCTCCTTAACATATAAAATATGGTTCAATTACGTGATTCCTTCATTACATTGATATCTTCTATTCTAGTTTAATTTTTATAACATCAATTAATTGGCTAATTCTACTTCATCGTTGTCACTTATCATCGTGATTGTTATGATCACGATTGTTATGATGATAAGTCATCATAATAATCACGATGATAAGCGACGATGATGAGGTAGAGTTAGCCAATAAATTTATATTATTCAAATTAAACTAGAATTGAAGGAATCATTGCAATGAAGGAATCATACCATTGAACCATATTTTATGTGTTAAAGAGTAGAAAATGAATGATGAGAGACATGCAATTCGAAAAACAATGGTTGATTTAAGTTGGTTTTCAAGAATAGTTTAATTTTCAGAGTATATACTTCTATATCAATTTGAATGGTTATATTTATTTAATGAGGTGTATGGAAAAACATGAATTGTAATTTATGTTCTAAAATATTGATGTTGAGAATCGAACATGGGACTTTTAGTTTTATCACAACAATTGAGTTAACTAATTATTGTGATATCGTGTGTGCTTTCCTGTATACTACAATGGTCTCAGGACAATGATTGTAGGTAACACATTTACAATATACTCTACATAAAAATGTCTGGACATGTATGATTATATATACTTTCCAACCATTGTTAAATGCTTTTTTCCTAGCATTGGTTTTTTTTTCTTTTTCAACTTCTCTCTTATCTATTACTTCCCAATCGATATCAACTTCTAGTTCTATTTTAGTTTTCTTCCCAACCTCTATTTATTTGTTCTTATCACCCATAGAGCTTGGTATATTAGGAACAACGCAATTTCTTAACTCAATAGCCTTGAAAATATCATTCATGGGATTATTGAATGTGTTATCATTAAATCCTCCATTTGAATGAGATACCAATTGTTTAGATAACTGCCTAATTTGGATTTCTAGATTCTTGATGGATGCTTCATGGATCTTACTTATTGTTTCATGGTTCTTGCTGGTTCTTGCTTATTGTTTCAAAGTTGTTTCGAGTCATCTTTATGAACTCCTGCAAGCCTTCTATAGAGAAGATTGCTTCCCAGGTTCTGAATTTTGCATATCTACTTGATTTGTAAATAGACTATAATTATTACTCCACTTAAAATTAGGATGGTCTTTCCACTCCGAATTATTAGTGTTTGAGTAAGGGTTCAAAATTTGAAAGTTTTCCGCATAGTTTACATATTTGGTTTGTCATTATGGTACATAATTTCCATTTGCATGCCCTTCCCCACAAAAATCTCATCATAATACCTAAACTTGACTTACATTTTCTTGAGCTAGAGTTAAGGCCATCAATTATTTTGATAAAGCTTCAATTTATGCCAAAAGCGCATTGTTGAGAATCTTGTTATGAATTACAACAAAATTTAATATCAATTTGTGAGGCAAAGAACAGTAACAACCAAAATAAATGGTCTACAATAATAATAATCCGTACAAAGAAAATATAAAAAAATAAGGAGAGAAAAAAATGATGGTTTGTTTACCTAATTCGATCAAACGATCTACTCTAGGGGGAGAGAAATTCTCTAATTTATACTCAGAAAGTTTATACAAGAGACTATAGATGAGTTACAATAAAATAACCTTCACCTTCAGGTTCCAAAGAACAACCCTGAAGGCACCCAAGAACAACCTTATTTTCTACCCAAGTGTTTCCAAACCTTTTCAACTATCAATATATGAATAACTCAAACCCAAAGTGTAAACAAGTGTTTCCCAATTCCTAATTCTCTTATATAACTCCAAAAGTTTCCCAAAACCCTTGTTTTTCTAAGATTTTCCTTGAGAATAGCCAAAATCCTATGATATACCTTTAAACTATTGCTCTCCCTTATTGATGTAAGCTCTAAGATTATCACACATGCAAACATATAAGAGATATATATTTATAATAGCAAATAACCAACAACTAAAGCTCAAAATCACAATCCAATCACATTTGGATTCATGGACTGAACCGAAAGAGTCTGAAACACACAAAACGAAATATTGCCAAAAAAGTCCGAAAAACTAAATCACTATTTACCGTCCGTACAACTTACTATTCACTATATGTGCGATTCACTATCCATTGTCTATACGGTTCACTATTCACTATTTGTGCGACCGTATGAATTTACTATTCACCATCCGTACGATCGTAACATTTTTCCTGATTTCTGTTTTTTTGGCTTTTTGACCGACTTTCTGAAACATCCGATTTTCGCGGTATATGCAATATCCAAAATGTGTTTTCTTTATATTTATCAATAAAGGTTTTAAGGCATATTACAATAATCTTCACCTTGACTTTAACCGTGTTGATACCAATTTAACCATCAACATCAATCCTGCTCTCTACCAAGTTGAAACTCTAATCAATAACCTTGATCAAATTCAAGCAATAATTGAATCTTGATCTCGTCACTTATATCCACTTGTTTCTAATTACCCTTTTCTTCTTAGGTAATTTAACAAGCCCGTAAGTTTAATTTTTCAACCACCCTTGACTCCACCTGTTTTCAAATGCCTCCCTGGTGGTTTTTATTTTTGTATTTTGCAGTCCTTCAGCCACATTCAAAATATAATATCCAAGACTAGTATAACTGTACCTTTGAGATGCTACAATAACCCTCCTTACCTTATCATGAGTCAAATAGTAATCAAAGATATTTGTAACCATTCCCTCACTACTGCCAGCATCCATAGTAGGAAACTCCACCTCAAACTGAGTTTTCTCCTTAAAGCTTCTGATAGGTTTCTCCCTTGGTTTTCACTATTATCCTTTTGAAGAAATTCTCTACCAACCAAGTAAGCTGTTTTAACCTCAACTCTTCTCCAAAAACTCAATAACAACTCAATGGTAACATGCATTTTTATCCTATAATTTCTGCAAAATTCATTATACTCCTCTGAAACTTTCTCAAGGCATTCATAACGCCTTAAACTTAAATCCCATAGTTCTTCCTTATCATAAAAGCCTACACTAGTAAACGATGAATGAATAACAACAATTGAACCTTCTAAAATATATAGGCTACATATCTTAGACCCTTTAGCAATAATCAATTCATCACACAAAATCTTCAACACTCCATATTCAACTCTAGTACAATAACCTAGATCATTAAACATACTTATAGATAACAAATTTCGTTTAAGTTCTGGAGCATACCTCACATTGTGTATAAGAAGTTTACGACCATCAAACATTTTAAATCTGGACGTACCAATACTATGAACCTTGCATGCCTTATTATCACCAAGGAGAACTACTCTACCTTGCACCATCTTCAAGGTTTCGAAGTATTCTATTATTGGACACATGTGATAAGAGCAACCCGAGTCAATGACCCAACTATCTTTAGTTTCCAAACTCGATACTACTAGTGCACCGACATCCTCATAACTTTCCTCGCCCAAGACAATTGCAGCTTGAACAAAATATTCATTGACCTTTCTCTCAGGATAATCCCTTTTAAAGTGGTCGATTTTCTGAAAATTAAGACATTTTACCTTTGAATTGTCAAACCTCTTTGATTTGGACATGCCTTTACGCTCACCTCCTCCTTTTGATACATTTAGGCCTTCACCGCTATCTTCAATCTTCAAATCGTTCAAATTTGAAAATTCTTTGGATTTCATCACCGTCTAGACTTTATCCAAAGTAATAGTACATTCCTTACCATAAAGAAGGGCATCCTTAAAGTGCTCAAAGGATCTGGGTAATAAACTTAACATGAGCAAATCCTTGTCCACATCTTCAATCTTCACTTCAATATTCTCAAGATCATCAATAATCTTGTGAAATTCTGTAAGTTGCTCAACTATGGATTTGTTCTCCATCTTTCGGAATGAATAGAGTTGTTGTTTCAGATATAACCTTTGAGTCAAAGACTTTGTCATATACAATGATTCAATTTTTCCCACATAACAACCACAGTTTTCTCCCTGGAGATTTCTCTTAGAACTTTATCCCCGAGGCACAAGATAATGCACTCATGGTCTTAACCAACATATCGGTCTTCTATACCTGTGTAAGCTCTAAAGGCATTGATGCTCCACTCTTTAAAACATCGATACACTTCTCTTGAATTAAAATTTTTTGCATCTTAATTTTCCACAACCTGAAGTTGTTGTTACCAGAAAATTTCTCAATCTCCCATCTACTAACCATGGTGCTCACTTGTAAAAAATACCCCTTTGCTCCACCCTCACCGCACCACTTGTTGTGAATCTTGTTGTGAAATATGACAAGATTCAATATGAATTTGTGAGGCAAAGAACAATAGTAATCAAAATAAATAGTCTACAACAATAATAATCCGTACACAGAAAATATAACAGAATAAGGTGAGAAAAAGATGAAGGTTTGTTTACCCAGTTCGATGAAACAATCTACTCTGGGGAAAGAGCATCTCTCCAATTCATTATACTCATAAAGTTATTATAAGAGATTACAAATGAGTTACAATAAAATAATCTTTGCCTTCATGTTCCCAAGAACAACCTTGAAGGCACCCAAGAACAACCCTATTTTCTACCCAAGTGTCTCCCAACCTCTTCAACTATCAATATACGAATAACTCAAATCCAAAGTGTAAACAAATATTTACCAATTCCCTTAGATAACTCCAAAGGTTTCCAAAACCCTTGTCTTTCTAAAGTTTCCCTTGAGAATAGCCAAAATCCTATGATATACCTTTAAACCATTGCTCTCCCTTGTTGCAGTAAGCTCTAAGGTTGTCACACCTGCAAGCATATAAGAGATACATATTTATAAAAGCAAATACTCAACAACTAAAGTCCAAAATCACAGTCCAATCACACATGGATTCATGGACCGAACTGAAAGAGTCTGAAACACGTATAACGAGAAATTGCCCAAAAAGTCTAAAAAACCCGAAATCATTATTCATTGTCCGTACGTTCACTATTCACTGTCCGTACGGTTCACTATTCAATGTTCGTACGATTCACTATTCATTATTCGTGCGACTATACGATTTTACTAATCATCGTTCGTACAATCGTACGATTTTTCTCAATTTCTGGTTTTTCGGCTTTTTTACCTACTTTCTACAATCTCTAAAATATGTTTTCTTTCTCATTATCAACAAAGGTTTTAAGACATATTACAACATATAGTGTGTGTATCAACCTCACTCATCCCGTTCTTCCATATAACGTTGCCACTTGTACGATACTCATTTTGACATATATATTCTCAATCATCTATTTAACTTCATTTTTATTCTTCTCTCTCATAGTACCTCCAATTGAGGCGTCGTGAAGCATTCAAGTTTGAACTCTCAAGCCTCGCGTGAAATCTTGCATCTATTTCATGTTGTCCATATTATGATTTGAGTATTTCTTCAATAATAATAACTTAAACCTTTTCCACATATCATAGATATATTTTGATTCACCTTGCTCAAAATTTGAAAATTTCCCTTTTCTCCATAAGTTGAGAATTAGTGTAAAACTATTCCAAGAACTTTTCTTCTAACTCTATCCATGTATAGATAATCCCACTCGTTAAACACACAAACTAATCTTTAGTTCGTCCAATCAAAGTGAACTTAAATAACCTAATCTTTATCTAACTACTAGTTACTCCCTCTGGTTTGCACATCAAACAAGTCTCATTGAAATAGGAAAGATGCTCCCATGGATCTCTAAACGCATTACCATCAAACAATTTATCGCTTTAACCTACTAAAATTGTACTCTTGATGTCAAAAGCTACGAGATTTGATGGTTGGATCCCAAGAGAAATTTGTCGTTTTCCTATGTGTGAAATGTTTGCTATTATAATGTCTTCTCTACCATTCTCGCTATCAGAAGGTAGTGATCATACTTGTTATTTCTGCTACTCTTCTTTTAAATGTGATAACTGAGCTACTTTTCAATTTGCTTTTGCTATTTTCTCAATTTAGAGTTGTCACCTCTCATGCAAAACTAGAAAAGAGATACCTTAGTAACACCGTTCAATACAAAAATAACTAAAAAGTAGAAAATAACAAAAAATTTAAACTATAACCAAAAGTAAAAATAAAATAAATTAAAATTAATCTTAAGCACAATATTATTGTCATGTTGAAATAAAGTAAAGAGATGATGATTATTAAAGATTAAAAACAATTAGATATTTTTTAAATTCTTTATTTCTCACTATTTGATAACTGTATATATTTTTTAAAAATTTTCCTCTAATATTACGATAAATTAACAAAATAGTTATTACCAAATTCTTTGTTTTATAATTCTCTCTTTTAAAACAATTGTCTAGTCACTTCGCTAAATTCAAAGTCAAAACTGATTTTATTCACACATTAATTTTTTAATCACAAAATTATAATTCTTTATTTTTAAAGTAGTTATTAAATTTGAACAGTTAAATTTAGACCAGATCTCAAAAACTACCGCTAGTAGTCATTTAAAACCTAAGTTCAATTTATATATTTGTCAACATATAAAATTTATTAAGAACAAAATTAACTTGATAATACTAAAATTAGAATTTTATAAAATAGTACTCATTCGATTGCATAGTTCAAATAACTCTAAATAAATTTATCTCAAAAGGCCTAATCTAAAAAAAATTAATTATTCATAATTATAATATTCATAGCCAAAAATTTAGAAGGAAAATACATGAATTCAAAGATAGAATTAATTCTCAATGACGAAAAGAGTTCAATTCTCCTGTTAAGAACGCAATTTGAGAAATAATAAATTCGATTTTTAGATGGAAATAATGTTTGATCATTGTTCTTATCTCTTAACACAAACTCTAAATTATTAGAATTCATTTCTCATACGAATCAGAGTGCGAAAGCCAAAAAAAAAAAAATCTTCAACTTTTGCAAGCATCCAAGTCTCTAAAATCTGACATCCTTATAAAATTTTGAAAAATACTTTTTTATAAAAGTTAAAATGCGTCAAAAATTAACACATATTTCGGACTCAAATGTCAGTTATGTTCATTACTTCAATTCAGATAAATTCAAAAAATTCTTCAAGCAAAATAAATACTCAACTTGTTTCACTGTCTCATCTTTTCTTTTCGCTCTAGTGGAATAACAAAGATTCTTTAAATTGATAAATTTGATGCCCTATTAACAAAATCAAATAACTTCCATTTTCACGTTTCACTTTTTTTTCTTTCTCAATTCATGCAAGACTTTATTATCTGCACCCTCTTTAAAAACCTTTAATTCTTTTATTGAGAGTAAAAACACGTTTAATTCAACCCTTGAAAATTATTGAGACTTAATTTTATCCTATGATAAAAAAAATACATTTTAATATTTTAAAAAATTAATCAAAATAATTTCTCCTCAATCTTTTTTTATAATAAAAGAATAGCTCATTTGTTGAGTATAGAACAAGTATACATAGATGATACTTAATATTTGATTACTAGTTAATAAATTTATTGCAATCCTATAATTAATATTAGTCATGTTGAATCCTTGCATTCTAGAACTTTATAACAAAAACACTTTCTTTAATTTATTTTTCTATTGTTCTGGATTATGTGAGGACATTTTCACCTCGCCTCAAATATTTATTATATGTATTGCTCACTAAATAAATAATAAAAATATAAAAAGTTGTTTGCATTTTTACGAAAAATCAAATAATATTTTTACAAACTATTCAAATTATAAGGTATAACTACAATAGAAAAAAGTAAGAGGAATTATTACACAAAGCCAAGAAACAAAAATCAACCAAGACAAACCTAGTAATACATAAGTGATAGAAAGTCCAAAAGAATTTTAATAAAACCTTTTTGAATGAAAGATTATGAGTTTTAGATATTAGTATCTTTATTTTTAAATTCTATTTTGTTTCTAGAAGGGTTAGGCCCATTAATTTTTATTTTCTCCAAGTGGCTTAGGCTCATTAGCTGCTAGTATTTATATCGTAAGTGTGAGACTGATTAGGATATAAAAAATCAGAATTTATTTTATTTTTCTTAGTTTAAATTTTACTTCTTAATGTCTCATGGTGAAACCCTAATAGGGCAGTAGTTGTAGAACCAAACCTCTATCATTGGTGCATTCATCACCTTCCTCAATGTCTCTTAAAAAATATACTTCTAACCCAAAAAACCTTGATGAGTCCATTCAACACACAAATTTACGGTTGGATGATCTCATTTTTTTCAACCGCAACTTTGAATCTGCCATGGAACAAGACAACCTCAACCTTGCACGCCAGATCTGTGAGCTAGACAACAGCGTTAACGAACGGCTGCAGACTGGTTTTACAGAACTCAGCAAACAGATGACCAAACAACTCAGTCAACCGTTTGCTGCCATGACAACATTTATCTCTCCAAGCAGATCTACAACACCAGGTATTGTTAGCTCCCTTTTACACCCAACAAGCTCTGAAAATATTGTTATTAGTACATCTTTTCCATTATTACACATTCCTTTACCCACCAGCCAAGCTCACAACCGTGCCAGCCTCTCTAACAACAAACTTTGTATACCAAACCCACAACCACACCCTTCTATTCCCCTAACACAACCCACAACCCACCTTGGCAGTTCTGCCTTCTCAACTTACCAAACAACTTCATTTCAACACCCATTTTCCCAACCCATTC
Organism: Vicia faba; assembly: GCA_948472305.1. NCBI lineage: Eukaryota > Viridiplantae > Streptophyta > Magnoliopsida > Fabales > Fabaceae > Vicia > Vicia faba. Next base: position 1,162,254,475 of record OX451736.1, read on the forward strand.
ACACAACCCCATTTCAAACCCCATTTTCCCAGCCCATTCACACATCCCCATTTCAAACCCCTTTTACCCAACATAATCAATTTTTACATCAACCCAACTATACTCACAATGCAATGCGGGACCCTAAAATTTAATTGGGAATTTTTGATGGTATGGATGCTTTGGAATGGTTATTCAAATCAGAACAATTTTTTGGATTTTACAATATTCCAATTGAAAATCGACTACCTATGGCTGCTTTTTACATGAATGGAGAAACACTTGGTTGGTATAAGTGGATGTTTCAAAGTCAACAATTAATGGATTGGAATTCCTTCGCAAGAGCCCTCGAATTATGTTTTGGACCATCCACTTATGAGAATCATCAGGCCCAGCTTTTTAAGTTGCGACAACATGGATCAGTGGCTGAGTATCAAGCAAATTTTGAGAAAATCAGTGACCAAGTGCTGGGTTTACCACCAGAAGTAATGCTTAATTGTTTTATTTCAGGTTTACTTCCGAAAATTAGAAACGAAATTGCTATTCATCAACCATACTTCATCTCACAAGTTGTGGGCCTTGCAAAGTTGATAGAGTCCAAATTAAAGGACTCCAAACCAAGATTCCTCAAATCCTCCTCACAATTTCCGTTTGTTTCCTATAATCCAAATAGCACGAATCCTAAATCCACCACCACACCAACACCTAATTCCACTAACACTCAATCACTATCAAAAAACCCCAACCCAGTTTCGAACCCACAAACCATTTCCACAACCACAAATCATTTTCCAATCCGCATAATCACCACTGCTCAACGGGAAGAATGTAGAGCTAAGGGCTTATGTTTTAATTGCGATGACAAATTTATTCCTGGCCACCGTTGTAGCGCAGGAAATTTTCTTTTACTTATGGTTGATGAAGACACTAACATTCAAGATGATAGGACTGTTGAAGTGAATAAAACAATTGAAGAAGTCACCAATTCTGAAGAGACTTACTTCCAATTATCCCCCAGGCAGTTAGCGGATAATTTCCCCCAAAAACCTTAAAATTCAAGGGCATTCCAGATGGCTTAAATGTCATAGTTTAAATTAACACCGACAACACTCACAACATACTCCAACCACGCATCGCGCAACACCTTAAGATTCCTACAAAACCTATCCCAATTTTTTCGGTCATGGTTGGAAATGGTTCTCAACTTAGTTGTTCCGGATTATGTCCACAAGTTCCAATCACCTTACAAAACCACTTATTTTTTATTCCTTTCTACTTACTTCAAATTGAAGGGGTTGATGTAGTGTTAGGTATGGAATGGTTGCGTACTTTGGCTCCCCTCCTTGCAGATTTCTCCATCCTAAAAATCTCTTTCACTCATAATAACAAAGAGGTCACTATTACGGGTGATCCAAAAACTGTGTAGGGCTGAATCTTCCGCACATAGGATCTGAGGTGTAGCTTAGGGCAGGACGCCCCGTCATACTTGGTGAAGGATGGTGCTTTAAACTTGTGAGGGATGATCACACCAGTAGATAAACCCAAGTCTCCGAAATCCAAACCAGGCACTTGTTGAATCTCCATGGCGTTCAGACGGTCTTCCAACTGCTTGTACCGGTCTTCAGCGGGAGGATACTGTTCCTCATTAAAGTCAGTATCATTGTCAGAGACCACTGGACTTAGAGCCCTTCCCCCCTGGGGACTGTCTTTGCCTACAGAAGAACCAGCTTCCTCATTCTGCAGAGTGTTGCCAAATCTCCGGCCCGTGTTGAATAGAACAGTTCTCTTCTTCTTCTTCTCTTTCTTCAGGAGCAGAGCCTTCAGCTCTTCTTGGCCTTGAGGCAAACCCATGATCAGCTCTTGAAATTGTGCGTTCTGCGCCTGAAGGGCCTTGATAGACATCTCGGTTGATGATTCAGGGTTCATGATGCTAAAATAAACAGCGAAGAACAGTAAGCAACCTGAAAAGAAGAATACCTGCTATGCACATGATGAATGGAATGCGTATGAGTCATGTTTTCAAAGACAATCGGGAATCAACTTTGTAAACAAAAAGAAACCCACTTCATTAGATTCAACTTTGAAATTTAAATTGTTCAACAGGTTGCCCTTAGGCGTTACATAAAATGGAAATACTGAAAAGGGAAATAAAACTGTAAAAGAACATCCAAAGCTCATCATTGATCCCAGGGTCTCCTCTTCTCAGTACGGATATAGTCATTCAGAGCTCGCTCATTCTCCAACTGCTTTGTCAGCTTCTGGATCTTCAATTCCTGCTCGTTGAACTTTTCCCGATAAGAATCCCGTTCTTCTCGCAGTTGCGACCAAGACCTCTTTAATGTCTCATAATCAGTAGGTATCTGAGGAGGGAGGACAGTTGGAGGAGCCCCATCTTTGTCAGGATACTCAAGAATGAAGGGTCTGACAGCTTCGTATGGCATACCTAACTTCTGAGCACGGATGCGAACCCATTTGTAGTAGGCTTCCATAGGTAGAGAAGTCTTTGGCCCCAACTCTTGTGGATCAGCTTTATGAACTCTGTCCCAAGCCTTGATGAACCTACGACGCAATTCATCACTATCCACCTGAAACTCAAAACTGATGTGAGGCACCAACATCTCATGAGGCCCTGCTCTTCTGGCCCTTCCAAACTGACGGAGCGCTAGACATGGATTGTAAGAGATTCCTCCTTGAGTACCAATCAAAGGAACATTAGGGTATTCTCCGTAACGATCAATAACAACTATCTTATCCAAACCTCTGAAAGTCCAAATGATTTCTTTATCAGTGAGAGACATTAACCTATGAGCCCAACCTCTTCCTTCTTGGTTTTTCAGTACGAACTTAGGGAGGTGCGAAATAAACCACCTCACCAACAAAGGGATGCAACACCACAAAGTTCCTCGTCTTCGGGCAGTACGAGCATAAAGTTGTTGCAGGATGTCACCCAAGAGAGTGGGCACAGGATTCTGAGACATGAAGATCCCTATGGAAGTGGCATTGATGAAGTTGTCAGGATTAGGAAACAAGACTAGCCCATAGATTAAGAGAGCCAAGATGTCTTCATATGCCCTAAAGTCCAAGTCATTCCAGAGACGGTTAGCTTTAACAAATAGAAACTTGGCCAAGAAACCCTTAACTCCGCTTCTAGTCACCCAGTTGTCCATTACTTCTTGATGGGTCAAGGGAAGAGCTGCAGCAACCTCCTCAAGCCTGAGGGTCTTTTCCCAACCAGTGTAAGGAGTCTGATCCAAGATAGGGATACCAAGAAAATCAGAGAACTCTTCTAGCGTAGGGACCAGCTGGAAGTCTTGAAAGGTGAAGCACTGGTACAGAGGGTCATAGAACTGGGTCAGGACACTCATCAACTGTTGATCCCGCTTTGCAGTGACTAAACTGAGAAGAGAACCATGCCTCTGGATGAAGGAAGTAGTATTTGGAATTCTGCTAACCAATTCTTCAAGTAACTCAGGTGAGTGAACAAACTTGAACCGGATAGTATTCCTTCGCATAGGCATCATGATGTCCTACAAAACAGAGCAAAGGTGAAACCCTCTTGTCTTTGAAATGGTCAGTCCTTATGCAGGATGCATGCAATGCTCATGATGTTATGATGTTATGATAAAGCACACCACAAATATTTACAAAGGCAAACATGATAAGGCACACAAGTCACACAAGACAAGCCCTTAAAGTTTAGGCCAGCATGGGGTCTAGGTATTACCCTCTTTCAGTTTGTTGGTTCACACCTGTCCTATCAAGAGTAACCGGGTTCTTAGAGGATCCCAATATCATTGACTACCCTCAATCGGTCATAACTCCAGCATCACAATCTTTTCTTGCGGCCAGAACCATCACGAGAGTTTAGCCTCAATGGGCGTAGCATACTGCTACTGTTCTATTGGCCAAGTTGTGTCATTTAAGGTTCTAAGGTCTGTTGGTGCTTAATGACTCCTCAGAAGACCCATATTCTCCTCGTTGCAACACAAGGGATATCGGTACAGACCAAGGCGCCACACCAACGTAGCCACTGCTTCACCCATGTCGGTCTACGCCGGACAGGTCCCTCACAGCTTATGCTACCTAAACAGGGTATCCCCAGATCCGGGTTAGGATCTATGTAACTCCGATGCAACCCACAATTTAAAGCAAACAAGTCAAAACAATTGAAAACACAGTTATGAACTATCCTAAGGTACACCTCACTTTATAAGAGTCCCCAGCAGAGTCGCCAGTTCTGTGATCGGTGGATCTGGAACTGACTGTTTAACGCTGGTTCGCGAAATGTCGCGGAAGCAAGAGTCGCCACCGTCTTTTATTTTCTCCAATATGGAAAGGACAAAAGCACAGAAAAATTCCTTATTGAGATTAGCTCTCGGTTCGGGAGGTAGATTTATAGAAAGGGAAGGTGTTAGCACCCCCTTCTATCCATGGTTATCCATGGGATCTTAGATACTTGCTCATTTGTGTTTTCAAAAATGTTTGTTTTCTTTTCAAGGTAAGTGGGTTTGAAAAAGTTTCGTTTAAAATTTCAGTTCGACTCTTGTATTAGTCCTCAAGAGTGTTTGAAAAATTGTTTGAAAGCTTTTTGAAAGTGTTGGTGTGAAAAGAAGTTTTGATTTATTTTGAATTTAGAGCAAGTATCTACGAGTCATCTACCTACCCTAAGGAATTAGTCTGTATAAATGTCCTTAAGGTAGTGCCATCCCACCATTGAGAGGTAGGTAGCACCACCGTTGGAGGTGTTCGGGTCAATTCGAGGGTTAGGGACAGTGTGGTCACCAGAGCAATAGTAGGACACCTTAGAAGCTACCCCCATGCCATGTTCATAGACATGAGGACTTACTAAAACGTCCTCTACTCGACGATCACGTTTCGAGGGGCAAGGCAACAGTGAGGCGTACCCTAGGGGTGGCGTGTGAATTGTGTGTCATTTTCAGATAATATTTGTCTTGTCATGCATTTGGTGATCTATGCTTTGATTTTATTTGGGCATACATTCTTTCATGTGATTATTAGCAGTTAAGGGTGCGGAAATTAAAATGCGGAAAAATAAAGGTCCTACGCTATTACAAGGCGCGGGTCTATACATCGCCAAATTAAACAAAGACCCGATTTGAAATAAAATGCAGAAAGTAAATGTCCTAATTATCTATTACAAGGCCTTGGGGAAAATACATTATATCCACAAAAGAAATAAAAATAAATGCGAAAAGAAATTAGAATCGAGTGCGAGGGCGTTGGACCCTTTAAAGAAATTAAATTAAAATTACAAATTAATTAATGATGGAATAAAGAAAAGAAATTATTTTTAATGTTTTTTTGGTATTTATGAACATAAAGAAATAAGATTAATTATTATTAGAAACCCTAATTCTACACTATTTTTAATTTGTTAAAGAAAAAATATTTAAGTTTAAACCTAATTTAGCCCTAATTAATTAATTGCATATTTATTTACAAAATAATTATTAATTAATAGTGATAAGAAAAAAAAGATTATTTATTAAGAAAAAGAATAAGGATACTAAAAAAACCCTAATTTCTACCTTTTTTAGTTTATTTGAGAAAATATTAAAATTTAAAAGAACCCTAAATTAAACTAATTTGCTTAACAAAATTTATTTACAAAATATTAAATAAAACATATTTTTATTTTTATGATTTCTGATTTTTTTGTATTTTTATATTATAAAATTAATTTGGTGAATTAAAAGAAAATAATTAACATAATTAAAATAAATAAAAGAAAGAACAAAAAGAGAGAAAGAAAATGCAAACATGGGGGGTGGTTGACCCAAATTGAGGAGGTTTATAGAAAGCAGTTTGGCCCAAGAATTCCAGGCCCACGTTGACTTTCATTGTTTGTGTGAGGAGTGGTTGACTGGTGTCCATGGTGATCTGCAAATTCTGACCTTTGGATTGGGACCCCTGGCCACTTGGCAGGCACAAGCGTTGGGGAGTTTGGTGGACCACTGGAAGGGGATTATACCTGAACGCATTATAAACAAAATTATGAAGAATATGGGGGACTTGGGAATCGAACCCAGGTCCCATTGCCTGCGTGACAACACATCAACCAACCCAACCAACGCTTGTCTTTGTTAATTAAATGGAATATGAATAATATGAGAGAGAAACAATTATTATGTTGGACAAATAAAAAAGGGTGCCAGTTATTCAAACTGGCCAATCATCATTCAACACGCTAGCATCTTCTTCTCCCTTCTTCGTTTTTTGCCTGAAAATAAACAATGGATAGCGGGGGTTTTAAACCCCCACTAAATGGTACCTACAAAAATAACGAATAGAGCACAGTTAATCAGAAATTGAGCGCGAGGTGGTCAATCGTTTCGTCCAGATGCCCTGGTTTCGATAGTACTAGTCTGGTTGTCCAATTTTTCCTCAAGCGTAAAACCCTAATTCAAGGTTCCTGAAACCCTAAAAAATGTCCATGGTGGATTCTCCTACAGGCAGCCATTCTTCAATTGAACGATGCCATTAGCTTTAGAATGAACATGTTAGTATAAATCAAACATTAAATGCATGGGAAATGTGTATAAATTCAAATACGAATATGCAAAAGTTCATGAACAGGGCGACTGTGTTCTACCACTTCTTTGGGTTAGGGGTTGTGTTTTTGATTGCAATCCCTTCCTGGATGTGTAAGCAAGCTATTGGAATGGTTTTTTGGCCTTGAAACGCACTGCAGCTATGAAAACAGTTTTGATATTTTTAAGAAAAAATGCAAGTTTTTGTTTTGAGGTTTCAGTGCAGCATTCATGTCCTTAGCATTAGGGTTCTCTTTGCATATGTATGAGGAATGCTTTAGGTTAGAAAAACTGGCCCAACATCCATGTATTCAATGCCTTTGAATTTGTGATTTTCAAGCATCTTTTTCAATCTTTTCTTACCATGGAACTTGCCTATTTTGGAAGATTTGGTCTCTTGAGCATGTGCACGAAATATTTAGGTCATGATGAGGGAATATGTTGCACAAAAAGATTTGGAAAACATGTTTTAGTATTTTTCTTATATTTAATTTTAATTAAATGAATTAATAGGATTAAAAACTCAATTAATTAATTAAAAATAAGAAAATAACTCTCCTTTGGGTCAATGGGTCGTGCATAGCTTTTGGGTGATGATTCTTGGAAGAAATTGAGGCCCATTAGCAATTTTGAGGCATTTGAAGCAAAGTTGACTTTTCAAAAATCCCAAAAATTTCCCAACTTCCACAAGGCATATCTTGCTAAATTTTTAAGATTTGATCATGTTCTTGGACATATTGGAAAGGTCTTGAAGTCCTCTAACCAATGCCATTGGTCCCATGTCATTTTAATTTACCAATCTCAAGTTATGGTCTTTGACTTAAAGTGCCTTTTTGTTGACTTTTGAAAATGACCTATAATGTTGAGATTGATAACTTTTTGTGAGGGCATTTCTTGGACTTGAAGTGTGAAGAGGAGTTGTAGGGAATGTCATTCTCTTTAAAATGAGATTTGGATGGAATTTTTCTGATAAACCATGTGGAAGTTATGCCTTGGTCAATTTGCAGTTGACTTTTTCAGCTGTCCAAATATAGAAACTTTTGCATCTTGAGACTTTTTGAGCCATGCTTTGAGAATCATGATCAAGAATTGATCAAATGATGTTTGTGGCTTCAAAATAAGATGTTGACCAAAAATCTTGACTTTTGACTGTCAAATGACCATTTTGCCCCTGCGATTGACTGTTGAGCAATTAGGCTTTTTGACTGTTAGGAGGCCATTGGACTGTGCAACCTTTGGGGAGATTTTAAAGCATGCTCTTAGCAAATCTTGAAGAAAATGGGAGGGCAAATTTTGGGGTACAACAGTTGCCCCTGTTCAATCTTCTTAGACCTGAGGATGTAGATTGGCTGTCGTGCCTTTCGTAATCCGAAGGTGGAAGATGATTGAACACTAGAGTGCCCAGAAATTTGCGCTCACGTGTTAGCAGTGTGATGTGGGGAATGGGCTTACAAATTCCATTTGGAGATTGATGGATAGGAAGATGGGCTTATAGATTCCATGTTGAGAGGTGATGGATAGATGGATGGATCAGGGATGATTACTATCTCAACGGGGCGGTGAGAGAACCTTGGATGATTACTACCTCAACAGTAACGATGAGAGAATCTGGGGCGATTACTACCTCAACAGTAACAAAGAGAGAACCTGGGGCGATTACTACCTCAACAATAACGATGAGAGAATCTGGGGCGATTACTACCTCAACAGTAACGATGAAGGAATCTTGGATGTCTTCTACTGAGTCTTCATCAGGAAAATCTTTAGGAATCGATTTAACTGGACCAGAGAAGGCCTTTGACTGGATCGGCATCAGAAAAATCTTTAGGAGCCGATTTAACTGAACCAGGCAAGGTCTTGGAATCTTCAACTGGAATAAGAATCAGGGAGATCTTAGGGTCGATATGACTGAACCAGAGAAGGCCTTTGACTGGATAAGAATCAGAAAAATCTTTAGGAGTCGATTTAACTGAACCAGGCAAGGTCTTGTAATCTTCAACTGGAATAAGAATCAGGGAGATCTTAGGGTCGATCTGACTGAACCAGAGAAGGCCTTTGACTGGATAAGAATCAGAAAAATCTTTAGGAGTCGATTTAACTGAACCAGGAAAGGTCTTGGAATCTTCAACTGGAATAAGAATCAGGGAGATCTTAGGGTCGATCTGACTGAACCAGAGAAGGCCTTTGACTGGATAAGAATCAGAAAAATCTTTAGGAGTCGATTTAACTGAACCAGGCAAGGTCTTGGAATCTTCAACTGGAATAAGAATCAGGGAGATCTTAGGGTCGATCTGACTGAACCAGAGAAGGCCTTTGACTGGATAAGAATCAGAAAAATCTTTAGGAGTCGATTTAACTGAACCAGGCAAGGTCTTGGAATCTTCAACTGGAATAAGAATCAGGGAGATCTTAGGGTCGATCTGACTGAACCAGAGAAGGCCTTTGACATAGATAAGAATCCGAAAAATCTTTAGGAGTCGATTTAACTGAACCAGGCAAGGTCTTGGAATCTTCAACTGGAATAAGAATCAGGGAGATCTTAGGGTCAATCTGACTGAACCAGAGAAGGTCTTGGACATAGCTGAGAACTTGACTAGCTCTTTCCTGAAAGGTAAAGGTCAGTCATATGCAATGCATGATATGGATCAAGCAATGATGTTCTCAACATAAATGAGATTGTATGTTCATGATGTGTATATGCATGCTATAATGTATGGAAATGCGATGTTTATGAATGTATGTTTTTGTCTAGGAAAGTAAATCCTTGATGGGTGCCGGGAAGTCACATCCTGGGATGATGTAGAGCTTTTGTTTCCACTGGGGAGTGATTGCAAGAATGAACCGGTAGGAGAAGATGACTCTGTTGAGGACGAAACTTGATGAAGAGATTACTCTGTGGGGAATAACTACTCTAGTGATCTTGTTGGGGAACAGTACTCTGTGGGAAGAGAGGTACTCTGTTGAGATGTTGATGGTAACTTTGCTGGGGATACCGTTGTTATGTTGGAAGTGTTAATAGACTCCGCTGGGGATAAGAAGACTTCGCCGAGGACGATCTTCTCGTGGCTTTTGGCTGAGGATAACCCAGTTATATCCTGGTAGGGAAATAACCTTTGAATAAAGCCGGGGGACGCGTTCGTGCTCTGTGGGGGAGAAGCTTCCAGAATCTACTGGGGATAAGCTTCCTGCTGAGGAGATGATTCAAACTTTCCTGGGGAAATCTTGAACTATACTGGACTCTCCTGGGGAAATTTTGAGATGTACTGGGAGTGACTCCACTGAATGTCTGGTTGACCGCCGGGGAATAATCTTAGATCAAGACTGCCGGGGATGCTTGTTAAGAATATTTGTATATTGTGCTGGGGAATGTTGAGATCTGCGGGGGATACCCAACTTCCTTAAGGCTGTTTGTATAACTTTGCTTGGGGAGAGTGCATTGACTTGCTGACTCACTCTCTGGGGAATTAAGGTATATTGGTTATATTCTTAGCTGAACCTGCCTTGATACCTTGATGGACAGAACCATTAGACCGTTTAGACAACTCATTATTGCCCCTGTTTCTAATGTTACCTATAATTAATCCTTTGTTTCGTATGCAAATATTTATGAGTTAGCAATTATTGTCAAATGCATATATCACAAATTGAACCTTGGACGTTCTTCGCAAAACAAAACAGAAAAAGGAAAAAAACAAAAGGCAATTTGTCTGAAAAGTGTATTTATATTGATTTTTTTTTAATTTGCCTGTAAATAGGCGTTTATGTACAAGAGGCTGACGTCCTAGTAAGAGAACGCCGCCGAACAAAGAGTTTATACAATTTGTACAAAAGGGAAAACAAAACAGCTATGTGAAAAGAATGATCCCACTTGGTTCCAACTCTGCTATCGCCTTTATATCTTCGAGCGTCTCATCACTTGATGACCTAACTGAAGATGAAGCTGATTGATTGATGCTGTCTGAACTTGATGTTGATACCGAATTCTGGATGCAAAGTGATTCAATGAGACATAGTATTACGCTTCAATCCCTAACTTTTGCCTGGACCGTCCTTTCGGGTTTTCAGTCCACCGGGATACCCATTTTTGCCCAAGCCGCCTTTTCAGGTTTTCGACTTGCCGGGTGTACAGCTTTTTTCATTTCATCCCTTCATTTTGCCCGAACCCTTTTGGTTCGCCGGGAAGCCCTAATTTTTGCCTAGGTATGTCAACCTAGCGGGTCTTTTATCATGCGTAGTATCTTTTTACTATGTCTGCATTGGCGGGGTGAGGAAGGTCGTCACCATCCATGGTGGTTAGAATCATGGCTCCTCCTGAGAACACATGTTTAACCACAAATGGCCCTTCGTATGTAGGGGTTCATTTGCCCCTTGGATCACTCTAAGGAAGGATGATACACTTGATTACCAGATCCCCAACTTGATATTCTTGTGGTCTGACCTTTTTGTTAAATGCCCTGATCATCCGTTTTTGGTACGTCTGACCATGACAAATAGCAGTGAGTCTCTTTTTGTCAATTAGATTTAGCTGATCAAGTCGTGTCTGGATCCAATCATCATCGCTCAGATCTGCATCCTTCATTATCCGGAGAGAGGGTATTTGCACTTCAATTGGTAAGACTGCTTCCATGCCGTAGACCAAGGAAAAAGGAGTTGCCCCGGTTGACGTCCTTGCTGAGGTACGGTACCCATGTAGAGCAAACGGTAACATTTCGTGCCAATCTTTATAGGTCACTGTCATCTTCTGCCCAATTTTCTTGATATTCTTATTTGCTGCTTCTACAGCCCCATTCATCTTCGGCCGGTAGGGAGAAGAGTTGTGGTGCTGTATCTTAAATTGCTCGCAGAGCTCAGTGATCATCTTGTTATTGAGATTGGTACCGTTGTCTGTAATGATCCTTTCAGGGACGCCGTATCGGCAGATTAGGTTATGCCGAATGAACCGTGCCACGACATTCTTGGTTACAGTGGCGTAGGAAGCTGCCTCAACCCACTTCGTGAAGTAATCAATCGCTACCAAGATGAAGCGATGCCCGTTGGACGCCGTAGGTTTAATCTCGCCGATCATATATATGCCCCACATTGCAAATGGCCAAGGTGCTGTCAAGACATTCAGAGGAACTAGAGGAACGTGCACCTTGTCTACGTAAATCTGGCATTTATGACACATCCAAGAATGTTGGTAACAGTCGGCTTCCATTGTGGACCAGTAATATCCTGCCCGAAGGATTTTCTTTGCCATAGTGTGTCCACTGGAATGTGTTCCGAAGGTACCTTCATGCAGCTCTGCCATGACCCTTTCTGCTTCAGTCTTATCCATACAATGCAGTAAGGTTGAATCATGGTTTCGCTTGTACAGGATGCCATTGCTGAGGAAGAACTTTGCAGCGAACCTTCTCAGAAACTTCTTGTCATTGACAGATGCACATTCAGGGTATTCCTGAGCTTCCAAGTATCTCTTCACCTCATGGTACCAAGGTTTCTCAGTCACTACCTCAGCCTCGAGATCACAACAGTATGCTGGTTCGTCCAGTTTCCAGATGATGACCCGGGGAGCCTCATTTTCCCATTTGACTTTGAACATGGAAGACATCGTAGCTAACGCGTCCGCCAGCTGATTCTCCTCTCTTGGGAAATGTTCAAAGGTTATCTCTGTGAAGTGGGGGATCAAGGTCAACACACATTCTTTGTAAGGAATAAGATTCGGATGTTTCGTATCCCACTCGCCTTTGATCTGATTGATCACGAGAGCGGAATCTCCGAAGACACTCAGAAACTTGATCCTTAAGTCAATCGCAGCTTGGAGACCCATGATGCATGCCTCATACTCCGCCATGTTGTTGGTGCAGTTGAAACATAGCCGGGCAGTGAGTGGAGTATGAGTGCCTTGAGGGGATATGATCACAGCGCCGATACCGTTACCCAAAGAGTTGGAGGCTCCGTCAAAGTGCATAGACCATCGGGATCCTTCCTCAGGTCCTTCATCCGGTCCATGTACTTCGCAATCAGTCACTATCATGATACTCTCGTCTGGAAACTCGAAGTTCATTGATTGATAGTCGTCTACTGCCTGATGTGCCAAGTGGTCTGCCAACACACTTCCTTTGATGGCTTTCTGAGTCGTGTACTGGATGTCGTATTCCATCAAGATCATTTGCCATCTTGCTATTCTCCCAGACAGAGCAGGCTTTTCAAATATGTACTTTATTGGATCCATCTTAGAAATCAACAAAGTAGTGTGAGTCAGCATATACAGTCTCAGCCAGCGAGCAGCCCATACCAAAGCGCAGCAAGTTTTCTCGAGCAGTGAGTATCGGGTCTCACAGTCGGTAAACTTTTTGCTAAGGTAATAAATGGCGTGCTCTTCTCGGCCAGACTCGTCATGCTTCCCCAGCATACACCCCATTGAGTTGTCAAGTACTGTCAGGTATAGTATCAGAGGTCTCCCTTCAACCGGTGGCATCAGAATGGGTGGTTCCTAGAGGTACTCTTTGATTCTGTCAAAAGCGGCCTGACATTCATCATTCCAACGTACTACCTGATCTTTCTTCAGCAGCTTGAAGATTGGCTCACAGGTAGCAGTTAGGTGCGAAATGAATCGAGCAATGTAATTCAGGCGTCCTAAAAAACCTCTGACCTCTTTCTCTGTCTTAGGAACTGACATCTCTTGAATGGCTTTAACCTTGGCAGGGTCCACTTGGATACCCTTATCACTTACGACGAAGCCTAGCAACTTTCCAGATCTTACCCCGAAGGTGCACTTGTTCGGGTTCAACCTCAGCTTGTACAGTTTCAGACGGTCAAACAGTTTCTGCAGATGATCAAGGTGTTCTTCCTCAGTTTGGGACCTTGCAATCATGTCATCGACATACACTTCGATCTCATGATGGATCATGTCGTGAAATAAAGCAACCATGGCACGTTGGTAGGTTGCCCCAGTGTTTTTCAGTCCAAAAGGCATGACCTTGTAGCAGAAGGTGCCCCACTGAGTAACAAAGGTAGTCTTTTCCATATCTTCAGGAGCCATCTTGATCTGATTATACCCTGAAAAACCATCCATGAAAGAGAAAACCTTGTGCTGAGCCGTATTGTCAACCAGAACGTCAATGTGAGGTAGGGGAAAGTCATCTTTGGGGCTGGCCCTGTTCAGATCCCTGTAATCGACACACATTCTGACCTTACCATCCTTCTTCGGTACCGGCACCACATTGGCAACCCACTGAGGGTAAGAAGTCACTGCAAGAAACCCGACCTCGAATTGCTTCATAACCTCAGCTTTGATCTTCTCGAACATCTCTGGACGCATACGACGGACCTTTTGCTTAACCGGAGGGCAGTCTTCCTTGGTAGGCAAGTGATGGACCACAATGTCAGTATCCAACCCAGGCATGTCTTCGTAGGACCAGGCAAAGATCTCCACATAATCATGTAGCATCTGAGTAAATCGTTGCTTCACGCTGAGCTCCAGATTAGCACCAATCTTGACCTCCTTTCTATCTGTATCAGTACCCAGATTTATTGTTTCCACCGGCTCTTCATGTGGTTGAATTGCCCTCTCTTCCTGGAGTAACAGTCTTGCAAGCTCGCCAGGCACTTCGCAATCATCTTCACCTTCGTCTTCGGCTAAGTTGATCGGATTTTCGAAGTCATAACTGGCAGTAGCAGAGTCGTTACCAGTGAGATCCAGAGTGGATTGAAACCTGTATGGGTGAGTGTGTGTAAATACAGCTGTTTTGCAATATATAAAGAAAGGAAAGAAAGAAAAGGAGCACAAGATTTGAAATGTGATAAAACGTCCAAGGTCTTTATTCATGATATATGAGATGACAATTAATATGCCCTCACAAATGAAGCCACGGTGCCCCGGGTAAGACACCGGGCCATAGAGTTTCAATTCATTGTTTATTACAAATAACAAAAACAAAGGAATTCATTACTGCGTAACGAAAGTAACAGGTAGGTTGTCCTTTGCAGTCCAATTGCTAGGTCCACTATCGGTCGTCGGATAAATCCAGCTGTCGAACTCTGATTCTTCCACTTCATCCTCATCCCCAATAGCATTCACTCCATGAGCAGGCAGGGGAGCTGTCACTACGTTGGGCTTCTCAGGTGCCTCAAACTGTACCTCCCTTGCATCAATAAGGTCTTGCACCTTATTCCTCAGGGCCCAACAATCATCAGTAGAATGCCCCAGGCTATCAGAGTGATAAGCACAGTGAGCATTTGGATTATACTTGGGAGAAGCAGTATTCACAACCTTTGGAGCCTCTCGGACAGTCACCAAGTTGGTTGATAGCAGTTGCAGCAGGATTTGTGACAAGGTCATACTCATCCGGGTAAATTCTCTTCTGGGTCTCTCAGCCCTTTGTTGATTGGTTTGCCGGGGAGCGGCAGCAGGTTTAGCAATCATCATCGCGTTGACAGATTGGCGGCGCTCTGGTTTATCTTGCCTCCTAGGCCCATACACAGCACTGGCCTCCTTCTTAAAAGGTTTCTTCTCAGCACTTGAAGACGCACCTTTCTGAATTTTACCGGACTTCATTCCAGCCTCTATCCTCTCCCTAGTCAGAATGAGGTCAGTAAACCCTGCGGATGAATTGCCAATAAGATGATTGAAGAATGGCCCAGATAGGGTCCCCAAGAACATATCTACCAGCTCACGGTCAATTAACAGAGGCTGCACCCTGCCAGCCAGGTCCCTCCACTTCTGCACATACTCTTTAAAACCTTTGCCTGATCCTAGCGACATACCCTGGAGTTGGGTACGTGTAGGAGCAAGGTCGGCATTATATTGATACTGCTTGTAAAAAGCAGTAGCCAACTCCTCCCAGTTACGAACCTTGGTTCCATCCAGCTGATAGAACCATTCGAGATGAGTCCCTGAAAGACTCTCTTGGAAGAAGTGGATCCACAAGTTCTTGTCCACTGTGTAGGGCTGAATCTTCCGCACATAGGATCTGAGGTGTAGCTTAGGGCAGGACGCCCCGTCATACTTGGTGAAGGATGGTGCTTTAAACTTGTGAGGGATGATCACACCAGTAGATAAACCCAAGTCTCCAAAATCCAAACCAGGCACTTGTTGAATCTCCATGGCGTTCAGACGGTCTTCCAACTGCTTGTACCGGTCTTCAGCGGGAGGATACTGTTCCTCATTAAAGTCAGTCTCATTGTCAGAGACCACTGGACTTGGAGCCCTTCCCCCCTGGGGACTGTCTTTGCCTACAGAAGAACCAGCTTCCTCATTCTGCAGTGTGTTGCCAAATCTCCGGCCCGTGTTGAATAGAACAGTTCTCTTCTTCTTCTTCTCCTTCTTCAGGAGCAGAGCCTTCAGCTCTTCTTGGCCTTGAGCCAAACCCATGATCAGCTCTTGAAATTATGCGTTCTGCGCCTGAAGGGCCTTGATAGACATCTCGGTTATTGATTCAGGGTTCATGATGCTGAAATAAACAGCGAAGAACAGTAAGCAACCTGAAAAGAAGAATATCTGCTATGCACATGATGAATGGAATGCGTATGATTCATGTTTTCAAAGACAATCGGGAATCAACTTTGTAAACAAAAAGAAACCCACTTCATTAGATTCAATTTTGAAATTTAAATTGTTCAACAGGTTGCCCTTAGGCGTTACATAAAATGGAAATACTGAAAAGGGAAATAAAACTGTAAAAGAACATCCAAAGCTCATCATTGATCCCAGGGTCTCCTCTTCTCAGTACGGATATAGTCATTCAGAGCTCGCTCATTCTCCAACTACTTTGTCAGCTTCTGGATCTTCAATTCCTGCTCGTTGAACTTTTCCCGATAAGAATCCCGTTCTTCTCGCAGTTGCGACCAAGACCTCTTTAATGTCTCATAATCAGTAGGTATCTGAGGAGGGAGGACAGTTGGAGGAGCCCCATCTTTGTCAAGATACTCAAGAATGACGGGTCTGACAACTTCGTATGGCATACCTAACTTCTGAGCACGGATGCGAACCCATTTGTAGTAGGCTTTCATAGGTAGAGAAGTCTTTGGCCCCAACTCTTGTGGATCAGCTTTATGAACTCTGTCCCAAGCCTTGATGAACCTACGACGCAATTCGTCACTATCCACCTGAAACTCAAAACTGATGTGAGGCACCAACATCTCATGAGGCCCTGCTCTTCTGGCCCTTCCAAACTGATGGAGCGCTAGACATGGATTGTAAGAGATTCCTCCTTGAGTACCAATCAAAGGAACATTAGGGTATTCTCCGTAACGATCAATAACAGCTATCTTATCCAAACCTCTGAAAGTCCAAATGATTTCTTTATCAGTGAGAGACATTAACCTATGAGCCCAACCTCTTCCTTCTTGGTTTTTCAGTACGAACTTAGGGAGGTGCGAAATAAACCACCTCACCAACAAAGGGATGCAACACCACAGAGTTCCTCGTCTTCGGGCAGTACGAGCATAAAGTTGTTGCAGGATGTCACCCAAGAGAGTGGGCATAGGATTCTGAGACATGAAGATCCTTATGGCAGTGGCATTGATGAAGTTGTCAGGATTAGGAAACAAGACTAGCCCATAGATTAAGAGAGCCAAGATGTCTTCATATGCCCTAAAGTCCAAGTCATTCCAGAAACTGTTAGCTTTAACAATCAGAAACTTGGCCAAGAAACCCTTAACTCCGCTTCTAGTCACCCAGTTGTCCATTACTTCTTGATGGGTCAAGGGAAGAGCTGCAGCAACCTCCTCAAGCCTGAGGGTCTTTTCCCAACCAGTGTAAGGAGTCTGATCCAAGATAGGGATACCAAGCAAATCAGAGAACTCTTCCAGGGTAGGGACCAACTGGAAGTCTTGAAAGGTGAAGCACTGGTACAGAGGGTCATAGAACTGGGTCAGGACACTCATCAACTATTGATCCCGCTTTGCAGTGACTAAACTGAGAAGAGAACCATGCCTCTGGATGAAGGAAGTAGTATTTGGAATTCTGCTAACCAATTCTTCAAGTAACTCAGGTGAGTGAACAAAGTTGAACCGGATAGTATTCCTTCGCATAGGCATCATGATGTCCTACAAAACAGAGCAAAGGTGAAACCCTCTTGTCTTTGAAATGGTCAGTCCTTATGCAGGATGCATGCAATGCTCATGATGTTATGATGTTATGATAAAGCACACCATAAATATTTACAAAGGCAAACATGATAAGGCACACAAGTCACACAAGACAAGCCCTTAAAGTTTAGGCCAGCATGGGGTCTAGGTATTACCCTCTTTCAGTTTGTTGGTTCACACTTGTCCTATCAAGAGTAACCGGGTTCTTAGAGGATCCCAATATCATTGACTACCCTCAATCGGTCATAACTCCAGCATCACAATCTTTTCTTGCGGCCAGAACCATCACGAGAGTTTAGCCTCAATGGGCGTAGCATACTGCTACTGTTCTATTGGCCAAGTTGTGTCATTTAAGATTCTAAGGTCTGTTGGTGCTTAATGACTCCTCAAAAGACCCATATTCTCCTCGTTGCAACACAAGGGATATCGGTACAGACCAAGGCGCCACACCAATGTAGCCACTGCTTCACCCATTTCGGTCTATGCCGGACAGGTCCCTCACAGCTTATGCTACCTAAACAGGGTATCCCCAGACCCGGGTTAGGATCTATGTAACTCCGATGCAACCCACAATTTAAAGCAAACAAGTCAAAACAATTGAAAACACAGTTATGAACTATCCTAAGGTACACCTCACTTTATAAGAGTCCCCAGCAGAGTCGCCAGTTCTGTGATCGGTGGATCTGGAAGTGACTGTTTAACGCTGGTTCGCGAAATGTCGCGGAAGCAAGAGTCGCCACCGTCTTTTATTTTCTCCAATATGGAAAGGACAAAAGCACAGAAAAATTCCTTATTGAGATTAGCTCTCGGTTTGGGAGGTAGATTTATAGAAAGGGAAGGTGTTAGCACCCCTTCTATCCATGGTTATCCATGGGCTCTTAGATACTTGCTCATTTGTGTTTTCAAAAATGTTTGTTTGCTTTTCAAGGAAAGTGGGTTTGAAAAAGTTTCGTTTAAAATTTCAGTTCGACTCTTGTATCAGTCCTCAAGAGTGTTTGAAAAATTGTTTGAAAGCTTTTTGAAAGTGTTGGTGTGAAAAGAAGTTTTGATTTGTTTTGAATTTAGAGAAAGTATCTACGAGTCATCTACCTACCCTAAGGAATTAGTCTGTGTAAATGTCCTTAAGGTAGTGCCATCCCACCATTGAGAGGTAGGTAGCACCACCATTGGAGGTGTTCGGGTCAATTCGAGGGTTAGGGACAGTGTGGTCACCAGAGCAATAGTAGGACACCTTAGAAGCTACCCCCATGCCATGTTCATGGACATGAGGACTTACTAAAACGTCCTCTACTCGACGACCACGTTTCGAGGGGCAAGGCAACAGTGAGGCGTACCCTAGGGGTGGCGTGTGAATTGTGTGTCATTTTCAGGTAATATTTGTCTTGTCATGCATTTGGTGATCTATGCTTTGATTTTATTTGGGCATACATTCTTTCATGTGATTATTAGCAGTTAAGGGTGCGGAAATTAAAATGCGGAAAAATAAAGGTCCTACGCTATTACAAGGCGCGGGTCTATATATCGCCAAATTAAACAAAGACCCGATTTGAAATAAAATGCAGAAAGTAAATGTCATAATTATCTATTACAAGGCCTTGGGGCAAATACATTATATCCACAAAAGAAATAAAAATAAATGCGAAAAGAAATTAGAATCGAGTGCGAGGGCGTTGGACCCTTTAAAGAAATTAAATTAAAATTACAAATTAATTAATGATGGAATAAAGAAAAGAAATTATTTTTAATGTTTTTTTGGTATTTATGAACATAAAGAAAGAAGATTAATTATTATTAGAAACCCTAATTCTACACTATTTTTAATTTGTTAAAGAAAAAATATTTAAGTTTAAACCTAATTTAGCCCTAATTAATTAATTGCATATTTATTTACAAAATAATTATTAATTAATAGTGATAAGAAAAAAAGATTATTTATTAAGAAAAAGAATAAGGATACTAAAAAAACCCTAATTTCTACCTTTTTTAGTTTATTTGAGAAAATATTAAAATTTAAAAGAACCCTAAATTAAACTAATTTGCTTAACAAAATTTATTTACAAAATATTAAATAAAACATATTTTTATTTTTATGATTTCTGATTTTTTTTGTATTTTTATATTATAAAATTAATTTGGTGAATTAAAAGAAAATAATTAACATAATTAAAATAAATAAAAGAAAGAACAAAAAGAGAGAAAGAAAATGCAAACATGGGGGGTGGTTGACCCAAATTGAGGAGGTTTATAGAAAGCAGTTTGGCCCAAGAATTCCAGGCCCACGTTGACTTTCAGCGTTTGTGTGAGGAGTGGTTGACTGGTGTCCATGGTGATCTGCAAATTCTGACCTTTGGATTGGGACCCCTGGCCACTTGGCAGGCACAAGCGTTGGGGAGTTTGGTGGACCACTGGAAGGGGATTATACCTGAACGCATTATAAACAAAATTATGAAGAATATGGGGGACCTGGGAATCGAACCCAGGTCCCATTGCCTGCGTGACAACACATCAACCAACCCAACCAACGCTTGTCTTTGTTAATTAAATGGAATATGAATAATATGAGAGAGAAACAATTATTATGTTGGACAAATAAAAAAGGGCGCCAGTTATTCAAACTGGCCAATCATCATTCAACACGCTAGCATCTTCTTCTCCCTTCTTCGTTTTTTGCCTGAAAATAAACAATGGATAGCGGGGGTTTTAAACCCCCACTAAATGGTACCTACAAAAATAACGAATAGAGCACAGTTAATCATAAATTGAGCACGAGGTGGTCAATCGTTTCGTCCAGATGCCCTGGTTTCGATAGTACTAGTCTGGTTGTCCAATTTTTCCTCAAGCGTAAAACCCTAATTCAAGGTTCCTGAAACCCTAAAAAATGTCCATGGTGGATTCTCCTACAGGCAGCCATTCTTCAATTGAACGATGCCATTAGCTTTAGAATGAACATGTTAGTATAAATCAAACATTAAAATGCATGGGAAATGTGTATAAATTCAAATACGAATATGCAAAAGTTCATGAACAGGGCGACTGTGTTCTACCACTTCTTTGGGTTAGGGGTTGTGTTTTTGATTGCAATCCCTTCCTGGATGTGTAAGCAAGCTATTGGAATGGTTTTTTGGCCTTGAAACGCACTGCAGCTATGAAAACAATTTTGATATTTTTAAGAAAAAATGCAAGTTTTTGTTTTGAGGTTTCAGCGCAACATTCATGTCTTTCAGCCTTAGGGTTCTGTTTGCATATGTATGAGGAATTATTCTAGGTCAAAAACAAAGCCCATGATCCATGTTTTAATGCCTTTCAATATTTGATTTTCAAGCATCTTTTTTCAATCTTTTCCATACCAATCTTATGCCAATCATTGAAGATTCTTTCCCTTTTGAGTGTGCACGAAATCTTGAGCTCATAAAGAGTGAATATGCTGTGTAAAAAGATTTGGAAAACATGATTTGCTATTTTTGTCATATTTTATTTTAATTAAATGAATTAATAATAATAAAAATTAAAATAATTAATAAAAAATGATGAAATAACTCCCTTGGATGTAAATGGGTCGTGCATAGCTTTTGGATAAGGATTCATGGGAGAAATTGAGGCCCATTAGCAATTTTGAGGCATTTGAAGCAAAGTTGACTTTTCAAAATTCCCAAAAATTTCCCAACTTCCACAAGGCATATCTTGCTCAATTTTTAAGCTTTGATCATGTTCTATGACATTTTGGAAAGGTCTTGAAGTCCTTTAACCAATGCCTTTGGTACCATGTCATTTTGATTTACCAATATCAAGTTATGGTCTTTGACTTAAAGTGCCTTTTTGTTGACTTTTGAAAATGACCTATAATGTTGAGATTGATAACTTTTTGTGAGAGCATTTCTTGGACTTGAAGTGTGAAAAGGAGTTGTAGGAAATCTCATTCTATTCAAAAT
Organism: Vicia faba; assembly: GCA_948472305.1. Taxonomy (NCBI): domain Eukaryota; kingdom Viridiplantae; phylum Streptophyta; class Magnoliopsida; order Fabales; family Fabaceae; genus Vicia; species Vicia faba. The sequence continues at coordinate 1,162,276,007 of OX451736.1, forward strand.
TAGCTTTGGATGGAATTTTTCTGATAAACCATGTGGAAGTTATGCCTTGGTCAATTTGTAGTTGACTTTTCCAACTGTCCAAAAATAGAAACTTTTGCATCTTGAGACTTTTTGAGCCATGCTTTGAGAATCATGATCAAGAATTGATCAAATGGTGTTTGTGGCTTCAAAATAAGATGTTGAGCAAAAATTTTGACTTTTGACTGTCAAATGACCATTTTGCCCCTGCAGTTGACTGTTGAGCAATTAGGGTTTTTGACTGTGCAATTTTGTGCTGTGAGTCTTGAAACTTAACATATGGATGCTTGACCATGTTTATAGGCATGTGGGACTTGTTTGGACCCTTGGAAACTTCAATTTCTTTGCCAGAACCAAAACCCTAATTTTTGACTGTTAGGAGGCCATTGGATTGTGCAACCTTTGGGGAGATTTTAAAGCATGCTCTTAGCAAATCTTGAAGAAAATGGGAGGGCAAATTTTGGGGTACAACAGTTACCCAAATAAATAAAAGAAGTTTTACACTCACAATCTTCCATCTTTCAAAAACCTAAAGGCCTTCCCCCATGCCGCCCACATGACCATCACATTCCCATAGCCCCCAATTCTACTCTAGTAAATATTAAACTGTACCGCTATCCCCACTCTCAAAAAGAAGAAATGACTAAAATAATACATGATATGCTACAGGATGGCATTATACAACCTAGCAATAGCCCCTACTCTTCACCTGTGTTGCTAGTGCAAAAAAAATACGGGTCATGGCGTTTTTGTGTTGATTATCGCGCACTTAATGCACTCACTATCCGTGACTGATTCCCTATCCCTACCATTGATAAACTATTTGATGATTTAGGTTCTGCATCTTTGTTTACAAAGATTTACCTCCAGTCAGGCTACCACCAAATTTGGGTAACACCAGAAGACACTCACAAGACAGCGTTCAAGACTTTTGACGTGCATTATGAGTTTTTGGATATGCCTTCTGGGCTGACTAATTCTCCTAGTTCTTTTCAATCGGCCATGAATGATCTTCTCTGGCCTTACTTAAGACGGTTTGTTTTGGTTTTCTTTGATGAAATTCTTATTTACAGTTCTTGTCTATCTGATCACATACGTCACTTACGGTTGATTTTAGGTTTGCTTTCTACTAATCATTTTTTGCCAAATTGTCCAAATGCGTGTTTACTGTTTCTAGCGTTGATTACTTAGGTCATATTATATCAAAAGATGGTGTAACCCCTGATCCATCCAAGATACAAGGAATTTTAGAATGGCCGAAGCCACATTCTCTCACGACACTAAGGGGGTTTTTAGGTCTCACTGGCTTTTATCAATGATTTGTTCATCATTGCACCACACACGCTGCTCCGCTCACCGATCTTTTAAGATTTACTAAGTTTACATGGAGTGTATCAGCATATACAACTTTTACAATACTGAAAAATAAAATGACAGTAACCCCTGTTCTCATGCTTCTAGACTTCACCAACACCTTCGTCCTTGAAACCGACGCATCTGCAGTAGCCATTGGAGTTGTCCTCTCCCAAGCAGGTCACCCTCTTGCCTTCTTCAGCAAAAAGATGTGCCCTCGTATGCAAGCATCGTCCGTCTATGTTCGGGAAATGTATGCCATCACCGAATCTATAAAAAAAAGGAGAAAATACTTAATAGCGAGACACTTTCACGTTTTTACGGACCAAAAAAGCTTGAAGAACCTACTGGTCCAAACCATATAAACCCCGGAACAACAGAAATGGGCATCGAAATTTCAAGGATTCAGTTTTGATATTTTTTACAAACCTGGTAAGAACAATAAAGTTGCAGATGCACTGAGTCACAGACATACAGAGGATGATGACGTGCTTTTCAATCTTTCATCTCCAGTTCCTTCAGTTTTACACGAGCTCAAAAAACACTACAAAGACAATGACATCATACATTTTTTAGATAAGTACATCTCAGATCTGACCTTGCATAACTTTTTCAAGCTTCAAGATGGAATTCTATATTATAAGGATCAGATATACACACCACATGATTCTGTGTTTAGACAAACACTTCTCCACGAGTACCATGCCACACCTAATGCAGGACATCCCGAAGTTTAACCAACCTATACAATACTTTCAGCATCCTTCAATTGGCCTGGTTTATACAAGGATGTCAAAACCTTTGTTCAGTGCTGCTCCATCTGCCAAAGAAGCAAGTATCTTCCAAAGAAAAAATAGGGGTTACTAAAACCATTAACAGTTCCAAATCAGGTATGGGAAGAATTAACAATGGATTATATTACTTATTTACCTTCCTCGTTCGGTCATACAATTATTTGGGTCATTTGTGATCGCTTGTCCAAATATGTCCATTTCTTAGCCTTGCCTTCACGCTTCAAAGCTCTAGATCTTGCAACCAGGTTCTCCTCTGAGATATGTCGCCTCCATGGTATTCCTAAGTTTATTGTCTCCGATAGAGACCCTCTTTTCCTCAGTGCTTTTTGGAAGGAACTTTTCCGCCTCCAAGGGACGACCCTGAAACATAGTACTGCTTATCATCCTGAAACGGACAAAAAGAAGTAGTGAATAGAAGTCTAGAATTGTACCTTCGTTGCTTCACAGCAGACCAGCCGAAACATTGGTTCAAATTTCTTCATCTTGCGGAATTTTGGTAAAACTCTTCCCTTCATTCGGCCATCGAAATGTCGCCCTTCGAAGCTCTCTATGGCAGACCCCTACCAACCTTGTGTGACTACACAAAAGGGTTATCGGAAAACTCATCAATGGACGATGTATTGGCAAACAGACAAGAGATTATTGACATCTTAAAAGCTAATCTAACAAAAAGCAGAGCACAAATGATAGATCAAGCGAATAAAAAGAGAATCGACTGCACCTTAAAAGTTAACGATCTCTTCCTTCTCCATTTACAACCCTATCGCCAACTTTCAATTTAGAAACGCTCATCCCATAAGCTGGCCCCAAGGTATTTTGGACCTTTCTCGGTGTTGCGGTGTATCGGAGCGATGGCTTACGAGTTGGATCTCCCTTCATCTTCGAAAATCCATTTGGTGATTCATGTATCTTAACTAAGACGCTACAACGGATCCGTTCCTCCATCTGATTTCTCGCCTTTACCATCGGATCTGGAACATGCACATACATGAAAAAAAACAATCAGTTAATAATATGCCTGAACAAGACCAAAGAGAAGAAAAGGATAACCTTAATGATCTGGTTCTTTTACCTTCTTCACCTAAAAATCGTGAGGCCGTAGCATCCGATATCAATGTTTCTTTGCATGGAGAAAGAGAGAACAGAAGGAAGAAGAAGGTTATGCACCAAGTGAATCTCGTGATGTTGAAAAGGGTTTGTCGTCACAACGCAAAAAGAGAAAGGAAATATAGTAAAGCAAAGTGAAGTGCCAAATATTGTTGACCATATTGACCTTTCAAGTACTTCAACGGTCTGCAGTGGGCCTTGTCCTATCTCACCACGTGACTGCATAGTAACCACAACTGGATTACTGCCAACTCAAGATTTCCTAGATCCTCTCTTATCTTCAAGCTTTAGTGACAATCTGCTCTTATCCCCAGTGGCCCAATCACAAGCCTTAATGATCCCTCTCCCTTCTACATGCCTGACATCTATCCCTGGAGCCCTTATCCCTTCTACACTGAGTTTTGCATCTTTTTTTACCTCCCTTCAATGTACACAAGGCTCAAGATTACACTTTTCAAGACCCATTTACTCCACCAAATCCCTTCACGTTTTGTCCCACTCAACCTAGTCAAATGGGCTCTCCTCCTCTTAATGGGCTGCATCTTGAACAAAACCTTGTGGACAAAGTTTTATTTGGGCCGAAAAGTAGTGATAGGAAGTCCAAAAGAATTTTAACAAAACCTTTTTGATTGAAAGATTATGAGTTTTAAATATTAGTATTTTTTTTTTTAAATTCTGTTTTGTCTCTAAAAGGGTTAGGCCCATTAGTTTCTATTTCCTCCATGTGGCTTAGACCCATTAACTGCTAGTATTTATATTGTAAGTGTGGGACTGATTAGGATATGAAAAATCAAAATTTATTTTATTTTTCTTAGTTTAAATTCTACTTCTTAATATCTCATAGTGAAATTCTAATAGAACAGTAACCGCAAAACCAAACCTCTATCAACATGTCTATTGGGTGAAGCAAATGTCGACCAAATATATTAATTAATATTGATTAATAAATAAGTGGTTTGAGAAAAAATGCATGGTTATGTATTAAAGACGTGTGAAGGGATTTTTAGAGGACATGTGGTTAAGAAGCTACTACTATGATTGTGAAATAAAGAAATGTGAGAATGAGACTTCTTCTCCTCTCTCTTGTGACTCATCGTGACAATGAAGTTAGTTTGGTTCTCTTTAGAAAGAAAGAGATTGCTAGAAAGAGACTACTCTTGGACAGAAAAAATAGGTCCCAAATATAAACATTTAAATTCAAATAGAATTGGTAGCAAAAGAAAAAGAAAAAGGGAACTCTTCCTAGTTTTTCCAAAGAAATATATGTCATATGCAATAAGGATATAAGATGAATATGGAGATTAACTCTAAAATTTTAAGAAAATTGTTTGCGAGAATCCATTGATTGTTTGGGAGATGAGGTTGAGAAACACTTAAAAAATAGAAGACATTCTTATAATTTTGGAAAGATATTTTCTTGTAATTTATATTACAATCTCTTATAAACTTTTAAATATAGTGGATCAAAAAATTGTTTTTCTCCATAGTCCATAGTAGACTAATTGATTGAACTGAATAAATATATTGTGTGTTTACTCTGTCATTTGATTTCTTCTTTTTGTTAATTTAGTTTTACTTACATTATTTTAAATATTAATGAATTTTATTTAAGATTATTTATTTTAGTTATCATTGTTTTTTTGTTCACGTATTAAAGTTTTTGGTTTGATTGAACCTTTTAATTCACAAGTGGCATTCTCTGTGGAAAAGTGAGTTAAATTTACAAGTGAATACAGTGTGTTTTAAATGGAATATCGAGACGTTTTTAGGAGACAATACTTTTTTATTGTGAAAAATGAAAATGAAAACAATTTAAATTCTATTGAAGTGAAAAAACATTGACATATGAGACATTGATGCATGCGGGGTTAAGACAAGAAGAGAAGAATGAGATAGTAAATAAGACTATAAGTAATTATCTTGTACTTTATAGATAAGTCCTAAGTAATGTCTCAAGGGAGAAGACCACGCTGGAGATGTGAGTTAAGATTGACTCATAGTATATAAATAAGTCTTTGGATCATAAATTGTGTGTGGAACAACAACTTTATTCATTTTGAATGGTGCAGAACAATTCCATTGTGGAGCAATTGATAGAATTCAACACAATTATTGATGACTTGTAAAATATTGAGGCGAAGCTTGATGATGAGAACAAAGTGTGGCTCTTGTTGATATTTTTACCCAAATGTTCTAAACATTTCAAAGATGTCATTCTTTATGGTAAGGAAGACATTATCACCTTAGAGGAGGTCCATTCGACCATTACAATCCAGGAGTTAACCAAGATGGTGGAGTTAAAGATTGAGGATTATGTTGAAGGCTTAAGTGTTTTAGGAGGAAGGGATGAGAGTAAATGAAACCAGAAGAGGAAGAAGTTTAAGTCCAATGCTTTTGATGAGTCAAAGTTAAAGTGCTTCATTTGTCATATACATGATCACTTTAAGAAGGATTGTCCTGAGAGGAGGTAAGAAAGAATTCTGATTGCAAGGGTTTTGAACTTTTCAAAAGTGAGAAAAAGTTGATTTGAAAGAAAATTACACAATTGATTACGAGATTCAGTAAAGTTGTTTTAAGAAAATGATGACAAAATGATTTTATTTGTGCTTGAGATTAAGCACAAAAATGAATGAATGCAGGTGGCGAGATCAAGATTCAACGGTGATTTGAATTTGATTAAGGTTATTGATTAGAGTTTCAACATGGTAGAGAGTGACAAGGTTGTTGATGGTTAACTTGACATCAAGACGGTTTCAAGTAAAGGTGGATATTGTTGAAGTATGCCTTAAATTACCTTTGTTGATGAAGAGAAAGAAAACATGTTTCGAGATTGCCAAAAAGCAGCAAGAATGTCTGATTTAGACGGTTCGTGCATTTAGGGTTTCATTGGTTCGGTTTGCATATCCGTTAATTAATATTAGAATATTGGATATATATATATATATATATATATATATATATATATATATATATATATATATATATATATATATATATATATATATATATATATATATATATATATATATATATATATATATATATATATATATATATATATATATATATATATATATATATATATATATATATATATATATATATATATATATATATATATATATATATATATATATATATAAATTTAGAAATCATCTAAATTAATAGAAAATATATTATAAGATATTTATAATATTTTATTCTAATAATTAATGAGTTGTGTTTTTTGGGCTTGGGTTTTAGCTATTATAAATATATATCTCTTTATTGTGTTTAAAGGTGACAATATTATAGTTTACAACAAAAGGGTAGAGCAAAGGATTTAGGGTCTTCTGAAGGAGAACATAGAAAGGAAAACGTTTACGGAAACCTTTGGAGTTATCTAAGGGTATTGAGAAATACTTGTTACACAATAGGTTTGTGTGCTTACATTATTGAGAGTTGGAGATGTTGGGAAATACTTGGATAGAAAATAAAGTTGTTCTTGTGCGCCTTCAAGGTTGTTCTTGGGAGCTCTGAAGGCGGAAACTATTTTCTTGTAACTCATCTATAATCTCTTGTAACAACTCTGAAAATAGTAAATTGGAGAGCTGCTCTCTCCCCTAGAGTAGATATTTTGATTGAACTGGGTAAACAAACCTTTCACCATTTTTTCTGTCTTATTCCATTATATTATTAGTTTATTGATTATTATTACTGAAGACCATTTATTTTGGTTGCTAATGTTCTTTACCTCACATATTGAAATTGAACCTCGTCTTTATTCACAGTAAGTGGCGTCTATTGTGGGGCAAATGAGTATTATTTACAAGTGAGTACCAATTTTTTAGAAAAAACGACTTTGGGTAGTAGAAAATTAAGATGCAAGCAATTTTAATTCAAGAGAAGTGTGTCGATGCTTTGAAGAGTGAAGCATTGATGTCTGCATAGCTTACACAAGTACATTAGACCAAGATGATGGATAAGGCCAAGAGTGCCATTATCTTGTGCCTTGGGGATTAAGTTATAAGAGAAGTCATTAGGGAGAAAACTGTGGTTTCTATGTGGGAAAAACTTGAATCATTATATATGATCAAGTCTTTGCCTCACAGGTTGTGTCTGAAATAACAACTTTATTCATTCCGAATAGTGGAGAATAAATCTATAGTTGAGGAGCTTACAAAATTTCATAAGATTATTGATGATCTTGAGAATATTGAAGTAAAGATTAAAGATGAGGACACAATTTTACTCTTGTTAATTTCATTACCCAGATCCTTTGAGAATTTTAAGGATGTCCTTCTTTATGGTAAGGAATGTACTATCACTTTAGATGAAGTCCAGACGACAGTAAAATCCAAAAAAATTTCAAAGGTAAAAGATTTGAAGATTGAATATATTGGTGAAGGCTTAAGAGTGTCAAGAGGAGGAGGTGAGCATAAAGGGATGTCCAAATCAAAGGTAAAATATTTAATTGTCAAAAAACCGATCACTTTAAGAAGGATTATCCTGAGAGAAAGGTCAATGAAGATTCTGTTCAAGTTGTTGTTACCTTGGATGAGGAAGCTTATTAGGATGACGGTGCACTAGTGGTGTCGAGTTTGGAAACTTAAGATAGTTTGGTTATTGACTCATGTTGCTCTTATTACATGTGTACAATAATAAAATATTTTGAGACTTTGAATCTAGTGCAAGGTGGTGTAGTTCTCCTTGGTGATAATAAGGCTTGAAAAGTTCATGGTATTGGTATAGTCTGACTTAAAATGTTTGATGATCGTGAGTTTCTTCTTCACAACGTGAGGTATGTTCCAGAATTCAAGCGAAATTTGTTATCTATAACCATGTTTGATGATCTGGGCTATTGCACTAGAGTTGAACGTGAAATGTTGAAGATTTTACATGATGAATTGATTATTACTAAAGGATATAAAATATGTGGTCTATATATTTTAGAAGGTTCAAATGTTGTTTTTAATTCATCATTAACTAGTGAAGGCTTTCATGACAAATAAAACTATGAGATTCGAGGTCAAGGTATTATGAATGCCTTGAGGTTATTTCAGAAGTGTATAATGAATTTTGCAGAAAACATATTGAGTTTTCGGGGAAGGGTTGATGTCTAAAAAACTTACTTGGTTGGTAAAGAACTTCTTCAAAGGAAGAATAGTGAAAACTAAGGGATAAACTTGTTAGAAACTATAACAGAGAAAACTCAGTTTGAGGTGGAGTTTCCTACTATGGATACTAGGAGCAGTGAGGGAACGATTACAGAGATCTCTGATTATCACTTGACTCGTGATAAGATAAAGAGGATTATTGTAACATCTAAAAGGGACAATTATGCTAGCCTTGAATGTTATGTTTTGAATGTGGCTGAAGGATTGTAAAATAAAAAAGGAAAAACCTTCAGGGAGGCATTTGAAAACATATGGAGTCAACGATAGTTGAAACATCATGCATGTGTGCTTGTTAGATTACGTAAGCAGAAAAAAGGTGATTGGAAACAAGTGGATGCAAGTGGCAAAATCAAGATTAAAGGATGACTTAAATTTGATCAAGGTTATTGATTACAGTTTCAACATGGTAGAGAGCGGAAAGGTTGTTGATTTTTAAATTAACATCAACACGGTTTCAAGTCAAGGTGGAGATTGTTGAAGTATGCCTTAAATTTTTTGTTGATGAAGAGAAAGAAAATATATTTCGAGATTGCCAATAACTAAAAAACCAAAAAGCAGTAAGAATGTCCAGTTCGGACGGTTCGTGGATTTCGGGTTTGACCTGTTCAGTTTGTGAATCTGTTATTTAATGTTAGAATATTGGATATATATTAATTTAGAAATAGTCTAAATTAATATAAAATATGCTATAAGATATTTATATATTTTATTCTAATAATTAATGAGTTGTTTTTTTTTGCTGGGGTTTTAGCTATTATAATTATGTATCTCTTTGTTGTGTTTAAATGTGACAATTTTAGAGTTTACAACAAAAAGGTAGAGCAAATGGTTTAGGATATTCTCAAGGAGAACTTAGAAAGGAAAAGGTTTACGGAAATCTTTGGAGTTATATAAGGCTTTGTTTGCGAGTTTGGAGGGGAGGGAAAGGGAAGACTTCTGTAAATGATTTTTTTTTAAAATATAGGAAAATATTTGTCATTTTTGAGAAAAATAATTTTGTATAGAACTATAAAATAGTATTTATTATTATTGTATTTTTAATTTTCAGAATACTATTTTATACAAGCAGGGTCGGCCCAATTAGTCCGGAGACCCCGTTCTAATTTAAAAAATATGCCTAAATTAAAAAAAAATACACTTTAAAATTTATCGTTTTACATCTGTTTTTGAAAAAACCTGTATAAACTTATAATGCCTGAAAATGAATTATGATTTTACAGCTATTTTAAAAAAAAAGATGTAAAATCTATCGTTTTTGTATTTTGAAAAAATAATTAGGCCTCAAAATTTGGGGGCCCAAGTGGTGCAACACTTGCTGCACATTGGAAAGGCCGACCCTGAATACAAGTTTTTAGTTCTCCTAAAATTAAGGGGTTTTTGATGTTATGAAGAAAAATAAACCCACCAAAATTCTCCTAACCAAAATCTTCCTATTATTTTCACTCAATTCTTCCTAATTTTCAAAGTCATTTCCTCCCTTCTCTTCTAAACTCCCAAACAAAGCCTAAGGGTATTGAGAAACACTTGTTATACATTGGGCTTATGTACTTACATTATTGAGAGTTGAAGAAGTTATGAAACACATGGGTAGAAAATAATGTTGTTTTTAGGTGTCTTCAATGTTGTTCTTGAGAACTATGAAGGCGAAGACTATTTTCTTGTAACTCATCTGTAATCTCTTGTAACAACTACGACAATAGTAAATTGGAGAGATGTTTTCTCTCCCAAAATAGATCTTTTGATTGAACAAGGTAAACAAAGCTTTCGCCCTTTTTTTCACTTTATTATGTTATATTATCAGTTTATTGATTATTATTGCTGAAGATCATTTATTTTGATTGCTACTGTTTTTTGCCTCACATGTTGAAATTGAACATGGTCGTTATTCACAACAAAATTTGATAGAGGTGACGAGAAAATGCTTGATTCGAATTAGGTGTAAATTCTTATTTGAATCAAAGTGTTTTAAAAAAGCTTTGGTTTTCCTCTATTCAATTTGATTTGAATTAGGATGTGTGTTTGATTTTCTTGATTCGATTCAAACACGTAAAATCTCATTATCTTTCTTAGTTTTAAAAATACTTTAAGATTTTTCTTTGCACCTAAAAACATATGGTTCTTATTCCACTAACTCATGCAATTGACTAAAAGCATCATGATCAAGTTCAAATATAACCATTGATTTATACATGTTAAAAAAATAACAAATCGATTCTAACTTGATTCACAGATGTGTCATCATGAGAGAGACTCAATAAACAATAATAAACGAAAACAATAAGATAAAAAATAAAATTACCGTATCGGAGTTGCTCTTCCTGAATGTGTTAGAGACATATAATTACTGACAAAATCAACCAAAGACATTGAAGGAAGAAGTAGAAGGAGAGAGATTAAAATCCTTTAAAGACAAAGAGAGATCGTTGAAATTGTTTAAAGAAATACAAAGGTCAACATGATAGCTCTCTTGTAGGGTATATAGAATAGGTATATAGAGTTCATACATTTTATATTTGTTGACTAGTAAATTACTTGCATGCCTCGAGTTAATAGTAGTCATGATGAATCCTTCCTAATTATTCATAAAGTATTGATTCGAAGAAATATATTCAAAGTATATTGTGTAAACATAAGAGACAAAAATACAACGAATTATTACACAAGGCCAAAAAACAAAAATCAAAACATCAATGACACATAAACAAGAGTGGTTGATCTCACATAGTTTATTAATTTGTGAATGCAATATACATCTCTATTGGTTACATCAAATGTCGACCAAATATGTTAATATTGATTAATAATTAAGCAAATTGAGTGAAATGCATGGTGATGTACTTGAGACACGTGAAGTGATTTTTAGTGGACTTGTGGTTAAGAAGCTACTACTACGATTGTGAAATTAAGCAATGTGAGAGTGATATTTTTTCTCCCTCTCTGTTGTGACTCATCGTGACAATGAAGTTTGATTCTCTTTACAAAGAAAGAGATTGCAAGAAAGAGACTACACTTGGTTAATGTATATCAATCATTCCAAACTTGTAAATAAATTGGTGGAATTGTTATCTCGATAAACCCTTTTGTTAACATATCTACCAACTAATACTCAAAGGAATGTAGGATGCGGTTAACAATTCACTATCCAGTTTTTCTTTGATGAGATAATAGTTAATTTCAATGTGTTTTGCCATGTCATGATGAATAATATATACAATACTAATGGTCGATTTATCATCTAAAAAAAAAAATCTTCATAGATCTATCCTCAAGTGATCTAACACTTGTTTCATCCACAACAATTCACAAATTATTTGTTCAATAACTATAAATTATACCTCAACGCTTGATCAATCAACTACATTTTATTTATTACTTTTTCATGCAACTAGGTTCTCACATTAGAAGGTACAGTAGATCTTCTATCAATCACTGAACTTTAATTATCAATGTCAATGTAAGCTTCCACATATTTTACAAAAGTTACCTCTCCTTGATTTGACTTTGAGATATTCAGAAACATGTTCTAAAACTTGCAAGTGTCTCTCACTAGGGTCATGCATCAATTGGTTGACCATACTAATTACATATGTGAAATATGACCTAATATGTGTTAAGTAAATCAATTTTTCTACTAATCTATAATACATACCTAACACGTGATTTCACACACAAGAGGAGGAGGTGAATTGTGTGTTTCATAAACACTTGAATTTGAAAAACTTTTAGGATTAATATCAGAGTTTGAAAACATTTTAGGGAAATTTAAGAGATGAGTAGAAGAAAATAAAATGACATAATGTAAAATACAGAAATAAAGAATTTAAAGGAAGAGAGAAGAGCACTAGGAATAATACATATACAATAAAAAAAGAATTAGTCATGTCCCCAAGAATCGATCTTGAAAGTATCCAATTAAACTTAATAGATTTTAGTAGGTTGAATCCTTGAACCCCTTTATATAAAGAAAACTAAGTTTGTGGCAAACTTCTGACCAAATAGTAACAGTGAGTCTTCCTTCCAAACGATGGATCGAAGCGGTTAGTCTTTTTTCAACAAAAAACATGGACGGTTATTCTTCAAGCTTCAAACTAATATTTTATCACATAGTGATCTTAAACCTTTGAAAACTTTTAACACCGAGTTGAGCTCGCGAACAAAAACTTGGTTTTATATCGGGATAACCAAGAACCTATGAGATTTTACCATCGGGATAATCTTAAACCAAAACAAGATTTTAACACCGAGCTGAGCTTTAACTGGAACTTGGTTTTATACCTGACCAACCAAAAACCTATGAGACTTTAACAACGGGTTGATCTCGAACCGAAACAAAAGCTTAATCACACAATCCCCAAACTAAAGCTTTTCACGGGTTTAGCTTGGAACCAAATATATAATCCCTAAATGGATAACTTATTCAACCAAGGTAGAAATAAAACTTCCCTAGTTAACTTACAAAACTACCCTTCCAGAATACAACTTCCTCACTCGTAAAATGACTTTCTCGAAGCGCTACGACTAAATTATAGTGAGAGAAAGTAAACAAAAAGAATTTTAGATAGAGGGTGATAAGTAAGGAATGAGAGCTCACATTTTTTGATGTGAAAATATCTGGGAATGGACCTCTATTTATAGTTTAGAGGTTGGAACAAAAAAAGAAAAGTTTTATGGCCATAATTGATGTGTCAATCAATCAACATCATGCACCAATCAATTGGTAGGCCTAAGTTAATCGGTTAGTACGCTCAAAAAGAAAAGGAAAGATATTTAGCATTTTTCCATCATTAAAATGATGTTCTAATTGCTTAGGATGGATTTTTGAACTAGCCCAACCAATTTGGGTAGTACCAATTGATTGGTAGACAAAAGTTTTCCCAGAGCTAGTCTGACTACTCCTAACTCATCTGGAACGACTTCAAGGTATTTTTGTAAATATTTTCTTGAGAAAATAAGTTTAAAATATGTTTTAGCGTGTGTATGTGCATGTGTGTGACTATCCGTATAATTTATGAGAAAGTCATAATGCTTTAACAATATATATTCACTCCGATGCATTTGGATATGATTTTACATACTTGAAGACATGTTATATGCTTCATTCTTATGACACTTGCTTGAGCTTAAGATGAGGCTTGAGTTATATTCCGTTTTGGTTCCACCATTAGATATTAAAGTGTATTTATCCTTGTTGACCTAGTTTCATCTTTAACCAATCTTTGGTTCTCAAGGACTTGTTGTCATTCTCAAAGGCATGTTCATATTAGTTATCATCATCAAAAACATGTTCATCTTTAATGAAGCTTTCTTCGTCAGTAACCTGCAAAACAAGGTTCAACACTTTCCTCCTACTTATCATATGATTTCTCTCAATAGGAATACTTGTTGGTTTGCATCCAAGTTTCCTTATATCCTACAAAAGATCAAACACATATTTCCTATGAGAGATAAATATGTCTTGTTTTGAGTGGGATACTTAAGTTGCCAAGAAATACTTGAGTCAACCAAGGTCTTTTATCTCAAATTTCATTGATAACTTTTCTTCGAGTAGTTGTTTCTCGATTGAGTTATCACATGTAACAATAATATCATCAACATAGACAAGAAGTATAGCTAGTTCTTATACCCTTGAGTGTTTGAGTAGCAAGGTGTGGTCTCCTTAACTTTGTTCATATCCCAATCACACCATGGTCTTTGTGAATCTTATAAACTAGGTATGAGGTGATAAATTTAATTCATATAATGCCTTTTTCAATCGATACATGTTACTGGTTCAACGTGTGAGACCAGAGCTAGGCGGAATCTCCATATACACCTCCTCCTTCTCTAACTCTCCATGTAAGAAATTATTTTTTACATCAAATTGACATAGTTCCTAACTAGAGTGAGCAGTGATAGATAATAATTTTCAAATTGTATTCCTCTTTTCCATTATAGAAAAATTACGACCTTGTATCAATCAAGGGAGAACCCGGCCTTGTATTTCACAATATAGGTTTACCTGCAACTAATTGACTTTTTACCTTTGTTTCTTTCAATAATTTTCGAAGTCACATTTTTTCAAGTGCTTTCGTTTTCTCATTCATCGCTTGAATCCATTTTAATTTTTTAATGCCTATTGAATGAATGGTGGAATTCTCACAAAGTCTACAACTACAATAAAATTGTGATAATATGGAGAGAGAGAGAGAGAGTTTCTTAGAAGAGATACATTTAGAAATAGAATATTTATATGTATATGAACATGATCTTGTATCCCTTCTCAAAGCAATAGATAAATCATTTAATTCAATATTACAGGTATCGTAAATATGAGAATCACCAATAGAAGATTATTTTTAGTATTTACCATTGATTTAGACAATTTAATTTTTTTTGAAGTGGGTCATGTTTACTTCTTCTGTGGGTTTGAGTTGGTGTTAACGGGACTGATTTATGCAAAATTGAAGATATTAGAGGATGGATATTTATGGACTCGGGTTCAACCATTGAAGAATTGGGAACAATTATAGACTCGTGTTCATAGATATTTCCTCTAGTGAGGCTAGGACCAAGAGTAAGAAACTTGGACTCATACTCTAGGTCATTTATATTCTCCCCTTAAGAGTAATAAAAAATGAATTATGACATATTTTCATGGAAGGTGACATCTTTTTGAGATAAAAAAAATCAGTTAGGAGGATGATATCATTTATACCCTTTTTTATTAGGTGCATAGCCATAAAAGATACATATGAAGACACAAGGATTCACCTTGTTGCGATATTATTTATGAACATGAACAAATGCAACACAATCAAACTTACGAGACTCAAGGTTCTGTAATACGGGTATTAAGGGAAAACATGAGAGCATAAATTGCACAAAACTAAAATTTTCTAAATCTCGAGTTGAGGCCCGATTAATCAGATAGGCAGAAGGAACTTCCTCTCCTTAGTAAGAGTTGGGAACAAACATTTGATATATGAGAGATCTAGTCAATTCAAGTGAATGACAGTTTTTTTTATCATAAACCTTGTTTTATTGAGGGGTTTCGGCACATGTGAGTTCATGGATAATATCATGTTTACTAGTGAAGTTGGAAAATACATTATTGACATATCTTTACCATCATCATATGAGATTCTTTTTATACCTTTCTCAAATTCTATTTATACAGTATTATAAAATTGAATAAATATTTGTGGTACTTATGATTTAGTATTCATAAAAAAAATCCAAGTTACTCGAGTAAAACCATCAAAAAATGAGACAAACCATTTTGCACCAAAGATATTAAAAGTAGGGCAGCCCCTAATATTAGAATAAATAATATTAAATGGTTAATCACTTTTATTAAAATTTGAAGGAAAAGAAACACAATTGTGTTTAGCTAACTCACAAACATCATACTTATTATTTATTTTTTTGGTATTATGGAGGGCATAAGCCCAAAGAACAAAGAACTAAAAGGAAACTAATTTAGAAGGAAGCTCTTCACTGTTATCCTTTTCCACAAGTTGCACCATTCATCTTGGGAGATCAATGTAGAACAAAGTATCACCCTTCAACTTCTTCCCTTCTAAAGCAAGCAAATTGGCACAATTATTGGTCTCCCTAAAATTGTGATGGATGTCAACAACATCAAACTTTTCCATCAATCTTCTGATTTGAGACACGAAATTTCTAGCAATCATATTCTTTCTATCTCCACGCCTGATACTATCTACTGCCTTACTTGAATACGTCTCAACTTCCACCTTTCTGTAACCAAGATCTTTCACAAGTTTGAGCCCGATAAATATGCTCCAAATCTCAACCATCAATGGACTACAATAACCGATAAACTTAGAGAAACCGTCTAGCCAAGAACCAAGTAATCTCTAACAATACCTCCACACCCTGAAACCCCGCTGCTATCGTGAGCTTCATCCACATTCAAATTTACAAAGAAGCTCCTTGGATGGCACCATTTAATGAAATTCTCTTCTTGACTTCTAACTATAATCCTGCTATTAATCATCACTGCCTTCTTGTATTGCTGGACTATATCCTCTATAATCTATCTAGCATTTGTAGGATGAGTATAGTTAGCATCACACACCTATTTATTTCTCCATGACCATGGATTATGGCATCAAATGGCTCAGAAATTGCACCAATTGGGCTCAACATGTAAGTTACTATTAATGTTGAGCATTAACCAATTCTATCAATCTACTTGGAAGAATTCACTTATGATGCTATCAGGAACTTTACTTTCCCACACATCTTGCACAGCTTTACAATCTCTCAATGCATGCAGGGAAGATTCACACACAGCTCCACATAAAGAACAACCATCAACTTCAAAGCCTGAGACACTTATGTGATTATTGGTAAGCAATCTATTATGTTTAAGAATCCAAATGAAACTCTTGACTCTTTCCGGGACTTATAAGCTCCATATCTTACTCCACTCCTTACTCACATCATGATCACCCTCTTGAGTCAGCTCCCTATACATTTGGCCAATGGAAAAGTTACCTTCTTCATTCATAGCAACCACTAACTTGTTATAGCCACCACTATTTACCTGGGGAGGAATGACATCAATCTTTAACTTTATAGTCTCAGGGATCCAGTTCATCAAACTCCAGTCCCACTCACCATCTTCACCAACCAACTCACTAACTTTAACATCAGTCAACTCAACAGGAATAGGCACATTGAAATCCTTGAAATTCTTGCCTTTCTCAACCCAACTATGACTCCAAGGCTTAATAAAATTACCTCTCCAATCCTCCATATCCCCACATCCAAAAGATTAGGAGAAGTTTTAACAATGGCCTTCCACAAGTTAGAATCAGATTTCTTGGCTTGTAAGACACCATCATTACTCTAAACCTTATACTTGTTTCTCATGATGTTACACCAAAAGTCATCATCCCCATTAATGATTTTTCAGCCTAACTTCATAATACATACTTGGTTCGTGATGTTTAGATCCCTCAAACTCAGGCCACCATGACACTTAGATTTAGTAACAATATCCCATCCAACCGCATGATATTTCCTCTTCGAATTAGAATCTCCCCAAATGAAGCCTCTCTGTAGCTTCTGAATTTTATGGATACAATCCTTCAGAAGTAAGTTTTTCATTATAGGGTACACAAGAATTGCTTCCATGACACTTTAAGTTAAATTCACTCTACTCGCAAAGGACAAATGTCTTGCCTTCCAACTGGACAGCTTCTTAGCAATTTGCTCTATAGCATAATGAAAATCATACTTCCTAGTAGCTTTCCCTTTAAAAGGAATACCCATGTACTTTCCAAAGCCATTGGTCTCCCGAAATCCCGAAATATGCACTAGCTTAGATCTTATGCTTCTAGCAACATTATTTGAAAAAAGAATGCTAGACTTCTCATTGCAAATCTGTTGCCCCAACATATGCCAAAATGTCTCAAGAATCTCTTTAACACACATAAACTACTTCTCATTAGCCTCCCTAAAAATTAGCAAATCACCAGCAAACATAAGGTGGAAGATGTGGACTCCATTCCTACTACCAACATGAAACGACTTCCACTGCTTCTTGATTACTGCATGCTCAATTAAGTGTGATAGTTTGTCCATACAAAGCACAAACAGATACGATGAAATTGGATCACCCTGTCTAATCCCATGATGAGGACGAAGGAAATCATCCTTACTACCATTCCAATTAATAGTAGTCTCCACACTTGTCACTCCATGCATAATGACATTAATAATCTCCTTAGGAAAATCAATCTCCTCTAATATCCGCCAAATGAACTCCCGATTCAGCTTATCATAGGCTTTAGATAGACCGATTTGAATAGCAAAATAACTTTTTTTTTCTTTTTTTATTCTGCATAGTATGGATAACTTCATTTTCAATA
This sequence comes from Vicia faba, assembly GCA_948472305.1. Taxonomy (NCBI): domain Eukaryota; kingdom Viridiplantae; phylum Streptophyta; class Magnoliopsida; order Fabales; family Fabaceae; genus Vicia; species Vicia faba. Next base: position 1,162,294,316 of record OX451736.1, read on the forward strand.
ATGACATTTTCATGTATCGATCTACCTGCTGTCAAACCCCAAATTTGTCTGCCCTCAGTGCTGCCATCAAGTTTATTTTCAAACCTTGATTTTTATAAAATTCTTTTGATTTACATTTTGGGGTTTTGCAAAAATTCGTTTTCGAGTTAATTTAAAAATATAATAATTTATTTAAAATTATTTATATTTTTAAATAGAAAATAATTGATCGTCTTCATATATTTTCAATTGACTTTTTATTTCAAATGAATAACGTAGCACAATTGGTAAGAGAGTATGGCTTACAAGTGGAAGGTCCTGAATTAAAATCTCGTTATACTATTTTTTGGCATTTATATTCTTTGTGTGTTTTTTCAATAAAAAGGATAAAAAAAAGTCATTTTTCAATTATTTAATTACTATTTTCGTTTTCTATTTTAAGGATATTTTAAAATTATTTTTTTATTTTTTTTAAATCTTTGATTTTATACACTTAATAGTCGAGATGTTAAAAATAATTGAAATCTTTCAAAATCAATTTTTATTAATCACAAAATTAATCACAATATTAAGAAAAAAATCATATAAGTGTCTAGGTTCATAATCTTGTCCATCAATTTCAATCAAATCTCAATTGGTATAAATCTTCCTAAAAAATCATTTTTTTATTATTAAATTATAATTTTCGTATTTTTTAATTAATAATTTTTCAAAAATAGTTTTTTTTTTTTCACTTTTTCAATTTTTAATTAAAAATAACCAAAAATCATATAAAATATAAAAACAACAAAATCACATGATTTGTCACTTTCTGATTGGTCACATGTTGACAAAATTGATTTCTCATTGGTCAGAATTTGTAGACTTGTTGAATAAGATAAAATCATAAACTTTGGCCTTTTCTTGGTGTGGACTATTTCCTTTTTGGAGTGTCTTTAACCTAATTTCATATCTATAAATAGACAACTCTTTAACACTATTTTTCATCCATAATTTCATAATCATCCACAACTCACTAGAGTTCTCCTAAAAATTGTTGTTCTTCACATCGAAGAACAACAAAAAAGAAACACTGAAGTCTCCATCAATAAAATTTTGGTGATCAATAATTTCACCAACAATAAGCAAATAAACAATTCACTAGAGTTCTCCTAAATTTGTTGTTCTTCACATCGAAGAACAACAACGAAGTATCTCCTAAAAGCCCTTCATCAACCCAAGAAACTCTTGCACGAAAAAAAAGAGGAAGGATTGACCGAGAAGAAGGAAAGGAAGTAACTTAAATCGATCACGATATTTCAGGTTGGTAACTTTGTCTTCTTTGATGTAAATTCAATTTTTAATTCGTTTGAATATTCGAGTTTTATTTCTTTTCTTTTAGAATTTCGTCCACAATGCTTTTATGTGATTAATAGTGTTTCCATATATGGTTTGAATATTTTGTTGTTGGTAATTTTTATGTTAATCTAGTGAGTTTGAGTATTGTAATTTATATGAATTGGTTTTTTCTCAATATTTAATTGTTACTATAATCACTAGGAAACTAAAATTTTAATATGATAAATTATCTCTACTATCTTTATTATTACTAAATTAGGACGGATAAAAATGCTAAATAAGAACAATACAAAACTAGGAAGAGGCAAGTCTTCTTACAATGAAAAACTGAAACATTAATAATCTCCTTTGTATTTATTTTAATTTTTGTAGTGTTTATTATTTTATTATTCTAAATTGTTTTATGATTTATTTTTATTATTTGTACAAATATATTTTTTATCAGGAGTATTGTTGAGTGTTTTCTAAATATAATTATATTATAAACCTTTTATAAATAACAAACTTAATTTTTCCTTTATTAAAAATAACTAAATAATTTTTATCATTAATCAAATTATTATTTTTAAATCTATTGCAAGTTTTATTTTCTAAATCATAATATGGATCTAATTTTATATCTTTCCTTGTAAATTGTAGCAACAAAAATTCTTTTTATTTAACCAATATTTATTTTTCTATAATCAACATTTATTTTATAATCTCTAAATTTAAAATCTGTCCTTTTACTAATTACTTAACAAATTGGGATAAATAGGTTTTTACTAATTAAAACTTTTTTTATTAACTTTAAAATATATTTACTAACTCTAATGCTATTTTTTTCACTTAATTATTCACTTCTACTTTAATGTCTCATCATACTCTTTAATCAAATCAAAACATCAAAACAGCTAACCAACAATAAACAATTTTTCCACTAACATTTCAAAATACAAGATATCTTCATAAAAAAGATTAAGAAGAATTTCTTTCAAAATTAAGTGCGAATTGCGTCTACAATCACTCACTTTTCAAAATGCAGACAAGGTTCAAAGATGATTCGAAAATAATTCTACGCAACCCTATAAAAAACACCAACCAACTACAAACTACTAATTGGAACTTTGATTCCTCATAAGAGGATACGTAGGCATACGACTAAAGTCGTGGCGAGTTCCCCTAATTAAAAAACAAACCATCTTCCTAAAAAACGTGTTTCTAAACCCTAGTATCCTTGTGAACAAGGTAGATAAAGGGTGCCTAACACCTTCCCTTCATCTAAAACCGAGTCTGAAATCTAGAACCTTTGTCTTCGAAATTAGGATTTCCTATTAGATTCCCTTCCTTAGGATAAAAACCAGTAGTTGCGACTCTGTATTTAAAACCAGTTGCAATAGCTGGCGACTCTGCTGAGGAATTCAACCCTAGGTTTATGAGCCTTTTCTTTAGGTTTTAGGGTTTTTTTTATTGCTGGGTTTTTATTTCCTATGTATCTATTTATTTGTTTCTAGTTTATTTTATTATTCATGATATTTACTGTGTGGCGAGATTTCAATTTCAAAATATATTTAAAAAAAAATCTTAGATAGAAGGTTCGTCTATTAGCTTAGGGGATATATCATCCCTGCGAGTTTATGTGACGACTTCACCTAGAGTCGGTGGAATTCCGCAGAAGGAATACTTATCAAGAGATATCCTATTGAAAGGTAGGACTTTGGAATTCCACCCATGACTCTTTGTACAACCCTAACCAAAATCTCATGACGAGACCTTTCACGACTTTGAGACGAAAGTCTCGGTCCGTAAAGAGGCTCCACCTAAGGGAGGCCCTCGTGCCTTTTCCCTCTGGTGTCATTCATGATACCCTTAAGGAAGCCACCTTATGTGAAGGGTAGACTAACTGTAGGCCAAAACTAGGAGCCTACCTTCTAAGGATACCATTCAAATAATCACATCCCTAAACCCGCAAGGGTTACTTCCGGTATATTACAATCCCTAGCTTGTAGGGATTCCTCTTCATCTTCTATGGTCATTAATCCTTAAGGAGTTCCTATTTGTCTCAATCTCTGAGTCAGTATAGGGTATCTTCAAATTCATATCTATTATCATCTTCATCCTTAAGAAGTTCCTGCCTATCTCAATCTCTGAGTCAGTGTATGATATCATCAAATCCATATTTATTATCTTCGTCCTTAAGGAACTCCCATCTGTTTCAATCTCTGAGACAGTGTAGGATATTATCATTTTCATATCTACCATTGAACCTTTATAGGATATCCCTACGTCTACCCTCATACTACGTCTACATCGTAATGCATGTCCATGAAACCTTTTTTTAGCATACCTAAAAGAGAAAAAAAAATGTTTTTTCATACCCAAGCATCTTCATACATCTTCATTTTCATCCATTTGCACAAAGTTCATATCATTTACACTTCCACCCTTATCCAACTGCGATCCATCTAGCAAGATTCTCAATACTCATTAGCAAACTTAAATCATATCTCAAAAAGTCAAGGAGGAACTCAAAAGAGGCCAAGAATTATTGAAGGAGGAGGTCCACCAGTTGAAGACTCAAATGAACTTGATCATGCAATTATTACTAAGGAGTGAAGGTAACCCTTCATCATCCCAGCCATAGGCCTATTCAACATCGCAGATGCCGCTACCATGGGAAGTTCCCCCGCCTCGACAGCAACTACAACAACCACTAAAAATTCCACGAGGACAACAACAAGATAAAAGGCTGAAAAGAAAGTTTGACCCTCTTCCCATGTCTCACGACCAATTTCTGCAACATCTACTCGAAGCATCTTTGGTAGAGCTAAAACCTCTAGCTCCTCCAGTCGGGCCACCCCCATGAAAATACGATGTCAATTCGAAACGCGAGTCTCATGCCAATTCTCCAGGCCATACTATAGAACAATGTTGGGATTTCAGACACAAGGTCCAAGATTTAATCGACAATAAGCAGTTGACTTTTAAATAATGGGTCTCATTGGCGAATAGTCTCCCTTGCTTTGACAAATCTGAAGACTAAGAAGAATCCCCTAAAGTCAGTGGATCAACAAGAAGACTTATCTCTATATCATTAGGCCTTTATCATTTCAAATTGTAATTTATTTCTTGCTAAGTGTTATTTGTTATAAAATTTGTACTCTTTGGTCAAGTAATTCTAATAAAATAAACATGCATGTTTTTGGAATCGATTCATTCCACAAAAATCAATAACTTTCTATTTTCATTCTTCTTTTCCATTTTCAAATTAACAAACTTCGATGGAGAGTGATGAAAATACAAAATAATCAAACTTTGTTGACATATGCTTTTTAATAGTAAGGCTTAACTGACGATGTAAGGCATTGTTTCAATTCCTAAATAGTGGAGATATAAGGTGTTAATTTGTAGTTAACCCCCTCGAGCCAGAAGTCAGAGTTCTTTCTATTATCTAAAAACCCTTAATCTTAACTAGGGGCAGGGTAGACTTCAATTAATTTAACGATGCATTCGAATCCCAGGAGAATTGAAACCATCTAAGCAAAGGTTCAAGCATATCTCTTTCATCGATACATCATTGAGAGAACGATCCAAGATTGAGGAATCAACAACATTTTCTCCTCAGTACATCAATCAAGATCGAGGAAACGATGAAGATAAATCTTACAACAATCAGCATAACAGTCACAAGTGTTAAAATCAAAAGAAAAAAAGGCTTAAAAATGGAGAAATTAAATTAAAAAAAGCCCGCTAAGTCAAAGGAAGTCAAAACTTGACTTAGGCAAAAGTTAAGGCATCCAGATGGACCACAAATTCAAAAAGAATTGGTCCATGCAAAATAAGGGATTGAAAAAAGAAATAAATTGGAGAACAATCTTGTGACTGTAACGCGGTGGGAGAACTGACTTGGGTGTTTTGCGTTTGATCGCAATTATTGCAGATAGCAAGAGTCACCACCGACTTTTCTTTTATCCAATAAGGAAAGGTTGAAAAGAATAGGAAAGACCTTTCGAGATTATTTTCTTGAGTTCGGGGGGTAGGTTATGAAAAGGGAAGGTATTAGCACCCTTTTCATCCGTAGTTATCTACGGGCTCTTAGTTTCCTGCTAGATCACTTGCTTTTGTTTGAAAACGTGCTTGTGGTGTGGGTTTTGAAAGTATTTTGAAAACGTCTTTGTAATGGCTCTCGTTTCTATAAGAACGCGTACAAAGTGTTGTTTTGAAAATAGTTCAAAGAGGTGTTTGTGGAATGTGTTTTTTGAAAGTGATTTTGAAAAGTGTATTTGTAATGGTTCTCGTCTCTATAAGAATGCGTACAAAGTGTTTTAACTTTTAAAAATATTTCAAATGAAAGTGTTGGTGTATAAAATATTTTTGTTGTGAGCAAGCGAGCAACTATGAGAAACCTACCTACTCAAAAGGTCTTAATGTTCTTTTCCTCCTCCTTTAGATGTTGTTATCTTACCATTGATTTGGTAAGAAGCCCCATCACTGGATGTGAAGGGACATGCGTGGGACGTTTGTATAGTCATAGAAGGCAACCTATGGGACGTTTTAGCAATGTCGTTTAGGGACTAGGTCGTTTACCGAAGGCAACATTGAGGGTCATCGAAGGACTACGATCTTTTATCAACGGTATTTTCTAAAACGCCTATATTCGAGGGACATGACTATTTTTCCGAGGCAACAAGTGGAGTTACCCTAGAGGTGCATGTGTGTGAATAGTGTGTTTGATTGCATGCATTTTTGTATTTTGAACTTTTGGTTATCTACTTGTTGTTTTTATCTTGCCACACCCTATTTTACTAGCAATGAAAAATGGTAAGTTTGCAGAAAAAATTAAATCCTACACTATTACATTAGTAGCGGAGTGGGGGTACAATTCACAAGTGGGATAAAGCGGATGTATAAATATTACAACCATGTCGAAATAAGCTATGAAGCGAAAAAAATAAGAAAACATGTGAAAAGAATAGTGCAAAAATAAAGGAAAGCAAATCCTTCGATTTCCAGTGTTGAGGCATATTTCAAATCATGCATGTGTGCGTCGAAACATGCTCTCCTTCGACCCTGTTTCTACAAATTGAAACCAGTGTGATTCGAAGCGTAGGTCCTTCGATTCACACATCCCTTCTTCTTTCCTTCAAGTCAGTGTGTTCGAAGCAAATGTGTATCGAAGCATGTGTGTGCAACGAACAGGTGTGTGTTGAAGCGCATATTCTTTTTCTTTCTGCTTGAGCCTGTCGAAGCCTAAAGGCTTTGTATTGAAGTATGCGTATTTTTTTACTCCAACATTTTTTAGGGTCTGTATATATTAGTTCTTAAAGGAAAACAAAAAAGATTAATATCGAAGACCATGGTTATTACATGTTAGCCTCGAAGATGAATCAACAAAGATGCTTGAAATGAAAGAGTTAAAGTCAGAAAGACTTACCTCAAAGCTGGTGTGTGGGTTTCAAACTTGAATTGCTGCCTGGACGATTCTGGAATACGAAGAGTTGTCACAGAGGGTTTGCTTTTGGTTTGAAGAGTTGTCACAGAAGATTGTCCTTGAGTTTGAACAAACTTCTATGTGTGAGGTGTTCTGGATAGTTGATTTATAAGAGTTGGAAAGATGAGATAATGGATTTCGATTTTGTGTTTGTATGTGAAAGTAGAGTTAATTTTCGAGTGAGCAAAAGTTACAAAGGTTTATGTTTTGTTTCCCAACTCTCTTTTCTCTACTCCAAGCGTCTCCAGCCCCCTTTGATGTTGTGAAGAATAATTTATTTATAGAGGAGTTTTGTTGTGGTTTTGGGGGGGAAAATAACATTTGAACTGTTTGGGTATATTGTCCCCTTTTTTTCTTTGATGCAACTCTTATGTGCCCTTTTTTGTGCAAGTATGGGACTGAGACAATGCAGGCTCAGCAGTATTTTGGAGTGTTGTGGCAGCTTGGTGCAGGACTGTTGCATAGCAGTACAACTGGCTTGGGCTTGGCAGTATATATGATTTTAGTCAACAAACATCTTGAATACTTCACCCTTTCATTTTGATCACTTTGACCAGACTCATCAACAACATCCGTTTCCAACAATGAGTGTTCTTCGAATGGACCCATTATATGTCCTTCGAATCCACCAATTATGATTCATAGTGTTGAAGAGTTTAGAGGTGTAATCTAAGTACGTTGCTTCGAAGGGCTTAATTGCCCAACTTGTGGATTGAAGGAGGTTACTTTTAAGGAAATCACATGACTATCTTATGGATCGAAGGAGGTTATTTCGAAGGAAGTTATATGCCCAGTTTGTGGATCGAATGGGGTTACTTCGAAGGAAGCCATATGCCTTATTTGTGGATCGAAGGGGGTTACTTCGAAGGAAGCCAATGCCCAAATCGAAGCTTGTGATGGAAGGGGAACTACATTTCCCAATCAAACTTTGCTAAATCGAAGCTAACTTGTTTCTTTTTAACCTAATCGAAAGGCACATTAACATCTTCAAAATTTTACATTTTCTTCATTTCTTTAAACAGGTTTTTGTAATCACACATGCGAGAGAAATCTTGAGAAAACGAGAGGGAAAATTTTGGGGTACAACAGTGACTACCACCTTAAGAACCTCGAAGGCTTCTCATGAATGCGTGTGTTTTACCCCAAAATTTTCCCTCCCTTTTTACTCAACACATGCCCATTGAGGTCCCCAACTTGCTCAAGGATGACCAAGAATTGACCAGACAAATTCTCCTCCTAAAGAAATGAGCCCCCAACTAGGGTTTAAATTTTTATCAAGATGGTTGAGATCCAATGGTCTCAAATTCTTCCCATGGTCCTAATATGACTTAAAAATTATCCATGCCAAATTTCATGCCTTGCACAATAAGTTTGCTCAGTCAATTGCTCAAGTATTGGAAAATCAACTGTGCTAGGTCAAAAGTCAACTGTGGCCCATGTAAAGTCAAACTTCAAGATTTTTGGTCAACATCAACATTTTGAAGTGATATCCATCATTTTATCAAGGGTTGATCATGTTTCCTCAAGAAATGCTCCTAATTCATCAAAAGTCAAGAATTGCTAAATTAGGGTTTCTATAGGAAAAGTCAACCAAACTTTGACCAAACATAACTTTCTCATACTTTATCAGAAATTTTCCTACCAAAGCTCATTTTTAAGATAATCCATTTCCCTACAACTTATCTTCATCCCTCAAGATCAAGAAATTCACCATTTGAAAGATATCAGCTCAGACATTACAGGTCATTTTCAAAAAGTCAACAAAAGCCACTTTTTGCCAAGACCTTTTACATCAAGATAACATCTTCAAATGCAAAATTGATCACAAGAGGGATTTAAGTAGACATCTTGGGCTTTCCAAAAAGTACAAGATCATCATAATGATATAAAAATTGAGCAAGTTATGTCTTTCCCAAATTGGGAAAATTTTGGAAAATTCAAGAATGGTGCATTGAGCAAATTTGAACTTTTAGGGAAATAGCCTCATGATCTTATGAAGGACCTCTAAATCCATTTTTGTATGCCTTTGATTTTATTTACATTTATTTTGATTTTTGTTTAATTTAAAAATTAAATAAATACAAAATAAATGCATAAAATAATTGGTTAATATTTTGGACATGTGGTGGGCTAGTGTTTTGGGTCAGTCTTAAGGCACATTTTTCGTGCACAAATGACCAGGTTCGTTCAAGCAAGGATAAGGAAAGTTTTGGAAAATTTGTAAGGCTTTGAATTTGTTGGATTTTTGTTTGAAAACATGAGTTATGACCATGATTTTTTCCATTTCATCTTGTCCCCATCCTCTCCACTATATATGCATCGTGTTAGCAAGCCAAATTCAAGCACATAAAGCTTGGAGAATTGCTGCACATTTCACCCAAAAACTCAAAAATTGTCAAACTTGAATTTCAAGTTACAGTTGGTTTTAGTCCCAAACAAAGGCTCAAACACATTCCCGGAAGCCTCCTGGATCGCTTCCAGCCGTTACCAAGTCCCAAAACAATCTGAAGTGCATTATGACCACCTCATGGTTTGTGTTTTTCTCTTAATTCTATTTTCTTTGATTTATGTAATATAAGCGCATTTTAATCATGCATTATTGACCACTCTTGTGTTTGCAAGCTTTCTGTATGGTTAAATTTGGATTTTGATGCAGGAATCGAATACCACCATTTTTAGGCTTCCAAGCTTAAAATTGGGATTTCTAGAAATAGCCAAAATTAGGCCTAACCAAGGGTCTCTGTGTGCTCAGGAGGTTGAGGCCAATTCATCCATGGCCTCACCAAGAATTTATCATGCGTATTATTGTTTTTTTTTTGTTTACAGGTGCTATAGTAACAGACAAAAACGGTCATTATAGGTCCAAGTCTAAGACGACAGATGAAGGAGGAAGACGAATGCGTGGCAGCCCCTCACTGGACGATTCAAATCCAGCGGGCATTTTTTTTTGGATGCTTCTGGTTAATTTTTGTATATAATATTGTCTTATTATTTGGATTAATGAATGATCAGTAGCTCAGATGGTGAAGAGGCGTGCGTGGTAGGGAAAGGATTGTGGTTCGAGTCCCCAATCGTGCATTTTCGTTGTCTAATATATTGCTTATAGATCAGATGCATGCAAGCCATTGACACTCACCACACACCTTCAAATATGTACTACCAGATGTTAGTGATCCAGATCCAGCGTCTCAACACGCAGTCTCATGATGGACCTTCAAAAGCTGGCAATAGAGGATCCAGTGCAACTTTTGGGTCCTAGTTGGCTTGGGCCTAACATCTTTTCAATCCATACACCCCCTGTTTTACTAATCAGTTTGGCCCATTCATTTGTTTTTTTTATTTCTTTATTTCTTTTAGTTTATTAATTTCAAAAATAATTTTTTATTCAATTATAAAATCACATAAAAAATTTAGGATTTGGTTTTTTTTAAATAATTAATTTTGAATTCAATTAATTAATTAAACCTTAACCTTTTTTTTTAAATTAAAATGAAATAGGATTAGGATTAATTTTATTTATATCCTTTTCTTTTTATTATAAAAAAAAAAGACTTAGATGTTAATTTTTTCTTAGTTAATTTACTTCTCTAATTAAATTTTAGGTATTAATTTCACTTAGTTATTTTATTAAAAACTAAAAATAAACAAAAATATGTTCTTATTTACTTAGAATTTTCCTTAGGTTTTTAGACGTTCGTCTTTATCTCACGCACATTTATTTTACTTTCGTGTTTTTTATCATAATGTAATTGTATCACGATATGTAATAACTTAAATAGGACTTTTATCATTTTCTTTATTTTTACCTTTTCCCAAGTTTTGTATAATGTAAATCCCTCGCCCCGAAGCATTGTAATAGTATAGATTTAACTTTCTGCACTTTAAATTTCTGCAAATACTAACTGTTAGTAATTAGGCGTGCATGACAAGACTGAAATCAAACGTTAGAAAACTTAACAATGCAAAAGATAAATAATTGAATTGAACACATATGCACCTCTAGGGTATCCCTGCTTCGGTTGCCTTTCAGAAAATAAAGCAGTCATGTCCCTCGAGAATGGGGATGCTTTAGTAAAGACCCGTAAAAATCAAAAATATCATAGTCCCTCGATGACCTTACGGTGTTGCCTTTCGGTAAATGATCTTGTCCCTTAAACTAAAGTTGCTAAAGGGTCTCCATATGTTGCCTTTATGAATGTAAAACGTCACTTCGATTGTCCCTCAACATCTAACGACAAGGCTACCTACTCACTAATAGTAGGAAAGCATTGTCTAAAGGAAAAGAGGAAAAGAACGACCCTTTTCGAGTAATAAAGTAGATAGATGTTAGAATTTTTCTCAAACATTTTGCACTTACACAAAAACTGCTTTTCAAAAACAACTTCAAAACACTTTGTATACTTTCTCCACTATCCCGAGAAACATTACAAAGTTTGTCGTACTAAGGCGTTTTCAAAGCATTTTCAAACATACAAAGCACAAAGGTATTTTAAAATGAGCAAACCTCTAAGAGCCCGTGGAAAACCACAGATGGAAAGGATTCTAACACCTTCCCTTTCCATAATCTACCCCCTTACTCAGAAAACATCTCGAAAAGGTCTTTTTCTGTTCTTTTCACCCTTTCCTTTGTTGGATAAAAGAAAAGTCGGTGGCGACTCTTGCTTACCGCACATTTGCAAACACAAACGCAAAACCAGTATTAACAGTCGGTTCTGCCACCGTATCATAACGTGGATCTTATCAATGCTTATATCTTATCAATGCTCTTCACCGACACTTGAATCTTGTCAACGCTTCTCATCATCTGCGTGACTACGAAATTTCTCTTAGGAAACAAATGCATCTGTTGGATTTATCTAATCTAGGATTGGAGAACATCAAGAAGAATAGGGTGGGCTAAACAAATTTTGAGCCTTAAATCTTTTGTTTCTTAAACCACGAACCATGTCCACGTTACAACCTTTAAAAGTCCTAATTGAGGCTAGGTTCACTATGAAAGCATACTCAACAAGATTTGGGTTAAACTGACTCCTATGTTTGTTAAAATCATTTCTAACTACTTCGCTTCTTCGAGTATTCATCTTCTAATATTCCATTTCTTTTCAAATAATCAATTTCGATTTCAAGAAATTACATGTGCATCAAACGGAATTGCTTTTTCAAAACGTACAATTTTATCATGAATCAATACTTAGCATCAAGGAGATTTCAAAAAGGTCTGATCAAAGGAAACATTTCCAAGAAGCTTCTAACTAGGAGTAAAGCATCTAAGAGGGCCCCTATAAACAAGAGCAAAACTAATGATTGTAGGGGTATATCACATGAAGATATTATTAACATGGGGTGAGCATTCCAAGATTCAGTCAACTTGGATCAAGTTTCAAAGCACTATTCAATCAGGGGCATACTTTCCGAAGGAGAATTCCTTAATCAAGTCGTATCACAACAGGGTATGACTCGGTTTATCATTTCAACAAACCTCTCAAAGCCTTAATAATCAGGGGCAACCTTCCAAGATTCAAACGTTGGAGCAATACGTACTAAGTTCATCCTACTATACGTAGGGTCCAAATTCCCCTTCAAGCAACTTCAAGTATAAACTTTTCAAGCTTCGAATACTTGGGGCAACCTATGTCAAGTTTGTGGTGAAGTCTGAGTTCTTTTTGAGGATACTTCCTCCAGATCCAGGAGATTGAGGGGCACCTTTTTCAAAATTTGAATGGAGGGGCAGACCACTGCAAGGCTTAATCATAAGAAATTGATTCAAAATGGTTCATCAAAGCCAAGCATTTTCAAGAGTCTTTTAATCGGGGACATAATATAAAGTAGTGGGTTCATTCACATTATGATCAAACTGTTTCCAATCTCATATCAAAGAAAATCTCCTCCAATACCCTACCAACAGATTAGGGAAGGACAGTCCGTATAAAAGCAAGCTCTCTGTGTACTTTCATAATCTCTGATGGATCTTTCTCCTACATCCAACAATCTTCAAGTTCAAATCGAGTATCAGGAAATCATGGTAGCATAATGTTCAACCATCGTATGATAAAACAACCTTGTTACATAGGCAAACCTCTACGCTTAGTCACCCACGACCTATCACAGGGGTCACCATTCAAAAAAAAACATTCAAGTCATAATCATAAAGGTTAAGGCTGCATAAATCATGCATTAGGGCTCCTTGATTCAAAACCAAACTATACTTATCATTTCGTCCATTTGACGACTTTCGATAGCATGGGTCGAGCATATCTCAAAAAGTCCAATTATGCATTCGCATTTCAAAGTCCAACATCCATCTACACATATCCAAGTCATTCATCACATACATCAATCAATCATCATATTTCATGTATCAATAAAATTTGCACGCATAACATAAAACCTAGTTTTTATATGAAGACAATCATCATTGTTAATCAAGCTATTAGTTCTCAACAGAATCTCGGCAATAGATTCTCCTAGTTGATCTTGACAGTTGATTTTCTAGAATACCTTGGCAGAAGGTAGTATTCAAATTAAATATCGGCAATAGATTCCCCTGGTTGATCACAACAGTTGATTATCCAGAAGATCTCGGCAAAAGGTTATTCCAATTGAATCTCAGCAGTAGATTCTCGTGGTTAATCACAGCAGTTGATTATCCAGAAGACCTTGGTAGAAGGTAGTTTCCAATTGAATCTCGACAGTAGATTCTCCTGGTTGATCATGGCTGTTGATTATCCGGAAGACCTCAGCAAAAGATTATTCCAATTGAATCTCGGCAGTAGATTCTCCTGGTTGATCACGGTAGTTAATTATTCGGAAGACCTCGGCAGAAGGTAGTTTCCAATTGAATCTCGGCAGTAGATTCTCCTGGTTGATCACGGTAGTTGATTTTCCAGAAGACCTCAACAGAAGGTAGTTTCCAATTAAATCTTGGCAGTATATTCTCTTGGTTGATCGTGGAAGTTGATTATCTGGAAGACCTCGGCAGAAGGTAGTTTCAAATTGAATCTCGACAGTAGATTCTCCTGGTTGATCACGATAGTTGATTATTTGGAAGACCTTATCAGAAGGTAGTTTCCAATTGAATCTCAGCAGTAGATTCTCCTGGTTGATCACGACAGTTGATTATCTGGAAGACCTTGGCAGAAGGTAATTCAAATTGAATCTCGGCAGCAGATTCCCCTGGTTGATCATGACAGTTGATTATCTGGAAGACCTTGGTAGAAGATAGTTTACAAACGAATCTCGGCAGTAGATTCACCTAGTTAATCACGGCAATTGATTATCAAGAAGACCTCGACAGTAGGTAATTCTCAATTGAATCTCGGCAGTAGATTCCTTGGAAATCTCGACAGTAGATTTCTCGTTAAGAGTCTCACGTTATGCATATACATCATGAATGGCATCTTTAAAATTTTAAATTTTTCTTAGGGTTCATCATTAGCAAGATTATCCATGCAACGATGTAGTTGTCGAGCTTTTTCAATTATCTATCCCCCAGGTTGCGATAGATCTGCATAATCCATTGCATCAGTCTCCAGGCAACAATGTGTTGTCAGACTTTGTTTTATTCATCCCCTAGGTTGTGATGAATAGACAAAATCAAATCAAATCAAAACTTATTATATTAGTCTCCAGGCATTAGTAAGTCAGCTTTTTTCAAAACTTGTACCATTTACCTCCTAGGTCATGGTAAATATGAAAAAATGTGCAATCTCTCTTAGTTACTGAAGTTATTCGCGACGTCGTATCTAAGTCAACGAAACATTGGTTCAAACCCTGGTAAGATGATACATCATCGTCTTTGCCTATTTTTTTTTTAAACTCTTAGGGGTATGCTATATCAGCGTATTTTTATCTAGCCAACCTTTGGTCAAATTTTGGGGTCTTCCATTATTTAGTAAATCTCTTATTCGAATGTACGAGACCTGCGTATTCTCGCACCCTCAATCGAAGAATAATTAAATAGGGTCAGCTGTCATACCCCAAATTTTCCCGTCGTCAGTGCTACTATCAAGTTTATTTTCAAACTTTGATTTTTATAAAATTCTTTTGATTTACATTTTAGGATTTTGTAAATATTCGTTTTCGAGTTAATTTAAAAATACAATAATTTATTTCAAATTATTTATATTTTTAAATAGAAAATAATTGATCGTCTTCATATTTTTTCAATTGACTTTTTATTTCAAATGAATAATGTAGCACAGTTGGTAAGAGAGTAAGGCTTACAAGTGGAAGGTCCTGAGTTCAAGTTCAGTTACATTACTTTTTGGCATTTATATTCTTTTGTGTATTTTTTCAATAAAAGGATAAAAAAATCATTTTTCAATTATTTTATTATTATTTTCGTTTTCTATTTTAAGGTTATTTTAAAATTATTTTTTTATTTTTTTAAATCTTTGATTTCATACACTTAATAGTCAAGATGCTAAAAATAATTGAAATCTTTCAAAACCAAATTTTATTTATCACAAAATCAATCACAATATTGAGAAAAAATCACAAAAGTGTCAAGGTTCATAATCTTGTCCACCAAATTTCAATCAAATCTCAATTGGTATAAATCTTCCCAAAAAATTATTTTTATTTTATTAAATTATAATTTTCATATTTTTTAATTAATAAATTTTCAAAAATAGTTTTTTTTCTTCACTTTTTTCAATTTTTAATTAAAAAATACCCCAAAATCATATAAAATATAAAAACAAAAAAAATCACATGAGTTGTCACTTTTTGATTGGTCACATGTTGACAAAACTGATTTCTCATTGGTCAGAATTTTTGTAGACTTGTTGACCAAGATAAAATCATAAACTTTGAGCTTTTCTTGGTGTGGACTATTTCCTTTTTGAGGTGTCTTTAACTTAATTTCAAATCTATAAATAGACAACTCTTTAACACTATTTTCCATCCACAATTTCATAATCATCCACAACTCACTAGAGTTCTTTTAAAAATTATTGTTCTTCACATCGAAGAACAACAACAAAGAAACCCTGAAGTCTCCATCAACAAAATTTTGGTGATTAACAATTTCACCAACAATTAGCAAATCAACAATTCACTAGAGTTTTCCTAAAGTTGTTGTTCTTCACATCAAAGAACAACAACGAAGTATCTCCTAAAAGCCCTTCATCAACCCAAGAAACTCTTGTACCAAAAAAGGAGGAAGGATTAACCGAGAAGAAGGAAAGGAAACAACTTAAATCGTTCATAACATTTCAAGTTGGTAACTTTGTCTTCTTTGATGTAAATTCAATTTTTAATTCGTTTGAATATTCGAGTTTTATTTCTTTTCTTTTGGAAATTCGTCCATAATGCTTTTATGTGATTAATAGTGTTTCCATAAATGGTTTGAATATTTTGTTGTTGGTAATTTTTATGGTTAATCTAGTAAGTCTAAGTATTGTAATTTATATAAATTGATTTTTTCTCAATATTTAATTGTTACTATAATCACTAGGAAACTAAAATTTTAATATGATAAATTAGCTTTACTATCTTTATTATTACTAAATTAGGACGGATAAAAATGTTAAATAAGAACAATACAAAACTAGGAAGAGGTAAGTCTTCTTACAATGAAAAACGGAAACATTAATAATCTCTTTTGTGTTTATTTTAATTTTTGTAGTGTTTATTATTTTCATTATTCTAAATTGTTTTATGATTTATTTTTATTATTTGTACAAATATGTTTTTTATCGAGCGTATTATTGAGTATTTTCTAAATATAATTATGTTATAAACCTTTTATAAATAAAAAACTTAATTTTTCCTTTATTAAAAATAACTAAATAATTTTTATCATTAATCAAATTATTATTTTTAAATCTATTGCAAGTTTTATTTTCTAAATCATAATGTAGATCTAATTTTATATCTTTCCGTGTAAATTGTAGCAACAAAAATCCTTTTTATTTAACCAATATTTATTTTTCTATAATCAACATTTATTTTATAAATTCTAAATTTAAAATTCGTCCTTTTACTAATTACTTAATAAATTGGGATAAATAGGTTTTACTTATTAAAACCTTTTTTTATTAACTTTAAAATATGTTTACTAACTCTAATGTTATTTTTTCACTTACATATTCATTCAATTATTCACTTCAACTTCAATTTTCCACCCATAAATCAAACATTAAATCTGAATCAAAATCTTAAATTACAATCAAATATCAAAATCCACGCAATTTATCAAATATTCCACCCGCAAGCAACACGTGGACAATATCTGGCCACGTGATGAGGAAGGTTATATCAAACTTCCTCCGCATCCTTCACACCGAGCAACACGTGGACAATATTTGGCCACGTGAGGAGGATACTATATCAGACTCCCCCCCCCCCCCTCCCGCGCTCAATGTCTCATCATACTCTTTAATCAAATCAAAACATCAAAACAGCTAACTAACAATAAACAATTTTCCACTAACATAACAAAATACAAGATATCTTCATAAAAAGGATTAAGGAGAATTTCTTTCAAAATTAACTGCGAATTGCATCTACAATCACTCACTTTTTAAAACTCATACAAGGTTCAAGGATAATTCAAAAACAATTCTACACAGCCCTATAAAAAACACCAACCAACTACGAACTACGAATTGGGACTCTGATTCCTCATAAGAGGACATGTAGGCATACAACTAAAGTCGTGGCAAGTTCCCCTAATTAAAAAACAAACCCTCTTCCTAAAAAATGTGCTTCTAAACCCTAGTATCCTTGTAAACAAGGTAGATTAAGGGTGCCTAACACCTTCCCTTCGTCTAAAACCAAGTCCGAAATCTAGAATCTCTGTCTGCGAAATTAGGGTTTCCTATTAGATTCCCTTCCTTAGGATAAAAACTATTAGTGGCAGCTATGTATTTAAAACCAGTTGCAACAGGTACAAACCCGGTCTGAAAAGGAGAAACAAGATGTGTCATAATCGGTTTTAACCTCCTTACAATCACCTTGCTTATCACCTTATAAATTATATTGCAAAATGAGATAGGCCGAAACTGAGACACTATACTAGGATGACCAACTTTGGGTATGAGTCAGATGTCAGTCTTGTTAATATCAGCATGATACTAGGACTCTTCCAAACATATTTCACAAACTTAATCAAATTTGTGCCAACTATATCTCAAGCTTTTTGGCAAAAACCTGGAGGAAAGCCATCAGGACCATGTGCTTTCCGCGACTTCATGTAAAAAAGGGCTTTCTTAACTTTTGCATCATTAATCTCTCCTTTTAAAAGTTCTAGTCTTTCACTATCTATTTTCGAAAAACTCATGTGTGATTGCTTCCAGCTACACCAACCATTAGGGCACGTAAATAATCTCTTGTAGAAATTAGTAACATGCATCTTTAATTTCTCATGATCACTAATACAATCTCCATTATCATCTTTGAGCATCAATATTTTATTCCTCTTCCCTCTAGCTAAAGTTTTCATATGATAATAATTGGTATTTCTATCTCCATCCGACAACCACATAGTCTTAGAGCGCTAGAACCACATTACCTTTTTCTTATTCATAATCTTACTTAGCTCCTCTTGTAACTGCACTTTATCCTTCTCATACCTTCATAATTGTCACACTGTTGAAGCTTTTGTTGAACTCCTTCTAATCTTCTCATTGCCACCCTCTTCAATATTTTAATTTGGTCAAAGGATTCAAACTTCCATTTATCAAGCACTTTCAAATCTGAATGGATGCTTCTGATAGATAAAGTTTTCCTCTTGCAAACTAATGAGAATGGGATGGTGATTCGAGAACTGAACTCGCATTAACACCTTAATATAAGCTTCAGGGAATTGGAATCTCCAATCATCATTACTCAAAGATCTATCCAACTTGTCATATATTCTCTGCCTGCCACGGAAAATTGGTCCCCTCCATGTAAAATTACGACCACGGGTCTCCATATCACTCACCTTACATAAATCTATTATATCCCGCATTCTCTGGCATTTATGTGCAAAAGACGACAAACCTTTCTTTTCATTGATCCTGGAAATATCGTTAAAGTCGCCTACAAGCATCCACGAATCCTTTATGTCACTGTGATCGGTGGAAATAGAACTGACTGTTTTGAAATGCTGGTTCGCGTTTGCGTTTTGCAAAATGTCGCGGTAAGCAAGATTCGTCACCGTCTTTTATTTTCTCCAACAAGGAAAGGACAAAAGCACAGCAAAATTCCTTTTCGAGATGTTTCTCGGGTTCGGGAGGTAGATTATAGAAAGGGAAGGTGTTAGCACCCTTTCTATCCGTGGTTATCCACGGGCTCTTAGGTACTTGCTCACTATGTTTTCAAAAGGTTTTTGCTTTTCTTGTGTTTGTGGGTTTTGAAAAAAGTTTTGTTTTGAAAAACTTCGATTTAACTCTTGTATCTGTCCTCAAGAGTGTATGAAGTGTTTGTTTGAAAACTTTTGTTTGAAAAGTGTAGGTGCAAAAAGTTTTTTTGTTTTGAAAGAGCAAGTATCTAAGAACCTCTACCTACTCAAAAGAAATTAAGTTGTGTAAATGTCCTTTAGAAGGAACCGGTGTAGGGTTGCTTCATGATGATCAAGTAGATAGTTGTCCTGTCTGGTTTCAGGTATTAATCTACAATCAGTCGTCCACAGATATTTCCTGGCTTGCTACAGGTATTAATCTGGAATTTAAGAAGGTTGGCCGATGAGATAGTTTTCATGTCTAGTTTCAGGTATTAATCTCTGACTTGAGAAAGAAAGATAGTTTTCCTGTCTGGTTTCAGGTATTAATCTTCAATCTCTTCAATGTAGATAACTTTCCTGGCTAGTTACAGGTATAGATCTACAATCAATCGTCCACAGATATTTCCTGGCTAGTTACAAGTGTTGATCCGGAACTTAAGAAAGGTCGATGAGATAGTTTTCCTGTCTGGTTTCAGGTATTAATCTCTGACTTGAGAAAGAAAGATAGTTTTCCTGTCTGGTTTCAGGTATTAATCTTCAATCTCTTCAATGTAGATAACTTTCCTGGCTAGTTACAAGTATAAATCTACAATCAGTCGTCCACAGATATTTCCTGGCTAGTTACAGGTGTTGATCTGGGACTTAAGAAAGGTTGATGAGATAGTTTTCCTATCTGGTTTCAGGTATTAATCTCTGACTTGAGAAAGAAAGATAGTTTTCCTGTCTGGTTTCAGGTATTAATCTTTAATCTCTCCATGTAGATAACTTTCCTGTCTGGTTTCAGGTATAGATCTACAATCAGTCGTCCACAGATATTTCCTGGCTAGTTACAGGGGTTGATCTGGAACTTAAGAAAGGTTGATGGTAATCATCTTTTGATTCAATCTGGAATAAGTATCAGAATGTCGCCATATCTGGGTCACATTTGAACTGTCTCTAGAAGGAATCTGGAATAAGCAATAGAATAGCATCCGGGTCTGGAGTATCTCAAAGCTATCTTTAGAAGTTTGAATCTGAATAAGCAATAGAATAACATTTGGGTCTGGAGCATCTCTAAGCTGTATCTGAAAGGAAATCTGAATAAGAATAGAATAGCATCCGGGTCTAGAGCATCTCTAAGCTGTCTCTGAAAGGAAATCTGGAATATCTTCAACTGGATCGGCATCAGAAAAATCTTTAGGAATCGACTTAACTGGACCAGAGAAGGCCTTTTGATATGGCTGCTGAATTTAACTGCATCTTTCCTGAAAAGTAAAGGTTAGTCATATGCAATGCATGAGATGGATCAAGCAATGATGTTCTCGATATAAATGAGATCGTGTGATATGATGCGTATATGCATGCATCATGATGTATGAAAATGTGATGTTTTAGCTGGGGAAAAATAAATCCCGGAGCTGCTGGAGAATAGAGTTGAGTTCTTCGTTTCCGCTGAGGATGGTGAACGAAGATGATTGCACGAATAAACCTGTAGGAGAGGATGACTCCATTGGGGAATAAACTTGATGAAGAGATTACTCTGCGGGGAATTACTCTGTGGGGGAGAGAGGCTTCGCTGAGATTTTAATGATAACTCCGCTGGGGACTCTGTTGATAAGCTCTGTTGGGGATTTTGATGATGAATTCCGCTGGGGATAGAAAGAACTTCGCTGGGGATGATCTTTCATTTGCAACTTGCTGAGGATAACCCAGTTAGACTCTTGTGGGGATAACCTCTGAATTTGGCTGAGGAGATGCATTTGCGCTCTGCAGGGGATAAGCAACCAGAGTCTACTAGGGAGGATGATTCAACTCTGGTGGGGAAGCTTTTTAGACTGCGCTAGAGAAATGGCTCCACTGGGGGTATCTTGTATTTCGCCGGGGAACTTTCTTATACTCTGTCGAGGAATATTAAGACTGCCGGGGATGCTTGCTGAGGAATATCTTTATACTCCGCTGGGGAATATTAAGACTTGCTGGGGATACCCGACCTTTTTAGGGTTGATGGTAGACCAACTCTGCTTGAGGAGAGTATTGCTGATTCGTCCATGGTTACAGGTCTCAGTGGGGAGAGCTTCCATTACTGTCTTACTCTGCGGGGAGTGAAGGTATCTCGGACATACTCTTCAACTGAATCCACCTTGTACCTGGAGGACAGCGCAGCTTGTATAGTTCGGACAATTCTTATTGCCCCAGCTTTTGTGGGAGAAGGTACCTGTGAAGGTGCTTGATAACTGCCGATTGACAAATCTTCTTCAGGTAGGCAAGTGACGAGATGACGGGACATAGTCGTACGCTTTTGATCCCTAACTTTTGCCTGGACTGCCCTTTCGGGTTTTCAGTCCACCGGGATACCCATTTTTTCCCAAGCCGCCTCTTCAGGTTTTCGACTTGCCGGGTGTACATATTTTTCATTTTCATCCCTCATTTTTGCCCAAACCCTTTTGGTTCGCCGGGAAGCCCTTATTTTTTCCTAGACCAGTCGACCTAGCGGGTCCTTGATTACGCGTAGTACTTTTTTTTACTATGTCCATGTTCTCAGAGCGCAGGGAGTTGTCACTGTCAGTAGTGTTCTGTCGCCATACTACTAGAAGATGTCTGATTATGCAATATTCGTTGCTGGAATTCATGTCCAATGCCCCAAGTGACTCAGGCGGAGATTTGCCCATAGCTATTTGGCATCTTGAGAGATTCCTTGAATCTTGACTTGACTGCCCCAGATGATGGACAATGCTCATGTCGTGCCCCTGGATTGGAAGTGTTTTTCCACTTGATGTGATCCTTTTTGTTGAGAAGGTTTTTGTTCACTAGATATTTGTCGTGCAAATTTCTCTGCTGTTCGAACAAATAGTCATATGCAAACAATGTTATTTTAAGAATGCAAAGCTTATGTCTGTCTTGAAGTTTTTTTTTTTTTTGAAAATACAGTTTTCAATAGAACAAGTGAATTTTTGTAAAAGGTGATGTCAACTCCGGATTTTACAGTAAGCCCTACAAGAGTCAGGATACCTTTTGTAACAGTATGCTTTCGAACTAACCCATGCTTCAGCTAGGACTTTTTAAGGGTTATAACGTGGCCTGGTTCACAGTTTAAGAAACAAAGAATTAAAGGCTCAAAGTATATTTGTACCCACCCGTTCTTCGTGATGTTCTTCAATCCTACACTCAGCTAATCGTGCGTTTAGACCTTGTTTGAGTCTTTGCTCTGATATTCCGGTGATGGTTCGGATACTGATAATTGATTTTGAATAGGCAGTCATTTCTTTTTTTTGTTGAGAGTCTTTAGGACCTCTTTCTTTTTGATTTCATTATCCCTGTTATTTGCCTGAACTATTTCTTTAGTGATTACAGTCAGCGGGATGCCCCAGTTTTGTAAGTCTCCTTCATAGGTTTTGACTTATTGGGCTTTTATTTATGAGAGATAATGACTGCCTGTCTTTATGATTATTCGGAACCATCACTGTCTCTTGTTTCGGAAGGACTTCTTTGATGCCATTCATTGTGCATCTAGATCAACTGAGAGAACTACCCTGCCCCAGGTTATAATTAAGGGTTTTAATTTTTGTGAAAAGAAAAACTCCAACTTCTTTGGCTCAAAGGAGTTGACTAGGGATTATCTTCCTTATAACTCCACTGTTTAGGATTTGAAACAATGCTTGTACCTCATCAGCGGGGTCTGTTCAAAAGCATACTGTAAAGATCGTGGTATCGTTTTCGTCATCCTCCCTCAAAAGGCTTAGAATTTTTTAATCGAGAGTTGAACATCACAAAAAATGAAAGCAATTTGAATATAGTGGATACGAATGGATTGATTCAAAACAGACATATGCGATGCATTGATGAAATAAAAAGTTTGCCATGACAATAATTGTTTGAATCAGCAAAGAAAAATACAACTTCAGAATTCAAATGAACAAAAGTCTTTTAGTTGAACTAGTCATCTCAGATGGAGAATTCTCAGCGGAAGATTTTCATCTCGCCATCCGGCATGAACTCCAACACCCTTCCGTCGATCAAGTCTTGGATCTTGTTCTTCAGAGTCCAACAGTTGTCGGTGTCATGTCCCGGACCGTCAGAGTGGTATGCACACCTTTCATAGGGATGATAGGTAGGAGCAGAGGTGTTGGGATTCCGGGGAGGATCCTTTAAAGCAATCAGATTGACCTCCAACAAGCGTTTCAGTGTGAGATATGATGGTATATCAGTCTCCGAGAAATGTCTTCCAGGCGTATTTCGCTTATGCCGATTACCCTGTTGATGCTGGCGAGGTTGATGCTGGGCTTGTGACCCTGAAGCGAGTTGAAGAGCTTTTCCCTTGTCTTCTTGCCCCAAAGGTGGTTGAATGATGGCTTGATCTTCAACCTGAGTTGTCTGCCTCACTTGGTTATTTTGAAGCATCTTATTGACGAGGACCCTGAGCTCTTCTTGTCTTTGAGCTAAGTCTTGAATGAGAGTCATCTGGCCCGCCATCTGTCCCATCATCTGGATCTTCATTGTTGTCAACTCAATTTGTAGCCCTTCCAACTGATCATTCCTGACGCCTCCTGGATTCCCTAGGACCAAGCCCCTTGTGAGGAGAGATTTTATTTCTTCTTGCCCCTGGGATAGGTTTAAGAACATTTCTTGAAGTTAGGCGTTTTGGGCCCTGAGATCTTGGTTGTCTTGTTGGAAAGCCATTGCTGAAATAAACAGCGAGAACGTGAGAGACCTGTAAAGGGTGACCTGTGATGCAATGATATGTATGATATATGTATGCAATGTTTTCAAGGCTCTCGCGGGGTAAACAGAGGAACTTGTTAGAATTTGAATTTTGCAGCTTGATTGAAGGAACTTCCTGTTATTAAGAGTCCTTCTTCAAGAGTCAGGCTCACCATATCGAGTGGGTCATAGCCCCTGACTCAAGTTATCATGTTTTGATCTCCGAACAACCTTGGCTAGAGGAAAATAAATCCCCTTTGCCCCTTGCTAGACATTTGGTTCATCATGACCTGCATCACAAACCTTTGAGATCCTTGAAATGGGTTAGTCCTTATGCAGGATGCATGCAATGGTATGATGTTATGATGTTATGATAAAGGCACACCACAAGTATTCACAAAAGGCAAACATGGTAAAGGCACACAAGTCACACAAGAGAGCCCTTAGATTTCAGGCCAGCATGAAGTTTAGGTACTACCCTCTTTCAGTTTCAGTTGGTTAAGACCTGTCCTAAAAATAGTAACCGGGTTCTAGAGGATCTCAATATCACTGACTACCCTCGATCGGTCATAACTCCAGCTTAGCAACCTTTTCTTGCGGCCGGAACCATCGCGAGAGTTTAGCCTCAATGAGTGTAGCATACTGCTACTGTTCTATGGCCAAGTTGGTCAATTTAAGGTGCTAAGGTCAGTTGGTGCTTAATGACTCCTCAGAAGACCCATATTCTCCTCGTTCCAACACAAGGAATATCGGTACAGACCAAGGTGTCACACCAACGTAGCTACTGCTTCACCCGTGTCGGTCTACGCCGGATAGGGATGGCAAGCAGACCCAAACCCGCGGGCCCCACCCGCACCTGCACCCGAGTCAACGGGTGAAACCCGAATTGACTGGGTTTGGGTTCGGGTTCGGGTGCCACCCGATATTTTGGGTGTGGGTTTGGGATAGCTTAAACCCGCACCCGAAACCCGAAACCACACCCGCTTATATGTTAAATTACAAAACTATCCCTCTTCTCGCCATTCTCCAAAGGTACATGAATCACTCATCCATAGCCGGAATTGGTTTAAGAGTTCTCATTGATAAATCATTCATAACCTGTGAAAAGCAGAAAATCTGTATGCATGATTTGTTCAGAGAACTGGGAAAGAGTATTGTTAGAGAAAAATCACCCAAAGAACCAAGAAAGTGGAACTGGTTGTGGGAATACAAGGATGTCCACAGTGTTATCTCAAAAAACATGGTAAAATATTTATGGAGATACAATTACTGCTTGCCATTTTTTCTTTAAGATTAATAAAATTAAAGTCTCTATGATTCTGTAGGCAACAAAAAACCTTGAAGCCATAGTGTTGCAGCGTTGTCCAGAAAACGATGGAGTAATACCAGAGATGACAACATTGAGGGCTGCATTATATATATTTTCAACATTTGGATTAAAAAGAAAAAGTAATAAAAATAATATGAATGAAACGATGCGTTTGGCAAAAGGATAGGGTTCCAAAATCTGTGGCTCTTGAACTCTTCGATCAGGCGATTCCCTCTGCTGTCGTACAACATCACAAGGTATCTTCGTCATCTCAGTGGCGCTCTTCTTCATTTGAAATCAGTATCGTCGCCGTTCGCTTCAGTGGCGAATTCCTTCTCACCAGCTCGCTTCAATTGCAGTTCCGCCATGGTCTCAGCTTCGAGTTTCGCTTCAACATTTGATTTATCGATGATGAGAAACAGGTAACCACTTGCGGTCTTTCGTTCATTCCACTTCTAGTTCTTCATTCGATTTATACAGTGTTGCTGATGTAGAGTGAAAGTACCACATATTCGATCTTGATGTTGAAAAAGGTTCTTGCAATTTGTTGATGTAGATGAAGAATCAATGAAGCGGTGTTGATATGCACCTGAAGTAGAGAGAAAGATGATGGAGAATTGTTGGTTGTGGTAGATACAAAGATGTTGAAGAATTGAAGATTGAGAGTTGATGAATTCGGTTGCAGGATCTGTTAATTGGAGATGACGATTCGTGAAGATGATAAAGTTGTGAGGATGCAGAGACTTTTGAAGGTTGTTGAGGCTTGAAGGTTGGTTGTAGAATGAAGGTTGTTGAGGCTTGAAGGTTGGTTTAGAACAAATGAGACGCCTTAAATTGCTCATGCTATGGAATTTGAATTTCTCAGGAAGTCTCAATTTTCTTTCAAGTGAATTGGGGTATCTTTATTGGGGTAAATACCCTTTCACTTGTTTGCCATCAAGTTTTCAAGCCTATCTTGTTGAACTGATCCTACCTCGTAGCAATATCGTGCAACTATGGAAGGGCACAAAGGTACTATAAACATGGTTACAAGCCTATCTTTTTCTTTTTCTGATGAACACATAAGAAGTGTTTATCTCATTATATATATATTTCTTCTTTCGCTACAATTAGCTAAAGAAACAAATTAAAGTTTTAGTATGATTTTTAATTTGTCTCTTTCTATTTTTAGTTGCTTGCAGGTTCTACCTAATTTGACACATATTGATCTCTCTCACTCGAAAAATCTTATTAAGATGCCAAATTTTAAGGAGATTCCAAATCTCGAGAGCCTAGCTCTTGAAGGATGTATAAAACTAGTGAAGATTGATCCATCCATTGGTACCTTAAGAAGGCTTTCCAGATTAGATTTGAAAAATTGTACAAATCTGGTTAGTATTCCTATCAACATTTTTGGTCTGAGCTCTCTCATATATCTAAAACTCTCAGGATGTCCAAACTTATTTAATAATAAAATGTTAGAAATACAAAGACAAATAGAACAACAGGAGATGCTTGATAATAAGGAAAGTACTACCCAATACCAACAAACATCCTTCATCTACAAATTTCTAATGTCGCACTTTCGATATTTGAGTTTTCGAAAACCCGAAGATTCAGTTGGTTTGTTGTTGCCTTCATTGTCTCGTTTGTCATGTTTGCAATATCTTAACTTGAGTTTCTGCAACCTTTTTCAAATCCCTAATGCAATTGGGTTGTTACATTGCTTAGAAATTCTATACTTAGGGGGGAACAATTTTGTGATACTACCTTCTAACATCAAGGAACTTTCCAAACTTAGAAGATTAAACTTGCAACACTGTAAGCAGCTGAAATATTTGCCTGAGCTCCCATCAAATAATGCCTTGCCAACAAGAAGAACAACATATTTAAGAATTGTCGCTGAATTTAATATTTTTGACTGCCCCAGTTTAATTGATGTGGAATGTTGTTATATAATGGCTTTTTCTTGGATGATACAATTTCTTCAGGTGCCTACTCCATCCATTTTCCTTTTGTCTTTATTTATTTTTATATGATTGAACTAATACATAACTCATATATTTGGTACCAGATGCACATGCAATCCGAGATCCCAATAGAACAGATTACAATTGTTATTCCGAAAACTGAAATTCCAATGTGGCTCGACAAACAAAATGTAGGTAGTTCAATAAGCATGGATCCATCACCCATTATGGATGACAAGAATTGGATAGGTGTTGTTTGTTGCTTAACATTTGTAGCACTTGATAATCCCACTACTTTAAGTAAAGAACAGCCTTCAGCATGGTCGTGGGAACTATTCAATTATTCCCATACGTCTTGAAAAAGATCTGGTCACAGTTGATTTAAATCACTTGTTGCTAATTTTTTTTCAGCAGGGAAGAATTTATTGGTTATTATATGACCTATCTAACAGAGGTATTGCATGATATTAGTTGTATTGAATTGAGAGCTATAGTTAGGCAGCCCCTTGGTTTGCACTTGGAGGCAAAAAATTGTGGTTATCGTTGGATATTTAAGGAAGATCTGGAACAATTAAACTCACAAATATACAATGGAAATTCGTCAGTTCAGCCATATTATTGAGCTGATTCATTAAAAACCTTGAAATTCAAATCAGTTTGTTGTTTTCTATTTTAAAGATGATAATATGTTGATTTTTGTTAGTTCTCTTTTTATGGTAGAGTCAATATTAGTGTACATTGTTATAGTGATAATAATTAACATACTTGATCATTCAATAAGAAAGTTGTAATATATTAGCTTGTTGTTGTTGAAAAGTTGTAATTTGATTGTAGAATTTAATTTTAATTGTAATGTTAAGATGTTGAAGACTATGTTAAGATGATTGTGATTGCATTTTCTTGAAGACAATGTAAAGAGACCTTATTTTAATTGTAATTTTTTTATTATTTTTGGTACGGGTTTGGGTTTGGGTGAAAAAACCCGAACCCGACGGGTGCGGGCGCGGGTGTGATTTTGTCACCCGAATAGCCTTCGGGTTTGGGTTTGGGTGAAAAAACCCGAACCCAACGGGTGCGGGCGCGGGTGTGATTTTGTCACCCGAATATCCTTCGGGTTCGGGTTCGGGTTCGGGTGATGATTTCGGGTGCGGGTGTGGGTAGTGTGAAACCCGCACCCGACCCGACCCGGTGCCATCCCTAACGCCGGACAGGTCCCTCACAGTTTATTGCTACTTCTAAAGGGTATCCCCAGATCCGGGTTAGGATCTATAAAACTCCGATACAAGCCCACAATATTAAAGCATTCAAGGCATACAATTGCAAACATAGTGATCTAATCCTAAGGTACACCTCACTTATATATTCCCCAGCAGAGTCGCCAGTTCTGTGATCGGTGGAAATAGAACTGACTATTTTGAAATGCTGGTTCGCGTTTGCGTTTTGCAAAATGTCGCGGTAAGCAAGAGTCACCACCGTATTTTATTTTCTCCAACAAGGAAAGGACAAAAGCACAGCAAAATTCCTTTTCGAGATGTTTCTCGGGTTCGGGAGGTAGATTATAGAAAGGGAAGGTGTTAGCACCCTTTCTATCCGTGGTTATCCACAGGCTCTTAGGTACTTGCTCACTATGTTTTCAAAAGGTTTTTGCTTTTCTTGTGTTTGTGGGTTTTGAAAAAAGTTTTGTTTTGAAAAACTTCGATTTAACTCTTGTATCTGTCCTCAAGAGTGTATGAAGTGTTTGTTTGAAAACTTTTGTTTGAAAAGTGTAGGTGCAAAAAGTTTTTTTGTTTTGAAAGAGCAAGTATCTAAGAACCTCTACCTACTCAAAAGAAATTAAGTTGTGTAAATGTCCTTTAGACAGTACTATCCCACTATTGAGAAGTAGGTAGCACCGTCGTTGGAGTTTTTCGGGTCAATTCGATTATAGGGACATGTGATTACCAAATCAATAGTAGGATGCCTTAGCGGTAACCCTAATGTCCTAGATCCTTTTTATCCGAGGCAACCGTTTCGAAGCAACTTGGATCTTTAGACAGGAGGGCGACCTCTAAAACACCCTATACTCAATGACCACGTCGAGGCAACCAAGTGAGGCGTACCCTAAGAGTGGCATGTGCGAGTGTGTCAGGATTAAGTTAATATTATCTTTGCACATGTTATGGTGAGCTACGGGTTGATTTTAATTTTCAGATAAGTCTTGTCATGCATAGCCTAGTTAACATACATCTAGCAGTTAATAGTTGCGGAAAGTAAACTAAGCTATTACAAGGCGTCGGGTATTTACATCGCCAAGAACAACCCTTGAAAAGTAAATTGCGGGAAATTAAAGGAAACCGATAAAAGGTCCTAATTAAAGCTATTACATTCCCGGAGCAAATACATAATAATGATAAAAAATTAATAAAACAAACATACGCGCGAGAGAAAATTGAATCGGAGAAAGTCTTAGGGTTTTGACCCTTTTTTGAGAAAGAAAGAAGTTTTTGGTGGTTTATGAATTAAATTAAATTAAATCTAATTAATTAATTAAAAAAAGAAATATTTTTTAATCTTTAATGTCTCAAGGAAGTAAATAAAAAATAGTCAAAAGTTAGTAAAAACCCTAATTCTAATTTATTTTATTTATTGCAAAAAAATATTGAAATTAACCTAATTAAAAAAGACTAAATTAATTTGTTAGTATTTATTTACAAAATAATGAAGGGTGAAATTAATAAATAATAATAATAATAATAATAATAAAAATATTACATTTTTGGTTTTCTGAATTTTATTATGAAAAATAAAGTTAATTTGGTTAATTAAATAATAATAATAATAATAATAATTATTAAAATAGTTAAATGGAAAATATAAAAGAAAAAAAAAAGAAGAATAAACCAGGGGGGTACTGGCCCAATATGGAGGTATGTTTGGAAATTCTCAGGCCCAACAAACTGCAAGCCTCTTTGACTTTTTGGATCACCCACACGTGCATTGACCAGGGAGCATGGTAGTCATCCACTCATGACCACTGGATTTGAGTCTAGGGACATCTAGCGCTTGGGGAGATGAAGTACATGATGGACCATCTTTTGAAACCTACATGTGATCATGTGAAGAAAAATAGAAACAAATATTTTGGGGGACCTGGGATTCGAACCCAGGTCCCAATGGTTCCAAGCCAACGCAACAACCACTACACCACTTGCACGCTTTTAGTATTATAATAACAGGCAATTAATATATTGATAAACCAAACAATATGCTGTACAAAAGAAAAGCGCACGTATTTATTCAAATGGTCCAATGATGTATCAACACATCATCATCTTCTTCCTTCGTTCTGCAAAAACAAACATTAGATAGCGGGGGTTTTTAACCCCCACAAACTACAGTAAGGAAAAATAACGATTAGCACTGTGGTTCACATAAATATTTCGCGAGGGTTCAATCTTGTTCGTCTTGGTTCAACGAATTCAGCCATGTGCCTTAGGAGTCCTAATTTTTCCTGGATTGCAAAGCCCCAATTCAAAGCTTATGAACCCTAAAAATTCAACTATGGCATCTTGTGATTTATGGCGTTTCAGTTCAATTAGGTTATACCATTAGCTTCATATGATTATTAGCAATGCAAAACAATCAAGAAATCATGTTAAATGCTCATGAATTAAGAGTTACGATTATGTATAAGGTGTGCAAACCGTGATTCTGTTCTCAGTGATTTCTTGAGCTTTGAAGCTGGAATTTGATTGTAACACGTTCTGGGAACCTCCTGCAGTGTATTAGAATCAACAAAACCTTTTGAATCGCCCTGGAAATCCAAAGTCAGTTTGCAATTTTCTTGAGTTTTTTCAATATGCTAGGGTCTGTTTCTGCAGCTTTCTTGCACGTTCATGAGTTAGGGTTTACTTGCATATATATAGAGGAATGGAATTAGGTCAAAATCTTGAGCAAGAATCCATTGCAATGATGATTGAATATTTGATTGAAAATTAAATCTTTTTGCATTTTCATGATTGAACAAAGTTGCCAATTTTGGAGATTTTGTATCTTTGACTTGGTGCACGAAATTGCCAGCCTTTTTAGGTCATATTTGCTTCACAAAAAGATTTAAAAACCAAATCTTGTATTTTTCTAACAATTTAAATTAATTAAATGAATTAATATTAATTAAAATCCAATTAATCAATAAAAATAAGAAAATAAATTCAATTAATCTTAATGGGTCGTGCATAGGCCATGGATGAAGTTTCAAGAAGAGATTTAAGGCCCATTAGCAAAAATAAGGTGTTTTGAGCAAAGTTGACTTTTGCAAATCCATAAAAATTTCCCAACTTCTCCAATGCATATCTTGCTCAATTTTGATCATGTGAACATGTTCTTGGACATTTTGGAAAGGTATTTAAGTCCTCTAACCAATGCCTTTGGTCCTATGTCATTTGGATTTACCAATCTCAAGTTGCGGCCTTTGACTTAAAGTGCACTTTTGTTGACTTTTTGAAATTGACCTATAATGTAGAAATTGATAACTTTTTGTGAGAGCATTTCTTGAACTTGGAGTGTGAAGATGGATTGCAGGAAATTGCATCCCCTTCAAAATGAGAATTGGATGGGATTTTTATGATGAACCATGAAAAAGTTATACCCTGGTCAAGATACAGTTGACTTTTCTACTGTCCAAAAATAGTAACTTTTTGCACCTTGATGATTTTTGAGCTATCCTTGTGGAATCATGATCAAGATTTGATCAAATGATGATTGTGTACTCAAAATAAGATGTTGACCAAAAATTCTGACTTTTGACTGCAAAATGATCATTTTGCCCTTGCAGTTGACTCTGGGTCAAATGAGGCTTTTGACTGTGCACATTGACACTGTCAGTTTTGAAACTTGGCATGCAGGTGCTTGAGAATGTATATAGGCATATGAGACTTGATTGAGCCATTAAAAACCCCAAATTCCTTGAAAGAACCAAAACCCTAATTTCAGCTGTCTTAGGAGGTGGTTTGACTGTACAGTCTCTTGAGCAATCTTGAGCAATTTGAGGATCATTCTTGACAAACCTTGAAGAATATGGGAGGGCAAATTTTGGGGTACAACAGTTGCCCCTGTTCAATCTTCTTAAACCTGAGGATGTAGATTGGCTTGTGTGCCTTTCGTGATCCGAAGGTGGAAGATGATTGAACACTAAAGTGCCCAGAAATTTGCACTCGCATAGTGTAGTATCAGCAATGTGATGTCGGGAATGGGCTTACAGATGCCATTTGGAGATATGATGGATAGGAGGATGGGCTTATAGATGCCATTTGGATATGTGACGGAATCTTGTCGGGGGATGGGCTTATGGATGCCATCTGGAGATTGTTTGTTGAATTGTAACTTGGTAGGTTGAAAGAAGGAACCTGTGTAGGGTTGCCTGATGATGAGTCCGTGTAAAACTGCATCTTGGAAGAGAAGGAACCGGTGTAGGGTTGCTTCATGATGATCAAGTAGATAGTTGTCCTGTCTGGTTTCAGGTATTAATCTACAATCAGTCGTCCACAGATATTTCCTGGCTTGGTACAGGTATTAATCTGGAATTTAAGAAGGTTGGCCGATGAGATAATTTTCCTGTCTGGTTTCAGGTATTAATCTCTGACTTGAGAAAGAAAGATAGTTTTCCTGTCTGGTTTCAGGTATTAATCTTCAATCTCTTCAATGTAGATAACTTTCCTGGCTAGTTACAGGTATAGATCTACAATCAATCATCCACAGATATTTCCTGGCTAGTTACAGGTGTTGATCCGGAACTTAAGAAAGGTTGATGAGATAGTTTTCCTGTCTGGTTTTAGGTATTAATCTCTGAATTGAGAAAGAAAGATAGTTTTCCTGTATGGTTTCAGGTATTAATCTTCAATCTCTTCAATGTAGATAACTTTCCTGGCTAGTTACAGGTATAGATCTACAATTAGTCGTCCACAGATATTTTCTGGCTAGTTAAAGGTGTTGATCTGGGACTTAAGAAAGGTTGATGAGATAGTTTTCCTGTCTGGTTTCAGGTATTAATCTCTGACTTGAGAAAGAAAGATTGTTTTCATGTCTGCTTTCAGGTATTAATCTTTAATCTCTTCATGTAGATAACTTTCCTGTCTGGTTTCAGGTATAGATCTACAATCAGTCGTCCACAGATATTTCCTGGCTAGTTACAGGGGTTGATCTGGAACTTAAGAAAGGTTGATGGTAATCATCTTTTGATTCAATATGGAATAAGTATCAGAATGTCACCATATCTGGGTCACATTTGAACTGTCTCTAGAAGGAATTTGGAATAAGAAATAGAATAGCATCCGGGTCTGGAGCATCTCTAAGCTGTCTTTAGAAGTTTGAATCTGAATAAGCAATAGAATAGCATCCGGGTCTGGAGCATCTCTAAGTTGTCTCTGAAAGGAAATCTGAATAAGCAATAGAATAGCATCCGGGTCTGGAGCATCTCTAAGCTGTCTCTGAAAGGAAATCTGGAATATCTTCAACTGGATCGGCATCAGAAAAATCTTTAGGAATCGACTTAACTAGACCAGAGAAGGCCTTTTGATATGGCTGCTGAATTTAACTGCATCTTTCCTGAAAGGTAAAGGTCAGTCATATGCAATGCATGAGATGGATCAAGCAATGATGTTCTCGATATAAATGAGATCGTGTGATATGATGCGTATATGCATGCATCATGATGTATGAAAATGTGATGTTTTAGCTGGGGAAAAATAAATCCCGGAGCTGCTGGAGAATAGAGTTGAGTTCTTCGTTTCCGCTGAGGATGGTGAACGAAGATGATTGCACGAATAAACCTGTAGGAGAGGATGACTCCGTTGGGGAATAAACTTGATGAAGAGATTACTCTGCGGGGAATTACTCTGTGGGGGAGAGAGGCTTCGCTGAGATTTTAACGATAACTCCGCTGGGGACTCTGTTGATAAGCTCTGTTGGGGATTTTGATGATGAATTCCGCTGGGGATAGAAAGAACTTCGCTGGGGATGATCTTTCAGTTGCAACTTGCTGAGGATAACCCAATTAGACTCTTGTGGGGATAACCTCTGAATTTGGCTGAGGAGATGCATTTGCGCTCTGCAGGGGATAAGCAACCAGAGTCTACTGGGGAGGATGATTCAACTCTGGTGGGGAAGCTTTTTAGACTGTGCTAGAGAAATAGATCCACTGGGGGTATCTTGTATTTCGCCGGGGAACTTTCTTATACTCTGTCGAGGAATATTAAGACTGTCGGGGATGCTTGCTGAGGAATATCTTTATACTCCGCTGGGGAATATTAAGACTTGCTGGGGATACCCGACCTTTTTAGGGTTGATGGTAGACCAACTCTGCTTGAGGAGAGTATTGTTGATTCGTCCATGGTTGCAGGTCTCAGTGGGGAGAGCTTCCATTACTGTCTTATTCTGCAGGGAGTGAAGGTATCTCGGTCATACTCTTCAACTGAATCCACCTTGTACTTGGAGAACAGTGCAGCTTGTATAGTTCGGACAATTCTTATTGCCCCAGCTTTTGTGGGAGAAGGTACCTGTGGTGGTGCTTGATAACTGCCGATTGACAAATCTTCTTCTGGTAGGCAAGTGACGAGATGACGGGACATAGTCGTACGCTTTTGATCCCTAACTTTTTCCTGGACTGACCTTTTGGGTTTTCAGTCCACCGGGATACCCATTTTTGCCCAAGCCGCCTCTTCAGGTTTTCGACTTGCCGGGTGTACATATTTTTCATTTTCATCCCTCATTTTTGCCCGAACCCTTTTGGTTCGCCGGGAAGCCCTTATTTTTGCCTTGGCCAATCGACCTAGCGGGTCCTTGATTAAGCGTAGTATATTTTTTTTGACTATGTCCACGTTCTCAGAGCGCAGGGAGTTGTCACTGTCAGTAGTGTTGTGTCGCCATACTACCAGAAGATGTCTGATTATGCAATATTCGTTGCTGGAATTCATGTCCAATGCCCTAAGTGACTCAGGCGAAGATTTTCCCCTGGCTATTTGGTATCTTGAGAGATTCCTTGAATCTTGACTTGACTGCCCCAGATGATGGACAATGCTCATGTCGTGCCCCTGGATTGGAAGTGTTTTTCCACTTGATGTGATCCTTTTTGTTGAGAAGGTTTTTATTCACTAGATATTCGTCGTGCGAATTTCTCTACTGTTTGAACAAATAGTCATATGCAAACAATGTTATTTTAAGAATGCAAAGCTTATGTCTGTCTTGAAGTTTTTTTTTTTTTTGAAAATACAGTTTTCATTAAAACAAGTGAATTTTTGTAAAAGGTGATGTCAACTCCGGATTTTACAGCAAGCCCTACAGGAGTCAGGATACCTTTTGTAACAGTATGCTTTCGAACTAACCCATGCTTCAGCTAGGACTTTTTAAGGGTTATAACGTGGCCTGGTTCACGGTTTAAGAAACAAAGGATTAAAGGCTCAAAGTATATTTGTACCCACCTGTTCTTCGTGATGTTCTTCAATCCTACACTCAGCTAATCGTGCGTTTAGACCTTGTTTGAGTCTTTGCTCTGATATTTCGGTGATGGTTCGAATATTGATAATTTATTTTGAATAGGCAGTCATTTCTTTTTTTTGTTGAGAGTCTGTAGGACCTCTTTCTTTTTTATTTCATTATCCCTGTTTTTTGCCTGAACTGTTTCTTTTGTGATTACAGTCAGCGGGATGCCCCAGTTTTGTAAGTCTCCTTCATAGGTTTTGACTTATTGGGCTTTTATTTCTGAGAGATAATGACCGCCTTTCTTTATGATTATTCGGAACCATCACTGTCTCTTGTTTCAGAAGGACTTCTTTGATGCCATTCATTGTGCACCTGGATCAACTGAGAGAACTACCCTGCCCCAGGTTATAATTAAGGGTTTAAATTTTTGTGAAAAGAAAAACTCCAACTTCTTTGGCTCAAAGGAGTTGACTAGGGATTATCTTCCTTATAACTCCACTGTTTAGGATTTGAAACAATGCTTGTACCTCATCAGCGGGGTCTGTTCAAAAGCATACTGTAAAGATCATGGTATCGTTTTCGTCATCCTCCCTCAAAAGGATTAGAATTTTTTAATCGAGAGTTGAACATCACAAAAAATGAAAGCAATTTGAATATAGTGGATATGAATGGATTGATTCAAAACAGACATATGCGATGCATTGATGAAATAAAAAGTTTGCCATGACAATAATTGTTTGAATCAGCAAAGAAAAATACAACTTCAGAATTCAAATGAACAAAAGTCTTTTAGTTGAACTAGTCATCTCAGATGGAGAGTTCTCAACGGAAGATTTTCATCTCGCCATCCGGCATGAACTCCAGCACCCTTCTGTCGATCAAGTCTTGGATCTTGTTCTTCAGAGTCCAATAGTTGTCGGTGTCATGTCTCGGACCGTTAGAGTGGTATGCACGCCTTTCATAGGGATGATAGGTAGGAGCAGAGGTGTTGGGATTCCGGGGAGGATCCTTTAAAGCAA
This sequence comes from Vicia faba, assembly GCA_948472305.1. Classification (NCBI taxonomy): domain Eukaryota; kingdom Viridiplantae; phylum Streptophyta; class Magnoliopsida; order Fabales; family Fabaceae; genus Vicia; species Vicia faba. Next base: position 1,162,330,941 of record OX451736.1, read on the forward strand.
TCAGATTAACCTCCAACAAGCGTTTCAGTGTGAGATATGATGGTATATCCGTCTCCGAGAAATGTCTTCCAGGCGTATTTCGCTTACGCCGATTACCCTGTTGATGCTGGCGAGGTTGATGCTGGGCTTGTGACCCTGAAGCGAGTTGAGGAGCTTTTCCCTTGTCTTCTTGCCCCAAAGGTGGTTGAATGATGGCTTGATCTTCAACCCGAGTTGTCTTCCTCACTTGGTTATTTTGAAGCAGCTTATTGACGAGGGCCCTGAGCTCTTCTTGTCTTTGAGCTAAGTCTTGAATGAGAGTCATCTGGCCCGCCAGCTGTCCCATTATCTGGATCTTCATTGTTGCCAACTCAATTTGTAGCCCTTCCAACTGATCATTCCTGACGCCTCCTGGATTCCCTAGGACCAAGCCCCTTGTGAGGAGAGATTTTATTTCTTCTTGCCCCTGGGATAAGTTTAAGAACATTTCTTGAAGTTGGGCGTTTTGGGCCCTGAGATCTTGTTTGTCTTGTTGGAAAGCCATTGCTGAAATAAACAGCGAGAACTTGAGAGACCTGTAAAGGGTGACCTGTGATGCAATGATATGTATGATATATGTATGCAATGTTTTCAAGGATCTCGCGGGGTAAACAGAGGAACTTGTTAGAATTTGAATTTTGCAGCTTGATTGAAGGAACTTCCTGTTATTAAGAGTCCTTCTTCAAGAGTCAGGCTCACCATATCGAGTGGGTCATAGCCCCTGACTCAAGTTATCATGTTTTGATCTCCGAACAACCTTGTCTAGAGGAAAATAAATCCCCTTTGCCCCTTGCTAGACATTTGGTTCATCATGACCTGCATCACAAACCTTTGAGATCCTTGAAATGGGTTAGTCCTTATGCAGGATGCATGCAATGGTATGATGTTATGATGTTATGATAAAGGCACACCACAAGTATTCACAAAAGGCAAACATGGTAAAGGCACACAAGTCACACAAGAGAGCCCTTAGAGTTCAGGCCAGCATGAAGTTTAGGTACTACCCTCTTTCAATTTCAGTTGGTTAAGACCTGTCCTAAAAATAGTAACCGGGTTCTAGAGGATCTCAATATCACTGACTACCCTCGATCGGTCATAACTCCAGCTTAGCAACCTTTTCTTGCGGTCGGAACCATCGCGAGAGTTTAGCCTCAATGAGTGTAGCATACTGCTACTGTTCTATGGCCAAGTTGGTCAATTTAAGGTGCTAAGGTCAGTTGGTGCTTAATGACTCCTCAGAAGACCCATATTCTCCTCGTTCCAACACAAGAGATATCGGTACAGACCAAGGTGTCACACCAACGTAGCTACTGCTTCACCCGTGTCGGTCTACGCCGGACAGGTCCCTCACAGGTTATTGCTACTTCTAAAGGGTATCCCCAGATCCGAGTTAGGATCTATAAAACTCCGATACAAGCCCACAATATTAAAGCATTCAAGGCATACAATTGCAAACATAGTGATCTAATCCTAAGGTACACCTCACTTATAATATTCCCTAGCAGAATCGCCAGTTCTGTGATCAGTGGAAATAGAACTGACTATTTTGAAATGCTGGTTCGCGTTTGCGTTTTGCAAAATGTCGCGGTAAGTAAGAGTCGCCACCGTCTTTTATTTTCTCCAACAAGGAAAGGACAAAAGCACAACAAAATTCCTTTTCGAGATGTTTCTCGGGTTCGAGAGGTAGATTATAGAAAGGGAAGGTGTTAGCACCCTTTCTATCCGTGGTTATCCACGGGCTCTTAGGTACTTGCTCACTATGTTTTCAAAAGGTTTTTGCTTTTCTTGTGTTTGTGGGTTTTGAAAAAAGTTTTGTTTTAAAATACTTCGATTTAACTCTTGTATTTGTCCTCAAGAGTGTATGAAGTGTTTGTTTGAAAACTTTTGTTTGAAAAGTGTAGGTGCAAAAAGTTTTTTTGTTTTGAAAGAGAAAGTATCTAAGAACCTCTACCTACTCAAAAGAAATTAAGCTGTGTAAATGTCCTTTAGACAGTACTATCCCACTATTGAGAAGTAGGTAGCACCGTCGTTGGAGTTTTTCGGGTCAATTCGATTATAGGGACATGTGGTCACCAAATCAATAGTAGGACGCCTTAGCGGTAACCCTAATGTCCTAGATCCTTTTTATCCGAGGCAACCGTTTCAAAGCAACTTGGATCTTTAGACAGGAGGGCGACCTCTAAAACACCCTATACTCAATGACCACGTCGAGGCAACCAAGTGAGGCGTATCCTAAGAGTGGCATGTGCGAGTGTGTCAGGATTCAGTTAATATTATCTTTGCACATGTTATGGTGAGGTACGGGTTGATTTTAATTTTCAGATAAGTCTTGTCATGCATAGCCTAGTTAACATACATCTAGCAGTTAATAGTTACGGAAAGTAAACTAAGCTATTACAAGGCGTCGGGTATTTACATCTCCAATAACAACCCTTGAAAAGTAAATTGCGGGAAATTAAAGGAAAGCGATAAAAAGTCCTAATTAAAGCTATTACATTCCCGGAGCAAATACATAATAATGATCAAAAATTAATAAAACAAACATACGCGCGAGAGAAAATTGAATCGGAGAAAGTCTTAGGGTTTTGACCCTTTTTTGAGAAAGAAAGAAGTTTTTGGTGGTTTATGAATTAAATTAAATTAAACCTAATTAATTAATTAAAAAAAGAAATATTTTTTAATCTTTAATGTCTCAAGGAAGTAAATAAAAAATAGTCAAAAGTTAGTAAAAACCCTAATTCTAATTTATTTTATTTATTGCAAAAAAATATTGAAATTAACCTAATTAAAAAAGACTAAATTAATTTGTTAGTATTTATTTACAAAATAATGAAGGGTGAAATTAATAAATAATAATAATAATAATAAAAATATTACATTTTTAGTTTTCTGAATTTTATTATGAAAAATAAAGTTAATTTGGTTAATTAAATAATAATAATAATAATTAGTAAAATAGTTAAATGGAAAATATAAAAGAAAAAAAAAAAAGAAGAATAAACCAGGGGGGGTACTGGCCCAATATGGAGGTATGTTTGGAAATTCTCAGGCCCAACAAACTGCAAGCCTCTTTGACTTTTTGGATCGCTCACACATGCATTGACCAGGGAGCATGGTAGTCTTCCACTCATGACCACTGGATTTGAGTCTAGGGACATCTGGCGCTTGGGGAGATGAAGTACATGATGGACCATCTTTTGAAACCTGCATGTGATCATGTGAAGAAAAATAGAAACAAATATTTTGGGGGACCTGGGATTCGAACCCAGGTCCCAATGGTTCCAAGCCAACGCAACAACCACTACACCACTTGCACGCTTTTAGTATTATAATAACAGGCAATTAATATATTGATAAACCAAACAATATGCTGTACAAAAGAAAAGCGCGCGTATTTATTCAAATGGCCCAATGATGTATCAACACATCATCATCTTCTTCCTTCGTTCTGCAAAAACAAACATTAGATAGCGGGGGTTTTTAACCCCCACAAACTACAGTAAGGAAAAATAGCGATTAGCACTGTGGTTCACATAAATATTTCGCGAGGGTTCAATCTTGTTCATCTTGGTTCAACGAATTCATCCATGTGCCTTAGGAGTCCTAATTTTTCCTGGATTGCAAAGCCCCAATTCAAAGCTTATGAACCCTAAAACTTCAACTATGGCATCTTGTGATTTATGGCGTTTCAGTTCAATTAGGTTATACCATTAGCTTCATATGATTATTAGCAATGCAAAATAATCAAGAAATCATGTTAAATGCTCATGAATTAAGAGTTACGATTATGTATAAGATGTGCAAACCGTGATTTTTTTCTCAGTGATTTCTTGAGCTTTGAAGCTGGAATTTGATTGTAACACGTTCTGGGAACCTCCTGCAGTGTATTAGAATCAACAAAACCTTTTGAATCGCCCTGGAAAGCCAAAGTCACTTTGCAATTTTCTTGAGTTTTTTCAATATGCTAGGGTTTGTTTCTGCAGCTTTCTTGCACGTTCATGAGTTAGGGTTTACTTGCATATATATAGAGGAATGGAATTAGGTCAAAATCTTGAGCAAGAATCCATTGCAATGATGATTGAATATTTGATTGAAAATCAAATCTTTTTGCATTTTCATGATTGAACAAAGTTGCCAATTTTGGAGATTTTGTATCTTTGACTTGGTGCACGAAATTGCCAGCCTTTTTAGGTCATATTTGCTTCACAAAAAGATTTAAAAACCAAATCTTGTATTTTCCTACAATTTTAATTAATTAAATGAATTAATATTAATTAAAAATACAATTAATCAATAAAAATAAGAAAATAAATTCAATTAATCTTGATAGGTCGTGCATAGGCCATGGATGAAGTTTCAAGAAGAGATTTGAGGCCCATTAGCAAAAATAAGGTGTTTTGAGCAAAGTTGACTTTTGCAAATCCATAAAAATTTCCCAACTTCTCCAATGCATATCTTGCTCAATTTTGATCATGTGAACATGTTCTTGGACATTTTGAAAAGGTCTTGAAGTCCTCTAACCAATGCCTTTGGTACTATGTCATTTGGATATACCAATCTCAAGTTATGGCCTTTGACTTAAAGTGCACTTTTGTTTACTTTTGAAATTGACCTATAATGTAGAAATTGATAACTTTTTGTGAGAGCATTTATTGAACTTGGAGTGTGAAGATGGATTGTAGGAAATTGCATCCCCTTCAAAATGAGTGTTGGATGGGATTTTTATGATGAACCATGAAAAAGTTATACCCTGGTCAAGATACAGTTGACTTTTCTACTGTCCAAAAATAGTAACTTTTTGCACCTTGATGATTTTTGAGCTATCCTTGTGGAATCATGATCAAGATTTGATCAAATGATGATTGTATACTCAAAATAAGATGTTGACCAAAAATTCTGACTTTTGACTGCAAAATGACCGTTTTACCCTTGTAGTTGACTGTGGGTCAAATGAGGCTTTTGACTGTGCACATTGACACTGTGAGTCTTGAAACTTGGCATGCAGGTGCTTGAGAATGTATATAGGCATATGAGACTTGATTGAGCCATTGAAAACCCAAAATTCCTTGAAAGAACCAAAACTTTAATTTCAGCTGTCTTAGGAGGTGGTTTGACTGTACAGTCTCTTGAGCAATCTTGAGCAATTTGAGGATCATTCTTGACAAACCTTGAAGAATATGGGAGGGAAAATTTTGGGGTACAACAGTCACCTGCAATCTTTTTCAACTCATCCCATAGCAGATTCTTGTTGCTATCATTAGGACTCGCGTAAACAGCCGTGAACCACCAATCTTTCAAATGCTCCATACAAACTTTGGTGTGAATGAATTGATTATCCTTAATACACACATGAATGTTAATCTCACTTGATTTACAAGCTACCACTATGCCTCCTGCGAACTCTCTGTTATCAATAGACTCCATCAAGTCAAAGCCAAGTCGTATAGTAGCATTTTTAATCCTCAAAGAATCACATCTTGTTTCAACAATCACTAACACAATAGGTTTGTAATTTTCAATATAGTGCTTATAATATCTATAGAAAACCCTACTAGTTGCTCCTCTAAAATTCCAAAACATTATTTTTTTTAACGTGTACACATCATAAAAGACATAAATAGGGAGAATTAAGGCTTAATTAATCAGGGGAGTCTCCCTGACTACATCAATGGTATCTTCCAAGGCCAATGTTCCTACAATAATATCATTCCCCTCAGTCTCATTAGTTTGAACCATGGATTATGAAACCCTGAATGAGAATAAAGTTTCTCAACTAGGTTACAAGTTGATATCTGGTGGTTCATCAATCTCAATAACTTCATTAACTTTTGCATGGCTATTGACCAATGCAAACATGCCTTTTGTCTCGTCTCAACTCTTTGCATTATCATTCATATCCCACATTGTTTCACCTTCCTCTCTCCTTTTCAAATTGAATAAGTCATATTTGTCGACCTCTTTAGTATCATTGTAACATCTGTAATTTAATTAATTATTTAATTAAATTAATTTTGGATCATTTGCGAAGTTATGTTATGATGATAGATGTTATGTTGTGGTTATTTGGATTAATTTATTCGATTAAGTTATAGAATAATATTAGGATAATACTATTATTTGATATGAGCTTATTTTTAAGGATTAGAAGTAGTAGAAAGGGGGGTGTAGGAGTTTAAGCCCATTAAGACATAATTATAATTATAGTGTTATGATATTAGTTATTTAGAAATAATAAGGAAAAAGAAGTAGCAGTAAGGAGAAAAAGAAAATAAGGGTTGGAAGATAGAAAGAGAACGTGGAAGTTGCAGAAAAGAAGGAAAAGAGCAAAACAGAATTCAATCGGAAAATTGTAGAGCAACCTTCAATCCAAGGTAAGGGTGGGGATCTGACTCTATAATAGGATTTATGATGAGTAGTATATGGGATTGGATTTGTAAGAATTTGTTTTGTTTGTGATTGATATATATATATATATATATATATATATATATATATATATATATATATATATATATATATATATATATATATATATATATATATATATATATATATATATATATATATATATATATATATATATATATATATATATATATATATATATATTGTTGTTTGATGAGAAATCAATGATTTATAGATGAATAATGATGCCCTAATGATGTATAATTGATGTAGAAATATAGGATTATCATAAGTGATGATTACATATGATTAAATGATGTTTTTAGGACCTAGGGTAGGGAAATCACAGTGAAAACACAGTGAAATTGCAAAATAAATTCAGCACAGATCAGTATGAGTCGACCTCAAAGGCCATGCGTCGACACATGCAGGATTTAAGACTCAGGATGAGTCGATACGAAGGATCATGCATCGATATATGCAGTGTTTCAGACTTAGTATGATTCGACACAAGAGGATTACGCGTCTACTCATGCAGGATTCCAGACCTGGTACACGTCGACTCAAAGAGGCACACGTCGACTCTTGCAGTCCAATTTTTGATAGATTTTTCCAAAGGCTGTTACATGAGTTTCCAGACTCCTTTTGAGGTTCCGTTTGAAGTGTTGGATAGCCAACGTGATCAACTTAATTCGTAAGGATTAAAATGAAGGATAAGAAGAAGAATCCCAGTACCCAAATTAGGATATAGTTAGCTTCCCGCGCTAATCACTATGATGATTTCGTGAAGTATGATGAGGATAAGACAGTCTTAGATTATGGCTTGGTTCATAACAATGATGTATTATTACAGTATAATAATTTGTAGAGGTTTAGTAATTAAAGATAAGCATTAGATGAGTGATTAGTCGGCATAGTCGAGAATTGTCCGAATATTTATGGGCGATATTATGTTGTAGGCCTATGGCCAATGTTGAATGGTTGTTGACCTACTGTTGTGTTGTGGTTACGATTGAGTTGTTGTGGTTTTACGTGGATGAATTATGATGATGATTTACGTTGATGAATTGTGTTGATGAATTATGATGAGATGCCTATAATTATTGGTAGCTATTGAGTTGTAGGCTTCTGGCCAACGATGATTCGTGTTGAGATGTTGTTAGTTGTGGTTGTTGTTACTACATTCATAATTGTCTCACATACATTGAATATCAAGATGGAGTTGATGCTCGTTAAGATGGCCTGTATTGGTGAATATTAAGATGAAGGCTTATGCCTTGTTGATGCCTCTAATTATTGGCAATTATTTTGAGATGGGAGTTTTGCTCCAATGGTACCACATGCATTTGCATAGTATTGACTCGCATTATATGATTGCATAAGAAAGTTGTGTATTGATGCGGTAAATGTTGTAAGTTGTTGGTGTTCCCTTGCGATTATTGTTGTTTATAAGATGTAAAGTGGTGATATTATATGATCTGATCTAATATATTATTTATCATACGTTTCATTATATTGTTAGATATCTCACCCCTTATGTTTGAATGTTACCCTTATGTTGGTAACGTGCAGGTAATCTAAAGTGAAGGCGGTATACCTTCAGTAGTTCGAGTCAGTGTCATTGCTCTGATACGTAACACTTGGGGGGGATGAACGCTTGTTGCTTTTAGTCATTTTTATTCCAGTTGTTGAACTTTAATTTGATTATTGCTAAGTATGTGTTATTTTGAAGTTGCTGAAATATTGGACAAGGATGTTATTATGATTCCGATGCGTAGTTGTTCAAGTTGTTAAATTAAGAGATTAATTTATTTCGTTGTTGGTTCATCCGAAGTTTTAGTGTTATGTATCCATGTTGAATGCAATGGTTTTTAATTTGAACTTGTGGCATCCTGATTCAGTTGTATGAATTTTATAACTCTGATTTATATTTATAATTGTCGGGTAGAATTGGGGTGTTATAAAGTTGGTATTAGAGAAAGTCGGTCCGTCTGACCAAGTTGACGAGTCGTAGTTGTCTAACAATCGAGTATTGTTAATTTGAGTTCTAACTGTTGTTTATGTTGTAGTAATAAGTTGAGATGACTGGAAAGAATGATGCTTCACTTGCTGCTGCTTTAGAAGAAATGGCATATGTGATGGAGAATCATCCGAATTCTGACGAGAATGCTGGATCTTGTAGTTTGTCGACTTTCCAGAGAGAGAATCCGCCTACCTTCAAGGGAAAGTATAATCCTGACGGAGCATTGGATTGGTTAAAAGAGATTGAGAGAATCTCCCGTGTGATGGACTGCAATCCAGTGCAGAAGGTTCGATATGGTACTCATATGCTAGCGGTCGAAGTTGATGACTGGTGGCTAGAGACGTGTCAGAGGTTGGAAGTTGCAGGTGAAAATGTCACTTGGGCGGTGTTCCGTAGGGAATTTCTGAGGAAGTATTTTCCTGAAGACGTTCGTGGTAAGAAGGAGATTGAGTTTCTTGAGTTGAAGCAAGGGAGTATGTCGGTTGTTGAGTATGCTGCAAAGTTTGCTAAGTTGGCTAAGTTTTATCTGCACTACAGTGAGGCAAATGCTGAGTTTTCGAAGTGCATCAAGTTTGAGAACGGGTTGTGCCTAGAGATCAAGAAGGAAGTTGGATACCAGAAGATCCGTGTCTTTGCTGATTTGATTGATAGTTGCAGGATTTATGAAGAGGATAATAATGCTCATTATAAGATTATCAGCGAGAAGAGGGGTAAGCACCAACAAAATCGTGGTAAGCCTTATGATACCCCAGCTGGTAAAGGTAAACAAAAAGATACTCAGGGTTAGAAGACTAGTGGGAGAGATGCTCCTGCTGGTGTGGTTTGTTTCAAATGTGGAAAACCTGGGCATAAGAGTAATGTGTGTACTGTTAAGGTAAAGAGGTGTTTCCGTTGTGGTAAGACTGGACATGTTGTATTTGAGTGCAAGCAACAGGAGGTGATTTTTGTTAGAACAAGATTAGTTTTGATCTATCTCAGAGTTTTGTTGATAACAATAAATTATATTTTTGATAATTTATACTCTGATGAACGTATTTGAATGTTTCAAATAATGTTCTGACAAGAAGCATTCTGAAGTGGTAAGCTAAAAATTGTGAAGAAGTTCTTTAATGAAAGAACCTTTTTGTTCTAAGAGCATCTGCTGACTCCGGTAAGACAATTTATTTAAATATATCTTCTAACATTTAGCAGGTTTCCTTGCTCAGAAGATTACTTAAAAGCAAGCGCTGATCAAGTTCTTAGCAAGCAAAGCACTGCCTAGAAGATGAAGTAAAGCATGCTCTGAAATCAAGACGTTGAAGCATGTTCTGAAACAAACGTTAAAGCCGACTTGTCTTGTCAAGCGTAGGAAACATGTTCTTACAAATTTTCATTTGCTCATTAATGCAAAGACGGCTGCAAGCACTCAAGTGTCTAAAGCTAGTTTCTTGGAAAATGGAATAATGCAAAGAAACACGCAAGCATTTAATGCTCTCCACTTTTCTGAAGGCAGCAACGGTCATTTTGTTATTACTATAAACATAAGGACATTTATTGCAAGCCAAAAAAATCAATCATATTTCAAAAAGAAGCAAGAAACTACGTGAAAAATTCTGGGCTCACAAACTCTTTGTTCATACACTTTGTGCAATTTATTCTAAGTGGAAAATCACAGTTGTGATATAGCTTGATTAGAAGCAAATTTTATTTCACTATCTGTAAAGATTAAAATCTTGTAATTGTTCCTTGAGAGACCAAGTTTGGTCATATTTCTCAAGCAGACTAGGACTAGATTTAAGTCTTAGTGGTGTTAGTCACTTGTAAGATTACTTGTGCATCGTTAGTCAGAACAGTTGTTGTGTGTTTGTAATCAGTTGATTATAGTGGATTAAGTCCTTGTTGAGAAAGGCGAAATCACCTTGACGGGTGGACTGGAGTAGTTTGAGTTCAAGCAAACCAGGATAAAAATAACCTTGTCATTCCATTATTGTTAAGCTTTGTTTTGAAAAGAAAAAGAGTCACTTATTCAACCCCCCTTCTAAGTGTTTTCTTACCCCTTCAATTGGTATCAGAGCTTGACTCTGAGCACAACACTTAACCGTGTCAGGAAAAGATCCAAAAGAAAACACAATGGCTGCTGAACAAAACAACAATAGTTACAACAAACCTCCTGTTTTTGATGGAGAAGATTTTGAGTACTGGAAAGACAGACTAGAAAGTTTCTTTCTAGGTCATGATAGTGATCTATGGGATATAGTTTTGGATGGTTACACACATCCTACTGACTCAGAAGGAAACAAAGTTGACAGAAAAAATATGGATAGACTACAAAAAGCTGAATTTAAAAATCATCATAGAGCTAGAAATATTTTTCTAAATGCTATCTCTAAAGTTGAATATGAAAAAATCACTAATAGAGATACAGCGCATGATATGTTTGAGTCTCTTAAAATGACTCGTGAAGGAAATGCTCAAGTTAAGGAGTCTAAAGCTCTGGCTTTAGTTCAGAAGTATGAAGCCTTCAAAGTTGAAGAAAGTGAGTCTATAGAAGCAATGTTCTCTAGGTTTCAAACTCTGATCGCTGGTCTAAGAGTTTTGAACAAGGGATATACTAAAGAAGATCATGTTAAAAAGATCATCAGAAGCTTACCCAGAAGATGGGCACCAATGGTCAATGCTTTCAAAGATTCAAAGGATCTTAACAAAGTGTCTCTGGAGGAACTCATCAGCGCTCTCAGAAGTCATGAGATAGAACTTGATGAGCACGAGCCTCTGAAGAAAGGTAAGTCTCTAGCCCTTAAATCAATTAATAAATTTGATACTAACGCTTTTCAGGCTGAAGAGGAAAACTCTGAAGAATCAGCGTCAGAAGGACGAACTATCCTTGCTCTCCAGAAGGATTAATCATCTATGGAAGCACAGACAAAAGAAGTTCAGAAACTTCAAGAAGTCAGAAGATAAACCTGAATCTTATGGACACAAAAAGTCAAATAGAAGAGAGATCATCTGTTATGAATGCAAAGAACCTGGTCACTATAAAAGTGATTGTCCAAAGCTTCAAAAAGAAAAACCAAAGAAAAGGTTTGGTAAGAAGAAAGGGATGATGGCAACCTGGGATGACTCAGACTCTTCTGAAGATGAATCTGGTTCTGAAGATGAAAATGCCAACCTAGCTCTGATGGCTACCACAGTAGATGACTCAGACTGTGAGTCAGAACCAAGAGAGGTATTTTCTGAATTCACTAGAAATGAACTTGCTGTTAGTTTATCAGAACTTCTGGAAAACTATAGTAAACTCAAAATCAAATACAAGAAACTCAAGAAGAGTCTTGCATCTGATATTGAGAAACATGTAGCAGAAAAATTTGAACTCTTAGAAAATAATTTTAAACTTAAAGAAGAAATTAAAAATGTTCAAAAAACTTCTAGTTCAGAATCTGTGTCTAGTTCAAAAGATATTTTGAAAGAATATGACTATAGTTTTCAAATTTTCCTAGCTAAAAGCATAGATAGAAGCAAAATGGCTTCAATAATCTATGGAGTTAGTGGGAAAAACAGAAGAGGAATTGGATATGAACCTCCCAAAGGGAAGGAGACATACATACCAAAACCTGTTTCTAAAATGACTTTCACTTACAAACCTCTGAATAAACAATTCAAGTTTGGACACTTACATGATATAAAATATACATCACATTCTGGAAACTCTTATGCTAACCCAAAGTTCAAACAAAACTTTAAACACTCTAACCCAAAAGGACCCAAAAAGATATGGGTACCTAAGGATAACATAATATTTGTTGCAAATGTCCTTAACAACTCAATTGAGACACCAGTCATGGTACCTGGACTCTGGGTGCTCACGACACATGACGGGAAAAAGGTCTAAGTTTCAAAGCCTGGAACTTAAAGTTGGAGGAGACGTGAAGTTTGGAGGTAATCGGAAAGGAAATATTATTGGTTCTGGAACCATTGGAAATGGTAACCTTCCTTCTATCTCTAATGTTTTATTAGTAGAAGGATTAGCTCATAATCTATTGTCCATAAGCCAATTAAGTGACAATGGTTATGACATTATCTTCAATCAAAACTCCTGTAAAGCTGTAAGTCAAAAAGATGGACCAATCCTCTTTTCTGGAAAGAGAAAGAACAAAATTTACAAAATTGATTTATCCGATCTTAAATCTCAGAACGTTAAATGCCTTTTATCTGTTAGCAATGAGCAATGGATATGGCACATAAGATTGGGACATGTCAGTCTTAGAAAAATATCTCAACTAAATAAATTAAATTTAGTCAGAGGACTTCCCAATCTGAAGTTGTTGTACCCCAAAATTTGCCCTCGCATTTTTTTCACAAGAAATCACAGCTTCGGGCGTTTCCTGATTTTTCAGACTGGCTCAAGAATCGGTCAAACAGACTTTTCTCATCAGTCAGATAAAATTAGGGTTTTCATTGATTTTCATGGCTCTAGAACAATTCAAACAGTTTGCTTAGGGTTTTGGTTGATTTTGGCTCAACTTTGATCAGGCGAACGCTTCTTTGGCATTTGATCAGAATCAGGGTTTTGTGCGCATATCTCTCAAGAAGAGTTGGTTCTATCAATGCTTTTCAAATTACTCTGAAATGAGAACTGAGACTGCTGGTTGTTAATTTGCATTTGTTGGATTTAATCAGTGAAAAGAGGCAGATGGACGTTTTGTTTATTTAGTTGTCGCTTGGTTTGAAACTATGCGTTGCTTTGGATAATTGGAGCGCCAGGTTTGTCATAAGACCACAATGTTTACCAATTGATTATTTATTTTTAAGTTAAGATGATTGGAATTTATTTCCATTTTTATTTTAATTTAAGAATTATAAACAATTAGATAAATATCTTGAAAAGAATAAAAAGAATTAATCAAATAAAAGGACTTTTTATTTATCTTTAAATTATTTGTATAATTGTTTTTGTTTACAAAATGTTTACAATAATAATATTACATTTATTTAAATTTAAATAAAAATATCCTAATATTTTTCTAAGTCTTCAATTCTTCATCTTCCATCCCTTGCTCCCTCTGCCTCATTGGATTTTATCTGCAAAGAATAAGAAAGAAGAAAAGTCAGAAGCAGATAAATATTTAAAGAGACAGACAGATAAAGAGTTCATCATTAAAAGCAAATGGCCGGGATCAGTTCGCCCTCTTTGCAAATCACGGGATTTCTCCCGGTTCACAAAGAGGGATGAAAATGTTTGCAAATTAAAAATGAATGCACAAGGTTAAAAATTGCACATTTCAAATTGGTCAACCAACTGCATAGTTCAAAGCGAGACAGCATGTGCAAATACAAAGTCCAAGTTACAAACTGAATGGCCTAAACCAAGTTCAAATTGCTAAACAAAGTCACAATTTCAAAACTAAGTCCAAAGTCAACAAGCTGCCAAAAGATATCTCAAGATATCAAAGTACCATCAATGTTGTCAAGAAGCACAAAGTATGGAAAAGAGATATGCAAATATGCAGAGAAAGAGTAGATTGCAAGCAAAGTTTCATTTCATCATTTCCAGGCCAGTTTGCTTTTTCAGAATTAGTACATGTTAAGCAATATAATATGCTAAAAGCTGTACTGGAGAGAGAGAGAAGAAAGAAAAGAGGTACAGACTTATAGGCTTTAGGCAGGAAAGTATACAAAAAAGAGGATTGTTAATAACACAGGGGATAAAGAGGCAAAGATATCAAAAGATAAAAGGTCTCAAAACTGTAACTAAAGGATACAAAATTGTCTTCCACCAAAAAAGCCTCTAGTCTTTAGGCACAAAACCTGCATGATATATCCCAGAGGTCAAGCATAAGCCTGAGGTGACAACTCTGTGAAGCTGAAGCCAAAAACACCCAACATCCTGCTGAAGCCAACAAACAACCAGTTCCCAAAGCCTTAAAAAACTTACCATCCTGAACACTAAACCAAAAAAAAAGCCCCAACCTGTCATCAAGCCTAAAAGCAAGCCAAGGCCTCAAGCTCACTACAAGCAGTAAGCATAAGCCTAAACTGCTCAAACCGGTGCAAAAACCAGAAATGGCATGAACAAACATCAAAACCAGTAAACCAGTCCTCAAACCTGCCTGAAGCTAACAACCAAGCCTAAAAAACCATAACCTGTCAACCCATGCTTAAAACAAAAACCGTGTGGCCTAAAAGCAAAAACCTGCAAGATCACCAACAACCATGCCAAGCTGAAGCATAAGCCTTAACAGGCCAAAACCAGTAAAGCCCTACAAAATCCAATCAAGCCTAAACCAGTTTCCAACACAAACAACCCTCAGAACTCAAAGAGCTCATCACTGGGTTAGCACACAGGCAACTCAACAATTCAAAGGGCCCTCAGAAAACCTTCATCACTGGGCACAAATCATCATCAAGCATACAGATTCAAGGGCATCGAGCTAGGCAACAAAGGCAACAAAGAGAAAGAGGATAAAGAAACATGTAGGGCAAGCAAGTAAGAAAAAGAAAGAAAGATATACTAGGTTTTCAGCTTGTCATCCTCAAACCAACAAAGGGCCAAAGAATACATAAACCAGGAATCCAAGCAAGCCCAGCATCACGCGTCTCATCCCCTCGCCTTGGCCTCCAGAGCGCCTCCGATCCCATCTCTTCCTCCGCCTCCAAAGGTAACGTTTTTTCCTATCCTTCCACAACCTCCATAACAATAATAACAAAGCTTAAAGTCAGAGTTCAAAACGAAAATAAGCATGCAAATCGTAAAAAACGTATAAAATGTCAAAATCAAGCCTTGCTTCGTAAGACCACTGTGCTCGAACTATGGAGGAAATAGAGATTAGATGATGGCGCTGGTGGCTTTAGGCGGGGAATCACGTCTCAGTGGCCTTTGCATTGAAAGAGACGAAGACGAACGAAGAAGCGAACGAACGGCGTTGTATTTCTCAAACCCCAAGCCTTTCACCCAACTGAACACAAAACCCATCAACCCTAAAACATTTGTCTCAAATCAGTGGGCCTCAACCCTCTTCGTTTCCCTTAAGCCCAAAGCGTGTTCCTGAACACACCCCCTTTTTCTGTTTGGGCCTAAGACCCTAAAAGCCCATCCCCCATCTTTTTTGACATAAAAAAACTATTGTTTTATTTAATTTTATATTAATTTTTGTTTTGTTAAATAAATATACTAACTTTATTTTACACTAATTAAACCATACTTAATACTAATTCTAATTTTTACATTAACAATACCTTTTTATATATAATATAATTATAATTTTGTATATAATACATTATTTAAAATACACCATAAACATTTTCTTTTTCTCTAATTAAAATAATTTTATTTGTAAATAAACACTAATACATAAAAATAATTCTTAAAATAATACTTTACATTAATACTAAAAAATACATAAGATTTAGAATTATTTAAAACACTTTTTTCTTTAATACTTATTTTGATTTATACCTAAATACATAATTTTTCTTTAAGTTAATACATTTCTTTTCTTAAAAATATTTTGTACATAAATAAATCAATACGTTTTTTTTTCTCAAATTTAAAACATTTTCCTTTCTTTTAATTAAAATACTTTTTTGTACATATTAAAGAAATATACAAGATTACCAAATTAAATAAACGAAATATTTAATTCTTTTCATTAAGTAAACAATACTTAATAATACACTTAAAATCGCATCTTGCATTTGTAAATAATTCTCATACACGTACACCTACACTTACACAATACACTTACATTGATACATTATACAATTGCTATTCTTACACATTGCTATACGTTACATTGTTTACATTTGATCGCGATTCGATTTGGTTGTAAATTATTGGACACTACATTCCTAAAGTCTCATCCCCATTTGTAAATTTGTACCCCCACTCCCAGATACTATTTGTAATAGCGTAGATTTTAAATTCTTGCAATTTATCGCTTTCGAATTATACCATGGTTAGACCTAGGGTTTGCATGTACATAAAATCAAACGCTAGATAACCTAATACAAAACAAATACATGAAATAAATACACAATCACACTTGCACCCCTAGGGTAATCCCACATGTTGCCTTCCAAAATGGGCCATGCTTGCACGTCGAGTTTCTTTGGCAAAACAAATTCAAATGATCATAAGTCCCTCGATGACGCTTTCGAAAGTCGCCTATCAAAATGATCAAGTCCCTTCAAGCAAATTGCCAAAGACACTTGGCACCATTGCATTCATGGTCCATACGATGACCCGCGCCTGTCCCGATCACATCCTAAATGCAAGATTGTCCACCAAATTCAATGGTGGAACAAAATTGTTAAAAAGGGTTGAAAACATAGAGAAAACCTTTGAGTACAATAGGGGTAGACAAAGCTCTTAGTTACTTGAGATCAACTTGCAAAAACACTTGCCTCCTTTTCAAAAACCACACTTCATACACACTTTCAAACAAACTTCCAAAAACATTTTGAAACATCTTTTCGAAAAGATACACACTTTTGTAAAACACTCAAACACGAGTCAATTACATCGGTTGCCTAAGACAAGGCATCTTCTTCAAAAACATTTTCAAAACACACCCATACACACACTATTTTCAAGCAATCAAAAATCAAGGCAAGTGATCTAAAACCAAGTAACTAAGAGCCCATGGATAACCATGGATGAAAAGGGTGCTAATACCTTCCCTTTTCATAATCTACCCCCGGACCCATGAAACATCTCAAAAAGGTTTTTCCTGTGCTTTTTAACCTTTCCTTTAGGATAAAATAAAAAGTCGGTGGCGACTCTTGCTAAACCGAACAAGTGCGAAAACAAACGCAAAACCTCAAGTCAGTTCTCCCACCGTATCACAGAAGTACAACTCGGAAGCTCTGTGCGAAGCATGTCAAAAAGGAAAATTTTCAAAACCTTCCTTTAAATCCAAAAATGTTGCCTCTTCCTCTAAGCCATTAGAGTTACTTCATATTGATCTGTTTGGGCCAGTTAAAATTGCATCCATCAGAGGCAAGAAGTATGGATTGGTCATTGTTGATGACTTCAGCAGATGGACATGGGTAAAGTTTTTAAAACACAAGGATGATTCACATTCTGTGTTCATTGACTTCTGTACTCAAGTGCAAAACGAAAAAGATTTTAAAATCATAAAAGTCAGAAGTGATCATGGTGGTGAATTTGAAAATCATTATTTTGAAAAGTATTTTAAAGAAAATGGTATTGTTCATAATTTTTCTTGTCCTAGAACTCCCCAGCAAAATGGAGTTGTAGAAAGAAAGAATAGAACGTTACAAGAAATGGCCAGAACCATGATCAATGAAACTAATATGGCAAAGCACTTTTGGGCAGAAGCTGTGAACACAGCGTGTTACATTCTGAATAGAATCTCTATAAGACCTATTCTTGAAAAGACTCCCTATGAATTATGGAAAAACAGAAATCCCAACATTTCTTATTTTCATCCTTTTGGATGTACTTGTTTTATTCTGAACACCAAAGAAACTCTGAACAAGTTTGATTCTAAAGCACAAAAGTGTTTTCTGCTTGGATATTCTGAACGCTCAAAAGGCTATGGAGTATACAACACAGAAACTCTGATTGTTGAAGAATCGATCAAAGTTAGGTTTGATGATAAGCTTGGCCAGTAACAACCAAAGCAAATTGATTTTTCTGTACGTACATAAGATCATCCGTCAAACTCTGAAACTTCAGAAGCAAAAGAAAACTGAGAAGCAAAAGAAAACTCAGAAGCAAAAGAAAACTCAGAAGCAAAGGAAGACTCAATAAATCATACTCTTGACAATGCTCTGGACAATCTCAGAATCTCTGATCAACCCACTCAGAAAAGGTTTCCTAGAATATCTTCAGCTCACAAAGAAGACGTAATCATTGGAAGAAAAGAAGATCCCATCAAAACAAGATCCTCTCTCAGAATCAATGAAGAAACTTTGTTTGGTTTGGTTTCTCTGATTGAGCCAACTTCCATTGATAAAGCTCTGGAAGATAATGATTGGATCTTAGCAATGCAAGAAGAACTCAATCAATTCTTCAGAAATGATGTATGGAATCTAGTTCCAAGACTCAAAGGATTCAATGTTATAGGAACCAAATGGGTTTTCAGAAATAAACTGAACGAGCAAGGAGAGGTGATCAGAAACAAAGCACGAATGGTTGCACAGGGTTATAGTCAACAAGAAGGAATTGATTATAATGAAACATTTTCCCCAGTCGCCAGGTTAGAGTCTATAAGATTATTAATTTCTTTTGTTGTACAAAATAACATTTCATTATATCAAATGGATGTTAAAAGTGCATTTTTAAATGGCTATATTGAAGAAGAAGTTTATGTCCATCAATCTCCTGGATTTAATGATTCAAAACATCCAGAATATGTTTTTAAATTAAAAAAAGTCATTGTACGGTTTAAAACAAGCTCCCAGAGCTTGGTATGATCGTCTGAGTAATTTTCTTTTAGAAAAAGATTTTACCAGAGGGAAAGTGGACACAACTCTTTTCAGAAAGACATTTAAAAATGATATTTTAATTTGTAAAATTTATGTTGATGATATAATTTTTGGAACCTCTAATATCTCCCTTGGAAAAGAATTTGCTAAGACCATGCATGCAGAATTTGAAATGAGCATGATGGGAGAATTGAAGTTCTTTCTGGGAATTCAAATCAACCAGACTCCAGAAGGTACTTTCATACATCAGACGAAGTATGTTAAAGAACTTCTGAAGAAATTTCAAATGTCAAAAAGCAAAGATACCAAGACACCTAGCATCCAACCTGCATTCTGGAAAAAGATGAGGTAAGTATGAAGGTAGATCAGAAGCTCTATAGAGGTATGATTGGATCACTTCTCTATCTGACTGCATCTAGACCTGATATACTATTCAGCGTGTGTTTGTGTGCTAGATTCCAATCATATCCTAGAAAATCTCACTTAACAACTGTTAAAAGAATTCTTAGGTATATGAAAGGTACTACTAATCTGGGTTTGTGTTACATAAGATCACAAGATTAAGACTAGTAGGTTATTGTGATGCTGACTTTGTTGGAGATAGAATTGAAAGAAAGAGCACCTCTGGAAGTTGTCAGTTTCTGGGTGATAATCTTATCTCGTGGTACAGCAAGAAGTAAGCAACAATTGCACTTTCAACCACAGAAGCTGAGTTAATATCTGTTGCTGGATGTAGTTCTCAGATGATTTGGATGAAAAGTCAACTAGAAGATTTCAATCTTTACGAAAGTAAGATTTATATCTTCTGTGACAATACTTCTGCTATTTGTCTTTCTAAGAATCCAATTTTACATTCTAAAGCCAAACATATTGAAATTAAATATCATTTTATAAGGGACTATATTCAGAAGAGAATTTTAAACTTAATTTTTGTAAAAACAGACCATCAATGGGCTGACATTTTTACCAAACCCCTTTCAGAAGATAGATTTAATTTCATTTTGAAAAATATTTGTATGGAATTATGTCCTGAATAAAATAATATTTATCTTCTGTGTTTGACTTCAGAATATTCTGAAATGAATACTCTGATTAACAACTCTTAAGAAGTTAGAAGAGAAGTTGCTTCAGAAGCTATATGAAAAGTTCTGAAATGTTCTAACGCTTTATTTCTAAGTATAGTTAAGAAATTCATTAGAACAAATAGCTGTTACATGCATCCTTCAGGAGATGAACACATGGTGTGTTTCTGAAAGGTCACGCGTGCAAAATCTACTGATGACGTTCTAGGTAACTGTTAATGATTAGCCATAATCTCACGTTTTCCCTAATTTTTAGCAAAATCATTACATGCACGTAATGATGAGATTCATTTTAGATTTGTTTTAAATTCGTTTTAAATTCTTTAATTATTTTTTAAATTTTATTTCTAAACCTATTTCTGAAACTGTTGCATATAAATACTTTTTGAAAAACCCTTTTTCATTCTTTACAGTCTCTTTCAAACTCAATCATTTCTGTACTTTTTCTCTAAAACCCTTTTCTTCAATCTCTCATCTCTAAGAACTTAAATGGCTTCTTCTTCTACCCACTCTGAGCAATACATAGTGCCTAAAAGAACAACTCTCATTCCTGTAGACAGTTTGGAAGTTTTAAGTGAGTTAATGGTAGATTTTGAGAATCTAAGGGAAAATGGTTTTGACTTGTTCCCTGCTGTTAAGTTTCAAGGTTGGGAGAACTTTTTTGATCGTCTCATTGGTCCAGTATTTCCAAATCTGGTGAAGGAATTCTAGATACATGCTATTGCAACCCCTAAGGTTATCCTTTCTTTCGTAATGGGCAAGGAAATATCCATTACAGAAAACCAAATCAGAAATTTGCTAGGGTTTAAAATACTTGGAGAACCTGCTAGCATTTTAAGAATTGTAGTGGATTATGAATCTCTACAATTCTTGAAAAACAAAACTTTTAAGAAGGTTGTCCCAAAACCTGTTCAGCCAGATGTGAATACATTGTTTCAAAAAAATTTAACAGATGTTCAAGCATGGTTAAATCTACTGAAAGAAGATTACTCCAGAAGCGTGAACCCAACTGTAACGGATCTTCTATGGGAAACCTTCAGAAGAACTTTTAATGCTGAGTCACTTAAGCTACAGGACTTATGCCACTTTCAGGTGTTGGACAACTTCCCCAAACATCCGCATGCTTTCAAGACAGAAGCTGCTGACATTTGGAATAAAAAGTCTTCGTTAATGATTGCTGATACACCAGCTGGTACAATGGACATATCAGAAGATGAATCTGAAGAATCCTCTGAAGATTCAAACCCTCTGGCTATTGTTCTATTGAATCAACCTTCTGTTAAGGCTGAACCTGAACCTGTGCCAACTCTTGCAATGGATCTGGGCACTCTGCTTTCAACCTTCGTGCATTCTGACTCAACGGTTGCTGCTTCTAAGCTTGTTTCTACTGAAGCTTCATCATCCTCTACTCCTACCTCACTAATCATGGACACTCTGAATGAGCTCAAGAGGGAGAATGAAGTCATACATGAACGCTTGGATAATCAAGACCAAACAAATCAAGAAATCAAGAACTGGACGGTGAAACAAGAAGAATATGCCTCTGAGATCAAGAATCTTATGATGTCTCTTGTTACTAAGAAATCCTAGTGTCTTTCTGTTTCTTGTCTTTTGTTTGTTGTTTTGTACTTCTGGATATTTTTGCTATTTTATGAAAACTTTTCAGCTCTTCAACTATTTTTTTACACTTTTTGATTATGCCAAAAAGGGGGAGAAAATGAGTATTTTTGAGCTAATCATTGTTTAACAGTTATGGGACTAAGTCTCAGACATTCTAACAAAATACAAAATTTCTTCTTGTGCAAAAGAATTTTTTTTGCAGGTATCACTTTAACTCTGAAAGAGTATTCCAGCTGAACATTATCTTCATAAAGAAGTTCTGAAGAAATCCAAGAAGATTTTGTATTGCTCTGATAAACAATCTCAGGAAATTTTATATATAGAAATATTCATTTCAGGGGGAGATTCTTATCTCTTATCATATTTTATCTCTATATCTGAATAATTTTTTGTCATCATCAAAAAGGGGGAGATTGTTAGAACAAGATTAGTTCTGATCTATCTCAGAGTTTTGATGATAACAATAAATTATATTTTAGATAATTTATACTCTTATGAACGTATTTGAATGTTTTAGATAATGTTCTGACAAGAAGCATTCTGAAGTGCTAAGCTAAAAATTATGAAGAAGTTCTTTAATGAAAGAACCTTTTTGTTCTAAGCGCATCTGCTGACTCTGGTAAGACAATTTATTTAAATATATCTTCTAACATTTAGCAGGTTTCCTTGCTCAGAAGATTACTTGAAAGCAAGCGTTGATCAAGTTCTTAGCAAGCAAAGCACTGCCTAGAAGATGAAGTAAAGCATGCTCTGAAATCAAGACGTTGAAGCATGTTCTGAAACAAACGTTAAAGCCAACTTGTCTTGTCAAGCATAGGAAACATGTTCTTACAAGTTGTCGTTTTCTCATTAATGCAAAGACGGCTGCAAGCACTCAAGTGTTTAAAGCTAGTTTCTTGGAAAATGGAATAGTGCAAAGAAACACGCAAGCATTTAATGCTCTTCACTTTTCTGAAGGCAGCAACGGTCACTTTGTTCTTACTATAAATAGAAGGACATTTATTACAAGCCAAAAAAACCAATCATATTTCAAAAAGAAGCAAGAAACTACGTGAAAAATTCTGGACTCACAAACTCTTTGTTCATACACTTTGTGCAATTTATTCTAAGTGGAAAATCACAGTTGTGATATAGCTTGATTAGAAGCAAATTTTATTTCACTATCTGTAAAGATTAAACTCTAGTAATTGTTCCTTGAGAGACCATGTTTGGTCAGATTTCTCAAGCAGACTAGGACTAGATTTAAGTCTTAGTGGTGTTAGTCACTTGTAAGATTACTTGTGCATTGTTAGTCACAACAGTTGTTGTGTGTTTGTAATCAGTTTATTATAGTGGATTAAGTCCTTGTTGAGAAAGGTGAAATCACCTTGACGGGTGGACTGGAGTAGTTTGATTTCAAACGAACCAGGATAAAAATAACCTTGTCATTCCATTATTGTTGAGCTTTGTTTTGAAAAGAAAAAGAGTCACTTATTCAACCCCCCCTTCTAAGTGTTTTCTTACCCCTTCAATTTTTTCAATTATGGTGAAGAAGGGCACATTGGTAGTCAGTTTCAGAAACCAAAGAGGGCGCAGACAAGTGGTAAAGTGTTTGCTTTGGTTGAGGATCAGGCGGTTGTTAAGGACAGACTTATCAAAGGTACATGTTTCATTAATAGTACTCCTTTAATTACTATTATTGATACTTGTGCTATTTATTGCTTTATTGCTGCTTATTGTGTTGAAAAATTGGGTCTTATGTTGTCTTCTTTGAATGGAGATATGGTCGTCGACACTTTAGCCAAGGGGCCGGTGACTAAATCTTTTGTGTGTTTAAAGTGTCCTTTGTCGATTTTCGATAGAGACTTTGTTGTTGATTTCGTTTGTCTGCCTTTAAAAGGGTTAGATGTGATTCTGGGTATGAACTGGTTAGAGCATAACTATGTTCATATTAACTGCTATAGCAAGTATGTGAGGTTTTCTACTCCCGAAGAAGAGGAAGACAGTATGTTATCTGCTAGACAGTTGTGACAGTTGATGCTAGAAGAAGCATAGATGTTCTCATTGATGGCATCGCTATCTTTTGAGACTCAAGCTATACTTGAGGAATTACAAGTGGTGCGTGATTTTCCTGAAGTTTTCCCTGACGAAATTCCTGATGTACCGCCAGAGAGAGAAGTTGAATTTGTTATTGATCTTGTACCTGGTACCAGACCTGTGTCTATGGAACCATACACGATGTCTGCATCTGAATTGTCAGACTTCAAGAAGCAATTGGAAAAGTTACTTGAAAAGAAGTTTGTAAGACCAAGTGTATCACCGTGGGGAGCTCCAGTGTTGCTAGTAAAGAAGAAAGATGGAAGTATGAGGCTTTGTGTTGATTATAGACAATTGAATAAAGTGACGATTAAGAACATGTATCCGCTTCCAAGAATAGATGACTTGATGGATCAATTGGTGGATGCTCGTGTGTTCAGTAAGATTGATTTGAGGTCGGGTTACCATCGGATTAAAGTGAAGGATGAAGATATCCAAAAGACGGCTTTCAGAACGCGTTATGGACATTATGAGTATTCGGTGATGCCTTTTGGTGTTACTAATACACCGGGAGTATTCATGGAATACATGAATCGTATCTTTCATACTTATTTGGATAGGTTTGTAGTGGTGTTCATTGATGACATTTTGATTTACTCTAAGTCAAAAGAAGAGCATGCAGAACACTTAAGAGTAGTATTGCAAATTTTGAAAGAGAAGAAGTTGTATGCAAAGCTGTCTAAGTGTGAGTTCTAGTTAAAGGAGGTTAGTTTTCTTGGTCATGTGATATCAGGTGGTGGAATTATTGTAGATCTATTGAAGGTTGATGTTGTGTTGCAATGGGAAACTCCGAAGTCAGCTACTGAGATTAGAAGCTTTTTGGGATTAGCTGGTTACTATAGAAGGTTTATCGAAAGTTTTTCTAAGTTGGCACTTCCGTTGACTAATTTGACTTGTAAAGGTGGAGCCTTTGTGTTGGATGTTCAGTGCTAAGATAGTTTTGTAGAGTTGAAGAGGAGATTGACGTCGGCTTCGATTTTGACGTTACCTAACCCAAGAGAGCCTTTTGTGGTATATTGTGATGCTTCTAAGATGGGTTTAGGGGGTGTGCTTATGAAGAGTGATAAGGTAGTTGTTTATGCGTCAAGGCAGTTGAGGACTCATGATAAGAACTACCCTACGCATGATTTAGAGCTTGCTGCAGTTGTTTTTGTGTTGAAAATTTGGAGGCATTATCTTTATGGTTCTAGATTTGAAGTGTTTAGTGAACATAAGAGCTTAAAGTATTTATTCGACCAGAAGGAGTTGAATGTGAGGCAACAAATATGGTTGTAATTGTTAAAGGATTATGATTTCGGTTTGAATTATCATCCAGGAAAAGCGAATGTGGTAGCTGATTCATTGAGTCGAAAGACTTTACATATGTCGACAATAATGGTTAAAGAGTTGGAATTAATTGAACAGATCAGGGATGAGCTTAGTTTGCAAGGTGACACCGCAGAGTGTTATGTTGGGTATGTTGAAGATTAATAATGAATTTCTAGACAGTATCGGAGAAGCTCAAAAGTTGGATGTGAAACTGGTAGATTCGATGGTTGGGATCGATCAGTCTGAGAATAGTGATTTTATGTTAGACGAGCAAGGTGTGTTGAGATTTTGTAATCGAATTTGTATTCCTGATGATGCGGAGATGAAGAAAGTGATCCTTGAAGAGAGTCATAGAAGTAAGTTGTGTATTCATCCAGGAGCTACAAAGATGTATCAGGATTTGAAGAATTAGTTTTGGTGGCCTGGGATGAAGAGTGATGTGGCTCGGTTTGTGTATGCATGTTTAACTTGTCAGAAGTTGAAAGTTGAACATCAGAATCCTGCAGGGTTGATGCAGCCATTAGAAGTTCCAGAATGGAAATGGGATATCATTTCAATGGACTTTGTGACGGGGTTACCTAATAATTGAAGAGGACATGATTCAATTTGGGTGATTTTTGATAGGCTTACGAAGTCGGCTCATTTTATTCCTATTAACATCAGTTTTCCAGTGTCGAAGTTGGCTGAGATTTACACTAGTGTAATTGTGAAGTTGATTGGTGTTCCTTTGTGTATTGTGTCAGATAGAGATCTGAGGTTTACTTATGATTTTTGGAAGAGTTTGCAAGAAGCGTTGGATTCTAAGTTGAGGTTGAGTTCGGTGTATCATCCTCAGACAGATGGTCAGACTGAAAGGACTATTTAATCGTTGGAAGATTTGTTGAGAGCATGTGTTCTTGAACAGGGAGGTTCGTGGGATACTTACCTTCCGTTGATAGAGTTCACTTATAATAACAATTACCATTATAGTATTGGAATGGCACCTTTTGAAGCGTTGTATGGTCAAAGATGTAGAACTCCTTTATGTTGGCATGAATCTGGAGAAAGTGTAGTACTTAGACCTAAACTTGTTCGTGAGACTACTGAGAAGGTGAAGTTGATTCGAGAAAAGATGAAATCTTCCCAAAGTAGACAGAAGAGTTATCATGATAAGTGAAGGAAGGATTTAGAATTTCAAGCAGGTGACCATGTGTTTTTTAGAGTTACACATGTGACTGGTGTTGGACGAGCATTGAAGTCTAAGAAGCTCACTTCTCATTTTATTGGTCCATATCAGATTTCAGAGAGAGTTGGGAATGTTTCTTATAGAGTGGCTTTACCGCCTAATCTTTCTAATTTGCATGATGTGTTTCATGTGTCACAACTCTGAAAGTATATTTCAGATCCATCTCATGTAATTCATATGGATGATGTGCAAGTACGGGATAACCTTACTGTGGAGACAATGCATATACGAATCACGGATCGTGAAATGAAGACTCTGAGGGGCAAAGAGATTGCTTTGGTGAAAGTGGTTTGGCTATGAGCTACCGGAGAAAGCATGACTTGGGAGTTGGAAAGCAAGATGCGGGACTCCTATCCTGAGTTATTTGATTAAGGTAAATTTTCGAGGACGAAAATATTCTAAGTGGGGGAGAGTTGTAACTCCCGTAATTTAATTAATTATTTAATTAAATTATTTTTGGATTATTTGCGAAGTTGTGTTATGATGATAAATGTTTTGTTTTGATTATTTGGATTAATTTTTTCGATTAAGTTGTAGAATAATATTAGGATAATACTATTATTTGATGTGGGCTTATTTTTAAGGATTAGAAGTAGTAGAAAAGGGGGTGTAGGAGTTTAAGCCCATTAATATATAATGAGAATTATAGTTTTATGATATTAGTATTTATAAATAATAAGGAAAAAGAAGTAACAGTAAGGAGAAAAAGAAAATAAGGGTTGGAAGAGAGAAAGAGAACGTGGAAGTTGCAGAAAAGAAGGAAAAGAGAAAAATGGAATTCAATCGGAAAATTGTAGAGCAACCTTCAATCCAAGGTAAGGATGAAGTTCTGACTCTATAATAGGATTTATGATGAGTAGTATATGGGATTGGATTTGGAAGAAATTGTTTTGTTTGTGATTGATATATATATGTATTGTTGTTTGATGAGAAATCAATGATTTAAAGATGAATAATGATGCCCTAATGATATATAATTGATGTAGAAACATAGGATTATCATAAGTGATGATTACCTATGATTAGATGATGTTTTTAGAACCTAGGGCAAGGAAATCACAGTGAAAACACATTGAAATCGCAAAATAAATTCAGCACAGATCAGTATGAGTCGACCTCAAAGGCCATGCGTCGACACGTGTAGGATTTAAGACTCAGGATGAGTCGGTACGAAGAATCATGCGTCGACACATGCAATGTTTTAGACTCAGTATGAGTCGACACAAGAGGATTATGCATCGACTCATGCAGGATTCCAGACCCGGTACGCGTCGACTCAAAGAGGCACGCGTAGACTCATGCAGCCCAATTTTTGACAGATTTTTCCAAAGGCTGTAACTTGAGTTTCTAGACTCCGTTTGAGGTGTCGTTTGAAGCGTTGGATAGCTAACGTGATGAACTTAATTCGTAAGGATTAAAATGAAGGATAAGAAGAAGAATCCTAGTACCCAAATTATGATAGAGTTAGCTTCCCACGCTAATTGCTATGATGATTTCGTGAAGTATGATGAGGATAAGACGGTCTTAGATTATGGCTTGGTTCATAATAGTAAGATTAATAATAATAATAATAATAATGATGTATTATTACAGTATAATAATATGTAGAGGTTTAGTAATTAAAGATAAGCATTAGATGCATGATTAATCGGCATAGTCGAGGATTTTCTGAATATTTATGGGCGATATTATGTTGTAGGCCTATGGCCAATGTTGAATGGTTGTTGACATGCTGTCGTGTTGTGGTTACGTTTGAGTTGTTGTGGTTTTAAGTGGATGAATTATGTTGATGATTTTCATTGATGAATTGTGTTAATGAATTATGATGAGATGCCTCTAACTATTGGCAGCTATTGAGTTGTAGGCTTCTGGCCAACGATGATTCGTGTTGAGATGTTGTTAGTTGTGGTTGTTGTTACTACATTTATGATTGTGTCGCATACATTGCATATCAAGATGGAGCTGATGCTCGTTAAGATGGCATGTATTGACGAATATTAAGATGAAGACTTATGCCTTGTTGATGCCTCTAATTATTTGCAATTATTTTGATATGGGAGTTCTGCTCCAATGGTACCACATGAATTTGCATAGTATTGAGTCACATTATATAATTGCATAAGAAAGTTGTGTATTGACGCGGTAAATGTTATAATTTATTGGTGTTCCCTTGCGATTATTGTTGTTTATAAGACGTGAAGTGATGATATTATATGATCTGATCTAATATATTATTTATCATACGTTTTATTATATTGTTAGATATCTCACCCCTTCTGTTTTAATGTTACCCTTACGTTGATAACGTGCAGGTAATTCAGAGTGAAGGCGGTATACCTTCAGTAGTTCGAGTCGGTGTCATTGCTCTGATACGTAACACTCGGGGGGGATGAACGCTTGTTGCTTTTAGTCATTGTTATTCCAGTTGTTTAACTTTAACTTGATTGTTGCTAAGTATGTGTTATTTTGAAGTTGCTAAAATGTTGGACAAGGATGTTATTATGATTCCGCTGCGTAGTTGTTCAAGTTGTTGAATTAAGAGATTAATTTATTTTGCTGTTAGTTCATCCGAAGATTTAAAGTGTTATGTATCCATGTTGAATGCAATGGTTTTTAAGTTGAATTTTTGGCATCCTGATTCAGTTGTATGAATTTTATAACTTTGATTTACATTTATAATTGTCGGGTAGAATTGGAGTGTTACAATCATCAGGATTGAAATTTCCAAATATAATCTCCATACCTGATCTGCTAATACCACTCACTTTATCTTTCAATTAAGTTCCCCCATGTATGGCTAGTGTTGACTTTTTTTAATGCCCAGCTTTTGTCTCCTACTATCGTGCCCTACTTTCTACGCCTCCTTCACTCCTTTGTCTGCCTCACCAGTACTCTCACCATTAACTCCCAGACACGTAAGTGATTCAATAATATCAACTTTTCCAATATTCCTCACATTCTCCAATACTTCTCCA
Source organism: Vicia faba (assembly GCA_948472305.1). NCBI lineage: Eukaryota > Viridiplantae > Streptophyta > Magnoliopsida > Fabales > Fabaceae > Vicia > Vicia faba. Next base: position 1,162,360,101 of record OX451736.1, read on the forward strand.
TTACCATTGTGAATTGTCTCCCCATTTAAAGTAACTTCTTTATTTGGAATGTTGGGGAAAATAATATCATAAATATCTTTTTCCACCAGCCTCAAATTTTTGTCCTTAAATGCAATAACATAACCATTTATTTCCTTATCTCTTCATCTTCTAAAACCAGAAAGCGAGATCCTCCTGAATTAATCTTGTCATTAAAACTCCCCGGAGCAATGTTTTTTCGACCCTCCATTGTCTTCCTTCCTCTCTTTTGTTTTTGGACAATTTTCCACGGCCCATCTTCTACACTATTACCTTCTTGCACGCTACCCCTACCATTTGCCACCTGAGTCAGCATTCTCCCACTATTACTGCTATTCTCCCCACCTTATTTTTCCCTTTGACTATTTTCGGACATTTATCTTTATAATGACCATAACGGCCACACGCAAGACAGAAAGGTGAAGCCCTTCGTACTCTATCTTATATCTACCGCTTTGTATTTTAAGCATTGCTAGAAATGGTTTCGACAAGTACACAATTACACAAATACGAGCATATTTTCCTCTTTCCTGCTTAATCGTGGTTTTATCCACCTTAATAGTATGACCAATACAATCACCAAAGAATAAGAGAGCTCTAGGATCTTAAAACTCTATCGGGTGCCCCAAGATTTTAACCCACGCTGATACTTCTTCTATAGTATCAATTTATGGTTGGAAATTTGGCCGTCAATCCTTCACCGTAAGATAATTATCGTAAATGAACCAAGGTCCATTCACCATCATCGCCTTCTTATCATCCTCATGAGAAAAGGCTGCAAGGTGATAGTCATTACTGAGATCTATGATACTAATGAATCATTTATGCACCCACGTCTGACTCAACCTATTCTGAAGCATTTCGTAGCCAATTCTTCTCCCTAGCAACTTAACAATAACACCTCTCCTCCATGGTATTTAGATTCTCTTCTCTTCCTCCTCAGAGAAGATAAATTTGGGACATTCATATCCACCTATCAATTCTTCCTCCATTTTGATTTCTTCAAACTCATCTTCTAGTCTTGCAACATCTCCCTGACTTTCTTCCTGTTCCTCCTCCAAATCATCCCCACTCCTTTCAGCCATGATGTTCCTGAATGAGACTCCTTTTCCAATCATATTGTTCGCCACTTCTTTAACTTTCTTTATACTTCTATCTTGCAAATCGATCTTCGCCTTGCTTTTTCCTGGGCTTTCCAGAGGAATATTTCCATTCGCAGTTCCTGAAGCGCTCACGAACCCTAGCAGAGGATTCATGTCAATTTTGATATGTTGCTAGTATAATTTATCTTGAATGTAGAAAATATGACAAACATCACACTTAAAAGACTCAACAAATTTATTTTAAACCAAATATGAAAAGATAGACTTAATTATAAAAAAAAATCATATATGTACAAGATCCTTGTGTTGAAACTGAATTTGTGATCCAGAAGAGGAAGACCTAGACTAGAGATAGGAGGAAACACCTTTTTACCTTCTGGCTTCTCAAAGAGGTAGTAGAACTCATCCTTTTATTTAGCAATCCCACCCGCCTCTGATGTGGTAAGGATCTAAAAAACAAAATGAGAAGTAAACTAAGTTACTTTGCAATTCTGATCACGTGCAAACTTATGAATGGAAATTAAATTGTTGAAAATATGGGAATACGAAGCATATATTCTAGGATGAACGAATGTTGCAATTCAACATTCCCATTGATAATAACACAAGCATGAGAGCCTTCACCAATAATGATATAAGGAATACTCAAATGCGAAGTATAATAGATAGTAATGAGGAATCAAAATCATATGGTCAATAGCTCCAATGTCAAGCATCCAAGCAATCTTAAGTATAACACCACAAAAAGTAAAAGATTGGGAGCATAAAATCTTATTAGTAATTGCTAGTAATCCAACTCTAAAAGATGTCGTTTATTTCATGTCGTTATGACTAAAAGAGGAAAGATCAATGCCCCCCACCTGTTAGCTGGCTATTTCGAATAAGGAAGAAACCACTATCAAAATAATATTTCGAATAAAGTACCTAAGGAGATTAATATCAATATTGGATATTGGTGGGAGATATGGAGTCATTATGTTGAAGGATTATTCAATTTCCAGTGGATTTCGATTTGGACTTGTTTTAGTGTTCGAATTATAAAAGAGCTCCTTTATGTAAGGGTGCCAGAAGTTGGAAACGGTCCAGGTAATTGGGTTATTTCGAAAGCAACAAAGAAACAAGATGCTTCGATTGGTACAGATTTCGAATTTCAAATAAAGAGCGCCATTCTAGAAGACGCGTGGAAGTCAGCAAACATAGGAAGCCTGCATGCTTCGAACGTGGCGTGATTTTAGAATAGGGCCGTTAGGGTTAAGACACTATAAATAGGTGTTCTTATGTTATATTTAGGGATGTTCACTTTTATGTACTAAAAGATCTCAAAATACTCAAACTTCTGTGAATTAAGGAAAACGAGTCAGAAGATACAATGTACGTGTTGAACATCATTACTTTTTTACAATTTCAATACAAGTCTTGTTATATTTAGTTCGCCATTACAGTATTTCTACCTTTAAATCCTTCGATTTCCTTGCATTACAGTATTTTTGCCCTTTAAATCCTTCGATTTCCTTGCATTACAGTATTTTTGCCCTTTAAATCCTTCGATTTCCTTGCATTTCTTTGTTTTACTTGCCTTTAAACACAGTCACTTCGTTAGACAGTATTTCTGCCCTTAAGTCCTTCGATTTCCTTGCATTTCTTTGTTTTATTTGCCTTTAAACACAGTCACTTCGTTAGAAACTTTACTTATACTTTATCCTTTTAGTCAAACACTTATCTTTACATTCAAGCCCAAGTCTAATTCGAAGCCTTTCCTGCCTACATTCTGTTAGTTTATTCCTATAGACCATTTTAGAAATCTTTCCTAAGAATCTCGTATTCGAACTTAACATACAATATAAGTCTATCAATATAATAGATATGAACATGGAAATAAGTTATGACACATGTGTTTTAGGATCAATCTAGTCGATCCTGTAAGTAACCAATAATAATTAGTCAATTGGAAGACTAGCAGTTGTTTACTAGAAATCACTGTAAACACCACCTTAGAAAAGCTTTTAGTATCGGGGGCATATGCAACTACATGTGCTTGGTTCTGATGTATATATCGAGAGCCTCTTCCCTAATTAAGAACCCGCTACTTTGCATGTATTTTGAAACATGTCTTTTGTATGTTTGGTTCGTTTACAATCACATTAGTATTTGTCACGACCATTCTTGAATGAGGATCATGAAGCTCTTTTTCCCATTGTTGTCGGCTACTAGTTATGACTCATTAGGAGGATGCTAGTTAAGCATAGAGTAGTGACATGTTTCTTCACCGCGAATGATGTAAAAAAACATCATTAAGATTAAGAAATATTTCCTTTCCTAAATTATGCATTCAATCCAACCAAGGAATCAAAGATCTGGTCCTTCTCTATAGCAACAGTAAGTATGATGGTGTTCTGACTGAGCATTATCTTCAAATTTTGGTATTGATCTAGCTCAAGCCAAAGACCTTAGAGAATCCAAAAATAGTCACCAACCGAAAGAATTCCCTTCTTTATTGAATATTTTTCTTCTTAAATCATAACAAGCATACATGTCTTGTTTGATGGAACAAGTACGATAGAGGTGGTCCCAAATTGCTAGTGCAAAGGGAAGGAACATTTAATTTCTGCTAATCCATAAAGAGATGGATTTTGAAAGCAAAAAATAATAGAAATATTTATCCCAAAATAAAAAATAGTAGGAGTTACTATAGGAGTACTATCTTCAAGATGATCAAGCATATCATAATCTTTCAATGCACAGTGGATAAGATGAGTGTTGAAAATGTACTAAAACCTATGATAAATTTCTATCAATCTTAATGAATAAGATTGTTATCACCACACAATAACAATGAATTGTATGAAAGAAAAAAAGAAAGACAGATAAGACAATTATTTCCTGCAGAGTTTCTCTCTATCCACAAACTGTGGAAAATTTTATTCACTTGCAACTTGTAAACTTTGTGAACACAACTTGATTGATTTAATTACAAAAAATAGGGGTTACTCTCTCTATTTATAGATTTAGGTTAGTTTGCTCCCTAAATCAAAATCCAAAACTATGAAAGTCTAAAATATATATTTTGGAACTAAATCAAATCTATCTATTTTAGACCTAAATCAAATTTATCCAAATCTAAAATCAAATATGTATCAAATATGTGTGTAGCATCTTCGACACATCTGCTTCGACACTCTCTTGTCTTTATCGAATAAACTGTTTCGATACAAAGAATTATTTTCAATTGTGAAACCATTGAAAGTCAATTTTTCCCTCGAGTCAATGACCTTTTTAAATGACAAAAATCCTTATCATTGATTAAAATAGATATATATTTTGGAGGTGGTGAAGACGGTGGAGACAGTGCAGGAGGAGGCTGGTGTACTTTGATTAATATCTTCCGCCATTGGTAGAACGAGAGTCAAGGAGGTATTAAAAAATAACTGAGCTGTAAAAAACAAATACATCATAAATGAAGCAGAATGAGGAGGGCTAGACGGGAAAGGTGCCTGCATGTGGTGAACACTGTGGTGTGTGTGTGTTCATTTGTGGGGAAAATGGTCTTTAAGTGGGTCGAATGTGAATGACTAGTGATAAACGCTAAAATACAATTAGAAACAAAACAAGAGTGTCAATAGTGACGATACGAATGCATTAAAGGTGAGAGAATATACTTAGTGATAAAGGTTATTAAAAGAAGTAACAGTAATCTTTATTAAAGTTGAGAGAAAAATTTTTTAACAGTAATATTCTCATTAATATTAAATAGTTTGATCAATAATTTTATATTTTTTTTTGTTAATATTTAATATTTTAATTAGTAATTTTATTTTTTCGTTAAAATTTAATAGTTTGATCAACAACTTTAATTTTTTTTAATATTTAATATTTTGATCATTAACTTTATATTTTCTTTAATATTAAATATTTTGATCAATAACTTCATGTTTCTGTTATTATTCAAAATTTTGATGAGTATTTTCGTTATTATTCAATGTTCCCGTTAATATTCAATAGTTTGACCAATAACTTAATATTCTCGTAATTTTCAATAATTTCATTAGTAACTTCATGTTCTCATTAATATTTAATAATTTGATCAATAACTTATGTTCTCGTTAATATTTAATATTTTAATCAGTAATTTCATGTTCCGTTAATATTTAATAGTTTGATCAATAACTTCATATTTCTATTATTATTTAATATTTTAATCAGTGACTTCATATTCTTGTTATAATTTAATATTTTGATCAGTAACTTTATATTTTCATTATTATTTAATATAAATTTTTATAATTTTTAACTTCATGTTCTCTCTTATTATTAACGCGTGCAGTTATTTATAAATATTATTTTAAAAAAAGTAGTCAATATATCTACTAGATTTATTTTATTTAATGATCTTTAAAAAATATCCTTTATATATATATATATATATATATATATATATATATATATATATATATATATATATATATATATATATATATATATATATATATATATATATATATATATATATATATATATATATATATATATATATATATATATATATATATATATATATATATATATATATATATATATATATATATATATATATATATATATATATATATATATATATATATATATATATATATATATATATATAATAATTTAGTAGTATTAGTAAGAAATCTTATTAACGTGGTTCAATCATATTATTCAAAGAAAATATAAAATAGTAGTTAATTTTTCTGAATAAAAGTTGATATTTTGAAAAAAAATCAGTCGGTTTAAGTTTGTCACGGATTTATGAATCCCTCACAAGAAACTTGAAATAAAAAGCTCAAAAAATGAGAGTCATAATATGATCAAATAGGGCGATGTATTCATACATAAGGCAAATTGATTTTGAAATTCGTAACACTTATCTAACATAAATTAAATGTTATAATCACAATTCTCTTGAATAAAATACAATTGTCAAAGTGATTTTCTTCTTGGTCTATTGAGATATGTCTATTATTGCTACTTCTGCTTCTAAATATTTACACCAAGGTTTTTGTTAATCACTTCACCTGACTGAGGTATTGCTACTTTTGCTTCTAAGCATTTACACCAAGATTTTTGTTAATCACTCCACCTGATTGAGATAAGACTAATATTGCTACTTCAACTTCTAAACATTTACACCAAGATTTTTGTTAATCACTCCACTTGATTTATGCTAGATAAATGTTACGAATTTCAAAATATATGAATACATCACCCTATTTGATAAAATTATGACTCTCATTTCTTGGGCTTTTATTTCAAGTTTCTTGTGAGGGACTCATAAAATGTTAGTTGAACAATTAAATTTGTCCGCTCACACTATATGAAGCATCATTTCCATGGGTAGCTTCATAGTGCTTCTTCACCCTGATACCGTATTTGATAATAGCTTCATATTGAAAGTGGTCCCCCAATTTTAAACTCAAGTTTTCAGGAAGATGAAAATGACAAATTAACTTTATGAACAGTTCCAACGCGTTGAAGGTGTTGATAAACACACATTTGTAAGATCAAATAACCTGCAATCCATAGAACAAAAACAACAAAGAAGCATGCAATCATGTAATCATCATACAAGTCAATGATTTACAGTATAGGCCATAAAATTGCATATGGGTTCCCAATTAGTGAACTATTCATTGCTAAAGCATGTCATTGCTCAAAATGAACATAACAACTTATAAAGAAGATTCACCATACAAATATGGGGTAAGATACCCGTGCGTTCAAGAAATCAGCTGCTTATAACTAAATATAAGCTAAATACAAGCTAAACCAATCACATCATGGTCAAGATGGGAAATGGCATTAGACTGAGCTTTTTTTGATTTCGTCGACGTCTCCATCAGTGTAAGCAGCAAGAAACTTGCTAGCGCAACGATTGTGGTCATTTTTGAGAAAAGCTTCAATCATACAGACACCATAGCATTTTCACGCATTTTATCATCAATAACGAATCTGATTAATAGATTCCATGGAACATTTGATAAACTACAGAATTATGTTTATAATGATTCATATGTCACATGTTGATGTTGGTTGAGTTTACACTTCATTACGATACAGACAAAAGAACAGAGAGGAGCCAAAACTCTCCTCAGCATGATGCTTCAGCTCTTGTAGAATAGTGCCAGTAGAATAAATAAGATGCATCTATTTATTAGTCTGATCCAGAGTAGCCAAAAAGTAAGGCATTTGTTCCTCCAAAACCAAAAGAGTTTGACATAGCTACTATAATTGGCATCTCCTTTGAAGCAGTCAACTACATGAAATCATCACCAAAAACAGAATATGGCTTTGTTAAATTAAGAGTTAATGGAGCAATTCTGTGATAAGAACAAAAGAACCACACTACTTGATTAAGCATATCTACATTTCCTACCAAATACCTTGGTAATTTTGATTAAATTCCGTGCAAAACGTATTAGCATTTGTACTTATCATATAGTAACAAGTTGACAACTAACTGCATCAAATTCATTTTCTATCTTTACTATATTGAAAAGAAGTTTTCTTACAGTCGGGTAGTCGATGGATCGACTTGCTCAAAACTTTCAAACACAGAATCCCATTTGCTTGGATCAATACCTATATCACATACATAAGAAGAAAACAATTGTTATTTATTCTTGGATTGATTTTTATTTTGACAAAAGGGACAATCCTAAATGTAATTAATTGTCATACCATAGCCCGTGTCCTTAACTTCAAACCAAAATATCACATTATTGGGTAACTGTTGAATATTGTTCATTTGTGAGACAATCATCAGATATTAGAATGTCCAGTAATCCAATTACTGCTGCCATAGGTGGTATCTTAGTTCATGATTGTAATGCAACCAAGAAAAAACAGTCCATGAAGCACAGTTGCATACAACAAAAAAGACAGATTTTAAAAATTATAGTACATGACATATTCTATGGTCATGTCGAGTGTTTTCTGCTCAAATTTTAACAAATTACATTTTCTATTTAGATTAACCCAATAGTTTTTCTATTAAACTCATATTTACTACACTTGGTAAAAGTTTAGATTAACCCTATAGTTTTTCTATTAAACTCAAGAGATTATGTCCTTCTCGACGTGCCTCATGAAATGGATTTGATGCTAGAAACCATACCATTTTAAGAGTACTGTTTCATTGCAGACACCAATAGAACAGTTCAAAAATAATAATTTAATTAAAATGTGTTATCGAAAAATACCTTGTCCATTCCACGGCAAACCTTTGAGAACATCTCTCAGAGCAAAATAGTGGCTATCACATATGTGGTCTCTGTGAGGAAATTTCCGTAAAGGATTATCCTCTGAAAATGCTCACCTGATTACCTCTTCAAAAGAGTGTAAACTTCCTTTTCAACATCATTGTGAGATATTAAGTCCCTCTTCAGATAGTAAACAGTACCAGATAACTCTTTAGATACTGCAGGTTTAGTTTGCTAAACTTTCACGACAACTGAATTCTCCTTTGATGCTTTAGGGGGCAAAGGTGCTTCTCCGGTATTTGGCAACTCTTTACCAACTTTATCAACTATAAACACATACTAAAACAGTACCAATTGGATCAACTATTCACACACACCAAAACAGTTCAAATAGAAAGATCACAAGAGAAAGGCAACTAAAATTCACAAATGAGCATTAAACATCAAGAGGCACAAATTTAACTAACAGTTTATTATTTTATATGCAGATGGTGGCACTGTATGATAAGAACTTCTGAAAGCAAGCCAGAACTAAGTCGTCCTATTAACTCGATCATCGTATGTTCGGCTACAACTTGAACTCCGTCCTACCTTCTCACAGATCAGAAACTCTGGATTCTAACGCGGCTGCATAAATATATTGTTGATGAATGAAGAATGCATAAAGTTATTCCCTTCATGCAGCAATCACTATCCTCAGGCACTTGGGAAATATATATATATATATATATATATATATATATATATATATATATATATATATATATATATATATATATATATATATATATATATATATATATATATATATATATATAAAAGCTAGATAGCTTGATTTTAAGCAGATTTATAAGCTAGATAGCTTGATTTTAATAAGTAGAGTCTAAAATGGTTATGAGTTAAGCGCTCTAACAACCGTGTCCACCTAAGCTTCTATTCCTACATCTTTGTTGCCCGTCTCTGCCAAACTCTATTAAAATTCTAATTTCCAGTCCACCAGCATTAACTAACTCTAAACGCCTCAACTAACATAAACCAACACATTTGAAGGCTTACCTAGCATTCATTAGCAACTGAATTTTATGATTACTTCTTAGCTCTAAGTTGCCAACCAAGTCAACTAGTTCTCCAAAATTTGTCTCATTTAAATTGAATATCACCCATCATCCTAGTAATGTGGAATGCTAGGTAAGGTTAAATGATAGGATACGGGTTTTGGATCTTAGCCCTCAATGGAGAAATAGGAACGACATGAAAATATTCCGTTAGAAATGGAATTTCTATTATAGGAGAGAGTGAGGCGGAAAAGTTGTTAGTTAGTTAAGACAAATTTCCCTCTGGCTTAGGAGTTCATAGAACTCTGGTTTGCATTCTCTTTTTCCTAACAAATCATTCATTCTCGTTGTTAATGAAACATAGGCCGACCACTTTGATTGTTGATCTTGAATAACAGTCAAATTATTGCGAGCTAAAGACACAAGTTCACGAGGCATCTGTCATGCAACAGACTTTTCTTCACGCAACGCATCATACTTTTGGCATTCGATTGCACAGATTGCACACTACATAAAATTATATATCAGTTTACTACCGTTATCAATGTGTGTTGAATCAATGTGACATACCTTTTTATTGTCTTCAATGTAAGATCTAAGAAGGTAACGATCATACTTCTCTTTATCTTCATCAGATACTAAAAGATTAATCATATCTTGATAGCACCACAAGAGGGATCAGAACATCTCAGAATCAAACATCCTGGACCATCATTAATTGAAGTTCCAATATATCCTGGCATATAAAAAAGGATAGACAGAAGAACATGATCCAACAGACAATAAAAAGAATTGGAAGAAAATAATATTAAAGTATACATGCATTAGGACCATATCATTTGTAATAATCATGCATCAGAGTAGTAGTTTTTGGAAACCAAGTGAGTGAAATATACAACACAAGTAATACCTCTCCATCATGAAAAGCTATATGGATGGCCACAAGAAACAATTTGGATCTTTGCACCATGATCTGAGTTCAGCCTTGCATATATTGGCAAACATATCCAAGATCCCTCTGTTACAATTATGTGATAATCATGTGACAACTCTAATAATTCACAAGATGTCTCTTAACAAATTCACTTGCAACATAGAAAATACAAATAACATTTAAAAGAACGTTAAACAGATAGATTGCCAATGAATTGCTGGTTATGACACTCACTATTTTAGTCACAAGTTTTGGTAGACATTGATGGACACAACAATGCTTCTTTGAATCTCACAATTCCTCTTTATTCGAAGAAGAATCATATTCATGAATCCACATTTGAATTTTCCTCACAACCTACGATAAGATTCGTCAAATAACCGAATAAATGAACAATTAAGCAACTATAGATGATTAAACAACATTTTAAGATGAACCTTGGAAATCATGTCTTCAGAGGATGAAATCTCTAGAACACGACAAAGGGTAGCAAGAACTGCAATCGGCAGGTTCAAATAATCATCCCGGTTGTTGTCACCGCTACTGGATATGGTTCCTCTTCCCATACGTTTTTAGTAGAAGATAAAGATAATGTCAATAATATATTACGAGCTGAATATGGTGGGAAATCAGTGGATAATGGAAAATATAGTACCCGTTCTAAGTAGTTGATTAAGAAAGAGATAACTAACAACCTCATAAACCTTGCGCGGTGAGGAGCGATCGTCAGCTTTGCAAAACTTGGTGACCAAAAGAAGTCCAGCAAGACGCTATTCATCTCGGTCTCCTTTCAGTAATTTCAAACAATCCTCAAAATTCAAACTCTGGCTCTGTTGTGCTTCCTTCAAAAATGACATTCAAATTTAAAATATTAAAAGCAGCGGGAAAGAAGAAGAGGAATCAAAGTAGAGAAAACATGAGGTTGTAGTCGTGCGTAGAAATCGCCGTCGTCGGTCAATACGAAGAAGATGAGACGAAATTTGTGATAGTGATGATAGGAAAAGAAATGTAGCGGTAAAGATTTGAGATTTAAGCCATCAATTGACTTATCTCAATACAATGAAGTCGTCACCGCACTTTATTGTTTATAAAGGGAAATGAGAAAAAAGTGAAAAAAAAACCCAAAAAGATCAGAGATCGAGGTACGGGGGTCGGTTATGTAAAGGAAAAGTATTAGCACCCTAAGCATCTACGGTATTCCGCATGATCCACTTTGTTTGGTTTCTTTTAAAAGGAGTGTCATGTAAAGGTTTACTTGCTAAAGGGGAAGAATGAATGAGTATTTGTAAACAAAAGAAAATGAAATGTTATTTTTATTGCTCGCTTTGGGTCATAAGACTTAATGCCTGCGTACTCCCTCGTGCAATGGGAAAGTCAGAACACCGTAGTTCGGCTAGAAAAGACTTGTATGTTGATTGTTTTTAAATGAAGAGACAAGTCGTCATTGTTAGGAGAGAAATCTCGACTAACGCCTACAAGGTGTGAGAAAGATGGGCACTGCGTTAGCAAGAGTGAGGGTTTGAGAACGCCTCTAGTACTCAAGTGGAAAAGTCGACACCTTTATAACCATGGGGATAGGAGAATGTTGCTCGACTATCAATGAATCATGTCTCATCTTGAAAAAGTTTTGGAGGGTAAAGGTGCTCGAGCGCACAAAAGTGAAGTAGTGAAAAACACAAGAAGGGGCGGTTGAATTGTAAAACTGAAAATCAATGCAATTAACAAGCTATTTTTATCCTGGTTCGTTTGATCTCAAACTACTCCAGTCCACCCGTCAAGGTGATTTCGCCTCTCTCCAACGAGGTCTTAATCCACTATATTCAACTGAATATTACAAACTGCTTTAACAACTGTTAAAGCCTTCTTGATGCAAACCACAACCCGGTTTGTCAAGGAAACACTTTCTTACAAAGAAGATAAATCTAAGTGTGTGAATGTTTTCTACAAAACTGTATCACAATTGTGATGTATACACAACTTTAAGCTTATGAAACTAGATTGCTAAAACAATAATTGAGTAAGAGGATATGTAGCGTTTACCAAACTGAGAGAAGGAAGATTATGATCAGCTTTTAGGCGTGTAAAGAGTTAGAGAGCATTAGCCAATTCAATCTTCATAGTCTTGTTTATATAGCACTGAAATTCTTGAACGTTGGAGCAATATTCTTGATTCAATGCTAATAACAAACTTTCCTTATTGAGCAGATCTTGTCTGGAATGAGGCCGTTGGTAATAATTTGCTTTCAATGCATAGTACCGCTGCTTACTTAATGCATGTTCTGGCTTGGCTCATTCTGACTCTGCTTAACTGCTGATGAACTGTTGTTTTATTTATCAGAGTGTTGAGCGCAGTTCTGTTCATCAGGCTTCAGCATACACGTGAGTTGATCTTCTGATTCTGGTATTCTGATATAGCAACTTCTGATGCTGATGTCAACAATCAATATTCTGATGCTGATTGGGTGTGATCTTGCTTATACCTATCAGAGTATCTGCAAATCAGAACGTAATAATTTAGGCAGCAAATAGTTCATACATGAATCATATAAATAATATATCTTTTCATTTTGTTATCATCAAAACTTAAACATAGGGTAGTAGATTCAAACATTGTTCTAACAATCTCCCCCTTTTTGATGATGACAAAAACTGGATATTTTTAATTGAAAATAACGTGAAAAGGTATCAGAGATATGTATCAGAGTAAGAGGTTATCAAAGATAAGGGATAAGAGATGAGAGATACTCCCCCTGAGTTTATTGCTTCCCTTTTTGATTCCAAGAGTTCTTCAGGATCAGATCTTTTTGCCTTTCTTTGAACATCATAGTATCAGAGCCTTTGACTATCAGAAGCTTTAGATTAGCATATCAGAGCAGAGCTTCAGATCAGCGTATCAGAGCTTTTCTTGTCAGAGCTTTGCTTTGGGTCAGAGTATCAGAGCGGATCAGAGTGTCAGAGCTTTAGTCTTCAGAGTATCATGGTGCTTTCTTGTACCTGTAGACTTAAGCAAAACAGAAAACATTTTCAAGTGTAACAGAGTTAGAATGTTCGAGAATTTTTGTCTTAGTAATCCGTTATTATTTAAAATATCATTCTTGTTCTCCCCCTTTTTGTCAGCAATCAAAAAGTGTAAGTGATGTGCTAAAACAATTAAGATCAGAAAAACTTGTCATATTAAAAGGTTCAGAATCAAACAAAACATATTAAAACAGTACAACAGATAATCAAAGAAAACATGAAAATGACATGAATGAAAAAACTAAGGTTGAGGAGGAAAGCGTGTGAACAGGTTCTCCAGCATGGCTTTGATCTGATCAGCAGTCTCATTCTGCTTGTGCACCATGCTTACAACTGTGTCAATCTTGCTATCCCGCACATCCATTCTTTCTTTCATCTTCTGGTCGTTTTCATCCATCCTCTGCTGCAGACGCATGTCATTCAGCTTCAGCTCTTTCAGAGTCTGCCTGTCCAAGGCAGCTTGAGAAACATCAGAGGCAGGGAGCTTCTGAGAGCTTTCTGCAACATCTTCTGCTTGACTTGCTTCAGCTTGAATGGTCTTGTCTTCTTCTGGTTGCACCTTTGAAGCTAGCTGTTTCTCAGACCAAGGCTCACTATCCAGAGGGAGCACGGCTTCCTGAGGCAGCTGACTTTCAACTTCCTTCAGCAGCTTGCTGAAGTTCTGTTGTGCCTGCTCATAGTTGATATCCTGCAACTTGAGGGCTTCAGCACGTACCCAAATTCTGAATTGTGACCAGAGCTGGTCAGAAGCAGCTGGGTCAATTATTCTAGGACAGACTTGCTTCAAAGAAGTAATCCACTGCTGCACACCTGTTTCAAAATTCATAATACCAGAGCCAACATCTGGTTGTTTTGGTTTTGGGATGGCTATTTTATTTTTCAGATCAGCAAGACGGTCAAAGATTGTTAAGTCTATGAAGGTCCTGCTGGGGTTTTCGGTGGTTTGCTTGGCAGCTGTTTGTTTTGGAGATGGAGTGGGAGAATCAGAAATTATGATTGGACTGTTTGGTGTTTTGGGAGTGTTTGGTGGTGTAGATTCTGATGAGGATGGCAGCTGGGCCATTGTGACTATTGTTCCACATGGCAGCTGGATTGCCAGAGGTGATGGTTGAGGTGAATGAGGTTCAGAAGGTGGAGGAGAAGGAGTTTCAGAGTGATGAAACTCAAGTTGAGGTGATGGTGGATGAATTTCTGGTTGAGGAGAGGGAGACAGAATTGCTGGTTGTTCAGGGATGAGAGGTTCTTCTGGAATGGATGAGAGAGGTTGTTGTTGTTCTGGTTCCTCAGCAGATTGCTGTTGTTCTGGTTGTGGAGGAGGGACAATTTGTGGTTCAGAGTTTGGATTGGAGGAGTGATCAGAAGTGTGTTGATCAATGTTAGACAACACTTTGTCAATTGCTGATGTTGTTGATATTGTTGGTTTTGGGTGTTTGGTTCTGGGTCTTCTGAGTTGTAATGCCTCAGAAGGGTCATCTTCTGGTTCAGTTTCATCTATTGTTGGGATGGGGATTGAGATTCTATGAGAGGTTGGAGGTGGAATAGATGCTGGAATAGTAGAAGAATTTAAAACAGAAGCAGCAGATAAATTACCTCTTTTCTTGGGTGTCTGTTGGGATGATCCTTCTGAAGGTGCCTTCCTCTTCTTCGTCTTCTTCAGAGTCACTTCTGGTTGAGGTTGATGCAGATCTTTGATCTTCAGATTTGGATCTGTGCCATCAGCTTTGCACGCGTCCATATATCTGAGAACTACCACTGGCTTGGATTCTATCTGAGAGAATAAAGGAAAGTCACTCAGTGGAACTCTTCTGCTGGTGATATCAGCAATAGGAGTAGCGCTGGGTTCCTTTTTGATATTCTCTATCAACTTCATTTTCTTCAAGTTCTTCGCGTTCAGAGGCTTCCCAACTGTTGGTTCAATGGTGCTTAACTCTTGAGCTTCTATCAGATGCTCTATCAGCCTATTCTCTGTCAGAATATCTGATATCAACCTTCCAAAGGGAATCCAATCCCTCTTTGTTCTTTCTTCTTCCCTGGTTTCCTTCACGCTTGTTCTGAGGTGGTTGAACAGAAGATGAGCCAAGTTGATTTTTACCTTCTGATTGATAAAGTAGATCAGAAACTGCTGATCCACATTTATGTAATCAGGGGAACTAGTTGGCTTCCTATGGTTGAAGCACCCCAGAATTATCTTCGCCCAAACTCTGTGATGATCCTTCAGATCTTTGATCTTGCTGCTGGGCACCCCATGGGTGAAAATCCTTTCAGCTATGACGCCCACGTCAGCACATCTCTCAGCCATATCAATACAGCGGACGCCACCGCCACTGTAGCCTATTAACCTTGCTATGTGATCCTCAGTGATCACAATCTTCTTCCCCATAATGTAGGAGGTGACTTGATGCGTTGAAGCCGTCGCATGAATCCAGAACTCCTTCACTAACATAGGGAATGTTGGTCCAACCAACCTGTCAAAATACCTTTCCCATTTCTGTGCCCTAACTTCTTCTGTTAGGTCAAAACCGTTTTCCTTCAGACTTCCAAAATCAATGATCAATTCAGATAACACTTCAAGATTCTTCACAGGAGTGAGGAGTGTTCTGAATGGCACTTGATACTGTTCAGATGATGCTTTCTTCTGAGGACCTGCAGAAGCACTGCTGGAGGTTGCCATGTTCACACTTAAAGATTTTGAGAAGAAAAGCTGAGAAAATGGGTTTGAGAGAGATGAACACAGAAAAATGCAGAGAATGCTTGAGAAAAAGTGAGAAACTGTAAAAGATTAGAATGAGAGGTTAACGTGTTTAAATAGAGTTCAGAATATTTTGAAATTGTAAACGTTTTTAAGAGAGAGAAATAAAATCATGATTACGTTTTAAACACATGATTATTTTCATTTAATGCTTGCTGATTTTGGGGGATTTGAGAAAGATACTTAAAAACGGTTACCAGACATGTGTCTCAATGCACCCAATCAGTGTTTTGCCTTCTCAGAAGCGTGCACGCGTTCTGCTTCAGAGATTTGCTGATGATTGGATGACACTTGTTTGATGTAGTGATCAGCACGTCTGTCTTTGAGCTTAGGCTCTCAGATCTTTAGACTTGCATCTGATACAATCTGCATGTTCTATCTTTCTGAAGGGAGATTGATCAGAAGTTCACAGTAAAACAAATACATTCTGAAGATAAATATATGGAATTAAAACATTTTCACTCTGGGCAGATTTTCATGCTGAGATGTTTCAGAATGAAATTAAACCTATCTTCAGAAAGGGGTTTAGTGAAGATATCAGCCCATTGATGGTCTGTATCTATAAATTTTAAATTCAAAATTCCTTTCTGAATATAGTCCCTAATGAAATGATGTTTTATTTCTATATGCTTAGCTCTAGAATGTAAAATGGGATTCTTACTTAAGCAAATAGCAGAAGTATTATCACAGAGTATAGGAATGTTACTCTCAAAAATCTGGAAGTCTTCAAGCTGACTTTTCATCCAGAGCATTTGTGTGCTACATCCTGCTGCTGCTATGTACTCAGCTTCTGTTGTTGATAGCGCAATTGTTGATTGCCTTTTGCTGGACCAAGAGATCAGATTTTCTCCCAGAAACTGGCAGCTTCCAGAAGTACTTTTACGCTCCACTCTGTCTCCAGCAAAGTCAGCATCGCAGTAGCCTACTAAACTGTAATCACTAGATTTTCTATAAAACAAACCCAGATTAGTAGTACCTTTCAGATACTTGAAAATTCGCTTAACAGCTGTTAAGTGAGATTCTCTAGGATCTGATTGGAATCTAGCACAAATACAAACGCTGAATAATATATCAGGTCTTGAAGCAGTCAGATAGAGGAGAGAACCAATCATACCTCTGTAGACTTTATGTTCTACATTTTTGCTTACCTCTTCTCTTTCCAGAATGCACGTGGGATGCATTGAAATCTTTGATGGCTTACATTCTGAGAGGTCAAATTTCTTCAGAAGATCTCTGATGTATTTGCTCTGATGAATGTAAGTTCCCTCTGGAGTTTGATTGATCTGAATTCCTAGAAAGAATTTCAGTTCCCCCATGAGGCTCATCTCAAATTCTGCCTGCATACACTTAGCAAATTTTCTTCCAAGAGAAGGATTAGTAGAACCAAAAATAATATCATCAACATAAATTTGACAGACTAAGATGTCATTCTTAACTGACTTACAAAATAAGGTAGTGTCCACCTTCCCTCTGGTGAATTCATTTTCTAACAGAAAGTTACTTAGCCTTTCATACCAAGCTCTGGGAGCTTGTTTTAGACCATATAGTGACTTCTTTAGTTTGAAAACATGTTCTGGATGTTTTGTATTTTCAAAACCAGGGGGTTGGTGCACATAAACCTCTTCTTCTATATAACCATTTAAGAATGCACTTTTGACATCCATCTGATACAGAGTGATGCCTCTATTAACAGCAAATGAAATTAAAAGTCTGATAGATTCTAACCTGGCGACTGGGGCAAAGGTTTCTGTATAGTCTATCCTCTCTTGCTGACTATAACCTTGTGCAACCAGTCGTGCCTTGTTTCTGATGACTTCACCTTGTTCATTTAGCTTGTTTCTGAACACCCATCTTGTTCCAATGACGTTGAATCCTTTTGGTCTGGGAACAAGATCCCATACGTCATTTCTGGTGAATTGATTCAGCTCTTCTTGCATAGCCAGAATCCAGTCATTATCCAGAAGTGCTTCATCAATAGAAGAAGGTTCAATCAGAGACACAAGTCCCATGAGTGTTTCTTCAGAGTTTCTGAAGCTTGCTCTTGTTCTGATTGGATCTTCCTTTCTTCCTAAGATAGTCTCTTCTGGGTGATCCAAGCTGCTTCTGGGTAATCTCTTCTGAGGTTGATCAGCAGCTGTTGTAGGATTGCTAGCAGTGCTCCTTTCAGACGTTGAAGGAGTGTCTGTGTTGAGAGCTTCTGATGACTTGTCTTCAGAACCTGTAAATTCAATTTCCATACCTGCAAAAACTTCATTCTGCTTTGACTTTTCAGAGTCAAGCTTATCATCAAAACGAACACTGATTGATTCTTCCACAATCTGTGTTTCTGTATTGTATACTCTGTACCCTCTTGAGCGTTCAGAGTATCCTAACATAATACACTTCTGTGCTTTAGAGTCAAACTTGTTCAAATAATTCTTTGTATTTAACATAAAGCAAGTACATCCAAATGGATGAAAATATGAAATGTTGGGCTTTCTGTTCTTCCACAATTCATATGGAGTCTTTTCTAGAATAGGTCTTATTGAGATTCTATTCTGAATGTAGCACGCTGTGTTTATTGCCTCTGCCCAGAAGATCTTAGCAACGTTTGTCTCATTGATCATGGTTCTGGCCATTTCTTGCAATGTTCTGTTCTTTCGTTCTACAACTCCATTTTGTTGGGGAGTTCTAGGACAAGAGAAATCATGCAGAATGCCTCTGTCATTAAAGAATGACTCAAAGTCTTTGTTTTCAAATTCTCCACCATGATCACTTCTGACTTTAACGATTCTAAGATCCTTTTCATTCTGAACTTGGTTATAGAAGGTAACAAACATAGAGTGTGACTCGTCCTTGTGTCTTAAAAACTTTACCCATGTCCATCTTCTATAGTCATCTACGATTACTAACCCATACTTCTTGCCACTGACTGAAGCAGTTTTAACTGGTCCAAATAAGTCAATGTGCAGAAGTTCTAATGGCTTAGAGGTAGAAACAACATTTTTAGATTTAAAAGAAGGTTTTGCAAACTTGCCTTTCTGACATGCTTCACACAGAGAATCTGAATTGAACTTCAAATTAGGAAGTCCTCTGACCAGATTGAGTTTGTTAATCTGAGATATTCTTCTCATACTAACATGCCCCAATCTTCTGTGCCAGATCCACTGCTCGTTGTTAATAGACAGAAGGCACTTTACATTCTGACTCTTTAGTTCAGAAAGTTTGATTTTGTAAATGTTGTTTTTCCTCTTACCATTAAACAGGATAGTCCCATCTTTCTGACTAACAACTTTACATGATTTTTGATTAAAGATTATATCATAACCGTTATCACTTAATTGACTTATGGATAACAGATTATGCATTAATCCATCTACTAGCAGAACATTATTGATAGAGGGAAGATTTCCATTACCTACAGTTCCAGAGCCAATTATCTTTCCCCTCTGATTGCCTCCAAAGCCAACGTGGCCTCCAGGCTTAAGTTCCAGGCTTTGGAACATATGCCTTCTTCCCGTCATGTGTCGCGAGCAGCCAGAGTCCAGGTACCATGAATGGTGTTTCTGACTTGCTGCTAAAGATATCTGCAACATGTATTATTTTATCCTTAGGTACCCAGATTTTCTTGGGTCCTGATTTGTTAGTTTTACCAAAACTTTGGTTGAATTTTGGTTTCACAGAGTGCTTACTGCTAGTGTATTTAATATCATGTGTGTGACCATACACAAAATGTGAATTCAGAGGAGTGTGTTTAATGGTTAAGTCCATGACATTCTTTGGTGTAGGAACCTTACCTTGGTATCCTATTCCTTTCCTGCCGTTTCTGCTAACTCCATAGATCATTGAAGCCATTTTGCTTCTATCTATGCTTTTAGCAAGGAACTTCTGGAAACTGTGATCATACTCCTTGATGATCTCATCAGCGTTGCTGGGAGTTTCAGAAATTGGTTCCTTCTGAGAGTTTTGTAAAGTATTTTCTAATTTTGAAATCTTATTTCTCAGCTCAGAATTCTCCAATTTGAGACTCTCAGTCTTATTAGAGTTAGATTCAAGATTCCTTTTCAGGTCTCTGAATTTAACTCTAATTTGCTGATACCTTTCCAGAATCTCATTAAGGCTTTCAGCAAGTTCAGCCTTGGTAAAATTAACAGCAAAGTTAGGAAATACCTCTTCAGTGTCTGATTCAGAGTCTGATTCAGAAGCTTCACTGTCTTCTGAAATATTAGCCATGAGAGCTATGTTGGCTCTCTCATCATCTGATTCTGAGTCAGCTTCAGACGAGTCAGAGTCATCCCATGTAGCCATGAGACTTTTCTTCTTCTCTCTTCCAAACTTCTTTTTGGGCTTTTCCCTCTGAAGCTTTGGGCAGTCACTCTTGTAGTGTCCTTGCTCATTGCACTCATAGCAGATGATGTCCTTGGTGTTTGGCTTTTTGCTACTAGAGGAGCCTTCAGATCTTCTGTATCCAGAGGAAGAATCTGTCCTTCTGTATCTGGAAGAAGACTCGTTCTGATCAGATCTTCTGGGATTCCTGAACTTCCTTTGTCTTTGCTTCCATAGTTGATTTACTCTTCTGGAGAGGAGGGAGAGTTCGTCTTCTTCTGATGAGGATCCATCAGATGTTTCTTCAACTGCCTGTAAAACTTTAGACTCAGATTTTTTGTTAGATTTTAATGCTAAAGGCTTACCTTGCTTCTGAGGCTCGTCAGCTTCTAGCTCTATCTCATGACTTCTGAGGGAGCTGATAAGTTCCTCCAGAGTGATTTTGTTGAGATCTTTAGCTAGCTTCAGAGATGTAACCATTGGTCTCCACTGCTTGGGTAAACTTCTGATGATTTTCTTGACGTGGTCAGCAGTAGAGTATCCTTTGTCCAGAACCTTGAGACCAGCTACCAGAATCTGGAATCTTGAGAACATTGTTTCAATGGATTCAGATTCTTCCATTTTGAACGCCTCATACTTCTGAATGAGCGCCAGAGCTTTAGTTTCTTTGACCTGAACGTTGCCCTCATGCGTCATTCTGAGTGAGTCAAAAATATTCTTTGCTGTGTCTCTGTTGGAGATCTTTTCATATTCAGTATAGGAGATGGCGCTGAGGAGGATGGTTCTGGCCTTGTGGTGATTCTTGAAGTCACGCTTTTGTTGGTCAGACATTGTTTTTCTATCAATCTTCTGACCGCTTGCATTCACAGGGTGCGTGTATCCATCTGTCACCATATCCCACAGATCAACATCATGTGCCAGAAAGAAGCTTTCAATTCTGTCATTCCAGTAATCAAAATTTTCTCCATCAAAGACTGGAGGTTTGCCGCTGAATCTGTCTCTGTCCTCATGGTTGTCATTGCTGGTGTGAGAATAGTTTCCTGCCATTGTGTTTTTCTGACGCTGGATCTTGTACTGACACGGTTAAGTGTTTTAGCTCAGAACCAGGCGCTCTGATGCCAATTGAAGTAGTGAAAAACACAAGAAGGGGGGGTTGAATTGTAAAACTGAAAATCAATGCAATGAACAAGCTATTTTTATCCTGGTTCGTTTGATCTCAAACTACTCCAGTCCACCCGTCAAGGTGATTTCGCCTCTCTCCAACGAGGTCTTAATCCACTATATTCAACTGAATATTACAAACTGCTTTAACAACTGCTAAAGCCTTCTTGATGCAAACCACAACCCGGTTTGTCAAGGAAACACTTTCTTACAAAGAAGATAAATCTAAGTGTGTGAATGTTTTCTACAAAACTGTATCACAACTGTGATGTATACACAACTTTAAGCTTATGAAACTAGATTGCTAAAACAATAATTGAGTAAGAGGATATGTAGCGTTTACCAAACTGAGAGAAGGAAGATTATGATCAGCTTTTAGGCGTGTAAAGAGTTAGAGAGCATTAGCCAATTCAATCTTCATAGTCTTGTTTATATAGCACTGAAATTCTTGAACGTTGGAGCAATATTCTTGATTCAATGCTAATAACAAACTTTCCTTATTGAGCAGATCTTGTCTGGAATGAGGTCGTTGGTAATAATTTGCTTTCAATGCATAGTACCGTTGCTTACTTAATGCATGTTCTGGCTTGGCTCATTCTGACTCTGCTTAACTGCTGATGAACTGTTGTTTTATTTATCAAAGTGTTGAGCGTAGTTGTGTTCATCAGGCTTCAGCATACACGTGAGTTGATCTTCTGATTCTGGTATTCTGATATAGCAACTTCTGATGCTGATGTCAACAATCAATATTCTGATGCTGATTGGGTGTGATCTTGCTTATACCTATCAGAGTATCTGCAAATCAGAACGTAATAATTTAGGCAGCAAATAGTTCATACATGAATCATATAAATAATATATCTTTTCATTTTGTTATCATCAAAACTTAAACATAGGGTAGTAGATTCAAACATTGTTCTAACAAAAAGGGTTTGAATGAGTTGAAGTGTTTTTGTTAATTTTGAAAGATGTCAATGTATGACTAAATGAATTGAAGTTTGTTTAAAGAAAAGAATTTTTAAAAGAAAAGGCACTCGACAAAATCGAGGTTTTTTAGAAAAGCGGTTCGAGTTTATAAACAAAGAAGCTTTTGAAAAAGATGATAAAGTTTTGAAAATTAAAGAAGGGGAGGAGATGAAGGGATTATTCTAAAGCATAAGGTAAAAGCTAAGGAAGAGAACCATCTAACCAACAAGAATCCAACACTTGACATTATGAGTCAAGATAGAATTCTCATTCTTTGGATTGAAACCAAGCAAGGATACTAAACCTTTTGAGAAAACCAAATTTTAATTGCATTAAGTCTTCACAAAAATTGGGCAGAGTAACGGCTGTATACAGATGAATTCCAGATTACATACAAAGTATGTAATCACAATAACCTGCACACAAAACAAATAAACAACCCAATATCTTGGGGTAAACCCCAAGAACTCCAGACAAAATATCAATTAAGGCCACAAGGTCTCCAACATAGGCCAAGGTCTCTAACCCTAAGTTTAAGAAGTCCAATACTCCATAATGCCAAAGATAGTAACCAAGTAGTCCAAGTATCATTAAAGTTTTTTATGGTTCATGTTGATTATTAACTGTCTTCAAAAGGAAAAGAAAAGCTCAAGTGAGCAAAATAAAAATGACATAAAAGTAAATGTTCAAGTGAGCAAAGATGAAAATAACATGAAATGTTAATGCTTAAAGTAAATGGTACATAAAATAAAGAGTATAAAATAAAATCATGAAGTAAAGTCAATTGTTAGAAGTTAATGGTTAGTTGGATGACCATCTTGAAACTTTCATTTGGAACTCATTAGAGGATTGGTAGAACCAAAGTCTCTCAATAACAAGTTGCATTTACTTTTTTTCAAGTATATCATCCATTTAATAATCCTCAAGGCAACATTTAATGATCGTTGATGTTTAAGTGATCCGCGTTGACCAAAATTGATGAAGATCCATTGGAGGATTAGTAGAACCAAAGCCTCTTAACAATGAATCTCAAGGTTATTGGATCAAAGGGTTCAAATTAACATACTTGGGCTTGCAAACATAGGTTTGGGGCACGAATGATTATTTTCTCAAATCAGGACAAAATTTAGCGCTATGTTAAGCAATCGTAAATGGACTTATGTAGAAGTCACACCTATTTTGAGGTTGTTGTACCCCAAAATTTGCCCTCTTATCCTTTAGGAATTCATCCTGAATTCTCAGATTTTCTCTTAAACAAATCCAAGCCCTTAATTATCATTCTTTTCCAAGTAAACCATTTACAAGAGCAGAATGGTCATATGCAAGCTCAAAAGTCAAAAATTTTACCTTGGAAAAGTTAAATTCTAAATACGTAGAATTTTTTCTAAAAGAAAAGTGTTTAAGAAGAAAATGGCACTTCAGAACTTCTGAACCAACCCTCAGGAAGAAACGGTCAGAAGTTGCAAACCGAGATCAGCACATAACATTCAGTCAGAAGGTGGCTCTTCAACAGCTACACCAACTCAGTCAGGGATTATAAACGTGGTTCAGCACGTGATCTTTAAACAGAACCTGGCTCTTTCAGCAGTTACGCAAGTTCAGCCAGAGTTTGCTAGAGAAGTGTGAAGAAGTCAACAAAGCTTGAAACTCCTTCAGAAGGTAATGGGATCAGCAGATTGGATAAAATACTGAAGCAGAATCACTAAGTCCAGAGTTTTTAAAGGCAGATCAAAGGAGCAGGCTGGGAAGTCTGGAAAACTCTCATAATTTGCTGAGGCAGCAAGAGGCCATGGTTAGAGTGTGGTTTACGTTGTTCTTTTTGGTGAAGCAGAACTGCTGGCTCAGGTTGTAGGTAATGATACAAAATCTCCTATTACAAGATTTTGGGATTTTGACAAATCTCATCACTATTTAATGCTCATTAATGCTCACAACCACTTTTGAACATTCATCCAAGGGGTCTCTCCACGTGTGGCTTGGTAACACCCTTGTGCAGGCTTAGGCATGGGTCTATGCGCCACTTTTCCCCTATGGGTGTCACTTCTTCTTAATCCTCGCTTACTGTTCCAACCTAGGCTGAAAATATGTCCATCATCACAACTTTTCATGAACTTCCTTCAAGAATAAGTTAACCTCTACTGCATAATATTGGCGCCATTTAACGTTCAAAAATTCACAAAGCCTTGCCTATAAATAGGACACCATTGTCCATTAAAAAAGGAGACGAAAGAAAATCTAGAAAAATTGCTAGAAGAGGAACATAAAGCTCTAGTAAGAAAACATTGTAAAACTCTGCCAAAATCCCTAGTGTTTCATAACTTTGAACTTCCTGCCTCCACACTTCATTGATACCCAGTTTGCTTCCTGACTAGAGAACGCCCATACAGTTCCTGACCATACATACATATATCTTCTCCATCCACCCATTCTAAAAAGAACCTGTACAAAACACCATCAGAGCTAAAGCTAGCTCCAACTTACAGATTTTCTTCTAACAGCAAGGTAAGCACCTACTGACTCTCATCACGCTGCTAAGCATCATCAGCTTTGCATGCTCAATAAATACAATATAGATATCATGTTGCTATTGTATGCGTTCTGAGGATTTTCATGCCTCTGAATGCTTAAGTAGGAAGTGGATCAGTGTAGAACCTGCATGTGACCTTGTTGGTTCTGTCTTCTGAAACACTTTGACACTTGCTGAGATTGTCCTAGGCATGCCTTCTGTTTTGTGGAAAAATAATAAAACTGCAGATATTCTGGCTAGCATAGGGGGAAACCAAGCTCTGACTTTGACGCCGGCACTTCTGAGGCCTGTTTTGCTGTCAATAATATCAGAACTTCTGAAAATTATTGTGTTTCCAGCAGGGTCAGAACTTCTGACTTCCCCACTAACAAACTTTTGTCTTGTAGCACATGGGAGTCAGAACTTCTGACCTTCCCACTAACAGGTTTCTGTTTTGCAGGGCACCAGAGTCAGAAGTTCTGACTCATACATTTTCACTAACAGGTTGATAACCTGCAGCAGGCCTGGGTCAGAACTTCTGACTTCCTCTCAGTAGCGCGCTAGCCCTCTCTCTCTTTCTCTTTTTCTTCCCCTTGTTATTTTCTTTTTTTATCTATTTTTCTCGTTGGACCACCCCCCCCCCCCCCCCCCCATGTACAAGTGTGTATCCCCCATCCCCTAAATATTGTAATAGTGTAGGATTTTACATTTCCGCATTTTTATTGCTTTAAAATGTAAATGCTAGTAATTAGGATGTGTATGGCAAGATAAAATCAATAAAATAGAAAATTCTAATTCAAGATAAAATCATGCATGCAATAAAACACACTTGCACAAGAATACCCTTAAGGTATCTCCACTTGGTTGCCTAAACAAATGGCCATGGTATGTATGCTAGGTATCTTGGCAAAACAAAAGATCATAGTCCATCGATGACGTTATCTTGGTTGCCTAAATAAAATGATCTAGTCCCTCAAGAATTGCTAAAAATACTTAGCACAATTGCTATTATGGTCAATACGATGACCCGCGCCTGTCCCGTTTAACATCCTAATACAAGTTTATTTACTAAATACAATGGTAAAACAACACTATCAAAAGGGTTAAAAATGTGTAGGAAAGATCTTTGAGTAAAATAGGGTAGACAACTCTTAGTTACTTGATCAAATCTTGCAAAACATCCTTGCTATTTTCAAACACACTTCACAACACAATTTCAAAACATTTCCCAAAAACAAACTTTCAAACCTCGAAAAATCTTTTCAAAAGACATATACACCCTTGTATACATTCAAACAAGAATCATTACAAAGGTTGCCACAACGATGGCCTCTTTTCAAAACATTTTTCAAAACCACACACACAAAGCACCATTTCAAACAATTGAAAAGCAAAAGCAAGTGATCTAAACAAGTAACTAAGAGCCCATGGATAACCATGGATGAAAAGGGTGCTAACACCTTCCCTTTTCATAATCTACTCCCCGAACCCAAGAAAACATCTCAAAGGTCTTTCCTGTGCTCTTTGACCTTTCCTTTGGATAAAATAAAAAGTCGGTGGTGACTCTTGCTAAATCGAAACATTTGCAAACACAAACACAAAACCTCAAGTCAGTTCTCCCACCGCATCACAGAACTGGCGACTCTGCTGGGGATTCTACTTGAAAAGTGGAGTAACCTTAGGGTTTAGATCACCTTTACATGCTTACCTTGTTAGCTTTGATTGCTTTACACTTGGTTCTATTGTTTGGGTTTGAATCCTTTACCCGGATTTGGGAAACATTCATAGGTAAATAGTAATACATTATGGAAACTGTGCGGGGTATACCGACATGGTCGAAGCAATAGCTATAGTAGTGCGACATATTTGTGGGTACCGGTAGCCTTTGAGTCAATCAAAGAGACTACGGGGCCGCTGAGTGATGTCATGAAGCACTAATGGACCTTTAAAACCTTTACTTGACCATCTTGGCCTTATTAGGGGTAGTGAGATGACCGACTTTGGTGCAGTCTGAAGTTGGTAGATACTCGATATTACACTCATTGAGGGTTGTTTTCTTGGAATATTTTGGTCGCCAGTTAAGTGGCTAAACTGAAACAATGAACACAGAAAATAATCAAGTGATATTGAGCTCCTTAGAACTCGGTTACTATTTATAGGACAGGTTGAGCCAACTAACTTCAAGAGGGTACTTACCTATGAAACCCCACGCAAGCCTGAAACTAGGATCTTGTGTGATTTGCTTGTACATATACTTGTGCATACATCATGAACATCATAAAGCATCATATGTATCCACTAACCATTTCAAGGGTCTGGATCTTCATCTTTGTTCCTGTTTTGTAGGTCATGGAATCACTCCGCAGAAAAACTATTTAGGTCAACCTTGTGAGAATCCCTCCTCAACTCAAGGAGCTTACTTCCAAGATTCCAGAGAATTCTCCCTTCAGTGAAAGACATGGTAGACTTCTCAACCTGGTCAACTCCAACATTGAAGAAGACATGGTGAAAGTTCTCTTCCAGTTCTTTGACCCCCTACACCATCGCTTCACATTTCCTGATTACCAACTAGTGCCTACTTTGAAGGAATTTGCTCAACTCCTGAGGATTCCTATTCTCCATCAACTACCCTATATGGTACGGAAAGAGAACCAAATCCTAAAGATGTTGCTCAAGCCTTACACTTGCAACCATCTGATATCAAAGGTCATTGGGAAACCAGAAGTGGTGTCAAGGGTTTCTTGGCAAAGTTTCTGTTTAAGAAGGCACAAGACTGCTGGAATTCTCTAGATCTACAAGATTTTGAAGATATTATAGCACTCCTCATCTATGGGTTGGTCTTGTTCCCAAACCCTGATCAGCTTATAGATGTGAATGCTGTCAAAATTTTCATATCTGGGAATCTCGTGCCTACATTGCTTGGGGACATCCTACACTCATTTTACACACGAACAATGAGGAAAAGAGGTGTTCTCATGTGTTGTACTCCTCTTCTAGCAAGGTGGTTTATTTCTCACCTTCCCCAATCAGTCTTGAAGAATGAGCAAGGCTTGAGGTGGTCACAACGATTGATGACTCTTACACATTCTGATGTTCATTGGTGTTCTCGGTCCAGAGAAAATGTCATCATTATTGATCGTTGTGGGGAATTCCCTAATGTCCCTCTACTTGGTATTAGGGGAGGCATTACCTACAACCCCTGTTTAGCTCTGAGACAATTTGGGTATGCCCGAAGGGATGACCCTCATTACATGCTAATTCCAGACTTGGTTTTTGACTTCGACAATGACGCTCAAGGACTTCGACAAAGGTTTATCTGAGATTGGAGGATGCTCAACAAAGTGGATAGTAAGACACTGGGACACAAGAATTCCATCCCCCTTGAGCCTTACCTCAAGTGGGTACGAACCCGCGCCCAGAGTCTTATGATGCCTTACCCCTACATTCTGCCTATGATCAAAGAGTCTGTTATGGAAGGAGAGGTTCCATATACCCTCCTACATCCTGACATGCCAACATCATTGGAAGATTTGCAAAAAAGTTGGATACAGCTCAAGGAAGAACGAAATACTTTTGAAGCCAGCTTCTACGCCAATGAGAAGAAGGTTTTGGAACTTACCCGTCAACTCCACAATGAGCAGAATCTCAACACCTACATAGCACCGAAAAGGATGCGCAACGTCTTTTTACATTAGAATTTTGTAATATTTTGCCCATGGGGCATTTATGTACTAACAAATTTCTTCTTACTAATATGACGTGTGTTCTTTTTGGTTTGCAACAAAATTGAATTTCTGAACCCTTGAATGCATTACATGAATACATATCATTCATCATATGCATAAACAGGTCTTCACACCAGGTTTCCTTATCTCTCTATTGTTTATTTCAGCAAGATGGATATAGAGCAGACGGTCAAAGATCTGCAAGCACAAAATTCGCAATTCCAGCAACTCCTCATGACCTTGGCAAAGGGTCAAGAGGACCTTAAAGCACTGTTAGAGAAAGAGAAGGAAAAGGAAAAGAAGAAAAAGAAAAGAGCGGGTGTAACTACTATGGGAAGAAGGTTTGAAAATCAGGCTAGAAGGGTCCTAGATTTCCCCTCGACGTCTGATAAAGGGGTTGGTAAAGGAAAAGGAGTTGCAATGCCCTCCGAGTCTGAAGATGAAGAGGAAGAAGAAGAAGAGGAGGAATATTACTCTGAGAAGCAGTACCCTCCCGCGGACGATAAGTATAAGAATCTGGAAGGTCGGCTGGCAGCCATAGAGGTACAAAGAGTACCTGGACTGGATTTCGAAGAACTAGGGTTGGTTGCTGGGATCGTCATTCCCCCTAAATTCAAAGTGCCTACATTTGCTAAGTACGATGGTTTATCTTGTCCGAAGATGCATCTGCGGTCTTACGTTAGAAAGATCCAACCTCACTCTTTTGATAAGGATCTTTGGGTCCACTTTTTTCAAGATAGTTTGTCGGGTACACATTTGGACTGGTTCTATCAACTTGAGAAATCTGATGTACATAACTGGGAGGATTTGGCTGCTGCTTTCTACCGACAATACCAATATAACGCAAATTTAGCGCCTACTCGTACTCAATTACAGAGTATGGGCATGGTCTCTAATGAAGGCTTTAAGGAGTATGCCCAGAAGTGGCGGGATTTGGCTGGAAGGGTGCAGCCACCATTGTCTGAAAGAGAGCTGGTTGATATGTTTTTGGGGACCCTGTCAGGTCCATTCTTTAATCACTTGATCGAGAGCTCATCTGCAAGGTTCACCGAGCTGATTTTGACAAGTGAAAGGGTCGAAGCTGGCATTAAGAGCGGTAAAATTCAGAAGGATGCATCTGCTTCCGCCGCTGTCAAGAAGACCTTCCCATCCAAGAAGGAAGTTTCTGCTGTTTACACCCAGAGAAATCAGGGAAGAATGGAGTGCCGACCAGCGGTGGGGGCTATGATGATCCAGAACTCCTCAGCCAATCAACCTCGAAGCAGTCAACCCAGAGCTAACCAAACCAGGGTGGAAAGGCCACAACGACAATTCACTCGGATCAATATGACACCTGCTCAGGTTCTCCCTCATCTGTTAAAGTTAAACCTTACCAACTTGAAAGAAGCACCGAAAAACCCAAATACCTCTTCTCCCTATTATCATTCAAATGCAAAGTGTGCCTATCATTCGGACAGTGTGGGGCACGACACTAACAACTGTTGGGCCCTTAAAAACAAGATCCAAGACTTAATAGATGCTAAGGAGGTGGAGTTTGATGCCCCCGAAAAATCTAATGTGAATATCCGCTCCTATGCCAAAACATGGTCATAATGTCCATGCTATTGTAGAAGATCTTCATGTTACTGCTGTTGATGACTTAATGACTCCGTTGCCAATGATCAAGATGAATCTGTTGAAAGTCGAGATTTTCCCAGGTTGTAAAAAAGATTGTTACCTTTGTTCGACCTTGCAATCCGACTGTCCACTGTTGAAGTCAGGCATCCAACGCCTAATGGATACCCAAGAAATCCTCTTCAAGAAAACTCTTGTAACCCCTGTTATTCCAATCAATGATGTTGCTATAATCACCATTTCTGACAATCTTTCCAAGGTCTCCAAAAGACCTGTTAAGATTACACCCGATCCAAAGTGTGTACCTCTGAAGATTACTATGCCGGGGCCTATCCCATATAAGTCCAATAAGAAAATACCGTGGAATTATGGAGGAGAGATCTTCTATCACGGTGTAAAACAGATCAAATCAGTTGAAGGAAAATCCGATGAAGAAACTCCTGACATAGGAAATATTGCAGGGACAAGTAAGATCACTCGTAGCGGAAGAATTTTCTCTCCGAAGATTGCTCCTCCAAGGGCAATCTTCGGACCCTCAAGTGCTCTTGTACCTGTCAAGATATATGTGCGAAGTCCAGTGATTGAAGAAGTTGTTACTCCTGAAGTTATACCATCTGCCGTTACTGCTGATAAAGGTAAGGGTATCCAAGAAGCGCCCGTCAGGACGAGGGCTTAGACTTTGGTTATCCCCGAGACCACCCAAAAGGAAATGGAGGAGACTTTAAAGATAATTAAGAAAAGCGACTATGATGTCGTAGAACAATTGGGGCAAACCCCTTCAAAAATCTCTATGCTGGATCTATTTCTCTGCTCCGAGGCTCATGCCAAAGCCTTGATCAAATTCCTAAAGACTGCGCACGTGCCTCAAGAAACTTCTGCGGATCAGTTTCAAGAGTGTGTAGCTAGCCTCACAACCGACAATGGTCTTGGCTTTCTGATGCCGATCTAACATCTAAGGGAAGAAAGCATAATGATGCGCTGCATGTTTCGGTAGAGTGCAGAGGGACCACACTTACTCACGTTCTGGTTGATACCAGTTCATCTTTAAATGTCCTACCAAATAAAGCATTGGACAGACTAGACTGTGAAAGTTTGACCTTAAAGCCCAGTAATATCATTGTTAGAGCCTTCGACGGTTCTAAGCGGATGGTTCACGGAGAGGTGGACATCCCAATTAAGGTGGGTACGGAAATTTTCAACTCTACATTTTATGTGATGGACATCCGTCCTTCATATTCATGCTTGTTGGGAAGACCATGGATCCACAACGCTGGGGCAGTCACTTCTTCTCTACACCAGATGCTCAAATACCCAGTCCAGGGTAAGATCATAACAGTTCATGGTGAGGAGGAGTATATGATAAGCCACCTTAACTCTTTCTGCTACGTGGAGTTAGATGGTGAATTCATAGAAACACCTTTCCAACACTTTGAAGAGGTTTCTCCTGAAGTTGCGGTAGCCAAGACAATGACTGAGGTGCCCATTATTACCAAACCCGTGTCCCATATGTCATCCCTTAAAGATGCAGAGGCTGTAGTCAAGGAAGGAGGAAGCACAGTATGGGGCCAGCTACCAGATTTTCCTTTCAAGACAGATAAGTTCGGTTTAGGTTTCACTGTTGCTGGTCAGAAGGATGTGCGTCGCTCCCGGGCTGGAGGACCACCATTAAAAATCACTCATCACGGAGTTCATGCTTTGGAAGATGTTGAAGATGAGAGCAATTTTGAAGATTGGATTTTCCCGACCATTGAAGGAGGACTGAACAACTGGGAGGCGAAAGACTTCATTCCCATTACTTTCATCAATCAGTAATTTATCTTTTGAATATTTCCTGTTTGGTCTGTAATAATTATTAAACAATTCGTACACTCTTTTTGCCTTATGCCTTACCCGGGGCATATAGGTCCATTTGTAAGGGTTCTGATTCTTCATTTTCATATGCCATTTTTAATGAATCATGGATGTTTTTCATACATAAACTTTTGTGTTCATTTTCTTTCTTTTACATTTTATTTGTTTGAGGATGGCTATCCCTTACACACACCCACACTCACAAAATGCAGGTATCCATCCACTCCGGATTCCATGGGTAACAATCCTGCTATGGCCTTCAGTGACTCTGAAAATCTGGTCAATCATGCCGAATACGAAGGTGATGAAGACTGTGAAGTGCCTGGAGAGTTGGCTAGACTTTTGCAACAGGAAGAAAGGGTTATTCTGCCCCATGAAGAGTTGTTAGAGACTATCAATTTAGGTACCAGAAAAGAGGTTAAAGTGGGTGCCAACCTGGAGCCAAGTGTCAAGAAGCGCTTAGTTCAGTTGTTGAATGAGTATGTTGAGATATTCTCCTGGTCCTATGAAGACATGTCGGGACTGGATACAGATATTGTGGTTCACCGTCTCCCTATAAGAGAAGATTGTCCACCAATCAAATAGAAAGTCCGCCGAATGAGACCCGACATGTCCGAAAAGATCAAAGCTGAAGTGATGAAGCAGTTCAATGCTGGATTTCTTGCTGTTACTTCCTATCCACAATGGGTTGCTAACATTGTGCCCGTGCCTAAGAAGGACGGAAAAGTCAGAATGTACGTGGATTACAGAGATTTAAACAGGGCTAGCCCTAAAGATGACTTTCCACTACCACACATTGACATCCTGGTTGACAATACAACTTAAAGTAATGCCCCCGAAGACATGAAGAAGACTACTTTTGTTACGCAGCGGGGTACCTTCTGTTATAAAGTAATGCCATTCGGACTGAAGAATGTCGGTGCAACCTATCAACGACCCATGATAGATTTGTTTCATGACATGATACATCATGAGATTGAAGTCTACGTAGACGACATGATAGCCCGTTCCCAAATAGAAAAAGAACACCTCGACCATCTGCAAAAGCTGTTTGTCAGGTTGAAAGAGTATAAACTCAGACTGAACCCTAACAAGTGCACTTTCGGAGTCAAGTCCGGTAAACTCTTGGGATTCATCGTCAGCAACAAAGGAATCAAAGTTGATCCTGCCAAAGTCAAAGCTATACAAGAAATGCCTGCCCCTCGCACTGAAAAGGAGGTCAGAGGTTTCTTGGGACACCTAAACTACATTACAAGGTTCATCTCTCACCTAACACCTACCTGTGAACCAATCTTCAAGTTGCTGAAGAAAGATCAGGTGGTTAAATGGGATGATGACTGTCAAGATGCTTTCAATAAAATCAAGGAATATTTGTTGGAACCTCCTATCTTGATGCCGCCCGTCGAAGGAAGGCCATTAATCATGTATCTGACTATTTTGGATAATTCAATGGGGTGCGTATTGGGCCAACATGACGAGTCTGGTCGAAAAGAGCATGCCATTTATTACCTTAGGAAAAAGTTTATCGACTGTGAGACCCGTTACTCACTGCTCGAGAAAACTTGCTGCGCTTTGGTATGGGCTGCTCGCTGGCTAAGGCAGTATATGTTGACACATACCACTTTGCTGATTTCTAAAATGGATCTGATCAAGTACATCTTCGAGAAGCCTGCTTTATCCGGAAGAATCGCTAGATGGCAGATGATCCTCACCAAATATGATATATGGTACACGACCCAAAAATCCATAAAGGGGAGTGTGCTAGCCGATTATCTGGCCCACCAAGCCATCGAAGATTACCAATCTATGAGATTCGACTTCTCTGACGAGGACATTATGACATTGGACAACATTGAAGGTAATGGACCGTATGACGGACCTGAACAAGGATCCCGATGGACTCTGTACTTTGATGGTGCCTCCAACGCACTTGGGAACGGTATCGGCGCGGTACTTATCTCTCCAGAAGGATGCTATACACCTTTCACCACCAGACTTTGCTTTAACTGCACCAACAACATGGACGAGTATGAAGCTTGCATCTTTGGTCTCAAGGCTGCTATTGACTTGGGAATCAAATCTTTGATTGTATTTGGGGACTCAGCTTTGGTTATCAGTCAAATCAAAGGAGAGTGGGACACTAAACATCCTAATATCATCCCATACAAAGAACATGTCTTGACATTGTTACCACACTTCGAGCAGATTACCTTCGAGCACTTCCCGCGAGAAGAGAATCAGCTAGCAAATGCACTAGCTACAATGTCCTCCATGTTTAAACTTAACTGGGATAATGAGGCACCTCAAATCACCGTCGAGCGAATGGACGAACCTGCACATTGTCACGAGATTAATATCGAAGAAGTAGTGGACCGACCTTGGTTTCATGAAATCAAAAGGAATCTCGAAGCACAAGAATACCCTGAGGGAGCTTCAGTCAACGATAAAAAGTTCTTAAGGAGGTTCACGGCCAAGTTTTTTCTGAGCAATGGTATCCTATACAAACACAATCTTGATTGTGTCCTACTCCGTTGTGTGGACAAGTTTGAAGCTGAGCAGATCATGGCTGAACTACATAATGGCACCTTCGGCACCCACTCAAGCGGTCATATGATGGCTAAGAAGATTCTACAGGCATTGCTACTACTGGTCTACCATGGAAGCTGATTGTCATCAACATTCTCGTGCTTGTCACAAATTCCAAATCTATGATGACAAGGTACATATTCCTCCAGTTCCTCTCAATGTCTTAACAGCTCCTTGGCCATTCACGATGTGGGGAATAGACATGATTTGAGAGATCAAACCTACAGCATCCAATGGACACTGTTTCATCCTGGTGGCTATTGATTACTTTACCAAGTGGGTCGAAGCAGCTTCCTTTGCCTCTGTTACAAAGAATGTGGTTGCCCACTTCATCAAGCAGAATCTCATTTTCCGGTACGGTATCCCTGACCGTATCATCCCGAACAACGGTACAAACCTGAACAACACTATGATCACCGCTATGTGCGAGCAGTTCAAGATTCAACATCACAATTCATCTCCCCATCGGCCTAAGATGAATGGTGTTGTCGAAGTTGAGAACAAAAATATCAAGAAGATCATTCAAAAGATGACAGTCACCTACAAGGACTGGCATGAGATGTTACCATTTGCTCTACACGGGTACCGTACCACGACACGCACTTCAACTGGGGAAACACCCTATTTTTTGGTATATGGAATGGAAGCTGTTTTACCTATCGAGGTTCAGATTCCCTCCTTGAGAATCATGAAAGATGCTGGTTTGAGTGAAGACGATTGGATTCAGACCCGGCTTGATCAACTTAACTTGATTGACGAGAAGCGACTTACTGCTGTTTTCCATGGTCAGGCATATCAGAAACGTATGATCAAGGATTTCAACAAGAAAGTCAAGAGACAAGTATATCAAGTCGGGGACCTTGTAATCAAGCGAATTATCTTACCGCAAAGTGATCCCAGGGGAAAATGGACTCCTACTTACGAAGGACCATTTATGATCAAAAACATCTTTTCTGGTGGGGCAATGATCTTAACCACCATGGACGGTGATGACCTGCCGCATCCTACGAACGCAGACATAGTCAAAAGATACTACGCATGAATGACCCGGCAAGTTGAAAACCCGAAAGGGCGACTTGGGCAAAAGTGGGCATCCTGGTGAATCGAAAACCCTAAAGGGCGGTTCATGCAAAAATTAGGGATAAACAAAAAAATCTGTACACCCGACAAGTTGAAAACCCGAAAGGGCGACTTAGGAAAAAAAGGGTTTCCCGGTGGATCGAAAGCCTGAAAGGGCGATCCAGGCAAAAGTTAGGGAATTAAAGCGTATGACTATGCCTCGTCGAATCACTTTAAGGACAAGCTCCAAGATTCTGATCAATCCAATCATCTGCGGACGAAGCAACGAATGGACAAGATACTCAGAGTAACGAAGGCTATAGTAGAATGGAAACCCCATGGAATTGTTACACATAGCCATCTTGCTTTGTATAAAATTTTTCTCAATTTTATGACAACATTCTCTTACCAGGGTGTCTAACTCCTTTGTACCAAAATACTTACACAAAGTTAATACAAAGATACTTCAAAGTGCCAAAAAAAATTGTTTGCCTTTTCTTTTTTACACTTGTGTTTTATTTGAAAACGTCCAATGATTTATTAAATGAGCATATGCATTTGAATATAATCACTGCTTACTAATAGAACAGAATGAGAAAGAATAATTACTGTTAGGATGAAAGTATAGGAAAAATGTATTTAGGCTATTCCAGGAGAAAATCTGCTGCAATACATCATCCGGATCCTCGGCAGAGCTAAAGCCTGGGAATACATCCCCCCAGCGGAGTTAAGTTTCAAAATCTCCATTGTGAAACGGTGGGAGAACTGACTTGGGATTTTTCATTTGTGTTTGCAAATGTTTCGGTTTAACAAGAGTCGCCACCGACTTTTTATTTTATCCTAAGGAAAGGTCAAAAAGCACAGGAAAGACCTTTGAGATGTTTTCTTGGGTTCGGGGAGTAGATTATGAAATAGAAAGGTGCAAGCACCCTTTTCATCCATGGTTATCCATGGGCTCTTAGTTACTTGTTTAGATCACTTGCTTTTGCTTTTCAATTGTTTGAAATGGTGCTTTGTGTGTGGTTTTGAAAGATGTTTTGGAAAGAGGCCATCGTTGTGGAAACCTTTGTAATGATTCTTGTTTGAATGTATACAAAGGTGTTTTTGTCTTTTGAAAAGATTTTAATGTTTGAAAATTTGATTTGGGAAATGTTTTGAAATTGTGTTGTGAAGTGTGTTTGAAAAATAGCAAGGATGTTTTACAAGCTTTTGATCAAGTAACTAAGAGCTATCTACCCTAATTTACTCAAAGATCTTTCCTAATGTTTTAAACCCTTTTGACAGTGTCATTTCACCATTGTATTTGGTGAACAACCTTGTGTTAGGATGTTAAACGGGACAGGCGTGGGTCATCGTATAGACCATGATAGCAATTGTGTCAAGTATTTTGGCAAATTTTTGAGGGACTTGATCATTTTTGTCTAGGCAACCAAGATAGTGTCATCGAGGGACTATGATTTTTTGTTTTATTTTTGTTTTGCCAAAGTACCCAACATGCATAACATGGCCCATTTTTGAAGGCAACAAGTGGGTTGTAACCCTAGGGGTGCAAGTGTGTATTGTGTTTGATTTTCATGCATTTTTGTCTTTCATTAGGTCAAGCTATTTGTTGATTTTGATTTTTGCATACAAACCCTAATTCTCTAATCATGGCATAATTGAAAGCGTAAAGTGCGAGAATTAAAAGGGCTAAGCTATTACAACATGATTATGGAGATGGGGGTACAATCTTTGAATGGGGGTGTATTTGACAAGAAATATAAACCCTAATTTACTATTACATCCAAATTGAATTCAAATGCATAAATAATAAATGGACAATATTTAAATAAACAAAATAAATAAATATATCAAATAAAATGAACTATGCAAAAAAGGTTTTTGTTTACTTATGTATGTAAAAATATTTAATGTGAAAAATAAAGAAATAAATAAAAAGATTTATTTTTATTAAGTAAAGGGTAAAACCCTAATTTTCTTTAAGAAAATAAATATGTTAATTATTTTATTTATATACAATAAAAATAATATATTATATGTAAAAAAAAAAGTAAAAAAAGTATTTATTAAGTATATTTAATAATAAAAATAAAAGTGTAATATTTTATATTTATATGTATATATATATATATATATATATATATATATATATATATATATATATATATATATATATATATATATATATATATATATATATATATATATATATATATATATATATATATATATATATATATATATATATATATATATATATATACATATATATATATATATATATATATATATATATATATATATATATATATATATATATATATATATATATATATATATATATATATATAATATATATATATATATATATATATATATATATATATATATATAGATATAGATATATATATATATATATATATGTATATATATATATATATATATATATATATATATAGATATAGATATATATATATATATATATATATATATATATATGTATATATTAATTATATTAAATATGTATAATATAAAATAAAATATGTACAAAATAAAGTATATTTAGAAAAATATTTTTAATGTGAATAAAAATAAAGAACAAAAATAAAAGTATGATTTATATATTATTTTCAAGTTTTAACAAATAAGATAAAAGTATTTAAAATGTTTTCTATGTTAGAAAAATAAAAATAAAATGCAAAATAAATGTGAAAAAATTATGAAAATATTTTTGAGCATTTTTTATATTTGGAAATAAATAAATAAAGTCAGAAATGAAAATAAAATTTCAAAAATATAAAAATACAAGAAATTGGGCCAGGGGGTGCAAAAAGGAAAATGGGGGTGTCAAAAGCAGCCAAGCCAAGCCCAGCCTAAAACTTCATCTTCAACCTCTGGCTTTTGAAAAACGCGCGCATGCCCTGTACAAACTACCAGATCCTGTATATGAGCTCTATTGCAAAAACACATAACATCAAACTTGTAGAGAATTTCAAGACGATTCCAACCATATAAACAACTTGTATTAACTCTCAAAGACCAGAGAGAATTTCTCTGCCCCTAAAATCTGACCTAGTTTATTCAGCATGTTCATGGATGAAATTCTCTTAGCACACTTAATATAAATGAAAACTGAGCATATGTACAACTTCATGGCAATGAATACTACATTTCTTATTCACAAACTTAAAGCTAAATGTTCCTAAATAGAGAGATAGGAAGTGGACAAAAACCTATTTCAGTTGACTTCGTGTAGGGCAATGTAGAGCTTTTCAACAAGGCTTGAGATGTCTGGGAGCTTGCTTGGACTTCACTTGACCTTCTCCAATAGCTAGCTTGCCTTGAATGTCCATGAATCAGCCTATAGAACTCAACCTGCACAAGCTTAAAATGAAAATGGCAAAATCTGTAAATGGAGTTACAGTTGGTGTTTGAGGTTTGGGATAGCTTGGGTGAGTTGAATGGAAGGTGTTTGAAGCAACTTGGGGCAAAACGCACGAGCCAAATGAGCTATGGAACTCAAGTTGCAGAGTCTGCCCTGTTTTGCCAAGGGAATGTGATTTCTGGCTATTGGGTGTTTAGAGGCTCAAGCAATCGTGTTTCTAGCTCAAAGGGGTGTGGGAAAGATGTTTAAACTGTTTGCATAAGTTGGTATTGGCTGGTGTTCAAGTTCTAGGGTTTTGGACAAGTTTCTTGTTTTTGAAGTAAAAATGTGAAAGTGATTGGAACATGCCTGTACAGGCTATCCTTATGCTTGCATCTCTTGCCCTTGGTCCCTTCAACTTGTGGATTTGATTAGCTTCAAAAGATTTGGATCAATTCTCAAGAAATCAGTTTTGACATAAAGCAAGATTTAAGCAAAAATGGAAATTTTCCTTTTTCTACTTAGGGCTTAATTTTGTGTACAATGTCCAAATGACCAAAACAAAAGCTTACCCTGATGGATTTGCATTTAATTATAGAGTGTGAAATGGTTTAGAGGCCTGTAAACTAGTGTAAGGCATGCTGACTTGAAATTGCAACTTGTATGAACATGAATATGCCATGGATGAAAAGTGAGTTTTTGCCAACTTCAAGCCTTCGATTCTCCCTAACCACAAATGTGTTTGAGGAGTTCTTGGACAATTTGGAAAGCTTGCAACATGCTATATAATCAATCTTTGAAATGCAACTTGATATTCCAAGTGGAACTATGTGAAAAATGGCCAAGAAGATAGGTAAAAATCCTGCCTAAACTAGGGCAAAATTTCACTAAGTTAAAAGTTTTAGGGACCCTTGTTCCAAAAATCTTAACTTGAGATCCAAGCTTCTTTTGAGAAAACTTTGTGAATAAAAGTTGTAGACTTTGTGGAGGACTACAACTTTCATGTTGGAAGTTTTGTTTGAATCCAAATGCATCATGGTGAAAATGTTGGGCAAAGTTAGGAAAAATTAAGAAAATTTCATAACTTAGAAAAATTCTAAGTTATGAAAATTTTCAACTTTAAACCCTAATTTGCAATTTTGGGTTTCTTGATGAACAAGTTTCATATTTTGACACATCTTGATGAAAAATGACCCTTGGCACTTGGTTTTAACCAAAAAGTCAAAGTTTGACTTTTCAGTGTACAGTCAAATTTTGATTAGTTGACTGAAAAATTCATCTGTCAATCTAATGAAATTGAGGTCTTTTGAACTTGTTGAATAGGTCAAGATTATGCCATTAAGTCCTTGAGTCCATGGTTGAGCTTAATTTGCTATTGTCTAGGTCAAAAAAGTCAGAAATTGCCTTTGTACAGTCAAAACCCTAAAAATGACCATTTTGCCCTTTTGGTGATCTGATCAAATTTCTTGTGGAGTTGTGGTCCAAACTTGATAAAATAGTTCATACGAGTTCATAATGTTGATGTGGGTCAAAATTCATGAGGTTTGACTGTAAATTGGCCACAATTGACTTTTTCCTTAATACAGCTGATTTCTATGTCAACTGTCCAATTGACTGGGCAAAAATTTGATTCAAGGCTTGAAACTTGGTATGGAAAAAATTATGAGTCCAATATGAAGTATGAAATTCATTTTGAGCATTGAAGGTCCAAAACTCCCTGTGCAAACTCAAACCCTATTTTAGGTCATCAGTGCAAGGAGATGTCTTGAGCAGTGCAAACCCTAGCTTGGTCTTGAGTTCAAAGTTACTTGTGATGAGAAATGTTGATAAAATGAGAGGGAAAACTTTGGGGTACAACAGCTTCCCCTGTTCAATCTTCTTGAACCTGAAGAGTTAGATTGGCGAATTTGCCTTTCGTGACTCGAAGGTAAAAGAGGATTGGACACTAGAGTGCCCGTAAATTTGCACTCATCAAAATGTAGCTGAGGGAATGAGCTTAAAGATGCCATTTGGAGATGGCTGAATCTTGCTGGAGATGGGATTAGAGATGCCATCAAAAATGTTTATTGAATATCAGTAGAATGAACATCATAATGGTATCAGTATCTGGAACGTATCTGAGTTGTATCTGATGATTGGATTCGTATGAGCAAAGGAATGGCGTCCGTGTCTGGAGCGTATTCGTACTGTAACTGGGATTTGAAAAAGGCAACAGAATGACTTCCATGTCTTGGAGTGTATCTGAGCTTGTAGTTGAGATGTGAATCTGAATGAGAGATAGAAAGGCTTCTGTGTCTGGAGCATATCTAATCTGTATCTGATTGCTGAAGTAGGAATGAGTAGTAGAATGACCGCCGTGTCTGGGGTGTATCCATAATGTATCTTGACTTGAAATTCCAAATGATTAATATAATGACCTCCGTGTTTGGGGTGTATCCATATTGTATCTGAATAAGAGATCTGAATGAGTAGCAGAATGACTCCCACGTCTTGGAGTGTATCTGTACTGTATCTGAAATCTTTGAGTAGTTGTTAATGATAACTTTTTAATCTTATCCTGAAAAGGGTAAAATGTTAGCCAAAACACAATTATATTACATGATATGTATGATGCAACAAAATGTGTTCTATCAATGTCTATGATATATGAATGTAATGTATGCGCATGTAAGCTGATTAGCTGTCTTGCTGAGGAAAGTAAATCCTTGATAGCTAGAGATAATGAAATCTTTGACTGCTGCCGGGGAAAATAAATCCTTGACCGACGTCGGGGATTCCAACAATCTTTGATTGCTGAAGATGAGAAATCCTTGCTGACTACTATTGGGGATAGAAAATCCTTGGCAACCTTCGGGGATTATCAAAATTTTGACAACTTCTGTGGGGATGTGTGAATCCTTCATGACTTTCTAGGGAAAATGAGGACAACTCTGACGATCTCTACTAGGGAATTAAAAACGGGGAGGCTTCAACCGGAGAAATAAGAACAAGAATCTTCGTTCTGTTGGGAAATAACTCTGTGGGGAGAATACTCATCTTGTCGGGGAGTTAGGAATTTGGGTCGTATGCCAATCTACTGGGGTTTTAAGGATGGTTGGGGATAAAAGTTAACTGTCATCTGATTGATTTTCAGTTTTTTAAGATAACCTGCTGGGGAATTTAGGAGAAACCAGATGATTTTTACTGTGGTTTAAAGGTTGAAGTCATGGACTCCGTTGGGGAAGAAAGCTTCATCTTCATTGGGGATCTGTAGTTCAAAGTTTTCTGGCTCCGCAGGGGATCGGGAGTTTGGAAACTTAGTTCTGATGGCGATATGTATTTAATTCTGCTGGGGATCTTGAACCTCAATTCCGCTGGGGATATGTGTTATATCCAAATGACATATTGCAGGGGATTTCTTCTAGAATAGCCTAAAGACGTTTTCCTATACTTTCAACCTATCAGTAATTATCCTTTCTTATTTCGTTTTATTTGTAAGCAGTGATTATATTCAAATGCATATGCTCTTTTAACAAATCATTGGAAGTTTTCAAATAAAACATAAGTGTAAAAAGAAAAGGAAAGGCAAGCAAATTTCTGGACTTTGAAGTATCTTTGTATTAACTTTGTGTAAGTATCTTGTACAAAGGAGACAATCATCCTAGTAAGAGAGTGTTGTCGTAAAATTGAGAAATTTTTTATACAAATAAAGATGGCTATGTGTAATAATTCCATGGGGTTCCCATTCTGCTATAGCATTCACAAATCTGAGTATCTTGTCCATTCGTTGCTTCGTCCGCAGATGATTGGATTGATCAGAAGCCTGGAGCTTGTCCGTGAAGAGATTGTCCTTAAAGTGATCCGACGAGACATAGTCATACGCTTTAATTCCCTAACTTTTGCCTAGACCGCCCTTTCGGGTTTTCGATCCACCGGGAAACCCTTTTTTGCCCAAGTCGCCCTTTCGGGTTTTCAACTTGCCGGGTGTACAGATTTTTTGTATTTATCCCTAATTTTTGCCTGAACCGCCCTTTCGGGTTTTCGATTCACCGGGATGCCCATTTTTGCCCAAGTCGCCCTTTCGGGTTTTCAACTTGTCGGGTTGTTTTATGCGTAGTATCTTTAAACTATGTCTGTGTTCGCAGGATGCGGCAGGTCTTCACCGTCCATGGTGGTCAGAATCATTGCCCCACCAGAAAAGATGTTCTTGATCACAAATGATCCTTCATAAGTATGAGTCCATTTGCCCCTGGGATCACTTTGCGGCAAGATGATTCGCTTGATTACAAGATCCCCGACTTGATATACTTG
This sequence comes from Vicia faba, assembly GCA_948472305.1. Taxonomy (NCBI): domain Eukaryota; kingdom Viridiplantae; phylum Streptophyta; class Magnoliopsida; order Fabales; family Fabaceae; genus Vicia; species Vicia faba. The sequence goes on from OX451736.1 coordinate 1,162,403,640, forward strand.
TCTCTTGACTTTCTTGTTGAAGGCCTTGATCATACGTTATTGATACGCCTGACCATGGCAGATAACAGTAAGTCGTTTTTCGTCAATCAAGTTAAGTTGATCAAGCCGGGTCTGAATCTAATCGTCTTCACTCAAACCAGCATCCTTCATAATTCTCAAGGAGGGAATCTGAACCTCGATAGGTAAAACAACTTCCATGCTGTATACCAAAGAATAGGGGGTTGCCCCAGTTGAAGTGCGTGCCGTGGTACGATACCCGTGCAGAGCAAACGGTAACATCTCATGCCAGTCCTTGTAAGTGAATTCCATTTTTTGAATGATCTTCTTGATATTTTTGTTCGCAGCTTCAACAACACCGTTCATCTTAGGCCGATAGGGAGATGAATTGTGATGTTGAATCTTGAACTGGTCGCACAGAGCGATGATCATAGTATTGTTCAAATTTGTATCGTTGTCCATGATGATCCTGTCGGGGATACCATACCGGCATATGAAGTTTTGCTCGATGAAGCGGCCAACCACATTCTTTGTAACGGAGGTGAAGGAAGTTGCTTCGACCCACTTGGTAAAGTAATCAATGGCCACCAGGATGAAATGATGTCCATTGGATGCTGTAGATTTGATCTCTTCAACCTTGTCCACACAACGGAGTAGGACACAACCAAGATTGCGCTTGTATAGGATACCATTGCTTAGAAAGAACTTGGAAGCGAACCTCCTTAAGAACTTTTTGTCGTTGACTGAAGCTCCTTCAGGGTATTCTTGTGCTTCGAGATACCTTTTGACGTCATGAAACCAAGGTCGGTCCACCACGTCTTCGGTATTAATCTCGTGACAATGAGCAGGTTCGTCCATTCATTCAATGGTGATTTGAGGTGCCTTATTATCCCAGTTGAGTTTAAACATGGAAGACATTGTAGCCAGAGCATCTGCTAGCTAATTTTCTTCTCGCAGGAAGTGCTCAAAGGTAATCTACTCGAAATGAGGCAACAATGTCAGGACATGTTCTTTATATGGGATAAGATTAGGATGTTTAGTGTCCCACTCTCCTTTGATTTGACAGATAACCAAAGTTGAGTCCCCAAATACAACCAGAGATTTGATTCCCAAGTCAATAGCAGCCTTGAGACCAAAGATACAAGCTTCATACTCAGCCATGTTATTGGTACAACTAAAGTAGAGTCTAGTAGTGAAAGGTGTATGGCAACCTTCTGGAGAGATAAGTACCGCGCCGATACCGTTGCCAAGTGCATTTGAAGCACCATCAAAGTACAGGGTCCATAGGGATCCTTGTTCAGGTCCGTCATACGGTTCATTACCTTCAATGTTGTCCAATGTCATAATGTCCTCGTCAGGGAAGTCGAACCTCATAGATTGGTAATCTTCGACGGCTTGATGAGCTAGAAGGTTAGCTAGTACACTCCCCTTTATAGATTTTTGGGTTGTGTACTGGATATCATATTCTATCAAGATCATCTGCCATCTAGCGATTCTTCCGGATAAAGCAGGTTTCTCGAAGATGTACTTAATCGGATCCATTTTAGAAATCAACAAAGTGGTATGTGTCAAGATATACTGTCTTAGCCGGCGAGCAGCCCATACCAAAGCGCAACAAGTTTTCTCGAGCAGTGAGTAACGAGTATCACAATCGGTAAACTTTTTTCTAAGGTAATAAATGGCATGCTCTTTTCGGCCAGACTCATCATGTTGGCCTAGTATGCACCCCATTGAGTTATCCAAAACAGTCAGATACATGATTAAAGGTCTTCCTTCGACGGGTGGCATAAAGATAGGAGGTTCCGGCAAATACTCCTTGATTTTATCAAAAGCAACTTGACAATCATTGTTCCATTTAACTACCTGATCTTTCTTAAACAGCTTGAAGATTGGCTCACAGGTAGATGTTAGGTGAGAGATGAACCTTGCAATATAGTTTAAGCGTCCCAAGAAACCTCTGACCTCCTTTTCAGTGCGGGGGCAGGAATTTCTTGTATAGCCTTGACTTTGGCAGGATCAACTTCGATGCCTTTGTTGCTGACGATAAATCCCAAAAGTTTACCGGACCTGACTCCGAAAGTGCACTTGCTAGGATTCAGTCTGAGCTTATATTCCTTTAATCTGACAAATAGCTTTTGCAGATGGTCGAAGTGTTCTTCTTCTGTTTGTGAACGGGCTATCATGTCGTCTATGTAGACTTCGATTTCATGATGTATCATGTCATGAAACAAAGCTACCATGGCTCGCTGATAGGTTGCCCCGGCATTCTTCAGTCTGAATGGAATCACTTTATAGCAGAAGGTACCCCACTGCGTAACAAAAGTAGTCTTCTCCATGTCTTCGGGGGCCATTTTGATCTGGTTGTATCCCGAGAATCCATCCATGAAGGAAAATACCTTGTGTTGAGCTGTATTGTCAACCAAGATGTCAATGTATAGTAGTGGAAAATCATCTTTAGGGCTAGCCCTATTTAAGTCTTTGTAATCCACACACATTCTGACTTTGCCGTCCTTCTTAGGCACGGGCACAATGTTAGCGACCCATTATGGATAGGAAGTAACATCCAGAAAGCCAGCATTGATCTATTTCATCACCTCAGCTTTGATCTTTTCAGACATGTCGAGCCTCATTCGGTGGACTTTCTGTTTGATCGGTGGACAATCTTCTCTTGTAGGGAGACGGTGAACCATAATATCTGTATCTAGTCCTGGCATGTCTTCATAGGACCAGGCGAAGATCTCAACATATTCATTCAACAACTAAACTAAGCTCTCCTTGACACTTGGCTCCAGGTTGGCACCCACTTTAACCTCTTTTCTGTCTTCGGCAGTTCCCAAATTGATAGTCTCTAACAACTCTTCATGGGGCAGAATAGCCCTTTCTTCTTGTTGCAAAAGTCTAGCTAACTCTCCAGGAACTTCACAGTCTTCATCACCTTCGTACTCGACATGATTGACCAAATCTTCAGAGTCACTGAAGGCCAAAGCAGAATAGTCACCCATGGAATTCGGAGTGGATGGGTACCTGCATTTTGTGAGTGTGGGTGTGTGTAAGGGATAGCCATCCTTAAACAAAATAAAATGTAAAAGGAAAGAAAATGAACACAACAGTTTATAGATGAAAATGTCCATGATTCATTAAAAATGGCATATGAAAATGAAGAATCAAAACCCTTACAAATGGACCTATATGCCCCGGGTAAGGCATAAGGCGAAAAGAGTGTACGAATTGTTTAATTATTACAGACCAAACAGGAAATGTTCAAAGATAAATTACTGATTAATGAAAGTAATGGGAACGAAGTCTTTCGCCTCCCAGTTGCTTAATCCTCCTTCAATGGTTGGAAAGATCCAATCTTCAAAGTTGCCTTCTTCATTATCATCTTCCAAAGCATGAACTCCATGGTGAGTGATTTTTAGTGGTGGTCCTCCAGCCCGGGGGCGACGCACAGCTTTTTGGCCAGCAGTAGTGAAACCCAATCCGAACTTGTCTGTCTTGTGAGAAAAATCAAGCAGTTGACCCCACACCGTACTTCCTCCTTCCCTTATTATAGCCTCTGCATCTTTAAGGGATGACATCTGGGATACAAGATTGGTAATGATAGGCACATCAGTCATTGTCTTTGCTACTGCGACTTCAGGAGAAACCTCTTCAAAGTGTTGGAAAGGCGTTTCTATGAATTCACCATCTAACTCCACATAGCGGAAAGAGTTAAGGTGACTTATCATATACTCCTCCTCGCCATGAACTGTTATGATCTTACCCTGAATTGGATATTTTAGCATTTGGTGCAGAGAAGAAGTGACTTCCCCAACGTTGTGGATCCATGGCCTTCCCAACAAGCATGAATATGAAGGACGGATGTCCATCACATAAAAAGTAGAGTTGAAAATTTATGTACCCACTTTGATTGGGATGTCCACCTCTCCGTGAACCATCCTCTTAGAACCGTCGAAGGCTCTAACAATGATATTACTGGGCTTTAGGGTCAAACCTTCACAGTCTAATCTGTCCAACGCTTTCTTTGGTAGAACATTTAAAGATGAACCGGTATCAACCAGAACATGAGCAAGTGTGGTCCCTCTGCACTCTACCGAGACATGCAGCGCATAGTTATGCTTTCTTCCCCTATGGGTTAAATCAGCATCAGAAAATCCAAGACCATTATCGACTGTAAGGCTAGCCACGCACTCTTGAAACTGGTCCAGAGAAGTTTCTTGAGGCACGTGTGCCGTCTTCAGAAATTTGATCAAGGCTTTGGCATGAGCCTTGGAGTAGAGTAACAGAGCCAGCATAGGGATTTTGGAAGGGGTTTGCCCTAGCTGCTCTACAACATCATAGTTTCTCTTCTTGATTATCTTTAAGATTTCTTCCATCTCTTTTTGGGTGGTCTTGGGGATATCCAAAGTCTGAGCCTTCGTCCTGACAGGCGATTCTTGGATCCCCTTACCTTTATCGATGGTAACAGCAGAGGGTTCAACTTCGGGAGTAATAATCTCTTCAATAACCGGACTTTGCACAGATACTTTGACAGGCACATAAGCTCTTGAGGGTCCGAAGACTGCCCGTGGAGGAGCAATCTCCGGAGAGAAGATTCTTCCACTACGAGTTATCTTACTTGTTCCCGCAATATTCCCTATATCAGAAGTTTCTTCATCGAAATTCTCTTTGACTGATTCGATTTGCTTGACACCATGGTAGAAGATCTCTCCTCCGTAATTCCATGGTATCGTCTTGTTGGACTTATATGGGATATGCCCCGACATGGTAATCTTCAGCGGTACAAGCTTTGGATTAGGCGTAATCTTAACAGGCCTTTTGCAGGTCTTGGAAAGATTATAGGAAATGGTGATTATAGCAATGTCATTGACAGGAGTAACAAAGGTAACAGGAGTAACATGAGTGATAGTAGCAACATGAGTTTTCTGAAAGAGGATCTCTTGAGTATCCATCAGGCGTTGGATGCCTGATTTCAATAGTGGGCAGTCGGATTGCAAGGTTGAACAGAAGTAACAGTCTTTTTCACAGCCCAGGAAAATCCCGGCTTTCAATAGATTCACTTTAATCATTGTCAACAGAGTCATTAATTCATCAACAGCGGTAACATGAAGATCTTCCACAATTGCATGGACATTATGACCATGTTTTGGCATAGGAACGGATATCACATTGGGTTTTTCGGGGGCATCAAACTCTACCTCCTTGGCATCTATCAAATCTTGGATCTTGTTTTTAAGAGCCCAACAGTTGTTGGTATCATGCCCTACACTGTCCGAGTGGTATGCACATTTTGCATTTGAATGATAGTAGGGAGAAGAGGTATTTGGGTTTTTCGGTGCTTCTTTCAAGTTGGTAAGGTTCAGCTTTAACATATGAGGGAGGACTTGAGCCAGTGTCATGTTGATCCGGGTGAATTGCCGTTGCGGCCTTTCTACCCTTTGCTGGTTAGCTCTTGGTTGATTGTTGCGAGGTTGATCGTCTGAAGAATTCTGGATCATCACAGCCCCCACCGTTGGTCGGCGCTCTATTCTCCCTTGATTTCTCTGGGTGTGAACAGTAGAAACTTCCTTCTTGGCTGGGAAGGTGTTCTTAATAGCAGTGGAAGCGGAGGCATCCTTCTGAATTTTACCACTCTTAATGCCAGCTTCGAACCTTTCACCGGTCAGAATTAATTCCGTGAACCCTGCAGATGAGCTCCCGATCAAGTGATTGAAGAATGGACCTGATAAGGTCCCCAGAAACATGTCAACCAACTCTCTATCCGATAATGGTGGCTGCACCCTTCCAGCCAAATCCCGCCACTTCTGGGCATACTCCTTAAATCCCTCATTAGAGGCCATACCCATACTCTGTAGTTGAGTACGAGTAGGCGCTAAATCCGCGTTGTATTGGTATTGTCGGTAGAAAGCAGCAGCTAAATCTTCCCAGTTATGAACATCAAATCTCTCAAGTTGATAGAACTAATCTAATTGCGTACCCGATAAACTATCTTGAAAAAAGTGGACCCAAAGATCCTTATCAGAAGAGTGAGGTTGGATCTTTCTGACGTAGGATCTCAGATGCATCTTTGGACAGGACAAACCGTCGTATTTAGCAAATGTAGGTACTTTGAACTTGGGAGGAATGACGATCCCAACAACCAACCCTAGTTCTTCGAAATCTAGCCCCGATACCCTTTGCAACTCCATGGCTACCAAACGATCCTCAAGATTTTTATACTTATCATCCACCGGAGGATATTGTTGTTCGGAGTAATCTTCATCCTCTTCCTCTTCTTCTTCTTCAGCTTCAGATTCGGAGGGCAATGCAGCTCCTTTTCCTTTACCAACCCCTTCGTCAGACGTCGAGGGGAATTCCAGAACTCTCATAGCCTGATGCTCAAATCTTCTTCCCATAGTGGCCACACCAATTCTTTTCTTTTTCTTCCTTTCTGGTTCCTTCTCTTTCTCTAACAGTGCTTTAAGGTCCTCCTGACCCTTTGCTAAGGTCATGAGGAGTTGTTGGAATTGCGAATTCTGTGCTTGCAGATCTTTAACCGCCTGTTCTATATCCATCTTGCTGAAATAAACAACAGAAAGATAAGGAAACCTGGTGTGAAGACCTGTTAATGCATATGATGAATGATATGTTATTCATGTAATGCATTCAAGGATTCAGAAATTCAAATTCGTTGCAAACAAAAAGAACACACGTCATATTAATAAGAAGAAATTTGTTAGTACATAAATGCCCCATGGGCAAAACATTACAAAGCTTCTTAACGTAAAAAGACATTGCGCATCCTCTTTGGTGCGATGTAAGTGTTGAGAGTCTCCTCTTCATGAAGTCGGCAGGTAAGTTCCAAAACCTTCTTCTCACTGGCATAGAAGCTGGCTTCAAAAGTATTCCGCTCTTCCTTGAGTTGTATCCAACTCTTTTGTAATTCTTCCAATGATGTTGGCATGTCTGGATGTAGGAGGGTGTATGGAACCTCTCCTTCCATAATATGCTCTTTGATCACGGGGAGAATGTGGGGGTAAGGCATCATAAGACTCTGGGCGCGGGTTCGTACCCACTTGAGGTAAGGCTCAAGAGGGATGGAATTCTTGTGTCCCAGTGTCTTACTATCCACTTTGTTGGGCATCCTCCATGCTCGGATAAACCTTTGTCGAAGTCCTTGCGCATCATTATTGAAGTCAAAAACCAAGTCAGGAATCTGCATATCATGAGGGCCATCCCTTCGGGCATACCCAAATAGCCTCAGAGCTAAATAGGGGTTGTAGGTAATGCCTCCCCTAATGCCAAGTAATGGGACATTAGGGAATTCTCCACAATGATCAATGATGATGACATTTTCTCTGGACCGAGAACACCAATGAACATAAGAATGTGTGAGGGTCATCAACCGTTGTGACCACCTTAAACCCTGCTCATTCTTCAAAACTTATTGGGGAATGTGAGAAATAAACCACCTTGCCAGAAGAGGAGTACAACACATGAGAACACCTCTTTTCCTCATTGTTCGTGTGTGAAATGAGTGTAGGATATCCCCAAGCAATGTAGGCACAGGATTCCGAGAGATGAAAATCTTGACAGCATTCACATCTATAAGCTGGTCAGGGTTTGGGAATAAGACCAACCCATAGATAAGAAGTGCCACAATCTCTTCAAAAGCTTGTAGATCTAGAGAATTCCAGCAGTCTTGTGCCTTCTCAAACAGAAACTTTGCCAAGAAACCCTTGACACCACTTCTGGTTTCCCAATGACCTTTGATATCAGATGGTTACAAGTGTAAGGCTTGAGCAACATCTTCAGGCTTTGGTTCTCTTTCCGTACCGTTGTAGGGTAGTTGATGGAGAATAGGAATCCTCAAGAGTTGAGAAAATTCCTCCAAAGTAGGTACTAGTTGGTAATCAGGGAATGTGAAACAGTGGTGTAGGGGGTCAAAGAACTGGAAGAGAACTTTCACCATGTCTTCTTCAATGTTGGAGTTGACCAAGTTGAGAAGTCTACCATATCTTTCACTAAAGAGAGAATTCTCTGGAATCTTGGAAGTGAGCTCCTTGAGTTGAGGAGGGATCCTCACAAGGGTGACCTGAATTCTTTTCCTGCGAAGAGATTCCATAACCTACAAAACAAGAACAAAGATGAATATCCAAACCCTTGAAATGGTTAGTGGATGCATATGATGCTTTATGATGTTCATGATGTATGCACAAGCATATGTACAAACAAGTCACACAAGATCCTAGTTTCAGGCTTGCATGAGGTTTCATAGGTAAGTACCCTCTTGAAGTTAGTTGGATCAACATGTCCTATAAATAGTAACCGGGTTCTAAGGAGCTCAATATCACTGGATTATTTTCTGTGTTCATTATTTCAGTTTGGCCACTTAACTGGCGACCGAAATATTCCAAGAAAACAACCCTCAATGAGTGTAGTATCGAGTATCTACCAACTTTAGACTGTACCAAAGTCGGTCATCTCACTACCCCTAATGAGGCCAAGATGGTCAAGTAAGGTTCTAAGAGTTCATTAGTGCTTCATGACATCACTCAGCGGCCCCGTATTCTCTTTGATTGACTCAAAGGCTACCGATACTCACAAATATGTCACGCTAATATAGCTATTGCTTCAACCATGTCAGTATACCCCGCACAGTTTCCACAACGTATTGCTATTTACCTATGAATGTTTCGCAAAAATCCAGGTGGAGGATTCAAACCCAAGCAAAAGAACCAAATGTAAAGCAATCAAAGCAAACAAGATAAGCATGAAAAGGTGATCTAAACCCTAAGATTACTCCACTTTTAGATTATCCCCAGCAGAGTCGCCAGTTCTGTGATACGGTGGGAGAACTGACTTGGGATTTTGCGTTTGTGTTTGCAAATGTTTCAGTTTAGCAAGAGTCGCCACAGACTTTTTATTTTATCCTAAGGAAAGGTCAAAAAGCACAGGAAAGACCTTTGAGATGTTTTCTTGGGTTTGGGGAGTAGATTATGAAAATGGAAGGTGCAAGCACCCTTTTCATCCATGGTTATCCATGGGCTCTTAGTTACTTGTTTAGATCACTTGCTTTTGCTTTTCAATTGTTTGAAATGGTGCTTTGTGTGTGGTTTTGAAAGATGTTTTGAAAAGAGGCCATCGTTGTGGCAACCTTTGTAATGATTCTTGTTTGAATGTATACAAAGGTATTTTTGTCTTTTGAAAAGATTTCAATGTTTGAAGGTTTGATTTGGGAAATGTTTTGAAATTGTGTTGTGAAGTGTGTTTGAAAAATAGCAAGGATGTTTTACAAGTTTTTGATAAAGTAACTAAGAGCTATCTACCCTAATTTAGTCAAAGATCTTTCCTAATGTTTTTAACCCTTTTGACAGTGTCATTTCACCATTGCATTTGGTGAACAACCTTGTGTTAGGATGTTAAACGGGACATACATAGGTCATCGTATAGACCATGATAGCAATTGTGTCAAGTATTTTGGAAAATTTTAGAGGGACTTGATCATTTTTGTTTAGGCAACCAAGATAGCTTCATCGAGGGACTACGATCTTTTGTTTTATTTTTGTTTTGCCAAAGTACCCAACATGCATAACATGACCCATTTTTGAAGGCAACAAGTGGGTTGTAACCCTAGGGGTGCAAGTGTGTATTGTGTTTGATTTTCATGTATTTTTGTCTTTGATTAGGTCAAGCTATTTGTTGATTTTGATTTTTGCATACAAACCCTAATTCTCTAATCATGGCATAATTGAAAGCGTAAAGTGCGAGAATTAAAAGGGCTAAGCTATTACAACATGATTATGGGGATTGGGATACAATCTTTGAATGGAGGTGTATTTGACAAGAAATATAAACCCTAATTTACTATTACATCCAAATTGAATTCAAATGCATAAATAATAAATGGACAATATTTAAATAAACAAAATAAATAAATATATCAAATGAAATGAACTATGCAAAAAAGGTTTTTGTTTACTTATGTATGTAAAAATATTTAATGTGAAAAATAAAGAAATAAATAAAAAGATTTATTTTTATTAGGTAAAGGGTAAAACCCTAATTTTATTTAAGAAAATAAATATGTTAATTATTTTATTTATATACAATAAAAATAAAATATTATATGTAAAAAAAAGTAAAAAAAGTATTTATTAAGTATATTTAATAATAAAAATAAAAGTGTAATATTTTATATTTTTATGCTAAAATATCTAATAAAATAAAAGTGTATATGTATGTATGTATATATATATATATATATATATATATATATATATATATATATATATATATATATATATATATATATATATATATATATATATATATATATATATATATATATATATATATATATATATATATATATATATATATATATATATATATATATATATATATATATATATATATATATATATATATATATATATTAATTATATTAAATATGTATAATATAAAACAAAATATGTACAAAATAAAGTATATTTAGAAAAATATTTTTAATGTGAATAAAAATAAAGAACAAAAATAAAAGTATAATTTATATATTATTTTCAAGTTTTAACAAATAAGATAAAAGTATTTAAAATGTTTTCTATGTTAGAAAAATAAAAATAAATGTGAAAAAATTATGAAAATATTTTTGAGCATTTTTTATATTTGGAAATAAATAAATAAAGTCAGAAATGAAAATAAAAATTCAAAAATATAAAAATACAAGAAATTGGGCCAGGGGGTGCAAAGAGGAAAAGGGGGGTGTCACAAGCAGCCAGGCCAAGCCCAGCCCAACACTTCATCTTCAACCTCTGGCTTTTGAAAAACGCGCGTATGCCCTGTACAAACTACCAGATCCTGTATACGAGCTCTATTGCAAAAACACATAACATCAAACTTGTAGAGAATTTCAAGATGATTCCAACCATATAAACAACTTGTATTAACTCTCAAAGACCAAAGAGAATTTCTCTGCCCCTAAAATCTGACTTAGTTTTTTCAGCATGTTCATGGATGAAATTCTCTTAGCACACTTAATATAAATGAAAACTGAGCATATGTACAACTTCATGGCAATGAATACTATATTTCTTATTCACAAACCTAAAGCTAAATGTTCCTAAATAGAGAGATAGGAAGTGGACAAAAACCTGTTTCAGTTGACTTCGTGTAGGGCAATGTAGATCTTTTCAACAAGGCTTGAGATGTCCAGGAGCTTGCTTGGACTTCACTCGACCTTCTCCAATAGCTAGCTTGCCTTGAATGTCCTTGAATCAGCCTATAGAACTCAACCTGCACAAGCTCAAAATTAAAATGGCAAACTCTGTAAATGGAGTTACAGTTGATGTTTGAGGTTTGGGATAGCTTGGGTGAGTTGAATGGAAGGTGTTTGAAGCAACTTGGGGCAAAACACACGAGCCAAATGAGCTATGGAACTCAAGTTGCAGATTCTGCCATGTTTTGCCGAGGGAATGTGATTTCTGGCTATGGGGTGTTTAGAGGCTCAAGCAATCGTGTTTCTAGCTCAAAGGGGTGTGAGAAAGATGTTCAAACTGTTTGCATAAGTTGGTATTGGCTGGTATTCAAGTTCTAAGGTTTTGGACAAGTTTCTTGTTTTTGAAGTAAAAATGTGGAAGTGATTGGAACAGGCCTGTACAGGCTATCCTTATGCTTGCATCTCTTGCCCTTGGTCCCTCCAACTTGTGGATTTGATTAGCTGCAAAAGATTTGGATCAATGCTCAAGAAATCAGTTTTGACAAAAAGCAAGATTTAAGCAAAAATGGAAATTTGCCTTTTTCTACTTAGGGCTTAATTTTATGTACAATGTCCAAATGACCAAAACAAAAGCTTAGACTGATGATTTGCATTTAATTATGGAGTGTGAAATGGTTTAGAGGCCTGTAAACTAGTGTAAGGCATGCTGACTTGAAATTGCAACTTGTATGAACATGAATATGCCATGGATGAAAAATGAGTTTTTGCCAACTTCAAGCCTTCGATTCTCCCTAACCACAAATGTGTTTGAGGAGTTCTTGGACAATTTGTAAAGCTTGCAACATGATATATAATCCATCTTTGAAATGCAACTTGACATTCCAAGTGGAACTATGTGAAAAATGGCCAAGAAGATAGGTCAAAATCCTGCCTAAACTAGGGTAAAATTTCACTAAGTTAAAAGTTTTAGGGACCCTTGTTCCAAAAATCATAACTTGAGATCCAAGATTATTTTGAGAAAACTTTGTGAATAAAAGTTGTAGACTTTGTGTAGGACTACAACTTTCATGTTGTAAGTTTTGTTTGAATCCAAATGCATCATGGTGAAAATGTTGGGCAAAGTTAGGAAAAATTAAGAAAATTTCAACTTTAAACCCTAATTTGCAATTTTGGGTTTCTTGATGAACAAGTTTCATATTTTGACACAGCTTGATGAAAAATGACCCTTGGCACTTGGTTTTGACCAAAAAGTCAAAGTTTGACTTTTCAATGTACAGTCAAATTTTGATCAGTTGACTGAAAAATTCATCGTCAATCTAATGCAATTGAGGTCTTTTGAACTTGTTGAATAGGTCAAGATGATGCCATTGAGTCCTTGAGTCCATGGTTGAGCTTAATTTTCCATTGGCTAGGTCAAAAAAGTTAGAAATTGCCTTTGTACAGTCAAAACTCTAAAAATGACCATTTTGCCCTTTTGGTGATCTGATCAAATTTCTTGTGGAGTTGTGGTCCAAACTTGATCAAATGGTTCATATGAGTTCATAATGTTGATGTGGGTCAAAATTCATGAGGTTTGACTGTAAATTGGCCACAATTGACTTTTTCCTTAATACAGCTGATTTCTAGGTCAATTGTCCAATTGACTGGGCAAAAATTTGATCCAAGACTTGAAACTTGGTATGAACAAACTTATGAGTCCAATATGAAGTATGAAAGTCATTTTGAGCATTGAAGGTCCAAAACTCCATGTGCAAACTCAAACCCTAATTTAGGTCATCAGTGCAAGGAGATGTCTTGAGCAGTGCAAACCCTAGCTTGGTCTTGAGTTCAAAGAGCCTTGTGATGAGAAATGTTGATAAAATGAGAGGGAAAATTTTGGGGTACAACACCCATAAGATTTGAGTTTCCAAACTCCCATTCCCCAGCGGAGCCAGAAAACTTTGAACTACAAACCCTCAGCGAAGATGAAACTTTCTTCCCCAACGGAGTCCAAAACTTCAACCTTTAAACCCCGGTGGAGATCATCCGGTTTCCTCCTTTGTCCCTGAAGAGTCACTTTAAAACTAGGTAATCCCCCAGAGAGTTATTCTTCCCTGGTGAAGTCGCCACATCAAATCGCCACGCCATTGAGATCCCCGCCATAAACTATTCAGTTTTCCCCTGATACCCCCTAACGGAACGAAGATTTTCATTCTTGAAGTCCCCATTAGATTGGCCTACAACCCAAACTCCTATTTTTCCTAGCAGTTTGACTTCTCCCCACGGAGGATATCAAAAATCTTGAATCTCCAGTAGTGGTCGTGGATTTATTTTTCCCCCATGGAGTTATTCCCCAGCAGAACGAAGATTCTCGTTCTCATTTCTCCAGTGGAAGCCTCCAAGGTTTCAATCCCCCAGTAGAGGTCTTCAGAGTTTCCCTATTCCCCAGCCGAGTAAGGATTCCCATTGGTGTACCCCCCAACTATGGTCATCAAAGTTCTCTGGATTCCCCAAGCAGGTTTCTCAAGCAGACTTAATGATTCCTACATCCCTGTAGAATTTGTCAAGGTTCTCGTTAATTCCCATAAGTCACCAAGGATTTTTCTATCTCCGACAGCGGTCCATAATTTATTTTCCCCGGCAGCAGTCGAAGATTTCATTATCTCCAGCTATCAAGGATATAGTTTCCTCAGCAAGACAGCTAATCAGCTTACATGTGCATATATTACATTCATATATCATAAGCATTAATAAAACACATTATGTTGCATCATACATGTCATGCAACATAACCTTATGTTTTAGCTAACATTTTACCCTTTTTAGGATAAGATTAAAAGCTACCTTTAACAAATATTCAAAGATTTCAGATACAGTATGGATACACCCAGACACAGAGGTCATTCTATTACTCATTCAAAATTCCACAATCAGATACAGACTAGATACACTCTAGACACGGAATCCATTCTATTTCTCATTCAGATTCAGCTATCAACTTCAGGTTCAGATATACTCCAGACACGGAAGTCATTCTGTCACTTGTCCAGATCCCAGTTACAGTATGGATACACCCCAAACACGGAGGTCATTCTATTACTCATTCAGATTTCTTATTCAGATACAGTATGGATACACCCAGACACATAGGTCATTCTATTACTCATTCAGAATTCCACAATCAGATACAGACTAGATACGCTCCAGACACGGAAGCCATTCTATTTCTCATTCAGATTCAACTATCAACTTCAGGTTCAGATATACTCCAGACACGGAAGTCATTCTGTCACTTGTCCAGATCCCAGTTATAGTATGGATACACCCCAGACACGGAGGTCATTCTATTACTCATTCAGATCTCTTATTCAGATACAATTTGGATACACCCCAGACACGGAGGTCATTCTATTACTCATCCAGATCCCAATTATAGTACGGATACACTCCATACACAGAAGTTATTCTGCTACTCATACGAATCTCAATTTCAGATACAGTCCAGATACGCACCAGACACGGCTGCCATTCTATCACTCATTCGAAATTTATCCCCTGCCCATAGATGCTCCTTACACGGATGCTTTTCTGTCGCCCATTCAGAATTCAGATAAAATGCAGATACACTCCAGACACAGCAGTCATTCTGATATTCATTCAAGAATTAAATCCAGAAAAAAATCAGATACTGTTGTACCCTAAAATTTTCCCTCCCATATTTCTCAAGACATGTCAAGAATAATCTCCAAATGGCTCAAAGTTGCTCAAGAGTTGGACAGTCAAGACATCTCCTAAGGCAGTCAACCTCAAATTAGGGTTTTGTGTTGCATCAAGGTCCATGCATCCAAATGACCTCAAGTTCTCCCCAATGTCCTAGTATGTTCTCAAGTTCATCCATGTCAAATTTCATGCCTTGCATAGGAAGTTTGGTCAGTCAATTGCTCAAGAGGTCCAAAAATCAACCGTGTTAGGGCAAAAGTCAACTGTGACCTACAAATAGTCAAACTTCAAGATTTTTTGTCAACTTTCTCATTTTGAAGGATAATTAATCATTTTATCAAGGTTTTATCATGATTCATCAAGGATTGCTCAAAATTCATCAAGATTAAAAAGTTGCTAAATTAGGGTTTTGTAGGAAAAGTTGACTCAACTTTGACCAAGCATAACTTTCTCATACTTTATGATAAATGACCCATCCAAATATCATTTTGAATAGGATGAAATTTCATACAATCCATATTCACACCCCAAGATCAATAAATGCACTCACAAAAAGTTACAAATTTGGACATTATAGGTCATTTTTGAAAGTCAACAAAAACACCTTTTTTGCCAAAGCTTATAACTTTAGAATGGAATATCAAAATGATATGATACCAAAAGGGTTGGTTATAGGGCATCTTAAGGTTTCTAAAAATTCCAAGAACACTTCCAAAAGTTCAAAATTGAAGAAGTTATGCATTATTGAAGTTGGACATTTTTCCAAAATTGCCAAAAGTCAACTATCACCAAAACTTCAAATTTTGTTAAATGGGCCCACTTTTTTCCACTTGATTTGATCTTGTCACACTACACACGTGTCCTATATTCAGTCTTATGTCCATTCATTGATTTTTCTATTTTATTTGATTTTTATTGAATTAATTCGTTTTAAATCAATTTAAATCCAAATAAAATCTAAATATTGATAACTTGGTATCTTTTTGATTGATACAGGCCTTAATTGTCATCATGGACAAGATCAAACTCGTATCAAGCCATATCATGCACAAAATATTGGATTTGGAATGAAATTGGAAGTTTTTTTAATGGAGGATCATATCATATCTCCAAGCATTGATTTACAAAGATTCAAGCCCAAATTTTTAACCTAATGCATTGCCTTATACATATACAAGCTAAGGAGGCACGAATCAAGGGCTAGAGGCTGCATAAACATCAAAACCAAAACTTGAAAAAGCTTGAAAACGCTTGGAACTGAAATCTTGGTTAGAGGCGAATTCAAAGGAAAAACTCAACGTGGATCAATTGTTGGACATCCACTGAAGCAAGACCAACCCCTAACAAGCTTGCATACTCATTCAGAAGCGCTGTAAGTCCTACAAAACACGACCCTGCCTTTGAAATCGCATACTCATATTCCTGTGTTTTCTTGCCAAAATCTTTACACAATCATGTTTATCATTCCCTTTAGAAACTTTTGGCATTATTTGATTGTGTTTTCATAGCCTGTAACCCCCTAGCCGATTCTAGGGTTCTTGGTATTCGTTTTTGGGCATTTTTGCTACAGGTAAAATTAAGGCAAATGATGGACATAGGCGTGTTCAGGAGGGAGAGACGAACAAGACCATGGCTTTAGATTGAATTTTCATGGCTTGGATTTGGTTTTAGGTTCAACCTGGATTTGGTTTTAGGTTCAACCTGGATTTTTGCTGCAGATACGAATCCGCAGGTAATCCCTGTAGAAATCCAAGGACAGGGACGAAGACGTGTCCCCATCCCATTCGTTGGGTTGAATGTTTCGCGCTTTTATTTTTTTAATTCTGGCATTTGACTTGTTTCCAATATAATGATTAGTTGGTATTCCACTAACAAGTGAAACATAGTGGCGCAATGGCCAGGCGAGCGTGTGAAATCCAATGGGACCTGGGTTCGAATCCCAGGTCCCCTATATTGCATATTATTATTTTGTTTCAGGTATTCAGGTGCGTCTCAGCAAATATGGTACATCATACATCTTCATCCAGATGCCTGCCAGATGGCCCTAGGCCAGATCTGGTGGCCAAGATTACAAATCCATCATATTCCTTAGTCAACCAACGCATATGGAATTGCAGAAGTCAACGAGAGCCAACGTTAATGGGCCTTGGAAATTGCCAGTTTCACCTCCTTGCAGGCCCAAAACCACCCCTTGGTTATTCTTTTTTGCTTTTTATTTATTTATTTATTTATTTATTTATTTGTTTTGCTTAATTATTATTTTTATTATCACTAACCAATTAAATAATTTTTTCTCATAAAATCAAAAACACAAAAATACATTTTATTTATTAAAATTAAATTCAACTTTATTTTTGTAAATAAATTAATTAAATTAACTTAGTTTTAATTAGGTATAATTTGTAATATCTTTTGCAAATAATTAAAATTAATGTAGAAAATTAGGTTTTACTAATCTTTAATCAAATTTATTTTATTTCCTTAAATAGCCAAAAATCCAAAAAAAAATCTTTTAATTAATGAATTAATTTATTTATTTAATTAACTTAGATCTAATTTCTTTTTAATCCAAAATAAACCAAAAAATGCTTTCTTTCAAAAAAGGGTCAAAACCCTAAAAATTTCGCATTCGATTTAATTTCTTGCACGCGATTTATTTTACCATAGTGATGTAATTGTTTCCCAGAATGTAATAGATTTTAACTAGGACTTTATTTTATCGCTTTATTTTATTTTCCGCATTTTAATTTCAAGGGTTGTTTTTGGCGATGTAAATACCCGACGCCTTGTAATAGTTAAATTTAATTTCCGCAATTTAATTTCCGCAATCTATACACTGTTAGATGTTTGATAATAGGGAATGCATGACAAGATCAAATGTATGAACTTAAAATCAACATAGCTCACCCATGACATGTACAAAGATAAAATTAAGTGAAATAACACACTCGCACATGCGTACTCTTAGGGTACACCTCACTTGGTTGCCTTCGAACGTGGTCATTGAGTATAGAAAGTTTTAGAGGTCGCCCTCTTGTCCAAAGATCATAGTTGCCTCGAAACGGTTGCCTCGGAAAAATGATCTAAGACATTAGAGTTACCGCTAAGGCGTCCTAACATTGCTTTAGTGACCACACGTCCCTTAATCGAATTTACCCTTAAAACTCCAACGACGATGCTACCTACTCATCAATAGTGGGCTAGCATTGTTTAAAGGACATTAGCACAATTTAATTCCCTTTTCGAGTAGGTAGATGGTTCTTAAGTACTTGCTCTCTCAAAACAAAATAAAAACTTTTCGCACTTACACCTTTCAAACAAAAACTTCTTTCAAACCCACAAACACAAAGAAAAGCAAAATTTTGAAAACACTTTGAGCAAGTACCTAAGAGCCCGTGGATAACCACCGATGGAAAGGGTGCTAACACTTTCCCTTTCTATAATCTACCCCCCGGACCCGAGAAACATCTCGAAAAAGGAATTTTTCTGTGCTTTTTTCCTTTCCTTGTTGGATAAAATAAAAGAAGGTGGCGACTCTTGCTTACCGCGACATTTTGCAAAAACAAACGCAAAATGCGAACCAACATTCCAAAAACAGTCAGTTCTCTCCCACCGTATCACAGAACTGGCGACTCTGCTGGGGAAATAAAAAGTGGGGTGTACCTTAGGATTAGATCATTGTGTTTTCAATTGTATGCTTTGTATGATTTATATTTGTGGGCTTGTATCGGAGTTACTATAGATCCTAACCCGGATCTAGGGGTACCCTTTAGGTAAGTAGCAATAAACTGTGAGGGAACTGTATGGCGTAGACCGATACGGTTGAAGCAGTAGCTACGTTAGTGTGGCACTTTAGATTGTACCGATATCCCTTGTGTTGGAACGAGGAGAATATGAGTCATCTAAGGGGTCATTAAACACCAACTGACCTTAGAACCTTTAAATTGACCAACTTGGCCATAGAACAGTAGCAGTATGCTACATTCATTGAGACTAAACTCTCGCGATGATTCCGGCCGCAAGAAAAGGTTGCTGAACTGGAATTATGATCGATTGAGGGTAGTCAGTGATATTGAGATCCTTTAGAACCCGGTTACTATTTTTAGGACAGGTTTAAACCAACTGAACTGAAAGAGGGAAGTACCTAAACTCCTTTCCAGCCTGAAATCTAAGGGCTCTCTGTGTGACTTGTGTGCCTTTACCATGTTTGCCATTTGTGAATACTTGTGACGTGCTTTCTATCATGACATCATGACACCATTGCATACATCTTGCATTGGACTAACCTATTTCAAAGACAGGAGGGATTCATCTTTGTCCTGTTTTGTAGGTCATTATGATGCCCATGCGTAGGAATACCATCCGGATCAACTTTGTTCAGGTTCCCACTTTGCTTAAAGATCTGATTGCAAATATGCTTGATACTACTTCTTTCCTCAGGAGACATGGTTATCTTCTCAGTTTGGTCACCTCCAAATTTGACGAGCAGATGATGAGTGTTTTGGTCCAATTCTATGATCCATTGCACCGTTGTTTTACTTTCCAGGACTACCAGCTGGTTCCCACTTTAGAAGAGTTCTCTGAGCTGCTCGGTATCTCTGTTCTGGAGCAAACCCCGTTTACTGGTTGGGAAAAGGTTCTTAGGCCCGAAGAGATTGCTGCAGCCCTTCATTTGACCAAAGAGGAGGTAATGCCTAATTGGGAGACTAGAAGTGGAGCAAAGGGATTTCTGACTAAGTTCTTGGTTGGTAAAGCTAATTATTTCTGGGATAGTCTAGACTTCAAGGCATTCGAGGATATTCTGGCTCTTCTGATATACAGCTTGGTATTGTTTCTGAACTCTGACTCCTTTGTTGATGTTAATGCGGTGAAAATCTTCATCTCTCAGAATCCGGTACCCACTCTCTTGGGTGACATTCTTCATCAGCTCTATGCTCGTACTGCCCGAAATCGGGGAACCTTGATGTGTTGTGCTCCCTTATTGGCAAGGTGGTTTATTTCGCACCTTCCCAAGTCAGTGTTGAAGAACAAAGAAGGTATGGGCTGGGCTTATCGGGTTATGTCTCTCTCACATAATGACATCATTTGGACTCTTAAGGGTATGGACGAGATGGCCGTTATTGATCGTTGTGGGGAGTACCCAAATGTTCCACTGTTAGGAACCCATGGAGGAATTTTTTACAACCCGTGCTTAGCCTTACGTCAGTTTGGGAGAGCCAGAAGAGAAGGACCTCATGAGCTGTTAATGCCTAATATCATCTTTGACTTTCAAGGAGATAGCGATGAGCAACATCGCAGATTCATAAGGGCTTGGGATAGGGTTCACCAATCTGATCCACATGAGCTGGGTCCAAAGACTTCACTTCCAATGGAGCCATATCTCAGATGGGTCCGTATCCGTGCCCAGAAGCTGGGTATGCCATATGAAGCCGTCCGGCCTATCATTGTGGAAATTGCTAATGAAGAAGGGGTTATTCCAACCATCCTCCATCCTCATATGCCCACTGACATTGGGGCACTGAAAAGGTCTTGGATGCAACTGAGAGAAGAACGAGATTCTTACCAAGAGAAGTTCAATTAGCAAGAGCAGAAGATCCAGAGGCTGACTAAGCAGTTGGAGAACGAGCAGATTCTCAATGACTATGTCCGCACTGATAAGAAGAGACCATGGGAGCATTGATTGACCTTTGATGTTTTCCTTTCCAGTTTTATTTACTTTTCAGTATTTCCATTCTTGTAACGCCTTAAGGGCAATTTGTTGAACAATTTGAATTACAAAGTTTACCTAATAAAGTGTGTTTCATTTCTTGTTTACAAATTTGAATCTCCCGATTGTCTTTGAAATCATAATCATACACATTTCATCCCATGCACTTCATAAACAGGTACCCATTACAGGTCTCTTATCTTCTTCGCTGTTTATTTCAGCACTCATCATGTCTGCTGAACCTTCAACTGAGCAAGCCATCAAGCCCCTACAGGCCCAGAATGCCCAATTCCAAGAGCTGTTCATGAATCTAGCTAAGGGTCAGCAAGACCTGAAGACCCTGATTCTGAAAGAGAAGAAGAAGAAGAAGAAGAAGAGGATAATCCTGTTCAACACAGGGCACCGGTTTGGAAACAGGATATAGAATGAAGTTGATCTGACCACCTCATCTGGAGGGAAAGATAGTCAAGAGGAAAGGAGGGCTCCTAGCCCTATGGTCTCCGACAACGAGACAGACTTTGATGAAGAATAATATCCTCCTGCTGAGGATAGATACAAGCAACTGGAAGACCACTTGAGTGCGATGGAAGTTCAAAAGGTGCCTGGTCTGGACTTTGGTGATCTGGGTCTATCATCTGGGGTAGTAATTCCCCACAAATTCAAGGCACCAGCCTTTGCTAAGTATGATGGGGTTTCTTGTCCGAAGCTGCACCTCCGGTCATATGTAAGGAAGATTCAGCCGTATACCGCTGATAAGAACCTATGGATCCATATCTTTCAAGACAGTCTCTCGGGGACTCAGCTTGAATGGTTCTACCAGTTGGACGGAGCCAGTATTCGCAGTTGGGAAGATTTGCCTGCTGCTTTCTACAGGCAGTACCAGTACAATTCCGACCTCGCTCCCACGCGTACCCAACTCCAGGGTATGTCAATGGGAACAGGCGAAGGATTCAAAGATTATGCTCAGAAGTGGAGAGACCTCGCCGGAAGAGTACAACCACCCTTGGCTGATCGGGAGCTTGTGGACATGTTTCTGGGGACCTTGGCCGGTCCATTCTTCAATCATCTAATTGGAAGCTCTTCATCTGGGTTTATAGAGCTTATTTTGACCGGTGAAAGGATTGAGGCTGGTATTAAGGCTGGTAAGATACAGAAGGGTGCCTCATCAAGCACCAAGAAGAAGCCCTTTAAGAAGGAGTCAAGTGCTGTCTACAGTTTGAAAAAACATAATAGACCTGAACAGCGCCAAGCTGTCAATGCGATTGTTATTTCAAAACCTGCTGGTGCTCCTTAGCACAACAATCAATAGAAGGATGAGAGACCTCGAAGGCAATTCACCCGTCTCAACATGACCTTATCTCAGATTCTGCCACAATTGCTGAAGACCAATCTGGTGATTCCAAAGGAAGCCCCAAAGAATCCAAATATTACATCACCAAAGTATAACCCTAATGCCTGCTGTGCTTTTCACTCTGATAGCCCGGGGCATAATACGGATGATTGCTGGGTTTTGAAGAACAAGGTACAAGACTTGATCGATGCGAACGAGATTGAGTTCAGAGCACCAGAGAAGCCTAAACAAGACGCAGGGGTGAATGCTATCAGGGATGACGATGATGAAGAGTTTGATATCGACAGTTGGATCTACTCGACTGCCCATGGTGGATTAAGCAACTGGACAACAAAGGATTCTATGCCCGTTTCTGTGATCACCCAGTAATGAAACTTTTTGTTTTGAATATGTAACAGACAATATTTTAAACTTTATGGCCCGGTGTCTTACCCGAGGCACCGTGGCTTCATTTGTGAGGGCTTTATGTGTGTCATTTTCATATATCATTAATAAAATCATTGGACGTTCTTGCATTTCAAATTTTGCGCTCCTTGTTTTTCTTTATTATATATTGCAAAACAGCTATTTACACACACTCACATATACAGGTCCACATCCACTCTAGATCTCACTGGTAACGACTCTGCTACTGCCAGTTATGAATTTGAAAACCCGATCAACTTAGCCGAAGACGAAGGTGAAGATGATTGTGAAGTGCCTGGTGAACTCGCAAGACTGTTACTCCAGGAAGAGAGGGTTACTTATCCACATGAAGAGCCGGTGGAATCAGTGAATCTGGGTATAGATATAGACAAGAAGGAAGTCAAGATCGATGCAAACCTAGAAGCTAGTGTGAAGCAACGGTTAATTTAGATGCTGCACGACTACGTTGAGATCTTTTCCTGGTATTACAAAGATATGCCTGGTTTGGATACTGATATTGTGGTTCATCGCCTGCCTACCAAGGAAGACTGTCCTCCAGTGAAACAGAAGGTCCTCCGAATGCGCCCAGAGATGTCTGAGAAAATCAAGGCTGAGGTTATGAAACAGTTTGACGCCAGTTTTCTAGCAGTTACTTCTTACCCTCAGTGGGTTGCCAATGTGGTTCCTGTGCCGAAGAAGGACGGTAAGGTTCAAATGTGTGTTGACTACAGGGATTTGAACAGGTCAAGCCCAAAGGATGATTTCCCTCTACCTTATATTGACGTTCTGGTTGACAACACTGCTCAGCATAAAGTCTTTTCCTTTATGGATGGTTTCTCCGATTATAATCAGATCAAAATGGCTCCCGAAGACATGGAGAAGACAACCTTTGTTACTCAGTGGGGTACCTTTTGCTACAAGGTCATGCCTTTTGGACTGAAAAATGCTGGGGCAACGTATCAGCGTGCCATGGTTGCTTTGTTTCATGACATGAGATTGAAGTATACGTCGATGATATGATTGCAAGGTCCAAAACTGAGGAAAAACACCTTGACCATCTGCAGAAGCTGTTTGACAGATTGAAGTTGTACAAGCTGAGGTTAAACCCGAACAAGTGCACCTTCGGGGTGAGGTCTGGTAAACTGCTAGGTTTCATCGTGAGCGACAAAGGTATTCAAGTGGACCCTGCAAAAGTGAAAGCCATACAGGAGATGCCCGCTCCTAGAATAGAGAAAGAAGTCAGAGGCTTCCTGGGACAACTGAACTACATTGCCCGATTCATCTCGCACATGACTGCTACTTGTGAACCAATCTTCAAGCTACTGAAGAAAGATCAAGTGGTACATTGGAATCATGAATGTCAGGCCGCTTTCGAAAGGATCAAAGAGTATCTCCAAGAGCCACCTATACTGATGCCTACAGTTGAAGGGAGACCTTTGATCTTATACTTGACAGTACTCGACAACTCAATGGGGTGTGTGTTGGGTCAACATGACGAGTCTGGCCGAAAAGAGCATGCTATTTATTACCTTAGCAAAAAGTTTACCGACTGTGAGACCCGATACTCGTGGCTCGAGAAAACTTGCTGCGCTTTGGCATGGGCTGCTCACCGGCTAAGACAGTATATGTTGACTCACACTACTCTATTGATATCAAAGATGGATCCAATCAAGTATATCTTCGAAAAGCCTGCCTTATCTGGAAGAATAGCAAGACGGCAGATGATCTTGACTGAGTATGACATCCAATTTACGACCCAAAAGGCAATCAAGGGAAGTGTGTTGGCAGACCATTTGGCACATCAGGCAGTGGATGATTACCAGTATATGAACTTTGAATTTCCGGACGAGAATATCATGTTGATAACTGATTGTGAGACACCTGGACCGGATGAAGGACCTGAAGAAGGATCCTGATGGTCTGTGTACTTTGATGGAGCTTCGAACGCTTTGGGTAATGGCATTCGCACCGTGATCATATCTCCTAAGGGCTCCCATACTCAGTTTAGCGCCTGTGATACGGGGGGAAGAGAACTGGCTGTTTTTGGAATGCTGGTTCGCGTTTTGCGTTTGTTTTCGCAAAATGTCGCGGTAAGCAAGAGTCGCCAACGTCTTTTATTTTATCCAACAAGGAAAGGAAAAAAGCACAAAAAAATTCCTTTTTTGAGACGTTTCTCGGGTCCGAGGGGTAGATTATAGAAAGGGAAGGTGTTAGCACCCTTTCTATCTGTGGTTATCCACGGGCTCTTAGGTACTTGCTCAAAGTGTTTTCAAAATTTCTTTTCTTTGTGTTTGTGGGTTTGAAAGGAGTTTTTGTTTTGAAAAGGAGTGTAAGTGCGAAAAGTTTTGTTTTGTTTTAAAAGGAGCAAGTACTTAAGAACCATCTACCTACTCGAAAAAGGAATCAATTTGTACTAATGTCCTTTAGACAATGCTATCCCACTATAGATGAGTAGGTAACACCGTCGTTGGAGTTTTAAGGGTCAATTCGATTAAGGGACGTGTGGTCACTAAAGCAATGTTAGGACGCCTTAGCGGTAATCCTAATGTCTTAGATCATTTTTCCGAGGCAACCGTTTCGAGGCAACTATGATCTTTGGACAAGAGGGCGACCTCTAAAACTTCTTATACTCAATGACCAAGTTCGAAGGCAACCAAGTGAGGTGTACCCTAAGAGTGCGCATGTGCGAGTGTGTTATTTCGGTTAATTTTATCTTTGTACATGTCATGGGTGAGCTATGTTGATTTTAAGTTTATACATTTGATCTTGTCATGCATTCCCTATTTATCAAACATCTAACAGTTTATAATTTACGGAAAATAAATTATGGAAGATTAAATCTAAACTATTACAAGGCATCGGGTATTTACATCGCCAAAAACAACCCTTGAAATTAAAATGCGGAAAATAAAAGAAAGCGATAAAATAATTTAAAGTCCTATTTAAAGCTATTACATTACGGAAGCAAGTACAATAATATGAAAATATGGATCGCGTGCGAGAAAATTAAATCGGGCGCATTTTTAGGGTTTTGACCCTTTTTTTGAAAGAAAGTGATTTTTTTGTCATTTTTGAATTAAAAGAAATTAATTTAAGTTAATTAAATAAATAAACTAATTAATTAAGAAAAAAGGATTTTTAGATTTTGGATATTTAAAGAAATAAAATAAATTTGGTCAAAGTTAGTAAAAACCTAATTTTCTACATTAATTTTAATTATTTGCAAAAGATATTAAAAATTATACCTAATTAAAACTAAGTTAATTGAATTAATTTATTTACAAAAATAAAGTTGAATTTAATTTTAATAAATAAAATATATTTTTGTGTTTTTGATTTTATGAGGAAAAATTTAATTGGTTAGTGGTAATAAAAATAATTAATAAAACAAATAATTAAATAAAAGAAAGAAAGAAAAAAGAAATAACCAAGAAGGGGGTGTTGGGCCTAAAAGGATGGCGAAAATAGCAGCTTAGTGGCCCAACTGACGCTGGCCTGGGCTGACTTTCCATGATTCCCTGTGGCGTGTTGACTTTAGTGTAGGATGAACTTTCATTCATGGCCACCAGATCTGGCTTGGGGGCCATCTGGCGCCTTGAGATCTGAAGGAATATGATGGACCACACTTGCTATAGTGCATTGGAATATCTATGGAAAAATAACAATATGCAAATATGGTGGACCTGGGATTCGAACCTAGGTCCCATTGGATTTCATACAACACGCTTGCCATTGGACCACTGTGTTTCATTTGTTAGTGGAATAACAACTAATCATTATATTGGAAACAAGTCACATGCCAGACTTAAAAAAAAAGTGCGAAATATTCAAACCAACGAATGGGATGGGGACACGTCTTCGTCCCTATCCTTGGAATTATACAGAGATTACCTGCGGATTTATATCCGTAGCTAAATCCCTAGATCGATCCTAAAACCAATTCCAAGCCATAAAAATTCAATCTAAGACCATGGTCATGTTCGTCTCTTCCCCCTGAGCATGTCCATGTCCATTAACAGTGCTGATTTTACCTGTAGAGAAAATGCCCAAAAACGAGGAACAAGAACCCTAGAATTGGCTAGGGGGTTACAGGCCATGAAAATGCAATTCAATAATGCCAAAAGTTTCTAAATGGAACGATAAACATGATTGTGCAAAGATTTTGGCAAGAAAACGCAGGAATATGAGTATGCGATTTCAACTGAAAGGCGGGTTTCAGAGATACTTACAGCGTGTTTTAGGAGATTAATGGCCTTGCTTTTGATTTCTATAGACTCAGTGGATGTCCAGCAAGAGGATAGCGTGGAGATTTGGCTTTGAATCAGCCTCTAGATGTGATTTCAGTTTCCAACTTTTTTGAAAATTTTCCAAGTTGTGTTCTTGTGATTTTGCAGCCTCTTTTTTTCTAATTCGTGTGCCTCTAGCTTGTATAAGTATTATGGAATGCATTAGGTCAAGTCTTGGGCTTTGAATCTTTGTGCATTGATGATTGAAGATGTGATATGATCCTCCATTAAAACGCTTCCAAAAATGTCCAAATTCCATCTTTTTGTTCATGATATGGCTTGATTCGGATTTGATTGTGTACATGATGATATTTAAGACCTATATCAATCAAAAATATACCAAGTGATCAATGTTTAGATTTTATTTGGATTTAAATTGATTTAAAATGAATTAATTCAATAAAAATAAAATAAAATAGAAAAATTAATAAATGGACACAAGACTGAAGATAAGACACATGTGTAGTGTTACAAGATCAAATCAAGTGGGAAAAGTGGGCCCATTTGACAAAATTTGAAGTTTTGGGGATAGTTGACTTTTGGCAATTTTGGAAAAATGCCCAACTTCAACAACGCATAACTCCTTCAATTTTGAACTTTTGGAGGTGTTCTTTGACTTTTTAGAAACCTTGAGATGTCCTCTAACCAAAACATTTGGTCTCATCTCATTTTGATATTCCATTATCAAGTTATAAGCTTTGGCAAAAAAGGTGTTTTTGTTGACTTTCAAAAATGACCTATAATGTCCAAATTTGTAACTTTTTGTGAGTGCATTTCTTGATCTTGGGGTGTGAATATGGACTTTAGGAAATTGAATCCTCTTCAAAATGAGCTTTGGATGGGTCATTTATCATAAATTATTAGAAAGTTATGCTTGGTCAAAGTTGAGTTGACTTTTCCTGCAAAACCCTAATTTAGCAACTTTTAAATCTTGAGGAATCTTGAGCAATCCTTGATGAATCATGATCAACCCTTGATCAAATGATGAATTATCCTTAAAAATGAGAATGTTGACAAAAAATATTGAAGTTTGACTATTTGTAGGTCATAGTTGACTTTTGCCCTAGCACAGTCGATTTTTGGACCTCTTGAGCAATTGACTGACCAAACTTCCTCTGCAAGGCTTGAAATTTGACATGGATGAACTTGAGAACATATTAAGATATTGGGGAGCACTTGAGGTCATTTGTATGTAAGGACCTTGAAGCAACACAAAACCCTAATTTGAGATTGACTGCCTTAGGAGATAATTTGACTGCCCAACTCTTGAGTAATTTTGAGCAACTTGGAGATTCTTCTTGCAATGTCTTGAGAAATATGGGAGGGAAAATTTTGGGATACAACAGGTACCCCTGTTCAATCTTCTTAAACCTGAGGATATAGATTGGCTTTGGGCCTTTCATGATCCAAAGGTGGAAGGTGATTGAACACTAGAGTGCCCAGAAATTTGCACTCACATGAAGTGGTATTAGCATCGTGATGTCGGGAATGGGCTTACAGATTCCATTTGGAGATTGTTGGTAGGTGGTATGAACTTCTACTGGAATGCAAATCAGGGAGATCTTATCAGCGATCTGACTGAACCAGAGGAGGTCTTGTCTTCTTTGACGGGATTGGCATCAGAAAAATCTTTAGGAATCGATTTAACTGGTTTTGTCTCTTTTGACTGGATTGGCCTCAGAAAAATCTTTAGGAATCGATTTAATTGGTTTTGTCTCTTTTGATTGTATTGGCCTCAGAAAAATCTTTAGGAATCGATTTAACTGGTTTTGTCTCTTTTGACTGGATTGGCCTCAGAAAAATCTTTAGGAATCGATTTAACTGGTTTTGTCTCTTTTGACTAGATTGGCCTCAGAAAAATCTTTAAGAATCGATTTAACTGGTTTTGTCTCTTTTGACTGGATTGGCCTCAGAAAAATCTTTAGGAATCGATTTAACTGGTTTTGTCTCCTTTGACTGGGTTGGCCTCAGAAAAATCTTTAGGAATTGATTTAACTGGTTTTGTCTCCTTTGACTGCGTTCGCATCAGAAAAATCTTTAGGAATAGATTTAACTGGTCTTGTCTCCTTTGACTGCATTTGCATCAGAAAAATCTTTAGGAATCGATTTAACTGGTCTTGTCTCCTTTGACCGCGTTCGCATCAAAAAATCTTTAGGAATCGATTTAACTGGTCTTGTCTCCTTTGACTGTGTACGCATCAGAAAAATCTTTAGGAATCGATTTAACTGGTCTTGTCTCCTTTGACTGCGTTCGCATCAGAAAAATCTTTAGGAATTGATTTAACTGGTCTTGTCTCCTTTGACCGCGTTCGCATCAGAAAAATCTTTAGGAATCGATTTAACTGGTCTTGTCTCCTTTGACTACGTTCGCATCAGAAAAATCTTTAGGAATCGATTTAACTGGTTCATAGGAGGTCTTTGATATAGCTGAGAACTTAACTGGATCTTTCCTGAAAGGCAAAGGTCAGTCATATGCAATGCATGATATGGATCAAGCAATGATGTTCTCAACATAAATGAGATTGTATGGTACGGTGCGTTTATGCATGTATTATGATGTATGGAAATGTAATGTTTTTGCTAGGGAAAGTAAATCCCGGATAGCTGCTGGAGAATAGTGTTGAATTCTTCGTTTCCGCTGGGGATGACGAACGAAGATGACTCTGAGAATAAACCTGTAGGAAAAGATAACTCCGTTGGGGAATAAACTGATGAGGAGGTTCCTCTATGGGGAAGAGATGCTCTGCTGAGGATTCCACTGATAAACTCCACTGGGGATGGATTACCGTTGCTGGTGACATTGAATCTGTTGAGGGATTGAATTCCTGTTCATGAAAGGAAAGAACTTCGCTGGGGGATGATCTTTCAATTACAACTTGCTGGGGATAACCCTGTTAGACTCTTGTGGGGATAACTCTCTGAATTTGGATGGGGAAATTTATTTTGTACTTCGCTGGGGGTAAACTTCCAGAGTTTACTGGGGATGATGTTTCAACTCCGTTGGGGAAGATTTTTCAGACCGTGCTGGGAAAATATTGACTCCACTGAGGCATCTTGTATTCTGCCGGGGAACATTCTTATACTCCGTTTGAGGAATATTAAGACTGCTGGGGATACTCTTATACTTGCTGGGGAATATTCTTACACTCCGCTGGGGAATACTAAGACCCTTTTAATGCTGATGGTAGACTAACTCTGCTTGGGGAGAGCATTGCTGATTCATTCATAGTTGCAAGTATCAGCTGGGGGAGAGCTACCATACTATCTTACTTTGCGGGGAGTGAAAGTATCTTAGCCATATTCTTCAGCTGAACTTACCGTCGTACCTAGTGGACAGAGAAACTATATAGCTTGGACAATTCTGTTGCCCCTGTTTCTGATATTACCAGTAATTCGTCTTTCGTTTCGCATGTAAATATTCATGAGCAGCAATTAATGTCAAATGCATATATCAAAAATGGACATTGGACGTTCTTTGCAAAACAAAACAGATAAAGGAAAAAACAGTTTGAGATTTCTTTGAAAATGAATTGTATTGATTTTGAAGTTTGACCTGAAAATAGGCGTTTTTTGTACAAGAGGCTGACGTCCTAGTAAGAGAATGCCGCCGAACAATAGAATTTACACAATTTGTGAAAAACTAAACAAAACAGCTATGTGAATAATCCCACTGGGTTCCAACTCTGCTATTGCCTTTATGTCCTCAAGCATCTCATTACTTTGCTATTGGTTGACGGTAGATCAGATTGATTAGTGTCGTCCGAGCTTGATAGTTGATACTGAAGTTTGGATGTAAGGTGATCCAATGAGACATAGTGTTATGCTTTGATCCCTAATTTTTTCCTGGACCGCCCTTTCGGGTTTTCAGTCCACCGGGATACCCTTTTTTGCCCAAGCCGCCTTTTCAGGTTTTCGGCTTGCCGGTGTACAATTTTTTTCATTTTCATGCCCGAACCCTTTTGGTTCGCCGGGAAGCCCTTATTTTTGCCTAGGCCAGTTGTTGTACCCCAAAATTTGCCCTCACATTTTTCCACAAGAAATCACAGCTTCAGGCGTTTCCTGATTTTTCAGATTGGCTCAAGAATCGGTCGAACGGACTTTTCTCGTCAGTCAAACAAAAATTAGGGTTCTATTGATTTTTCAGGGGCTCTGGATTGTTTCACACAGTTGGCTTAGGGTTTTGGTTGATTTTGGCTCAATTTTGACCGGGAGAACATTCTTTGGCATTTAATCAGGAATTAAGGTTTTTGTGGGCATATTCTCATAAGGATTTAAATTCCACAGCACTTTGCAAGTTATTCCGAGATTCGGGTTGAATTCGCATTGTTCTGATTTAATCAGTAAAAGAGACAGTTGGTTTGAATTCACGTTGGTTTGTTTGAGCCAGTCAAAAGAAGTATGCAGTTTGGATTTACAATGCTTGGTAAGAAATCAGTGAGAAAGGAATGCGTCTGATCAGTTATTGCGTTTGACTGTGCGTTGCTTTGGATGATGGAGGCGCCAAGTTCATTTATTTTGATCAACGTAGAATCAATGTTTAGTTGATTATTTATTATTCTAAGGATTAAATATCTGAAATTTTAATTTTCATTTATTTAATTTAAGGAACTATAAATAATAAGTAAATAATTTAAAAGGGATAAAAAGAATTAAATGGATCAATAGAATTTTTATTTCATATTTAAACATTTGTTACAATTATTATTTAGATACAAGTATGCATTTACAAAGTATTTAAAATAATAATAGTTTACAATGATTAAATTGAAAATAAAAACTATCCTATTTTTCTAAATATTTTCTAAGTCCCTAATTCTTCATTCTTCACTTTGTTCCTCTCCATCCAAATATTCATCTGCAAAAAGAAAAGGAGAAAAGTCAGTGACTGATAAATAAATAAAGACAGATAAAATTGCAGTCATCATTAAGGGCCACTGATGGGGATCAGTTAACCCTCTATGCAAAGCACGGGATTGCTCCCGGTTCACAAAAAGGGGCGAGTTTTATTTGCTAAAGTATGAATGCACAAAAGCCAAACTGCATAAATTCAAAGTCTCAAACTCCAAGTTCAAACCCAACTAAAAATCAAATTGCAACTTTCTGTCAAAATCCAAAAGTACAACTTTCTGCCAAAAATATAGAGCATACTGTCACAAAGATATCAAGCTGGCCAAAGAAGATATGCAGAGAAAATGGGATATGCAAGCAACTACACTTTCATCATTTCCCCATGTGACCCTTTCAGAAAAGTACAGAAAAGAAACATTTAATATTCTTTAAAGTGTACTAAAGAGAGAGAAAAAGAAGAGATAAGAGAGCAGGTTTTTAGGCTTTTAGGCAGGAAGAAAGATATACAAAGGGACTGAATACAGTAAAGAAAGGGGGGCCATACCATGATGCAAAAGACAGCAGAACTTTCACCAAAGTAAAAAGAAAGATATACAAACCAGGCCTAAGCATCAAACCAAAAAAAAACCATAAAAACAACAAAGACCAGTCCATTACAAGTGGACTGCAAGCATAACCTGCTGAAGCCAGATCTGCATCATTCAAAAACCTGTCAAACAATAACCAAGCCTTACCTGCTAAAACCCCAAAACCAAATGCCAACAGCAAAACCAGTATAACCTCCAAACACATAACCTGCTAGGCCTCAAGCCTTAACCATAAAACTCAAACCTGCTAAAAACATGAAGCAAAAAACCTGTTGAAGCTCTAAAACCATTCAAAGTCTCACCCTGCCTGTCAAAAACCTCACAACATACAAACCAACTGAAGCAAGCCTCAGCATCATCCTGCCTGAAGCTTCAAAAACCTGGCCTAACCATCAAAACCTGTCAAGCCCTTAAACTCTAAAGAGTCAAAAACCCTTAAACCTGCTATTTCACAAACCTTAAACATTCAAAGCCTAACCATCAAAACCTGTCAAGCCCTTAAACTCTAAAGAGTCAAAAACCCTTAAACCTGCTATTTCACAAACCTTAAACATTCAAAGCCTAATCATCAAAAACCAGCATATACCAAAAGAAAACCTTGTGCCTACCATCCCATTCAAAACGATTAGGCTACTCAATGTCAAAACACAGGTTCCTAAACCTTTCAAAGCCTAAAGGCTCCAAAGAAGTTTGAACCTGTCTAAGGCAACCAAACCCTCAAGGCTCTCAGAGCATCCATCATAGGGCGTTTTCTAATACACACAAAGGCATATTCAACAGCATACACAAGCATTCAAGGTATACAAGCCCTCAGAACCCTAGATTCATCATGGGGCAGGAGAGAAACATGTCAAATTAGGCGACAGAAAAGTGTTCAAGGCATTAAGCATACAACAAAAATCATAGCAAGAGAGGAAGAGAGAAAGTACTCAGAGGCAACCAAAGAAGCATTCAAGGAAATTCAAAGGCCTCAGAAGAAGGCTTCATCATAGGCAACAAGCTCAACAGTTTCAAAGAAGCTCAAGGCAACGAAAGAAAGAAGAAGAAAAGATAAAAGTTACCAAAGAGCAAGCTAGCGTCTTCACGCCCTCTTCGCCATCGAGCCTCCTAGCTTTCCTCATCTCCTTCTTCCGTCTCCAAAGGTACCTCTTTCCTTCTGTCCTTCTTTCAAAACCTCAAACAAACATTGAAGAAAGCTTGAAGTTAAAATCAACAGGATTAGACAATCATAGCATGTACATTTGTAACAAACCCTAACGAGTTAAATTGGTTACCTAATTCTGTCACCTTGACGCTATCGTTGGAGGGAAGCGGAAATGAAGGATGCTGGTGGCTCTGTGGAGGAGGGTATCGCTCAGGAAGACGAAGAAGAATACGAAAACGAACGAACAAACGGCGCGATGCTCACCAAACCCTAAAGCTTTCCCCCAACTGAAACGAAACCATCTAACCCTAAAAATGCTTGTTTCACTCGCTGGGCCTTGCCCGTCTCAAGCACACCTAAGCCCACTATATTCCAATTCACACCCCCTTACGCCAATTCTGATTTGGGCCTTAACACTTTCCTAAGCCTGCTTCTTTTTCTATTCTTCTCTTCATTTCATTTTTTTTTATAAACTAAGATTTTATTTTGACTTAACTCTTTTGAAAGAAATATATACTAATATAATTAAATAATACAATAATACAATAAAAACATTAATATATTAATACAAAATATAATGTAATTAGAGTGTTAAACCTTTTTTAGTAAAATACTTATTTGTACATTAATACATAAAGTACCTAAAAATATGTTTGTTTAAAACACTTTCTTTTTATTAAAACTTATTCTAATTTGTACATACAAACAAAGAACCACTTTTTATCACACCATATAATAAATATTGAAAATACTTTTCATTTAATAAACAAAAATACTTTTTTCTACTTTGTTTCTTGATATTTATTTAAATATACTTTTTCATAAATAATAAAGATACATTTTTTTTATTACACCATAATTAAAATTGAAAACACTCTTTTTCTTAATTCAAATATTCTTATTAACAATATAAAGATACTATTTTTTATATATATCAAATGTAAAATGATAACTTTTAAATTTAGAATACTTTCTTTTCTTAAACTTTCTTTTTACATAAGATTATTAATTAAGTTAAATAAACATTCAACTTTTTCTCCAAAGCAATACTTAATACATGTTCAGTTTCACATCCTAACTTGTGAATAATCACATGCACATATACACGTACACAAAACAACATATTTACATTGCTCCTATACACATTTGTTTATCTTATGCATTGATATTCATCATTTACATTTGATCGCAAATTCGATTTGGTTGTAACTTACTGGATACTATAAGTCTCATCCCCATTTGTGAATATTGTACCCCCACTCCCGGATACTTATTTTATAATAGCGTAGATTTTACATTTTCGCAATTTACCGCTTTCAATTATACCATGGTTAGACCTAGGGTTTGCATGTACATAAAATCAAACGCTAGATAACCTAATACAAGACAAATACATGAAATCAGTACACAATCACACTTGCACCCCCTAGGGTAATCCCACACGTTGCCTTCCAAAATGGGCCATGCTTGCACGTCGAGTATCTTTGGCAAAACAAATTCAAATGATCATAAGTCCCTCGATGACGCTTTCGAATATTGCCTAAACGGAATGATCATAGTCCCTTCAAAGTAAATTGCCAAAGACACTTGGCACCATTGCATTCATGGTCCATCCGATGACCCGCGCCCGTCCCGAATAAACTTCCTAAAACGCAAGATTGTCCACCAAATTCAATGGTGGAACAAAATTGTTAAAAGGGGTTAAAACATAACAAAAACCTTTGAGTACAATAGGGTAGACAAAACTCTTAGTTACTTGAAGTCAAATTGCAAAAAACACTTGCCTTCTTTTCAAAAACCACAATCCACAACACTTTCAAACAAACTCTCAAAAAACATTTGAAACATCTTTTCGAAAAGATCCACACTTTTGTAAAACACTCAAACACGAGTCAAATACATTGGTTGTCTAAGACAAGGCATCTCTTCAAAAACATTTTCAAAAACACATACACACACCACAATTTCAAGCAATCGAAAATCAAGGCAAGTGATCTAAAAAACCAAGTAACTAAGAGCCCATGGATAACCATGGATGAAAATGGTGCTAATACCTTCCCTTTTCATAATCTACCCCTCGGACCCACGAAATATCTCAAAAGGTTTTTGCTGTGCTTTTTTCAACCTTTCCTTTAGGATAAAATAAAAAGTCGGTGGCGACTCTTGCTCAACCACACAAGTGCGAATACGAACGCAAAACAACAGTCAGTTCTCCCATCGTATCACAGAACTGGCGACTCTGCTGGGGATAATTTTTAAAAGGGGGGTTACCTTAGGGTTTAGATCACCTTTACATTCTTGCTTTGTTTGCCTTGATTTATTTATCTTTTGGGTCCTTGTTTGGGTTTGT
Organism: Vicia faba; assembly: GCA_948472305.1. Lineage (NCBI taxonomy): Eukaryota > Viridiplantae > Streptophyta > Magnoliopsida > Fabales > Fabaceae > Vicia > Vicia faba. The sequence goes on from OX451736.1 coordinate 1,162,439,211, forward strand.
TGTAAATCCTCCACCCGGATTTGGGGCACCTTTTTAGGTAAATAGCAAAAAAACTGTGAGGGAACTGTGCGGGGTATACCGACATGGTTGAAGCAGTAAGCTATGTTAGTGTGACATATTTGTGAGTACCGGTAACCCTTGAGTATTCAAGGAGAGTACGGGGCCGCTGTTTGATGTCATGAAGCACTAACGAACTTTTAGAACCTTAATTGACCATCTTAGCCTTTTTAGGGGTAGTGAGATGACCGACTTTGGTGCAGTCCGAAGTTGGTAGATCCTCGATACTACACTCATTTGAGGATTGTTTTCTTGGAATATTTTGGTCGCCAGTAAGTGGCTAAACCGAAACAATGAACACAGATAACAATCCAATGATATTGAGCTCCTAAGAACCCGGTTTCTATTTTAGGACAAGTTTTAACCAACAAACTGAAAGAGGGTAGTACCTGAACCTCATGCAAGCCTAAACCTAAGGACTTGTCTGCTTTGTGTGAATATGTTTGCCTGTATATACACTCACTTGCTTGTGCATACATGTACATAACATCATTACATCATACCATAGCATTTTCAATAACCATTTCAAGGATCTCGAGGGTTCTTTTGATGCAGGGTTACGTTGAACCAGACGTCTACCAAGGGGAAAGAGGTCTTCTCCTCTAAACAAAGCTCTCCAATCAAAGATCAAGTGCAACAACTTGAATCAGTGGCTATGACCCACTTGACATGGTGAGCTTGATTCTCGTGGAAGAACGTCCACCGGTGCAAAGTTCTCCAATCCAAGAGAAAAGTTCAACCTCTAACATTTTCTTGTGTTTACCCCAAGAGATCCTTGAAAGCATGCATCCACATATCATGCATTGCATTTTGACAGTCTTTCCTTTTTCAGGTTTCCTTACTCTCCTGCTGTTTATTTCAGCAAGAGATGGCCCTAGAAAGGTCTGTCAAAGACATCCAAGACCAGACTGCTCAGCTGCAGGAGATGTTCCTGAACTTGTCTTTGGGGCAAGAAGAGATGCAAGCTCTCCTCACAAAGGGCTTGGAGAATTCCAACAACGCCAGGAGTGATCAGCTTGCGGAGCTGCAGTTTGATCTGACAACCTTGAGGACCCAAATGATGGGACAGTTGGTGGGCCAGATGGCTCTCATCCAAGACCTATCTCAAAGACAAGAGGAACTCAGAGTTCTTGTCCGCCAACTGCTTCCAAACAACCAACTGGGGCAAACATCTGAGGTTGAGGAGCAAGTCACCGTTCAGCCTCCATTCACTTCAGAAGACAAGGGGAAAGCTCCTTTTCTTGCTTCAGGGTCACAAGCCCATCAACAACCTCGCCAGCGTCAACGGGGTAATCGGCGTAAGCAAGAAACATCGGGAAGACAGTTCACGGAGACTGAAATACCACCATTCTTTATACTGAAGCGTCTGTTGGAGGTCAACTTGCTTACCGTAAAGGACCCTCCTCAGAAACTCAATACCTCATCTCCTAACTATCATCCCGACGCATTTTGTGTTTACCACTCCTACAGCCCGGGACACGACACCAACGACTGTTGGGCCTTGAAGAACAAGATTCAAGATCTGATCGACATTGGGGTGCTGGAATTCATGCCAGACGGCGAGATGAAAATCTTCCGTTAAAGGGTTCTCCACTTAAAGTGACGAAGCTCAAGCTGAAAGATTTTTGCTTCTTTTTGAATTTTCAAAGTTGTAATTTCTTTTGCTGTCAAACAATTATTTGTTGATGTTAAACTCTGTTTTCATTAATGCATTGCATATGTTTGTCTTGAATTCATCCATTCGTTTCACTACTCTTATGCTTTTCTTTATGATATTTAACTCTTTATAAAAAGCTGCAAGCCTTTAGAGGGAGGATGACGAAACAATACCATGATCTTATACAATATGCTTTTGAACAGACCTTGCTGATGATGTACAGGCATTTCTTTCAATTCCCAAACACTGGAGTTATAAGGAAGTTAATCCCTAGTCAACCCCTTCGAGCCAAAGAAGTAGGAGTTTGCTGTTCTGAACAATCAAAACCTTTGATATAAACCTGGGGCAGGGTAGTCTCTCAGTTAATTCAAAAAAAAAGTGCATTGAAGTCGCGAACTCTCAGTTCGTAATACAACGAACGATGTCAAAAAAAAAAAGAGAAAGCATTCCTTTGGAATCAAAAGACAAGGGTGGTTCCCTATCACATAGACAGTCAATCTCTCAAAGAGAGAAAAAAGCCCACTGGGCCAAAACCTATAAAGGAGGCTTAAGAAAGCTGGGGCATCCCGCTGACAGTAATCTCGAAAATGGGAACAGTCAGGCAAAAGTTAGGGATAACAATTCAAAATCAAAATAGTGAGGTCATTACAAAATCCTCAACAACATGAAAAATGTTGAAGAAGAAAAAGGAGATGATGACTGTCTCCCCAAATTCAACTGGTGAACCATCGCCCAAAAGTCGTTCCAAACTCAAAGCAGAGTGTGACGCACAATTAACTGAGCTTAGGTTGAAGGAAATCACGAAGAGCGGGTGGGTACAAATATACTTTGAGCCTTTATCCTTTGTTTCTTAAACCGTGAACCAGGCCACGTTACAACCCTTCAAAAGTCCTAATTGAAGCATGGGTTAGTTCGAAAGCATACTGTTACAAAAGGTATCCTGACTCCTATAGGGCTTTGCTCTAAATCTTGTGTTGACTTGTCTTATGAAAAGTTTTCTGCTAAAAACGTATTTTGCAAAACTTCGAGACAAACATAAACTTTGCATTATTTGAATATCACTGTCTGCATTTGGCTTTTTGTTTGACAGCAAAGAAATTCATACAGTGAATGTTTGGAGGAACAAAAATTCTCTCAGTAAGTAAAAATCACTTCAAGAGGATAACACTTCCATTGCAAATCTCCTATGAGCAAGGGGCATGACATGTCACAATTCAATTAACCTGGGGCAGTCCAGTCAAGGTCCAACAGATCTTTCAAAGTTCAGTTAACCTGGGGCAGTCCAGTCAAAATTTCAAGAAATCTCTCAATGTGCAGAGTAATCTGATTCAAGACTCCTTCATCACCACTTAGGGCATTCGAATGTCAAAAGTGTTCAACAAATCAACTATCACAATTCCAGATTCGATTCCTGTATCCAGCCAGGGCATATCTGTTGACCACATTTCCAGACTCGATTCCTGTATCCAGCCAGGGCACGTCTGAAGAGTTTGAGGATTCGATTCCTGTATCCAGCCAGGGCATATCTGTTGACGACTATTTCCAGACTCGATTCCTATATCTAACCAGGGCACGTCTGAAGAGTTTGAAGATTCGATTCCTGTATCCAACCAGGGCATATCTGTTAACTATCACATTTCCAGACTCGATTCCTGTATCCAGCCAGGGCACGTCTGAAGAGTTTGAAGATTCGATTCCTGTATCCAGCCAGGGCATATCTATCAACCATCACAATTCCAGATTCGATTCCTGTATCCAGCCAGGGCATATCTGTTGACTACATTTCCAGACTCGATTCCTGTATCTAGCCAGGGCACATCTGAAGAGTTTCCAGATTCGACTCCTGTATCCAGCCAGGGCATATATGTTGACGACTATTTCCAGACTCGACTCTTGTATCCAGCCAGGGAACGTCTGAAGAGTTCCAGATCAACACCTGTAACAAGCCAGGAAAATGTCTGTGGACGACCGATTGTAGACCAACACCTGTAACAAGCCAGGAATTTATCTACATCACCACTTGGGGCATTCGAATGTCAAAAGTGTTCAAACCTGATGCAGTTTTACACGGACTCATCATCAGGAAACCCTACACCGGTTCCTCTTCAAGACGTCTGAAAATAGTTTACGGATTCTTCCCAACAACGGATGTCAATCTACCAACTTATTCAGGTGCAACTTCCGAAAACAGTTTATGGACGCTTCCCAACAATGGATGCTGCTCTATTGCTTATTCAATCTCAACTCCTGAAAATAGTTTATAGATTCTCCAGACATGGATGTCAATCTATTGCTCATTCGGACCCCCGATTCAGAGATGTTCCAAAACATGGATTCCTTTCTGACACTCATCCACTCACCATTGACATACAGTTCAACATTTCCAGATGGCATCTTTAAGCCCATTATCAGATGGCATCTCTAAGCCCATTCCCCGACAAGACTCTATCGTACCAGGTGGCATCTTTAAGCCCATCACCAAATGGAATCTGTAAGCCCATTCACCTCTACCATCATATCGCCGAGTGCAAATTTTCTGGGCACTTTAGTGTCCAATCTTCTTTTACCTTCAAGTCGCGAAAGGCAAACTTGCCAATCTAACTCTTCAGGTCCAAGAAGATTGAACAGGGGCAACTGTTGTACCCCAAAATTTGCCCTCGCATTTTTCCACAAGAAATCACAGCTTCAGGCGTTTCCTGATTTTTCAAATTGGCTCAAGAATCAGTCGAATGGACTTTTCTCGTCAGTCAAACAAAAATTAGGGTTCTATTGATTTTTCAGGGGCTCTGGATTGTTTCACACAGTTGGCTTAGGGTTTTGGTTGATTTTGGCTCAATTTTGACCGGGCGAACATTCTTTGGCATTTAATCAGGAATTAAGGTTTTTGTGGGCATAATATCAGAAGGATTTAAATTCCACAGCACTTTGCAAGTTATTCCGAGATTCGGGTTGAATTCGCATTGTTCTGATTTAATCAGTAAAAGAGACAGTTGGTTTGAATTCACGTTGGTTTGTTTGAGCCAGTCAAAAGAAGTATGCAGTTTGGATTTACAATGCTTGGTAAGAAATCAGTGAGAAAGGAATGCGTCTAATCAGTTATTGCGTTTGACTGTGCGTTGCTTTGGATGATGGAGGCGCCAAGTTCATTTATTTTGATCAACGTAGAATCAATGTTTAGTTGATTATTTATTATTCTAAGGATTAAATATCTGAAATTTTAATTTTCATTTATTTAATTTAAGGAACTATAAATAATAAGTAAATAATTGAAAAGGGATAAAAAGAACTAAATGGATCAATAGAATTTTTATTTCATATTTAAACATTTGTTAAAATTATTATTTAGATACAAGTATGCATTTACAAAGTATTTAAAATAATAATAGTTTACAATGATTAAATTGAAAATAAAAACTATCCTATTTTTCTAAATATTTTCTAAGTCCCTAATTCTTCATTCTTCACTTTGTTCCTCTCCATCCAAATATTCATCTGCAAAAAGAAAAGGAGAAAAGTCAGTGACTGATAAATAAATAAATAAAGACAGATAAAATTGCAGTCATCATTAAGGGCCACTGATGGGGATCAGTTAGCCCTCTCTGCAAATCACGGGATTGCTCCCGGTTCACAAAAAGGGGCGAGTTTTATTTGCTAAAGTATGAATGCACAAAAGCCAAACTGCATAAATTCAAAGTCTCAAACTCCAAGTTCAAACCCAACTAAAAATCAAATTGCAACTTTCTGTCAAAATCCAAAAGTACAACTTTCTGCCAAAAATATAGAGCATACTGTCACAAAGATATCAAGCTGGCCAAAGAAGATATGCAGAGAAAATGGGATATGCAAGCAACTACACTTTCATCATTTCCCCATGTGACCCTTTCAGAAAAGTACAGAAAAGAAACATTTAATATTATTTAAAGTGTACTAAAGAGAGAGAAAAAGAAGAGATAAGAGAGCAGGTTTTTAGGCTTTTAGGCAGGAAGAAAGATATACAAAGGGACTGAATACAGTAAAGAAAGGGGGGCCATACCATGATGCAAAAGACAGCAGAACTTTCACCAAAGTAAAAAGAAAGATATACAAACCAGGCCTAAGCATCAAACCAAAAAAAACCATAAAAACAACAAAGACCAGTCCATTACAAGTGGACTGCAAGCATAACCTGCTGAAGCCAGACCTGCATCATTCAAAAACCTGTCAAACAATAACCAAGCCTTACCTGCTAAAACCCCAAAACCAAATGCCAACAGCAAAACCAGTATAACCTCCAAACACATAACCTGCTAGGCCTCAAGCCTTAACCATAAAACTCAAACCTGCTAAAAACATGAAGCAAAAAACCTGTTGAAGCTCTAAAACCATTCAAAGTCTCACCCTGCCTGTCAAAAACCTCACAACATACAAACCAGCTGAAGCAAGCCTCAGCATCATCCTGCCTGAAGCTTCAAAAACCTGGCCTAACCATCAAAACCTGTCAAGCCCTTAAACTTTAAAGAGTCAAAAACCCTTAAACCTGCTATTTCACAAACCTTAAACATTCAAAGCCTAACCATCAAAACCTGTCAAGCCCTTAAACTCTAAAGAGTCAAAAACCCTTAAACCTGCTATTTCACAAACCTTAAACATTCAAAGCCTAATCATCAAAAACCAGCATATACCAAAAGAAAACCTTGTGCCTGCCATCCCATTCAAAACGATTAGGCTACTCAATGTCAAAACACAGGTTCCTAAACCTTTCAAAGCCTAAAGGCTCCAAAGAAGTTTGAACCTGTCTAAGGCAACCAAACCCTCAAGGCTCTCAGAGCATCCATCATAGGGCGTTTTCTAATAAACACAAAGGCATATTCAACAGCATACACAAGCATTCAAGGTATACAAGCCCTCAGAACCCTAGATTCATAATGGGGCAGGAGAGAAACATGTCAAATTAGGCGACAGAAAAGCGTTCAAGGCATTAAGCATACAACAAAAATCATAGCAAGAGAGGAAGAGAGAAAGTACTCAGAGGCAACCAAAGAAGCATTCAAGGATTTTCAAAGGCCTCAGAAGAAGGCTTCATCATAGGCAACAAGCTCAATAGTTTCAAAGAAGCTCAAGGCAACGAAAGAAAGAAGAAGAAAAGATAAAAGTTACCAAAGAGCAAGCTAGCGTCTTCACGCCCTCTTCGCCATCGAGCCTCCTAGATTTCCTCATCTCCTTCCTCCGTCTCCAAAGGTACCTCTTTCCTTCTGTCCTTCTTTCAAAACCTCAAACAAACATTGAAGAAAGCTTGAAGTTAAAATCAACAGGATTAGACAATCATAGCATGTACATTTGTAACAAACCCTAACAAGTTAAATTGGTTACCTAATTCTGTCGCCTTGACGCTATCGTTGGAGGGAAGGGGAAATGAAGGATGCTGGTGGCTCTGTGGCGGAGGGTATCGCTCAGGAAGACGAAGAACAATACGAAAACGAACGAACAAACGGCGCGCTGCTCACCAAACCCTAAAGCTTTCCCCCAACTGAAACGAAACCATCTAACCCTAAAAATGCTTGTTTCACTCGCTGGGCCTTGCCCGTCTCAAGCACACCTAAGCCCACTATATTCCAATTCACACCCCCTTACGCCAATTCTGATTTGGGCCTTAACACTTTCCTAAGCCTGCTTCTTTTTCTATTCTTCTCTTCATTTCATTTTTTTTATAAACTAAGATTTTATTTTGACTTAACTCTTTTGAAAGAAATATATACTAATATAATTAAATAATACAATAATACAATAAAAACATTAATATATTAATACAAAATATAATGTAATTAGAGTGTTAAACATTTTTTAGTAAAATACTTATTTGTACATTAATACATAAAATACCTAAAAATATGTTTGTTTAAAACACTTTCTTTTTATTAAAACTTATTCTAATTTGTACATACAAACAAAGAACCACTTTTTATCACACCATATAATAAATATTGAAAATACTTTTCATTTAATAAACAAAAATACTTTTTTCTACTTTGTTTCTTGATATTTATTTAAATATACTTTTTCATAAATAATAAAGATACATTTTTTTTATTACACCATAATTAAAATTGAAAACACTCTTTTTCTTGATTCAAATATTCTTATTAACAATATAAAGATACTATTTTTTATATATATCAAATGTAAAATGATAACTTTTAAATTTAGAATACTTTCTTTTCTTAAACTTTCTTTTTACATAAGATTATTAATTAAGTTAAATAAACATTCAACTTTTTCTCCAAAGCAATACTTAATACATGTTCAGTTTCACATCCTAACTTGTGAATAATCACATGCACATATACACGTACACAAAACAACATATTTACATTGCTCCTATACACATTTGTTTATCTTATGCATTGATATTCGTCATTTACATTTGATCGCAAATTCGATTTGGTTGTAACTTATTGGATACTATAAGTCTCATCCCCATTTGTGAATATTGTACCCCCACTCCCGGATACTTATTTTGTAATAGCGTAGATTTTACATTTTCGCAATTTACCGCTTTCAATTATACCATGGTTAGACCTAGAGTTTGCATGTACATAAAATCAAATGCTAGATAACCTAATACAAGACAAATACATGAAATCAGTACACAATCACACTTGCACCCCCTACGGTAATCCCACACGTTACCTTCCAAAATGGGCCATGCTTGCACGTCGAGTATCTTTGGCAAAACAAATTCAAATGATCATAAGTCCCTCGATGACGCTTTCGAATATTGCCTAAACAGAATGATCATAGTCCCTTCAAAGCAAATTGCCAAAGACACTTGGCACCATTGCATTCATGGTCCATCCGATGACCCGCGCCCGTCCCGAATAAACTTCCTAAAACGCAAGATTGTCCACCAAATTCAATGGTGGAACAAAATTGTTAAAAGGGGTTAAAACATAACAAAAACCTTTGAGTACAATAGGGTAGACAAAACTCTTAGTTACTTGAGATCAACTTGCAAAAAACACTTGCCTTCTTTTCAAAAACCACAATCCACAACACTTTCAAACAAACTCTCAAAAAAAAATTGAAACATCTTTTCGAAAAGATCCACACTTTTGTAAAACACTCAAACACGAGTCAAATACATTGGTTGCCTAAGACAAGGCATCTCTTCAAAAACATTTTCAAAAACACATACACACACCACAATTTCAAGCAATCAAAAATCAAGGCAAGTGATCTAAAAAACCAAGTAACTAAGAGCCCATGGATAACCATGGATGAAAAGGGTGCTAATACCTTCCCTTTTCATAATCTACCCCCCGGACCCACGAAATATCTCAAAAGGTTTTTGCTGTGCTTTTTTCAACCTTTCCTTTAGGATAAAATAAAAAGTCGGTGGCGACTCTTGCTCAACCGCACAAGTGCGAATACGAACGCAAAACAACAGTCAGTTCTCCCACCGTATCACACCAGTCAACCTAGCGGGTCTTTGATTATGCGTAGTATCTTTTCACTATGTCTACATTGACGGGGTGAGGAAGGTCGTCACCATCCATGGTGGTTAGAATTATAGCTCCGCTTGAGAAAGTGTTCTTAACCACAAATGGCCCTTCGTAAGTAGGGGTCCATTTGCCCCTGGGATCACCTTGAGGTAGAATAATGTGCTTGATTACCAGGTCCCCAACTTGATATTCTTGTCGTCTGACTTTCTTGTTAAATGCCTTAATCATACGTTTTTGGTACGTCTGACCATGACAAATAGAAGTAAGTCTCTTTTTGTCGATTAGGTTCAACTGATCAAGCCGGGTCTGAATCCAGTCATCTTCACTTAAACCTGCATGCTTCATAATCCGAAGAGAGGGTATCTGAACTTCAATGGGAAAGACTGCCTCCATACCATATACCAAGGAATAGGGTGTTGCCCCTGTTGACGTCCGCACTGAGGTACGGTACCCATGGAGAGCAAATGGTAGCATCTCATGCCAATCTTTGTAGGTCAGTGTTATCTTCTGCACAATCTTCTTAATGTTCTTATTAGCCACTTCGACAACCCCATTCATCTTCGGCCGGTAGGGAGAAGAGTTGTGATGTTGTATCTTGAATTGCTCGCAAAGCTCAGTGATCATTTTGTTGTTGAGATTGGTACCATTATCCGTTATGATCCTCTCTGGTACGCCATATCGACAGATCAGATTGTGCCGAATGAACCGTTCCACGATGTTCTTGGTTACGGTAGCAAAGGAAGCTGCTTCAACCCACTTCGTAAAGTAATCGATTGCTACCAGGATGAAACGATGCTCGTTGGACGCTGTAGGTCTGATCTCGCCGATCATATCAATGCCCCACATTGCAAAAGGCCATGGAGCTGTCAAGAAGTTCAGAGGTACTGGAGGTATGTGCACTTTATCAGCATAGACTTGGCACTTATGGCATGTCCGAGAATGCTGATAACAGTCAGCTTCCATTGTGGACCAATAATATCCTTCCCGAAGGATCTTCTTTGCCATGGTATGTCCATTGGAATGAGTCCCGAAAGTACCTTCATGTAACTCCGCCATGATCCTTTCTGCTTCAGTCTTATCCACACAACGCAGTAAGGTCGAATCATGGTTACGTTTGTAAAGAATGCCATTACTGACGAAGAACTTCGCCATGAACCTCCTCAGAAACTTCTTGTCATTAACAGATGCACCCTCGGGGTACTCCTGAGCTTCAAGATACCTCTTCACCTCATGATACCAGGGTTTGTCTACTACCTCTTCAGTCTCAATATCATAGAAATGTGCAGGTTCGTCCAGTTTTTCAATAATAATCCGGGGAGCCTCGTTGTCCCAATTGACTTTGAACATAGAAGACATTGTAGCTAGCGCGTCCGCCAACTGATTCTCCTCTCTTGGGAAGTGTTCAAAGGTTATCTCCTCGAAATGGGGAAGCAATGTCAACACATACTCCTTATAAGGAATAAGATTTGGGTGTTTCGTATCCCACTCGCCTTTGATCTGACTGATCACGAGAGTAGAATCTCCGAAGACACTTAGAAACTTAATCCTTAGATCAATTGTTGCTCGAAGACCCATGATGCATGCTTCATACTCCTCCATATTGTTGGTGTAGTTGAAACATAGTCGGGCGGTAAACGGAGTATGAGAGCCTTTAGGAGATATGATCACGGCGCCAATGCCATTACCTAAAGCGTTTGAAGCTCCATCAAAGTACATAGACCATCAGGATCCTTCCTCAGGTCCTTCATCCAGTCCAGGTGTCTCACAATCGGTTACCAACATGATATTCTCGTCCGAAAATTCAAAGTTCATAGACTGGTAATCATCCACTGCCTGATGCGCCAAATGGTCTGCCAACACACTTCCCTTAATTGCCTTTTGGGTCGTATATTGGATGTCATATTCAGTCAAAATCATCTGCCATCTTGCTATTCTTCCGGACAAGGCAGGATTCTCGAAGATATACTTGATTGGATTCATCTTTGATATCAACAGAGTAGTGTGAGTCAACATATACTGTCTCAGCCGGCGAGCATCCCATGCCAAAGCGCAGCAAGTTTTCTCGAGCAGTGAGTATCGGGTCTCACAGTCAGTAAATTTTTTGCTAAGGTAATAAATATCATGCTCTTTTCGGCCAGACTCGTCATGTTGCCCCAGCACACACCCCTTTGAGTTGTCGAGCACTGTCAAGTACAAGATCTGAGGTCTCCCTTCAACTGGTGGAATCAGAATAGGTGGCTCTTGGAGATACTCTTTGATCCTTTCGAAAGCGGCCTGGAATTCATCGTTCCAACGTACTACTTGATCTTTCATCAGTAGCTTGAAGATTGGCTCACAAGTAGCAGTCAGGTGTGAGATGAATCGGGCAATGTAGTTCAGACGTCCCAGAAAGCCTCTGACTTCTTTCTCTATTCTGGGAGCTGGCATCTCTTGTATGGCTTTCACTTTTGCAGGGTCCACTTGAATACCTTTGTCGTTTACGACGAAACCTAGCAGCTTACCAGATCTTACCCCGAAGGTGCACTTGTTCGGGTTTAACCTTAATTTGTACAATTTCAACCTGGCAAACAACTTCTGCAGATGGTCAAGGTGTTCCTCCTCAGTTTGGGACCTTGCGATCATATCGTCGATGTATACTTCGATCTCATGATGGATCATGTCATGAAACAAAGCAACCATGGCACACTGATACGTTGCCTCAGCATTCTTCAGTCCAAAAGGCATGACCTTGTAACAAAAGGTACCCCACTGAGTAACAAAGGTTGTCTTCTCCATGTCTTCGGGAGACATTTTTATCTGATTATAACCGGAGAAGCCATCCATAAAGGAGAATACCTTGTGCTGAGCAGTGTTGTCAACTAGAACGTCGATATGAGGTAGAGGGAAATCATCCTTGGGGCTCGCCCTGTTCAAATCCCTGTAATCAACACACATTCGAACCTTACCATCCTTCTTCGGCACATGAACCACATTGGCCACCCACTGAGGGTAAGAAGTAACTGCTAGAAAACCGGCGTCAAATTGTTTCATAACTTCAGCCTTGGTTTTCTCAGACATCTCTGGGCGCATTCGGCAGACCTTCTGTTTTACTGGAGGACAGTCTTCCTTGGTAGGCAGGCGATGAACCACAATATCAGTATCCAAACCAGGCATATCTTCATAAGACCAGGCAAAGATCTCAACATAGTCACGCAGCATCTGAATCAACCGTTGTTTCACACTAAGCTCCAGATTTGCACCGACCTTAACTTCCTTCTTGTCTGTCTCAGTACCCAGATTCACTGATTCCACCGGCTCTTCGTGTGGCTGAATGGCCCTCTCTTCCTGAAGTAACAGTCTTGCAAGTTCACCAGGCACTTCAAAATCATCTTCACCTTCGTCTTCGGCTAAGTTGATCGGATTTTTGAAGTCATAACCGGCAGTAGCATAGTCGTTACCAGTGAGATCCAGAGTGGATATGGACCTGTATATGTGAGTGTGTGTAAAATAGCTATTTTGCAATATATAATAAAGAAAAACAAGGAGCGCACAATTTGAAATGCAAGAACATCCAATGCTTTTATTAATGATATATGAAAATTACACACATAAAGCCCTCACAAATGAAGCCACAGTGCCCCGGGTAAGACACCGGGCCATAAAGTTTAAAACATTGTCTGTTACAAATTCAAAACATAGAGTTCATTACTGGGTGATAACAGAAACGGGCATATAATCCTTCGTTGTATAGTTGCTTAATCCACCATTGGAAGTTGGGTAGATCCAACTGTCGATATCAAACTCTTCATCATCGTCATCCCTGATAGCATTCACCCCTGCATCTTATTTAGGCTTCTCTGGTGCTCCGAACTCGATCTCTTTCGCATCAATCAAGTCTTGTACCTTGTTCTTCAAAACCCAACAATAATCCGTATTATGCCCCGTGTTGTACACCAAAATTTGCCCTCTCATTTCATCAACACTTTCTCATCACAAGACTCATGGAATTCAGGATCAAGCTAGGGTTTGCTATGCCCAAGACCCCTCCTTGCACTGTTAACCCAAATTAGGGTTTGAGTTTGCACAAGGATATTTTTACCTATAATACCCAAATTGACTTTCATGCTTCATGTTGGGTTCACAAGTTTGCCCATACCAAGTTTCAAGCCTTGATTCAAATCTTTGCCCAGGCTATTGGACAGTTGACCTAGAAATCAGCTGTATTGGGGAAAAAGTCAACTGTGGCCAATTGACAGTCAAACCTCATGAAATTTGACCCACATCAACATTATGAATTCATATGAACCATTTGATCAAGTTTGGATCACAATTCCACAAGAAATTTGATCAGATCACCAAAAGGGCAAAATGGTCATTTTTAGGGTTTTGACTGCACAAAGGCAATTTTTGACTGTTTGACCTAACCATTGGCAAATCAAGCTCACATATGGACTCAAGGACTCAATGACATTGTCTTGACCCATTCAACAAGTTCAAAAGATCTCAAATGCATATGATTGACAGATGAATTTTTCAGTCAACTAATCAAAATTTGACTGTATACTGAAAAGTCAAACTTTGACTTTTTGGTCAAAATCAAGTTCCAAGGGTCATTTTTCATCAAGACATGTCAAATTATGAAACTTGTTCATCAAGAAGCCCAAAAATGCAAATTAGGGTTTAAAATGGAAAAATTTCATAACTTAGAAATTTTCTAAGTTATGAAATTTTCTTATTTTTCCTAACTTTGTCCCACTTTTTCACCAAGATACAAATGGATTCAAACAAAACTTGCAACATTAAAGTTGTAGTCCATCACAAAGTCTACAACTTTTATTCACAAAGTTTTCTCAAAAGAAGCTTGTATCTCAAGTTATGATTTTTGGAACAAGGGTACCTAAAACTTTTAACTTAGAGAAAATTTGCCCTAATTTAGGCAGGATTTTGACCCATCTTCTTGGCCATTTTTCACATAGTTCCACTTGGAGTTTCAAGTTGAATTACAAATATGGATTTTAGTACATGTTCCAAGAATTCCAAATTGTCCAAGAACTCCTCAAACACCCTTGTGGTTAGAGAGAATCGAATGCTTGAAGTTGGCAAAAACTCACTTTTGTCCATGGCCAATACATGTTCATAACAACTTGCAATTCTGATCTAGCTAGCTTGGTTCAACATTACAGGTCTCAAAAACAATTTGCACTCCATAATTTAATTCCAACCCATCAGTCTAAGCCTTTGTTTTGTTCACTTGGACATTATACACAAGATTAAGCCTTTAGTAGAAAAAGGCAAATTGCCATTTTTGCCTAATTTCACTTTATGTCAAAACCAAATCCTTGAAGCATGGGGGCCAGATCTTTGAGGCAAGATCAAGTCCACTAATTCTAGTAACCAAGAACAAAAGTTGCATCATGATAGGAGGGCTGATACAGGGCTATAACATCATTTCCATTCTCTTGCTTCAAGTAGAAGAAAAGTGGCAAAACATAAGCAAGCTCTAATATCTGTTAACACAAGCTTACAAGAACTTTATGAACAAGTTCCATATCTCCCAGCAAGCCTAAAGCACTACCCTTTCATCACTCATACCTCCTGATACTCAGAACCACTATTTTTCTGCAAAATAGGGCAGGTTCTGCATTTTGCAAGCCACAACAAAATTCCATCGTGCGTTTTGTCCCAAGATAGTCCCAACACCTTCCAATCAACTCACTTGAACTATCCCAGGCCCCCATTGCAAGCTGTAACACCTCTAACTCACTTTTCCATTTTCATTTCAAATCTCTGAAAGTTGAGTTCTACAGCACGATTCAAGTTGTTTCAAAGCAAGACAAACATTAGAGAAGCTTCCTTGGACCTCAGGCAAGCTCAACAGAAGCTCAAACCCCATTGAAGGTTGCTACATTGTCCAGCTCGAAGTCAACTGAAACGGGTATTTCATGGACTTCTATCTCCCTATCTAGGAATGGTTAGGCTTAGGTTTGTGAATAAAATATGTTGTACTCATAGCCCTGAAGCCATACATATGCTTAGTTTTCATTTACATTAATCGTGCTGAGAGAATTTCACTCATGAACTTTCTGAAAAAATTAGGTTAAAAATTAAGGCCAGAGAAATTCTCTCTGGTCTTTGAGAGTTAATCCAAGTTTTTTATATGGTTAGATTCGTTATTTGATGCTCTACAAGTTTTATGTTTTGAGTTTTATCAAAAGATCAAAGAATCAGGAGATACAGGTTGGGGTAGCTAGCGCGCGTTTTTTCAAATTCGGTTGGACAGAGGAAGAAGATGAAGTAGCTGGGCTGGGCCTGACTACTTCCTACTTTTGGCACCCCCCATTTTCAGTTTCACACCCCCTGGCCCATTTTCTTATATTTTAATATTTTTGCATTTTTATTTTCTTTTCAGACTTTGATATTTTATTTTCAAATATAAAAAATGATCCAAAAATTTTTTTATAATTTTTTGCATTTATTTGGTATTTATTTTATTTATTTCCACCATAAAAATGTTTAAATACTTTATGTTATTTTGTTTAAATCTAAAAATAATGTAAAAAATATGTTTATTTTTATACACATTTGAAAATATTTTCTTGAAATATATACATTTTATTAAATAATTTATTTCAATTTTTTCTTCACATTTAATATATTTAATGTATAAATATACTTATATATTTTATCTTATTAGATAATTAGGTCAAAAATACAAAAAAAAATGTTACATTTTCATTTTTATTATTATTTTGGACCAAAAATGTCATTTTTACAATATACTTTTATTTTTTTATAAATTAGTATATTATTGCACATAATTAATAAATAATTTTTTACTTATTAAGAATTAGGGTTTCTTGCCCTAAAATAGGAAAAATAATTAAAATTGATCTTCTTTATTTTACTTTTCACATTGAAAAATTACTTTTTACATACTAAAAACATTTTGGCATAATACATTTTATTTACATTTATTTATTGTATTTATTTCAAATATTGTACATTTAAATATTGTATCTTGTACATTCGATATGGTTGTAATAACTTAGAATTTATTTTCTTGTCAAATACTCCCAATTCAAATTTGTACCCCCTCCCTATATCATATTGTAATAGTGTAGCATTTAAATTCCCGTACATTTAAAAGCTTTCAATTATGCCATGCTTAGACTTAGGGTTTGTATGCAAATAAAATCAACAATTAGTTTGACCTAATCCAAGATAACATGCATGAAAAACAAACACAATACACACTTGCACCCCTAGGGTTTCATCCACTTGTTGCCTTAAAAAATGGGCCGTGGTTGCATGTTGAGTACTCTGGCAAAACAAAAACAAACAAAAAGATCATAGTCCCTCGATGACGCTATCTGAGTTGCCTAAACAAAATGATCAAGTCCCTCAAGAAAATTGCCAAAGATACTTGACACAATTGCTATCAGGGTCTATACAATGACCCGCGCCTGTCCCGTTAAACATCCTAACACAAGGTTGTTCACCAAATACAATGGTGAAGCAACACTGTTAAAAGGGTTAAGAATATAAGAAAGATCTTTGAGTAAAATAGGGTAGATAGCTCTTAGTTACTTGATCAAGCTTGCAAAAACATCCTTGCTACTTTTCAAAACACACTCCACAACACAATTTCAAAACCCTACTTTCAAACATTGAAAACCTTTCAAAAGACAAAAACACCTTTGTATACATTCAAACAAGAATCATTACAAAGGTTGCCACAACGATGGCCTCTTTTTAAAACATTTTCCAAAATCACACACAAAGCACCATTTCAAACAATTGAAAAGCACCATTTCAAACAATAGAAATACAAAGCAAGTGATCTAAGCAAGTAACTAAGAGCCCATGGATAACCATGGATAGAAAGGGTGCTAATACCTTCCCTTTCTATAACCTACTCCCCGAACCCAAGAAAACAACTCAAAGGTCTTTCATGTGCTTTTTGACCTTTCCTTAGGATAAAATAAAAAGTCGGTGGCGACTCTTGCTAAACCGAAACATTTGCAAACACAAACGCAAAATCCCAAGTCAGTTCTCCCACCGTATCCCAGAACTGGCGACTCTGCTGGGGATATATTTTTAAGTGGAGTAACCTTAGGGCTTAGATCACCCTTTGCATGATTATTGTTTGCTTTGATTGCTTTACATTTTGGTTCTTTTGTTTGGGCTTGAAATCCTCCACCCGGATTTGGGAAACATTCATAGATAGCAATACGTTGTGGAAACTGTGCGGGGTATACCGACATGGTTGAAGCAATAGCTATATTAGTGCGACATATTTGTGAGTACCGGTAGCCTTTGAGTCAATCAAAGAGAATACGGGGCCGCTAAGTAATGTCATCAAGCACTAATGAACTATAACCTTACTTGACCATCTTGGACTTTTATTAGGGGTAGTGAGATGACCGGCTTTGGTGCAGTCTGAAGTTGGTAGATACTTGATACTACACTCATTGAGGGTTGTTTTCTTGGAATATTTTGGTCGCTAGTTAAGTGGCTAAACCAAAACAATGAACATAGAAAATAATCCAATGATATTGAGCTCCTTAGAACCCGGTTACTATTTATAGGACAGGTGTTGTACCCCAAAATTTTCCCTCCCATATTCCTCAAGATTTGCCAAGAATAACCTTCAAGTTGCTCAAGTTGGCTCAAGGGTTGGACAGTCAAATCACCTCCTAAGGCAGTCAAGTTAAAATTAGGGTTTTGTGTTGCATCAAGATCCTCACATCCAAATGATCTAAAGTTCTCTCCAATGTCCTAATATGTTCTTAAGTTCATCCATGTCAAATTTCAAGCCTTGCAGAGGAAGTTTGGTCAGTCAATTGCTCAAGAGACCCAAAAGTCGACTATGCTAGGGCAAAAGTCAACTGTGTCCCAAATACAGTCAAACTTCAAGATTTTTTGTCAACATTCTCATTTTTAAGTATAATTCATCATTTGATCACGGGTTGATCATGATTCATCAAGGATTGCTCAAGATTCATCAAAATTCAAAAGTTGCTAAATTAGGGTTTTGCCGGAAAAGTCAACTAAACTTTGACCAAGCATAACTTTCTCATACTTTATGATAAATGACCCATCCAAAGCTCATTATGAATATCATGAAATTTCCTACAATCCATCTTCACACCCCAAGATGAATAAATGCTCTCACAAAAAGTTACAAATTTGGACATTATAGGTCATTTTTGAAAGTCAACAAAAACACCTTTTTTTCCAAAGCTCATAACTTGAGAATGGAACATCAAAATGATATTCGACCAAAAGGTTTGATTAGAGGACATCTCAAGGTTTCTAAAAAGTCCAAGAACACTTCCAAAAGTTCAAAATTGAAGAAGTTATGCATTGTTGAAGTTGGGCATTTTTCCAAAATTGCCAAAAGTCAACTGTCCTCGAAACTCCAATTTTTGACAAAAGGGCCCACTTTTTTCCACTTGATATAGTCTTGTCATGCCACACACGTGTTCCAACTTTAATTTTATGACCAAACATTTATTTTTCTATTTTATTTCATTTTTATTGATTTAATTCATTATTAATCAATATTAAATCAATTAAAATCTAAAAATTGATGTAAGGGGATTCTTGTGATCAATTTAGCTTGCAAATATCATGTGCAACTCAGTCAAATTCATGCCAAGTCAAAACATGCACAAAATCTCAGATTTGATGCAATTATGGAAAGCTTATCATTGGTGATCAAATCCAATATTCCATCTTCAATGCATAAGGATTATGGCCCATATTTTGACCTAAATTCATTCTATTATATGCACACAAGCCACACAAACCTAGCACACGCATAGAACACTGCTGAAACGGCCATAGCAAATTGGTGAAAAAGCTTGAAAAGTGGGAGATCAAAAACAACATTAGAGCAAGATTGAATCAAAAAGCGTGACACTAATCCCTTGCTGGCAATCCCCTGAAGCGAAAGCAACCAGAATCAAGCCTTCTCATCGCCTGAAACGCCCTGTAAGTCACCACGAACTTTGCTCTGGACATGATATCGTGAATCAGTTATCTTGTATCTTTTTGCCTAAATAATTGCATATTCATGCTTTACGTTGCATTATGAAGCTTTTGGCATAATTTAATTGCATTTTTATAGCTTGTACAACCATGCCCGAAGCTAGGGTTTTCTTGTTTTGTTTTTAGGCGTTTGCATTGCAGGTAAAATTAAGACTAATCATGGGTATAAATGGAATCAGTGGAAGGAGACGAGTGTGATAGTGTTCTTGAAACTCGTTTCCATGGCCTATAGATAATTTTGGAAGGCAGTTGGGGATTTTGCTACGGATCTAAATCTGCAGGAAACAAACCAGGGAATTATGAAGAAGACGACTACGCGTCCTCTTCCTATTGGCTGGTTTAAACCAGCGCGCCATATTTTTTTATTTCATGAATAAGGCATTATTTTGTATATAATATTTATCTTCTATTCCACTAACGAATGTGCAAGCTGGTTGAGATGGTGAGAGAGGCGTGGCAAAACCCTTTGGGACCTGGGTTCGAATCCCAAGTCCCCCAAAACTTTGTTATATTTTTTCTTCAGGTACTTAGGCGCAGCATTACAAGCGTGGACTACCATACGTCCTCAGATCTCAATGTGCCAAGTGGCTTCAGGCCAAGATCCAAAAGCCAAATTTGAGCATCCACCATACTCCCTGGTCAACAAGCGCGTAGGGAAGCACAAAGGTCAAACAGGATGGCATAACTGGGCCTCAAAAATTGCTAATCATGCTCTCAAATTCAGGCCCACCCCCCCTGAGTTTGTTTCTTTATTTTATTTTTCTTTTCATTATTTTTTCTATTATTATTATTATCTTAATTAATTAATTAACCAATTAACTTTTTCCATAAAATCAGAAAACAAAAAATAATATTTTTATTAATTTCACTATTTTATTATTTTTGTAAATAAACATTAATCAATTAATTTAGTTTTTAATTAGGTAAAATTTTAAATCTTTTTGCATTAAATTAAAATTAACATAGAATTAGGGTTTTTAATAACTTTTAACCATTTTATTTTATTTCTTCAAATAAATAAAAACCCAAAAATATTTTCTTTTTTAATTATTAATTTAGACTAATTTTTAATTCAAAAACAACAAAAATATGCTTTATTTAATAAAAAGGGTCAAAACCCTAAAAAACACTTCGATTTAATTTTCTCGCGCGCGAATAATTTTTGATCCGTATTTCAATATTGTAACTGTTTCGGGAATGTAATAGTTTTAAATTAGGGTTTATTTATCGTTTTTATTTACTTTTCGCAATTTAATTTTTAAGGGTTTGTCTTTGGCGATGTAAATACCCGACGCCTTGTAATAGCTTAGATTTATTTTTCCATAATTTAATTTCCGCAACCATTAACTGTTAGATGTTTGATAAATAGGCGATGCATGACAAGATTAACCTTTAATTTAAAATCAACAGTAGCTCACCATAACATGTACAAAGATAAATAGCTGAAAAACGATACACTCGCACATGCGCACTCTTAGGGTACACCTCACTTGGTTGCCTCAAACGTGGTCATTGAGTATAGGAAGTTTTAGAGGTCGCCCTCTTGTCCAAAGATCATAAGTTGCCTCGAAACGGTTGCCTCGGATAAAAATGATCTAAGACATTAGGGTTACCGCTAAGGCATCCTAACATTGCTTTAGTGACCACACGTTCCTTAATCGAATTGACCCGAAAACTCCAACGATGGTGCTACCTACTCCTCAATAGTGGGATAGCATTGTCTAAAGGACATTTGTACAGTTTAATTCCTTTTTGAGTAGGTAGATGTTCTTAAGTACTTGCTCCTTTTAAAACAAAACAAAACTTTTTGCACTTACACCCTTTCAAACAAAAAACTCTTTTCAAACCCACAAACACAAAGAAAAGCAAACTTTTAAAAACATAATGAGCAAGTACCTAAGAGCCCGTGGATAACCACGGATAGAAAGGGTGCTAACACCTTCCCTTTCTATAATCTACCTTCCGAACCCGAGAAACATCTCAAAAAGGAATTTTTTATGCTTTTGTCCTTTCCTTGTTGGATAAAATAAAAGACGGTGGCGACTCTTGCTTACCGCGACATTTTGCAAAAACAAACGCAAACGCGAACCAGCATTCCAAAAACAGTCAGTTCTCATTCCCACCGATCACAGAACTGGCGACTCTGCTGGGGACTTATTTTATAAGTGAGGTGTACCTTAGGATTAGATCACTCTTGTTTTCAATTGTATTCTTTGTATGCTTTAATTTTGTAGGCTTGTATCGGAGTTCTATAGATCCTAACCCGGATCTGGGGATACCCTTTAGGTAAGTAGCAATAAACTGTGAGGGATCTGTATGGTGTAGACCGATACGGATGAAGCAGTAGCTACATTGGTGTGGCACCTTGGTCTGTACCGATATCCCTTGTGTTGGAACGAGGAGAATATGGGTCTTCTAAGGAGTCATTAAGCACCAACTGACCTTAGAACCTTAAATTGACCAACTTGGCCATAGAACAGTAGCAGTATGCTACACTTATTGAGACTAAACTCTCGCGATGATTCCGGCCGCAAAAAAAAGGTTGTTAAACTGGAATTATGACCGATTGAGGGTAGTCAGTGGTATTGAGATCCTCTAGAACCCGGTTACTATTTTTAGGACAGGTTTAAATCAACTGAACTGAAAGAGGGTGGTATCTAAGCTCCATGCCAGCCTAAAATCTAAGGGCTCTCAGTGTGACTTGTGTGCCTTTACCATGTTTTCTTTTTGTGGATACTTGTGGTGTGCCTTTATCATGATATCATGATATCATAACATTGCATACATCTTGCATAAGGACTAACCTATTTCAAAGACAAGAGAGTTTCATCTTTGCTCTGTTTTGTAGGTCATCATGATGCCCATGCGTAGGAATACCATCCGATCAACTTTGTCCAAGTACCTACCCTGCTTAAAGATTTGGTTGTCAGGATACCAGACACTACTTCCTTCATCAGGAGGCATGGTTCTCTTCTTAGTTTGGTCACCTCAAAATTGGACGAACAAATGATGAGTGTCCTGGTCCAATTCTATGATCCGCTGTACCATTGTTTTACCTTCCAGGACTTCCAGCTGGTTCCAACTCTAGAAGAGTTCTCTGAGCTACTCGGTATCTCCGTCTTGGAACAAACTCCATTTACTGGATGGGAGAAGACTCTTAAGCCCGAAGAAATTGTTGCAGCCTTTCACTTGACCAAGGAGAAGGTAATGGCCAACTGGGAGACTAGAAGTGGAGCTAAGGGTTTTCTGGCTAAGTTTTTGGTTGACAAAGCTAATTACTTCTGGGACAGCTTAGACTTCAAGGTGTACGAGGACATTCTGGCTCTCTTGATTTATGGTCTGGTATTGTTTCTGAATCCCGATACTTTTGTTGATATTAATGCCATAAAGATCTTCATCTCTCAGAATCCGGTACCCACTCTCTTGGGTGATATCCTTCATCAGCTATATGCTCGTACTGCCCGAAAGCGGGGAACTTTGATGTGCTGTGCTCCTTTATTGTTGAGGTGGTTTATTTCGCACCTCCCTAAGTCCGTACTGAAGAACAAAGAAGGAATGGGCTGGGCTTATAGGGTGATGTCTCTTTCTAATAATGACATTATCTGGACTCTCAAAGGTATGGATGAGGTTACTGTCATTGATCGCTGTGGAGAGTATCCTAATGTTCCATTGATCGGAACCCATGGAGGGATTTCTTACAACCCATGCTTAGCTCTCTGTCAGTTTGGAAGAGCCAGAAAAGAAGGGCCTCATGAGATGTTGATGGCTCATATCATCTTTGATTTTCAGGGAGATAGCGACGAGTTGTGTCGTAGATTCATAAGGGCTTGGGACAGAGTTCACCAATCTGATCCACATGAATTGGGTCCAAAGACTTCCCTGCCAATGGAGCCATATCTAAGATGGGTCTGCATCCATGCCCAGAAGCTAGGTATGCCATATGAAGCTGTCAGGTCTGTTACTCTTGAAGTTGCTAATGAGGAGGGGGTTCTTCCAACTATTCTCCACCCTTATATGCCCATTGATATTGGGACACTGAAGAGGTCTTGGATGCAGCTGAGGGATGAACAAGATTCCTACCGAGAGAGGTTCAATGAATAAGAGCAGAAGATCCAGAAGCTGACCAGACAGTTGGAGAAAGAGCGGATCCTGAATGATGATGTTCGCACTGAGAAGAAGAGACCATGGGAGCATTGATGGACCGTTGATGATTTCTTTTACAGTTTTCGTTTACTTTTCAGTATTTCCATTCTTGTAACGCCTAAGGGCAGTTTGTTGAACAATTTAAATTTTGAAGTTTAAATCTAATAAAGTGTGTTTCTTTTCTTGTTTACAAATTTGAATCTCGATTGTCTTTGAAATCATAAATCATACGCATTTCATCCCATGCACTCCATAAACAGGTACCCCATTACAGGTCTCTTATCTTCTTCGATGTTTATTTCAGCAATCATCATGTCTACTGAACCTTCAACTGAGCAAGCTATCAAGGCCCTCCAGGCCCAGAATGCCCAGTTTCAGGAGTTGTTCATGAATATAGCCAAGGGTCAGCGGGACCTGAAGACTTTGATTCTGAAAGAAAAGAAGAAGAAGAAGAAGAAGAAGAGGATCATCCTGTTCAATACTGGACGCAGGTTTGGAAACGGGTTGCAGAATGAAGTTGATCTGACCACCTCATCTGGAGGGAAAGATAGTCCACAAGAAAGGAGGGCTCCTAGCCCTATGGTCTCCGACAACGAGACGGACTATGATGAAGAACAGTGTCCTCCTGCTGAGGATAAGTACAAATAGCTAGAAGACCGTTTGAGCGCTATGGAAATACAGAAGGTGCCCGGTATGGACTTCGGAGATCTAGGTCTATCATCTGGGGTGGTGATTCCCCATAAGTTCAAGGCACCTGCCTTTGCCAAGTATGACGGAGTTTCCTGTCCGAAGCTGCACCTCCGGTCATATGTAAGGAAGATCCAGCCTTACACTACTGATAAGAATTTGTGGATCCATTTCTTTCAAGACAGTCTCTCAGGGACTCAGCTTGAGTGGTTCTATCAGTTGGATGGAGCCAGTATCCGCAGCTGGGAGGATTTGGCTACTGCATTCTACAGGCAGTATCAGTACAACTCCGACCTTGCTCCTACGCGTACCCAACTCCAGGGTATGTCAATAGGAACGGGTGAAGGATTTAAAGAGTATGCTCAGAAATGGAGAGACCTTGCCGGAAGGGTGCAACCACCTTTGGCTGATCGTGAACTTGTTGACATGTTTTTGGGGACCCTGTCTGGTCCATTCTTTAACCACCTGATTGGGAGCTCTTCAGTTGGGTTTACAGATTTTATTTTGACTGGTGAGAGAATTGAAGCTGGTATTAAGGCCGGGAAGATACAGAAGGGTGCCTCATCGAGCACCTAAAAGAAACCATTTAAGAAAGAGTCCAGTGCTGTCTACAGTTCGAGAAGACAGAATAGACCTGAACACCGCCAAGCTGTCAATGCGTTGTTATTTCAAAACCTGCTGGTGCTCCTCAACATCACAATCAACAAAAAGACGAGATACCTCGAAGGCAATTCACTCGTCTCAGCATGACTTTGTCTCAGATTCTGCCACAGTTGCTGAAAACTAATCTGGTAGTTTTAAAATAAGCTCTGAAGAATCCAAGTACCACATCACCAAAATACAACCCTAATGCCCGTTGCGCTTTTCACTCTGGTAGCCCGGGGCATAATACAAATGATTGTTGGGTTTTGAGGAACAGGGTGTGTTGTACCCCAAAATTTGCCCTCCCATATTCTTCAAAGTTTTTACAAGCATCATCTCAATTTGCTCAAGTCTACTCAAGGGTTGCACAGTTCAAACACCCTCCTAAGCCAGTCAAATTAGGGTTTTGGTTCTTGCAAGGAAGTTGAGGTTTTCAAGGGCTCAATCAAGTCCCACATGCCTATAAACATTGTCAAGCATCTACATGCCAAGTTTCAAGGCTCACAAGGTCAAGTTGCACAGTCAAAAACCCTAATTGCTTCACAATCAACTGTAGGGGTAAAATGGTCATTTGGCAGTCAAAAGTCAAAAAATTTGGTCAACATCTTATTTTGAAGCCACAATCATCATTTGATCAAGTCTTGATCATGATTCCACAAGAATGGCTCAAAAATCATCAAGGTGTCAAAAGTTTCTATTTTTGGACAGTTGAAAAGTCAACTATAACTTGACCAAGGCATAACTTTTTCATGGTTCATCAGAAAAATCCCATCCAATGCTCATTTTGAAGGGGATAACATTTCCTACAACTCATCTTCACATTCAAAGTCCAATAAATGCTCTCACAAAAATTTATCAATTTCAACATTATAGGTCATTTTCAAAAGTCAACAAAAAGGCACTTTAAGTCAAAGACCATAACTTGAGATTGGTAAATTCAAATGACATGGGACCAAAGGCATTGGTTAGAGGACTTCAAGACCTTTCCAAAATGTCCAAGAACATGTTCATATGATCAAAATTGAGCAAGATATGCATTGGAGAAGTTGGGAAATATTTGTGAAATGGCAAAAGTCAACTATCCTTAAAACTTCAATTTTTGACAAAAGGGCCCACTTTCTTCCACTTGATTCAGCCTTTTCATGCCACCCACGTGTCCCATGACCAATTACAAGACCAAACATTTATTTTTTTTATTTTTATTTAATTTTTATGGATTTAATTCATTTTAATCCATAATAATTCAAATAAAATCAAAAAAATGAATTAAATGGTATCTTTGAGTTTTGAATGGCTTTCATGTGTCATGAACAACCTACCAATTTCGTGCTAGGGCCATTTTAAGCATGAAAATTCAAATTTAAACAAAATTGGAAAATGCTTTAATGGTGGTTATGAAGAAATCCAAAAACATCATTGCAATGGATCATTGGCTCTTAATGTGACTTATTCTCATTCATACATACATATGCAAGGGTTCCATACCTCAAGCACGACCTAGAGTTCATTGAAACGGCCAAACCAAATTCAAAAATCCAAGCAAAAAAGTCAAATCCTAATTCTACCTTCCAGGCCATTTCAAGGAGATTTGAAGGTTCAAATACATTGCTGGGAGTCTCCAGAACCTATTGCAATCAAAACAACGTGCTAACAGTCAAAGAATCACTCACTTCAAATCACGGTTTGTCCATTTTTTTTCAAAATCAAAATGCACGATTCATGAATATTTGGTGTGATTTAAAGCTTGTTTTATATTGTTTGCAACCATACAAAGCCATTCATATCATTTAATTGAATTATCATGTACAGAATGATGATCTGCCATTATTGACTTTTAGGGTTTTTGAGTTTGTAAATTAGGGCTTTACAACACAAGTAAAATCAGAACCAATGATGCCCATGGTTGAACTCAAGATGACAAGACGAATTCATTGCAACCATCGCGCCTTTTTTATATAACGCACAAAGCTAATCGCTATTTTTGCAGTTTGCAGTTTGTGGGGGGTTAAAAACCCCCACTATCTTGTTTTTATTTTGACAGGTGAACGAAGAAGATGACTGCGTGTTGACATGTGGTTGGTGGGTTTGAATATAGCGCGCGTTTTTTTTTTGTTTCAGCATTTGATTTGCTTTTTCTTATATTATATTATTTGCATATTATAATAACAAACGCAGCACAATGGCTCAGTGGAAAGGGACGTGTTTGTGCATCATTGGGACCTGGGTTCGATTCCTAGGTCCCCCAAAGGCTTGTTAATATTTTTTCCAACATGTTCCTATGCAGTCTTCCAAATAACCAACACCATATGCCCTCATGCATCAACGTGCCATGTGTCCAGTCCCACAGATCTGAAGGCCAAGGAATGAAGGAACACCATGCTCATGAGTCAATGCATCTCCAGGCAGTCTCAAAGGTCAAACAAGGCTGGCTTCTTGATGGGCTCAGATTGCCAATACACCCTCAATTCTGGCCCAACACCCCTATGGTTCTATTTTATTTTCTTTTGTTTTCTTTTCCTTTTTTTTATTTTCTTTTAACTAATTTTTAATTATTATCATTATTGTTAATTAACCTAACAAACTAATTTTTTCCATAAAATTCAAAAAAACAAAAAAAAACATTTTATTATTTATTAACTTATTTTGTAAATAAATGTAAATTAAATTAAATTAGTTTAATTAGTTAACTTTAATACCTTTTTACAATAAATAAAATAATTTAGACTTAGGCTTTTCTTTTGACATTTTTAATTTCTTTTTTTATTTTATTTCATTAAAACATAAAAACACAAAAAAATATTTTCTTAATTAATTAATTAATTAGTTATTAGTTTCAATTTCATTAATTACAAAAAAGGACAAAAATTTAATTCTTATTCAAAAAAGGGTCAAAACCCTAAGACATTCTAATTCAATTATTTCGCGCATTATTCTTATTTTGATTATTTATGTAATTGTTTCCGGATATATAATAGTAATTAGGTTTATCTCTTTATTTACTATTTCTCGCACTTTATTTCCAAATAGGTTTTGTTTTTTGGCTATGTATAGACTCGCGCCTTGTAATAGTTAGATTTACATTTCCGCAATTTATTTTCCGTACTCCTAACTGTTAACAATGCATGAAAGAATGTATGAATAATAAAATCAATCTGTAGCTCACAAATAACATGTACAAGACAAG
The DNA here is from genome assembly GCA_948472305.1 of Vicia faba. NCBI lineage: Eukaryota > Viridiplantae > Streptophyta > Magnoliopsida > Fabales > Fabaceae > Vicia > Vicia faba. The sequence goes on from OX451736.1 coordinate 1,162,467,091, forward strand.
CATAACATGAAAACAACACACATGCACATACCACTCTTAGGGTACGCCTCACTGGTTGCCTCGAACGTGGTCATCAAGTATAGGGTGTCTTAGAGGTCGCCCTCCTGTCTAAAGATCCAGTTGCCTCGAAACGGTTTCCTCGGATAAAAGGATCTAGGACATTAGGGTTACTTCTAAGGTGTCCTACCATTGCTTTGGTGACCACACCTGTCCCTATAATCGAATTGACCCGAATACCTCCAACGATGGTGCTACCTACCTCTCAATGGTGGGATAGCACTATCTAAAGGACTCTTACACAGCCTAATTCCTTAGAGTAGGTAGATCTCTTAAGTACTTGCTCTTTTCAAACAAACAAAAACAACTTTTCGCACCCCACACTTTCAAAAAGTTTTCAAACGAAACACTTCATACACTCTTGAGGACTGATACAAGAGTTACTTAGAAGTTTTCCAAACGAACTTTTTCAAAACCCACACACACTTGAAAAGCAAACAATTTTGAAAACATAAGAGCAAGTACCTAAGAGCCCGTGGATAACCCCGGATAGAAAGGGTGATAACACCTTCCCTTTCTATAAATCTACCTCCCGAACCGAGAGACATCTCGAATAAGGAATTTTGCTGTGCTTTTGTCCTTTCCATGTTGGAGAACATAAAAGACGGTGGCGGCTCTTGCTTACCACGACATTTCGCGAAACCAGCTTAAAAAACAGTCAGTTCTATTCCCACCGATCACAGAACTGGCGACTCTGCTGGGGATGTTATAAAGTGAGGTATACCTTAGGATTAGATCATACTTATGTTTTCAATTGCTTTGCTTTGATTGGTTTATATTTGTGGGCTTTGCGTCGGAGTTTCATAGATCCTAACCCGGATTTGGGGATACCCTTTTAGGTAGCATAAGCTGTGAGTGACCTGTCCGGCATAGACCGACACGGGTGAAGCAGTGGCTACGTTGGTGTGGCACCTTGGTCTGTACCGATATCCCTTATGTTGCAACGAGGAGAATATGGGTCTTCTGAGGAGTCATTAAGCACCAACCGACCTTAGAACCCTAATGTGACCCAACTTGGCCATAGAACAGTAGTAGTATGCTACACCCATTGAGGCTAAACTCTCGCGATGGTTCTGGCCGCAAGAAAAGATTGCGACGCTGGAGTTATGACCGATTGAGGGTAGTCAGTGATATTGGGATCCTCTAGAACCCGGTTACTTTTGATAGGACAGGTCTTAACCAATGAAACTGAAAGAGGGTAGTACCTGAACTTCATGCTGGCCTAAACCCTAAAGGCTGTCTTGTGTGACTTGTGTGCCTTATCATGTTTTCCTTTGTGAATATTTGTGGTGTGCTTTATCATAACATCATACCATCATATCATTGCATGCATCCTGCATAAGGACTGACCTATTTCAAAGACAAGAGGGTTTCACCTTTGCTCTGTTTTGTAGGACATCATGATGCCTGTGCGAAGGAACACTATCCGGCTCAACTTTGTTCACCCACCTGATTTGCTTAAAGAGTTGGTTGACAGAATTCCAAACACTACTTCCTTCATCCAGAGGCATGGTTCTCTTCTCGGTTTAGTCACTTCAAAGTGGGACCAATAACTGATGAGTGTCCTGACCTAGTTTTATGACCCTCTGTACCATTGCTTCACCTTTCAAGACTTCCAGCTAGTCCCTACCCTGGAAGAATTTTCTGATTTGCTTGGTATCCCTATCTTGGATCAGACTCCCTTCACTGGCTGGGAAAAGACTCTTAGACTTGAGGAGATTGCAGCAACTCTTCCCTTGACCAACAAGGAGGTAATGGATAACTGGGTGACTAGAAGTGGAATTAAGGGCTTTTTGGCTAAGTTTCTGATTGGTAAAGCTAACAGTTTCTGGAATGATTTAGACTTCAGGGCGTACGAAGACATTCTGGCTCTCTTAATCTATGGTCTGGTATTGTTTCCAAATCCCGATAACTTTGCCAGCATCAACGCCATAAGGATCTTCATGTCTCAGAATCCTGTACCTACTCTCTTAGGTGATATCCTGCAACAACTCTATGCTCGTACTGCCCGAAGAAGGGGAACTCTATGGTGTTGTGCTCCTTTGTTAGTGAGGTGGTTTATTCTGCACCTCCCCAAGTTCGTGCTGAAGAACCAAGAAGGAAGAGGCTGGACTCATAGGTTAATGTCTCTCACTGATAATGACATCATTTGGACTCTCAGAGGTTTAGATGAGGTGGTTGTTATTGATCGTTGCAGAGAGTATCCTAATGTTCCATTGATCGGTACCCAGGGAGGATCTCTTATAATCCATGTTTAGCTCTCCGTCAATTTGGAAGAGCCATAAGAACAGGGCCTCATGAGATGTTGGTACCTCACATCAGTTTTGAGTTTCAGGTAGATAGTGACGAACTGCGCCGTAGATTCATCAAAGCTTGGGACGGAATTCACAAAGCTGACCCACATGAGTTGGGACCGAAGACTTCTCTACCAATGGAACCCTATTACAGATGGGTCCGCATCCGTGCTCAGAAGTTAGGTATGCCATATGAAGCTGTCAGGCCTATCATTCTTGAAATTCCTGATGGAGACGGGGTTCCTCCAACCATACTCCCTCCTCAGATACCCACTGATGTTGATACACTAAAGAGGTCTTGGGTGCAACTACAGGAAGAACAGGATTCTTATCGGGAAAGGTTCAACGAACAGGAACAGAAAATCCAGAAGCTGACAAAGCAATTGGAGAACGAGCGAACCCTGAATGACTATATCCGTACTGCGAAGAGGAGGCCATGGGAGCACTGATGGGCTTTGGATGTTTCCTTTACAGCTTTTATTTCCTTTTCAGTATTTTCATTCCTGTAACGCCTAAGGGCAATTTGTTGAACAATTTAAATTCCAATGTTTAAATCTAATAAAGTGTGTTCCTTTTGTCTACAAAGTTGATTCCCGATTGTCTTTGAAAACATAATTCATACGCATTTCATTCATCATATGCATCACAGGTACCCTTTTCCTACAGGTTGCTTAATCTTCTTCGCTGTTTATTTCAGCCCTCAGTCATCATGAATCCTGAACCAACTACTGAACAAGCTATCAAGGCCCTCCAGGCCCAGAACGCCCAGTTTCAAGAGATGCTCATGAACTTAGCCCAGGGAAAACAGGAGTTGAAGGCTTTGCTCCTGAAGAAGAAGAAGAAGAAGAAGAGGACTGTGTTGTTCAACACTGGACGCAGACTCGGGAATGCACTACAGAATGAAGCTGAGCGGACTACTCCATCTGTTGGGGAAGGCAGTCACCAGGAGGGAGGGGTCCCTAGTCCCGTGGTCTCTGACACTGAGACAGATTTCAATGATGAACAGTACCCTCCTGCTGATGACAGGTACAAACAGCTGGAGGACCGGTTAAACGCTATGGAGATTCAACGTGTGCATGGGTTGGATTTTGGAGACTTAGGGTTATCTTCTGGGGTGGTGATCCCACACAAGTTCAAGGCACCTGCCTTTGTGAAGTACGGCGGGGCATCCTGTCCTAAACTGCACCTCCGCTCTTATGTAAGGAAGATCCAGCCTTACACTGCAGACAAGAACTTATGGATCCATTTCTTCCAGGAGAGTCTTTCAGGGACTCAACTCGAATGGTTCTATCAGCTGGATGGAACTAACATTCATAATTGGGAGGACTTGGCTACTGCTTTTTATAAGCAGTATCAGTACAATTCCGACCTCGCTCATACGCGTACCCAACTCCAGGGTATGTCACTAGGAACGGGTGAAGGTTTTAAGGAGTACGCACAAAAATGGAGAGACCTGGCTGGCAGGGTGCAGCCACCGTTGACTGACCGTGAACTCGTGGACATGTTCTTGGGGACCCTGTCTGGTCCATTATTCAACCACCTGATTGGTAATTCTTCTGCAGGGTTTACAGACCTGATCCTGACTGGTGAGAGGATCGAAGCTAGTATCAAATCGGGGAAGATACAGAAGGGTGCCTCCTCGAGTACTGAAAAGAAGCCCTTCAAGAAGGAAGCTAGTGTTGTGTATGGTCCCAGAAGACAGAACAAACCAGAACGCCGCCAAGCTGTCAACGCAGTGGTAATTTCAAAGCCCGCTGCTGCCCCTCAGCAGTACAACCAGCCAAGAGTTGAGAGGCCCAAAAGGCACTACACTCGGCTCAGCATGACCCTGTCACAGGCAACTGCTGTCAACCAATCTGGTAACTGTCAAGGAAGCTCCGAAGGTTGTAAACACAACCTCTCCGAAGTACAACCCCAACGCCCGCTGCGCTTATCACTCTGATAGCCCGAGGCATAACACAGATGATTGTTGGGCTCTGAGGAATAAGGTTCAAGACCTTATTGATGCTAAAGAGGTTCAGTTCGAGGCGCCCGAGAGGCCTAATGTGGTGACAGCTCCCATGCCCAACCATGGAGTAAATGCTATCAGGATGGATGATGAAGTGGAAGAATCTGAATTCGACAGCTGGATCTACCCAGCAACCGACGGTGGACCAAGCAACTGGACTGCCAAAGACTTCACACCTATTACTTTTGTCACGCAGTAATGAACTCCTTTGTTTTAAATTTGTAACAAACAATAATTTGAAACTTTATGGCCCGGTGTCTTACCCGGGGCACCGTGGTTTCATTTGTGAGGGCTTGTTATTTGTCACTTTCATATATCATGAATAAAAGCATTGGACGTTTTTTTACATTTCAAATCTTGTGCTCCCTTTCTTTCTTTACATATTGCAAAACAACTATATTTACACACACTCACTTATACAAGTTCCAATCCACTCTGGATCTCACTGGTAACGACTCTGCTACTGCCAGTTATGACTTCGAAAATCCGATCAACTTAGCCGAAGACGAAGGTGAAGATGATTGCGAAGTGCCTGGTGAGCTTGCAAGACTGCTACTCCAGGAAGAGAGGGCCATTCAGCCACATGAAGAGCCAATGGAAACGGTAAATTTGGGTACTGAGACAGACAGAAAGGAAGTCAAGATTGGTGCCAATCTAGAGCTCAGCGTGAAACAACGGTTGATTCAGATGCTGCATGACTATGTGGAAATCTTCGCCTGGTCTTACGAAGACATGCCTGGGTTGGATACCGACATTTTGGTTCATCACCTGCCTACCAAGGAAGACTGCCCGCCAGTAAAACAGAAGGTCCGTCGTATGCGTCCAGAGATGTCCGAGAAAATCAAAGCTGAGGTTATGAAACAATTTAATGCTGGTTTTCTTGTAGTGACTTCTTACCCTCAGTGGGTTGCCAACGTGGTTCCAGTGCCGAAGAAAGATGGCAAGGTCAGAATGTGTGTTGACTATAGAGATTTGAACAGGGCAAGGCCCAAGGATGACTTCCCCTTTCCTCATATCGACGTTCTGGTTGACAATACTGCCCAATATAAGGTGTTCTCCTTCATGGACGGTTTCTCAGGTTATAACCAAATCAAGATGGCTCCTGAAGACACGGAGAAGACCACTTTTGTTACTCAGTGGGGCACCTTTTGCTACAAGGTCATGCCTTTTGGGTTGAAAAATGTTGGGGCAACCTACCAACGTGCCATGGTTTCTTTGTTTCATGACATGATCCATCATGAGATCAAAGTGTACGTCGACGATATGATTGCAAGATCCCAAACTGAGGAGGAACACCTTGACCATCTACAGAAGTTGTTTGACCGTCTGAAGTTGTACAAGCTGAGGTTGAACCCGAACAAGTGCACCTTTGGGGTGAGATCTGGAAAATTGCTAGGCTTCGTCGAGAGCGATAAAGGTATTCAAGTGGACCCTGCCAAGGTGAAAGCCATACAAGAGATGCCAACTCCCAAGACAGAAAAAGAAGTCAGAGGCTTTCTAGGACGTCTGAACTACATTTCCCGATTCATCTCGCACCTAACTGCTACCTGTGAACCAATCTTCAAGCTGCTGAAGAAAGATCAAGTAGTACGTTGGAATGATGAATGTCAGGCCTCTTTCGAAAGAATTAAAGAGTATCTCCAAGAACCACCCATTCTTATGCCACCGGTTGAAGGGAGACCTCTAATCTTATACTTGACAATACTTGACAGCTCAATGGGGTGTGTGCTGGGGCAGCATGACGAGTCTGGCCGAAAAGAGCACGCTATTTATTACCTTAGCAAAAAGTTTACCGACTGTGAGACCCGATACTCACTGCTCGAGAAAACTTGCTGCGCTTTGGTATGGGCTGCTCGCCGGCTGAGATAGTATATGTTGACTCACACTACTCTGTTGATTTCAAAAATGGATCCTATCAAGTACATATTCGAAAAGCCCACCTTGTCCAGAATAATAGCAAGATGGCAGATGATCTTGACAGAATACGACATCCAGTACACAACTCAGAAAGCAATCAAGGGAAGTGTATTGGCAGACCATTTGGCACACCAAGCAGTGGATGACTACCAGTCGATGAACTTTGAATTTCCAGACGAGAGAATCATGGTAGTGACTGATTGTGAAGTACCTGGACCGGATGAAGGACCTGAGGAAGGATCCTGATGGTCTATGTACTTTGATGGAGCCTCAAACGCTTTGGGTAACGGTATTGGCGCTGTGATCATATCCCCTAAAGGCACTCATACTCCACCCACTGCCCGGCTATGTTTCAACTGCACCAACAACATGGCAGAGTATGAAGCGTGCATTATGGGTCTTCAAGCTGCAATTGACCTAAGGATCAAGTTTCTGAGTGTCTTCGGAGATTCCGCTCTCGTGATCAGCCAGATCAAAGGCGAGTGGGATACGAAACACCCAAATCTTATTCCCTACAAGGAGTATGTATTGACGTTGCTTCCCCATTTCGAGGAGATAACTTTTGAACACTTCCCAAGAGAGGAGAATCAGTTGGCGGACGCGTTAGCTACGATGTCTTCCATGTTCAAAGTCAAATGGGACAACGAGGCTCCCCGGATCATTATCTGGAAATTGGACGAACCTGCACATTGCTGTGATCTCGAGGCTGAAGAGGTAACAAAAAAACCTTGGTATCATGAAGTGAAGAAGTACTTGGAAGCTCAAGAATACCCCGAGGGTGCATCTATTAACGATAAAAAGTTTCTGAGAAGGTTTGCAGCAAAGTTCTTCCTCAGCAATGGCATTCTCTACAAGCGAAACCATGATTCAACTTTACTGCGATGTGTGGATAAAGCTGAAGCAGAAAAGATCATGGCAGAGCTACATGAAGGCACCTTCGGAACACATTCCAGTGGACATACTATGGCAAAGAAAATCCTTCGGGCAGGATATTTCTGGTCCACAATGGAAGCCGACTGTTACCAACATTCTCGGACATGTCACAAATGCCAGATCTATGCAGATAAGGTGCACATTCCTCCAGTACCTCTGAATGTCTTGACATCACCTTGGCCTTTTGCAATGTGGGGCATTGATATGATCGGCGAGATCAGACCGACGGTATCCAACGGGCATCGCTTCATCCTGGTAGCGATTGATTACTTCACGAAGTGGGTCGAGGCAGATTCCTACACTACGGTAACCAAGAACGTTGTGGCACGGTTCATTCGGCATAACCTGATTTGCCGCTACGGTGTACCTGAAAGGATCATTACGGATAATGGTACCAATCTTAACAATAAGATGATCACTGAGCTCTGCGAGCAATTCAAGATACAGCACCACAACTCTTCTCCCTACCGACCGAAGATGAATGGGGCTGTAGAAGCAGCGAATAAGAATATCAAGAAGATTGTGCAGAAGATGACAGTGACCTACAAAGATTGGCACGAGATGTTACCGTTTGCTCTTCATGGGTACCGTACCTCAGCACGAACATCAACAGGGGCAACACCCTTTTCCTTGGTCTATGGCATGGAGGCAGTCCTGCCTATTAAAGTCCATATACCCTCTCTCCGGATAATGAAGGATGCAGGTTTGAGCGAAGATGACTGGATCCAGACTCGACTTGATCAATTAAACCTAATCGACGAAAAGAGACTCACTGCTATTTGTCATGGTCAAACATACCAAAAACGGATGATCAGGGCATTTAACAAGAAAGTCAGACGCCAGGAGTATCAAGTCGGAGACCTGGTAATCAAGCACATCATTCTTCCTCAAAGTGATCCCCGGGGAAAATGGACCCCCACGTACGAAGGGCCATTTGTGGTTAAGAATATCTTCTCAGGAGGAGCTATGATTCTAACCACCATGGATGGTGACGACCTTCCTCACCCCGCCAATGCAGACATAGTGAAAAGATACTATGCATGAACTAAAGACCCGCTAGGTTGACACACCTAGGAAAAAATAAGGGCTTCCCGGCGAACCAAAAGGGTTCGGGCAAAAATAAGGGATGAAATGAAAAAAATCTGTACACCCGGCAAGTCAAAAACCTGAAAAGGCGGCTTGGGCAAAAATGGGTATCCCGGTGGACTGAAAACCCGAAAGGGCGGTCCAGGCAAAAGTTAGGGATAAGCGTAATACTATGTCTCATTGGATCACCTTACATCCAGAATTCGGTATCAACTATCAGGTTCAGACGACATCGATCAGTCAGCTTCATCTTCAACTAAGCAGCAAAGTGATGAGACGCTTGAAGACATAAAGGCAATAGCAGAGTGGGAACCCAGTGGGATTATTGTTTTCACATAGTTGTTTTGCTTTCCTTTGTACAAATTGTATAAACTCTATCTTGTTCAGCGGCGTTCTCTTACTAGGACGTCAGCCTCTTGTACACAAACGCCTATTTACAGGCAAATTCAAAAATCAATACAAGCTCACTTTTCCATACAAATTGCCAATTGTTTTTCCTTTTTCTGTTTTGTTTTGCAAAAAACGTCCAATGTTCAATTGTGATATATGCATTTGACACTAATTGCTAATTCATAAATACTTGCATGCGAAACAAAGGACTAATTATAGGTGACATTAGAAACAGGGGCAATAATGAGTTGTCTAAGCGATCTAGTTACTCTGTCCACCAAGGTACTAAGGTAGGTTCGGCTGAAGAACGACCAGGATACCTTCACTCCCCGTAGAGTAAGACAAGACTCAGCAATACTCTCCCCGAGCAGAGTTGGTCTCCCATCAGCCCTGGAAAGGCACAGTATCTCCAGCAAGTCAGCAATGCTCTCCCCAAGCAGAGTTAGCCTACTGTCAGCCTTAAGGAAGTTGGGTATCCCCAGAAAATCTCAATATTCCCCAACGTAGTATACAGATGTTCCTAAACAAGCATCCCCGGCAGTCTTGATCTAAGATTGTTCCCCGGCAGAATACTAGACACCCCGGTGGAGCCACTTCCCTAGTGCAGTCCAAAAGTTTCCCCAGGAGAGTTGAACCATCTCCCCAGTAGATTCTGGAAGCTTATCCCCAGTAGATTCTGGAAGCTTATCCCCTGCAGAGCACGAACGCGTCTCCCCGGCTTTATTCAAAGGTTATTCCCCACCAGGGTATAACTGGGTTATCCTCAGCTAATTACAACAGAAAGATCGTCCCCAGCGAAGTTCTTCCTATCCCCCAGTGGAGTTCACCAAATTCCCCGACATAACATATCAACGGAATCCCCAGCAGAGTTCTCATCAAAACCTCAGTGAAGTATCTCTTCCCACAGAGCAATCCCCCGCAGAGTAATCTCTTCAACAAGTTTATTCCCCAACATAGTCATCTTCTCCTACCGGTTTATTCTTGCAACCATCATCCCCAGCGGAAACGAAGAACTCTAATCTTCAGCATCAGCCCAGGATTCAACTTCCCGGCATTCGTCAAGGATTTATTTTCCTAGACGAAAATACATTCATAAACATTACATTATCATACACCATGACGCATGCATATACGCATCATATCACACAATCTCATTTATTTTTGAGAACATCATGACATCATGCATTTCATACATCATGACATTGCATACAACTGATGTTTTGACTTTTCAGGAAAAGGTCAATCAAAAGATATTAATATCAACCTTTTGAAGTTCCAGATTTGATTCCTGTATCTAGCCAGGGCATATCTGAAGTGTTTGAAGATTCGATACCTGTATCCAGCCAGGGCATATCTGTAGATGACTAATTCCAGATTCGATTCCTGTATCTAGCCAGGGCATATCTAAAGAGTTTAGAGATTCGATACCTGTATCCAGCCAGGGCATATCTGTAGACGACTAATTCCAGATTCGATTCCTGTATCTAGCTAGGGCATATCTGAAGAGTTTGAAGATTCGATACTTGTATCCAGCCAGGGCATATCTGTAGATGACTAATTCCAGATTCGATTCCTGTATCTAGCCAGGGCATATCTGAAGAGTTAGAAGATTCGATACCTGTATCCAGCCAGGGCATATTTGTAGATGACTAATTCCAGATTCAATTCCTGTATCTAGCTAGGGCATATCTGAAGAGTTTGAAGATTCGATACCTGTATCCAGCCAGGGCATATCTGTAGATGACTAATTCCAGATTCGATTCCTGTATCTAGCCAGGGCATATCTGAAGAGTTTGAAGATTCGATACCTGTATCCAGCCAGGGCATATCTGTAGATGACTAATTCCAGATTCGATTCTTGTATCTAGCCAGGGCATATCTGAAGAGTTTGAAGATTCGATACCTGTATCCAGCCAGGGCATATCTGTAGATGACTAATTCCATATTCGATTCCTGTATCTAGCCAGGGCATATCTGAAGAGTTTGAAGATTCGATACCTGTATCCAGCCAGGGCATATCTGTAGATGACTAATTCCAGATTCGATTCCTGTATCTAGCCAGGGCATATCTGAAGAGTTTGAAGATTCGATACCTGTATCCAGCCAGGGCATATCTGTAGATGACTAATTCCAGATTCGATTCCTGTATCTAGCCAGGGCATATCTGAAGAGTTTGAAGATTCGATACCTGTATCCAGCCAGGGCATATCTGTAGATGACTAATTCCAGATTCGATTCCTGTATCTAGCCAGGGCATATCTGAAGAGTTTGAAGATTCGATACCTGTATCCAGCCAGGGCATATCTGTAGATGACTAATTCCAGATTCGATTCCTGTATCTAGCCAGGGCATATCTGAAGAGTTTGAAGATTCGATACCTGTATCCAGCCAGGGCATATCTGTAGATGACTAATTCCAGATTTGATTCCTGTATCTAGCCAGGGCATATCTGAAGAGTTTGAAGATTTGATACCTGTATCCAGCCAGGGCATATCTGTAGATGACTAATTCCAGATTCGATTCTTGTATCTAGCCAGGGCACATCTAAAGAGTTTGAAGATTCGATACCTGTATCCAGCCAGGGCATATCTGTAGACAACTAATTCCGGATTCGACACCTGTATCCAGCCAGGGCATATCTGTGAGTAACTGATTGTAGATTCGATATCTGTATCCAGTCAGGGCATGTCTGCATGAAGAGTTTGAAGATTCGATACCTGTATCCAGCCAGGGCATATCTGTAGATGACTAATTCCAGATTTGATTCCTGTATCTAGCCAGGGCATATCTGAAGAGTTTGAAGATTCGATACCTGTATCCAGCCAGGGCACGTCTGTAAGCAACCTTTTGAAGTTCCGGATTCGATTCATGTATTTAGCCAGGGCACATCTGTGAGCAATTGATTGTGGATTCGATACCTGTATCTGGCCAGGGCATATCTGCATGAAGAGATTGAAGATCAACCCCTGTAACAGGCCAGGAAACCATCTTTCTTTCTCAAGCACGCAAGTTCTCGCTAAGGAATCTCTTACGCGATCGACACCTTCCGATGGCATCTATAAGCCCATCTCCACAACTATCTATCACATTTCCAAATGGCATCTATAAGCCCATTCCCAACAAGGTTCTGTCACATCTCCAGATGGCATCTATAAGCCCATCCTCCTATCCACCATCTCTCCAAATGGCATATGTAAGCCCATTCCCGCTGTCACACTGCTGATACTCCACTATGCGAGTGCAAATTTCTGGGCACTCTAGTGTTCAATCATCTTCCACCTTCGGATCACGAAAGGCACGCAAGCCAATCTACATCCTCAGGTCTAAGAAGATTGAACAGGGGCAACTGTTGTACCCCAAAATTTGCCCTCCCATATTCTTCAAAGTTTTGACAAGCATCATCTCAATTTGCTCAAGTCTACTCAAGGGTTGCACAATTCAAACACCCTCCTAAGCCAGTCAAATTAGGGTTTTGGTTCTTGCAAGGAAGTTGAGGTTTTCAAGGGCTCAATCAAGTCCCACATGCCTATAAACATTGTCAAGCATCTACATGCCAAGTTTCAAGGCTCACAAGGTCAAGTTGCACAGTCAAAAACCCTAATTGCTTCACAATCAACTGTAGGGGTAAAATGGTCATTTGGAAGTCAAAAGTCAAAATTTTTGGTCAACATCTTATTTTGAATCCACAATCATCATTTGATCAAGTCTTGATCATGATTCCACAAGAATGGCTCAAAAATCATCAAGGTGTCAAAAGTTTCTATTTTTGGACAGCTGAAAAGTCAACTGTAACTTGACCAAGGCATAACTTTTTCATGGTTCATCAGAAAAATCCCATCCAATGCTCATTTTGAAGGGGATAACATTTCCTACAATTCATCTTCACATTCAAAGTCCAAGAAATGCTCTCACAAAAATTTATCAATTTCAACATTATAGGTCATTTTCAAAAGTCAACAAAAAGGCACTTTAAGTCAAAGACCATAACTTGAGATTGGTAAATTCAAATGACATGGGACCAAAGGCATTGGTTAGAGGACTTCAAGACCTTTCCAAAATGTCCAAGAACATGTTCATATGATCAAAATTGAGCAAGATATGCATTGGAGAAGTTGGGAAATTTTTGTGAAATGGCAAAAGTCAACTATCCTTAAAACATCAATTTTTGACAAAAGGGTCCACTTTCTTCCACTTGATTCAGCCTTTTAATGCCACCCACGTGTCCCATGACCAATTACAAGACCAAACATTTATTTTTTTCATTTTTATTTAATTTTTATGGATTTAATTCATTTTAATCCATAATAATTCAAATAAAATCAAAAAAATGAATTAAATGGTATCTTTGAGTTTTGAATGGCTTTCATGTGTCATGAACAACCTACCAATTTCGTGCTAGGGCCATTTTAAGCATGAAAATTCAAATTTGAACAAAATTGGAAAATGCTTTAATGGTGGTTATGAAGAAATCCAAAAACATCATTGCAATGGATCATTGGCTCTTAATGTGACTTATTCTCATTCATACATACATATGCAAGGGTTCCATACCTCAAGCACGACCTAGAGTTCATTGAAACGACCAAACCAAATTCAAAAATCCAAACAAAAAAGTCAAATGCTAATTCTACCTTCCAGGCCATTTCAAGGAGATTTGAAGGTTCAAATACATTGCTGGGAGTCTCCAGAACCTATTGCAATCAAAACAACGTGCTAACACTCAAAGAATCACTCACTTCAGATCACGGTTTGTCCATTTTTTTTTCAAAATCAAAATGCACGATTCATGAATATTTGGTGTGATTTAAAGCTTATTTTATATTGTTTGCAACCATACAAAGCCATTCATATCATTTAATTGAATTATCATGTACAGAATGATGATCTGCCATTATTGACTTTTAGGGTTTTTGAGTTTGTAAATTAGGGCTTTACAGCACAAGTAAAATCAGAACCAATGATGCCCATGGTTGAACTCAGGATGACAAGACGAATTCATTGCAACCATCGCGCCTTTTTTATATAACGCACAAAGCTAATCGCTATTTTTGCAGTTTGCAGTTTATGGGGGTTAAAAACCCCCGCTATCTTGTTTTTATTTTGACAGGTGAACGAAGAAGATGACTGCGTGTTGACATGTGGTTGGTGGGTTTGAATATAGCGCGCATTTTTTTTTTATTTCAGCATTTGATTTGCTTTTTCTTATATTATATTATTTGCATATTATAATAACAAACGCAGCACAATGGCTCAGTGGAAAGGGACGTGTTTGTGCATCATTGGGACCTGGGTTCAATTCCCAGGTCCCCCAAAGGCTTGTTAATATTTTTTCCAACATGTTCCTATGCAGTCTTCCAAATAACCAACACCATATGCCCTCATGCATCAACGTGCCATGTGTCCAGTCCCACAGATATTAAGGCCAATGAATGAAGGAACAACCATGCTCATGAGTCAACGCATCTCCAGGAAGTCTCAAAGGTCAAACAAGGCTGGCTTCTTGATGGGCTCAGATTGCCAATACACCCTCAATTCTGGCCCAACACCCCTATGGTTCTATTTTATTTTCTTTTGTTTTCTTTTCCTTTTTTTTATTTTCTTTTAACTAATTTTTAATTATTATCATTATTGTTAATTAACCTAACAAACTAATTTTTTTCCATAAAATTCAAAAAAACAAAAAAAAAACATTTTATTATTTATTAACTTATTTTGTAAATAAATGTAAATTAAATTAAATTAGTTTAATTAGTTAACTTTAATACCTTTTTACAATAAATAAAATAATTTAGATTTAGGCTTTTCTTTTGACATTTTTAATTCCTTTTTTTATTTTATTTCATTAAAACATAAAAACACAAAAAAATATTTTCTTAATTAATTAATTAGTTATTAGTTTCAATTTCATTAATTATAAAAAAGGACAAAAATTTAATTCTTATTCAAAAAAGGGTCAAAACCCTAAGACATTCCAATTTAATTCTTTCGCGCATTATTCTTATTTTGATTATTTATGTAATTGTTTCCGGATATGTAATAGTAATTAGGTTTATCTCTTTATTTACTATTTCTCGCACTTTATTTCCAAACGGGTTTTGTTTTTTGGCGATTGTTGTACCCCAAATTTTGACCTAAGATACCATCTCCCATCTGCATCATTACATTGCAAGCGTTTTGATCTATTGATTTTAAAGTTCATAACTTTTTCAAGTCGAGAGCTGTTTATTTGTTGAGCGCTAAATTTATTAATCGATCAATGCTAAAACAATGTTTATTAATTATTTATTATCTTAAATTTAAATAATTGGAATTTATTTTCAGTTATTATATAATTTAAAGATTTATAAATAATAAAATAAATATTTGAAAAGAGTATATTAATTGATCAGGCAATGTTTATTAATTATTTATTATCTTAAATTTAAATAATTGGAATTTTCTTTTCAGTTATTATATAATTTAAAGATTTATAAATAATAAAATAAATATTTGAAAAGAAGGTTATTAATTGATCAAACGATGTTATTTTAATTATTTATTATTCTAGGTTTAAATAATTGAAATTTTATTCTCATTTATTATAATTTAGAAGAATTATAAATAATGAAATAATTAATTGAAGAGAAGTTAATTGTTCAATGATGTTTGTTTAATTATTTATCATTCTAAATTTAAATAATTGGAATTGATTTTTCAGTTATTATATAATTTAAAGAATTATAAATGATAAAACAAATAATTGCAAAGAAGAAAAGAATTAATTGGTAAAATATTGGAGTTTTATTCATTTTATTCTAATTGTTACAATTATTGTTTAAATACCGTATTTATTTACAACGTATTTACAATGATAATTTTTACAATGTTTAAAATGAAATAAAAACTATCCTAATTTTTTCCTAAGTTCTAAATCTTCATCTTCTATTTAATGCCCATTTGATTTTTACCTGCAAAGAATTAAAAGAAAAAGTCAGAAATAAATAAATAATTAAAAGCAGAAAATTAATCTTAAGCGTTCATCATTAAAAGCAAACGGCTGGAATCAGTTTTTACCCTTTTTGCAAATCACGGGATTTCTCCCGGTTCACAAAAAGGGATGAATTTTATTGATAGAAATGAATGCACAATTTAAAAAAAACATGCACAAATTCATTCTTTTGTCAAAATTGCATTTTAATTGTAAACTGCATAATCCAAAATCAATTGCACTTTTTCAAAAGCCCACTGCATATTTCAAATATGCATAAATTCAATATTTTGTCAAAACAACATATTTCAAAATCAATATAGAATGCATAAAGCAACAACATATGCATTTTCAACACAAAGCCAAAATGCAACGTAAACATGCCAAAATATAGGAAGAGGCCAAAAATCAAAGGCTCCTTACTGTTACATTGCAGTAGACAAAGAGAGATATGCAGTTTAATCAAAATATGCAAGCATAATATTTCTATTCTCATCATTTTCCAGCATTGTGCTTTTTCAGAACAAGTAAAGTACATACATCATTTTAATGTATATTTATACTTAAGAGAGAGAAGAGAGGAAGAGTGTGGTTTACAGGTTTTTGGCTTAGGCAGAAATGGATACAAAACAAACTGCAGCAGTATACAGTAGAGAAAAGAAAAGCATGAAAAAGAATAGAGACAAACTGATGGAGCAGTAAGATGTGCAGAGGTCCAAGGCAACTATGATTAAATATACCAAAACCTGAGTTATCAAGGGAGAAGCCAGCAACTGTTATAAAAAACAAACCCTTCAAAAAAGGTTAAGGGGCCATAACCTGCTAAAGACCTAAAGACCAAGACAAAGTTCCAACAACTCAAGCATCAACATAAACCCAAAACCACACAACCTACATTCAAAAACACCATCAAACCTTTAACCACTGTCCAATCAAAACCATATACCCATAACCTGCAGAAAAACCAGAAAAGCCTAAAAAAATATGGCCTAAACCATACAACCTGCATTCAAAAACACCATTAAACCTTTAACCACTGTCCATCCATACAAAAGCCATGGCCAAACCAAAAATCATAACCATTTCCAAGCCAAATATCGTGTAACCATGGCCTAAACCACGAACCTGTTACCACAACCTAAAAATCTGTCAAGCCTCACCAAACCAGTAAAGCCTTACAGCCAAGAACACCTTCAACCTTAAACCAAAAGCATAAACCATAAATCAATGTCCAAACCGGCAAGCCTCAGAGTTATCATCATAGGCCAATAACTCAAGCATACAGAAGCAAAACAGAAAGAAGAAGAGGGAAGCTGGTCAAAACAAAGCATTTCAACGACAACGTATTCAAGCATACAAAAAGCCTCAAACATTCATCATAGGCCACTAAGAGAAGTAACAAAATCACAGTGAAGAAGAAGAGAAGAAAATTATTCGAAGGCAACTCATTCAAGCATCAAAGGCCTCAGAAATCTTCATCACAGGCCAATAAGATAAGCATACAGCAAGATAGCAAGAAGAGGAAAAAGACAAACCAGGGTCAAAGAAGCTCGCGACGCATCACCTTTCCTTCCGCCCTTGGCCTCCTACGCACACCCAACCTTCTTCCTCCGTCTCCAGGTAACGATTTCTCCCTCTCTTACTTCCAAATACCTCAAATAATCATGTGAGAAAAACGAATAAGAATCAAATAGATAAAAATCATAACATGCAGTAGTACAAAACCCTAACAAATAAAATGTAAGATCACCTTGAATCGATCGCCCGAGCATCTCATTAGAGGGAAGAGGAAGATTGAGGTACCGGTGGCCTTTGGGCAAGAGAGTTCAGAGCATGAGAGAAGAAGAAGATGAATCAAGAATGCGTGAATGAACAAGAAGAACGGCGCTGCGTAACCAAACCCTAATCCCTTTTCTCAATTAACACATGTGTTTACCCTAAAAACAAATTATGAATAATGTTGGACCTTGACCCGTCTCCCTGCCTGAGCCCAAACGAATTCCTTAAGTGCACCCCCCCCCCCTTTTCTGTTTTTGATGGGCCCTTTAAAAACCCTTTAGCCCATAATTCGTTTGTTTACCCCTTTATTTCTTAATACCCCTTTTTCTATTTGTTTTTCTTTAGCCTTTCCTTTTAGAGTTTTTATCAATTTAGTTAATTAGAATTAATCAAATAGAGATATTTAATTAAACAATTTTTAAATAATTGGATCAATTTTATTAGTTTAAACTTTAGGATTAATTTAATAAGTTTAGTATTCCCTTTTTTAATTAGATTTAAATTAATAGCTTTTAAGTTTTAATGATTCTTAAAATAACATTTTATACTAAAAAACATATAAAATAAAAAAACTTCAAAAATATTTTATTCCCTTAATTATTTCCCTCGCTTTAGTTAATACTAATACAAAATATAAAAAATAGAAATTTAGGAACTAAAAACATTTTTATTTTTTAATTAATTCTCATGCTTTGTCCATATTAAAAAATGCATAAAAATGAAAACTATTAAAACATTTTTTCTTTTCCTTAATATTAGATAAAAATATAAAAATGCATGTTCACATCATTTAATCTGTTATTTAATCATT
Organism: Vicia faba; assembly: GCA_948472305.1. NCBI lineage: Eukaryota > Viridiplantae > Streptophyta > Magnoliopsida > Fabales > Fabaceae > Vicia > Vicia faba. The sequence continues at coordinate 1,162,485,333 of OX451736.1, forward strand.
GTTGTGGTTATATATCATTCAGCTATTTAAATCATTATCTATCTGATTTTGAGTTTGATTTATTTCATCTTTATTTGGTTATTCTGTTTACTTCTAAATCCAAGGGAAAAATGATTAAATTTGTTGACTTCATGTCCTCAAGTCCAATCACGCGAACATTTGCATTTCATTAAAACTTAAGACAATTTTTTCCCCAAACATTCGATCTTTTCAAAACTCATACCTTTTAAGCAAAAACTTCGACATTAGGTCGTCGTACCTTCAAAAACCCGTCCGTACCCCTTTTCGGCCAAAACAATTTATTTCGATCAAACGAACGAACAATTTTAATAAACAGATATTTCAAAAGGTTCCTATAGAGTACTATAGATACATTGGGTGCTAATACCTTCCCATTGTATAACCAACCCCCGAACCATAAATCTCTTTTCAAAAACGCCTTGTATTTTTATTACTTTTAAAAAGTATTATTTACATTGCATATTTAGGGTTTTATTTCGCTCTTTCCCCTTTTCCCTTGGAAATAATAAAGCGCGGTGGCGACTCTTGCTTTTGTGAGACGAATTAATCAATAATTCGATCTCCGATTTACCCCGCTACATTTTTTATCGCTACAGAATTGGCGACTCTGCTGGGGACAGATTGACCTCTTGCTGGTCCATCCCTAAGTGGGTTAAGCCTAATTTGTCTTATCTGTTTTATTATTATTTGATTTGTTTGATTATGTGTTTAAATTGGGGTTGTTTGGGTTTTTTTGCAAAGGACGAATCCTATACCCGGGTTAAGTTACACTTAAGGAATAGGACGGGCGGTACAGTCATGTTAACTTTGAGGGAGTAATCCCGAAGAAGGAGGCATGAGATCCCCCACTCGATGGAAGGCCCTCTTGAACTTAATATTTGTTTACCGAGTAATCGGGAAGACATTATTATTTTCGACCTAGGAGCCAGAGAAATTGAGAACCGTAGAACCCTAACCCATCTTGGCCTTTAGGTGTAGCGCGGAGACTATAACGGAGTAATTCAGAAGTAGTTGTTACGCGATGCTACGCTCGGATGAGTTTCTCTTGAGAATATTGCTAATTATTGAGTAATCAAGACGTTGGTAATATCCGAAGGAGGAATGTAGACTCTGGGAACTCTTAGAACCTTGTCTTACAGGTGTGATTGAACCGTTATTACATACCTTTTGGGTGGGCTTTACCCTCGACTCCATGCTGAAACGTCGAACCTTTGAACCCCATGTTTGCAAGCTTGTGTGTAACTGTTGCATTATCATTCATTCATGCATTCATCGACATTTTTGTAAAAAGACTTGTTTTTCAAGGAACTTAGGAATGATTTTTGCAAGACATATCAGGTAATATGGAATTTGGAAGGAGAAACACTCGAAGTTTTAGTTTTAAGGAGCCCGAGATTGAAGAGTTGAAGAGTTTGATTCCTGAGATCAAGAACCCGACGGATTTTCAGAAAAAGTATGGGTCCATTATACCTCTCATGAAGCACAAGATGAAGGAAGGCATCCTTAGTACGTTGGTCCAATTCTACGATCCTTTGTACCGATGCTTCACCTTTCCGGATTACCAGTTAATGCCCACCTTAGAAGAGTACTCCTACATACTTGGTTTGCCGGTCACCGACTGTGTTCCTTTTTCTGGATTAGAAGAGGAACCCAAATCTCACGAGATAGCGACCATCACCCACTTGAAGAAGTCAGATATAGAGGAGAACATGACTACAAAAGGGGGAATCCGAGGCTTGTCTGCGCAGTTTTTGTTGAGGAAAGCTCGTCATTTCACTGAGATAGAAGATACTACTGCCTTCGAAGACGTCTTTGCTTTACTCGCTTATGGTCTATTCTTGTTCCCCAACATTGATAAGTTTGTGGATATCAACTCCATCAGAAGTTTCTTGATTGGAAATTCGGTCCCTATGCTGCTAGGAGATACCTACTATTCCATCCATCTTTGAAACTCTTATCAAGGAGGGATGATTATTTGTTGTGCACCGTTGCTGTATCAGTGGTATGTTTCTCATCTACCTAGGTCTGATATTTTCTGGGATCTCGAGAAGGAGCCGCGATGGGCGCCAAAGATTATGGCCCTCACTCATTTTGACATTGATTGGTATAATCGAGTTTACTATGACGTGAAGATCATCGATAGCTGTGGTGCTTTTCCTAACGTGCCTCTTCTTGGTACGAAAGGTGGAATTAACTATAACCTTGTTCTCGCGCGCCGTCAGTTTGGATATCCGATGAGGGACAAGCCAAACAACATCCATGTGAGTGGTTTCTTCCTACAATAAGGACAAGATCATCAGGCAGCTAAGAGGGAGATCGAAGGAGCTTGGCGCCACATCCATAGGAAAGGGAGAGACATGTTAGGACATAGAGGTGCCGTTTCTTTGGAGCCTTACCTACAATGGGTCCGTGCTAGGGCTTGTGCTCTCAAGATGCCCTATAAACCTGAGAAACCTTTATCCCTACCGTTGCATCATCATCTGTTGATATCCCTCTCGAGAATATGGGAGAATACCAAGGAAATCTGGCTAGGATGAAGTCCGAGAGAGATGCTTGGAAAGAAAAGTATAATATGTCTGAATATGAGAATCGGGTCCTGGCTCGACAACTAAAGGAAAAGGAGGATTTGCTCTTTATTCAAGACGGCTGGTTCATTGATCATGATGAAAAACTTCTTCAAAAGGATGCTTTACTGAAGAAGTATGATAGTAAAAGGAAGAGAAAGAAGGAAGGTTCGGTAAGCGTTGCTCTTGTTCCTGATCCACAAAAGGAAATCATTGATCGACTGGTAGCTGAGAAGAAAGAGATGGAAGACTTTTATGAAGGGAAGATCAGGAAGCTCCGGTTACAGTTGGCATTTGGTCCTTCATCTGATGATTCTGAGTGATCTTTAGCTCTTAGTTTTATTTTGCTGATGTCATTTTGTAAAACTCTGTAAAAGGGCTTCATGTTCCAAAGTTGTAATTTATTTATTATGGGCTTCATGTTCCAAAGTTGTAATTTACTGCTTTTATTATGGGCTTCATGTTCCAAAGTTGTAGTTTACTGATTTATTATTGGGTTGTTATCCCAAAGTTGTAATTTATTGTTTTGTTGTTCCAAAGTTGTAAGTTGTAATTTACTGCTTTTGATTAATGGATGAGTTTTTGTTGTTCCAAATTCCTTTACCATTGATGTGTGCAAAATTATTGAAGTTCCTTGAAAAACTACTAAAATGAATTATCATTTGCATCACATATCATGCATCATCCAACATTCCACTTCACATGTTTTCTAGAGTCTTATCCTTGTTTCTTTTTCCACTCCGATAGATTGTCAAGCTGTCTCATCGATACGATACTCGAGCCAATCGACAGAGGAAGATGGAAGATCTGGAACAGGAAAACCATGAGCTTCGTGAGGAGGTCGCTACCCTTCGTGTCGGTATGGAAAAATTAACTGCGCTAGTGGAAAGTTTGGTGGCTGTTCAGAATCAGCCATCAACTACAGCTGCTGAGATTCAGACTTCAACTACTGTGGTTTCCGAGATTGTCACCGTTCCAACATCTGTGACTCAAGTCAACTCTCCGCTTCAACATCATATGCCAAAAGGTTTTCCGTGGGGAATGCCTTACAACTTTGTGCCAGAGGGGTATCAGCCTGCCGTACAACCTTTGTTTCAACCTGCTTTGTCTCTTCCTCAACCAGAGACAACTGCCATGCCGCCGGTAATCCCGTCTATAACACCTTTTCCGCAACCGGTAATGACAACTGTCTCTCCTGTGGTTCACTCCGTGCCATACTTGAATGAACCTACTTATCCTGCCGAGCCTGCTGAAAGTTTGGGTCTTTTTGATAGAATGGAAGAATTTCAAGACCAATTCCAAGAAATGCAGAAGGAGCTCAGAGCGTTAAAGGGGAAGGATTTGTTTGGGAAGAACACTCATGACCTTTGTTTAGTTCCGAATGTCAAGATTCCAGCAAAATTCAAAGTGCCAGACTTTGAAAGATATAAGGGTGATTCGTGTCCTCGAAGTCACTTGACTATGTACGTGAGAAAGATGTCTACATATTCCGATGATCATGACTTGTTGATTCACTATTTTCAAGACAGTTTGACGGGTGCTGCTCTAAAGTGGTATATGGGTTTAGACAGCATTCAGATCCGCAACTTCAACGATCTTAGCGAAGCTTTTGTCCACCAGTATAAGTATAACGTTGACATGGCGCCGGACAGGGATCAACTCCGAGCGATGTCGCAGAGAGACAGAGAATCTTTTAAGGAATACGCCCAGAGGTGGCGTGAAATTGCTGCTCAAATCTATCCTCCTCTTGAGGAGAAAGAGATGACGAAGATATTTTTGAAGACTTTAGGTTCCTTTTACTATGAAAGAATGATCGCCAGCGCACCCAGTGACTTTACCGAAATGGTAAGCATGGGCATGCGGTTGGAGGAAGGGATTCGTGAAGGGCGTTTGGTTAAAGAAGGAAGTTCGTCTAGCAGTACTAAGAAGTTTGGAAGTGTTTTCCCGAAAAGAAAAGAGCAGGATGTCAGCGCAATCTTCCTAGGGAGACTAAGGAGAGGTTACTCACATGTTGCGGCAGTCACTCCAGCTGTCCGCCCAGCTTTGATGACCCCAGCTCATCAAACCCCACCAACTCAACAACGGCCATTTCAGCAGCAGCCTCGACAACAGGCTTATCCATTCAACAATCAGAACCGTTCACCAAGAAAGCCGCAATTCGATGCCATTCCTATGACTTATACTGAATTGTTCCCTGCTCTTATCAGAAAGAATCTCATAACGACAAAGCCTCCTCCTGTCGCACCGAATAGTACTTCTCCGTGGTACAAGGCGGATCAGTTTTGTGAATATCATCAAGGGTCTCCGGGGTACAACCTTGAAAATTGTTTTGCTCTGAAGGCGGACGTGCAGAGATTGATTAAGAATGGTATCTTGTCTTTCAAGGATGTTAACCCGAATGTTAGAGATAATCCTTTGCCTCGACATGGGGCAGCATCAGTGAATATGGTGGAAGGGTGTCCGGGAAAGTTTCGAGTTTTTCAAGTTGAACACATAAGAGAGTCGTTGATCAGGTTACATCAGAGTTTAAGAAGACTTGCCTTTGTTAGGCATCAGCATGATTATGATATTTGTGAATTTTGTTCAAGAGAGGTTGATTGCCCTATTGTGAAGGAGGATATTCAGAAGTTGTTAGACCAGAGAGTTATCACTATTACATATGACAGAGATCCGGAGGATGAAGTGAATGTTATAATACCGTAATTCAATTTGCCTGAATCAGTAGAGATCGTTTACGACAGTCAGACTGCACCTGTTGATCCTTTGATCATTTACCCACCTGGTCCTGTGCCTTACAACTCAGACCAAGCTATACCGTATAAGTATAATGCCACAATGATTGAGAATGGGGTAGAAGTCCCTATACCAACAAGACCGTCTTTTGTCAACATTGCTGATGTGAGTAGAGTTACGAGAAGTGGACGTGTCTTTGCAGCAGTACCTTTGAAGAGACCAGAAGTTCAAGTCAGGAGGCCCATACCGCCAGAAATTCCAGCGAGAAATGTTGAACCAAGGGTTGAGATAGGTCGATCCAATGAACCTATCCCACATCCTGAGGATGATGAGATTCTGAAGCTTATCAAGAGAAGTGAATATAAGATTGTGGACCAACTTTTTCAAACTCCTTCCAATATTTCTTTGCTTGCTTTACTAAGAGATTCTGGTGCCCATAGAGAAGCTTTGATGAAGGTCTTGGACCAGGCGTTCGTGGATCATGATGTGACGGTTGACCAATTTGATGGAATTGTGGGAAATATTACTTCGTGTAACAATCTTGGTTTCAGTGATGAAGAGCTCCCGGAGGAGGGAAGGAACCATAATATGGCTTTGCATATCTCAATAAGTTGCGGAAATGATACCTTATCAAGTGTGTTGGTAGATACAGGTTCTTCGTTAAATGTAATGCCCAAAACTACATTGTCTCGACTCTCATATCCAGGTGCTCCCATGAGACCTAGTGGAGTAATTGTTAAAGCGTTTGATGGTTCTAGGAAGATTGTCATTGGTGAAGTGGATCTTCCTATGGTAATTGGTCCTCATACTTTTCAGATCACTTTTCAAGTAATGGATATTCGTGCCGCCTACAGTTGCTTATTGGGTCGTCCATGGATCCATGATGCAGGGGCAGTCACTTCCACGCTCCATCAGAGATTGAAGTTTGTAAGGCATGGAAAGCTGGTAATGATTGATGGAGAACAGGCTATGGTGGTAAGCCATTTGTCATCTTTCTCTTTTATTGATGCTGATGAGGATGTTGGAACCCAATTCCAAGCTCTATCTGTTGCTAATAATGAAGTGAAGAAGCAAGGGACATCTATTTCTTCTTTTGAGGATGCGCGACGAGTGGTTGAAAGTGGTTCGGCTGAAGGTTGGGGCCAGGTGTTGACTTTGCCCGAGAACAAGTCTGGAGAAGGTCTTGGTTTTCATCCCGTGTTTGCAAGAGTCAAGCAGGAAGTAGTTACTCGTCCGATACAAGAGGTTTTCCGAAGCGCAGGTTTTATCCATCCGACTCCTCCTGAAGTTGATGCCATAATAGGAGACGATTCTGAAGAGGATTTACCCGATTTTGTGACGCATGGAGTGGTTTGCCAGAATTGGATTGCTGTTGATGTTCCTGTTGTGATGCACATTTCTGAGTAATGTTTTGTTTTATTTTTGAAAAAAAAAACTTTCGCTCTGCCCAAGGCGAAAAGTATTTGTGTCAGGCTATGATGAAAATAAATCCTTTTGCTCTGCCCAAGGCAAAAGAGAAATGTCTGGGCTCTTTGTTTCAAGTATTTCCCTTCATAAATAAAAATGTTATTTTGTCCACTACTGTTTTATTTTTCACTTTTTCTGGGAAATAGTAATGAAAATTAATTGGTAGTAATAGGAAAATATAATAATATTTTGTTTCATTTGTACAACATTCATATTAATCGATTTCTAAAATAAAGCATAATCATATGTGCAAATTAATCCATGACTTAACCATTGAAAACAATGATCCTATGCCCTCTCCCAACTTTGAATTCCCTGTGTTCAGAGCCGAAGAAGAGGATAATGAAGAGATTCCTGTTGAAATTTCTCGTTTGCTTGAGCACGATGAAAAGACTATTCAGCCGTTTGAAGAGCCTGTAGAGATGATCAATTTGGGTGATGAAGAAGATAAAAAGGAAGTCAAGGTCGGAGCATTGCTTATCCCAGAAGTCAAGGAGAAAATGTTGGAGCTTCTCAAAGAGTATGTTGATGTGTTTGCTTGGTCCTACCAAGATATGCCAGGTTTGGACAACAATATTGTGGAGCATCGTTTACCGTTGAGACCTGAATGTCCGCCGATTAAGCAGAAGTTGAGAAGGACTTGTCCCGATATGGCTGACAAGATCAAAGAAGAAGTTCAAAAATAGATTAATGCAGGTTTCCTTGTTACATCAGTCTATCCTCAATGGTTAGCCAATATAGTGACTGTTGCTAAGAAAGATGGCAAAGTTCGAATGTGTGTAGACTATAGAGATCTGAATAGAGCTAGCCCAAAGGATGACTTCCCATTACCGCACATTGATGTATTGGTCGACAGTACCGCAAAGTTCAAAGTCTTTTCTTTCATGGATGGTTTCTCTGGTTACAATCAAATCAAGAGGGCACCAGAAGATATGGAGAAGACAGCTTTCATTACACCTTGGGGAACATTTTGTTATCGGGTTATGCCGTTTGATTTGAGGAATTCTGGTGCAACATACCAAAGGGCCATGACTGCGTTGTTCCATGACATGATGCGTAAATAGATAGAAGTGTATGTAGACGACATGATTGCCAAATCACAAACTGAGGAAGATCATTTGGAACATTTATTGAAGTTATTCCAGCGTTTGAGAAAGTATAAACTCCGTCTGAATCCCAACAAGTGCACTTTTGGTGTTCGTTCTAGAAGACTTCTGGGTTTCATTGTCAGTCAGAAAGGTATTGAGGTAGATCCTGATAAAGTCAAAGCTATTCGGGAAATGCCTGCACCCAAGACGGAAAAACAAGTAAGAGGTTTCCTTGGGAGACTGAACTACATTTCTAGATTTATATCTCATATGACTGCTACCTGTGGGCCGATTTTCAAGCTTCTCCGAAAGAACCAAGGATGTGTGTGGACAGAAGATTGTCAGAGAGCTTTTGATAGCATCAAAGAATATTTGCTTGAACCTCCCATTTTGATTCCTCCGGTGGAAGGAAGACCTTTGATTATGTACCTGACTATATTGGAAGATTCCATGGGATGTGTGCTTGGTCAACAAGATGAGACTGGAAGAAAGGAACATGTCGTATATTATCTGAGTAAGAAATTCACAGACTGTGAGTCTCGATATTCATTGCTTGAGAAAACCTGTTGTGCTTTAGCTTGGGCTGCTCGCCGTCTGCGTCAGTATATGATTAACCACACCACTTGGTTGATCTCCAAAATAGATTCGATCAAGTATATCTTTGAGAAGCCCGCCTTATCTGGAAGAATAGCCCGTTGGCAGATGTTGTTATCTGAATATGACATTGAGTATCACACTCAGAAAGCAATCAAAGGGAGTATTTTAGCCGATCATTTGGCTCACCAACCAATTGACGATTATCAATCCATCAAGTTTGATTTCCCAGATGAAGATGTTATGTACTTGAAAGCTAAAGATTGTGAAGAGCCGTTACCTGAAGAAGGACCTGATCCCGAATCCCATTGGGGTTTAATATTTGATGGATCTGTGAACTCTTATGGAAATGGAATTGGGGCAATCATCGTCACTCCCCGAGGTACTCATATCCCGTTCACGGCGAGATTGAAGTTTTACTGCATGAACAACATGGCTGAATATGAGGCATGTATTATGGGTCTCGAAGAAGCAGTGGATCTAAGGATTAAGATTCTTGATATTTACGGAGATTCGGCATTGGTAATTAATCAAATCAAAGGAGAATGGGAGACTCGTCATCCTGGTTTAATCCCTTACAGAGACTATGCTAGAAGATTGTTAACTTTCTTCAACAAAGTGGAATTACATCATATCCCTAGAGATGAGAACCAGATGGTTGATGCTTTAGCTACTTTGTCTTCAATGTTTCAAGTGAATGGTTGGAACGACGTGCCTACAATCCGGGTTATGCGCCTCGACAGACCTGCTCATGTGTTCTCAGTAGAAGAGGTCACCGACGACAAACCTTGGTTCTATGATATTAAACGTGTTCTTCAAACTCAAGAGTACCCGTCTGGGGCATCCAGTAAAGATAGGAAGACGTTGAGAAGATTAGCAAGCAGTTTCTTCCTCAATGAAGAAGTTGTGTACAAGAGGAATTACGACATGGTCTTGCTCAGATGTGTAGACAGACGTGAAGCAGACATGCTGATGCAAGAAGTACATGAAGGATCCTTTGGCACTCATGCCAACGGACATGCAATGGCTAGAAAGATGTTGAGAGCTGGTTACTATTGGATGACAATGGAATCCGATTGCGGCAAATATGTGAAGAAATGTCATAAATGCCAGACTTATGCGGACAAGATACATGTGCCACCGACCCTCCTTAACGTTATCTCTTCACCTTGGCCTTTCTCTATGTGGGGCATCGATATGATTGGAATGATTGAACCCAAAGCTTCAAATGGTCATCGTTTCATCTTGGTAGCGATCAATTATTTTACTAAATGGGTGGAAGCAGCATCTTATGCTAATGTAACCAGACAGGTGGTAGTCAGATTTATCAAGAATCAGATCATTTGTCGATACGGTATCCCGAGCAAGATCATCACTGATAATGGTTCGAATTTGAATAACAAGATGATGAGAGAGCTTTGCGAAGAGTTCAAGATCGAACATCATAATTCTTCTCCTTACAGACCGAAGATGAATGGGGTTGTTGAAGCTGCTAACAAGAACATCAAGAAGATTGTCCAGAAGATGGTGGTAACTTATAAAGATTGGCATGAACTGCTTCCGTTTGCTCTGCATGGATACCGTACTTCAGTTTGAACTTCAACAGGCGCAACCCCTTTTTCCCTAGTTTATGGTATGGAAGCAGTACTTCCCGTGGAGGTTGAGATTCCGTCTATGAGAGTGTTGATGGAAGCTAAACTTTCTGAGGCTGAATGGTGTCAAAGTAGATATGATCAGTTGAATTTAATTGAAGAAAAGAGATTGACAGCTTTGTGTCACGGTCAATTGTATCAGCAGAGGATGAAGAAGGCTTTTGATAAGAAGGTTCGACCGCGCGAGTTCAGAGAAGGTGACCTTGTGCTCAAGAAGATATTATCTTTCCAACCTGATTCTAGGGGCAAGTGGGCTCCGAATTACGAAGGACCGTATGTCGTTAAGAAAGTTTTCTCTGGAGGTGCCTTGATTCTCACAAATATGGACGGTGAAGAGCTCTCGCGTCCCATGAACGCCGATGCAGTTAAGAAGTATTTCGCTTAGGTTTGAGTTGACAGTTTGCTAAGTTGAAAACCCGAAGGAGCGGCTTAGGCAAGCTTTTGGTCAGACCAGTCTTGGCATCTGAGCACATTTTGGAATTCGAAGTTGTTAGGGAGAATAGTGATCATTATTTTTTGTGTAACCTTTTTCTTTCATGTACTATTTCCCGGACTTTTGTAAACCGTTGGAGTCACGTTGTTAGCGAACTACCATCTTATTAATAAAATTTGAGCATTTACCTTTTGTGGGCAAAATTTTAATTTTACGGAAATATTTGAAACAAAGTTATTTAAAGTATTCTTATTTTAAAAATGCGTCGTGAATAATGAAAGGAATATTAACAGTTGTTCCGAGGATGGTCAAGCCATGAAATGCAAAACAATACAGTAATTTATCCTTGCATGATGAACATGTTTTATTTCAAAATCGTCATGAGGCGTTGGTTGTGTTAAACTTGTGTTTCTCGTGGTACTAAGTTTGGTGACTCCCCAGTTGTTCCAGTTAAGCGTGTTTTGGCTACCTTTATTTGGGCAATTTCTGAAGTGTGGTACGCTTTGTCTCATGCCAGTGATCTATTGGTATTAGAAGATTGGATTTGTTACTTTTCTCCTCAGAAGATTTGAACCTTGTGGCGTGTTACGCTCCGACGTTGCTTTGGGGTCCCAGTTCCAGTTATTTTCCGTCCTTTTAGGATTGGCCGAGTATCTATTATGTCGTGACATCTTATTGTCTTCAAGTTATTCCGTCTGTTTGTTTTGTCAGCATAACATTCATTTATTCATTTACACTTATATCACGCATGCATATTCACGTTTGCCGTTGATTTTGTTTTGTACTGTGTTTATTCAAACAACGTACATGTTTCCTTCCAAGTAGAAGGTTAGCTTAGGCAGAAAATGTGCTCCCTTTCTAAATTCCCCAACTGAGCTAATCCTCGTGGATGTTTTTTGATTTAGCCTGCCCTGTCCATTTCTAGATAGGATGAATCCCCAATCGAGTTACTTCTTCATTGGGTGGAGTCTTGTTTGACTATTTTCTCTCTAGTTTACTCCTGGATGAAGTTGTTGTCTCTTGCGTAGGCTATCTCATGATTTTCCCCAGTGAAATCGCGACCTAGACGAATGGTGCATTTATTTTTGCACATTTAAGTATGTGATCTCTTCGGGAAGGATTGATTCATGATTATCTTTGACGAAGATTTTATTCTCTGCCAGTGTCATCGCAATTTCCTTCTGAATTATTTTTTTGGAAAACGACAAGCGGCAGCTCTTCACGAGCAACTTGTACGTTATTATCTTGTGGAAAACGACAAGCGGCAGCTCTTCACGAGCAACTTGTGCGTTATTATCTTGTGGAAAACGACAAGCGGCAGCTCTTCACGAGCAACTTGTGTGTTATTATTATTTTCGGAAAACGACAAGCGGCAGCTCTTCATGAGCAACTTGTACGTTATAGACATCATTGGAAAACGACAAGCGGCAGCTCTTCACGAGAAACTTGTGCGTTATTATTATTTTTGGGAAACGACAAGCGGCAGCTCTTCACGAGCAACTTGTGCGTTATTATTATTTTTGGAAAACGACAAGCGACGGTCTCTTCATCAGCAACTTGTACGTTATAGACATCGTTGGAAAACGACAAGCAGCAGCTCTTCACGAGCAACTTGTGCGTTATTATTGTTATTGGAAAACGACAAGCGGCAGCTCTTCACGAGCAACTTGTGCGTTATTATTATTTTCGGAAAACGACAAGCGGCAGCTCTTCACGAGCAACTTGTACGTTATTATTATTTTTGGAAAATGGCAAGCGGCAGTCTCTTTATTTGAGAAACTTGTACGTTATTATTTTTCTGGAATACAGCGAGCGGCAACTTCTTTATTTGAGCAGCTTGTATGTTATTGGTATTTTTTGGAAAACAGCAAGTGGCGGCTTCTTTATTTGAGCAGCTTGTATGTTATTGACATCCCTGGACGACAGCAAGTGGCAGCCTCTTTATTTGAGCAGCTTGTATGTCATAGTATTTTTTGGAAGACAGCAAGTGGCAGCTTCTTTATTTGAGCAGCTTGTATGTCATAATATTTTTTGGAGGGCAGCAAGTGACAGCTTCTTTATTTGAGCAGCTTGCGTATCTACAATCTTATTATTATCTCAGCATTAATGAGTATATCTCGGGAAATCTCGCAGAGAAGTTTGTTATGAGTCTTTATCTTCAGAAGTCGGTAATCCGTCGCCAGCAAGTTGATACTCTCTGTCTATCTTTGACCTTGAGTCGTGAACTCACGGATATTTTTGGGTCAATAATCTGTTTTGTGGCCTATGCAAGATGCCTTCTTTGTTAGGGTCAGAGTTCGTATTCCCTCAATTTTATTCGCTGTCAAGAGTCTGTCATTTGAAGTCGATGGCTCGTTTCCCCAGTAGTGTATAATCCATGTCTCTGTGTTTTGTTGGTGTTTGATTTCTCCAGCATTGTCTTGTTTCATACAATATCTTTCTCTGTGAATTCAATCACTACATTCATATCAAACATAATGGCGGTATCTTAGGGTAAAAATTTGCGTATTATGTATTTAAGTACCTTCAATCTCGTCGAAACGAAGATTTTAATCTTCATATCTCCGGATAGAAGAAACTTAAATAGGGGCAGCTGTTGTACCCCAAATTTTGACCTAAGATACCATCTCCCATCTGCATCATTACATTGCAAGCGTTTTGATCTATTGATTTTAAAGTTCATAACTTTTTCAAGTCGAGAGCTGTTTATTTGTTGAACGCTAAATTTATTAATCGATCAATGCTAAAACAATGTTTATTAATTATTTATTATCTTAAATTTAAATAATTGGAATTTATTTTCAGTTATTATATAATTTAAAGATTTATAAATAATAAAATAAATATTTGAAAAGAGTATATTAATTGATCAGGCAATGTTTATTAATTATTTATTATCTTAAATTTAAATAATTGGAATTTTCTTTTCAGTTATTATATAATTTAAAGATTTATAAATAATAAAATAAATATTTGAAAAGAAGGTTATTAATTGATCAAACGATGTTATTTAATTATTTATTATTCTAGGTTTAAATAATTGAAATTTTATTCTCAGTTATTATAATTTAGAAGAATTATAAATAATGAAATAATTAATTGAAGAGAAGTTAATTGTTCAATGATGTTTGTTTAATTATTTATCATTCTAAATTTAAATAATTGGAATTGATTTTTCAGTTATTATATAATTTAAAGAATTATAAATGATAAAACAAATAATTGCAAAGAAGAAAAGAATTAATTGGTAAAATATTGGAGTTTTATTCATTTTATTCTAATTGTTACAATTATTGTTTAAATACCGTATTTATTTACAACGTATTTACAATGATAATTTTTACAATGTTTAAAATGAAATAAAAACTATCCTAATTTTTTCCTAAGTTCTAAATCTTCATCTTCTATTTAATGCCCATTTGATTTTTACCTGCAAAGAATTAAAAGAAAAAGTCAGAAATAAATAAATAATTAAAAGCAGAAAATTAATCTTAAGCGTTCATCATTAAAAGCAAACAGCTGGAATCAGTTTTTACCCTTTTTGCAAATCACGGGATTTCTCCCGGTTCACAAAAAGGGATGAATTTTATTGATAGAAATGAATGCACAATTTAAAAAAAACATGCACAAATTCATTCTTTTGTCAAAATTGCATTTTAATTGTAAACTGCATAATCCAAAATCAATTGCACTTTTTCAAAAGCCCACTGCATATTTCAAATATGCATAAATTCAATATTTTGTCAAAACAGCATATTTCAAAATCAATATAGAATGCATAAAGCAACAGCATATGCATTTTCAACACAAAGCCAAATTGCAACGTAAACATGCCAAAATATAGGAAGAGGCCAAAAATCAAAGGCTCCTTACTGTTACATTGCAGTAGACAAAGAGAGATATGCAGTTTAATCAAAATATGCAAGCATAATATTTCTATTCTCATCATTTTCCAGCATTGTGCTTTTTCAGAACAAGTAAAGTACATACATCATTTTAATGTCTATTTGTACTTAAGAGAGAGAAGAGAGGAAGAGTGTGGTTTACAGGTTTTTGGCTTAGGCAGAAATGGATACAAAACAAACTGCAGCAGTATACAGTAGAGAAAAGAAAAGCATGAAAAAGAATAGAGACAAACTGATGGAGCAGTAAGATGTGCAGAGGTCCAAGGCAAATATGATTAACTATACCAAAACCTGAGTTATCAAGGGAGAAGCCAGCAACTGTTATAAAAAACAAACCCTTCAAAAAAGGTTAAGGGGCCATAACCTGCTAAAGACCTAAAAACCAAGACAGAGTTCCAACAACTCAAGCATCAACATAAACCCAAAACCACACAACCTGCATTCAAAAACACCATCAAACCTTTAACCACTGTCCAATCAAAACCATATACCCATAACCTGCAGAAAAACTAGAAAAGCCTAAACAAATATGGCCTAAACCATACAACCTGCATTCAAAAATACCATTAAACCTTTAACCACTGTCCATCCATACAAAAGCCATGGCCAAACCAAAAATCATAACCATTTCCAAGCCAAATATCGTGTAACCATGGCCTAAACCACGAACCTGTTACCACAACCTAAAAATCTGTCAAGCCTCACTAAACCAGTAAAGCCTTACAGCCAAGAACACCTTCAACCTTAAACCAAAAGCATAAACCATAAATCAATGTCCAAACCGGCAAGCCTCAGAGTTATCATCATAGGCCAATAACTCAAGCATACAGAAGCAAAACAGAAAGAAGAAGAGGGAAGCTGGTCAAAACAAAGAATTTCAACGACAGTGTATTCAAGCATACAAAAAGCCTCAAACATTCATCATAGGCCACTAAGAGAAGTAACAAAATCACAGTGAAGAAGAAGAGAAGAAAATTATTCGAAGGCAACTCATTCAAGCATCAAAGGCCTCAGAAATCTTCATCACAGGCCAATAAGATAAGCATACAGCAAGCTAGCAAGAAGAGGAAAAAGACAAACCAGGGTCAAAGAAGCTCGCGACGCATCACCTTTCCTTCCGCCCTTGGCCTCCTACGCACACCCAACCTTCTTCCTCCGTCTCCAGGTAACGATTTCTCCCTCTCTTACTTCCAAATACCTCAAATAATCATGTGAGAAAAACGAATAAGAATCAAATAGATAAAAATCATAACATGCAGTAGTACAAAACCCTAACAAATAAAATGTAATATCACCTTGAATCGATCGCCCGAGCATCTCATTGGAGGGAAGAGGAAGATTGAGGTACCGGTGGCCTTTGGGCAAGAGAGTTCAGAGCATGAGAGAAGAAGAAGACGAATCAAGAATGCGTGAATGAACAAGAAGAACGGCGCTGCGTAACCAAACCCTAATCCCTTTTCTCAATTAACACACGTGTTTACCCTAAAAACAAATTATGAATAATGTTGGACCTTGACCCGTCTCCCTGCCTGAGCCCAAACGAATTCCTTAAGTGCACCCCCCCCCCCCTTTTCTGTTTTTGATGGGCCCTTTAAAAACCCTTTAGCCCATAATTCGTTTGTTTACCCCTTTATTTCTTAATACCCCTTTTTCTATTTGTTTTTCTTTAGCCTTTCCTTTTAGAGTTTTTATCAATTTAGTTAATTAGAATTAATCAAATAGAGATATTTAATTAAACAATTTTTAAATAATTGGATCAATTTTATTAGTTTAAAATTTAGGATTAATTTAATAAGTTTAGTATTCCCTTTTTTAATTAGATTTAAATTAATAGCTTTTAAGTTTTAATGATTCTTAAAATAACATTTTATACTAAAAAACATATAAAATAAAAAAACTTAAAAAATATTTTATTCCCTTAATTATTTCCCTCGCTTTAGTTAATACTAATACAAAATATAAAAAAATAGAAATTTAAGAACTAAAAACATTTTTATTTTTTAATTAATTCTCATGCTTTGTCCATATTAAAAAATGCATAAAAATGAAAACTATTAAAACATTTTTTCTTTTCCTTAATATTAGATAAAAATATAAAAATGCATGTTCACATCCTTTAATCTGTTATTTAATCATTGTTGTGGTTATATATCATTCAGCTATTTAAATCATTATCTATCTGATTTTCAGTTTGATTTATTTCATCTTTATTTGGTTATTCTGTTTACTTCTAAATCCAAGGGAAAAATGATTAAATTTGTTGACTTCATGTCCTCAAGTCTAATCACGCGAACATTTGCATTTCATTAAAACTTAAGACAATTTTTCCCCAAACATTCGATCTTTTCAAAACTCATACCTTTTAAGCAAAAACTTCGACATTAGGTCGTCGTACCTTCAAAAACCCGTCCGTACCCCTTTTCGGCCAAAACAATTTATTTCGATCAAACAAACGAACAATTTTAATAAACAGATATTTCAAAAGGTTCCTATAGAGTACTATAGATACATTGGGTGCTAATACCTTCCCATTGTATAACCAACCCCCGAACCATAGATCTCTTTTCAAAAACGCCTTGTATTTTTATTACTTTTAAAAAGCATTATTTACATTGCATATTTAGGGTTTTATTTCGCTCTTTCCCCTTTTCCCTTGGAAATAATAAAGCGCGGTGGCGACTCTTGCTTTTGTGAGACGAATTAATCAATAATTCGATCTCCGATTTACCCTGCTACATTTTTTATCGCTACAGCGATGTATAGACCCGCACCTTGTAATAGTTAGATTTACATTTCCGCAATTTATTTTCCGCACTCCTAACTGTTAACAATACATGAAAGAATGTATGAATAATAAAATCAATCTGTAGCTCACAAATAACATGTACAAGACAAGCATAACATGAAAACAACACACATGCATATACCACTCTTAGGGTACGCCTCACTGGTTGCCTCGAACGTGGTCATCAAGTATAGGGTGTCTTAGAGGTCGCCCTCCTATCTAAAGATCTAGTTGCCTCGAAACGGTTGCCTCGGATAAAAGGATCTAGGACATTAGGGTTACTTCTAAGGTGTCCTACCATTGCTTTGGTGACCACACCTGTCCCTATAATCGAATTGACCCGAATACCTCCAACGATGGTGCTACCTACCTCTCAATGGTGGGATAGCACTATCTAAAGGACTCTTACACAGCCTAATTCCTTAGAGTAGGTAGATCTCTTAAGTACTTGCTCTTTTCAAACAAACAAAAACAACTTTTCGCACCCCACACTTTCAAAAAGTTTTCAAACGAAACACTTCATACACTCTTGAGGACTGATACAAGAGTGACTTAGAAGTTTTCCAAACGAACTTTTTCAAAACCCACACACACTTGAAAAGCAAACAATTTTGAAAACATAAGAGCAAGTACCTAAGAGCCTGTGGATAACCACAGATAGAAAGGGTGCTAACACCTTCCCTTTCTATAAATCTACCTCCCGAACCGAGAGACATCTCGAATAAGGAATTTTGATGTGCTTTTGTCCTTTCCATGTTGGAGAACATAAAAGGCGGTGGAGACTCTTGCTTACCGCGACATTTCGCGAAACCAGCTTAAAAAACAGTCAGTTCTATTCCCACCGATCACAGGGTGCAAGACCTAATTGATGCAAAGGAGATTGAGTTTGAGGCGCCCGAGAGGCCTAATGTTGTGACTGCTCCCATGCCCAAACATGGAGTAAATGCTGTAGAGGAAGACTTGGTCATAGTTTCCGTGGATGATATTATTACCCCTCTGATGACTGTCAAGAAGAACCTGTTGCTAGCCGGTTTATTTCCGGGTTGTGGCGAAGGTTGCCATATGTGTTCTGTTTTACCTACTGGTTGCCCATTTCTGAAGTCAGGTATCCAAAACCTGATGGATAATAAGGAGATCCTGTTTGAGAATATTGTTGTTCCTTCCATTCCTACTGAAGAAGTTGCCATCATTACCATTTTCGACAATTCTTCCAAGGCTCCCCCGAGGAAGCCTGTTAGAATTACATCTGTTCCGAAGATCGCACCTGTAATCATCACTGTTCTGGGGCCCATCCCCTACACCTATGACAAAGATGTCCCTTGGCACTATGGGGCAGATGTTTATGTTCTTGGAGTTAAGCAAGAGTTGGATGTTGATACCGGCGTCAGGAACATTACTGGGCCTGCTAAAGTCACCCGCAGCGGCAAACTTTTCTCACCTGATATTGCTCCACCAACTGCCCGAAGACATGTTGTCATTACACCTGCAAGTGTGCCTAATGCCATTCCTGATCAAGTTCTTAGTCCTACCCCTGTCGCCGAGTCATCTAACGCTCGGGGCAAAGGGATCACCACTGATGTGCCTGCCCAGACGGAGGCACGAAGACCATTACTGTTGAAGCTTCCAAACAGGAGATGGAAGAGATTCTGAAGATTATTAAGAAGAGTGATTATAACGTAGTTGAGCAGCTGGGGCAAACCCCATCCAAGATTTCTATGTTGTCACTATTGTTGTGTTCAGAGGCCCATGCTAAGGCTCTGATTACCTTCCTGAAGTCTGCCCACGTGCCACAAGAGACATCAGCTGATCAGTTTACCGATTGTATGGCCAACTTAACTGCGGATAATGGTTTGGGTTTCTCCGACGCTGATTTGACTGTCAAGGGGAAAAATCATAACGATGCCCTGCATGTCTCTATTGAATGCAGGGGCACTACTCTTGCACATGTATTGGTTGACACTGGTTCCTCGTTGAACGTCTTGCCTAAGAAAGCTCTAGACCGGTTGGATTGCGAAGGGTTGGAGCTAAAGCCAAGTAACATCATTGTTAGGGCCTTTGACGGGTCTAAAAGGATGGTACATGGTGAGGTTGATATTCCAATTAAAGTTGGTTTTCAGGTCTTCAACTCTACATTCTACGTGATGGACATTCGGCCATCCTATTCTTGTTTGTTGGGTCGTCCATGGATCCACAAAGTTGGGGCCGTAACCTCAACGCTCCACCAGAAGTTGAAGTACCCGGTCAGAGGGAAGATTGTGACAGTTCAAGGGGAGGAGGAGTACATGGTCAGCCACCTCAACTCGTTCAGATACGTAGAGATGGATGGGGAATTCATTGAAACCCTATTTCATCACTTTGAAGAGGTTCCTCAGACACTGGCATCAGCTGAGACTGTGGTTAAAAATTCCCCTATGAAGATGGCTTCCTTAAAGGATGCTCGGGCTGTTATTGAGAGGGGTGAGTGTGCAAATTGGGGCCGACTCCCTGATTCTACTCAGAAGACTAACAAGTTTGGTTTGGGTTTCACTGCAGAAGCTCAAAGGGTTGTTTGAAGTGCAAAAATTGGAAGACCTCCCATGTTCATCAGCAACTCGGGAGTAAATGCCATTGAAGATGATGTGGAGGAGTCTGAATTCAACAGCTAGATCTATCCTACGACCAATGGTGGACCAAGCAACTGGACAACGAAGGACTTCATCCCTATTACTTTTGTTACCCAGTAATGAACTCTTTGTTTTGAATTTGTAACAGACAATGTTGTGAAATCTTATGGCCCGGTGTCTTACCCGGGGCACCGTGGCTTCATTTATGAGGGCTTTTGTGTGCCATTTTCATATATCATTAATAAAAGCATTGGACGTTTTTTGCATTTCAAATTTTGCGCTCCTTGTTTTTCTTTATTATATATTGCAAAACAGCTATTTTACACACACTCACATATACATGTCCACATCCACTCTGGATCTCACTGGTAACGACTCTGCTACTGCCAGTTATGACTTTGAAAATCTGATCAACTTATCCGAAGACGAAGGTGAAGATGATTGTGAAGTTCCTGGTGAACTTGCAAGACTGCTACTCTAGGAAGAGAGGGCCATTCAGCCACACGAAGATCCAGTGGAAACAGTGAATCTGGGTACTGAGACAGACAAGAAGGAAGTCAAAGTTGGTGCCAATCTGGAGCCTAGTGTGAAACAACGGTTGATTCAGATGCTGCATGACTACGTTGAGATCTTTGCATGGTCTTACGAAGATATGCCTGGGTTGGATACTGACATTGTGGTTCATCACCTGCCTACCAAGGAAGACTGCCCTCCGGTAAAACAGAAGGTTCGCCGTATGTGCCCAGAGATGTCTGAGAAAATCAAGGCCGAAGTTATGAAACAGTTTGATGTCGGTTTTCTAGCAGTGACTTCTTACCCTCAGTGGGTTGCCAATGTGGTTCCGGTACCAAAGAAAGATGGTAAGGTTCGAATGTGTGTTGACTACAGGGATCTGAACAGGGCCAGTCCCAAGGATGACTTCCCTCTACCTCACATCGACGTTCTGGTTGACAATACTGCTCAGCACAAGGTGTTCTCCTTTATGGATGGTTTCTCCGGTTATAATCAGATAAAGATGGCTCCCGAAGACATGGAGAAGACGACCTTTGTTACTCAGTGGGGCACCTTTTGTTACAAGGTCATGCCTTTTGGATTGAAGAATGATGGGGCAACATATCAGCGTGCCATGGTTGCTTTGTTTCATGACATGATCCATCATGAGATTGAAGTATACGTCGACGATATGATTGCGAGGTCCCAGACTGAGGAGGAACACCTTGACCATCTACAGAAGCTGTTTGACAGGTTGAAGTTGTACAAGCTGAGATTAAACCCGAACAAGTGCACCTTCGGGGTAAGGTCTGGTAAGCTACTGGGTTTCGTCGTGAACGACAAAGGTATTCAAGTGGACCCTTCCAAAGTGAAAGCCATACAAGAGATGCCAGCTCCCAAGACAAAGAAGAAGGTCAGAGGCTTTCTAGGACGACTGAACTACATTTCCCGATTCATCTCGCACCTAACTGCTACTTGTGAGCCAATCTTCAAGCTGCTGAAGAAAGATCAAGTGGTACGTTGGAACGATGAATGTCAGGCCGCTTTCGAAAGAATCAAAGAGTATCTCCAAGAGCCACCCATTCTGATGCCACCAGTGGAAGGGAGACCTCTAATCTTATATTTGACAGTACTTGACAACTCAATGGGGTGTGTGCTGGGGCAGCATGACGAGTCTGGCCGAAAAGAGCATGCTATTTATTACCTTAGAAAAAAGTTTACCGACTGTGAGACCCGATACTCACTTCTTGAGAAAACTTGTTGCGCTTTGGCATGGGCTGCTCGCCGGCTGAGACAGTATATGCTGACTCACACTACTCTGTTGATTTCAAAGATGGATCCAATCAAGTATATCTTCGAAAATCCCGCCTTGTCCGTAAGAATAGCAAGATGGCAGATGATCTTGACTGAGTATGACATCCAGTACACAACTCAAAAAGAAATTAAGGGAAGTGTATTGGCAGACCATTTGGCACATCAGGCAGTGGATGATTACCAGTCTATGAACTTTGAATTTCCAGACGAGAATATCATGCTGATAACTGATTATGAGATACCTAGACCGGATGAAGGACCTGAGGAAGGATCTTGATGGTCTATGTACTTTGATGGAGCTTCGAATGCTTTGGGTAATGGCATTGGCGCCTGTGATCGGTGGAAATAGAACTGACTGTTTTGAAATGCTGGTTCGCGAAATGTTGCGGTAAGCAAGAGTCGCCACCGTCTTTTATTTTCTCCAACAAGGAAAGGACAAAAGCACAGCAAAATTCCTTTTCGAGATGTTTCTCAGTTCGGGAGGTAGATTATAGAAAGGGAAGGTGTTAGCACCCTTTCTATCCGTGGTTATCCACGGGCTCTTAGGTACTTGCTCACTATGTTTTCAAAAAATGTTTGCTTTTCTTGTGTTTGTGGGTTTTGAAAAAGTTTGTTTGAAAACTTTGTTTTGACTCTTGTATCAGTCCTCAAGAGTGTCATGAAGTGTTTGTTTGAAAACTTTTGTCAGAAAAGTGTAAGTGCGAAAAGTATTTTTGTTTTTTGTTTTGAAAGAGCAAGTACCTTAGAGAAATCTACCTACTCAAAAGAAATTAAGCTGTGTAAATGTCCTTTAGACAGTACTATCCCACTATTGAGAAGTAGGTAGCACCGTCGTTGGAGTTATTCGGCTCAATTCGATTATAGGGACATGTGTGGTCACCAAAGCAATAGTAGGACGCCTTAGCGGTAACCCTAATGTCCTAGATCCTTTTTATCCGAGGCAACCGTTTCGAGGCAACTTGGATCTTTAGACAGGAGGGCGACCTCTAAAACACCCTATACTCAATGACCACGTCGAGGCAACCAAGTGAGGCGTACCCTAGGAGTGGCATGTGCGAGTGTGTCAGGATTCAATTTATATTATCTTTGCACATGTTATGGTGAGCTACGTTTTGATTTTAATTTTCATACAAGTCTTGTCATGCATAGCAGTTAATAATTATGCGGAAAGTAAATTGCAGAAAGTAAATCTACGCTATTACAAGGCGTCGGGTATTTACATCGCCAAAAGCAACCCTTGAAAAGTAAATGCGAGAAATTAAAGAAAGCGATAAAAAGGTCCTAATTATCTATTACATCCTCGGAGCAATTACATAAATATAATCAAAAATAATATGCGCGCGATAAAGTTGAATCGGAGAAGTCCTTAGGGTTTTGACCCTTTTTGAGAAAAGAATGATTTTTTGGTCCTTTTGCATTTAATCAATATTAAACCTAAAACTAATCAATTAATTAATTAAAAGAAAAAAAGTATTTTTGTGTTTTTTATGTTTTAATGAAAATAAAATAAAATAAAATAAAGTCAAAAGTTAGTAGAAACCCTAATTCTAATTTATTTTATTTGTTATGAAAATAATTAAAGTTAACCTAATTAAAAAAATACTAAATTAATTAATTACATTTATTTACAAAAATAATAAGGTGAAATTAATAAATAATAATAATAATAATAATATTTTATTTTAATTTGATTTTATTATAAAACTAATTAATTTATGAGTTAATTAAATAATAATAATTATTATTATAGTTAATAAAAGAAAATAAAAAAAGGAAAAGAAAATAAAAGAGGAATAAAAAACCAGGGGGGGTGATGGCCCAATATGGAGGTTAGAAAGCAATTTTCAGGCCCATCAAGCTATTCAGCCACGTTTGACTTTGGCAATTGTCCAGGTGTTGGTTGACTAGGGAGTACCATGATCCCTCATCTTTGGCCACAGGATTCAAGCTAGGAGACACATGGCATGCTGATGTTTGAGGCACATGGTAAACTCCTTTGGGAAATCTGCACACAATTATGTTAAGAAAAATAATATAGGAGTTTTGGTGGACCTGGGACTCGAACCCAGGTCCCAATGGTTCCATGCCAGCACACTAACCACTACGCCATTTTCCTGCGTTTGTTATTATAACAATAAGTAAATTTAATATATAAAACAATCACATATGTTGTACAAACAAATAAGCGCGCGCCCTTTTTGAATGCTCCAAAAGCATATCACCATGTACTCATCTTCTTCGCTGATGCCTGTAAAAAACAAATAGATAGCGGGGGTTTTTAACCCCCACAAAACAACATGAGGAAAAATAGCGATTAGGCCTGTGTTGAATATAAATATTTCGCGAGGGTGGCTGTGTGTTCGTCTGGTCTCCACGAGTTCAACCATATGCCTTAAAGGTTCTAATTTTTCCTGTACTGTAAAGCCCCAATTTTAGAGTTCAAGAACCCTAGAATTCGTCAATGGTAACTTGTGATTCTGTGCATTATAAGTCAATTAATTTATACCATTAGCTTCACATGGATTCAAGCAACACAAAACAAACAATAAATCATGTTAAATATGCATGATTTGAGCAATACGATTATGGACAAAATATGCAAACCGTGAAACTGTTCTTGGTGATTCCTGTAGCTTTAGCGCTTGGTTTTGATTTCTACACGTCCTTGACACTTCCAGCAATGTGTTTGAATCAACAAAAGCCTTTGAATCGTGCTAGAATATGGAAATCAGTTTTGACCTTTCTTTGAATTTTCTTGAATGTGGTTATGGCTTTTCTGCAGCAAATTCACGTGTGCATGAATAGGGTTCACTTGTGTATTTATAGAGGATTGAATTTAGGTCAAATCTTGCACAAAAAATCCATGGAATGATGATGGAATATTTGATTGGAAATCACATCTTTTTGAATCTTTTTGATTGAAGAAACTTGCTAATTTTGGATATTTTGATATCCTTGATTGGTACACGAAATTGCCAGCCTTTTTAGGTCATCTTTGCTTCACAAAAAGATTGAAAAACCATATCTTTATATTTTCCTACAATTTAAATTAATTAAATGAATTAAAATCAATTAAAAATCTAATTAATTAATAAAAAAATAAGAAAATAATTCAATTAGGCTTGATGGGTTGTGCATAGGCCATGGATAAAGTTTAAAGAAGAAATTTGAGGCCCATTAGCAAAAAAAAGGTGTTTTGAGCAAAGTTGACTTTTGCAAATTCACAAAAATTTCCCAACTTCTCCAATGCATATCTTGCTCAATTTTGATCATATGAACATGTTCTTGGACATTTTGGAAAGCTCTTGAAGTCCTATAACCAATGCCTTTGGTCCCATGTCATTTGGATTTACCAATCTCAAGTTATGGCCTTTGACTTAAAGTGCATTTTTGTTGACTTTTGAATTTGACCTATAATGTAGAAATTGATAACTTTTTGTGAGAGCATTTCTTAGACTTGGAATGTGAAGATGTATTGTAGGAAATGTCACCCCTTCAAAATGAGCATTGGATGGGATTTTTCTGATGAACCATGAAAAAGTTATGCCTTGGTCAAGATACAGTTGACTTTTCTCCTGTCCAAAAATAGTAACTTTTTGCATCTTGATGATTTTTGAGCAATGCTTGTGGAATCATGATCAAGACTTGATCAAATGATGATTGTGGACTCAAAATAAGATGTTGACCAAAAATTCTGACTTTTAACTGTAAAATGACCATTTTGCCCTTGCAGTTGACTGTAGGTCAAATGGAGCTTTTGACTATGGAATTTGGCACTGTGAGTCTTGAGACTTGACATGTAGATGCTTGACAATGTATATAGGCCTATGAGACTTGATTGAACCATTGAAAACCTCAAATTCTTTGAAAGAACCAAAACCCTAATTTTGACTGGCTTATGAGGCATTTGGACTGTGCAACCCTTGAGAAATCTTGAACCATTTGAAGATGATTCTTGACAAACCTTGAAAAATATGGGAAGGCAAATTTTGGGGTACAACAGTTGCCCCTGTTCAATCTTCTTAAACCTGAGGATGTAGATTGGCTTGCGTGCCTTTCGTGATCCGAAGGTGGAAGATGATTGAACACTAAAGTGCCCAGAAATTTGCACTCGCATAGCGTAGTATCAGTAGTGTGATGTCGGGAATGGGCTTACAGATGCCATTTGGAGAGATGACAGATAGGAGGATGGGCTTATAGATTCCATCTGGGGATGTGACAGAATCTTGTCGGGGATGGGCTTATAGATGCCATTTGGAGATGTAATGGATAGTTGTGGAGATGGGCTTAAAGATGCCATCCAGGGGTGTCGATCGCGTAAGAGATTCCTTAGCGAGAACTTGCATACCGGAGAAAGAAAGATAGTTTTCCTGGCTTGCTACAGGTATTGATCTTCAGTCTCTTCAATGTAGATAACTTTCCTGGCTAATTACAGGTATCGAATCTACAATCAATCGCTCACAGATATTCCCTGGCTAGATACAGGTGTTGATCCAGAACTTAAAAAAGGTTGGTCGAGATAGCTTTCCTGGTTGGTTACAGGTGTAGACCTCTGACCTGAGAATGAAAGATAACTTCCTGGCTGGATACATGTATTGATCTTCAATCTCTTCATGCAGATACTTTCCTGGCTAGATACAGGTATAGATCTACAACCAATCACTCACAGATATGCCCTGGCTAGATACAGGTATCGAATCTGGAACTTCAAAAGGTTGGTCGAGATAGCTTTCCTGGCTGGATACATGTGTAGACCTCTGACCTGAGAATGAAAGATAATTTCCTGGCCTGTTACAGGTGTTGATCTTCAATCTCTTCAATGTAGATACTTTCCTGGCTAGATACAGGTATAGATCTACAATCAATCGCTCACAGATATGCCCTGGCTAGATATAAGTATCGAATCTGTAACTTCAAAAGGTTGGTCGAGATAGCTTTCCTGGCTGGATACAGGTGTAGATCTCTGACCTGAGAATGAAAGATAATTTCCTGGCCTGTTACAGGTGTTGATCTTCAATCTCTTCATGCAGATACTTTCCTGGCTAGATACAGGTATAGATCTACAATCAATCGCTCACAGATATGCCCTGGCTAGATACAGGTATCGAATCTGGAACTTAAAAAAAAGTTGGTAATCGTCTTTTAATTGACTTTTTCCTGAAAAGGCAAAACATTAGTTGTATGCAATGTCATGATGTATGAAATGCATGATGTCATGATGTTCTCAAAAATAAATGAGATCGTGTCGTATGCACTTTATCATGTATGTAAATAGGAGATATGAAATGTGACATGTTTATGGATGTATTTTCGTCTGGGAAAATAAATCCTTGACAAATGTCGGGAAGTTAAATCCTGGGCTGATGTTGAAGAGTAGAGTTCTTCATTTCCGTTGTGGATGATGAACAAAGATGATTGCAAGAATAAACCGGTAGGAGAAGACGACTCCGTTGGGGAATAAACTTGGTGAAGAGATTACTCTGCGGGGAATTACTCTGTGGAGAAGAGATGCTTCGCTGAGATTTTAATGATAACTCCGTTGGGGATTCCGTTGATAAGTTTTGTTAGAGATTTTGATAAACTCCGCTGGGGGATAGAAAGAACTTCGCTGAGGATGATCTTTCCGTTGCCATTTGCCGAGGATAACCCAGTTAGACTCTGGTGGGGAATAACCTCTGAATATGGCTGGGGACGCATTTGTACTCTACAGGAGACAAGCTTCCAGAATCTACTGGGGAGATGGTTCAACTCTCCTGGGGAAACCTTTTTTTTTCTTTTTTTTATTGGACTGTATTAGGGAAATGGCTCCACTTGGGGTATCTGTATTCCGCCGGGGAACAATCTTATATTTCTGTTGAGGAATATTAAGACTGCAGGGGATGCTTGTTGAGGAATATCTGTATACTCCGCTGGGGAATATTAAGATCTTCTGGGGATACCCAACTTTTCAGGACTGATGGTAGACCAACTCTGCTTGGGGAGAGTATTGCTGACTTGTTGGGGATACTGTGCCCTTCTGGGGCTGACGGGAGACCAACTCTGCTTGAGGAGAGCATTGCTGACTCTTGCCTTACACTGCGGGGAGTGAAGGTATCTTAGCCATATTCTTCAGCTGATCTTACCTTGGTACCTTGGTGGACAAAGCAACTAGATCGCTTAGACAATTCTTATTGCCCCTGTTTCTGATATCACCTGTAATTAGTCCTTTGTTTCGCATGCAAATATTTGTGATCAGCAATTAATGTCAAATGCATATATCAAAAATGAACATTGGACGTTCTTTGCAAAACAAAACAGATAAAGAAAAAACAATTGGCAATTTGTCTGAAAAATGAGCTTGTATTGATTTTGAAGTTTGCCTGTAAATAGGCATTTTGTGTACAAGAGGTTGACGTCCTAGTAAGAGAACACCGCCGAACAAAATAGAGTTTACACAGTTTGTGAAAAGGAAAGCAAAACAGCTATGTGAAAAATAATCCCACTGGGTTCCAACTCTGCTATCGCCTTTATGTCTTCAAGCGTCTCATCACTTTGATGCTTAGTTGGAGATGAAGCTGATTGATTGGTGCCATCTGAGCCTGATATTTGATACCAAAGTCTGGATGCAGGGTGATCCAATGAGACATAGTATTACGCTTATCCCTAACTTTTGCTTGGACCGCCCTTTCGGGTTTTCAGTCCACCGGGATACCCATTTTTGCCCAAGCCGCCTTTTCAGGTTTTCGACTTGCCGGGTGTACATATTTTTTCATTTCATCCCTTATTTTTGCCCGAACCCTTTTGGTTCGCCGGAAGCCCTTATTTTTTCCTAGGCCAGTCGACCTAGCGGGTCTTTTAATCATGCGTAGTATCTTTTTACTATGTCTGCATTGGCGGGGTGAGGAAGGTCGTCACCATCCATGGTGGTTAATATCATTGCTCCTCCTGAGAAGATGTTTTTAACCACAAATGGCCCTTCGTATGTGGGGGTCCATTTGCCCCTGGGATAACCTTGAGGTAGAATGATGCGCTTGATTACCAGGTCCCCAACTTGATACTCTTGTCGTCTGACTTTCTTGTTAAATGCCTTGATCATCCGTTTTTGGTACGTCTGACCATGACAAATAGCAGTGAGTCTCTTTTCGTCGATTAGGTTTAATTGATCAAGCCGAGTCTGGATCCAGTCATCTTCGCTCAAACCTGCATCCTTCATTATCCGGAGAGAGGGTATCTGAACTTCAATGGGCAGGACTGCCTCCATGCCATAGACCAAGGAAAAGGGAGTTGCCCCTGTTGACGTCCGTGCTGAGGTACGGTACCCATGAAGAGCAAATGGTAACATATCGTGCCAATCTTTGTAGGTCACTGTCATCTTCTGCACAATCTTCTTAATATTTTTATTAGCTGCTTCTACAGCCCCATTCATCTTCGGCCGGTAGGGAGAAGAGTTGTGGTGTTGTATCTTGAATTGCTCGCAGAGCTTAGTGGTCATCTTGTTGTTAAGATTGGTACCATTGTCTGTAATAATCCTCTCTGGTACGCCGTATCGACAGATCAGGTTATGCCGAATGAACCGTGCCACAACGTTCTTGGTTACGGTGGCAAAGGAAGCTGCTTCAACCCACTTCGTAAAGTAATCAATTGCTACCAGGATGAAACGATGCCCGTTGGATGCCGTAGGTCTGATCTCGCCGATCATATCAATGCCCCACATTGCAAAAGGCCAAGGTGCTGTCAAGACATTCAGAGGAACTGGAGGAATATGCACTTTGTCAGCATAGATCTGGCACTTATGACATGTCCGAGAATGTTGGTAACAGTCGGCTTCCATTGTGGACTAGTAATATCTTGCCCGAAGGATTTTCTTTGCCATGGTATGTCCACTGGAATGCGTCCCGAAGGTACCTTCATGCAGCTCTGCCATGATCCTTTCTGCTTCAGTCTTATCCACACAACGCAGTAAGGTTGAATCATGGTTTCGCTTGTAGAGAATGTCATTGTTGAGGAAGAACTTTGCCGCAAACCTTCTCAGAAACTTCTTGTCATTAACAGATGCGCCCTCGGGGTATTCTTGAGCTTCAAGGTACTTCTTTACTTCATGATACCAGGGTTTTTCTATTACCTCTTCAGTCTCAATATCACAGCAATGTGCAGGTTCA
The DNA here is from genome assembly GCA_948472305.1 of Vicia faba. NCBI lineage: Eukaryota > Viridiplantae > Streptophyta > Magnoliopsida > Fabales > Fabaceae > Vicia > Vicia faba. Next base: position 1,162,515,122 of record OX451736.1, read on the forward strand.
TCCAGTTTCCAAATAATGATCCGGGGCGCCTCGTTGTCCCATTTGACTTTGAACATAGAAGACATCGTAGCTAGCGCGTCCGCCAACTGATTCTCCTCTCTTGGGAAATGTTTAAAGGTTATCTCCTCGAAATGGGCAATCAACATCAACACATACTCTTTGTAAGGAATGATATTTGGGTGTTTCGTATCCCACTCGCCTTTGATCTGACTGATCACGAGAGCGGAATCTCCGAAGACACTCAGAAACTTGATCCTTAGGTCAATTGCGGCTCGAAGACCCATGATGCATGCTTCATACTCCGCCATGTTATTGGTGCAGTTGAAACATAGTCGGGCAGTAAGTGGAGTATGAGAGCCTTTAGGAGATATGATCACAGCGCCAATGCCATTACCCAAAGCGTTTGAGGCTCCGTCAAAGTGCATAGACCATCGGGATCCTTCCTCAGGTCCTTCATTTGGTCCAGGTACTTCACAATCCGTCACTACCATGATATTCTCGTCTGGAAATTCAAAGTTCATGGATTGGTAGTCATCCACTGCCTGATGTGCCAGATGGTCTTCCAAGACACTTCCCTTGATTGCTTTTTGAGTTGTGTACTGGATGTCGTATTCCGTCAAGATCATTTGCCATCTTGCTATTCTTCCGGACAAGGCAGGCTTCTCGAAGATGTACTTGATTGGATCCATTTTTGAAATCAACAGAGTAGTGTGAGTCAACATATACTGTCTCAGCCGGCGAGCAGCCCATACCAAAGCGCAGCAAGTTTTCTCGAGCAGTGAGTATCGGGTCTCACAGTCGGTAAACTTTTTGCTAAGGTAATAAATAGTGTGCTCTTTTCGGCCAGACTCGTCATGCTGCCCCAACACACATCCCATTGAGTTGTCAAGTACTGTCAAGTATAAGATTAGAGGTCTCCCTTCAACCGGTGGCATAAGAATGGGTGGCTCTTGGAGATACTCTTTGATTCTTTCGAAAGTAGCCTGACATTCATCGTTCCAACGTACCACTTGATCTTTCTTCAGCAGCTTGAAGATTGTTTCACAAGTAGCAGTTAGGTGCGAGATGAATCGAGCAATGTAGTTCAGCCGTCCTAGAAAGCCTCTGACTTCTTTCTCTGTCTTGGGAATTGGCATCTCTTGTATGGATTTCACTTTGGCAGGGTCCACTTGAATACCTTTGTCGCTCACGACGAAACCTAGCATTTTCCAGATCTCACCCCGAAGGTGCACTTGTTCGGGTTTAACCTCGGCTTGTACAACTTCAGACGGTCAAACAGCTTCTACAGATGGTCAAGGTGTTCCTCCTTAGTTTGGGACCTTGCAATCATATTGTCGACGTATACTTCAATCTCGTGATGAATCATGTCGGGAAACAAAGCAACCATGGCACGTTGGTAGGTTGCCCCAGCATTTTTCAACCCAAAAGGCATGACCTTGTAGCAAAAGGTGCCCCACTGAATGACGAAAGTGGTCTTCTCCATGTCTTCAGGAGCCATCTTGATTTGATTATAACCGGAGAAACCGTCAATGAAGGAGAATACCTTATGCTGAGCAGTGTTGTCAACCAGAACGTCGATGTGAGGCAGAGGGAAGTCATCCTTAGGGCTCTCCCTGTTCAAATCCCTGTAATCAACACACATTCGGACCTTACCATCTTTCTTCGGTACTGGAACCACGTTAGCAACCCACTGAGGGTAAGAAGTTACTGTTAGAAAACCGGCGTCGAATTGTTTCATAACCTCAGCTTTGATTTTCTCGGACATCTCTGGACGCATACGGCGAACCTTCTGTTTTACCGGAGGGCAGTCTTCCTTGGTGGGAAAGTGATGAACCACGATGTCGGTATCCAACCCAGGCATATCTTCGTAAGACCAGGCAAAGATTTCCACGTAGTCATGCAGCATCTGAATCAATCGTTGTTTCATACTAGACTCCAGATTGGCACCAATCTTGACTTCCTTTTTGTCTGTCTCAGTACCTAGATTTACCGTTTCCACTGGCTCTTCATGCGGATGAATGGCCCTCTCTTCCTGGAGTAGCAGTCTGGCAAGCTCACCCGGCACTTCGCAATCATCTTCACCTTCGTCTTCGGCTAAGTTGATCGGATTTTCGAAGTCATAACTGGCAGTAGCAGAGTCGTTACCAGTGGGATCCAGAGTGGATTGGAACCTGTATATGTGAGTGTGTGTAAATATAGCTGTTTTGCAATATATAATAAAGAAAGACAAGGAGCGCAAGATTTGAAATGCAAAAAACGTCCAATGCTTTTATTAATGATATATGAAAATGACACACAAAAGCCCTCACAAATGAAGCCACGGTGCCCCGGGTAAGACACCGGGCCATAAAGTTTCAAATTATTGTCTGTTTAAAATTCAAAACAAAGGAGTTCATTACTGAGTGACAAGAGTAATAGGTATGTAGTCTTTCGCAGTCCAGTTGTTCGGTCCACCGTTGGTTGTTGGGTAGATCCAGCTGTCGAATTCAGATTCCTCCACGCCCTCTTCAATAGCATTTATTCCCGAGTTGCTGATGAACACAGGAGGTCTTCCAATCCTTGCCTTACGAACAGCCCTCTGAGCTTCTGCAGTGAAACCCAAACCAAATTTATCAGTCTTCGGAGTGAAATCAGGAAGTCGGCCCCAGTTTGCGCACTCACCCTTCTCAATAACAGCCCGGGCATCCTTTAAGGAAGCCATCTTCAAAGGAGAATCTTCGATCACAGTCTCAGCTGACGCCAGTGTCGGAGGAACCTCTTCAAAGTGTTGAAAGGGGGTCTCAATGAACTCCCCATCCATCTCTATGTACCGGAACGAGTTAAGGTGGCTGACCATGTATTCCTCCTCCCCCTGCACTGTCACAATCTTCCCTCTGACCGGGTATTTCAGCTTCTGATGCAGTGTGGAGGTCACAGCTCCAGCCTTGTGGATCCATGGATGACCCAGCAAACAAGAATAGGATGGTCGGATGTCCATAACATAGAATGTTGAATCAAAGACCTGTGAACCAACCCTGATTGGAATATCAACTTCGCCATGTACCATCCTTTTAGACCCGTCAAAGGCCCGAACAATAATGTTACTTGGCTTGAGCTCTAAACCCTCACAATCCATCCTGTCTAGAGCCTTCTTGGGCAATACGTTCAACGAGGAACCGGTGTCAACCAGCACATGGGCAAGAGTAGTGCCCCTGCATTCAATGGAGACATGCAGGGCATCGTTATGGTTCTTCCCCTTAGTAGTCAGATCAGCGTCGGAGAAACCCAAACCGTTATCAGCAGTTAAGTTGGCCACACAGTCGGTGAACTGATCAGCTGATGTCTCTTGTGGCACGTGGGCCATCTTCAGGAAGGTAATCAGGGCCTTGGCATGGGGCTCTGAACACAACAACAGTGATAGCATAGAAATTTTAGATGGGGTGTGCCCCAGCTGCTCAACTACATTGAAATCACTCTTCTTGATAATCTTAAGGATCTCTTCCATTTCCTACTTGGAAGCCTCAATAGTGGTTGTCTTTGGTGCCTCCGTCTGGGCAGGCATATCAGTAGCAATCCCTTTGCCCCGAGCGTCAGATGACTCGGCCGCAGGGGTAGAAATAGGAACTTGATCAGGAAGGGAAGTATGCACACTTACAGGTGTGATGACAATAGGTCTCTGGATAGCTGGTGGCGCAATATCTGGTGAGAAAAGCCTACCGCTGCGGGTGACTTTAGCAGGCCCGGTGATGTTGCTGACGCCAGTACTAGTATTAAACTCTTGTTTAACTCCAAGCACATAAACATCTGCCCCATAGTGCCAAGGGACAGCTTTGTCAGATGTATAAGGGAGGGGCCCCGGAACAGTGATGATTATAGGTGCAATCTTCTGAACAGGCATAATTTTGACAGGCTTCTTTGAGGGAGCCTTGGGAGAATTTTTGAAAATGGTGACAATGGACACTTCTTTAGTAGGGGTAGCAGGAACAGCAACCTTCTCAAACAAGATCTCTTTGTTATCCATCAGGTTTTGGACGCCTGACTTCAACAAAGGACAACCGGCAGGTGAAACAGAACATAGATGGCAACCTTTACTACATCCCAGAAATAAACCGGCTAGCAACAGGTTCCTCTTGACAGTCAACAATGGAGTAACAATATCATCCACAGAGGCTACATACAGGTCTTCCTCAACAACATTCACTCCATGCTTGGGCATGGGAGCAGTCACAACATTGGGCCTTTCGGGCGCCTCAAACTTTATCTCTTTAGCATCAATAAGGTCCTGAACCTTATTCCTCAACGCCCAACAATCATCCGTAGTATGCCCTGGGCTGTCGGAGTGATAAGCGCAGCGGGCGTTAGGATTGTACTTTGGAGATATTGTGTTTACCACCTTCGGAGCTTCTTTTACGGTTACCAGATTGGTTGACAGAAGTTGCGGCAATATCTGGGACAAGGTCATACTGAGCCGAGTGAACTGCCTTTTAGGTCTCTCACCCCTTTGTTGGTTATATTGCTGAGGAGCAGCAGCAGGCTTTGAAATTACCACCGCGTTGATAGCTTGGCGGCGTTCCGGTTTATTTTGTCTCCTTGAACCATAAACAACACTAGATTCTTTCTTGAAGGGCTTCTTTTCAGTGCTCAAGGAGGCACCTTTCTGTATTTTCCCCGACTTGATACCAGCTTCTATCCTCTTACCAGTCAAGATAAGGTCTGTAAACCCGACAGAAGAATTCGCAATTAGATGGTTGAAGAACGGACCAGACAGGGTCCCCAAGAACATATCCACAAGTTCACGGTCAGTCAAAGGTGGCTGCACCCTTCCAGCCAAGTCTCTCCACTTTTGAGCGTACTCCTTAAATCCTTCACGCGTCCCTAGTGACATACCCTGGAGTTGGGTACGCGTAGGAGCGATGTCAGAATTATACTGATACTGCTTATAAAACGCAGTAGCCAAGTCCTCCCAGTTACGAATACTGGCTCCATCCAGCTGATAGAACCATTCGAGTTGAGTCCCTGAAAGACTATCCTGGAAGAAATGGATCCACAAATTCTTGTCAGTTGTATAAGGTTGGATCTTCCTTACATACGATCAGAGGTGCAGCTTAGGACAGGAAGCTCCGTCGTACTTTGCAAAAGCAGGCGCCTTGAACTTATGGGGAATCACTACCCCAGAAGATAAGCCTAGGTCTCCAAAGTCCAACCCAGGCACATGTTGAATCTCTATAGCACTTAGGCGGTCCTCCAGCTGTTTGTACCTGTCCTCAGCAGGAGGGTACTGTTCATCATTATAATCTGTCTCGTTGTCGGAGACCACGGGACTAGGAACCCTTCTCTCTTGGGGACTGTCTTTCCCTACAGAGGAAGTAGTCAGATCAACCTCATTTTGTAGTCCATTCCCAAATCTGCGTCCAATGTTGAACAAGACGGTCCTCTTTTTCTTCTTCTTCAGAATCAGAGTCTTCAACTCCTGTTGACCCTGGGCTAGGCTCATAACCAACTCTTGGAACTGGGCGTTCTGGGCCTGGAGGGCCTTGATAGCTTGTTCAGTAGTAGGTTCAGAAGTCATGATGATTGCTGAAATAAACAGCGAAGAAGATAAGTGACATGTAAAAAGAGGGTACCTGTTATGCATATGATGCATGGTATGCTATTTATGCAATGCATTCAAGGGTTCGAAAGTTCAAATTCGTTGTAAACAAAAAAGGAACACGCGTTATATTAAGAAATAATTTGTTTAGTACATCAGGGCCTCATGGGCAAAACATTACAAAATACTTAATGCCAAAAGATACTGTGCATCCTCTTTGGAGCGATGTAAGTGTTGAGGGTCTTTTCCTCATGAAGTAGGCGGGTGAGCTCCAGAACCTTCTTCTCGCTGGCATGTAAACTGGCTTCAAGAGAATTTCGTTCTTCCTTGAGTTGGATCCAGCTCTTTTGCATTTCTTCCCAAGATGTTGGCATGTCAGGATGTTGAATGGTGTATGGGACCTCTCCTTCCATAACTGGCTCTTTGATCACGGGGAGAATGTGAGGATATGGCATCATAAGCTTCTGGGAACGGGCTCGTACCCACTTGAGGTAAGGCTCAAGGGGGATGGAATTCTTATGCCCCAGTGTCTTACTATCTACCTTGTTAGGCATCCTCCAAGCTCTGATGAACCTTTGGCGAAGTCCTTGTGCATCGTTGTCGAAATTGAAGACTATGTCAGGAATCAGCATGTCATGAGGGCCATCCCTCCGAGCATATCCAAATTGTCTCAAAGCCAGACAGGGGTTGTAAGTAATGCCTCCTCTAATTCCAAGTAAAGGAACATTAGGAAATTCTCCGCAACGGTCAATGATAGTAACATTTTCTCTGGACCGAGAACACCAATGTATATCAGAATGAGTGAGGGTCATCAATCGTTGTGACCACCTTAAACCCCGTTCGTTCTTCAAAACTGATTGTGGAAGGTGCGAAATAAACCACCTTGCCAGGAGAGGAGTGCAGCACATGAGAACACCTCTTTTTCTCATTGTTCGAGTGTAAAATGAGTGGAGGATGTCCCCAAGCACTGTAGGTATGGGATTCCTGGACATAAAAATCTTGGCAGCATTTATATCTATCAGTTGATCAGGATTTGGGAACAACACCAACCCATAGACAAGGAGGGCCACAATTTCTTCAAAGGCTTGTAGGTCGAGAGAATTCCAACATTCTTGTGCTTTCTCAAACAGGAACTTTGCCAAGAATCCTTTGATACCACTTCTGATTTCCCAATGCCCCTTGATGGCAGATGGTTGCAGACGTAATGCTTGAGCAACATCTTCAAGTTTTGGTTCCTTTTTTGTACCGTTGTAGGGTAGTTGACTAAGAATAGGAATTTTCAGAAGTTGAGAAAATTCTTCCAAAGTAGGCACCAATTGATAATCCGGGAAAGTAAAACAGTGGTGCAAGGGGTCAAAGAACTGGAAGAGAACTTTTATCATATCTTCTTCAATGTTGGTGTTGACCAAGCTGAGGAGTCTACCATGTCTTTCACTGAAGGGAGAGCTTTCGGGAATCCTGGATGTAAGCTCCTTGAGCTGAGGAGGGATCCTTACAAGGTTGACCTGAATTGTTTTCCTGCGGATAGTCTCCATGTCCTACAAAACAAGAACAAAGATGAAGATTCGAACCCTTGAAGTGGTTAGTAAATGCATATGATGCTTTATGATGTTATGATGTTATGATAAAGACACGCCACAAGCAAACATGATAAGGCACACAAGTCACACCAGACAGCCCTTAGAGTTTAGGCCAGCATGAAGTTTAGGTACTACCCTCTTGAAGTTGGTTGGCTCAAAACCTGTCCTATCAATAGTAATCGGGTTCTAAGGAGCTCAATATCATTGGGTTGTTTTCTATGTTCATTGTTTTGATTTAGCCACTTAACTGGCGACCAAAATATTCCAAGAAAACAACCCTCAATGAGTGTAGTATCGAGTATCTACCAACTTCGGACTGCACCAAAGTCAGTCATCTCACTACCCCTAAAGAGGCCAGGATGGTCAAGTAAGGTTCTAAGGTCAGTTGATGCTTCAGGACACCACGCGGCGGCCCCGTACTCTCCTTGACTTGACTCAAGGGTTACCAGTACTCACCAAAGTGCCACATCAACGTAGCAACTGCTTCAACCATGTCGGTATACCCCACACAGTTCCCTCACAGTTTGTTGCTACTTCTAAAAGGGTATCCCCAGATCCGGGTTATGATCTATGAAACTCCAATACAAGCCCACAATATTAAAGAATTCAAGGCATACAATTGAAAACATGGTGAGCTAATCTTAAGGTACACCTCACTTATAAACAGTATCCCTAGCAGAGTCGCCAGTTTTGTGATCGGTGGAAATAGAACTGACTGTTTTGAAATGCTGGTTCGTAAAATGTCGCGGTAAGCAAGAGTCGCCACCGTCTTTTATTTTCTCCAACAAGGAAAGGACAAAAGCACAGCAAAATTCCTTTTCGAGATGTTTCTCGGTTCGGGAGGTAGATTATAGAAAGGGAATGTGTTAGCACCCTTTCTATCCGTGGTTATCCACGGGCTCTTAGGTACTTGCTCACTATGTTTTCAAAAAATGTTTGCTTTTCTTGTGTTTGTGGGTTTTGAAAAAGTTCGTTTAAAAACTTCGTTTTGACTCTTGTATCAGTCCTCAAGAGTGTCATGAAGTGTTTGTTTGAAAACTTTTGTCAGAAAAGTGTAAGTGCGAAAAGTATTTTTGTTTTTTGTTTTGAAAGAGCAAGTACCTTAGAGAAATCTACCTACTCAAAAGAAATTAAGCTGTGTAAATGTCCTTTATACAGTACTATCCCACTATTGAGAAGTAGGTAGCACCGTCGTTGGAGTTATTCGGCTCAATTCGATTATAGGGACATGTGTGGTCACCAAAGCAATAGTAGGACGCCTTAACGGTAACCCTAATGTCCTAGATCCTTTTTATCCGAGGCAACCGTTTCGAGGCAACTTGGATCTTTAGACAGGAGGGCGACCTCTAAAACACCCTATACTCAATGACCACGTCGAGGCAACCAAGTGAGGCGTACCCTAGGAGTGGCATGTGCGAGTGTGTCAGGATTCAATTTATATTATCTTTGCACATGTTATGGTGAGCTACGTTTTGATTTTAATTTTCATACAAGTCTTGTCATGCATAGCAGTTAATAATTGTGTGGAAAGTAAATTGCGGAAAGTAAATCTACGCTATTACAAGGCGTCGGGTATTTACATCGCCAAAAGCAACCCTTGAAAAGTAAATGTGAGAAATTAAAGAAAGTGATAAAAAGGTCCTAATTATCTATTACATCCTCGGAACAATTACATAAATATAATCAAAAATAATATGCGCGCGATAAAGTTGAATCAGAGAAGTCCTTAGGGTTTTGACCCTTTTTGAGAAAAGAATGAATTTTTGGTCCTTTTGCATTTAATCAATATTAAACCTAAAACTAATCAATTAATTAATTAAAAGAAAAAAAGTATTTTTGTGTTTTTTATGTTTTAATGAAAATAAAATAAAATAAAGTCAAAAGTTAGTAGAAACCCTAATTCTAATTTATTTTATTTGTTATGAAAATAATTAAAGTTAACCTAATTAAAAAAAAAAAAATTAATTACATTTATTTACAAAAATAATAAGGTGAAATTAATAAATAATAATAATAATAAAAATATTTTATCTTAATTTGATTTTATTATAAAACTAATTAATTTATGAGTTAATTAAATAATAATAATAATAATTATAGTTAATAAAAGAAAATAAAAAAAGGAAAAGAAAATAAAATAGGAATAATAAACCAGGGGGGGTGATGGCCCAATATGGAGGTTAGAAAGCAATTTTCAGGCCCATCAAGCTATTCAGCCACGTTTGACTTTGGCAATTGTCCAGGCGTTGATTGACTAGGGAGTACCATGATCCCTCATCTTTGGCCACAGGATTCAAGCTAGGAGACACATGGCATGCTGATGTTTGAGGCACATGGTAAACTCCTTTGGGAAATATGCACACAATTATGTTAAGAAAAATAATATAGGAGTTTTGGTGGACCTGGGACTCGAACCCAGGTCCCAATGGTTCCATGCCAGCACACTAACCACTACGCCATTTGCCTGCGTTTGTTATTATAACAATAAGTAAATTTAATATATAAAACAATCACATATGTTGTACAAACAAATAAACGTGCGCCCTGTTTGAATGCTCCAATAGCATATCACCACGTACTCATCTTCTTCATTGATGCCTGTAAAAAACAAATAGATAGCGGGGGTTTTTAACCCCCACAAAACAACATGAGGAAAAATAGCGATTAGGCCTGTGTTGAATATAAATATTTCACGAGGGTGGCTGTGTGTTCGTCTGGTCTCCACGAGTTCAACCATATGCCTTAAAGGTTCTAATTTTTCCTGTACTGTAAAGCCCCAATTTTAGAGTTCAAGAACCCTAGAATTCGTCAATGGTAACTTGTGATTCTGTGCATTATAAGTCAATTAATTTATACCATTAGCTTCACATGGATTCAAGCAACACAAAACAAACAATAAATCATGTTAAATATGCATGATTTGAGCAATACGTTTATGGACAAAATATGCAAACCGTGAAACTGTTCTTGGTGATTCCTGTAGCTTTAGCGCTTGGTTTTGATTGCTACACGTCCCTGACACTTCCAGCAATGTGTTTGAATCAACAAAAGCCTTTGAATCGTGCTAGAATATGGAAATCAGTTTTGACTTTTCTTTGAATTTTCTTGAATGTGGTTATGGCTTTTCTGCAGCAAATTCACGTGTGCATGAATAGGGTTCACTTGTGTATTTATAGAGGACTGAATTTAGGTCAAATCTTGCACAAAAAATCCATGGAATGATGATGGAATATTTGATTGGAAATCACATCTTTTTGAATCTTTTTGATTGAAGAAACTTGCTAATTTTGGAGATTTTGATATCCTTGATTGGTACACAAAATTTCCAGCCTTTTTAGGTCATCTTTGCTTCACAAAAAGATTGAAAAACCATATCTTTATATTTTCCTACAATTTAAATTAATTAAATGAATTAAAATCAATTAAAAATCCAATTAATTAAGAAAAAAATAAGAAAATAATTCAATTAGGCTTGATGGGTCGTGCATAGGCCATGGATAAAGTTTCAAGAAGAAATTTGAGGCCCATTAGCAAAAATAAGGTGTTTTGAGCAAAGTTGACTTTTGCAAATTCACAAAAATTTCCCAACTTCTCCAATGCATATCTTGCTCAATTTTGATCATATGAACATGTTCTTGGACATTTTGGAAAGCTCTTGAAGTCATCTAACCAATGCCTTTGGTTCCATGTCATTTGGATTTACCAATCTCAAGTTATGGCCTTTGACTTAAAGTGCATTTTTGTTGACTTTTGAATTTGACCTATAATGTAGAAATTGATAACTTTTTGTGAGAGCATTTCTTGGACTTGGAATGTGAAGATGGATTGTAGGAAATGTCATCCCCTTCAAAATGATCATTGGATGGAATTTTTCTGATGAACCATGAAAAAGTTATGCCTTGGTCAAGATACAGTCGACTTTTCTACTGTCCAAAAATAGTAACTTTTTGCATCTTGATGATTTTTGAGCCATGCTTGTGGAATCATGATCAAGACTTGATCAAATGATGATTGTGGACTCAAAATAAGATGTTGACAAAAAATTATGACTTTTGACTGTAAAATGACCATTTTGCCCTTGCAGTTGACTGTAGGTCAAATGGAGCTTTTGACTATGGAATTTGGCACTGTGAGTCTTGAGACTTGACATGTAGATGCTTGACAATGTATATAGGCCTATGAGACTTGATTGAACCATTGAAAACCTCAAATTCTTTGAAAGAACCAAAACCCTAATTTTGACTGGCTTAGGAGGCATTTGGACTGTGCAACCCTTGAGAAATCTTGAACCATTTGAAGATGATTCTTGACAAACCTTGAAAAATATGGGAGGGAAAATTTTGGGGTACAACAGCGCCGTGATCATATCTCCTAAAGGCTCTCATACTCCGTTTACCGCCCGACTATGTTTCAACTGCACCAACAATATGGCAGAGTATGAAGCATGCATCATGGGTCTTCAAGCTGCAATTAACCTAAGGATTAAGTTTTTAAGTGTCTTCGGAGATTCCTCTCTCGTGATCAGTCAGATCAAAGGCGAGTGGGATACGAAACACCCAAATCTTATTCCTTACAAGGAGTATGTATTGACGTTGCTTCCCCATTTCGATGAAATAATCTTTGAGCACTTTCCTAGAGAGGAGAATCAGTTGGCGGACGCGCTGGCTACGATGTCTTCTATGTTCAAAGTCAATTGGGACAATGAAGCTCCTCGGATCATCATTGAAAGATTGGACGAACCTGCACATTGCTGTGATATTGAGACTGAAGAGGTAACAGAAAATCCCCAGTATCATGAGGTGAAGAGGTATCTTGAAGCTCAGGAATACCCCAAGGGTGCATCTATTAATGACAAGAAGTTTCTGAGAAGGTTCGCGGAAAAGTTCTTCATCAGCAATGACATTCTTTACAAACGTAACCATGATTCGACCCTACTACATTGTGTGGATAAGATTGAAGCAGAAAGAATCATGACAGAGCTGCATGAAGGTACTTTCGGAACTCATTCCAGTGGACATACCATGGCAAAGAAAATCCTTTAGGAAGGATATTACTGGTCCACATTGGAAGCTGACTGTTATCAGCATTCTCGGATATGTCACAAGTGCCAAGTCTATGCTGATAAGGTGCACATACCTCCAGTTCCTCTAAACGTCTTGACGACACCTTGGCCTTTTGCAATGTGGGGCATTGATATGATCGGCGAGATCATACCTACGGCATCCAACGGGCATCGTTTCATCCTGGTAGCGATTGATTACTTTACAAAGTGGGTTAAAGCAGCTTCCTTTGCTACGGTAACCAAGAACGTCGTGGCACGGTTTATTCGGCATAACCTGATCTGTCGATATGGTATACCAGAGAGGATCATTACGGACAATGGTACCAATCTCAATAACAAAATGATCACTGAGCTCTGCGAGCAATTCAAGATACAGCATTATAACTCTTCTCCCTACCGGTCGAAGATGAATGGGGATGTCGAAGCGGCAAATAAGAACATTAAGAAGATCGTGCAGAAAATGATAGTGACATACAAAGATTGGCACAAGATGTTTCCATTTGATCTTCATGGGTACCGTACCTCAACACGGACGTCAACAAGGGCAACACCCTATTCCTTGGTTTATGGCATGGAGGCAGTCTTGCCCATAGAAGTTAAGATACCCTCTCTTCGGATCATGAAGGATGCAGGTTTGAGCGAAGATGACTAGATTCAGACCCGACTTGATCAACTGAATCTAATCGACAAAAAGAGACTTACTGCTATTTGTCATGGCCAGACGTACCAAAAACGGATCAAGGCATTTAACAAGAAAGTCAGACGACAAGAGTATCAAGTTGGGGACCTAGTAATCAAGCGCATTATTCTACCTCAAGGTGATCCCAGGGGCAAATGGACCCCTACTTACGAAGGGCCATTTGTGGTTAAGAACATCTTCTCAGGAGGAGCTATGATTCTAACCACCATGGATGGTGACGACCTTCCTCACCCCGTCAATACAGACATAGTGAAAAGATAATATGCATAATCAAAGACCCACTAGGTTGACTGGCCTAGGCAAAAATAAGGGCTTCCCGGCAAACCAAAAAGGTTCGGGCAAAAATAAGGGATGAAAATGAATAAATTTGTACACCCGGCAAGTCGAAAACCTGAAAAGGCGGCTTGAGCAAAAATGGGTATCCCGGTGGACTGAAAACCCGAAAGGGCAGTCCAGGAAAAAGTTAGGGATTAAAGCGTGACACTATGTCTCATTGGATCACCTCGCATCCAGACTTCGGTATCAACTATCAGGCTCGGACGGCACCAATCAATCAGATTCATCTTCAACTAAGCAGCAAAGTGATGAGATGCTTGAAGATATAAAGGCAATAGCAGAGTTGGAACCCAGTGGGATTATTCACATAGCTAATTTGTTTTCTTTTCACAAGTTGTATAAATTCTATTTGTCGGTGGCGTTCTCTTACTAGGACGTCAGCCTCTTGTACAAAAACGCTTATTTTCAGGCAAACTTCAAAATCAATACAAATTCATTTTCAGACAAATTTCAAATTATTTTTCCTTTCTCTGTTTTGTTTTGCAAAGAACGTCCAATGTTCATTTTTGATATATGCACTCGACATTAATTGCTGCTCATAAATATTTACATGTGAAACAAAGGACGAATTACGGGTAATATCAGAAACAGGGGCATAAAAAATGTCCAAACTGTGTAGTCACTTTGTCCACCAAGGTACCAAGGGAGGTTCAGCTGAAGAATATGACCAAGATACCGTCACTCCCCGCAGAGTAAAACAGTAATGGTAACTCCCCCCACTGAGACTTGCAACTATGAACGAATCATTCATGCTCTCCCCAAGCAGAGTTAATCTACCGTCAGCCCTGAAAAGGTTGGGTATCCCCAGAAAGGTTGGGTATCCCTAGAAAGTTTTAATATTCCCCAGCGGAGTATAAAGATATTCCCCAGCAAGTATAAGAGCGTCCCCGACAGTCTTAATATTCCTCAACAGAATATAAGAATGTTCCCCGGTGGAATACAAGATACCCCAGTGGAGTCATTTCCCCAGCGCAGTCTAAAAAAGGCTTCCCCGCCAGAGTGGGATCACCATCCCCAGTAGACTCTGGAAGCTTATCCCCTGCAGAGCATAAATAAATCTCCCTATCCAAATTCAGAAGGCTATCCTCACAAGAGTCTAACTGGGTTATCCTCAACAAGTTGCAACTGAAGGATCATCCCCAGTAAAGTTCTTTCTATCCCCAGCGGAATTCATCATTAAAATCCCCAACAGAGCTTATCAATAGAATCCCCAACGGAATTATCGTTAAAATCTTCAGCAGAACGTCTCTTCCCCACAGAGTAGTTCCCCTCAGAGTAATCTCTTCATCATTTTATTCCCCAACGGAGTTTTTCTCCTACAGGTTTATCATCTTTGTTCATCACCCCTAGCGGAAACGAAGAACTCAGCTCTATTCTCCAGCAGCTCCGGGATTTATTTTCCCCAGCTAAAACATCACATTTCCATACATCATGATACATGCATACACGCATCATACCATGCAATCTCATTTATGTTGAGAACATCATTGCTTGATCCATCTCATGCATTGCATATGACTGACCTTTTACCTTTCAGGAAAGATGCAGTTAAGTCCCCAGCTTAGTCGAAGACCTGACCAGTTCTTAAATCTCAATTGAATTATCCTCGGTTGAATTTCAGATAAGGTTCTCAATCTCGACAGTTTTTCTCCGTCATAGTGTGGACAAGTTCTATAACCTCAACAGTATACTCCATTGAGCACGAGACAGTTCCTAGATCTTGATGAAGATGTTTCCCTACGTCATAGTGTGGACGAGTACTATAACCTCAACGGTATACTCCATTGAGCACGAGTCAGTTCCTAGATCTTGATGTTTTCCTCCGTCATAGTATGGACAAGTTCTATAACCTCAACAGTATACTCCATTGAGCACGAGACAGTTCCTAGATCTTGATGAAGATGTTTCCCTACGTCATAGTGTGGACGAGTACTATAACCTCAATGGTATACTCCATTGAGCACGAGTCAGTTTCTAGATCTTGATGTTTTCCTCCGTCATAGTGTGGACGAGTACTATAACCTCAACGGTATACTCCTTTGAGCACGAGTCAGTTCCTAGATCTTGATGTTTTCCTCCGTCATAGTGTGGACAAGTTCTATAACCTCAACGGTATACTCCATTGAGCACGAGACCGTTCCTAGATCTTGATGAAGATGTTTCCCTACGTCATAGTGTGGACAAGTTATATAACCTCAACGGTATACTCCATTGAGCACGAGATAGTTCCTAGATCTTGATGATTGTTTTCCTCCGTCATAGTATGGACAAGTTCTATAACCTCAACGGTATACTCCATTGAGCACGAGACAGTTCCTAGATCTTGATGAAGATGTTCCCCCCCAGTTGAATTATGGACAAGTTCTTAAGACTCAGCCGAGGCATTCTCTCAGTTGAAGTACAAGCCAGATTCCTAAATCTCAACAAAGGTTAGACTTCCCCAGCGGAATTTTCTACAAAACAACATGTATGCAAGTTCTCGCTAAGGAATCTCTTATGCGATCGAAACTCCTGCAGATGGCATCTGTAAGCCCATCCTCCTACCAATAATCTCCAAATGGCATCTGTAAGCCCATTCCCGACATCACAACGTTGATGCTACACCATGCGAGTGCAAATTTTTGGGCACTTTAGTGTTCAATTATCTTCCACCTTCGGATCACGAAAGGCTCAAAAGCCAATCTATATCCTCAGGTTTAAGAAAATTGAACAGGGGCAACTGTTGTACCCCAAAATTTTCCCTCCCATATTCCTCAAGATTTTCCAAGAATAACCTTCAAGTTGCTCAAGTTGGCTCAAGGGTTGGACAGTCAAATCACCTCCTAAGGCAGTCAAGTCAAAATTAGGGTTTTGTGTTGCATCAAGGTCCTCACATCCAAATTACCTCAAGTGCTCTCCAATGTCCTAATATGTTCTTAAGTTCATCCATGTCAAATTTCAAGCCTTGCAGAGGAAGTTTGGTCAGTCAATTGCTTAAGAGACCCAAAAGTCGACTGTGCTAGGGCAAAAGTCAACTGTGTCCCAAATACAGTCAAACTTCAAGGTTTTTTTGTCAAAATTCTCATTTTAAAGGATAATTCATCATTTGATCAAGGGTTGATCATGATTCATCAAGGATTGCTCAAGATTCATCAAAATTCAAAAGTTGCTAAATTAGGGTTTTGTAGGAAAAGTCAACTCAACTTTGACCAAGCATAACTTTCTCATACTTTATGAGAAATGACACATCCAAAGCTCATTCTGAAGATGATGCAATTTCCTACAATCCATATTCACACCCCAAGATCAAGAAATGCTCTCACAAAAAGTTACAAATTTGGACATTATAGGTCATTTTTGAAAGTCAACAAAAACACCTTTTTTGCCAAAGCTTATAAATTGAGCATGGAACATCAAAATGATATTCTACCAAAATTGTTGATTAGAGGACATCTCAAGGTTTCTAAAAAGTCCAAAAATACTTCCAAAAGTTCAAAGTTGAAGAAGTTATGCATTGTTGAAGTTGGGCATTTTTCCAAAATTGCCAAAAGTCAACTATCCTCAAAACTCCAATTTTTGACAAAAGGGCCCACTTTTTTCCACTTGATATAGTCTTGTCATGCCACACACGTGCTCCAACTTTAATTTCATGACCAAACATTTATTTTTCTATTTTATTTCATTTTTATTGATTTAATTCATTATTAATCAATATTAAATCAAATAAAATCTAAAAATTGATGTAAGGGGATTCTTGTGATCAATACAGCTTGCAAATATCATGTGCAACTCAGTCAAATTCGTGCCAAGTCAAAACATGCACAAAATCTCAGATTTGATGCAATTATGGAAAGCTTGTCAATGGTGATCAAATCCAATATTCCATCTTCAATGCATAAGGATTATGGCCCATATTTTGACCTAAATTCATTCTATTATATGCACAAAAGCCACACAAACCTAGCACACGCATAGAACACTGCTGAAACGGACAGAGCAAATTGGTGAAAAAGCTTGAAAAGTGGGAGATCAAAAACAACATTAGAGCACGATTGAATCAAAAAGCGTGACACTAATCCCTTACTGGCAATCCCCTGAAGCGAAAGCAACCAGAATCAAGCCTTCTCATCGCCTGAAACGCCCTGTAAGTCACCACGAACTTTGCTCTGGACATGATATCGTGAATCAATTATCTTGCATCTTTTTGCCTAAATAATTGCATATTCATGCTTTACGTTGCATTATGAAGCTTTTGGCATAATTTAATTGCATTTTTATAGCTTGTACAGCCATGCCCGAAGCTAGGGTTTTCTTGTTTTGTTTTTAGGCGTTTTAATTTCAGGTAAAATTAAGACTAATCATGGGTGTAAATGGAATCAGTGGAAGGAGACGAGTGTGATAGTGTTCTTGAAACTCGTTTCCATGGCCTATAGATAATTTTGGAAGGCAACTGGGGATTTTGCTACGGATCTAAATCCGCAGGAAACAAACCAGGGAATTGTGAAGAAGACGACTACGCGTCCTCTTCCTATTGGCTGGTTTAAACCAGCGCGCCATATTTTTTTTATTTCAGGAATAAGGCATTGTTTTGTATATAATATTTATCTTCTATTCCACTAACGAATGTGCAAGCTGGTTGAGTTGGTGAGAGAGGCGTGGAAAAACCCTTTGGGACCTGGGTTCGAATCCCAGGTCCCCCAAAATTTTGTTATATTTTTTCTTCAGGTACTTAGGCGCAGCATTCCAAGCGTGGACTACCATACGTCCTCAAATCTCAATGTGCCAAGTGGCTTCAGGCCAAGATCCAAAAGCCAGATTTGAGCATCCACCATACTCCCTGGTCAACAAGCGCGTAGGGAAGCACAAAGGTCAAACAGGATGGCATAACTGGGCCTCAAAAATTGCTAATCATGCTCTCAAATTCAGCCCCCCCCCCCCTGAGTTTGTTTCTTCATTTTATTTTTCTTTTCATTATTTTTTCTATTTTTATTATTATTATCTTAATTAATTAATTAACCAATTAAATTTTTTCCATAAAATCAGAAAACCAAAAATAATATTTTTATTAATTTCACTATTTTATTATTTTTGTAAATAAACATTTATCAATTAATTTAGTTTTTAATTAGGTACAATTTTAAATCTTTTTGCATTAAATTAAAATTAACATGGAATTAGGGTTTTTAATAACTTTTAACCATTTTATTTTATTTCTTCAAATAAATAAAAACACAAAAATATTTTCTTTTTTAATTATTAATTTAGACTAATTTTTAATTCAAAAACAACAAAAATATGCTTTATTTAATAAAAAGGGTCAAAACCCTAAAAACACTTCGATTTAATTCTCTCGCGCGCGAATAATTTTTGATCCGTATTTCAATATTGTAACTGCTTCGGGAATGTAATAGTTTTAAATTAGGGTTTATTTATCGTTTTTATTTACTTTTCGCAATTTAATTTTTAAGGGTTTGTCTTTGGCGATGTAAATACTCGACGCCTTGTAATAGCTTAGATTTATTTTTCCGCAATTTAATTTCCGCAACCATTAACTGTTAGATGTTTGATAAATAGGAGATGCATGACAAGATTAACCTTTAATTTAAAATCAACAGTAGCTCACCATAACATGTACAAAGATAAATAACTGAAAAACGATAAATTCGCACATGCGCACTCTTAGGGTACACCTCACTTGGTTTCCTCGAACGTGGTCATTGAGTATAGGAAGTTTTAAAGGTCGCTCTCTTGTCCAAAGATCATAAGTTGCCTCGAAACGGTTGCCTCGGATAAAAATGATCTAAGACATTAGGGTTACCGCTAAGGCATCCTAACATTGCTTTAGTGACCACACGTCCCTTAATCGAATTGACCTGAAAACTCCAACGATGGTGCTACCTACTCCTCAATAGTGGGATAGCATTGTCTAAAGGAAATTTGTACAATTTAATTCCTTTTTGAGTAGGTAGATGTTCTTAAGTACTTGCTCCTTTTAAAACAAAACAAAACTTTTCGCACTTACACCCTTTCAAACAGAAAACTCTTTTCAAACCCATAAACACAAAGAAAAGCAAACTTTTGAAAACATAATGAGCAAGTACCTAAGAGCCCGTGGATAACCACTGATAGAAACGGTGCTAACACCTTCCCTTTCTATAATCTACCTCCTGAACCCGAGAAACATCTCAAAAAGGAATTTTTATGTGCTTTTGTCCTTTCCTTGTTGGATAAAATAAAAGACGGTGGCGACTCTTGCTTACCGCGACATTTTGCGAAAACAAACGCAAACGTAAACCAACATTCCAAAAACAGTCAGTTCTCATTCCCACCGATCACAGAACTGGCGACTCTGCTGGGGACTTATTTTATAAGTGAGGTGTACCTTAGGATTAGATCACTCTTGTTTTCAATTGTATGCTTTGTATGCTTTAATTTTGTGGCCTTGTATCGGAGTTCTATAGATCCTAACCCGGATCTGGGGATACCCTTTAGGTAAGTAGTAATACACTGTGAGGGATCTGTACGGCCTAGACCGATACGGATGAAGCAGTAGCTACGTTGGTGTGGCACATTGGTCTGTACCGATATCCCTTGTGTTGGAACGAGGAGAATATGGGTCTTCTAAGGAGTCATTAAGCACCAAATGACCTTAGAACCTTAAATTGACCAACTTGGCCATAGAACAGTAGCAGTATGCTACACTCATTGAGACTAAACTCTCGCGATGATTCCGGCCGCAAGAAAAGGTTGCTAAACTGGAATTATGACCGATTGAGGGTAGTCAGTGATATTGAGATCCTCTAGAACCCGGTTACTATTTTTAGGACAGGTTTAAATCATCTGAACTGAAAGAGGGTAGTACCTAAGCTCCATGCCGACCTGAAATCTAAGGGTTCTCAGTGTGACTTGTGTGCCTTTACCATGTTTTCTTTTTTTGGATACTTGTGGTGTGCCTTTATCATGACATCATAACATTGCATACATCTTGCATAAGGACTAACCTATTTCAAAGACAAGAGGGTTTCATCTTTGCTCTGTTTTGTAGGTCATCATGATGCCCATGCGTAGGAATACCGTCCGGATCAACTTTGTCCAAGTACCTACCCTGCTTAAAGATTTGGTTGTCAGGATACCAGACACTACTTCCTTCATCAGGAGGCATGGTTCTCTTCTCAGTCTGGTCACCTCAAAATTGAACGAACAAATGATGAGTGTCCTGGTCCAATTCTATGATCCGTTGTACCATTGTTTTACCTTCCAGGACTTCCAGCTGGTTCCAACTCTAGAAGAGTTCTCTGAGCTACTCGGTATCTCCGTCTTGGAACAAACTCCGTTTACTGGATGGGAGAAGACTCTTAAGCCCGAAGAAATTGCTGCAGCCCTTCACTTGACCAAGGAGGAGGTAATGGCCAAATGGGAGACTAGAAGTGGAGCTAAGGGTTTTCTGGCTAAGTTTTTGGTTGACAAAGCTAATTACTTCTGGGACAGCTTAGACTTCAAGGCGTACGAGGACATTCTGGCTCTCTTGATTTATGGTCTGGTATTGTTTCCGAATCCCGATACTTTTTTTGATATTAATGCCATAAAGATCTTCATCTCTCAGAATCTGGTACCCACTCTCTTGGGTGATATCCTTCATCAGCTCTATGCTCGTACTTCTCGAAAGCGGGGAACTTTGATGTGTTGTGCTCCTTTATTGTCGAGGTGGTTTATTTCGCACCTCCCTAAGTCTGTACTGAAGAACAAAGAAGGAATGGGTTGGGCTTATAGGGTGATGTCTCTTTCTAATAATGACATTATCTGGACTCTCAAAGGTATGGATAAGGTTACTGTCATTGATCACCGTGGAGAGTATCCTAATGTTCCATTGATCGGAACCCATGGAGGGATTTCTTACAGCCCATGTTTAGCTCTCCGTCAGTTTGGAAGAGCCAGAAAAGAAGGGCCTCATGAGATGTTGATGCCTCATATCATCTTTGATTTTTAGGGAGATAGCAACGAGCTGCGTCGTAGATTCATAAGGGCTTGGGACAGAGTTCACCAATCTGATCCACATGAATCGGGTCCAAAGACTTCCCTGCCAATGGAGCCATATCTCGGATGGGTCCGCATCCGTGCCCAGAAGCTAGGTATGCCATATGAAGCTGTCAGGCCTATTACTCTTGAAGTTGCTAATGAGGAGGGGGTTCTTCCAACTATTCTCCACCCTTATATGCCCACTGATATTGGGACACTGAAGAGGTCTTGGATGCAGCTGAGGGATGAACGGGATTCCTACCGAGAGAGGTTCAATAAACAAGAGCAGAAGATCCAGAAGCTGACCAGACAGTTGGAGAACGAGCGGATCCTGAATGATGATGTCCGCACTGAGAAGAAGAGACCATGGGAGCATTGATGGACCGTTGATGATTTCTTTTACAGTTTTCATTTACTTTTCAGTATTTCCATTCTTGTAATGCCTAAGGGTAGTTTGTTGAACAATTTAAATTTTGAAGTTTAAATCTAATAAAGTGTGTTTCTTTTCTTGTTTACAAATTTGAATCTCGATTGTCTTTGAAATCATAAATCATACGCATTTCATCCCATGCACTCCATAAACAGGTACCCCATTACAGGTCTCTTATCTTCTTCGCTGTTTATTTCAGCAATCATCATGTCTACTGAACCTTCAACTGAGCAAGCTATCAAGGCCCTCCAGACCCAGAATGCCTAGTTTCAGGAGCTGTTCACAAATCTAGCCAAGGGTCAGCGGGACCTGAAGACTTTGATTCTGAAAGAAAAGAAGAAGAAGAAGAAGAAGAGGACCATCCTGTTCAATACTGGACGCAGGTTTGGAAACGGGTTGCAGAATGAAGTTGATCTGACCACCTCATCTAGAGGGAAAGATAGTCCACAAGAAAGGAGGGCTCCTAGCCCTATGGTCTCCGACAACGAGACGGACTATGATGAAGAATAGTGTCCTCCTGCTGAGGATAAGTACAAACAGCTGGAAGACCGTTTGAGCGCTATGGAAATACAGAAGGTGCCCGGTCTGGACTTCGGAGATCTAGGTCTATCATCTGGGGTGGTGATTCCCCATAAGTTCAAGGCACCTGCCTTTGCCAAGTATGACGGAGTTTCCTGTCCGAAGCTGCACCTCCGGTCATATGTAAGGAAAATCCAGCCTTACACTGCTGATAAGAATTTGTGGATCCATTTCTTTCAAGACAATCTCTCAGGGACTCAGCTTGAGTGGTTCTATCAGTTGGATGGAGCCAGTATCCGCAGCTGGGAGGATTTGGCTACTGCATTCTACAGGCAGTATCAGTACAACTTCGACCTCGCTCCTATGCGTACCCAACTCCAGGGTATGTCAATAGGAACGGATGAAGGATTTAAAGAGTATGCTCAGAAATGGAGAGACCTTGCCGGAAGGGTGCAACCACCTTTGGCTGATCGTGAACTTGTTGACATGTTTTTGGGGACCCTGTCTGGTCCATTATTTAACCACCTGATTGGGAGCTCTTCAGCTGGGTTTACATATCTTATTTTGACTGGTGAGAGAATTGAAGCTGGTATTAAGGCCGGGAAGATACAGAAGGGTGCCTCATCGAGCACCGAAAAGAAACCGTTTAAGAAAGAGTCCAGTGATGTCTACAGTTCGAGAAGAAAGAATAGACCTGAACACCTCCAAGCTGTCAATGCGGTTGTTATTTCAAAACCTGCTGGTGCTCCTCAGCATCACAATCAACAAAAAGACGAGAGACCTCGAAGGCAATTCACTCGTCTCAGCATGACTTTGTCTCATATTCTGCCACAGTTGCTGAAAACTAATCTGGTAGTTTTAAAAGAAGCTCCGAAGAATCCAAGTACCACATCACCAAAATACAACCCTAATGCCCGCTGCGCTTTTCACTCTGATAGACCGGGGCATAATACAGATGATTGTTGGGTTTTAAGGAATAGGGTGCAAGACCTAATTGATGCAAAGGAGATTGAGTTTGAGGCGCCCGAGAGGCCTAATGTTGTGACTGCTCCCATGCCCAAACATGGAGTAAATGCTGTAGAGGAAGACTTGTTTGTAGTTTCCGTGGATGATATTGTTACCCCTCTGATGACTGTCAAGAAGAACCTGTTGCTAGCCGGTTTATTTCCGGGCTGTGGCGAAGGTTGCCATATGTGTTCTGTTTTACCTACTGGTTTCCCATTTCTGAAGTCAGGTATCCAAAACCTAATGGATAATAAGGAGATCTTGTTTGAGAAGATTGTTGTTCCTTCCATTCCTACTGAAGAAGTTGCCATCATTACCATTTTCGACAATTCTTCCAAGGCTCCCCCGAGGAAGCCTGTTAGAATTACATTTGTTCCGACTCTTTCCTTATTGGATAAAATAAAAGACAGTGGCGACTCTTGCTTACCGCGACATTTTGCGAAAACAAACGCAAACACGAACCAGCATTCCAAAAACAGTCAGTTCTCATTCCCACCGATCACAACAGGTTTTGAACCAACTAAACTCAAGAGGGTACTTACCTATGAAACCTCATGCAAGCCTGAAACTAGGGTTTTGTGTGACTTGCTTGTACATATGCTTGTGCATACATCATGAACATCATAAAGCATCATATGCATCCACTAACCATTTCAAGGGTTTGGATCTTCATCTTTGTTCTTGTTTTGTAGGTCATGGAATCTCTTCGCAGGAAAACAATTCAAGTCAACCTTGTGAGGATCCCTCCTCAACTCAAGGAGCTTACTTCCAGGATTCTAGAGAATTCTCTCTTCAGTGAAAGACATGGTAGACTCCTCAACTTAGTCAACACCAGCATTGAAAAGACATGGTGAAAGTTCTCTTCCAGTTCTTTGACCCCCTACACCACTGCTTCACATTCCCTGATTACCAATTGGTGCCTACTTTGGAGGAATTTTCTTAAATCCTGAGAATTCCTATTCTTAATCAACTACCCTACAACGGTACGGAAAAAGAACCGAAACCTGAAGATGTTGCTCAAGCATTACACTTGCAACCATCTGACATCAAGGGCCATTGGGAAACCATAAGTGGTGTTAAGGGTTTCTTGGCAAAGTTTCTGTTTGAGAAGGCACAAGACTGCTGGAATTCTCTTGATCTACAAGCCTTTGAAGAGATTGTGGCACTCCTTATCTATGGGTTGGTTTTGTTCCCAAATCCTGATCAACTTATAGATGTGAATGCCGTCAAGATTTTCATATCCAGGAATCCCATACCTACATTGCTTGGGGACATCCTACACTCATTTTACACACGAACAATAAGGGAAAGAGGTGTTCTCATGTGCTGTACTCCTCTCCTAGCAAGGTGGTTTATTTCTCACCTCCCACAATCAGTTTTGAAGAATGAGCAGGGTTTAAGGTGGTCACAACGGTTGATGACCCTCACACATTCTGATGTATATTGGTGTTCTCGGTCCAGAGAAAATGTCATCATCATTGATCGTTGTGGTGAATTCCATAATGTCCCGTTACTTGGCATTAGGGGAGGCATTACCTACAACCCCTGTCTAGCTTTGAGGCAATTTGGATATGCACGGAGGGATGGCCCTCATGACATGCTGATTCCTGACCTAGTTTTTGACTTCGACAATGATGCGCAAGGACTTTGACAAAGGTTCATCAGAGCTTGGAGGATGCCTAACAAGGTGGATAGTAAGACACTAGGGCACAAAAATTCCATCCCCCTTGAGCCTTACCTCAAGTGGGTACGAACCCGCTCCCAGAATCTTATTATTCCATATCCTCACATTCTCTCCTTGATCAAAGAGCCTGTTAAGGAAGGAGAGGTTCCATACACCATCCTATATCCTGACATGCCAACATCATGGGAAGAAATGCAAAAGAGTTGGATCCAACTCAAAGAAGAATGGGATACTTTCGAAGCCAGCTTCTATGCCAGTGACAAGAAGGTTTTAGAGCTCACCCGCCGACTTCACGAGGAGGAAACTCTCAACATCTACATCGCACCAAAGAGGATGCGTAATGTCTTTTTACATTAAGAATTTTGTAATATTTTGCCCATGGGGCACTTATGTACTAACAATTTCTTAATATGACGTGCGTTCCTTTTTGTTTGCAACAAATTTAAATTTTTGAACCCTTGAATGCATTACATGAATAACATACCATTCATCATATGCATAAACAGGTCTTCAAGCCAGGTTTCCTTATCTTTCTGCTATTTATTTCAGCAAGATGGATTTGGAGCAAACAGTAAAAGATCTATAGGCACAAAATTCGCAATTTCAGCAACTCCTCATGACCTTGGCAAAGGGTCAAGAGGATCTCAAAGTTCTGCTAGAGAAGAATAAAGAGAAGAAAAATAAAAAGAGATCGGGGGTAGCCACTTTCGGAAGAAGGTTTGAGGGCGATGCTAGAAGGACTCTTGAGTTTCCTTCAACGTCTGACGAAAGGATTGGCAAGGGGAAAGGAGTTACTGTACCTTCTGAGTCTGAGGTAGAAGAAGAGGAAGAGGAAGAAGGCGAAGACTATTAAGAACAACAGTATCCACCAGTGGATGAAAAGTATAAGAACCTTGAAGACAGATTGGCAGCTATGGAGTTGCAGAGGGTGCTCGGATTGGATTTTGAGGAACTGAGGTTGGTAGCTGGGATTGTTATCCCTCACAAGTTCAAGGTGCCAACATTTTCCAAGTACGACGGTCTGTCTTGCCCTAAAATGCACTTGAGGTCGTATGTTAGAAAGATCCAACCTCATTCATCCGATAAAGACCTCTGGGTGCACTTTTTCCAAGACAGCTTGTTTGGAACTCAATTAGATTAGTTTTATCAGCTCGAGAGATCAGAGGTCCACAATTGGGAAGACTTGGCAGCTGCTTTCTATCGTCAGTATTAGTACAATGCTGATTTGGCGCCCACTCGTACCAAGTTACAAAGTATGGGGATGACTTCAAATGAAGGGTTTAAGGAGTACGCCCAGAAGTGGAGTGACCTGGCTGGAAGGGTGCAGCCACCGCTATCAGATAGGGAATTAGTTGACATGTTTCTGGGGACCTTGTCTGGCCCCTTCTTCAACCATCTAATTGGGAGCTCTTCTGTGGGATTTACTGAACTAATTTTGACCGGTGAAAGGGTGGAAGCCGGTATTAAAAGTGGAAAGATTCAAAAGGATGCCTCCGCATCCACAGCTGTTAAAAAACCTTTTCCAGCCAAGAAAGAAGCATTTGCTGTGTATTCTCAGAAGGGATTGGGAAGAACTGAGCGCCGACCGACTGTAGGGGCCGTGATGATTCAAAATTTGTCAAATGATCAACCTCGTAACAATCAGTCGAGACCTAATCAACAACGGGTAGAACGGCCACAACGGCATTTCACCCGCATCAACATGACACCTGCGCAGGTTCTTCCCCATTTGATGAAGCTGAATCTGACAAGTTTGAAGGAGGCGCCAAAAAACCCTAACACCTTCTCTCCATACTATCACTCCAACGCCAAGTGTGCTTACCATTCCGACAGTGCTGGGCACGATACCAATAATTGATGGGCACTTAAGAACAAAATTCAGTATTTAATTGATGCCAAAGAGGTTGAATTTGATGCTCCTGAGAAGCCCAGTGTTATATCTGCTCCGATGCCCAAGCACGGCCACAATGTGCATGCCATTTTGGAAAACCTCCATGTTACTGATGTTGCCAATCTGTTGACTCCTTTGATTGTGATTAAAGAAAATTTGTTAAGAGCCAGGATCTTTCCTGGTTGTGGTAAAAAATGTTATTTTTGTTTGAATATTCAAGGTGACTGTCCAATGTTGAAGTCAGGTGTCCAACGCCTGATGGATACTCAAGAAATACTTTTCCAGAAAACCCCTGTTAACACTTTCAATCCAATTACTTCTGATACTTGTGATACTTCAACCAACGATATTGCCATCATAACCATTTTCGACAATCCTCCCAAGGCTTGCAAAAGGCCTGTCAGGATTACACCCGACTCTGAATGTGTACCTTTAAAGATCACCATGCCGGGACCTGTCCCGTACCAATCAAGCAAAATGATACCGTGGAACTATGGGGGAGAAATCTTCTACCACGGTATCAAACAAATTGAAACAGTCCAAGAGATTTTTGAAGAAGACCCTGATATAGGGAACATCGCGGGTACAAGCAAGATAACCCGCAGCGGCCGGAACTTTTCTCCGGAGATTGCTCCCCCCCGAGCAGTTTTCGGACCCTTAAAAGCTTCTGCACATGTTGGGCCCTCTGTGCAAGGCCCATTGATTGAAGAGTTAAACACTCCTGAAGAAAGACCATCTGCTGATAATACCGACAAGGGTAAGGGGATACTGGAAATGCCTGTCAGGACGAAGGCTCATGTTATGGTTATCCCCGAAACCACTCAGAAGGAAATGGATGAAATCCTAAAAATAATCAGAAAAAATGACTACGACGTTGTAGAACAACTGGGGCAGACCCCTTCTAAAATTTCAATGTTAGCCCTCCTGCTCTGTTCAGAGGCCCATGCTAAGGCCCTGATTAAATTCTTGAAGACGGCACATGTACCCCAAGAGACCTCGGCTGACCAATTTCAGGATTGTGTGGCCAGTCTTACTGCTGACAATGGCCTGGGCTTTTCCGATGCTGACTTAACTCCCAAAGGAAGGAAGCACAATGATGCGTTACATGTTTCAGTTGAATGCCGAGGAACCACTCTCGCCCATGTCTTGGTTGATACTGGTTCTTCCCTGAATGTGCTGCCAAAGAAGGCCTTAGACCGTTTGGATTGTGAAGGTTTGACCCTCAAACCTAGTAACATCGTCGTCAGAGCTTTCGATGGTTCCAAAAGAATGGTTCATGGAGAGGTTGATATTCCTATCAAGGTAGGCACCGAAGTGTTCAACTCCACCTTCTACGTAATGGACATCCGTCCTTCATACTCATGTTTGCTGGGAAGATTGTGGATCCATTATGTCGGGGCAGTTACCTCCTCTTTACATCAAATGCTGAAATATCCTGTTAAGGGTAAAATCATAATTGTGCACGGCGAGGAAGAGTACATGATTAGTCATCTCAATTCCTTTCGATATGTGGAGTTAGATGGCGAGTTCATCGAAACTCCTTATCAACATTTTGAGGAAGTGCGAAGACAATGGTCGAGGCGCCTATCGTTCCAAAGCATGCATCTAGGATGGCATCTCTCAAAGACGCATAGGCTGTGATTAAGGAGGGGAAGAGCACAGTATAGGGACAATTGCCTGACTTTCCCCATAAGACGGACAAGTTTGGTTTAGGTTTTACTGCTGCAGGACAAAAGGCTATGCGTCTCTCTAAGGTCGGAGGACCACCCGTCAAGATCTCACACCACGGAATCAATGCTGTAGAAGATGAAGATGAGGAGAGCCATTTTGAAGATTGGATCTTTCCGACTGTCGAAGGGGGTTTGAGCAATTGGGAAGCAAAGGATTTTGTTCCTATGACCTTTATCAACCAGTAATTTTATCTTTGAACAATTTCCCATTTTTATGGTCTGTAATAACTAAAACAATTTGTACACTATTTTCACCTCATGCCTTGCCCGGGGCATGTAGGTCCATTTGTAAGGGCTTAATTTTCTTCATAATCATATGCCATGTTTTAATGAATCAATAGACGTTTTTCATCTATAAATTGTTGTGTTCATTTTCTTTCCTTTTGCATTTTTGTTTGTTTAAAGATGGCTATCCCTTACACACACCCACACTCACAAATGCAGGTATCCATCCACTCCGGATTCCATGGGTGACTATTCTGCTTTAGCCTTCGATAACTCTGAATATTTGGTTAATCATGCTGAGTACGAAGTTGACGAAGATTGTGAAGTGCCGGGAGAGTTAGCCAGACTTCTATAACAAGAAGAGAGGTCCATTTTGCCTCATGAAGAGCTGTTAGAAACCATCAACTTAGGGACAGAGGAAGACAGGAAGGAAGTAAAAGTGGGTGCCAACTTGGAACCAAGTGTCAAAGAGCGCTTAGTGCAATTGTTGAACGAATATGTTGAAATCTTCGCTTGGTCTTATGAAGACATGCCAGGGCTAGACACCGATATTGTGGTTCACCGCCTCCCCACAAGAGAAGACTATCCACCGATCAAACAAAAGGTCCACCGGATGAGGCCTGACATGTTTGAGAAAATCAAGGCCGAAGTAATGAAGCAATTCAACGCTGGCTTTCTGGATGTTACCTCCTATCCACAATGGGTTGCTAACATCGTGCCCGTACCTAAGAAAGACGGCAAAGTCAGAATGTGTGTAGACTATCGGGATTTGAACAGGGCTAGCCCTAAAGATGATTTTCCACTACTGCATATCGACATCTTGGTTGACAACACAGCTTAACACAAGGTTTTTTCTTTCATGGACGGATTCTCGGGATATAACCAAATCAAAATGGCCCCCGAGGACATGGAGAAAACAACCTATGTTACACAATGGGGTACCTTCTGCTACAAAGTGATGTCGTCCGGACTGAAGAACGCAAGGGCAACCTATCAACGCGCCATGGTAGCTTTGTTTCATGATATGATACATCATGAGATCGAAGTTTACGTAGACGACATGATAGCTCGATCATAAACAGAAGAAGAACACCTTAATCATTTGCAAAAGCTGTTTGCCAGGTTGAAAGAGTATAAACTCCGACTGAATCCAAGCAAGTGCACTTTTGGAGTTAGGTCTGGTAAACTCCTGGGATTTATTGTCAGCAACAAGGGCATTGAGGTTGATCCAGCTAAAGTAAAAGCTTTACAAGAAATGCCTGCCCCCCGCACTGAAAAGGAGGTTAGAGGATTCTTGGGACGCTTGAACTATATCGCCAGGTTCATCTCTCACCTGACGTCTACCTGTGAGCCAATTTTCAAATTGTTGAAGAAAGATCAGGTAGTTGAATGGAACGATGATTGTCAAGTTGCTTTTGATAAGATCAAGGAGTACTTACTAGAACCTCCTATTCTAATGCCACCCGTCGAAGGAAGACCGTTGATCATGTATCTGACTGTTTTGGATAACTCAATGGGGTGCATACTGGGCCAACATGACGAGTCTGGCCGAAAAGAGCATGCCATTTATTACCTTAGCAAAAAGTTTACCGACTGTGAGATTCGCTACTCATTGCTCGAGAAAACTTGTTGCGCTTTGGTATGGGCTACTCGCCGGCTAAGACAGTATATGTTGACTCATACCACTTTGCTGATTTCCAAGATGGATCCGATCAAGTATATCTTCGAGAAGCCTGCTTTATCTGGAAGAATTGCTAGATGGAAAATGATCCTGACAGAATATGACATCCAGTATACTACCCAAAAATCTATAAAGGGGAGTGTACTAGCTGACCATCTAGCTCATCAAGCCGTCGAAGATTATCAGTCTATGAGATTCGACTTCCCTGACGAGGATATCATGACTTTGGACAAAATCGAAGGTAATGGACCGTATGACGGACCTGAACAAGGATCCCGATGGACCCTATACTTTGATGGTGCTTCAAATGCAATTGGAAACGGTATCGGTGCGGTACTCATTTCTCCAGAGGGTTGCCATACACCCTTCACTGCCCGACTTTGTTTCAGCTGTACCAACAACATGGCCGAATATGAAGCTTGCATCTTTGGTCTCGAGGCTTCTATAGACTTGGGGATCAAATCTTTGGTCGTATTTGGGGACTCGGCCTTGGTTATCAGTCAAGTCAAAGGAGAGTGGGACACCAAACATCCTAATCTTATCCCATACAAAGAACATGTCCTGACATTGTTGCCTCAGTTCGAGCAGATTACTTTCGAGCACTTCCCACGAGAAGAAAATCAGCTAGCAGATGCTCTGGATACAATGTCTTCCATGTTTAAACTCAACTGAGATGACGAGGCTCCCCAAATTACCATCGAGCGAATGGACGAACCTGCGCACTGTCATGAGATTAATACCGAAGAAGAAGTGGAACAACCCTGGCTTCATGAAATCAAAAGGTATCTTCAGACTAGAGAATACCCTGAAGGAGCTTCCGTCAATGACAAAAAGTTCTTAAGGAGATTTGCTGCCAAGTTCTTCCTAAGAAATGGCATCCTTTATAAGCGCAGCCATGATTATGTTCTACTTTGTTGTATGGACAAAGTTGAAGCAGAGTTGATCATGACTGAAGTACACAGTGGTACATTTGGCACCCATTTGAGCGGACATACGATGGCTAAGAAGATTCTAAGGGCTGGCTACTACTGGTCTACCATGGAAACTGATTGTCACCAACATTCCCGTACTTGCCACAAGTGCCAAGTCTATGCCAACAAGGTACATATTCCTCTTATTCCTCTCAACATTCTGACAGCTCCTTGGCCATTCGCAATGTGGGGCATTGACATGATTGGAGAGATCAAGCCCACGGCGTCCAATGGACATCGCTTCATCTTGGTCGCTATTGATTATTTTACCAAGTGGGTCAAAGCAGCTTCCTTTTCCTCTGTTAAAAAGAATATGGTTGCCCGCTTCATCAAGCAGAACCTTATATGTCGGTATAGTGTCCCCGACAGGATCATCACAGACAATGATACAAATCTAAACAATACTATGATCACCGTTCTATGCGAACAGTTCAAGATTTATCATCACAATTCATCTCCCTATCGGCCGAAGATGAACGGTGTTGTTGAAGCCGCGAACAAAAATATCAAGAAGATCATTCAAAAAATGACAGTTACCTACAAAGACTGGCATGAGATGTTACCGTTTGCTCTGCATGGATATCGTACCACGACACGTACTTCAACAGGGGCAACGCCATTTTCTTTGGTGTATGGCATGGAGGTTGTCCTACCCATGGAAGTTCAGATTCCTTCCTTAAGGATTATGAAGGACGCTGGTTTAAGTGAAGACGATTGGATTCAGACCCGGCTTGATCAACTCAATTTGATCAACGAGAAGCGACTTACTACTGTTTGCCATGGTCAGACGTATCAAAAACGAATGATCAAGGCTTTCAACAAGAAAGTCAGGCGTCAGATATATCAAGTCGGAGATCTTGTAATCAAGCGTATCATCTTACCGCAAAGTGATCCCAGGGGCAAATGGACTCCTACTTACGAAGGACCATTTGTGATCAAGAGCATCTTTTCTGGTGGGGCAATGATTTTGACCACCATGGACGGTGACGATTTGCCACACCCTACGAATGCAGACATAGTCAAAAGATACTACGTATGAAACAATCCGACAAGTAGAAAACCCGAAAGGGCAACTTGGGCAAAAATGGGCATCCCGGTGAACCGAAAACCCGAAAGGGCGGTTCAAGAAAAAATTAGGGATAAAACAAAAAAATCTGTACACCCGGCAAGTTGAAAACCCGAAAGGGCGACTTGGGAAAAAAAGGGTTTCCCGGTGGATCGAAAACCCGAAAGGGCGATTCAGGCAAAAGTTAGGGAATTAAAGCATATGACTGTGTCTCGTCGTATCACTTTAAAGAACAATCTCTTCATCAATAAGCTCCGAGCTTCTGATCGACCTAGTTATCGGCGGACGAAGCAGTGAATGGACAAGATATTCAGAGTCGTGAAGGCTATAGCAGAATGGGAATCCCATGGAATTGTTACACATAGCCATCTTTCTTTTGTATAAAATTTTCCAATTTTTACGACAACATTCTCTTACTAGGGTGTCTGTCTCCTTTGTATAAAGATACTCATAAAATTTAATACAAATACACTTCCAAGTGCAGAAATTTGCTTGCCTTTCTTTTCTTTTTTACACTTATGTTATATTTGAAAAGGTCCAATGTTTTGTTAAATAGGCATATGCATTTGAACATAATCACTGCTTACAAATAAAACGAAATTGAAAAAAGATAGTTACTGATAGGTTGAAGGTGTAGGAAGATATCTTTATGCCATTTCAGAAGAAATCCCCTACGATACATCATTTGGATCCTCAAAAAAGCTAAATTTGGAATATATTTCCCCATCGGGGTTAAGCTTCAAGATCCTCGACAGAGCCGCTGCTTTGTAAAGCTTGATTCCCCAGCTAAGCTGAATTTCAAAATTCCCATCAGAGTCAAGTTTCAAGATCCCCAGTGGAGTCCAAAAACCCTAAAAATCCTATCCCCGGCGGAGCCAGAATAGTGAGCATTTCCCCACAGATTTATTTCCCAACAGATTGAAGATTCTCAGTCTCATTTCCCTAGCAGAGTCGCCAGTTCTGTGATACGGTGGGAGAACTGACTTGGGATTTTGCGTTTGTGTTTGTAAATGTTTCGGTTTAGCAAGAGTCGCCATCGACTTTTTATTTTATCCTAAGGAAAGGTCAAAAAGCACAGGAAAGACCTTTGAGATGTTTTCTTGGGTTCGGGGAGTAGGTTATAAAAAGGGTGCTAATACCTTCCCTTTCTATAACCTACTCCCCGAACCCAAGAAAACATCTCAAAGGTCTTTCCTGTGCTTTTTGACCTTTCCTTAGGATAAAATAAAAAGTCTTTGGCGACTCTTGCTAAACCGAAACATTTGCGAACACAAACGCAAAATCCCAAGTCAGTTCTCCCACCGTATCACACCCCGGGCTATCAGAGTGAAAAGCACAGTGGGCATTAGGGTTGTACTTCGGTGATGTTATGTTTGGATTCTTCGGGGCTTCCTTTGGAATCACCAAATTGGTTTTCAACAACTGTGGCAGAATCTGAGATAAGGTCATGTTGAGACGGGTGAATTGCCTTCGAGGTCTCTCGTACTTTTGTTGATTGTTGTGCTGAGGAGCACCAGCAGGTTTTGAAATAACAACCGCATTAACAACTTGGCGGCGTTCAGGTCTATTCTGGTTTCTTGAACTGTAGACAACACTAGACTCTTTCTTAAACGACTTCTTCTCGGTGCTCGATGAGGCACCCTTCTGTATCTTCCCAGCCTTAATGCCGGCCTCAATCCTCTCACCGCTCAAAATAAGCTCTATAAACCCATATGAAGAGCTTCCAATCAGGTGGTTGTAAAATGGACCAGACAAGGTCCCCAGAAACATGTCCATAAGCTCACGATCAACCAAGGGTGGTTGTACTCTTCCGGCGAGGTCCCTCCACTTCTGAGCATAATCTTTAAATCCTTCACCCGTTCCCATTGACATACCCTGGAGTTGGGTATGCGTGGGAGCAAGGTCGGAGTTGTATTGGTACTGCCTGTAGAATGCAGTAGCCAAATCTTCCCAACTACGGATACTGGCTCCGTCCAACTGATAGAACCACTCAAGCTGAGTCCCTGAGAGACTGTCTTGAAAGAAATGGATCCATAGGTTTTTATCAGCGGTGTACGGATGAATCTTCCTTACATATGACCGGAGGTGCAGCTTCGGACAAGAAACCCCGTCATACTTAGAAAAGGTTGGTGCCTTGAATTTGTGGGGAATCACCACCCCAGATGATAAACCTAGATCACCAAAGTCCAGACCAGGCACTTTCTGAACTTCCATAGCACTCAACCGGTCTTCCAGTTGTTTGTATCTATCCTGAGCAGGGGGATACTATTCTTCATCGAAGTCCGTCTCATTGTCGGAGACCACAGGGCTAGGAGCCCTCCTTTCCTCTTGACTATCTTTCCCTCCAGATGAGGTGGTCAAATCAACTTCATTTTGTAGCCTGTTTCCAAACCTGTGCCCCGTGTTGAACAGGATTGTCCTTTTCTTCTTCTTCTTCTTCTCTTTCAGAATCAAGGTCTTCAGGTCTTGCTGACCCATAGCTAGATTCATGAACAACTCTTGGAATTGGGCATTCTGGGCCTGGAGGGCCTTGATTGCTTGCTCAGTTGAAGGTTCAGCAGACATGATGATTGCTGAAATAAACAGTGAATAAGATATGAGCCCTGTAATGGGTACCTGTTATGGAGTGCATGGGATGAAAATGCGTATGATTATGATTTCAAAGACAATATAGAGATTCAAATTTGTAAACAAGAAAGGAAACACACTTTATTAGAAAAACTTTGGAATTCAAATTGTTCAACTGATGCCCTTAAGGCGTTACATGAAAGGAAATACTGAAAAGTAAATAAAAACTGGAAAGGAAATCATCAAAGGTCAATAAGTGCTCCCATGGTCTCTTCTTATCAGTGTGGACATAGTCGTTGAGAATCCGCTCGTTCTCCAACTACCTAGTCAACTTCTGGATCTTCTGCTCTTACTCGTTGAACTTCTCTCGGTAGGAATCTCGTTCCTCTCTTAGTTGCATCCAAGATCTCTTCAGTGCCCCAATGTCAGTGGGCATATAAGGATGGAGGATGGTTGGAAGAACCCCTTCTTCATTAGAAACTTCAACAATGATAGGTCGGACGGCTTCATATGGCATACCCAGCTTTTGGGCACGGATACAGACCCATCTGAGATATGGCTCCATTGGAAGTGAAGTCTTTGGGCCCAGCTCGTGTGGATCAGATCTGTGAACTCTATCCCAGGCCTTTATGAATCTCCGGCGTTGCTCGTCGCTATCTCCTTGAAAATCAAAGATGATACTAGGCATTAGCATCTCATGAGGTCCTCCTCTTCTGGCTCTCCCAAACTGACGTAGAGCTAAACCTGGGTTTTAAGAAATTCCTCCATGGGTTCCTAACAGCGGAACATTGGGATACTCCCCACAGCGATCAATGATAGCCTTTTCATCCATACCCTTGAGAGTCCAGATGATGTCATTATGGGAGAGAGACATAACCCTATAAGCCCAGCCCATGCCTTCTTTATTCTTCAGCACTGACTTGGGAAGGTGCGAAATAAACCACCTTGTCAATAAAGGAGCACAGCACATCAAGGTTCCCCGCTTTCGGGCCGTACGAGCATAAAGCTGATGAAGAATGTCACCCAGGAGAGTGGGCACAGGATTGCGAGAGATGAAGATTTTTAACGCATTCACATCAACAAAGGAGTCAGAGTTTGGAAACAATACCAAGCCGTATATCAGAAGAGCCAGAATATCCTCGAATGCCTTGAAGTCTAGACTATCCTAGAAATAGTTAGCTTTACCAACCAAAAAATTAGTCAGAAAGTCCTTTGCTCCACTTCTAGTCTCCCAATTAGCCATTACCTCGTCCTTGGTCAAATGAAGGGCTGCAACAATCTCTTCGGGCCTAAGAATTTTCTCCCAACCAGTAAATGGGGTATGCTCCAGAATAGAGATACCGAGCAGATCAGAAAACTCCTCTAGGGTGGGAACCAACTGGTAGTCTTAAAAAGTAAAACAATGGTACAACGGATCATAGAATTGGACTAGAACACTCATCATCTACTCGTCCAATTTGGAGGTGACCAAACTGAGAAGATAACCATGTCTCCTAAGGAAGGACGTAGTATCGGGCATCTTTGCAATCAGATCTTTAAGCAAGGTGGGAACCTGGACAAAGTTAATCCGGATGGTATTCCTAGGCATAGGCATCATGATGACCTACAAAACAGAGCAAAGATGAATCCCTCCTGTCTTTGAAATAGGTTAGTCTTATGCAAGATGTATGCAATGTCATGATGTTATGATGTCATGATAGTAAGCACACCACAAGTATCCACAAATGGCAAACATGATAAAGGGACACAAATCACACAGAGAGCCCTTAGATTTCAGGCTAGCAAGGAGCTTAGGTACTACCCTCTTTCAGTTCAGTTGGTTTAAACATGTCCTAAAAATAGTAACCGGGTTCTAGAGGATCTCAATATCACTGACTACCCTCAATCGGTCATAATTCCAGTTTAGCAACCTTTTCTTGCGGCCGGAATCATCGCGAGAGTTTAGTCTCAATGAGTGTAGCATACTGCTACTGTTCTATGGCCAAGTTGGTCAATTTAAAGGTTCTAAGGTCAGTTGGTGCTTAATGACCCCTTAGATGACCCATATTCTCCTCGTTCCAACACAAGGGATATAGGTACAATCTAAAGTTCCACACCAATGTAGCTACTGCTTCAACCGTATCGGTTTATACCGTAGAGTTCCCTCACAGTTTATTGCTACTTACCTAAAGGGTACCCCCAGATCCGGGTTAGGATCTATAGTAACTCCGATACAACCCACAAAGATAAATCATACAAAGCATACAATTGAAAACACAATGATCTAATCCTAAGGTACACCGCACTTATTATGATCCCCAACCGAGTCGCCAGTTCTGTGATACGGTGGGAAGAGAACTGACTGTTTTTGGAATGCTGGTTCGTGTTTTGCGTTTGTTTTCGCAAAATGTCGCGGTAAGCAAGAGTCGCCACCGTCTTTTATTTTATCCAACAAGGAAAGGAAAAAAGCACAGAAAAATTCCTTTTTTGAGACGTTTCTCGGGTCCGGGGGGTAGATTATAGAAAGGGAAGATGTTAGCACCCTTTCTATCCGTGGTTATCCACGGGCTCTTAGGTACTTGCTCAAAGTGTTTTCAAAATTGCTTTTCTTTGTGTTTGTGGGTTTGAAAGGAGTTTTTGTTTTGAAAAGGAGTGTAAGTGCGAAAAGTTTTGTTTTGTTTTAAAAGGAGCAAGTACTTAAGAACCATCTACCTACTCGAAAAAGGAATCAATCTGTACTAATGTCCTTTAGACAATGCTATCCCACTATGGATGAGTAGGTAACACCGTCGTTGGAGTTTTAAGGGTCAATTCGATTAAGGGACGTGTGGTCACTAAAGCAATGTTAGGACGCCTTAGCGGTAACCCTAATGTCTTAGATCATTTTTCCGAGGCAACCGTTTCGAGGCAACTATGATCTTTGGACAATAGGGCAACCTCTAAAACTTCCTATACTCAATGACCACGTTCGAAGGCAACCAAGTGAGGTGTACCCTAAGAGTCCGCATGTGCGAGTGTGTTATTTCGGTTAATTTTATCTTTGTACATGTCATGGGTGAGCTATGCTGATTTTAAGTTCATACATTTGATCTTGTCATGCATTCCCTATTTATCAAACATCTAACAGTTTATAATTTGCGGAAAATAAATTGCGGAAGATTAAATCTAAACTATTACAAGGCGTCGGGTATTTACATCGCCAAAAACAACCCTTGAAATTAAAATGCGGAAAATAAAAGAAAGCGATAAAATAATTTAAAGTCCTATTTAAATCTATTACATTCCGGAAGCAAGTACAATAATATGAAAATATGGATCGCGTGCGAGAAAATTAAACCGGCGCATTTTTAGGGTTTTGACCCTTTTTTTGAAAGAAAGTGATTTTTTTGTTATTTTTGAATTAAAAGAAATTAATTTAAGTAAATTAAATAAATAAACTAATTAATTAAGAAAAAAGGATTTTTAGATTTTGGATATTTAAAGAAATAAAATAAATTTGGTCAAAGTTAGTAAAAACCTAATTTTCTACATTAATTTTAATTATTTGCAAAAGATATTAAAAATTATACCTAATTAAAACTAAGTTAATTGAATTAATTTATTTACAAAAATAAAGTTGAATTTAATTTTAATAAATAAAATATATTTTTGTGTTTTTGATTTTATGAGGAAAATTTTAATTGGTTAGTGGTAATAAAAATAATTAATAAAACAAATAATTAAATAAAAGAAAGAAAGAAAAAAGAAATAATCAAGAAGGGGGTGTTAGGCCTAAAAGGATGGTGAAAATAGTAGCTTAGTGGCCCAACTGGCGCTGGCCTGGGATGACTTTCCGTGATTCCCTGTGGCGTGTTGACTTGAGTGTAGGATGGACTTTCATTCCTGGCCACCAGATCTGGCCTGGGGGCCATCTGGCGCCTTGAGATCTGAAGGAATATGATGGACCACACTTGCTGAAGCGCATTGGAATATCTGTGGAAAAATAACAATATGCAAATATGGTGGACCTGGGATTCGAACCCAGGTCCCATTGGATTTCATACAACACGCTTGCCACTGGACCACTGTGTTTCATTTGTTAGTGGAATAACAACTAATCATTATATTGGAAACAAGTCACATGCCAGAATTAAAAAAAACAAAAGCGCGAAATATTCAAACCAACGAATGGGATGGGGACACATCTTCGTCCCTGTCCTTGGAATTATACAGAGATTACCTGCGGATTTATATCCGCAGCTAAATCCCTAGGTCGATCCTAAAACCAATTCCAAGCCATAAAAATTCAATCTAAGACCATGGTCCTGTTCGTCTCTTCCCCCTGAGCATGTCCATGTCCATTAACAGTGCTGATTTTACCTGCAGAGAAAATGCCCAAAAATGAGGAACAAGAACCCTAGAATCGGCTTGGGGGTTACAGGCCATGAAAATGCAATTCAATAATGCCAAAAGTTTCTAAATGGAACGATAAACATGATTGTGCAAAGATTTTGGCAAGAAAACGCAGGAATATGATATGCGATTTCAACTGAAAGGCGAGTTTCAGAGAGACTTACAGCGCGTTTTAGGAGATGAATGGCCTTGCTTTTTATTGCTGTAGACTCAGTGGATGTCCAGCAAGAGGATAGGGTGGAGATTTGGCTTTGAATCGGCCTCTAGATGTGATTTCAGTTTCCAACTTTTTTGACTATTTTCCAAGTTGTGTTCTTGTGATTTTGCAGCCTCTTTTTTTCTAATTCGTGTGCCTCTAGCTTGTATAAGTATTATGGAATGCATTAGGTCAAGTCTTGGGCTTTGAATCTTTGTGCATTGATGATTGAAGATGTGATATGATCCTCCATTAAAAATCTTCCAAAAATGTCCAAATTCCATCTTTTTGTTCATGATATGGCTTGATTCGGATTTGATTGTGTACATGATGATATTTAAGACCTATATCAATCAAAAATATACCAAGTGATCAATGTCTAGATTTTATTTGGATTTAAATTGATTTAAAATGAATTAATTCAATAAAAATCAAATAAAATAGAAAAATTAATAAATGGACACAAGACTGAAGATATGACACGTGTGTAGTGTGACAAGATCAAATCAAGTGGAAAAAAGTGGACCCATTTGACAAAATTTGAAGTTTTGGGGATAGTTGACTTTTGGCAATTTTGGAAAAATGCCCAACTTCAACAATGCATAACTCCTTCAATTTTGAACTTTTGGAGGTGTTCTTGGACTTTTTAGAAACCTTGAGATGTACTCTAACCAACCCTTTTGGTATAATCTCATTTTTATATTCCATGCTCAAGTTATAAGCTTTGGAAAAAAGGTGTTTTTGTTGACTTTCAAAAATGACCTATAATGTCCAAATTTGTAACTTTTTGTGAGTGCATTTATTGATCTTGGGGTGTGAAGATGGATTGTAGTAAATTGCATCCTCTTCAAAATGAGATTTGGATGGGTCATTTCTCATTAAGTATGATAAAGTTATGCTTGGTAAAAGTTGAGTTGACTTTTCCTACAAAACCCTAATTTAGCAACTTTTGAATCTTGAGGAATCTTGAGCAATCCTTGATGAATCATGATCAACCCTTGATCAAATGATGAGTTATCCTTCAAAATGAGAATTTTGACAAAAAATCTTGAAGTTTGACTATTTTTAGGTCACAGTTGACTTTTGCCCTAACACAGTCGATTTTTGGACCTCTTGAGCAATTGACTGACCAAACTTCCCCTGCAAGGCTTGAAATTTGACATGGATGAACTTGAGAATATATTAAGACATTAGGTAGAACTTGAGGTCATTTGGATGTAAGGACCTTTATGCAACACAAAACCCTAATTTGAGATTGACTGCCTTAGGAGATGATTTGACTGCCCAACTCTTGAGTAATCTTGAGCAACTTGGAGATTCTTCTTGCAATGTCTTGAGAAATATGGGAGGGAAAATTTTGGGGTACAAAACCGCCCGACTATGTTTCAACTGCACCAACAATATGGCGGAGTATAAAGCATGCATCATGGGTCTTCGAGCAGCAATTGACCTAAGGATTAAGTTTCTAAGTGTCTTCGGAGATTCCGCTCTCGTGATTAATCAGATCAAAGGCGAGTGGGATACGAAACACCCAAATCTCATTCCTTATAAGGAGTGTGTGTTGACATTGCTTCCCCATTTTAAGGAGATAACCTTTGAACACTTCCCTAGAGAGGAGAATCAGTTGGCGGACGCGCTGGCTACGATGTCTTCTATGTTCAAAGTCAATTGGGACAACGAAGCTCCCTGAATCATCATTGAAAGATTGGACGAACCTGCACATTGCTGTGATCTTGAGGATGAAGAGGTAACAGAAAAGCCTTGGTTACATGAGGTGAAGATGTATCTGGAAGCTCAGGAATACCCCGAGGGTGCATCTGTTAATGACAAGAAGTTCCTGAGGAGGTTCGCAGCAAAGTTCTTCATCAGCAATGGCATTCTTTACAAGAGCAACCATGATTCGACCTTACTGCGTTGTATGGATAAGAATGAAGTAGAAAGGATCATGGCAGAGTTACATGAAGGTACTTTCGGGACTCATTCCAGTGGACACACCATGGCAAAGAAAATCCTTCAGGAAGGATATTATTGGTCCACAATGGAAGTCGACTGTTATCAGCATTCTCAGACATGTCACAAGTGCCAGGTTTATGCTGATAAGGTGCACATACCTCCAGTTCCTCTGAATGTCTTGATGGCGCCTTGGCCTTTTGCAATGTGGGGCATTGATATGATCGGCGAGATCAGACCTACGGTATCCAATGGGCATCATTTCATCCTGGTAGCAATCGATTACTTTACAAAATGGGTTGAAGCAGCTTCCTTTGCTACTGTAACCAAGAACGTCGTGGCATGGTTCATTCGAAACAATCTGATCTGTCGATACGGTGTACCAGAGAGGATCATTACGGATAATGGTACCAATCTCAACAACAAGATGATCACTGAACTCTGCAAGCAGTTCAAGATACAACATCACAACTCTTCTCCCTACCGGCCGAAGATGAATGGGGCTGTAGAAGCGGCTAATAAGAACATTAAGAAGATTGTGCAGAAGATGACAATGACATACAAAGATTGGCACGAGATGTTACCATTTTCTCTTCATGGGTACCGTACCTCAGCACGGACGTCAACAGCGGCAACACCCTACTCCTTGGTATATGGCATGGAGGCAGTCTTGCACATTGAAGTTCAGATACCCTCTCTTCGAATCATGAAGGATGCAAGTTTGAGTGAAGATGACTGGATTCAGACCCAACATGATCAACTAAACCTAATCGACGAAAAGAGACTTACTGCTATTTGTCATGGTCAGACGTACCAAAAACGGATGATCAAGGCATTTAACAAGAAAGTTAGACTACAAGAGTATCAAGTTGGGGACCTGATTATCAAGCGCATCATACTTCCTCAAGGTGATCCCAGGGGAAAATGGACTCCTACTTACGAAGGGCCATTTGTGGTTAAGAACATTTTCTCAGGCGGAGCTATGATTCTAACCACCATGGATGGTGAT
Source organism: Vicia faba (assembly GCA_948472305.1). Classification (NCBI taxonomy): domain Eukaryota; kingdom Viridiplantae; phylum Streptophyta; class Magnoliopsida; order Fabales; family Fabaceae; genus Vicia; species Vicia faba. Next base: position 1,162,557,660 of record OX451736.1, read on the forward strand.
GACCTTCCTCACCCCGTCAATGCAGACATAGTGAAAAGATACTACGCATAATCAAAGACCCGTTAGGTTGACTGGCCTAGGCAAAAATAAGGGCTTCCCGGCGAACCAAAAGGGTTCGGGCAAAAATAAGGGATGAAAATGAAAAAATTTGTACACCCGGCAAGTCAAAAACCTAAAAAGGCGGCTTGGGCAAAAAAAGGTATCCCGGTGGACTAAAAACCCGAAAGGGCGGTCCAGGCAAAAATTAGGGATCAAAGCGTAACACTATGTCTCATTGGATCACCTTGCATCCAGACTTCGGTATCAACTATCAAGCTCGGACGACACTAATCAATCTGATCTACCTTCAACCAAGTAGCAAAGTGATGAGATGCTCGAGGACATAAAGGCAATAGCAGAGTTGGAACCCAGTGGGATTAGTCACATAGCTGTTTTGTTTAGTTTTTCACCAATTGTGTAAATTCTATTATTCGGAGGTGTTCTCTTACTAGGACGTCAGCCTCTTGTACAAAAATGCCTATTTTCAGGCCAAACTTCAAAATCAATATAATTCATTTTCAAAGAAATTTCAAACTGTTTTTCCTTTATCTGTTTTATTTTGCAAACAACGTCCAATGTTCATTTTTGATATATGCATTTGACATTAATTGCTGCTCATGAATATTTACATGCGAAACAAAAGATGAATTACTGGTAATAGCATAAACAGGGGCAATAAGAAGTGTCCAAGCTGTATAGTTGCTCTGTCCACCCGGTATAAGGTAAGTTCAGCTGAAGAATATGGCTAAGATACCTTCACTCCCCGTAGAGTAAGACAGTAATGATAACTCTCCCATCTGAGACTGGAAACTATGAACAAATCAGCAATACTCTCCCCAAGCAGAGTTGATCTACCATCAGCACTGAAAAGGCTTGATATCCCCAACAATCTTAATATTCCCTAGAAGAGTATAAGAATGTTCCCCGACAGAATATAAGATATCCCCAGTGGAGTCAATATTTCCCTAGCACGGTCTGAAAAAGCTTCCCCAACGGAGTTGAAGCATCATCCCCAGTAGACTCTGGAAGTTTACCCCCAGCGGAGTACAAAATAAATCTCCTCAGCCAAATTCAGAGGGTTATCCCCACAAGAGTCTAACCGAATTATCCCCAACAAGTTGCAACTGAAAGATCGTCCCCCAAAGTTCTTTGCTTTCACAAACAGGAATTCAATCCTTGACAGATTCAGTATCACCAGCAACAGTAATCCATCCCCAGCGGAGCTTATCATTGGAATCCTCAGCAGAGCATCTCTTCCCCACAGAGTAATCTCCTCATTAGTTTATTCCCCAACGGAGTTCTCTTCTCCTACAGGTTTATCCTCGCAGTCATCTTTTTTCGTCATCCCCAGCGGAAACAGAGAATTCAACTATATTTTCCAGTAGCTCTGGGATTTATTTTCCCCAGCTAAAACATTACATTTCCATACATCATGATACATGCATAAACGCATCATACCGTACAATCTCATTTATGTTGAGAACATCATTGCTTGATCCATATCATGCATTGCATATGACTGACCTTTACCTTTCAGGAAAGATGCAGTTAAATTCTCAGTTATATCAAAAGACCTTGCCTGGTCCAGTTAAATCGATTCCTAAAGATTTTTCTGAGGCCAATCCAATCAAAAGAGACAAAACCAGTTAAATAGATTCCTAAAGATTTTTCTGAGGCCAATCCAGTCAAAGGAGACAAGACCAGTTAAATCGATTCCTAAAGATTTTTCTGATGCCAACCCAGTCAAAGGAGACAAGACCAGTTAAATCGATTCCTAAAGATTTTTCTGATGCCAACCCAGTCAAAGGAGACAAGACCAGTTAAATCGATTCCTAAAGATTTTTCTGATGCCAACCCAGTCAAAGGAGACAAGACCGGTTAAATCGATTCCTAAAGATTTTTCTGAGGCCATCCCAGTCAAAGGAGACAAATCCAGTTAAATCGATTCCTAAAGATTTTTCTGAGGCCAATCCAGTCAAAGGAGACAAAACCAGTTAAATTGATTCCTAAAGATTTTTCGGAGGCCAATCCAGTCAAAGAAGACAAAACCAGTTAAATCGATTCCTAAAGATTTTTCTGAGGCCAATCCAGTCAAAGGAGACAAAACCGGTTAAATTGATTCCTAAAGATTTTTCTAAGGCCAATCCAGTCAAAGAAGACAAGACCAGTTAAATCGATTCCTAAAGATTTTTCTGATGCCAATCCAGTCAAAAGAGACAAAACCAGTTAAATCGATTCCTAAATATTTCTCTGATGCCGATCCAGTTAAAGTTAATCCAAGACCTTGCCTGGTCCAGTTAAATCAATTCCTAAATATTTTTCTGATGCCAGTCCCGTCAAAGAAGACAAGACCTCCTTTGGTTTAGTCAGATCACCGATAAGATCTCCCTGATTCGTATTCCAGTTGAAGTTCAGACCATCTACCAACAAACTCCAAATGTCATCTATAAGCCCATTCCTAACATCACAATGCTGATACCACACCATGCGAGTGCAAATTTCTGGGCACTCTAGTGTTCAATCATCTTCCACCTTCGGATCACGAAAGGCCCGAAAGTCAATCTATATCCTCAGGTTTAAGAAAATTGAACAGGGGCAGCTGTTTTACCCCAAAATTTTCCCTCTCATATTTCTCAAGACATGTCAAGAATAATCTCCAAATGGCTCAAAGTTGCTCAAGAGTTGGACAGTCAAGACATCTCCTAAGGCAGTCAACCTCAAATTAGGGTTTTGTGTTGCATCAAGGTCCTTGCATCCAAATGACCTCAAGTGCTCCCCAATTTCATAGTATTTCTCAAGTTCATACATGTCAAATTTCAAGCCTTGCAGAGGAAGTTTGGTCAGTCAATTGCTCAAGAGGTCCAGAAATCGACTGTGCTAGGGCAAAAGTCAACTGTGACCTACAAATAGTCAAACTTCAAGATTTTTTGTCAACATTCTCATTTTGAAGTATAATTCATCATTTGATCAAGGGTTGATCATGATTCATCAAGGATTGCTCAAAATTCATCAAGATTCAAAAGTTGCTAAATTAGGGTTTTGCAGGAAAAGTCGACTCAACTTTGAACAAGCATAACATTCTCATACTTTATGAGAAATGACCCATCCAAAGCTAATTTTTAAGAGGATGCAATTTCATACAATCCATCTTCACAACCCAAGATCAAGAAATGCACTCACAAAAAGTTACAAATTTGGACATTATAGGTCATTTTTGAAAGTCAACAAAAACACCTTTTTTGCCAAAGCTTATAACTTGAGCATGGAATATCAAAATGAGATGAGATCAAAAGGATTGGTTATAGGGCATCTCAAGGTTTCTAAAAAGTCCAAGAACACTTCCAAAAGTTCAAAATTGAAGAAGTTATGCATTGTTGAAGTTGGGCATTTTTCCAAAATTGCCAAAAGTCAACTATCCCCAAAACTTCAAATTTTGTCAAATGGGCCCACTTTTTTCCACTTGATTTGATCTTGTCACACTACACACGTGTCCTATCTTCAGTCTTATGTCCATTCATTGATTTTTCTATTTTATTTGATTTTTATTGAATTAATTCATTTTAAATCAATTTAAATCTAAATAAAATCTAAATATTGATAACTTGGTATCTTTTTTATTGATACAGGCCTTAATTGTCATCATGGACAAGATCAAACTCGTATCAAGCCATATCATGCACAAAATTTATATTTGGAATAAAATTGGAAGCTTTTTTAATGGAGGATCATATCATATCTCCAAGCATTGATTTACAAAGATTCAAGCCCAAATTGTTAACCTAATGCATTGCCTTATATATATACAAGCTAAGGAGGCACGAATCAAGGGCTAGAGGTTGCATAAACATCAAAACCAAAACTTGAAAAAGCTTGGAACTGAAATCTTGGTTAGAGGCGAATACAAAGGAAAAACTCAACGTGGATCAATTGTTGGACATCCACTGAAGCAAGACCAACCCCTAACAAGCTTGCATACTCATTCAGAAGCGATGTAAGTCCTTCAAAACATGACCCTGTCTTTGAAATCGCATAATCATATTTCTGCGTTTTCTTGCCAAAATCTTTACACAATCATGTTTATCGTTCCCTTTATAAACTTTTGGCATTATTTGATTGTGTTTTCATAGCCTGTAACCCCCTAGCCGATTCTAGGGTTCTTGGTATTCGTTTTTGGGCATTTTTGCTACAGGTAAAATTAAGGCAAATGATGGACATAGGCGTGTTCAGGAGGGAGAGACGAACATGACCATGGCTTTAGATTGAATTTTCATGGCCTGGATTTGGTTTGAGGTTCAACCTACGCTTTTTGCTACGGATACGAATCCGCGGGTAATCCCTGTAGAAATCCAAGGACAGGGACGAAGACGTGTCCCCATCCCATTCGTTGGTTCGAATATTTCGCGCTTTTATTTTTTTAATTCTGGCATTTGACTTATTTCCAATATAATGATTAGTTGGTATTCCACTAACAAATGAAACATAGTGGCGCAGTGGCCAGGCGAGCGTGTGAAATACAATGGGACCTGGGTTCGAATCCCAGGTCCCCCATATTGCATATTATTATTTTGTTTCAGGTATTCAGGCGCGTCTCAGCAAATATGGCACATCATACATCTTCATCCAGATGCCTGCCAGATGGCCCTAGGCCAGATCTGGTGGCCAAGATTGCAAGTCCACCATATTCCTTAGTCAACCAATGCACATGGAATTGTAGAAGTCAACGAGGGTCAACGTTAATGGGCCTTGGAAATTGCCAGTTTCACCTCCTTGCAGGCCCAAAACCACCCCTTGGTTATTCTTTTTTGCTTTTTATTTATTTATTTATTTGTTTTGCTTAATTATTATTTTTATTATCACTAACCAATTAAATAATTTTTTCTCATAAAATCAAAAACACAAAAATACATTTTATTTATTAAAATTAAATTCAACTTTATTTTTGTAAATAAATTAATTAAATTAACTTAGTTTTAATTAGGTATAATTTTTAATATCTTTTGCAAATAATTAAAATTAATGTAGAAAATTAGGTTTTACTAATCTTTAATCAAATTTATTTTATTTCCTTAAATAGCCAAAAATCCAAAAAAAAAATCTTTTAATTAATGAATTATTTTATTTATTTAATTAACTTAGATCTAATTTCTTGCACGTGATCTATTTTACCATAGTGATGTAATTGTTTCCCAGAATGTAATAGCTTTTAACTAGGATTTTATTTTATTTTCCGCATTTTAATTTCAAGGGTTGTTTTTGGCGATGTAAATATCCGACGCCTTGTAATAGTTAGATTTAATTTCCGCAATTTAATTTCCGTAATCTATACACTGTTAGATGTTTGATAATAGGAAATGCATGACAAGATCGAATGTATGAACTTAAAATCAACATAGCCCACCCATGACATGTACAAAGATAAAATTAACCGAAATAACACACTCGCACATGCGCACTCTTAAGGTACACCCCACTTGGTTGCCTTCGAACGTGGTCATTGAGTATAGGAAGTTTTAGAGGTCGCCCTCTTGTCCAAAGATCATAGTTGCCTCGAAAAGGTTGCCTCGGAAAAATGATCTAAGACATTAGAGTTACCGCTAAGGCGTCCTAACATTGCTTTAGTGACCACACGTCCCTTAATCGAATTGACCCTTAAAACTTCAACGACGATGCTACCTACTCATCAATAGTGGGCTAGCATTGTTTAAAGGACATTAGCACAGTTTAATTCCCTTTTCGAGTAGGTAGATGGTTCTTAAGTACTTGCTCTCTCAAAACAAAATAAAAACTTTTTGCACTTACACCTTTCAAACAAAAACTTCTTTCAAACCCACACACAAAGAAAAGCAAAATTTTGAAAACACTTTGAGCAAGTACCTAAGAGTCCGTGGATAACCACGAATGGAAAGGGTGCTAACACCTTCCCTTTCTATAATCTACCCCCCGGACCCGAGAAACATCTCGAAAAAGGAATTTTTCTGTGCTTTTTTCCTTTCCTTGTTGGATAAAATAAAAGATGATGGAGACTCTTGTTTACCGCGACATTTTGCAAAAACAAACGCAAAATGCGAACCAGCATTCCAAAAACAGTCAGTTCTCTCCCACCGTATCACAGATACGCTCCAAATACAGACACCAATCTGATGTTCATTCTCCTGGTTCTCAACAAACAAATCTTGGATGGCATCTTTAAGCCCATCTCCGGCAAGATTCTACCATCTCCAAATGGCATCTTTAAGCCCATTCCCTCGGCTGCACTTTGAAGAGCGCAAATTTACGGGCACTTTAGTGTCCAATCCTCTTTTACCTTCGAGTCACGAAAGGCAAACTCGCCAATCTAACTCTTCAGGTTCAAGAAGATTGAACAGGGGCAGCTGTTGTATCCCAAAATTTGTCCTCTCATCCTTCAGGAATTCATCCTGAATTCTCAGATTTTATCTTAAACAAATCCAAGCCCTTAATTATCATTCTTTTCCAAGTAAACCATTTACAAGAGCAGAATGGTCATCTGCAAGCTCAAAAAGTCAAAAATTTTACCTTGGAAAAGTTAAATTCTAAATACGTAGAATTTTTTCTAAAAGAAAAGTGTTTAAGAAGAAAATGGCACTTCAGAACTTCTGAACCAACCCTCAGGCAGAAATGGTCAGAAGTTGTAAACCGAGCTCAGCACATAACATTCAGTCAGAAGATGGCTCTTCAGCAGCTACACCAACTCAGTCAGGGATTGTAAACGTGGTTCAACACGTGATCTTTAAACAGAACCTGACTCTTTCAGCAGTTACGCAAGTTCAGCCAGAGTTTGCTAGAGAAGTGTGAAGAAGGCAACAAAGCCTGAAACTCCTTCAGAAGGTAATGGGATCAACAGATTGGGTAAAATACTGAAGCAGAATCACTAAGTCCAGAGTTTTTAAAGGCAGATCAAAGGAGCAGGCTGGGAAGTCTGGAAAACTCTCAGAATTTGCTGAGGCAGCAAGAGGCCAAGGTCAGAGCGTGGTTGTGATACGGTGGGAGAACTGACTTGAGGTTTTGCGTTTGTATTCGCAAATGTTGCGGTTAGCAAGAGTCGCCACCGACTTTTTATTTTATCCTAAGGAAAGGTTAAAAAGCACAGCAAAAACCTTTTGAGATGTTTTCTTGGGTTCGGGGAGTAGATTATAGAAAGGGAAGGTATTAGCACCCTTTCTATCCATGGTTATCCATGGGCTCTTAGTTACTTGCTTAGATCACTTGCCTTTTGTTTTCAATTTGTTTGAAATGGTGCTTTGTGTGTGGGTTTTGAAAATGTTTTGAAAAGATGCCAATGTGGTGGCAACCTTTGTAATGATCCATGTGGGGATGTATACAAAGATGTATGTCTTTTGAAAAGGTTTTCATTTGTTTTTTGAAAGTTTGTTTAGAAAGTGTAGTGTTGTGTGGTTTTGAAATCAGGCAAGTGTTTTGTTTGCAAGGTTGATTCAAGTAACTAAGAGGTTATCTACTCCTAAATTTCTCAAAGTTTATTGCTATGTTTTAACCCTTTTAATAAGTTTGTTCCACCATTGTATTTGGTGGACAACCTTATGTTAGGATGTGAAAGGGACAGGCGCGGGTCATCGTTTAGACCATGATTGCAACGGCGTTAAATGTCTTTGGGCAATTTTCTTTAAGGGACTTGATCATTTGTTTTTGTTTGTTTTTGAAAAGTTTTATCGAGGGACTATGATCATTCAAATTGTTTGCTTTGCCCAAAGAAGTTCAACATACAATATGGCCCATTTATTTGAAGGCAACAAGTGGAATACCCTAGGGGGTGCAAGTGTGAGATGTGTTGTTTATTTTCATGCTCATTTATCTTGTATTAGGTCAAACTATTTTTTATCGTTTTTTTCGCATACAAACCCTAATTCTAACATGTTATCATTAGAAAACAATAAAGTGCGAAATTAAAATTACTAAGCTATTACAAAACCAAATATGGGAAGGGGGGTACAAATGTTCAAATGGGGATATTGACAAGAATTTAAATCTAAATTATTACATCATTTTGAATATTTGCAAGGTAAATAAATTGCATAATTAAATGTAAATTAAATAAATATGTGAAATGCAAAAAAGAAAGTTTTTATATGTATGAGAAAAGTATGGTTTATGTAAAATAAAATAAAAAAATAAAAAGGTATTATTTTGAGTATTTTTAACTTTTAGGGCAAAAACCCTAATTTTAATGAAAATGGATATTAATTGATTTAATATAAACATTTATTTATTATTTACAAAAATAAAAAATAAAATGAAGTATATTATGAAGAAAAGTATTTTGTATCAAATATTAAAAATAATAAAATATATATATTTTGGTATTTTTACTCTAAGTATATATATATATATATATATATATATATATATATATATATATATATATATATATATATATATATATATATATATATATATGTATATTTATATTATCTTAAATATGTATTATATACAAATAATAATAATAATTAATTTTTTTGGAAAATAGTATTTTTTATGTGAAATATTTTCAGAGGATAATATAAAATAAAAATAAAAATAGAAGTGCTTTTACATATTTTTCTATTTTTTCTAGATAATAATATGTATATGTATTTAGGTATAAACAAAGGAATAAATCAAATAAATATGCAATAAATACAAAAAATGATGGAAAAAATATTTTCAAAATTTTAATGTGCTGAAAAAAAATAAACAAGTCAAACAAAAAAAGAAAAAGTCAAAAATGTTAAAAAAATGAACAAATGGGCTCAGGGGGGTGAGAAAATGGAAATATGGTGCAAAAAGAAGAAACCACACAGGCCCAGCCCATGTAGCTTCATCTTCAACCTCAGAACACTTCCTTGTTCAAAAACACGCGTTTTCTAACTCCTCATTCCTTGATCTTTTGCCAAATCTTCCAACATGAAACCTGTAGAGCTTGAAACCACGGTTCTAGACATATAAAGAAGTCAAGCTAACTCTCAGAAATGAGAGAGAATTTCTTCTCTCCCAAATCCTGACCTAATTTTTTAACCATGTTCAGACATAAAATTCTCTAAGCACACGAAATATAAATGAAATCTAAACATATGAGCATGTTCAGGGCTATGATTGTGACATATTTTCTTCACAAACCTAAAGCTAACAATGCCTAACAAGAGAGATAGAACTCCATGAATGTACCTGTTCAGTTGGAATCGTGCTTTGCAATGGAGGATGTTTCAGAGTAAAATGATGATTGGTATAGCTTCCTTGAAGTGTAAGGATGCTTTTCCAAGTCCTACTTTGTCTTGAAACTCCCTGAATCGAGCTAGTGAACTCCAACTGCAAAACAGAAAATTAAAAATGGTGAAGTGGCTTGGAGGTGTTACAGGTCAGGTTTCAGGACATGGTTAGCTTGCATATGTTGTAAGGAAGGTAGAGGAACAGGTTTGGACAAGAATGCTCGAAGGGATTGAGAGATAGCACTCAATCTGCAGGGGTTCCCCTGTTTGTGCAGTTTCAAGGTGATTAGGGCAATGGGGGTGTTTTAGATGGCAAAGGCTCGTGTGTTAGCTTGGATATGTTCTTCTGAATGTGTTTGATAACTTCTCTCTTGTGTTTCTAAGCTGAGATGAGATATGGCACCAGTTATGCAATGTTCCTTGAAAATGAAGCAAGCAATGGTCACTTTGTGTTTTTGGTCAGTAGGGGCCTCTAATCCTGCTGCATAAGCCTCTCTTGATCAGAGCAATTTGCCCATAATCTTGTGCCAAAGGGATTTTGCTTGTACCTTCTTGGATTTCAATTTGACATAAAGTTAATCTTTTTCAAAAATGGAAAGTTCACTTTATCTAGTTTAGGATTAATCCACTATGCAATGTTAGAACACAAAGAACATGGTCTTAACACATTGAATATGCATTAAATTATTGAGTATGGAATGGTTCAAGGACCTGTAATCAAGCATAAAGCAAGCTAAGTTCAGATTTGCAAAGTTATGAACATGTTCATGAACCATTCAAAAGTGGATTTTTGCCAACTTGTGAAATTCGAATCTCTCAAGTTATGAGGTTGTTTGATGAGTTCTTGGACATTTTGGAAAGCTTGGAATGTGTACTACAATCCATCTTTGAAATGCAAGTTGAAATTCTAAGTGGAAGGGTATGAAAAGTGGCCTTGAAGTGGGGTAGAAAACCTTGTCAAAATAGGTTAAAATTTCACTAAGTTAAAAATGGTTTAGTGCCCTTATTCAAAAAATTATAACTTGAGATACAAGCTTCAAATGAGAAAACTTTGTGAATCAAAGTTGTAGATTATGCAACAAGCTGCAACTTTCATGTTTTGACTTTTGTTTGAATCCAAATGGATCTTGGTGAAAAGATGGGGCAAAGTTGGGAAAAAATTAGGGTTTTTTCATAACTTAGAAAAATTCTAAGTTATGAAAAATTCCATTTTCAAACCCTAATTTGCATTTTGTGATTTCTTGATGAACAAGTTTCATGATTTGGCATGTTTTGATGAAAAATGAATCTTGACTCTTGATTTTGACCAAAAAGTCAAAGTTTGACTTTTCAGTATACAGTCAAAATTGATCAATTGACTGGGAAATTCAACTGTCAATCTTGTGTACTTGGGATCTTTTGAGCTTGATGAATGTGTCAAGACCAATTCATTGAGTCCTTGAGTCCATATGTGAACTTGGTTTGCCATTGGCTAGGTCAAACAGTCAAAAATTGCCTTTGTGCAGTCAAAACCCTAAAAATGACCATTTTGCCCTTTTGATGATCTGATCAAATTTCTTATGGAATTGTGATCCAAACTTGATCAAATGGTTCATGTGAGTTCATAATGTTGATGTGGATCAAATTTCATGAGGTTTGACTGTCAATTGGCCACAGTTGACTTTTTCCCCAATACAGCTGATTTCTAGGTCAACTGTCCAATTGACTGGGCAAAACTTGGAATCAAGACTTGAAACTTGGTGAGGATAAACTTGGGAGTCCAACATGAAGCATGAAGGTCATCTTAGGCATTTTAGGTCAAAACATCCTTGGGCAAACACAAACCCTAATTTGAGTCCACAGTGCAAGGAGAAGTCTTGAGCAGAGGAAACCCTAATTGGATCTTGATCTTCAAAGGTCTTGTGATGAGAAAATGTTGAGGAAATGGGAGGGCAAATTTTGGGGTACAACAGTGGTTTACGTTGTTCTTTTTGGTGAAGCAGAACTGCTGGCTCAGGTTTTAGGTAATGATGCAAAATCTCCTATTACAAGATTTTGGGATTTTGACAAATCTCATCACCATTTAATGCTCATTAATGCTCACAACCACTTTGGGACATTCATCCAAGGGGTCTCTCCACGTGTGGCTTAGTAACACCCTTGTGCAGGCTTAGGCATGGGTCTATGCGCCACTTTTTGCCTATGGGTGTCACTTCTCCTTAATCCTCGCTTACTGTTCTAACCTAGGCTGAAAAGCTGTCCATCATCACAACTTTTCATGAACTTCCTTCAAGAACAAGTTTACCTCTACTGCATAATATTGGCGCCATTTAACGTTCAAAAATTCACAAAGCCTTGCCTATAAATAGGACACCATTGTCCATTAAAAAACGAGACGAAAGAAAATCCAGAAAAATTGCTAGAAGAAGAACAGAAAGCTCTAGTAAGAAAACATTGTGAAACTCTGCCAAAATCCCTAGTGTTTCATAACTTTGAACTACCTGCCTCCACACTTCATTGATACCCAGTTTGCTTCCTGACTAGAGAATGCCCATACAGTTCCTGACCATACATACCTATATCTTCTCCATCCACCCATTCTAAAAAGAACCTGTCAAGAACACCATCAGAGCTAAAGCTAGCTCCAACTCACAGATTTTCTTCCAACAGCAAGGTAAGCACCTGCTGACTCTCATCACGCTGCTAAGCATCATCAACTTTGCATGCTCAATAAATACAATGTAGATATCATGTGGCTGTTGTATGCGTTCTGAGGATTTTCATGCCTCTGAATGCTTAAGTAGGAAGTGGATCAGTGTAGAACCTGCCTGTGACCTTGTTGGTTCTGTCTTCTGAAACACTTTGACACTTGCTGAGATTGTCCTAGGCATGCCTTCTGTTTTATGGAAAAATAATAAAACTGCAGATGTTCTGGCTAGCATAGGGGGAAACCAAGCTCTGACTTTGACGCCAGCACTTCTGAGGCCTGTTTTGCTGTCAATAATATTAGAACTTCTGAAAATTATTGTGTTTCCAGCAGGGTCAGAACTTCTGACTTCCCCACTAACAAACTTTTGTCTTGCAGCGCATGGGAGTCAGAACTTCTAACCTTCCCACTAACAGGTTTCTGTTTTGCAGGGCACCAGAGTCAGAAGTTCTGACTCATACATTTTCACTAACAGATTGATAACCTGCAGCAGGCCTGAGTCAGAACTTCTGACTTCCTCTCAGCAGCGCGCTAGCCCTCTCTCTCTTTCTCTTTTTCTTCCCCTTGTTATTTTCTTTTTTTATCTATTTTTCTCGTTGGACCACCCCCCATGTACAAGTGTGTATCCCCCATCCCCTAAATATTGTAATAGCGTGGGATTTTACATTTCCACATTTTTATTGCTTTCAAATGTAAATGCTAGTAATTAGGATGTGTATGACAAGATAAAATCAATGAAATAGAAAATCTTAATTCAAGATAAAATCATGCATGCAAAAAAACACACTTGTACACGAAAACCCTTAAGGTATCTCCACTTGGTTGCCTAAACAAATGGTCATGGTATGCATGCTAGGTATCTTGGCAAAACAAAAACAAAACAAAAGATCATAGTCCCTCGATGACGCTATCATGGTTGCCTAAATAAAATGATCTAGTCCCTCAAGAATTGCTAAAAATACTTAGCACAATTGCTATTATGGTCAATACAATGACCCGCGCCTGTCCCGTTTAACATCCTAATACAAGTTTGTTTATCAAATACAATGGTAAAACAACACTGTCAAAAGGGTTAAAAATATGTAGGAAAGATCTTTGAGTAAAATAGGGTAGACAACTCTTAGTTACTTGATCAAAGCTTGCAAAACATCCTTGTTATTTTCAAACACACTTCACAACACAATTTCAAAACATTTCCCAAAAACAAACTTTCAAACCTTGAAAAATCTTTTCAAAAGACAAATACACCCTTGTATACATTCAAACAAGAATCATTACAAAGATTGCCACAATGATGGCCTCTTTTCAAAATATTTTTCAAAATCACACACACAAAGCACCATTTTAAACAATTGAAAAGCAAAAGCAAGTGATCTAAACAAGTAACTAAGAGCCCATGGATAACCATGGATGAAAAGGGTGCTAACACCTTCCCTTTTCATAATCTACTCCCTGAACCCAAGAAAATATCTCAAAGGTCTTTCCTGTACTTTTTGACTTTTCCTTTGGATAAAATAAAAAGTCGGTGGCGACTCTTGATAAACCGAAACATTTGCGAACACAAACGCAAAACCTCAAGTCAGTTCTCCCACCGCATCACAGAGATCGGTCAATAACAATCTATGTAATTCATGTTTGGATAAATGATATAGAGATCATTATCCCTTAACATGTAGCACAAATAAAAAAGAAATGGATAAGATGAAGAGAGAGGGGAATGATAAGCTAATTTGGATCACTATCTCAAATTTCTTTCATCTTTAAATTCAATCACTCATCTTGGTGGATTAAAGTACTAAACATATCATTAATACAAATCACCAAAAATGAATTAAATAATTCATTCTTTGGTAGATTTGAATTAATGAATATTTATCCAACTTCATCTACGCCCAAAGTTCATTGAACTTAAAGAGAAATTCGACATTTAAAATTGCAATCCAAATCAACAATCAAAAGGAGTGAGTAGAAAAAGAGAGATGGATCAAAACAACCCCAAAACAAGGCAGAAAAAGCATTTTGGCTCTGTTACAATCGATTGCGCTCTGGCAGCAATCGATTGCATCAGTGCATTTTTTCAAATAAAATGTAAAATTCTGCTGTGACAATCGATTGCAATGTGAGTGCAATCAATTGCACCCTGTTAAAAACAAAAAATCAGCATTTCAAAAGGCCAAATTCTTGTTCAAACTTTCCATCAAAAATACCTTATGATCATGGATTTAATTGAGCACGAAAATTCCATCAAATTATTAGAAAATAGCACCAATGGAATCACAAAAACAATGCTCAATAAATCAAACCCAAAGATCAACAAGAGATCACATTGTGAAAGATGAACAATACAACTTACCAAAGGTAGATCTAGAGAATTATCAAAACAACTTCAAGAATTTGCTTCAATTCAACCCCGAGAACCAATTTCCCAAGCTTGGATGTAGAGAATTGATGAATAAAAAATGTTCGGATAAAGGTTTAGCTCAAAGATTAGTAAGCTTCAATAAAAAGTTTACTAACTTTTTTTTTTTTTTGAAAATGGAGCTTTGAGTGAATTTGGTAGATGGAGAGAATTTTGAGAGATTTTTTAGCAACGTGAATTTGGCTATCAAAAGCTTGAGATTTGAATGAAATGAGGGCTCTATTTATAGAGTTTAGGCTTGGGATTAGTGGTGGTTTGGAGTTTGGTTTTGGAAATGAAATTAGGCTTGGTAATTGATTCTTGGAGCCAAATTTTGAATTAATGATATATCTTTTAAAAAATGAAAAAAAATTGGAGCCAAAATTGACAAGTTTGAAATTGCTGATTTTTTTTTTAATTTCATTGTGCAATCGATTGCAATCTGGGAGCAATCGATTGCATCAGTGTTTTTTTCAAATATTACGCAAAATGAACTCTTTGCAATCGATTGCACTCTAAGAGCAATCGATTGTACAGTGAAAAAAAATGAAAAAATTTAATTATTTTTTCTTTGCAAATAGAGATTTTAGAAAAATAATACCGGAAAACCTTATTTGTCAGATGCTTTGACTTGGTACCTACAAAACACAAATATTCAAAGACAAATATTTTTTGTATTTTGATTAGAAGTTAGTCGACAACACATATACAAAATATACCACTAAGGTGCTTGGAGATCCCTCAAGAGCAAACTTAAAGATAAGATGCAAATGTGATGAATGAAGCTATTTATTAATGATTGTGACCAAATGACAAAATATGATATGAAAGTGCGACTGAAAAAGTTAGGGGCGAAATTTAGGGTACAACAGTTGTTTACCATTGAAATGCTTAGGTGCGCACATGATATAACAACAGAACCGCCAGCTTCTTCACAAGACTATTGGTTTCAGAACTCTCTTGAATATCAAAATTTGCAGAAACATAGTCACATATACAGGAATAACAATGTGGAAACTGGTCCGCAGATTGGGAAGATATTGCTTTTCCCATGAAAATAGTTTAGCAAATATTAGTAAAGTACATATAAAAAAAGACAAACCATAGCTTGGATGAGAACCATAATCGAGAATATTTTTAAAAGTAACGAAATGTAAAACAAAATACACCTCGAAGAAAGGGAGGTTAAAATTTTCGGCAACTCTATCTAGAGCACCGCTTATCGGCATTGATCGTGCAAGACCCCACAATTATAATACAGAAAAATGACACTTTTGTTTACAACAATGAATACTTGTCAATAATATGATATATATATATATATATATATATATATATATATATATATATATATATATATATATATATATATATATATATATATATATATATATATATATATATATATATATATACAAACTTTCTAGCTTGAAACTGTTCTTAAAGTAAGGAATCACTTCTTTTGCATTGGCTGTAATAACGGCTACAAAATCTGAATGAGTTACAAAGAAACTTGATCCCAAAATCATATTTCTATCATCATCACCTAAACAAAAGTTTAAATACAAAAACATCATCAAGTGAACACAAAAAATGCAGACAAAAATATCAACAATCTAACGTCGGGAATATCGGCAATCTTTATCTCAGAAATCTATGTCAATGGAAATTGTATGAAAAAGTTGAGAAAAATATCAATTGTGATTTCAAAAATTGGAATGTAGATTCAGAATATTAAGGCATACTTGAATGGGACACTTACAAATAGGGTGTTTCTGTAAATCTTACCGGTGATGGATTCTGGTGCAGGTTGTCCGCTACTCTAATTAAACTGAACTCAACAGTAAAGAAATTTATCAGAAACAC
Organism: Vicia faba; assembly: GCA_948472305.1. Classification (NCBI taxonomy): domain Eukaryota; kingdom Viridiplantae; phylum Streptophyta; class Magnoliopsida; order Fabales; family Fabaceae; genus Vicia; species Vicia faba. The sequence goes on from OX451736.1 coordinate 1,162,573,867, forward strand.
AAACGGATAAATTTACGTATAACACAGTCTTGACTACAAAGTACAAACATATTACAGGAAAAACTAAGTATTGACAAATTGGTATTTATTATGTACATTGGATAGTCTTCTCCAGACCAAGGCGGCCTATGATTTGTGCGATAACATCTGCTTGCATATTATCAGTATGTTTGGAAACATCATCAACATCAACCATTATCATGTCAGCACCCGCTTCTAGACACCTCTCAGCTCTCCTAATCAAGAGATCCACATCTTTTACTAATTGTATTGGAAAAGTTTCAATACAAGTTCAAACGAAAATACTAAGCTGATTTTACATCCTTCAAAGCAACCAATCTTCACTGTCCAAAATATTTTATATCTCAGTACCTTAATATTTCTTAAGCACAACTTGAAACAAAAAACATTAGAATTTCTAAATACGTTCAACAATCAAAGAGGAAGAAATCTATAGTAGGCATATCTTCTGCATAATCCATGAACACCTTCAATTGAAAATCAATCTAATTAACAAAATTGGGAACGAAATCAATTAGAATGAATCAATGCAATTATGTAGAATTGATCTTAAATTGGAGTAAAACCTAACATTTTTGCAAACCTGTTTACGTGCTCCCATTGTTTTGTTGAGCCAAGAGACCCAAACCAGTACCAGTCTCTACTTTTATCCATAATTATCCAATACGGTTAGTTTAACACACCGCGTCTGCGCTTCGCTTCGGTCTCGGTGTTGTTCATCATCTAAAACAAAGGATGACAATAGAGAATCAGTTCATAATTTGATGAAGAAGCTTCAATAATGGCAACAATGACAAATGATTTTAAATACAAACCTCTGATTGAAGATGACCCAACGATTCGATTTTCGGCTGAGGGGAGAGCAGTTTCAGAGGATTGAAGGTTTTGATCTGAATTTTGATTTGTGATTGAGAGTTTTCATGGATAGGGAGGAAAGTGAAGGTTCTGGTGAGAGGGGAGGGAGAGCGAAGAGATGAGTTCAGAGAGAGAGAGAGAGAGAAAAGTGTTTTGGTGAGAGAGTGAAGGAAATGATTTTTGATGTGAGAGAGTGAAAGCAATGTTAGAAGTGAGAAAATTTTGTAACCGCTGGAGAATTAGAAGAGAACAAAAAAAAAGATGTAAATACATAGAAAAATTAGATTTTGAAGTAATTGAAGCAAAATATTTCATGTCTTCTAACAAAGCCACGTGTCGTTATCAGAGGAATTAAAGAAAAAAATATAAACTTTTCTTATATTATTATAGATAGTTACTTATATGTGAATTTTGTAACTTTATAGTTAAAGTAATATTATTTAAATAGAGATAAAAAAATTAATATATTTTGCTTAATGTATCCAAGACTAATACTACAATTTTCTATTAGCATTTTAATATATACAACATGTATGTATTTTATTATTTATATTATAAATGCATTTCTTTCTATTATATAACGAATATGTATTCGTTAGAAATATGTTTCTGTATGTATGAACATTGTTCTAATATTAAAAAATAAGAATGAGGAGAGTTTTTTTTAGAAAAGCACTCTTAATAATTTCAAATCGCTCTTCTTTTTAAAGAAAATGAGTTATTTTATTTAAAAAAGTGTTCTCCTTTTCTTACCTACTATAACTCTTTTAGAAACACTTTTTATTATCGACTTTTTAGAGTGCCAATTCAAAAGAATGTTAAAGCACTTTTGAATGCTAAAAAGTGCTTTTGAAGGTTGTTTCATACTATAACTAGAGATAATCGAAAATAATGGATTAAAAATCTATTATAGTGGTTCGCAACTTCCGATATAGTGGAGTGGGGTTCACATGCAAGGTTATAACTATAACAATCAAGTTAGTAAGTGTTTTGGACTGGACAACTAACTATGCACGATCCAATCCACTATTTCTTCAAGACAATTCAAAAGTATTGACCCAATCAGCTTAGGACTAGTAAATGGCACGTTTCCCTTCTGCTTGACAGTTATGGTCGCGTGGTCGATTGATCTAGGCTCAACAAGACCACGACTACTCTCGACGACGCCTCTGCTCGCGATAACAGTTAATTTCTGGCAACTCTGTCCGAGATAACAGCTAGTTTCGGGCACCTCTTCCCAGGATAACGAGCACGAGCTGCTCATTCCTGCTTTCACGCTGAAATCCTGGCAGTTACCTATTTCTGGGCCTAATATACAGGCTCAAAAATAAGAATCAATGACCAAGCGTCGGGGGCATTATATAAACCCTCACACTTGTGAGGGTCAGATATTTAATATTCAATCCTAAAACCTTTTTTTTTCTCTCAAGTATCTCTTTGCACTCTTACTTACTTGAGTGCCGGAGTGCTTTGTAGGTACACACTTCCCTTGTGATTCCAGCAATACAGGCGCAGATATCGGTCCATTACAGGTTCTGATTATTGGTAAGATCAGTGACGTCGTCTGTGGGAAACATGTACTCCCCATCTTTCTTTCCCTGGAAACCAAACATCAAAGCAACATTTCAAGATTCCAACCATGGCCGAAATAGATGACGACAACCTTGCTCATAAAACCATCATATCGCATGTCCGTAAAATGGATGACAATAGAGAAATTCCATTTCTCGAAAGCATTCCCCTAAAGAGGGACGACTGCACCACGTCTCCCTCCTTCGACGATACAGAGGACGGTGATGTCCAATTATTGGAAATTGGGTAATCCAAGAAAGTCTAAGAAGAAGCACCAGCAATTTTTTAGTCACTACCAGTGCCGACCAACACTGACCTAGCTATGGCAGCCCTGCTTGTAGCACTAAATCAAACCAATGCTCTAATCCTCCAGCAGAATGATAGGATTAGATCAATAGAAAAAGGACACCGTTCAAGATCTCATTTGAGGAGACACTGATGACGGGTGTCTCGTAGCCCATCACCGCAACGACCAAGTTGTTGCTCAGCACAGAAGAAGCCAAAGGTTTTGTTTATCAAGAAACGAAACGACAGTCCACCCCACAAAGACCGGATCTCCCCAGTAACAAAGAAGACCAAGGGCAACCGACGATTATAAAACCACCGTTCGCCCTCTCCCAAGCCAAAACATTGTCCGAGAATCCCGACTCCCTGTCAAGATGATAGCCCTTGTCGGGGAAAGAATAACTATTCTCCACCTCAATCACCATGGTGGAGTGACGAAGACAACTCCCGCGGTGCCTTATCATGGGAGATCATGGAAACTCCTCTACCTGTCGGGCTGGAAAAGCCTCTGAACTTGGGGACATATGACAGAACTACCAAACCAGACGAGAACCTCGAAAATATCAATGCCATGCTCGACTACCGAGGCATCAGGGGAACCATCAAATGCCGACTTTTCCCCCACAACTATGAGGAATGAGGTTATGACTTGGTATAGAAGTCTCCCTGACGATTCCATTACCTCCTAGAAGAATCTCGGGAAACAGTTCTCTAGAAACTTTACAGCCTCTCACCGCCACCCGAAATCAGAGGCATCAATGATGGAAATCATACAGGGGAAGGATGAACCCCTCCAGGCATACATAGAGAGATTCAATCGTGAAGCCGTCAAGGTTTTCCCGGTTGATGATATGAAAAATACTTGCTCGAGCGTGGGACGCGCCCTCACGATGACTTTGCAAAGGCATTTGGCATCGAGACACTAACCTTACTAGACGCCTTCCTCCATAAAGTCCAGTCGCACATCTAGTTTGAAGAGAAAGAAGCTGCCAATAATGCAAGTGACTCGCAGCACCAAGAGAATGCCAAAGTTTCGAAGCATGATGACTCATCGATATCTCGTCGGAGAGCAGAAAAAAGAAAGGAGGACAGACCCCAGTAATCTCGGGACAATAAAGGGCCAGGTGTCCGTTTCCCCGAATATACACCAATGGTCGCTTCATGCAAGCACATCTTGACTGAGTGTGCAAACTCAGAATTTCGTCAAACTGGGGTTCATTTCCCAGACAAACGTCGTCCCATCCAAATACGGACAAAATAAAGTATTACTGGTTCCCTAAGAGCCACGAACATGTGACCCAAGAATGCATCCATCTCAAGGATGAAATTGAAATTCTAATTCTGGACGGGCACCTAAAGCAGTATACAAAGAAGAAGAATGGTGCTCGTGATGACGCCTCAAAATCAATGAAGGTCGAGGAGAAACCATCCCCCGATGACGTCGGCTTGCAAGTTTCCATGTGCATTTCACGGCCAGAGTATTTCTATATCCCCGATGATGTCGGGCTCCCCCTTTACTTCTCAACACACAGTCCCTAGGGGACATTCCCCTCTTCCATGGTCATATTATGCGGGGGATTCAATAAATTCATTGTGGGCTCGGTGAAGAGAAAGATTGAATAGTTGATCGATGCAAGCTCAAACATAAACTCCACCCTCGATAAGTTCCAAGGAAACTCTATCCCCATTGCATTCTACCTCAAAGAAATCCTGGGTATATCTCCCAACTCAAGCACCCCTCTGCTTATAAGGGTACAAATGGATAACTTCAACGTCCAATAAATTCTGGTCGACCAGGGGAGCTCGATTGTCATTATATACTCCCGGTTATTCTCTAACTTGCAGCTCAATGAGACATATCTAACGCCCTACGTGGGCTCAAATTTACAAGGCTTCAACGGTGCAGTCACAAAACCATGGGGCTATATCAAGCTTATCGCCAGCTTTAGAGCAGCAGAAATAGCCAGATCCATCAAGGTCTCATTCTTAGTATTTCCCATATCTATACAAGTGTATTCTGGGAAGGCCAACTCTGGCCGAATTAATAGTTGTGTCCTCCACTGTGCACCTAAAAATGAAGTACTACACCTCAAAGGGACTTGTCGCCTCCTTCCCCGGAGACACAAAACCCGCGAGGAGATGTTTCGAGACAGCCTTGAAGGGACTGAATACCATCAGCGCACCACTCAGAATGGCCAAATAACCTTCCCGACCCAGTAACTCAGAAGAGTTGAAGCCGATGTCCCATGTTGACTCGATCAACCTTGACAATCGCTCACTAAAGACGATCTGTAAGATCAGAAGAGGAAGGAGAAAGATGCCCGAATGACTATAGAAATTTCTTCAACGCCAACTAGCAGTAAGGATCTTTCCCATCCTTTACGCCCAATTCCATACGGAGAGTTTGATATCATCCTCCTGGGAAAAGATCCCAACAAGGGAGTAAAAATCGGCATCGATCTCCCCAACCTAGCAAGGAAGCAACTAAAAGAATGCCTAAGGGAGAACGCTGATCTGCTTGCATGGAGCGCCTCTGATATTCCCGGGTTAGACCCAGAGGTAGCCTATCACCAGCCGATGATAGATCCTTTCCTTAAGGTTATAGCCCAGCATAGGCGCAAGCAGTCTCCGGAAAAAACAAAGGGTGCCAAGAAAGCTGTAAAAGACCTCCTAGAGAAAAACTTTATATGTGAAGCCCAGTACACAACCTCGCTGTCCAATGTTCTACTTGTCAAAAAACTAAATGGAAAATGGAGAATGTGTGTTGACTATACTGATCTTAATAGGATTTTCCCCAAAGATGCTTATCCTTTGCCTAACATAGATAAAATAGTTGATAATTCTGTTGGTTTTAAATTGTTGTCTTCTATGGATGCATATTTTGGATATAACCATATCCCCATGGAAAAAGGTGACAAAAGTATACATCTTTCATGATCGAGTCGAACAACTACTATTATAATGTAATGTCCTTTGGCGCCACTTACCAAAGACTGATGAACAAAGTGTTACAAGGAGAAATTGGAGACATGCTCGAGGTATACATGGACGATATGATCGTGAAATCCCAAGAGGAGTTCGACCATGTGCTCCACTTAAATAGGGTCTCCGACCAGGAAAGGAAATGCAGGATGCGATTCAATTCGGAGAAGTGCACTTTCGGTGTATGAGCAGGTAAATTCCTTGACTTCTATTTAACACAACGAGGAATTGAAGCAATCCCAGATTAGTGCAGGGCCTTCTCCAAGTTCCCAATACCAAATTTGAAGAAATCAATCCAATCTCTGAACGGGATGCTCACCTCATTGTCTCGCTTCGTGGAAAAATCTGCCAAGCACACACTTCCCCTTTTTCAAAATTCTTCACAATGAAGCGGTATTTGAGTGGACCGAGGAATGAGAACAAGCTCTCCTCCACCTCACACAAGCACTTTTGTAACCATTGGTCCTCTCACGAATAGACAATGGAGAAACTCTCTATCTTTAACTCGTCGTTGCTGCCAAGGCCGTCAGCGCGGCCCTATTTCGGGAAACCCCCGAGGAGAAGAAAACCATATACTTTACGAGAAAGGCCTTACAGGGTCGAGAACTCGGATATCAGCAAATCGAAAAGGTAGCCATGGCCCTCATCAACGCAGCGAGGAGATATAGAGACTACTTCCTGGCCCACGCGATCGTAGTACGAATGGACTAACTTGTGAAACAATTGCTCGATCGTACATGCATGGTAGGCAGGATGCTCAAATGGTCATTAGTACTATCTGAGTTTGACATCCAGTACGTGAGCAGAAAGACCCTTAAATCCCAAGTGCTAGCAGATTTTGTGGCAGAAATGACCTTGCCAGCTTCCCTGACAACCGGGGCAAACAAATGGACTATCTTCGTGGACAGGACCTTCAGTTTGACAGGGAGCGGGGGCGACAACATCCTGGAAAACGAGGAAGGAATCCTGATCAAAGTTTCTCTCACCTTCCTTTCCCAACCTCCAACAACCAGGAAGAGGATGAGGCTTTCCTTTCAGAGCTACATTTGGCCGAAGACTTGGGAATGAGGAAGTGAAAATCTTCATAGACACCCAGCTCTTTGCTTTGAAAGTGATAGGAGAATATCAAGTAAAAAACGACAACCTCTCTGAATACTTGACCCTGGTCCGAGAAAGAATAACAAAATTCAAATTGGTGGAGGTACAACACGTTCCCCACGAACATAACACTCAAGCTGACATCCTGTCAAAACTCGCAAGCATACAAAATAAAGGGGGAAACAAATTTGTGGTCCAAGAGATGCTTCCTCGACTAAGCATAAAAAAACCAGCCACAACTCTGGATGTAAATTCCATTGGTGATAAAAATTGTTGGATGGCCCCTGTATATAACTACCTCACAAGGGGGAGCTACCATCCGACCAATAGAGGCTAGCATGGTCAGGCACAGAGCCTACTCTTATGTTTTGGTCAAAAATAAACTATACAGGCGAGAATTCTCCACCCCTTCTTCAAATGTGTCGAAGAGCCCAAAGTCTCCCACATCCTGTATGAAATTCATGAAGGAATCAATGCCCAACACCTTGGAGTAAGACCCCTCGCCAGAAAAGCTTTGCGAGCAAGATACTACTAGCCTATCATGCAACACGACGTAAAAGAACACGTGAAAAGTGTGACAAATGCCAATGCCATGGGGACATGCATTTGGTGCCACCCAACAAGCTCAAGGATCTTTCATCCTCGTGGCCCTTTGCATGGTGGGGATTAGACATCCTCAGACCATTCATCATAGGATCAAATTAAAACAAGTACCTAATAGTGGGAGTAGACTACTTCACAAAGTGGATAGAAGCAGAGGCACTGGCCAAAATCACGACATAGAATATACTTCATTTCTACAAATGAAACATACTTGCCTGGTTCAGCATAACCTAGACAATCATCACTGACAACGGGACATAATTCACGGAGAGAAATTTTCAAGAATTCTTTACCAAGTTGGGCACCACCCAACACTTTGCATTTGTCGAGCACCCACAAACGAACGGGCAAGCCAAAGCTGCGAACAAGGTAATCTTACGAGGCCTTAAATGATGGCTAGAAGAAACCAAAAAAACAGGGTCGATGAGCTACAAAACATGCTCTGGGCCTACCGAACAACCCCTTACTCAACTACTGGGGAAACCCCATTCTAACTAGTATACGGAACCGAGGCAGTAATCCCAATCAAAATAAGGGAGCCATCTATGCAAACTGAAGTCCCTCTCAATGAAGAGATAAAACGACGAGGCTCTAAGAGAGGAGCTTGACCTTGTCGAAGAAGTCTGATCAGAGGTAGCCCTTTGAGAAGCCTCGTTAAAATAAAAAATCTCCATACGTCATGACGCCAGAGTCATACGACGAGAATTATAAGTCGGCAACCCAGTATTAAGAAGAAATCACAAAGATTCTCAAGAAGGAAAACTCATCGTAAACTGGGAAGGTCCCTATCGTGTCCGAGCAAAGACGAAAAATGGGCCTATTGTAACACTCTTCTAACCCACACGTATTTCGCATAAATTTTTCACGAAAATAAAACAAATCAAACACAAAGGTGTCACATCTTCATTGGAACATCATATAAAAACATCTTGTTCTATTACACGGGTTTTTAAAACATTTAAAACAATTATTTCTTCAATAACCTCAACACATCAGATTTTAGATGATCTTAGCATAATCATAGTCTCGAAACATGTTTATTATAATACTTCATCATTCATGATTCATAAGTCAAACAAATAAATACCATGAAGAGTAACCCATCATCTTCATAATAAGCAAGAGAACATAATAGTTTCAAAACAAATATTCCCAACCCCGAAGTTACATATCATAGCAAGACCCTCTTATTCAACAGAAATAAATGATACACTCTGAAGCTAATCTTCTAAGCTTCAATTCACTAATCCTGATCACCTGCAACTTACCCATGTATAGAGGCAACATTTCCAAGAAGAAAAGGTGAGTAATCATAATCATTATAAAAGACATAAGGAATAAATATAGTAGTTATATCACAATAGAAAGACAACACACACCATCAAAACTTCATGTTATACTCATACCTCTAGTTCATTATTTACTCATAGCATCACTTAATCAATCATTATGCAATATCACAAAGAATGTAATGCAACTTCATTAGACTCATGCATGTGGTACCAAAACTTCACTGATGACTCAGTCATCGTTTCTCCAAATATCCCCACCAATAGCATAGATTCCCGCTTGGAACAAGAGCATATCACAACATTGCACTCAAATCCATACTATGGACTATTCATCCTAAAAACTTAACTGGAACAATATCCTGCAACCATCATTGAGTTATGCTCTAACATATGCCATAAATGCATGGTGAAAAACATCTCAATAAAAACATGATAACTTCTAGTCAAAACACGTCATCATTTATATAATCGTCATAATATCATCACATACTTCATATTACACACGTCATCATCATAGAAATAACAATTTATCATATACACATACATCATAATATAACAATCACCAAATCATCTTATTTATCAAAACATAGACATTGGAAAATACATTATACGACTCATTTTATTCTACCAAAGTATAATTCATCGCGTTAGCTTTCTAATGCTTCGAACGACACATCAAACGAAGTCCTAAAACTCAAGTTACGACCAGTTAAAGTTATGTCATACACCCCTCACCCGAGGCTTGCCCAGCGAAGCAGATTGCTCTCCTGGAGAGGACGGGGAGAATCAGTTTCCCCCATATAAAATCCAAAAGCATGCATTTCCCTCTTGTCTCCTGCGCCCTAGCTCTCTCCATAATGTTCCTCTTACTTTCATAATTGCACAATGTTGTACCCCAAAATTTTCCCTCCCATTTCCTCAACATTTTCTCATCACCAGACCTTTGAAGATCAAGATCCAATTAGGGTTTCCTCTGCTCAAGATTTCTCCTTGCACTGATGGACCCAAATTAGGGTTTGTGTTTGAACAAAGATGTTTTGACCTAAAATGCCTAAGATGACTTTCATGCTTCATATTGGACTCCCAAGTTTATCCATACCAAGTTTCAAGTCTTGATTCCAAGTTTTGCCTAGTCAATTGGACAGATGACCTAGAAATCAACTGTATTGGGGAAAAAGTCAACTGTGGCCAATTGACAGTCAAATCTCATGGAAATTGACCCACCTCAACATTATGAACTCATATGGACCATTTGATCAAGTTTGGATCACAATTCCACAAGAAATTTGATCAGATCACCAAAAGGGCAAAATTGTTATTTTTAGGGTTTTGACTGCACAAAGACAATTTTTGACTGTTTGACCTAGCCAATGGCAAACCAAGATCACATATAGACTCAAGGACCCCATGGAATTGTCTTTAAATTCTCAACAAGCTCAAAAGATCCCAAGTACACAAGATTGACAATTGAATTTCCCAGTCAATTGATCAATTTTGACTGTATACTGAAAAGTCAAACTTTGACTTTTTGGTCAAAATCAAGAGTCAAGATTCATTTTTCATCAAAACATGCCAAATCATGAAACTTGTTCACCAAGAAACCAAGAAATGCAAATTAGGGTTTGAAATGGAATTTTTCATAACTTAGAATTTTTCTAAGTTATGGAAAACCCTAATTTTTTCCCAACTTTGTCCCACTTTTTCACCATGATTCATTTGGATTCAAACAAAAGTCAAAACATGAAAGTTGTAGCTTGTTGCATAATCTACAACTTTGATTCACAAAGTTTTCCCAAATGAGGCTTTTATCTCAAGTTACAAATTTTTGAATAAGGGTACTAAACCATTCTTAACTTAGTGAAAATTTGACCTATTTTGGACAAGTTTTCTACCTAACTTCAAGGCCATTTTCCATACACTTCAACTTGGAATTTCAATTTGCATTTCAAATATGGATTGTAGTACACATTCCAAGCTTTCCAAAATGTCCAAGAACTTCTCAAACAACCTCATGGTTAGGGAGAATCGAATTTCACAATATGGCAAAAACTCACTTTGTTCATGACCAAGTTACATGTCCATAACCTTGCAATTTGAACTCAGCATGCCTTAAGCTAGATTACAGGTCTTTTATCTCATCTACACTCCATAATTTAATGCCAATCCTTTGTGCCAAGGTGTTGTTCTATGAGTTTGGACATTGTATGCAAGTTTAATCCATTTTTAGATAAAGCAAAATAGCCATTTTTGAAAAGTCATACTTTATGTCAATTGGTAAATCAAGAAGGTACAGATCAAATCTCTTTAGCACAAGATTATGGACAAATCACACTGATCAAGGAGGAATTATGCAGCACATTAGGGGGTCCTCTACATGCCTAGAAACACAAGTTGACATTTGTTGCTTAAAGTTGAAGAAAAGTGCCATAACACATACCAACGACCATATCAGCTCAAGAACACTTAGACAAAGTTATCAAACACATTCCAAAGATCACAACCAAGCTAATACACGAGCCCTTAGCCTTCAAAACACCCTCAATCTCAGAATCACTCTCAAACTGCAAATACATGACAAGGCATGCAGTTTGAGTATCATCTCTCAATTCCTTCAAGCATTCTTGCCCAAACCAGTTCACATACATCCCCTAACATCTATGCAAGCTAACCAAAAGCAAAAGCACGACCTGTAATCACTCTAACCACTTCCACCATTTTCACATTTCTGACTTGCAGGTGAAGTTCTCTAGCTCGATTCAGAAGCTTTCAAGACAAAGTAAACATTGGAATAGCATCCCTGGACCTCAAAGAAGCTTTTCCAATCATCACCTTGCACTGAAAGTTCCTGCATTTCCAGATAGAACTTCAACTGAACAGGTAAGTTTTTGAATTCGTATCTCTCTTATTAGGCATTGTTAGCTTTAGGTTTGTGAAGAGAATATGTCATAATCATTGCCCTGAACATGCCCATATAATTAGATTTTATTTATATTATGTGTGTTGCAAGAATTTGATGCCTGAACTTTGAACAAAAATTAGGTTAAAAATTGGGAGAGAAGAAATTCTCTCTCATTTCTGAGAGTTAGATCATGTTCTTTATATGTATGAAATCGTGAGATGATGCTTTACATTTTTTGTGTTGAAAGTTTTCATTAAAAATCAAAGAATCAGGATCTTGATGTTGAAGCAAGAGGCGCGCGTATTTTTCAAACATTGTTTGCTGGAGGTTGAAGACAGGTCTTCTGGGCTGGGCCTGGAGCATTTTTCTTATTTGCACCACATAATTGCTCATACACCCCCAAGGCCCATTTGCTTATTTCTTTGATTTTTTGACTTTTTTTCTTTTTTGGTTGACTTTGTTTATTTTTTCTCATGACATTAAAAATATAAAAATATTTTTTCTCACTATTTTTGATTTTGTTAGGCATTTATTTAATTTTCTTTTAGTTTATGCATAAATAGATATATATATATATATATATATATATATATATATATATATATATATATATATATATATATATATATATATATATATATATATATATATATATATATATTTTGTTTAAAATACTAAAAAAATAGTACAAATGCATTTCTATACATTTTTATTATTGTTTTACTTTCTGAAAATATTTTATAGGAAAATTACTTTTTTTATTAAATATTAAATATTATTATTTTATATATATAATACATATTTAGAACTTAATACATAAATATATATATTTATTAATATACTTAGAATAAAATACCAAAAATATACATATTTTATTTTATTAATATTAAACACTAAAAAATCATTCTTTACAAATATATTTCTTTTCTTATTTTTATTTTTGTGTATAAATGATAAATATTGTATATATTAATAAATAATACATTTTGTTTAATAGAATTAGGGTTTTGCCCTAAATATAAAAAACTCCAAAAAATAATATCTTTTTATTTTCTTTTTATAAATAATACTTTTTTCATACATATAAAAAAACCCTTTTTTGCATTCTTGCATATTTGTTCTATTTCTATTTTATTTATGCAATTAAATTATATTGTAAATATCCAAAGCAAATGACGTAATAGCTTAGATTCAATTTCTTGTCTAAATACCTCCCCATTTGAACATTTGTACCCCCCTCCCTATATTATTGTGTTGTAATAGCGTAGGAGTTTAAATTTCGCACTTTATCGCTTTCTAAGTATACAATGCTAGAATTAGGGTTTATATGCGAATAAAATGAACAAAATAGTTATGACCTAATCTCAAGACAAACAAGCATGAAAATGGACACACAAATCACACTTGCACCCCCTAGGGTACTCCACCTTGTTGCCTTTCAAAATTGGGCCATATTGCATGTTAGGTCTCTTTGGGCAAAACAAACAAATTGAATGATCATAGTCCCTCGATAACACTTTTCAAAATATTGCCAAACAAATGATCAAGTCCCTTAAAGAAAATGCCCAAAGATACTTGGCACTGTTGCAATTATGGTCCAAACGATGACCCGCGCCTGTCCCTTTCACATCCTAACATGAGATTGTCCACCAAATACAATGGTGGAACAAACTTATGAAAAGGGTTAAAACAATAGTCTTTGAGAAATTTAGGAGTAGATAAACTCTTAGTTACTTGAATCAAACTTGCAAAAACAAAACACTTGCCTATTTTCTAAAACACACCTCACAACACTTTCAAAACAACTTTCAAAAACAAATGAAAACCTTTTCAAAAGACATACGTCTTTGTATACATCCCCACATGGATCATTACAAAGGCTGCCACCACATTGGTTTCTTTTCAAAACATTTTCAAACCCACACACACAAGCACCATTTAAAACAATTGAAAATGCAAGGCAAGTGATCTAAGCAAGTAACTAAGAGCCCATGGATAACCATGGATAGAAAGGGTGCTAATACCTTCCCTTTCTATAATCTACTCCCCGAACCCAAGAAAACATCTCAAAGGTTTTTGTTGTGCTTTTTAACCTTTCCTTAGGATAAAATAAAAAGTCGGTGGCGACTCTTGCTCAACCGAAACATTTGCGAAAACAAACACAAAACCATAGTCAGTTCTCCCACCGTATCACAGAACTGGCGACTCTGCTGGGGATATTTTAAAAGTGGAGTAACCTTAGGGCTTAGATCACCCTCTTGCATGACAAATTGTTTGAATTGTTTGCTTTATACTTTGGCTCTATTGTTTGGGTTTGCAATCCTACACCCGGATTTTGGGAAACATTCATAGATAGCAATACGTTGTGGAAACTGTGTGGGGTATACCGACACGGTCTAAGCAATAGCTATGTTAGTGCGACATATTTGTGAGTACCGGTAACCCTTGAGTTCAATCAAGGAGAGTACGGGGCCGCTGAGTGATGTCACTAAGCACTAATGACCTAGAACCTTACTTGACCATCTTGGCCTTTTATTAGGGGTAGTGAGATGACCGGCTTTGGTGCAGTCCGAAGTTGGTAGATACTCGATACTACACTCATTGAGGGTTGTGTTCTTGGAATATTTTGGTTGCTAGTTAAGTGGCTAAACCAAAACAATGAACAATGAAAACAATCCAGTGATATTGAGCTCCTTAGAACCCGGTTACTATTTATAGGACAGGTTTTTAAGCCAACTACACTCAAGAGGGTACTTACCTATGAAACCCCATGCAAGCCTGAAACTAGGGTTTGGTGTGATTTGTTTGTACATATGTTTTGTGCATACATCATAAACATCATAAAGCATCATATACATTCTTTAACCGTTTCAAGGGTTTTGGATCTTCATCTTTGTTCTTGTTTTGTAGGACATGGAAATTCCTCGCAGAAATACCATTCAAGTCAACCTTGTGAGAATCTCTCCTCAGCTCAAGGAGATCACCTCAAGAATTCCGGAAAACTCATCCTTCAGTGAAAGACATGGTAGACTGCTCAGCCTAGTCAACACCAACATTGAAGAAGACATGATGAAAGTGTTATTCCAGTTCTTTGACCCTCTTCACCACTGTTTCACTTTCCCTGATTATCAGTTGGTACCCACTTTGGAGGAGTTTTCTCAACTCCTGAGAATTCATATCCTTAATCAGCTACCTTTCAACGGTACGGAAAAGGAACCAAAGCCTGAAGATGTTGCTAGAGCACTACATCTACAGCCCTCTGACATCAAGGGGCATTGGGAAACTAGAAGCGGCGTCAAGGGATTCTTAGCAAAATTCTTGTTTGAGAAGGCACAGGAATGTTGGAACTCATTGGACTTACAAGCCTTTGAAGAGATTGTGGCACTCCTTATCTATGGGTTGGTCTTGTTCCCAAATCCTGACCAATTGGTAGATGTCAACGCCGTCAAAATCTTCTTGTCCAGAAATCCAATACCGACATTGCTTGGGGACATTCTTCACTCATTTTACACACGAACAATGAGAAAGAGGGGTGTTCTCATGTGCTGTACTCCTATCCTTGCAAGGTGGTTTATTTCGCACCTTCCACAATCTGTCTTGAAGAATGACCAAGGTACAAGGTGGTCCCAACGGTTGATGACTCTTACTCATTCTGATGTGCATTGGTGTTCTCGGTCCAGAGAAAATGTCATCATTGTCGATCGTTGCGGAGAATTTCCTAATGTTCCTTTACTTGGAATTAGAGGGGGTATCACCTACAACCCTTGCCTAGCTTTGAGGCAATTTGGATATGCACGGAGGGATGGCCCTCATGACATGTTGATTCCTGACCTAGTTTTTGACTTCGACAACGATGCGCAAGGACTTCGCCAAAGGTTCATCAGAGCTTGGGGAAAACTCAACAAGGTTGATAGCAAGACTCTGGGACACAAGAACTCCATCCCTCTTGAGCCCTATCTCAAGTGGGTACGAGCCCGAGCCCAAAGTCTAATGATGCCTTATCCTCATGTACTCCCAGTGATTAAAGAGCCCGTCAATGAAGGAGAGGTTCCCTACACCATCCTACATCCAGACATGCCTACATCGTGGGAGGAAATGCAGAAAAGCTGGATTCAGCTCAAGGAGGAACGAAACACTTTTGAAGCTAGCTACTACGCCAGTGAAAAGAAGGTTCTAGAGCTTACCCGCCGACTCCACGAGCAAGAGGCCCTCAACACCTACATCGCACCAAAGAGGATGCGCAATGTCTTTCTGCCTTAAGAAGTTTATTTTGTAATATTTGGCCCATGGGGCATTTATGTACTGACAAATTTCTTCTTATTAATATGACGTGCGTTCTTCTTTGTCTAAAACAATTTTGAATGTCCTAAATCCTTGAATGCATTGCATACATAAGCATACCATTCATCATGTGCATAAGCAAGTCTCATTCCAGGTTTCCTTATCTGTCTGCTGTTTATTTCAGTAGGATGGATCTCGAGCAAACGATCAAAGACCTATAGGCTCAGAATGCACAGTTCCAGCAACTCCTGATGACCTTGGCTAAGGGTCAGGAGGATATCAAGACTCAATTGGGGAACAAAGACCCGGTGAAAAAGAAGAAAAAGAGACTCGGGGTGGCTACTTTGGGGAGAAGATTTGACGGAGAAGCTCGAAGAGTGCTTGAATTTCCTCCTACTTCTGATGAAGGGACTAGTAAGAGAGATGGAGTTGTGGTGCCTTCCGAGTCTGATGCGGAGGAAGAAGAGGTTGAAGAGGATGAAGATTATTCTGACCAGCAATACCCTCCAGCTGATGATAAATACAAGGGTTTAGAAGACAGATTGGCTGCCATGGAGCTACAAAGAGTACCGTGTTTGGATTTTGAAGACTTGGGTTTGGTTGCCGGGATTGTGATTCCCCCAAAATTCAAAGTGCCAGTGTTTGTAAGGTATGATGGGCTGTCCTGCCCCAAAATGCATCTCAGGTCCTACGTGAGAAAGATCCAGCCCTATACGGCAGATAAAAACCTCTGGATTCATTTCTTTCAAGACAGCCTTTCTGAAGCTCAGTTGGAATGGTTTTATCAGCTAGAAGGAACCAGTGTCCGGAATTGGGAAGATTTGGCCACCGCTTTCTACAAACAATACCAATACAATTCTGACCTTGCCCCTACTCGTACCCAACTTCAGGGTATGTCGATAGGAACAGGCGAAGGATTCAAAGAATACGCACAAAAATGAAGGGATTTGGCTGGCAGGGTGCAGCCTCCTTTAACCGATCGTGAACTTGTTGATATGTTTCTAGGGACCCTATCTGGGCCTTTCTTCAATCATCTAATTGGTAACTCTTCCGCGGGGTTTACCGATCTGATCTTAACGGGCGAGAGAATAGAAGCTGGCATCAAGTCAGGAAAGATTCAGAAGGGTGTTGCTGCAAGTACTGAGAAGAGGCCTTTTAAGAAAGAAGCAAGTGTCGTCTATGGTCCTAGAAGACAAGTCAAGCCAGAAAGTCGCCAAGACGTCAATGCTTTGGTCATTTCAAAGCCTGTTGCTGCCCCTCAGCAGTACAATCAACAAAGAGGTGAAAGGCCCAAGAGGCAGTATACTCGGCTGAGTATGACCTTGTCACAAATTTTACCCCAACTGTTATCAACCAATTTGGTGACCACCAAAGAAGCTCCTAAAGTCGTGAATACTGCGTCTCCTAAGTATAACCCAAATGCCCGGTGTGCTTATCATTCTGATAGTCCCGGGCACACTACTGATGATTGCTGGGCCTTGAGAAACAAAGTGCAAGATCTTATCGACGCGAAGGAAATTCAGTTCGAAGCGCCTGAGAGACCAAATGTTGTAACTGCTCCTATGCCCCAGCATAGGGTAAATGCCATTGAGGAAGAATTGTATGCTGTTTCGGTGAATGAAGTTGTTACCCCTCTTTTGACTGTTAAGAGGAACTTACTACTAGCCGGTTTATTTCCGGGTTGTAGTAAGGGTTGCCTCCTGTGTGCTCTTATCCCTACCGGTTGTCCACTGTTGAAATCAGGCATCCAAAGCCTGATGGATAGCAAGGAAATTCTGTTCAAGAAAACTGCTGTTCCGTCTGTTCCCATTGAAGAAATATTTGTTGTCATAATTTACAATCCTGCCAAAGCTCCCGTGAAGAAACCAGTCCAAATTTTGTCTATTGCACCCATCACTATTATTGTCCCGGGGCCTCTCCCGTATGAGTCTGATAAAGCTGTTCCATGGCATTATGGAGCCGACGTGTATGTGCTTGGGGTGAAGCAGGAGTTCAACACCAATACCAGTATCAGTAACATCACTGGTCCCGCCAAGATTACCCGTAGTGGCAGGCTCTTCTCGCCTGACATTGCACCGCCAGTTATCCGAAAACCTCTCACCATCACACCCGCAAGTGTGCATGTTCCAATTCAAGTTCCTATGTCTACTACTGCCGCCGAGTCCTCTGGTACTCGGGGCAAAGAAGTTGCTATCGATTTGCCTGCCAGGACGGAGGCGCCAAAAAAGACTACTGTAGAAGCCTCCCAACAAGAAATGGAGGAAATTCTTAAAATTATCAAAAAGAGTGACTTTAACGTTGTTGAACAATTGGGGCACACTCCCTCCAAAATCTCTATGCTATCATTGCTGCTATGCTCGGAGGCCCATGCAAAAGCCCTGATTTCATTTCTGAAAATGGCCCATGTGCCGCAAGAGACCTCCGCGGATCAATTTACCGACTGTGTGGCTAATTTGACGGCTGACAATGGCTTGGGGTTCTCAGATGCTGACTGTTGTACCCCAAAATTTGCCCTCCCATATTTCTCAAAAAACATTTCAAGAAAAATTCACAAGTCCAACCTGGCGCGTCATATTCAGGTATTCTTTCGCCAAGATATCTCTGATAACGTATTCTCAAATTCAGGTTCGGCTCAAGAGTCAATTCTTTAAAGAAGGTATCCGAATGTGTGAGTTTTCTTGAAGAAATATAGTGAAAAAGTGTGCTGAAAGTGCAGTTTTTACGCGCTAAAAAATTCATAACTTGAAGATCGTGACTCATTTTGAACCCGTTCCAGTGGCCAAAATTCCGTCTTGACATTATCTACGTTTTCATCTCTCACGGCAGGAAGCCAATTTCGATCAGAAGGTCTTCAAAAATGTGGATTTATCAAGTATTTTCGTGCAGAAATTTGTGACAGAAGTTTATTTGCGTCATGTTCAAAAAATCATAACTTGGTCGATTTTTATCGTATCGAGCTGGTTCCGGTGTCAAAATTTCACAAATTGAGTTGGCTACATTTTCACAGAAGGCATTGAGTTCAAACGGTATTCAAAAGGCCTTCGTTTTTTTGCTCAGAGTGCGTGACACGCTGAAAATCCTGAATGCTGAATATTATTTCATCTGGGCCGAAACTTCGAAAATTCATAACTCGGTCAATTTTTATCGGATTGGGCTCATATTTTTACACAAGGTCCCTGACTCGTAGATCTACAACTTTGCTTCAAAAGTCGAGACCGGATTATGCTCCGATCAATACCAGTTTTTTATTGAAGAACGTGTCAGAGTCGACACTGAAGCCCAAAATAAGTTTGTCTGAGCTGAAACTTCAAAAATTCATAACTAATTCACCGTTTATCCGATTGAGTCGATTTTTGGACAGGAGTTAGTTCTCGATGCCGGCTACATTTTGTTTTCACATTTCAACTTCAAAAAATGCACTTAAGTCCCTGAGATTTAGCCTGGAAAGTGACGAATTCAAGTGAATATTGGAGGCCCAATTGCACATTCAAAGCCCATTTGCTTTACCCTAATTTCCATTATATAATCACCTTCTTTTCACACAAAAAAAAGGAAGAAAAGAGAGAAAAAACCTTGCCACAACACTGTTAGAATTCTTTCAAGAACCCTAAAAACTTGAAATCCTTATTACAAATCCCTCTCTCACTACAAACAAGTCATCTCAGTTACAAACCAACATCTTATTACTTCTTCAGTAAGGGTAAGGCTGACTTGATCTCCATGATCCCAAGGGCATAAAAGCATTCATGTCACTACTTTTCCAGTAAGGGTAAGGTTGATTTGATCTCCATGATCAAAAAGGGTATAATCATTCATACATATCATATTGTGCCTAAACATTAAATTTCTTCATATATTGGCTTTATTTGCATTTTATGATATTATTTAATGTGTTCGTGAGATTCAACACTGCAGATTTAGACAGGATCCCATGCAGGTTCATTAAGGAACGTTGAGGCCAAAAGCCAAATGGCCAAAAGCCAAAAGCCAAATGGCCAAAACAAAACATTTTACACATGACCCCAATACGTGGCGAGACAGACATCCTGAGAAGATTAAGGAACGTTGAGGCCAAAACACAAATGGCCAAATGGCCAAAGTAGAACAACTTATGCATGACACCAATACATGGCCAAACCACTCCAATTCACCTCCAAAAAGGGGACAGAAACCCCCCAAGGTATTGTATTTTCTTTCTTTTCCTTATTTTATTTATTTCAATTATTTCTTTTTTAATTAATTCCTTTAATTTAACTTATTTTCATAAAATATAAAAAATAGTAAAAAACAGAAAAGTCATAAAAATCAAAATATATTTATTTAATTAATATTTTTTGTAAATAAATTTCACTAATAATTAATTATTTATTTTTATAAATCAAAATTGCATGCAAATAATTAGATTAATTTTAGGTTTAATTTTAACATGTTTTTCTTAATAAATAAAAAAAATTAGAATTAGGGTTAATATTTTAATTTCATTTAATTTTTCTCATAAAAATACATAAAAAACCATAAATCCAAAAAATCCCAAAATAATTTCCTTTTTCATTTTAATTTAATTAATTTAATAATTTAATTTAATTTCATTAAAAAGGGTCCAACGCCCTCGCTTCCAATTTTAATTCCAATTCACGCATTTTATTTTATTGCTTATAATATTAATGTAACTCTCCCAAAGCCTTGTAAACTCGGACATTTTATATTTCTCGCACTTTAGTTCTTTATTTTTTGTCAAATCGGGTCCTGGATTTTAATTTGGCGATGTGGACCCGCGCCTTTGTAATAGTTTAGGAACTTTAATTTCCGCAACTTTTTTAACTGTTAATAATTGCATGCAAGAATGAATGTTTAAATAAAAACAAACGCATAGATCACCTTGACATGAATAAGACAAAATAACTGAACATGACACACAAATCACACACCACCCCTAGGGTACGCCTCACTGTTGCCTTGCCTCGAAAGGTGATCGTCGAGTAGAGGATGTCTTAGTAAGTCCTCATGATCCGGGAACCTGGCATGAGGGTAGCTTCTAAGGTATCTTCCCATTGCTCTGGTGATCACCATGTCCCGAACCTCGAATTGACCCGAACACCTCCAACGGTGGTGCTACCTACCTCTCAATGGTGGGATGGCACTACTTTAAAGGACATCTACACAGACGAATTCCTTAGGGTAGGTAGACGACTCTAGATACTTGCTCTAATTTCAAAACAAATCAAAAAAATACTTTTCACACCGACACCTTTTCAAAAGCTTTCGAAAGCAATTTTTCAAACACTCTTGAGGACCGATACAAGAGTCGAACTGAAATTTTCAAAGAAACTTTTTAAAACCCACAGTTGAAAAGCAAACAAACTATTTTGAAAACACAAATGAGCAAGTATCTAAGAGCCCATGGATAACCATGGATAGAAAGGGTGCTAACACCTTCCCTTTCTATAATCTACCTCCCGAACCGAGAGCAATCTCTTTAAGGAATTTTTCTGTGCTTTTGTCCTTTCCATTTGGAGAAAATAAAAGACGGTGGCGACTCTTGCTTCCGCGACATTTCGCGAACCAGCGTTAAACAGTCAGTTCCAGATCCACCGATCACAGAACTGGCGACTCTGCTGGGGATCAAACTTAAAGTGAGGTGTACCTTAGGGTAGTTCATAACTGTGTTTTCAATTGTATTGACTTGCTTGCTTTATTATTGTGGGACTGTCTTGGGAGTTCTATAGATCCTAACCCAGATCTGGGGGATACCTTCTTAGAAAGTAGCAACAAGGCTGTGAGGGAACTGTGCGGGGTATACCGACATGGTTGAAACAGTCTGCTACGTTGATGTGGCACTTTGGTGTGTACCGGTAACCCTTGAGTTCAGTCAAGGAGAGTACGGGGCCTCCGCGTGGTGTCGTGAAGCATCAACAGACCTTAGGAACCTTAATTGAACTATCTTGGCCTCTTTAGGGTAGTGAGATAACTGACTTTGGTGCAGTCCGAGGTTGGTTGATACTCGATACTACACTCAATTGAGGGTTGCTTTCCTGGAATATTTCGGTCGCCAGTTCAGTGGCTAAATCGAAACGATGAACAATGAAAGCAATCCCGTGATATTGGGACCCTTAGAACCCGGTTACTTCTGATAGGACAGGTTTTGAGCCCACCAACTTCAAGAGGGTAGTACCCCAAACCTCATGCTGGCCTAAACTCTAAGGGCTCTCTTGTGTGACTTGTGTGCCTTCGTACTTGACTATTTGCATGCTTGTTATCTGACACTTGAGTTTCTTGTAGGTTTTGTTTATAGTCCTTAATAAGGACTCATAATAGGGTATACTAAGTTTCTTACAGGTTTTGGTTTGCAGTCCTTAATTAGGACTCATAACAGGGTTTACTGAATTTCCTGCAGGTTTTGTTCATAGTCCTTAACTAGGACTCATAACAAGGCTTACTAAGTTTCTTGCAGGTTTTTGTTTTAGTCCTTAACTAGGACTCATAACAAGGTTTACCGAGTTTCTTGCAGGGTTTGTTTTAGTCCTTAATTGGGACTCATGACAGGTTTTACCGAGTTTCTTGCAGATTTTGGTTTGCAGTCCTTAATTGGGACTCATAACAGGGTTACCTACATTACCCCATGCATCATGACATCATACCATTGCATACATCCTAACCCATTTCAAGGATCTCAAGGGTTTGTGATGCAGGTCAGGACGAATCAAACATCTAGCAAGGGGCAAAGAGGATTTATTTTCCTCTAGCCAAGGTTGTCAGGGGCTATGACCCACTTGATATGGTGAGCTTTGACACTGGAAGAAGATTTCCCTAGCCAAGGATGTCAGGGGCTATGACCCACTGGATATGGTGAGCCTTTGACCCTTGAAAAAGGACTCTCAACAAATATGAAGTTCCTTCAATCAAGCTACCGGATCCCAGCTCTAACAAATTTCTTGTTTACCCCGCGAGATCCTTGAAAACATTGCATGCATATCATACATATCATTGCATAACAGGTACCCTTGTTGAAGGTCACTTACCCTCCCTGTTGTTTATTTCAGCCATGGCTTCACAACAAGATAACCAGGGACCTCCTGCTCAAGAGACTCAGTTCAAAGAGATCTTCTTAAGCCTATCCAAGGGGCAGGAAGAGCTGAGAACACTCCTCACGGGGACTTTGGTCAGGAACAATACTGAGGACGACTAGGACAAACAGCTGAAAAGTCTACAAGCTGAGGTAGACACATTGAAAACCCAGATGCTGGGGCAAAGGGCTCTCATCCAAAGTTTAGCTCAGGAGCAAGGAGAGCTGAGGGCCATGATCAGTCAGCTTCATCAAGACATGAAGCAACCAGCCCAAGTCAGGGACCCAGTCATTAATCAACTTCCAAGAAGTCAAAGGTTTAGGCCTCTCCAAGCTGCTAGTACTTCACAGGTCCAACAACGACCTCGCCAAGAACAACGGACTGGTCAGAGCAAACCAGACAGGCCTAAAAGACAGTTCACCAAGCTCAACGTGTCACCGTCTCAAGCTTTACAACAATTGTTGAGGTTGAATCTGGTGACGTTAAGGGACCCTCCTAAGAATCTCAACACAACCTCCCCAAAATACAAGTCTAAGGAAAGATGTGCATACCACTCTGGCAGTCCAGGCCATGACACCGACGACTGTTGGGCTCTGAAGAATAGGATCCAAGACCTGATCGAGGAAAGAGTTGTGGATTTCACCCAGATGGGCCAAGCTGAATGCTCCTGCCATCCCTATCGGATGCACCAGTTGAAGTGACAAGCCCTGAGACTAGAAATTTTTGTTCATTCGAATGTTCAAGTTGCAATTTTCTTTTGTTCAAACATTTACTCATGTTAAGCATTGTTATTCCATTAATGCATCGCATATGTCTGTTCTGAAACAATATATTCATATTCACTAAATGCAAATTATTTTCATATTTTTTCTGATGTCAGCTCTTGATCTAAAATTCTAAGCCTCTTGAGGGAGGATGACGAAAATGATACCACGATCTACAGTATGCTTTTGAACAGACCCCGCTGATGAGGTACAGGCATTGTTTCAAATCCTAAACACTGGAGTTATAAGGAAGATAATCCCTTGTCAACCCCTCTGAGCCAAAGAAGTAGGAGTTTTTATTTTCGAAAATTGAAACCCTTATTCATAACC
The DNA here is from genome assembly GCA_948472305.1 of Vicia faba. NCBI lineage: Eukaryota > Viridiplantae > Streptophyta > Magnoliopsida > Fabales > Fabaceae > Vicia > Vicia faba. The sequence goes on from OX451736.1 coordinate 1,162,597,913, forward strand.
CGGGGCAGGGTAGTCTTCTAAGTTGATCCAAGTGCACAATGAATGGCACCAAATGAGTTTTTCCAAAAACAAAAGACAGTGATGGTTCCGAACAATCATAAGGACAGGCAGTCATTATCAAAAAAAAAATCAAAAAACTAAAGCCCATTAAGTCAAAACCCAGGAAGGAGACTTACAAAACTGGGGCATCCCGCTGACTGTAATTCCAAAAAAGGAAACAGTTCAGGCAAAAAAAGAAAGGGATAACAAAAATCAAAAAAAGAAAGAGATCCTACAAACCCTCAGCAAAAAAAGAGATGACTGCCTATTCAAATAAACATTCAATATCCGAATCATCACTAGTATATTAAAGCAAAGACTCAAACAAAGTCTGACGTATGATCAACTGAGTTTAGGTTTGGAGAACATCACGAAGAGCGGGTGGGTACAAATAATTTGAGCCTTTATCCTTTGTTTCTTAAACCGTGAACCAGGCCACGTTATAACCCTCAAAAGTCCTAGCTGAAGCATGGGTTAGTTCGAAAGCATACTGTTACGAAAGGTATCCTGACTCCTGAAGGCCTACGGTAAAATACGGAGTTGACATCACGTTTTACAAACAATCACTTGTTTTATGAAAAAGAATGCATTTTTAAAATCTTCAAGACAGACATAAGCTTTGCGTTTTTAACATAACTTTGTTTGCATATGACCTTTTGTTTGAACAGCAGGGAAATTCGCACGAGAAATACCTAGTGAACAAAAGCATTTCCACTCAAGGGGCATGGCAGAATTATGGTCCATCATCTGGGGCAATCCAATCAAGATCCGGAGAATCTCTCAAAGGCCAAAATAGTAGGGGCAAATCTCTGCCTGAGTCACTTGGGGCACTCCAGCAACGAATCTTGCACGATCAGACATCTTCTGGTACTATGGCAACACAAGCAGCCAGAGGCACCTCCCTGCATTCTAAGAGCGTGGACATGGTCGAAAAAATACTATGCACAATCAAAGACCCGCTAGGTTGACACACCTAGGCAAAAATAAGGGCTTCCCGGCGAACCAAAAGTGTTCGGGCAAAATGAAGGGATGAAATGAAAAAATCTGTACACCCGGCAAGTCGAAAACCTGAAAAGGCGGCTTGGGCAAAAATGGGTATCCCGGTGGACTGAAAAACCGAAAGGGCGGTCCAGGAAAAAGTTAGGGATCAAAGCGTACGACTATGTCCTATCATCTTGTCACCTGTCTACCAGAAGAAGGTTTGTCCATCAACAACTATCAGCACCTCATAGGTCTTCCTCTCCCACTGAAACAGGGGCAGTAATGAGTCGTCCAAGCGATCTAATTGCTCTGTCCACAAGATACAAGGTATGATCAGCTGAAGAATATAACCAGATATCTCAATCCCCCAGAGAGTGAGTCAGCAGTCAGTACACTCTTCTTCAAACAAAGGTATCAAATCTTAAGGAAGTTGAGTATCCTCCAGCAGATCTCAACATCTCCCCAGCAGCATATGTATTTTTAACAAGCATCCCCGGCAGTCCTGGTCTAAAGATTGTTCCCCGGCGACGTACCAATATTCAAAGGAATCACTTCCCCAGCATATCAAAACTTCCCCAGGAAAGTCCAACCCAATTCCCCCCAGGAAAATTGGAATTCATCTCCCCCAAGCAGTAAGCTTATCCCCAGTAAATTCTGGAAGCTTATCCTCGCAGAGCACGAACGCGTCACCCGGCTTTATTCAAAGAGTTATTTCCTTAACAGGATATAACTGGGTTATCCTCAGCCAAAAGCCACGGAAAGGTCGTCCCTGACGAAATTCTCTTACCCTCAGCGAAGTCTATCAATACTTCCAATACAACAAAGATATCCCCAGCAAGCTATTATCAACAATTCAACAAAGTATCTCTCTCCCCACAGAGTATTGCTCCCCAGCAAGATCGTCAGAGTACTTTTCTCCCCGCAGAATCTTCCATTTGCCAAGTTTATTCCTCAACGGAGTCATCTTCTCCTACCGGTATTCTTGCAGTTATCATCCCCAACGGAAACGAAGAATCTCACTCTTCAACATCAGCCCAGGATTTGACTTCCCAGCATCCGTCAAGGATTTACTTTCCTAGACGAAAAACACATTCATAAAACATCACATACATCATTATATCATGCATAGACGCATCATATCATACAAATCTCATTTATGTTGAGAACATCATTGCTTGGTCCATATCATGCATAGCATATGACTGACCTCTACCTTTCAGGAAAGATGCAGTTAAATCCTCAATCATATTTCAAGACCGGTTCAATTAATCGACCCCAAAGATTTCTTATCCAGTCCAAGGCCTTCTCTAGTCCAGCTAAATCGACTCCCAACAGATTTTTCTGATGAAGACTCAGTAGAAGCATTTTAGGTTTTTCTCAGACGTTCGCTTTTGAGATTATAATTTCCTATTGGTTCTCTCCCCGACGGTGCGTGAGATATAATTCCATTTTAGGTTTTTCTTTGAGATTATAATTTCCTATTGGTTCTCTCCCCGACGGTGCGTGAGATATAATTCCATTTTAGGTTTTTCTTTGAGATTATAATTTCCTATTGGTTCTCTCCCCGACGGTGCGTGAGATATAATTCCATTTTAGGTTTTTCTTTGAGATTATAATTTCCTATTGGTTCTCTCCCCGACGGTGCGTGAGATATAATTCCATTTTAAGTTTTTCTTTGAGATTATAATTTCCTATTGGTTCTCTCCCCGACGGTGCGTGAGATATAATTCCATTTTAGGTTTTTCTTTGAGATTATAATTTCCTATTGGTTCTCTCCCCGACGGTGCGTGAGATATAATTCCATTTTAAGTTTTTCTTTGAGATTATAATTTCCTATTGGTTCTCTCCCCGACGGTGCGTGAGATATAATTCTATTTTAGGTTTTTCTTTGAGATTATAATCTCCTATTGGTTCTCTCCCCGACGGTGCGTGAGATATAATTCCATTTTAGGTTTTTCTTTGAGATTATAATTTCCTATTGGTTCTCTCCCCGACGGTGCGTGAGATATAATTCCATTTTAGGTTTTTCTTTGAGATTATAATTTCCTATTGGTTCTCTCCCCGACGGTGCGTGAGATATAATTCCATTTTAGGTTTTTCTTTGAGATTATAATTTCCTATTGGTTCTCTCCCCGACGGTGCGTGAGATATAATTCCATTTTAGGTTTTTCTTTGAGATTATAATTTCCTATTGGTTCTCTCCCCGACGGTGCGTGAGATATAATTTCATTTTAGGTTTTTCTTTGAGATTATAATTTCCTATTGGTTCTCTCCCCGACGGTGCGTGAGATATAATTCCATTTTAGGTTTTTCTTTGAGATTATAATTTCCTATTGGTTCTCTCCCCGACGGTGCGTGAGATATAATTCCATTTTAGGTTTTTCTTTGAGATTATAATTTCCTATTGGTTCTCTCCCCGACGGTGCGTGAGATATAATTCCATTTTAGGTTTTTCTTTGAGATTATAATTTCCTATTGGTTCTCTCCCCGACGGTGCGTGAGATATAATTCCATTTTAGGTTTTTCTTTGAGATTATAATTTCCTATTGGTTCTCTCCCCGACGGTGCGTGAGATATAATTCCATTTTAGGTTTTTCTTTGAGATTATAATTTCCTATTGGTTCTCTCCCCGACAGTGCATGAGATATAATTCCATTTTAGGTTTTTCTTTGAGATTATAATTTCCTATTGGTTCTCTCCCCGACGGTGCGTGAGATATAATTCCATTTTAGGTTTTTCTTTGAGATTATAATTTCCTATTGGTTCTCTCCCCGACGGTGCGTGAGATATAATTCCATTTTAGGTTTTTCTTTGAGATTATAATTTCCTATTGGTTCTCTCCCCGACGGTGCGTGAGATATAATTCCATTTTAGGTTTTTCTTTGAGATTATAATTTCCTATTGGTTCTCTCCCCGACGGTGCGTGAGATATAATTCCATTTTAGGTTTTTCTTTGAGATTATAATTTCCTATTGGTTCTCTCCCCGACGGTGCGTGAGATATAATTCCATTTTAAGTTTTTCTTTGAGATTATAATTTCCTATTGGTTCTCTCCCCGACGGTGCGTGAGATATAATTCCATTTTAGGTTTTTCTTTGAGATTATAATTTCCTATTGGTTCTCTTCCCGACGGTGCGTGAGATATAATTCCATTTTAGGTTTTTCTTTGAGATTATAATTTCCTATTGGTTCTCTCCCCGACGGTGCGTGAGATATAATTCCATTTTAGGTTTTTCTTTGAGATTATAATTTCCTATTGGTTCTCTCCCCGACGGTGCGTGAGATATAATTCCATTTTAAGTTTTTCTTTGAGATTATAATTTCCTATTGGTTCTCTCCCCGACGGTGCGTGAGATATAATTCCATTTTAGGTTTTTCTTTGAGATTATAATTTCCTATTGGTTCTCTCCCCGACGGTGCGTGAGATATAATTCCATTTTAAGTTTTTCTTTGAGATTATAATTTCCTATTGGTTCTCTCCCCGACGGTGCGTGAGATATAATTCCATTTTAGGTTTTTCTTTGAGATTATAATTTCCTATTGGTTCTCTCCCCGACGGTGCGTGAGATATAATTCCATTTTAGGTTTTTCTTTGAGATTATAATTTCCTATGGTTCTCTCCCCGACGGTGCGTGAGATGTAATTCCCTTTCAGGTTATAATTTCCTATGGTTCTCTCCCCGACGGTGCGTGAGATGTAATTCCCTTTCAGGTTATAATTTCCTATGGTTCTCTCCCCGACGGTGCGTGAGATGTAATTCCCTTCCAGGTTATAATTTCCTATGGTTCTCTCCCCGACGGTGCGTGAGATGTAATTCCTTCCAGGTTATAATTTCCTATGGTTCTCTCCCCGACGGTGCGTGAGATGTAATTCCCTTTCAGGTTATAATTTCCTATGGTTCTCTCCCCGACGCTGCGTGAGATGTAATTGGTTTAGGGTTATAATTTCCTATGGTTCTCTCCCCGACGGTGCGTGAGATGTAATTCCCTTCCAGGTTATAATTTCCTATGGTTCTCTCCCCGACGGTGCGTGAGATGTAATTCCCTTCCAGGTTATAATTTCCTATGGTTCTCTCCCCGACGGTGCGTGAGATGTAATTCCCTTCCAGGTTATAATTTCCTATGGTTCTCTCACCGACGGTGCGTGAGATGTAATTCCCTTTCAGGTTATAATTTCCTATGGTTCTCTCCCCGACGGTGCGTGAGATGTAATTCCCTTTCAGGTTATAATTTCCTTTGGTTCTCTTCCCGATACTGCGAAGATGGTAATTCCCACTAAGATTTTGCTCAATGATTGCTGTTGAAGTTAAAGTCACCCAAGGTTCTCTTACCGTTCATGCTGAGGTAGTAACCACCCCTGGTTCATTCATCACCGTTTGAAGCTCCAGATCCAGCTCCTGTAACCAGTCAGGACACATCTATACCAAGCATCTGAAAATCAGTTCCTGCAACATGTCAGGTAATCATTTTCTGTTTTGCAGGTACGCAAGTTCTCGCTAAGGAATCTCTTACGCGATCAACATCCAGATGGCATCTATAAGCCCATCATCCTATCCAGCAACCTCTAAATGGCATCTATAAGCCCATTCCATCATCGCACTGCTACTATGTGAGCGCAAATTTCTGGGCACTCTAGTGTTCAATCATCTTCCACCCTCGGATTACGAAAGGCACGTCAGCCAATCTGCATCCTCAGGTTTAAGAAGATTGAACAGGGGCAACTGTTGTACCCCAAAATTTGCCCTCTCATATTTCTCAAAAAACATTTCAAGAAAAATTCACAAGTCCAACCTGGCGCGTCATATTCAGGTATTCTTTCGCCAAGATATCTCTGATAACGTATTCTCAAATTCAGGTTCGGCTCAAGAGTCAACTCTTTAAAGAAGGTATCCGAATGTGTGAGTTTTCTTGAAGAAATATAGTGAAAAAGTGTGCTGAAAGTGCAGTTTTTACGCGCTAAAAAATTCATAACTTGAAGATCGTGACTCGTTTTGAACCCGTTCCGGTGGCCAAAATTCCGTCTTGACATTATCTACGTTTTCATCTCTCACGGCTGGAAGCCAATTTCGATCAGAAGGTCTTCAAAAATGTGGATTTATCAAGTATTTTCGTGCAGAAATTTGTGACAGAAGTTTATTTGCGTCATGTTCAAAAAATCATAACTTGGTCGATTTTCATCGTATCGAGCTGATTCCGGTGCCAAAATTTCACAAATTGAGTTGGCTACATTTTCACAGAAGGTATTGAGTTCAAACGGTATTCAAAAGGACTTCGTTTTTTTGCTCAGAGTGCGTGACACGCTGAAAATCCTGAATGCTGAATATTATTTCATCTGGGCCGAAACTTCGAAAATTCATAACTCGGTCAATTTTTATCGGATTGGGCTCATATTTTTACACAAGGTCCCTGACTCGTAGATCTACAACTTTGCTTCAAAAGTCGAGACCGGATTATGCTCCGATCAATACCAGTTTTTTATTGAAGAACGTGTCAGAGTCGACACTGAAGCCCAAAATAAGTTTGTCTGAGCTGAAACTTCAAAAATTCATAACTAATTCACCGTTTATCCGATTGAGTCGATTTTCGGACAGGAGTTAGTTCTCGATGTCGGCTACATTTTGTTTTCACATTTCAACTTCAAAAAATGCACTTAAGTCCCTGCGATTTAGCCTGGAAAGTGACGAACTCAAGTGAATATTGGAGGCCCAATTGCACATTCAAAGCCCATTTGCTTTACCTTAATTTCCATTATATAATCACCTTCTTTTCACACAAAAAAGAGAGGAGGAAAAGAGAGAAAAAACCTTGCCACAACACTGTTAGAATTCTTTCAAGAACCCTAAAAAGTTGAAATCCTTATTACAAATCCCTCTCTCACTACAAACAAGTCATCTCAGTTACAAACCAACATCTTATTACTTCTTCAGTAAGGGTAAGGCTGACTTGATCTCCATGATCCCAAGGGCATAAAAGCATTCATGTCACTACTTTTCCAGTAAGGGTAAGGTTGATTTGATCTCCATGATCAAAAAGGGTATAATCATTCATACATGCCATATTGTGCCTAAACATTAAATTTCTTCATATATTGGCTTTATTTGCATTTTATGATATTATTTAATGTGTTCGTGAGATTCAACACTGCAGATTTAGACAGGATCCCATGCAGATTCATTAAGGAACGTTGAGGCCAAAAGCCAAATGGCCAAAAGCCAAAAGCCAAATGGCCAAAACAGAACATTTTACACATGACCCCAATACGTGGCGAGACAGACATCCTGAGAAGATTAAGGAACGTTGAGGCCAAAACACAAATGGCCAAAAGCCAAAAGCCAAATGGCTAAAGTAGAACAACTTATGCATGACACCAATACATGGCCAAACCACTCCAATTCACCTCCAAAAAGGGGACAGAAACCCCCCAAGGTATTGTATTTTCTTTCTTTTCCTTATTTTATTTATTTCAATTATTTCTTTTTTAATTAATTCCTTTAATTTAACTTATTTTCATAAAATATAAAAATAGTAAAAAACAGAAAAGTCATAAAAATCAAAATATATTTATTTAATTAATATTTTTTGTAAATAAATTTCACTAATAATTAATTATTTATTTTTATAAATCAAAATTGCATGTAAATAATTAGATTAATTTTAGGTTTAATTTTAACATGTTTTTCTTAATAAATAAAAAAAATTAGAATTAGGGTTAATATTTTAATTTCATTTAATTTTTCTCATAAAAATACATAAAAAACCATAAATCCAAAAAATCCCAAAATAATTTCCTTTTTCATTTTAATTTAATTAATTTAATAATTTAATTTAATTTCATTAAAAAGGGTCCAACGCCCTCGCTTCCAATTTTAATTCCAATTCGCGCATTTTATTTTATTGCTTATAATATTAATGTAACTCTCCCAAAGCCTTGTAAACTCGGACATTTTATATTTCTCGCACTTTAGTTCTTTATTTTTTGTCAAATCGGGTCCTGGATTTTAATTTGGCGATGTGGACCCGCGCCTTTGTAATAGTTTAGGAACTTTAATTTCCGCAACTTTTTTAACTGTTAATAATTGCATGCAAGAATGAATGTTTAAATAAAAACAAACGCATATATCACCTTGACATGAATAAGACAAAATAACTGAACATGACACACAAATCACACACCACCCCTAGGGTACGCCTCACTGTTGCCTTGCCTCGAAAGGTGATCGTCGAGTAGAGGATGTCTTAGTAAGTCCTCATGATCCGGGAACCTGGCATGAGGGTAGCTTCTAAGGTATCTTCCCATTGCTCTGGTGATCACCATGTCCCGAACCTCGAATTGACCCGAACACCTCCAACGGTGGTGCTACCTACCTCTCAATGGTGGGATGGCACTACTTTAAAGGACATCTACACAGACGAATTCCTTAGGGTAGGTAGACGACTCTAGATACTTGCTCTAATTTCAAAACAAATCAAAAAAATACTTTTCACACCGACACCTTTTCAAAAGCTTTCGAAAGCAATTTTTCAAACACTCTTGAGGACCGATACAAGAGTCGAACTGAAATTTTCAAAGAAACTTTTTAAAACCCACAGTTGAAAAGCAAACAAACTATTTTGAAAACACAAATGAGCAAGTATCTAAGAGCCCATGGATAACCATGGATAGAAAGGGTGCTAACACCTTCCCTTTCTATAATCTACCTCCCGAACCGAGAGCAATCTCTTTAAGGAATTTTTCTGTGCTTTTGTCCTTTCCATTTGGAGAAAATAAAAGACGGTGGCGACTCTTGCTTCCGCGACATTTCGCGAACCAGCGTTAAACAGTCAGTTCCAGATCCACCGATCACACTGACCTTACCGCCAAAGAGAAAAATCACAATGATACCCTGCATGTTTCCATAGAATGCAGGGGCACTACTCTCGCACACGTGTTAGTGGATACCGGCTCTTCCCTGAATGTGTTGCCCAAGAAAGCATTGGATCGCTTGGATTGTGAGGGTCTGGAGTTGAAACCTAGTAACATCATTGTTAGAGCCTTCGACGGTTTTAAGAGGATGGTGCACGGTGAGGTAGACATTCCTATTCGTGTGGGTTCCCAAGTTTTCGACTCAACGTTCTATGTAATGGATATTCGTCCATCTTACTCCTGCTTGTTGGGTCGACCCTGGATTCACAAAGCTGGGGCAGTAACATCCACTCTACACCAAAAGCTCAAATACCCTGTCAAAGGGAAGATTGTTACTGTGCAGGGTGAGGAGGAATACATGGTGAGTCACTTGAATTCATTCCGATATATCGAGATGGACGGGGAGTTTATTGAAACCCCCTTTCAGCATTTTGAGGAAGTACCTCCAGTGTTGGCATCAGCTGAAGCAGTGGTTGAAGAAGACTTTCCGTTGAAGATGGCATCCTTGAAGGATGCCCGGGCTGTAATCGAGAAAGGCAATTGTGCAAACTGGGGTCAGCTTCCTGACTTCACTCAAAAGAATGACAAGTTTGGGCTGGGCTTTACTGCAGAGGCTTAGAGGGCTGTGCGCAAGGAAAAGATCAGAAAGGCTCCGGTGTTTATCTCCAACCCAAGGGTGAATGCTATTGAGGAGGATGTGGAGGAAGCAGAGTTTGACAGTTGGATCTACCCGACTACCAGCAACGGACCAAGCAACTGGACGGCAAAGGATTTTACACCTATCACATTTGTCACGCAGTAATTAATTTCTTTTCCAATTTGTAACAAACAATGTGTCAAAACTTTTATTGGCTCGGTGTCCTACCCGGGGCATCGTAGCTCCATTTGTGAGGGCTTTTTGTATGACATTTCCATATATCATCAATCAAAACATTGGACGTTTGTTGCATTTCAAATCTTATGCTCCTTTTTCTTTCTGTGTTATATATATTGCAAAACAGCTATATTTACACACACTCACTTATACAGGTTTCAATCCACTCTGGATCCCACTGGCAACAGCTCTGCTACCGCCAGTTATGACTTCGAGAATCTGATCAACTTGGCCGAGGACGAAGGTGAAGATGATTGCGAAGTGCCTGGTAAACTCTCCAGACTGCTGCTCCAGGAAGAGAGGGCTATTCAACCACATGAAGAGCCGGTGGAAACAATTAACTTGGGCACTGAGACAGATAAGAGAGAGGTCAAGATTGGTGCCAATCTAGAGCTCAGCGTGAAGCAACGATTGATCTAGATACTACAGGATTACATGGAGATATTTGCTTGGTCCTATGAAGATATGTCTGGTTTGGATGCCGACATTGTAGTTCATCACCTGCCGACCAAGGAAGACTGCCCTCCGGTAAAGCAAAAGGTCCGCCGTATGCGCCCAGAGATTTCTGAAAAGATCAAGGTTGAGGTTATGAAGCAATTCGATGCCGGGTTTCTAGCAGTAACTTCTTATCCTCAATGGGTTGCCAACGTGGTGCCAGTGCCAAAGAAGGACGGTAAAGTCAGAATGTGTGTCGACTACAGGGATTTGAACAGGGCCAGCCCCAAGGATGATTTTCCTCTACCTCACATTGACGTCCTCGTTGACAATACTGCTCAGCACAAGGTGTTCTACTTCATGGATGGTTTTTCAGGGTATAATCAGATCAAGATGGCTCCGGAAGATATGGAGAAGACTACCTTTGTGACTCAGTGGGGCACTTTCTGTTATAAGGTCATGCCATTCGGATTGAAAAATGCTGGAGCAACCTATCAATGTGCCATGGTTGCTTTATTTCATGATATGATCCATCATGAGATTGAGGTATACGTTGATGACATGATTGCAAGGTCTCAAACTGAGGAGGAGCACCTTGATCATTTGAGGAAGCTGTTTGACCGACTCAAGTTATACAAGCTGAGGTTGAATCCCAACAAATGCACCTTTGGGGTAAGATCCGGAAAATTGTTAGGTTTCATTGTAAGTGATAAGGGTATTCAAGTGGACCCTGCCAAGGTTAAAGCCATTCAAGAGATGCCAACTCCAAAGACAGAGAAAGAAGTCAGAGGCTTCCTGGGACGACTGAATTACATTGCCCGATTCATCTCACATCTGACTGCTACTTGTGAGCCAATCTTCAAATTACTGAAGAAAGATCAAGTAGTACGCTGGAATGATGAATGTCAGGCTGCCTTTGAAAGGATAAAGGAATATCTCCAAGAGCCACCCATTCTTATGCCACCGGTGGAAGGAAGACCTCTAATATTATACTTGACAGTACTTGACAATTCAATGGGGTGTGTGCTGGGGCAACATGACGAGTCTGGCCGAAAAGAGCATGCTATTTATTACTTGAGCAAAAAGTTTACCGACTGTGAGTCTCGTTACTCACTGCTTGAGAAAACTTGCTGCGCTCTAGTATGGGCTGCTCGCCGGCTGAGACAGTATATGCTGACTCACACTACTCTATTAATTTCAAAGATGGATCCTATCAAGTACATATTTGAAAAGCCTGCTCTGTCTGGAAGGATAGCGAGATGGCAAATGATCTTGACAGAATATGACATCCAGTATACAACTCAGAAAGCCATTAAGGGAAGTGTACTGACAGATCATTTGGCACACCAACCTGTGGACGATTACCAATCATTGAACTTTGATTTTCCGGACGAAGACATCATGGTGGTAACTAACTGTGAAGTACCTGGACCGGATGAAGGACCTGAGGAGGGATCCCGATGGTCTATGCATTTTGACGGAGCCTCCAATGCTTTGGGTAACGGCGTCGGCGCTGTAATCATATCTCCCAAAGGAACTCATACTCCACTCACCGCCCGATTGTGCTTCAACTGCACCAACAACATGGCAGAATATGAGGCATGTATCATGGGTCTACAAGCTGCAATCGATTTAAGGATCATAGGTCTACATGGCAGAACCTTGTTTTTATTAAAAGAGAAGTGTAACACCCTCTAAAACCCCGAATAAAATTTCGCAAATAATTAAAATTATAATTTCAGAGTACATGTATTAACGAGGATGTCACAATTCTCTTTTAATAAAAACAAGGTTCCTGTCATGCATAACATAGAAGCAACTCATACATGTTTACACAGCGGAATAATTCAATTAACAAAACCAATGTTATAATATTTTCAAAATCATCAGGGATTAACACCTGGAATATATCAACATCATATTATAACAAACATAAGGAAATAAACGAGTCTGACTAAAGCAGCTCGACAAACAAACGTTCCCGGAGTTACAACTATCAGAGCATGACCCAGACAATACTCAAACAGAAATAAACTAGAAACGACAAGCCTTCGCCAAGCACCTGAACGAAGCTCCTCAATCTGAAATGTTCAACAGTAAGGGTGAGCATCTCAACTATACATTTGATTATACGTTCATAACAATCAATTCAGAAAATCATAAGCATCACCCAAACAGTTAGCATGTTTCATAGTTTACGAAAACCTTTACAATTCATATATTCATAATCTATTACTTTTCATACTTATAATTAACATCAAACATCATTAACAATTTAGCAACAATACATGCATACAATCAATTAAATACAACATTGGAAGGTCATCCATTCACGTTATATTCAATATAATGCAACACACCCATGCATGTGGTACCATTTTACCGCCCCATTAAATCTCGGGTCACGGATAAATCACCGTTCCATTATATCGCGGACACGACTACCACCTCAACGTTCCATTAAATCGCGGACACGTATATTGGCCACCATGTTAATTCCACACAATGGGAATTAACAAATGCAACATGATATGTTAAGTATGTAACACTCAGCATACTATTAACATCAATCAACATATCATGCAACATCAACAACATCAATCATAACAGGATATGGATAGCATGTAATCACTCAGCATACTATTAAACATCAATCATATCAAGTTATATCATAATTCATGCTTGATACATCATCTAAAAGCATGACAATAAAATCCATATAGTGTTGGTATCATAACATACAATCGTTATTCGATACAAGCATCAATCAACACTAGGAAATCAATAAACACATATTCAAAACATGTCAAACACTGCACATCAAAACAGGATCAATCCGTACATAACAGCATGCACAGAAAACAGAGTTTAGAAACCAACACAGGAGGTTTAACACGGGTGCCCGTGTGAAACAACACTGCCCGTGTGGAAATGTGTCCAGAAACGCATTATTTTATCAATACAGGGGATCAACACGGGCGCCCGTGTGAATCAACACGGCCCGTGTTGAAATGTGCCTGGAAACACATTTTTCCTGCCAACACAGTGAATCAACACGGGTGCCCGTGTGAATCCACATGGCCCATGTTGATGAGCGCGAACCCAAAATTTCCTGTTCCTGCAGCAGTTCAGAACAGCAGCCAAACGCGAAAATGCCAGCCAAAACACACATTTCGGTACATAACAACGTCAATTATGCATAACTCAAAACAACACATCAATTGGAACACAATTCCCTTCTACGTTAGTCAATTTCCAATCTTAAGGACAACATTATTTCACTTAAGGTCTCATTTTCCAAAATCAATCAAAACTCAGAATTTTCATTTTTAAAACATCCTATTTTATCAACAATCCTTTCATCAACAACAAGTTTTATTAAAATTGACCTTAAGTTACATATTACCCGTCCTTTAGGGAAATCCTAACAACATTGAGGTTATCCTTAGAACACCTAAGGTAAATTCACGATCATACAATTTCGATCCAAATCAATAATGGGGATTATCCTACGATTACCCAACCAATTGCATCTAAATCCATAAGCAAATATAAATTGAGTAGTAGCCCCCCTTACCTTATCAAATTTCAGCTTCGAACTCTTGAGCGATTGTTCGTCGTTCTTCAGAGCTCCAATCCCAAATATCTCCAAACACTTCACTAAAATACATAACAACCAAATTCACTTATAAACATAAACACTTTCTCCAATAATAACTTATTAAAATAAGCTCTTAAAGCTACTTAATTCCTCATAATCATATAGAAAATTTCACTAGCTTTCCAACGCACCAAACGGCGCCTAAATCGGAGTTACGGTTCAAAAGTTATGGCCGAAACGATTTTTGGGAAAACCTACCCGAGCATCAACACAGAAGATCAACACGGGTGCCCGTGTGCATCAACACGGCCCGTGTTGATGAATCTGCAACCCCAAATTTCACGTTTTTATGCTTCCCAAAATCACCCCAACCCATTCCTAATCATCCCCAAACATCCTAAAACCATCAAAATCGAATTCCTACCATATAGCAATGATCTAAGGCATACAATAGGATCAATACCACATCAATAATCAAAACACACCAAACATAGGGCAATTCGATAAATCTCATCCTACATATCATCTATCATGCATCCGATTATAGAATCAGAACTCCACCCTTACCTGGGATTGACGGTTCTTCGATTCTCTAATCGCAATCGCCTCTTCGATGGCTTTTCCGCCGTCTTCAACCTTGCCTCTTTGCACCGTTTTCACGTGACTTCTGTTTTCTCTCCAAAAACCTTATTTTCTCTGCTGACTTATCTTTTATTAATTTTCCTCCAAATAATAATAATAATAGTATCAATATTATTCCAACAATTAATCCAAATGGGCCTACTATCCACACCCCTCCAATTAACTGCATTTTAATGCTACTTGGCCCAACTCAATTAAATTACACTAATAAATAAATAATATTATTCTTAATATTATTTTTGCGATTAAACCGACAAAATCCAATAATTAAATTCTTAAATAATTTAATTAACCAATTAGTTAAATTCGGGCGTTACAGCGTCGGCGCTGTAATCATATCTCCCAAAGGAACTCATACTCCACTCACCGCCCGATTGTGCTTCAACTGCACCAACAACATGGCAGAATATGAGGCATGTATCATGGGTCTACAAGCTGCAATCGATTTAAGGATCAAGTTTCTGAGTGTCTTCGGAGATTCCGCTCTCGTGATCAATCAGATCAAAGGCGAGTGGGATACGAAACACCCAAATCTTATTCCTTACAAGGAGTATGTGTCAACCTTGCTTCCCCACTTTGAAGAAATAACTTTTGAGCACTTCCCAAGAGAGGAGAATCAGCTAGCGGACGCACTGGCTACGATGTCTTCAATGTTCAAAGTTAAATGGGACAATGAGGCTCCCCGGATCATTATCTGGAAGTTGGATGAACCAGCATACTGCTGCGAGCTTGAGGCTGAAAAGGTGACTGAAAAACCCTGGTATCATGAGGTGAAGAGGTACTTAGAAGCTCAGGAATACCCTGAAGGTGCATCTGTCAATGACAAGAAGTTCATGAGGAGGTTTGCGGCAAAATTCTTCCTCAGCAACGGCATTCTCTACAAACGGAATCATGATTCAACTCTACTACGTTGTGTGGATAAGGCCGAAGCAGAGAAGATCATGATAGAACTGCATGAAGGTACATTTGGAACACATTACAGTGGACACACCATGGCTAAGAAATTCCTTCGGGCAGGATATTTCTGGTCCACGATGGAAGCTGATTGTTACCAACACTCTCGAACTTGTCATAAATGCCAAATCTATGCTGACAAGGTGCATATTCCTCCAGTTCCTCTGAACGTCCTCACGGCACCTTGGCCTTTCGCAATGTGGGGGATTGATATGATCGGTGAGATCCGACCGACAGCATCCAATGGGCATCTCTTCATCTTAGTGGCGATCGATTACTTCATGAAGTGGGTTGAGGCAGCTTCCTACGCCACAGTAACCAAGAGTGTCGTGGCACGTTTCATCCGGCATAATCTGATCTGTCGGTACGGCGTCCCGGAGAGAATCATTACGGACAATGGTACCAATCTCAACAACAAGATGATCACTGAGCTCTGCGAAAAATTCAAGATACAGCACCACAATTCTTCTCCCTACCGGCCGAAGATGAATGGGGCTGTAGAGGCAGCTAATAAAAATATCAAGAAAATTGTGCAGAAGATGACAGTGACCTATAAGGATTGGCACGAGATGTTGTCGTTCGCTCTTCATGGATACCGTACCTCAGCAAGGACGTCAACCGGGGAAACTCCTTTCTCTTTGGTCTATGGCATGGAGGCAGTCTTGCCAATTGAAGTCCAGATACCCTCTCTCCGAATAATGAAAGATGCAGATCTGAGTGAAGATGACTGGATCCAGACTCGACTTGATCAATTAAATCTGATTGACGAAAAGAGGCTCACTGCTATCTGTCATGGTCAGACGTATCAAAAACGCATGATCAGGGCATTTAACAAGAAAGTCAGACCACAAGAGTATCAAGTCGGGGATCTGGTAATCAAACGCATCATCCTTCCTCAAAGTGATCCCCGGGGCAAATGGACCCCTACATACGAAGGGCCATTTGTGGTTAAACATGTGTTCTCAGGAGGAGCCATGATCCTAACCACCATGGACGGTGACGACCTTCCTCACCCCGCCAATGCAGACATAGTGAAAAGATACTACGCATAAATAAAAGACCCGCTAGGTTGGCATACCTAGGCAAAAATTAGGGCTTCCCGGCGAACCAAAAGGGTTCGGGCAAAAATAAGGGATGAAATGAAAAAATCTGTACACCCGGCAAGTCGAAAACCTGAAAAGGCGACTTGGGCAAAAATGGGTATCCCGGTGGACTGAAAACCCGAAAGGGCGGTCCAGGCAAAAGTTAGGGATAAAGCGTAACACTATGTCTCATTGGATCACTTCGCATCCGGAATTCGGCATCAACTATCTGGCTCAGACTTCGGCATCGACCAATCAGCTTCATCTTCAACTAGGCAGCAAAGCGATGAGACGTTTGGAGACATAAAGGCAATAGCAGAGTTGGAACCCAGTAGGATTATTCACATAGCTGTTTTGTTTTCTTTTCAAAATTATAAATTCTGTGTTATTCGGCGGCATCCTCTTACTAGGATGTCAGCCTCTTGTACAAAAAACGCCTATTCACAGGCAAAATTCAAATCAATACGAATTCACTTGTCCATACAAATTGCCATTGTTTTTTCCCTTTTTCTGTTTTTGTTTTGCGAAGAACGTCCAATGTTCATTTTTGATATATGCATTTGACATTAAATCGCTGATTCATAAATATTTGCATATGAAACGAAAGATTAATTACAGGTGACATCAGAAACAGGGGCAATGTGAAGTTGCCTGATGCAGTCTGGTTGCTTTGTCTGCCAAGGTACCAAGGTAGATTCGACTGAAGAATGCGACCAAATGATCTCAGTTCCCCGCAGAGTAAGACAAGATTCAGCAAATACTTCCCCCAGTGAAGTCGTCAACTTTCCCCGGCAGGTCTGAAAAGCTTATCCCCAGTAAATTCTGGAAGCTTGTTCTCCGCAGAATACGGACGTCTCTCCCGAGCTTTATTCAGAGTTATCCCTCACAAGGGCTTATAATTGGGTTATCCTCAGCTATTTGCCATGGAAGATCGCCCTTGACAAGGTTCTTTCAATCCCCAGCGGAGTTTATCTTTGGTATCCCCAGCGGAGTTTATCATCATTATCCCCAGCGGAATCCATCATCAAAGTCCTCAGCAGGCCTCTCATCAAAACTTCAGCAAAGTATCTCTTCCACAGAGCAATTCCCCGGCCGATCGTCAAGGATTCATTTTCCTAAGACAAAAATACACTCATAAACATTTCACATTTCATACATCCTGCTTACATACATGATAAAGTGCATGCTCACACTATCTCATGTTGAACAGCATGGCATCATGCATATCATACATCATGACATTGCATACAACTTACGTTTTTTCCTTTTCAGGGAAAAAGACAACCCTAAAGACAACTACCTTCAACTGTCACAAATTCCATATTCGATACCTGTATCTAGCCAGGGCACATCTGAGAGTGATCAGTTTCCAGACTCGACTCCTGTATCTAGCCAGGGTACGTCTGAAGAGTTCGAAGATTCGATTCCTGTATCCAGCCAGGGCACATCTGTCAACTACAACACTTCCAGATTCGACTCCTGTATCTAGCCAGGGCATATCTGTTGACCACATTTCCAGACTCGATTCCTGTATCTAGCCAGGGCACGTCTGAAGAGTTCCGGATTCGATTCCTGTATCCAGCCAGGGCACATATGTGAGCAACCATTTGTAGACTCGACACCTGTATCTAGCCAGGGCATATCTGCATAAAGAGGTTGAAGATCAAACACCTGTAACAAGCCAGGAAAACATCTGTCTTTCTCAAATACACAAGTTCTCGCTAAGGAATCTCTTATGCGATCAACACTTCCAAATGGCATCTATAAGCCCATTCCCGGCAAGGGTCTGTCATATCTTCAGATGGCATCTATAAGCCCATCTCCCTATCCACCATCTCTCCAAATGGCATCTGTAAGCCCATTCCCGAAATCACATTTGCTGATAATCCAACATGCGAGTGCAAATTTTCGGGCACTCTAGTGTCCAATCTCCTTTTACCCTCGAGTCACGAAAGGCAAACCTGCCAATCTAACTCTTCAGGTTCAAGAAGATTGAACAGGGGCAACTGTTGTACCCCAAAATTTGCCCACCCATTTCCTCAACATTTTCTCATCACCAGACCTTTGAAGATCAAGATCCAATTAGGGTTTCCTCTGCTCAAGATTTCTCCTTGCATTGATGGACCCAAATTAGGGTTTCTGTTTGAACAAAGATGTTATGACCTAAAATGCCTAAGATGACTTTCATGCTTCATATTGGACTCCCAAGTTTATCCATACCAAGTTTCAAGTCTTGATTCCAAGTTTTGCCCAGTCAATTGGACAGATGACCTAGAAATCAGTTGTATTGGGGAAAAAGTCAACTGTGGCCAATTGACAGTCAAATCTCATGGAAATTGACCCACCTCAACATTATGAAATCATATGGACCATTTGATCAAGTTTGGATCACAATTCCACAAGAAATTTGATCAGATCACCAAAAGGGCAAAATGGTCATTTTTAGGGTTTTGACTGCACAAAGACAATTTTTGACTGTTTGACCTAGCCAATGGCAAAACAAGATCACATATAGACTCAAGGACCCCATGGAATTGTCTTGACATTCTCAACAAGCTCAAAAGATCCCAAGTACACAAGATTGACAGTTGAATTTCCCAGTCAATTGATCAATTTTGACTGTATACTGAAAAGTCAAACTTTGACTTTTTGGTCAAAATCAAGAGTCAATATTCATTTTTCATCAAAACATGCCAAATCATGAAACTTGTTCACCAAGAAACCAAGAAATGCAAATTAGGGTTTGAAATGAAATTTTTCATAACTTAGAATTTTTCTAAGTTATGGAAAACCCTAATTTTTTCCCAACTTTGCCCCACTTTTTCACCATGATTCATTTGGATTCAAACAAAAGTCAAAACATGAAAGTTGTAGCTTGTTGCATAATCTACAACTTTGATTCACAAAGTTTTCCCAAATGAGGCTTGTATCTCAAGTTACAAATTTTTGAATAAGGGTACTAAACCATTCTTAACTTAGTGAAAATTTGACCTATTTTGGACAAGTTTTCTACCTAACTTCAAGGCCATTTTCCATACACTTCCACTTGGAATTTCAATTTGCATTTCAAAGATGGATTGTATTAAACATTCCAAGCTTTCCAAAATGTCCAAGAACTTCTCAAACAACCTCATGGTTAGGGAGAATCGAATTTCACAATATGGCAAAAACTCACTTTGTTCATGACCAAGTTACATGTCCATAACCTTGCAATTTGAACTCAGCATGCCTTAAGCTAGATTACAGGTCTTTTATCTCATCTACACTCCATAATTTAATGCCAATCCTTTGTGCCAAGGTGTTGTTCTATGAGTTTGGACATTGTATGCAAGTTTAATCCATTTTTAGATAAAGCAAAATAGCCATTTTTGAAAAGTCATACTTTATGTCAATTGGTAAATCAAGAAGGTACAGATCAAATCTCTTTAGCACAAGATTATGGACAAATCACACTGATCAAGGAGGAATTATGCAGCACATTAGGGGGTCCTCTACATGCCTAGAAACACAAGTTGACATTTGTTGCTTAAAGTTGAAGAAAAGTGCCATAACACATACCAACGACCATATCAGCTCAAGAACACTTAGACAAAGTTATCAAACACATTCCAAAGATCACAACCAAGCTAATACACGAGCCCTTAGCCTTCAAAACACCCTCAATCTCAGAATCACTCTCAAACTGCAAAAACATGACAAGGCATGCAGTTTGAGTATCATCTCTCAATTCCTTCAAGCATTCTTGCCCAAACCAGTTCACATACATCCCCTAACATCTATGCAAGCTAACCAAAAGCAAAAGCACGACCTGTAATCACTCTAACCACTTCCACCATTTTCACATTTCTGACTTGCAGGTGAAGTTCTCTAGCTCGATTCAGAAGCTTTCAAGACAAAGTAAACATTGGAATAGCATCCCTGGACCTCAAGGAAGCTTTTCCAATCATCACCTTGCACTGAAAGTTCCTGCATTTCCAGATAGAACTTCAACTGAACAGGTAAGTTTTTGAATTCGTATCTCTCTTATTAGGCATTGTTAGCTTTAGGTTTGTGAAGAGAATATGTCATAATCATTGCCCTGAACATGCCCATATAATTAGATTTTATTTATATTATGTGTGTTGCAAGAATTTGATGCCTGAACTTTGAACAAAAATTAGGTTAAAAATTGGGAGAGAAGAAATTCTCTCTCATTTCTGAGAGTTAGATCATGTTCTTTATATGTATGAAATCGTGAGATGATGCTTTACATTTTTTGTGTTGAAAGTTTTCATTAAAAATCAAAGAATCAGGATCTTGATGTTGAAGCAAGAGGCGCGCGTATTTTTCAAACATTGTTTGCTGGAGGTTGAAGACAGGTCTTCTGGGCTGGGCCTGGAGCATTTTTCTTATTTGCACCACATAATTGCTCATACACCCCCAAGGCCCATTTGCTTATTTCTTTGATTTTTTGACTTTTTTTCTTTTTTGGTTGACTTTGTTTATTTTTTCTCATGACATTAAAAATATAAAAATATTTTTTCTCACTATTTTTGATTTTGTTAGGCATTTATTTAATTTTCTTTTAGTTTATGCATAAATAGATATATATATATATATATATATATATATATATATATATATATATATATATATATATATATATATATATATATATATATATATATATATATATATATATATATATATATATATATATATATATATATATATATATATATATATATATATATATATATATATATATATATATATATATATATATATATATATATATATATATATATATATATATATATATATATATATATATTTTGTTTAAAATACTAAAAAAATAGTACAAATGCATTTCTATACATTTTTATTGTTGTTTTACTTTCTGAAAATATTTTATAGGAAAATTACTTTTTTTATTAAATATTAAATATTATTATTTTATATATATAATACATATTTAGAACTTAATACATAAATATATATATTTATTAATATACTTAGAATAAAATACCAAAAATATACATATTTTATTTTATTAATATTAAACACTAAAAAATCATTCTTTACAAATATATTTCTTTTCTTATTTTTATTTTTGTGTATAAATGATAAATATTGTATATATTAATAAATAATACATTTTGTTTAATAGAATTAGGGTTTTGCCCTAAATATAAAAAACTCCAAAAAATAATATCTTTTTATTTTCTTTTTATAAATAATACTTTTTTCATACATATAAAAAACCTTTTTTTGCATTCTTGCATATTTGTTCTATTTCTATTTTATTTATGCAATTAAATTATATTGTAAATATCCAAAGCAAATGATGTAATAGCTTAGACTCAATTTCTTGTCTAAATACCTCCCCATTTGAACATTTGTACCCCCCTCCCTATATTATTGTGTTGTAATAGCGTAGGAGTTTAAATTTCGCACTTTATCGCTTTCTAAGTATACAATGCTAGAATTAGGATTTATATGCGAATAAAATGAACAAAATAGTTATGACCTAATCTCAAGACAAACAAGCATGAAAATGGACACACAAATCACACTTGCACCCCCTAGGGTACTCCACCTTGTTGCCTTTCAAAATTGGGCCATATTGCATGTTAGGTCTCTTTGGGCAAAACAAACAAATTGAATGATCATAGTCCCTCGATAACACTTTTCAAAATATTGCCAAACAAATGATCAAGTCCCTTAAAGAAAATGCCCAAAGATACTTGGCACTGTTGCAATTATGGTCCAAATGATGACCCGCGCCTGTCCCTTTCACATCCTAACATGAGATTGTCCACCAAATACAATGGTGGAACAAACTTATGAAAAGGGTTAAAACATAGCAATAGTCTTTGAGAAATTTAGGAGTAGATAAACTCTTAGTTACTTGAATCAAACTTGCAAAAACAAAACACTTGCCTATTTTCTAAAACACACCTCACAACACTTTCAAAACAACTTTCAAAAACAAATGAAAACCTTTTCAAAAGACACACGTCTTTGTATACATCCCCACATGGATCATTACAAAGGTTGCCACCACATTGGTTTCTTTTCAAAACATTTTCAAACCCACACACACAAGCACCATTTAAAACAATTGAAAATGCAAGGCAAGTGATCTAAGCAAGTAACTAAGAGCCCATGGATAACCATGGATAGAAAGGGTGCTAATACCTTCCCTTTCTATAATCTACTCCCCGAACCCAAGAAAACATCTCAAAGGTTTTTGCTGTGCTTTTTAACCTTTCTTTAGGATAAAATAAAAAGTCGGTGGCGACTCTTGCTCAACCGAAACATTTGCGAAAACAAACGCAAAACCATAGTCAGTTCTCCCACCGTATCACACACAAAATGAGACACGTTTCTTGCTATTCCTTGTTTAACCCTTGGACCCTTTCTATGGTCTTTCCATCTTAACCTCTCTTACATCACAATATTACCACCTTGTCCTTATAATCTCTATCTCTTATTATTATTCTATTTAACTAATTAAAATAATTTCCACTAATTATTTTAATTATCCCAATTATCCTGAAAATACTCAATATCATCTTAATTCTCACTACCCCAGTATACACTACACAAAACATCATATCAAGCATCATATTTATCACAACATCACATATACTCCACAAATACTCATCATAAATCAATTTAATAATTAAATAAATAATCTAATTATTTTTGGGTGTTACACCTACTACCTCGAACGCCAAAAAGATGAAACAATATTACAGTTAAAGGCCAGAAAAGTCAGCATGCTCTGACAAACGATGAACACAACATTATCGACCATATGTGTGTGCTCAGGTACAAGCACAACAAATCAAACACAAACAAAAAGGAAAGTTTTCACTCTTTAACGAGCAGATTCTTAACCTGGTAGGTAAAACTCAAATGAGTTCCACCATTGTCGTACCATGATGGTAGAACACACAACTCGTGATGAGAAGTTCACGCCACAGAGATCAAATCCCAAACAAGACCTAAGCTCTACTCTCTACTCAGAAAGTAACCCAGGTCATTTGATCAGCTCCCCGCACTATCAAGTAAAAATACCATCAAGCAAAAACCATGAAAAACACTAGCAAAAATAGCAAGAATGAATGTGTCTAACTGAAGGGCATACAAACATGCAAAACTTAACAGTCACATGCAAAATATAAAAAGTTCAAATTAAGAAAAATGACCACGAGGGTCCCTACCGTCAAAATATTACAATAACTAGGGAAAATCCCATTATCCTGAAATTACAAAAAATACTAAGCCAAACTAACACAAAGGAAGAAAAGATAAATCTTGATCAGTCATTGGCCACGTGCTCATCACCAGTGAGCTCCCTCTCCCCGCCGTCTGCTTCCCCACCAAAGTCAAGGATCTAGGGGGCAACTATATGACCGTCAAAAATGTTGTTTAGAAAATCCAACCCCATCGGTTGGAAGTTTTAGCTCGGGATTCACAGCCTTAAGCTAGGCCACCACATTCGTGAAACCCATCTCAATGGCCTCTAGAAAGTCATGCTCAAGATCCTGGATGCAAGAAATTAGCTCGACACAACACTTCAGGGCCTTTAATTTGTCAAGATCGTCCTCAGAGGGCGCATCAACAGCCTTTAAAGTAGCAACTTTAGCCGAAAGGCTCTTCTTATCGGCAACATAGGTGACCGTCAAATTTTCCATATCCGCGATCAGGATGGCCATCATTGTTCTTTGCTCAACCATGTTGATAATGAGCCTGATCTGGATCTTGTACTGGTCCATATAATTATCAAATTTAGTTTTCGATTTGGCCAATTTCTCCTCAAGATCTGCAATGATCTTTCGCGCCCTTTTCAGTTCTTTGACAAAATAAGTCTCCTCGTTAGCATAGACCACCTCCATCTCCAAAATCCTCATCAAGGCAGAAGCATCCTGGGCCACGAGTTTCGTCTTTCCCATCGTGTTAAGTCCCTCAAGGAGCAATGATTACGCCCGTGGTACGGCCAGAGATGGACCCCCGTCGAAGAATCCCTATTTGAGAAGGCAAGAAGGCAGCTCAAACTTCTCCTCAACAGCATCCTCAGTAAGAGCTATCTGATTGGCATCCGTGCGGCTGCTTCTTAGTCGGGGTAGCCTGTTGATAAGTGCAAATTGTAGATATTTTTGTATATAAGTTTCGTTGCACTTATCTATACTTTTGTTAATATTCTTTGAATAATTCTCCGCTTTGTTTGTAAATATGTTTACTTTGCGAGTAGTTGTATTTTTATGTAAATAGTGTATTGTTTAATAGTTTTGGTCTATTTTATAGGTATTTGTCGCATATTTGAAGAATCGTGGAATAAGGTGTCAAAGGCACAACTCTGGATGCGTGTTTCCAGAATAAAAGACCAATTTTGGGACTTGTTGTCCAGGAGAGCCCGCTTTGCGCGCAGGAGGCCGCTAAGCACGAGTGGTGCTCAGTGCATTTTGTAGCGCGCTGTTTGCGTTTACTATTTTGACAGAACCAAAGTTTTGAATCCCACTTAGTGTGAATAGCACGCTTAGCGCGATTTAGGTGGGTTTGTTGTGTAAATATTATGCAGCCCGCTTAGCGCGCTGAGGCCTCTTAGCGCAGTCTACTGAGAATAGTTTTATAAAAGCAAATTTTAGTCATTTTCTAGGTTATGGTTTTTGGGGTATTTGTTCCCAAACTCCATCACCTTTATTCTTTGATATTTAGAGCTTAGAAAACAACATTTGTGGCTTGCAATTGGATGATCCGGGGTCGGGAGCTTGATGGATCGTGTTGACACCGCGGGAAATTTGGTTTTCTCTCATCTTCCTCTCTTTGTAACCATTATTTGTTGGATTTTGTATGTAACTTTACCTTGATTATATGTATATTTATTGCTCATGGTGTTGTATGAAACTTTCTTTACAAATATTTATTGATGTTTATCCTTTTTAGCTTGCTAAGAGTTTGGGTTTGAGATGTTGCAGAGATGGACAAATTGAATCCAGACTTAGGATGAATATCTACAAGGCTTAGATTCTAGAGATAGATTTATGCTTAGTAATAATTTAGGTATCGACTCTTAATGCCTTTGTGTTGTTTATGTTATGCTGAGAGATCATCGACATAGAGCGATACAGCTGATATTCACTCTGCGTTAGAGATGACCTCAGTGTGAGCGATACATGATGATATTGACGAGTAGTTAAGGTTAAGTGCAACTGGGTAGTAAGGTTAAGCATTTAATAGGGTAGACTAAATACAAACTCGATAGTTCTTTACTAATCGAAGAATGAAATTCTTTTTAAGTCTATAACTTTTAATTCCCGCCCTTACAAACAAACCCATTCTTTTCCCAAACTCATAAACACGAGAAATTGTCAAACGACAATTCAATAACAAATCTCTATAGACACGATAAATTCCCAGATAAAT
Source organism: Vicia faba (assembly GCA_948472305.1). Lineage (NCBI taxonomy): Eukaryota > Viridiplantae > Streptophyta > Magnoliopsida > Fabales > Fabaceae > Vicia > Vicia faba. The sequence continues at coordinate 1,162,623,837 of OX451736.1, forward strand.
ATTTCCAAAACTTTTGTTACTTTCCACTTTACCACTTCAACACCTGCTTTGATGGGGATTGTTCCCCAGTGTGCAAGGAGGATGAGGTCCCAGACCCATATTGTGGATGAGTTGACGCTCCGGTAAAGCGAGTCTTAATAACTTTCTTCGCTTGCTTCACCCAGTTTGCTACGACCAACTTCACTATGCGATCCTGAAGGCTCAAAATTCTCCCCGCGACAAAAACTAAGCACAATTTAGCAAACAAAATAATAAACACAAGTAGGATGAAAATAAATATAGCTACCTAAGAGTCATAAATCCTCCTTGACAATACCAAACTCAAGGAGCTCCTTGGTGTTAATGTATCGAGCCCCAAACACGGGCTCACCACGATCATCAACAATGGTTTCCCCCATCTTGGTTTCACACTGAGCTGGGACAAAACTATCAACGAACGCCACTAGTTTATCGTAGCTAGCTTAATCATTGTGCTCCAGTTGTTCTGCCCTCATAGTTTAATAGTTTGTGTCATGCTCAAAATGGTCGAAACTCCTGTGAAAAGGGAACTTCGGGACCTGTAAGTTCTCTAGTTTTAGGATTGGCATTAATTTTTATAAAACAAATAAGACATCAATATGTTAGATATGAGATGTTAACGTGCTAATAGGAACAAATTGAGCAAGAAGTTCTATCTTATGTTGAGACATGTTGAGATGAGAAGTTCTCATCATTTGGAATAATATGTCGTATAAGATGTCATATGAAGGAGCATATGACGTCGCGCCTGAGGTGAAGTGGATAGTTAGATTATGTTACGATTTAACTAATGTATAATATTCTGGAAATATTATGCAATCCTATGTGGCGCTGAATTAAAGGTCAAGAAGAATCAATTTAGAATATTGAAGATTATGCAGTTTCTAAATATGGAGATTATTTAGGAAACAAATTATTGAAGACCTAGTTTGTAGCATAAGTTTCTGTTGGTTTGTAACAACAGATGATATGTTATTGAAGGCCCAAATCTAGTTGGGATATAGGTTATAAATAGTAGTCTTTGTAACCTAAGATAGGTATCATCCGTGTTTTGAAAAGGTGTAATCATTAGGTTTGAGTTTGTAGTCACTCTCTATGAGAGTTGGTGTAAGTGAACCACTCGGGTTGTGAGATGGTCATTGTGTTCTGACTTAGAAGCTGTGAAGTAATAAGTTGAGTATTGTTCTTGGAGGAAGCTTCTAAGCAACTATAAGTTGTGTTCTTAGTTAAAAGTAAATTTGTAAACGGTGGACTTTAGCTTTAGGTCTTAGCTAGGTGTTGGTCATGGAAGCGTGTCTTCCTGTTTGTTCAGAATTGTTGTTGTCCAATCGCTTTCCGTGATTGATGAGGGATTAAGGAGGGCCTCATATCTAAGTGAGTCTTAGATAGAAGTATAGCACATGTAGTGATTAAGTGAGTAGATTGTAAACTAGTATGTTTGTTGTAGAGTTTATGAATTGATATTGTTGATAAGTGCAAATTGTAGCTATTTTTGTATATACTTTTTGTTGCACTTATCGACTATTTGTTATTAATATCATCGGATAAACCTGAATTTTGTGTAAATACGTTTAGTTTATGTTTATTTGTGTTTTGGCTTACATAGTGTACCGTTTGATGTTTTTCCATTCATTTTGTAGGTATTTTGTTGCATTTTGGAGCATCGAGGAATAAGGTGTCGAAGACACGACTTCAGATGCGCGTTTTTGAAATAAAAGACCAGTTTTGGGAAGTTTTATCTAGGAGAGCCCGCTTAACACACAGAAGGCCGTTAAGCGCGAGTGCGCTCAATGCATTTTATAGCTTGCTGCTTGCGTTTTGACATTTTGGCAGAAGCATTGTTTTGAACCCGGCTTAGCGCAGATATCGCGCTTAGCACTGTTTAGGGCGGTTTGATATGTAAAATAAAGAAGTCGTGCTTAGCGCGCCAGGCCCGCTTAGCGCAGTCTGTTGAGATTTATTTTATGACTTCATTTCATTTATTTGTTAAGTTATGGTTTTGGGGAAGTTTTTGCTCCCAACTCCATTAACCTCCAATTTTGTTAGGATTAGCTTAGATAACAACTATGGAGCTTGCATACGGATGATTCAGGGTGGATTGCTCTTCGATCGACTCTAAAAAACTAGTAGATTTGCGGTTCATTTCTCTTTTTCTTTATGTATTCTCTATTGGTTGGGTTTGTACATGTATTTACTTTGATCTTATGTATATTTGTCGCCCTTGGCGTTATATAAAACTTGCTTCACAAATCTTTGTCGATTGTTACCCTTGATTTTTGCTCTATGCTAGGGATTTGAGTTGTTATAGACATATACTGCTTAGATTCTTATCTAGGATGATTATCTAATAGTGTATGAATTCTAGATATAAATTTAGTATTGTTATTCACTTAAGGTGTTTGTGATTAATGCCTCTATGTTATTTGTATCGCTCTGAGAGATCGTCGATGCAAGCGAGCACAATTGACTTTTACGTTGTTGAGGTGGTTGAGAGATCGCTACCAAGGTGATGCAGTCAGCCTCTCATTTTGGGTTAGAAATGACTTAGGTTGTGTTTAACACATGATGACATTGATCAATATTGTAGGTTTAGTATAACAGGTCGATAGGTTTAAGTCTGTGAGAAGTAGTATATATGCATTCTTGATAAGTTATTCTCTTTTCCTTTTTATACATTTAGTTTTTGTTGATACTTTTCCTTTCAACCCATTTATCCCCAAACTTATTAACAAGATATTTTTCGAACGATATTTCAATACACTAATCTCTGTGGACATGATAAGATATAACCTATATCACCCAGTAAATTAATAACTTACTTTTTGCTTGCCGAATTACTGTATTAAGCAAAATGGCACCATCGTTGGGGATCGGTGTTTATTGTTTTGCATTGTGATAGTTTATTTGTTTTTGAGTTTTGTAATTAATATATATGTTGTATAGAATGTGTACATAAACTTGTCTATTTTTACTTGTATATGTTTTGTGTTTTCTTTCCATACTTGTGCATATATGTATTTTTCTTTGTTTTCACGTATTATTGTGAATTGTCTCGTTTTCGTAACGTTTGTTGTGTAGATGTTAGGATACTTTCTTTAGGTTTGTGCATTGTGACAATACCATGGTATGACAGGAGGAGGTTACTAGCTCGCACAATAAAGGCGTCGAGCTTATGACGTAAAACAAACATGTTTTGTTTGTATTCGTTTAGGTATGTGTTGACTTGTGTTTTAACAAGTTGAAATTGGACTTGTTTTAAATTCTCAAATTTTCACTTTTCAACTTGTTAATTCACTTTCACCCGTTAGTTTTGTTATGTCAATTTGTGTTTTTCCGCAAGCTTGTCGTGTTTAGCTTGAGGAAGTTTGTATGATGTAAATATTGTGTGTAGTTGAGATTGTGTAGGTGATTGTGGAGGGTGCTGCTGCACTGCTCTTGTTGTCCTATTTTTCTGCAACTGGTGTAGCGCGCTTAGCACACTTTGTGCCGCTTAGCGTGCCCTATTGTACAGAGCCAGTGAATTCTTTTTAATTGTTCGCTTGACTCTCCTTTTTCCCACTTCACCCAAGGTTTTATACTATAGTAATTAATAGTAATAATTTTAATTCTTTCTTTTGTTGTTTGGACTTAAAATTTTGTTAGATAGCTTGAAGTCGCATGTGGTGATTTTCCGATTTTAAGTGTTTCAACTTGCGGATGTATGGTAGTGATAGTTTTTGAAGTTGGTACTCTCCAGGTACTTATTTATCGCTTTCTATAACATAACATGTTTAGGAAACTTTTCATTTGTAAAATTACCATGTCATTCATTCTTTTTGCATTACTTGCTCATGACTTGAATCACTTTAGTTCCCTTTTTACTCATAAATGTGAGGAAGCTTTTCATTGTTCATATATGTTGGAGACCACAATTCTTATTTTAACTGGATTTTATTATGTTTAATCTTTCGTTTGTGTTGATTGTATAAAAGCTTGAACATGATCAAAGCATTTTTTTGTTTGATTTTGAGCATAACTACATTGGCCAAATAGTCAATTCACCTTGTGAGTGTGTGATTACTAGTATCCCCTTTTAACTCTTTTTGTCGATATCCATGTTGTTTTTTCTAAATGCTTATCTATGAGTGTTTGGTTCATCTTTTTGTATGGATATTGATTCTTTGTTTTCTTGAACCCTCAACTATAATTTATGGTTTGAATTTTTACCTTGCCTTAGAAAGTAGGGAGTATTCACATTATGATATGGTTGAAGTCAAGTTAGGGAGAGAAATGTTTATGTGCTTGTGTGTATTACTATGAGGTTGAGAAAGAAAGAAAAAAGAAAAAGAAAAAAGTGAAAAATAAAGAAAAGAAAAAGAAAGAAAAAAGAGAAAAGTTTTGAAAAACAAAAACAAAAAGAGTATGGAATAATATTGTGTTAATAAGTGATGTGTGTTGGTTTGAAATTTGGAATAAAGAAGAAGTTTGATTGAAATTATTTTTGCTTGAGTCTTTGTGAGTTTATCACTCCCTTAGGTTAAGGTATGTTTTTATTTCGATTAGCTATAAAACTTATCCCTTGTTTGTTAGTCAAGCCACATTACAACCTTAAAAAGCCCTTGTGATTCTTGCCTTTGTATTTTCAATATGAGTTTTTCTATGAATGCATAATCTAGTCTATTATTTGCAAGATTGTGGATGAGTGTTTTTTGTCCCTCACCTTTGCATGTTCTTTATCTACCGATGAATTTTTACTATGTCTGATTCATGATTGAACTTGTTTTGTTTTAGAATGTTTAGTATGATTCTTGTACTTAGGATTCATTTCGTTTACATATTGTCGTTGTAGGAGTGTGGTAAGTATTTACCTTGTGTGTGCGTTTTTGTTTGAACCATACATTTGTTTTCCGTTTTAAAACTTGTTGATTCATGATATTTTGGTTGATTACTTTTGGTTCTTTAAGTTGTTTGGCCTTGTTTGAGGACAAACACGTTCAAGTTGGGGAGAGTTTGATAAGTGAAAATTATATCTATTTTTGTATATACTTTTTGTTGCACTTATCGACTCTTTGTTGTTAATATCGTTGAATAAACCCAACTTTTGTGTAAATACGTTTAGTTTGTGTTTATTTGTGTTTTTGTGTACATAGTGTACCATTTGATGTTTTTCCATTCATTTTGTAGTTATTTGTTGCATTTTGGAGCATCGAGGAATAAGGTGTCGAAGGCACGGCTCGGGATGCGCATTTTCAGAATAAAAGACCTGTTTTGGGAAGTTCTGTCCAGGAGAGTCCGCTTAGCCCATAGGAGGACGCTAAGTGCAATTACGCTCAGTGTATTTTATAGTGCGCTGCTTGTGTTTTGACATTTTGGCAGAAGCATTATTTTGAATCCTTCTTAGCACGAATATCGCGATTAGAGCGGAAGTTGTGCTTAGCATGGTTTAAGGCAGTTTGATGTGTAAAATAGAGAAGTCGCGCTTAGCGCACTAGGCCCGCTTAGCGCGAAATGTTGAGATTTATTTTTTAACTTCATTTCATTCATTTGGTAGGTTATGGTTTTGGGTAATTTTTTGCTCCCAACTCTATCAACCTCCAATTTTGTTAGGATTAGCTTAGATAACAACTATAGAGCTTACATACAGATGATTCGGGGTGGATTACTCTTCGATCGACTCTAACAAATCGGTAGATTTGCAGTTCATTTCTCTTTTTCTCTATGTATTCTATATTGGTTGGGTTTGTACATTTATTTACTTTTCTCTTATATATATTTTTCGCCCTTGGCGTTATATAAAACTTTATAAATCTTTGTCGATTGTTATCCTTGATTTTTTCTATGTGCAAGGGATTTGAGTTTCTATAGACATATACTGCTTAGATTCTTATCTTGGATGATTATCTAATAGTGTCTGAATTCTAAATATAGATTTAATGTTGTTATTCACTTAGGGTGTATGTGATTAATGTCTCTGTGTTGTTTGTGTCGCTCTGAGAGATCATCGATGCAAGCGAGCATGATTGACTTCTGTGTTGTTGAGGTGGTTGAGAGGTCACTACCGAAGTGATGCAGTCTTCCTCTCAATTTGGGTTATAAATGACTTAGGTTGTGTTTGACAGGTGATGCCATTGATGAATATTGTAGGTTTAGTATAACAACTCGATATGTTTAAGTCTGAGAAATAGTATATATGCATGCTTGATAAGTTATTTTTTTTTATACATTTATTTTCTGTTGATACTTTTCTTTTCAACCCATTTATCCCCAAACTCATTAACAAGAGATTTATCTAACGACATTTCAATACACCAATCTCCGTGGACACGATACAATATAATCTATATCACTTGGTAAATTAATAACTTACTTTTTGCTTGCCGCTTTACCGCATGTAGCTACTGTCATAGTGGACTTGTCACTGGCTCAGTATGCCCCCAAAGTAGGAGAATTGCTCTGATCTGGGTTAACAATTCTGGTGTATTATTTATGCTTTTCAGTACTATTTTCAATGTTTATAGCTTTCCTGTGTTGTTATGTTCATATCAGATGTCGCGGCATCCTATAGGACATCTGAGTTCTGTTATACCATAATTTCAATTGGTACCAGAGAAGGCATCTTGTTCTGTTTCTGGGTGAGATCCCAGGGGATACTTTATGGTTTATGAGCAAGGTAGAAGGTTATTACTGAAAAGTTGTTTGAACTTGGAAAGTTCATATTATGTTTGAACGGTCCCTAGAAGTGAAGGATGGATTGTTCATGACAGGATGTGTATTGGACCTGTCTGTGTTATTTTCAGGCGTGTAGCTTTGTTGGCAAGCTACTGTGTTGAGGGTTTGATTTATTTTCAAACCTAAGTTAACTTATTGCACCCGAAGCATGGTGTGTTTGTGCAAAGATTTATGTTCTGCCTGAAGGTTGTTGAGGAGTTTTCTGGTTTATGTTCCGCTGCATATATATATATATATATATATATATATATATATATATATATATATATATATATATATATATATATATATATATATATATATATATATATATATATATATATATATATATATATATATATATATATATATATATATATATATATATATATATAATGGAAAACTCCTTGTGGTTTGGTGTGTTGAGGCTGTAACACATCATTCTCCTCTAAAGGTGTATCCCATGGTGTGGTGATGTTTGAGGAGAGGTTTGACTAGCTTGTTAGAGTTGCCAAAGATACTTGAGGTTAATCCCAAGTTCACTCATAAAGGTACTCTTATATGAGTTTGTTGAAGAGAGATCTGGTAGAGGCAATTTATTTTTGCTTCCAACCCTAAAAGGCCAATCTCCAGGATTTGATAGAGGATCTCTTGGTGCGTTCCTTATGAAGGGAACTGATGTCCTACAAGATGTTGGAACATCAAACCAACAGATTATGCATAATCTTGTTGGATAAAGGTATGGCATAATAGATGATTAGGTGCTGAAGAAATGTGTTTTGATCACTTATGTATAGAATTTACTCCTGATCTAGAAAAGGAGGCATATGTGTTTTGTGTCTATAAAGTTTCTTTGCTAGAAACATGTCTTAGATAAGTATGTTGGTTAGGACACAATCAACATATTTGGCACTCATTATATTAATTTATCTGATCTAAGTGAGTAGGAGTGCAAAGTTGTGCTTTGTTATCTTGTGTAGGCTTGATAAAAGTATCTCATCCAGATCCTTTATGTGTGGAGGTCAAGCTTAGATGTCAAGTACATTTTCTCTAACATCACGAAGATCCTTCTGATCAACGGAGATAGATTTATGGAAGTCTTGTTTATGTCCATGGAACATATTCTGTTTAGAGAGGAGTTATTGACATGTACCAACCACAGGATGTGCAACTATTGGAAGGGAGGACGTATGATTGTCAAGAAATTCTTAGTAGTTAATAAGGGGGAGTCCTTAATCTGAAGCTAGAAGATCTTAAAGAAATGTCAGACATAATGTCTTGACATCCTTGGTTTGAGAATTTATTTTTATCAATATAACTGGTGTTGTTTCTTATTAATAGGATAGAAGTTGTTTACTCTAACTTGACATCTCTTGTCAAGTCTATCAGAGCATGGAAACTTTTTTCTACTATAATGGAAAAGTCATCCAAGGAATGTATGCATTGGAGTTTTTTCAACCTGAGTTAAGTGGTTGATTGTCATCTGCACTGTTGAAATGTCATCTAGTTCACCTAAGATAGGCATTTTAGTTGTTTGAAGCAAGGAGGAGTTATTAGTTTTGGGACCAAAGGATTATGGTTCCCTGGTATCTATGGAAAGTTCCTCTCTCTGCTAGGGTTCATTTATGTGGTGCCCTCACATAATGGAACATATGTTTTGCAAGGATTGAAGGGAATCCATGTGTGTTGGAGAAGCAGACTTATTCTGAACACTATATTTCATTATGACCGATAAATGCCATTATTGTTGAAGTCTGCTCCTAAGACCTATTAGAGGGAATCTCCTCTTTAGATGTAGAAGAATGACATCCAACTCCTTATAAGAAGAAATATTCTTGAGGTGTGTATGCTCTACATGTATTGGTATGAGTTTGAAGGTTGATCAACTACTGATGGTTAATCCTCTTGTATCCCTTGAAAGAGTTATGGATTACTATGGTGTCTCCAGACCATAGTTAATGGTGAAATCCATGTGTTTGAGGCTGATGTCGTATTTGATGTTGGAATATCGTCTCAAAGTGTGTTTTATTCCTTCAGCCAAGGAAGTTGTTGTTGTCCATAGTGGAGTTTAAGGTCAAACCACTGACCTAATCTATAATATTTTATGGTGTGAATGAATGTCATCAGCTGGTGCCAGACGTATGCATAAAAAAGATGTTAGACCAAATGTCATACCTTGTGTGAGAAGGTAATCTTATCTGACCTATAATGAATACTTTGATGGGATTTTTTTTTATCCTCTAAGGAATTTGTGCATGAGATTGATGGTGAATACTTTGATGGGAAACTAAGTATTTATCTGAGGAGTTATGTAATTCTGCATTATGAAAATTGTGTTTTAGAGAGTATGTGAGAGTTTATTTCTTTCTATAGCATTCAGGTGTTTGGTATAACTTGAGGAAGTTGCACCAACTGTGTGTTCTGTTGGGAGCTTCATAAAGGATTTATATGCATAATGAGTCCTTTGAATTGATTTAAGAACCAAAGTGATTGGGTTCTATATTACGAAGCTGATGTCCCAAATGATGTTATAACATCATGATCATTGATGGCTGTTTTGTTTTTATTGCTTGGGATTGTGCATGTGGAGTTGGAAGCTCATGCGGATTAGAATGTGGAGAATCTAATCCTGTCTATAGTAGTATACTTGGTGAATGCATGACTACTTTGTTGAAGATTCCATAAGTATCAGTAACTACTAGTGGATGTAAGGGGAGAAGACTGCTGACAGATACTGAGGTCTGAGCAGAGTGTTTTGAGGGGGTGTTTTTCTTCTGCTACAAGTCACTCCGGATGAGTGTTGATAATCTGGATCTTAATAAAGATTTTAAGCAAACTAAGAAGTTTTGAAAATTATGAGTGACTTCACACCTAGTATGCATGACATCTTTCTTATTCAAAAGATAATGATACATAGTGTGGTTATGAAAGGACAGTAATCAGACGTGTCCTTGTGTTGTGAAGAAGCCATAGTGTTTGGATGTATTCTCAAGGAGTGAGAGTATCTAACTCTGGTTTTACTCTACTGAGGGAGTCGGGGTTCAGTATATGCGGTAAATGTTGTCCTTTAATATGAAAGTATGAAGTCTTCCATGTGATTTCATCTAGTGCTCAAGTTTTCATCTTCAACTGGATCATTTGTTATTCATGACAAAGGGAGTCATGCATTTGTCTGTGGATTGTTGCTGCAATGGTACAAATATTGTTTGTGTGTTGTTCAAACTTGTGGAGATCTTATACCTCTTATAAGGGTGTGATTTCAGATAACATGTTGTGACATTATGAAGTTATTGGTGATCTTGACAAGGCATGGTTGGTTTTAGCCATGTGAAGCCAGGTGTTTAAATCAGTAATTCACATATCTCTCTAGTGCTTAAATGGTTATGTCTGAGAGAATTTATTTTTTCCTACAAATTTTGTGAAGGACTCTCTAAGGGTCTTTATTATTGAGAGATGTCACAAATGTGATATTTTGATGTCGTGGTGTGTCATTAAGTCTAAGTGAAAGGAGAACGCTTAGAATCCAGTGGAAGATAGTGTGGTTGAAGATGTGTTGGTCAATGTGCCAGCAAAGAAGACAATGTTTGACTGGATGTCATGATAATATTCAGGACATGGTTCCTGTATAATCAACAAAGAAGTTTTGGTGGACAGTTTGATCAAACACGTGTCAGAAGGTGTGTTTGACTATGCATGTGCATGTATTGGGACTAGTTCTTATCAGTATAAATAGTCTAGAACTAATAAAAGTCGTTGAAAGCTGTCTTGGACTATGAACATTAATTTTAGCAGTTTTCTCCTCAAATAACATTTTTTGACCAAGATCATTCTTGTATTCAAAGATCGTTAATTCCTGAGTAACTGCTCAACTATTTATAGAGAGTTCTCCTGTCCTCTTTCACCATATGACTGTTCATCATCATAATGGGTTTTATTCGGATTTGGGAAAGTTGCGCCTGGGTCTGTTATTGTGAAGGCTTCCTTTGCCAAGTTTTGGCTAAAAAGGTGGAGAAATGTGATGATCAAAGTTCTCAAGGTGCTTGGCTGATTAATATGGAGGCTGCATTTACATATATGTCACAAAGATGCCAGATAAGAAGTTGTATCCTGTGTATGGTGCATTCTTTTGTGACTTATGATCTGAGTTATGAACGTAGCTGTGATCTGTGTTCTGAGTTATTAGGAGTGGTGGTTGTTTTGTCTAGGACGACTGGTGGTTGTTGATCAAAAAGTGGATAAGTAATCTCTTATGCCACCATTGGTCTTCTGTGATAAGGAATGGTTCCTGGTTTAAGGGGGAGTGTCAGTTATCTTCTTCCTCATGTACACCAAATGACTTCAGGACTTTATAATCCTTTTTCTTAAAGGTGTTGTTCTTTGGTGATTGTTTTGGTACTATAATGAAGCTTATTCAAAATGCTGCAAAGAAGATGTCGAACAAGATGTCCTGACATCTTATCTGAAGACTGACTCCATGGTGTTGTACTGCTGAGTTCAGTAGTTGCTGAAGACTACTATTGAAGGATTGTTTTTCTTATTGCAGTAATACTGGATTGTAATTTTATTTATTTTTTTTAGCCAAAATTTGCCAAAGGGAGAGATTGCAAGTTCTCTAATTTTATGATTAGTATTAATTTTTGTAAAACAAATAAGAAAATAATATGTTAGATAGGAAATGTTAACTTGCTAACATGAACATGTTGAGCAAGAAGTCCTATCTTATGTTGAGACATGTTGAGATGAGAAGTTCTCATCATTTGGAACAACATGTCGTATAAGATGTCATATGAAGGAGCATACGACATCGCGCCTGAGCTGAAGTGGACAATTAGATTCTGTTATAATTTAACCGATACAGAATATTTTAGGATTATTATGCAATCCTATGTGGCACTGAATTAAAGGTCAAGAAGAATCAATTTAGAATATTGAAGATTATGCAGTTTTTAAATATGGAGATTATTTAGGAAACCAATGATTGAAGACCTTGTTTATAGTAGAAGTTTCTGCTGGTTTGTAACAGTTGATAAGCTGTGATTGAAGGCCCAAGTTTAGTTGGGATATATGTTATAAATAGTAGTATTTGTAACCTAAGAAAGGTATAAATCATGTTTTGAAAAGATGTAATCATTAGGGCTGAGTTTGTAGCCACTCTCTAGGAGAGTTGGTGTAAGTGAACCACTCGGGTTGTGAGATGGTCATGTGTTCTCACTCAGAAGCTGTGAATTAATGAGTTGAGTATTGTTCTTGGAGGAAGCTTGTAAGCAACTCCAAGTTGTATTCTTAGTTAGAAGTAAAATTTTAAACGGTGGAGTTTAGCTTTAGGTCTTGACTAGGTATTGTCATGGAAGTGTATCTTCCTGTTTGTTCAGAATTGTTGTTGTCCAATCGATGTCTGTGATTAATGAGGGATTGAGGAGGGCCTCATATCTAGGTGAGTCTTAGATAGAAGTATAGCATAGGTAATGATTAAGTGAGTAGGATGTAAACTGATATGTTTGCTGTAGGGTCTATGAATTGATATTATCATGGTAGACTTGTCCTTGGCTTGGTATGCCCCTAGAGTGGGAGAGTTGCTCCGAACTGAGTTAATAATTCTGGTGTGTTGTTTATGCTTTTTAGTACTATTTTCAATGTTTATACCTTGCATGTGTTGTTATGTTCAGATCAGATGTCTAGACATCCTATAGGACATCTGAGTTCTGTTATACCATAATTGCAGGACCAATTTCCTCCTTTCCTTTCCGCGCTCAATGTAAAGGGGATGCCCGTCCGACCCAACTATGGCCACTTGGTTAAACACAAAGCAGATGGCTGCCGAAGACACGGGTTGGATGAGGTAGTACATGTCCTTGAAAATGCAGACCCGAATCTGAGAACGCCTTGAATAGCCTCCTCGACTGCTTCAGTGAAACCCAATTATGTTACCCCTTTGAAGATTGCAGCTGAAGGTGGAAACAACAAAAAAAACAATGGAATATTAGCACCAATTTCAAAGTACCGACAAACCATATCGAATACCCAGATAAAGGAGATCAATTTCGGATGAAGTTGAGAGGGCGCCAACTCTAGATGATTAAATATGCCCACTTGGAAATCACAAAAAGGCGTTTACAAACCCAGCTCTCTAAAACAATACTCGTACATCACGAAGTGATTCCTCGCAAATACCGAGCATACTCGCTGGTCGGGTTCGGGCTGTATGACCGCCCAGTTTCCATCGGATTCCACACGACTAGCACCCTCCCTCGTGAAGGTAAAATCTTCTTTCGAGTTGAGAGAAAAATGTGAAGCCAGTTCTCGGGGCTCCTCCCCGACCCAAGTCAAGTCGGGAACAATGGTCGTATCACTATCTTCGTCATTATGGGCCATTTTAACCTGAAAAGCAGAGGAAAACAGTGAATTTGATGATCAAATCAAATCCACCCTTCCAACACAAATCAAGTGAAAGGGCGCAGGAGGCGCCAGGATAACGACCTTGGCCAAAGCCCTTAACCGACAACGACGAAGTCGGGGAGACACCCCCACGACCAACACTTTGGTAAAAGGGGCTAAAGACTCAACAACAGAGTCGAACATCAGACCTCGCGTGGAAGAAACTCCCCGACATGTGGGATATGAACACCAGATGAAGCTCATTGGAAACTTCATGAGATTCATCAGAAAACGCATAAGATACATCGAAAAGTTCATTAGGTTTATCACGAAACATATATTCTTCACGACGACCTCCATGGGCACCACCAGCACTAGCTCTACTGACCGCCCTAAATAGAGCCCGAGTGCCCTCCAGAGAGGATTACAAGGAGGCCTACATTTGGAAAATGGCTTAGCCACCGCCAAACACCAACAAACTCGCCGGACCTAAGCCTAAAAAGCTCACCTAACCAGCATTATGACTAGAATTTTGACTACTCTGAACGTACAGTTCAAGAGAGAGCTAAGGAACTTACTTAATTAACGTCGAGAAAATGTTAGTTGAAAGTGTTTCGACAACAACAACAATGGCGGTGGAATCCTCAAGAGTCGAGAGCAAGTGAAGAAGAGAATTGGGAAAAATTTGCAAATGATCTCTTTCTTCCCCTATTTATAAAAATCCACTCCCAAGGCACGGGGACGTGTGCCTACGACTAAGGAAGTATATCACTAGTAACCATAGTCTAGAAAGCCATCATTATGCATGCGACGCGACGCGTGGCCCTAGGGACATGATATGTCACTTTTCAAAATTCCACCAGTCTCCCGTCTCCTCGAACGATAAACATCCTTCGTCGAGCGCGAATGGAAAACTCCTACATTCTCACGCGAGCACGGCCTCAGAGAAAAACTTGAAGTAAATCCACGAGCCATTGGGAAAACTGCGTGCAAAGCTAAATGCTCCCCATTGGCTTAAACCGACCAAGATCCTGGAACGAAGCTTCCCCGTCTTTCAATTGTCGGACATGAATAGAGCGCTTTCCTCCTCGAAACATGGGCTGATTTTAAGTAATTACTCTTGTACCCAGAAGCAACGACTTGGGGGCTTCTGTTCTGGACTGGGCCAACAACTATGCATGGCCCAATCCACTATTGTTCTAGGAAGACTCAAAAGCATTGACCCGATCAACCTAGGACTAGCAAAGGGTATGTTTCCCTTCTTTCCGACAGTTATGGCCGCGTGGTCGGTTGATCCTAGGCTCACCAAGACCACGACTACCCTCGACTATGGCTCTGCCCGAGATAACGGCTAGTTTTGGGCAACTTTGTCCTAGATAACAGCTAGTTTCGAGCACCTCTTCCCAGGATAACGAGCACAAGCTGCTCGTTCTTGCTTTCATGTAGAAATCATGGAAGTTGCCTATTTTAGGCCTAATATACAGGCCAAAAACAGGAACCAATGGTGAAGCGTCGGGGGCATTATATAAACCTCCACACTTATGAGAGTTAGGTATTCGATATTCAATCCTAAAACCATTTTCTCTCTCAAGTATCTCTTTGCACTATTACTTACTTGAGCGTCGAAGTGCCTTGCAGGTACACTCTCTCCTCCGTGATTCCAGCATTACAGGCGCAAATATCGGTCCATTACAGGTTCTGATCATTGGTAAGATTAGTAAGAGAATGAGAAGTGAAATTTGAATGGAAAGGGATTTGAATATATGTGAAGTGACATGTTTTCCTCTTTAAGGGAGATAGTTGATAACTGCATGCATGTGGAATGATATAGGATGCGGTTAGATGTTAGATTGATTTGGAATATTAGTATGACATTTCTCATGAGGGATTACCTACGACGCAAAGGAAAAATGGGTATACATGCTTTGCATTCAACAACTTTGTTACTTCGTTTGAATCTTGCAGACAACCCAAAACAAATATCTTATTTGACGTAGTGTTCTTTCCCTTAGAACACCCACGTTAGTGTAAATAGTTATTTTTGTTAGTACTAGTATTGCTATAAACATTAAGCATGAGTAAAATGTTAGGTTAACAATTTCCACTTAATTTTAACTAATTTTAATATTCTCATGACCTTCGTGAACTTTTACACATTAAACATGAGTAAATTGTTAACTTAGTGAATTTTCACTTAAAAAAGACTTGTTTATCTCATATTTAATTGTTTTTTATTCGAGTAACTCTCCGGCTAAAGATAATTCTTTTGACAAAAATTTGATTGCTTATTGTGTTTGGAAAACAATTTAGTTAGTTTAAGGTGTAAATAAAGTCTAATTCATCTATTTTTTAATTAAAAAAAGAATATATATTAGTTCAAAAAACAACTATACAGTATTAGTCAATTGCTCAAATTCAACCCACAACAAAAACAAATAACCTATAGCATCATTTTCGCTAGATGCACTCTAATCTTTTTATTACCCCATCCCCATAAATTATATTTACACCTCAAAAATCCTAATCATTACAATAATAAACCAACAATGACTAAAAGGGATCACTAGTCATTTTTAATTGGGTATACATCAAAAAAGAAAAGTTATTTTCTTAATTTCCCTCCTTCTATAAATATGTCGACAATCAAATCACCATAGTCGACAATCGACATATTTTTTGTTTTGGCAACATAGTCCTCATGTTCATTCATTCAAGTCATTAGATCCTAATGGAAGAGATAGTAACACGTAGCATGGTACAACATGGTCGACTAGTTTTTGATTCTTTTTGCATTATTTCCATTTGGACCCACCAAGTGTGTGTCAACTTCAATTTTCCCAAAAAAATATCTAGTTAATTATATTCTCTTTATATAGATTCTCTCCCTCCAATCTTCAATTGCAATCAGAAACAAAATAACTCACTAGTAAAAAAAAACAAGAGAAACAACAAAAGAAAAAATGGCTCTTACACTTCGTTCTTCAATTTGTGTCATTAGTAAAAGAGAAACAAGAGTCTTAAAATCTGTTGATGATTTCTCTGCCAACAAAGTTTCTTGTTCAAAAAGCAAACCATCTTTTGGCCACAACAAGCTCATAACAAAGAGTTCAATGCAAGAAACACATTTCACAACGGAAAACAACAACTCTGCAGTAAAGAAAACCAACAAATGGGAGAAGATTCACACGCCGTCGGTGACACATAACCACGACGCTGATTCGAATAGTGTACCGGTGTTTGTGATGCTGCCGTTAGACACAGTGACAATGGGAGGACATTTGAATAAAGCAAGAGCAATGAATGCTAGTTTGATGGCATTGAAAAGTGCGGGAGTTGAAGGAGTAATGGTTGATGCTTGGTGGGGTTTGGTTGAAAAAGATGGTCCTATGAAGTATAATTGGGAAGCTTATGTTGAGCTTGTGCAGATGGTACAAAAACATGGTTTGAAGCTTCAGATTGTTATGTCTTTTCATCAATGTGGTGGAAATGTTGGTGACTCTTGCAGGTATAGAAATATCATATTATCCAATTACCTAATAACCATTTTACAACTGTCTTTCAAGAAATTCGCAATGAGGACTTAGAGCAAGCACTTTGAGTTAAATCCGAGACTAAATTTTGTTTTGATTCAATTTTATAGCATTCCTCTACCACCGTGGGTGCTAGAAGAAATCAAGAACAACCCTGAGCTGGTTTATACGGACAAATTAGGGAGGAGGAATCCTGAATACATATCATTGGGCTGTGATTCGGTGCCTGTGCTAGCAGGAAGAACTCCACTTCAGGTCTACTCTGATTATATGAGAAGCTTCCGTGACAGATTCACAGATTATTTGGGCAATGTTATCATTGTAAGTATTTCACTAACTTTGCTTCAATTTTGTGGTTACTTGGTAATTAAGATTATTTATTGTGATGTAAAAAGTTCTAATTATGACCAAAATCATTTTCAGGAAATTCAAGTGGGACTTGGTCCTTGTGGTGAGCTGAGATATCCATCTTATCCTGAAACTGATGGAACATGGAAGTTTCCAGGAATTGGAGAATTCCAATGCTATGACAAGGTACAAAATTGAAAAAGAGATCATTAATTTAATTTTTCAAATGAGTAGCGGCGCAACTTGTTGTCCGTTCTTTTTATATAATCTTGATTTTAAATGAGAATCAAAGAAGAATATTAAAAGTATTTTTGGAAACAATTAAACTAAAATGACTTATTTGTGATACAGTATATGAGATCTTCGTTGGAAGCATCTGCAGCAGCAATTGGGAAGAAAGAATGGGGAACAAGTGGACCTCATGATTCAGGTCAATACAATCAATATCCAGAAGATACCGGATTTTTCAAAAGAGAAGGGACATGGAACACAGAATATGGAGACTTTTTCCTTGATTGGTACTCAAGCAAACTTGTTGAGCACGGCGAAAAGATTCTCGTATCAGCCAAAAGCGTATTTCAAACGACCGGTGCAAAACTATCTGCCAAAATAGCTGGAATTCATTGGCATTACAATGCAAGATCACATGCAACTGAATTAACAGCAGGTTACTATAACACAAGGTTCCATGATGGTTACTTACCAATAGCACAAATGCTAGCAAAACATGGAGTTATATTGAATTTCACATGCATGGAAATGAAGGATAGGGAACAACCTGATCATGCGAATTGTTCGCCGGAAGGATTGGTTAATCAAGTGAGGATGGCAACAAAGATTGCCGGTGGTGAACTTGCTGGTGAGAATGCATTAGAGAGATATGATTCAAGTGCTTATGGTCAAGTTTTGTCAACAAGTGGATTAAGTGCTTTTACTTATTTGAGAATAAATAAGAGGTTGCTTGAAGGTGAAAACTGGAGGCAGTTTGTGGATTTTGTTCTGAGTATGTCTGATGGTGGTAAGCATAGGCTTTCAGAAGCTGATTCTTATGGGACTGATCTTTATGTTGGACATATCAAAGGTATTAAGGAGAGTGATGTTATAATAGAGATTGCTCTTGTGTGAAACATTGTACACAGATTTCATCAGTTGATGGGTCATGTGTTGGGTTTTCCTAATGCACCTTACTGCCAACATTATTGAGATTGGTGTGTAGATGGAGTATTAGCTTATGTTTATGCAAGATGTTTTGAATCACTGCCTCAACACACCAAGACAAATCAGTTACACTAAAAAATAAATATCATTTTTCTTTGTTCTGCATCATTTGACTTTGTTTTTGTTCTGTTATTAAAATGTTTTAATGAAGTAAACTATGTCAAAACTTAAGTATAAGAATGAGATATAGGTGTACCTTAGAGAACTGAATTCACCCCAGCAAGCTGCTTCTGAAACCATGGTGAGAGGAATGTGTGGATAGCAACTTGATCCTATCAAGCAAATTCCAAATTTTTAGAAAACCACCTTCCAAGAGGATGTTGTTCCTGCAACTCCAAATGATCCAACATTTTTAGAATTTCATACATTACATAATGGGCGTTCTCATTACATAATGTTTAGCCTTAACATGTACAATTTTTGTCTGGATTGGCTAACAAAATTGGCTCGTGTTTTCTTGTTATATGGCTGAACTTTGGGAAATCAAGGTGCAATCATATGTAAAATTGTTTTGTACATATCATACATTATATTATGGGTGATATATGAGTACTAATAATTATTCTAAATAGATACACATTTTGTTTATGCTATATATTCTTTAGATAATCATGTTATGAGTTATACATTTACTTTCAATGTTACTGAATTGTACACTGTCCTGTTCAGAGAGAACAATGATTATAAACAATGGTATTGGACCATTAGATTTGCTTCGAACTAACTAAATTCAATCCACCACTAGTACAGATATTTACATGTATTCGTATTTCGGGGAAAATTACACAAATAATCATATTTTAGAAAATCCCACAATGGAGGAGTCAACTGAGTTGATGCATACACCTAAAATTAAGGAGGAGGCGCCAAGTGAGATGGCGCCTAGGTGCAACATGTTTGCCCTAAGCCATCTCAGATGGCGCCTAAGTGCAATTGAAGTGCAATTTTTTTTACTTTCTATTTTAAATACGAGACAATAAGTAAACGATATAATTTCACGAAACTTTAACTTTTCATTAACAAAAAACAATTACATAATGAAAAAATAACATACATATTAATTAGTGGTCCTTCGGAACTCGGTAACGACTCGTGGTTCCGCATCCGCGTCCTCGCCTATCTTGGGGTGAGTTTCGTCGATTTTTCTGCTACGGTTGGATCGATGGCCCAGCGAAGTCAATGCGTTCAGGATCTATGAAATCGGTCAGATCACCATATCTGGAAGATCTGCTTTGGTACAGTCGGTTACCCTTGCCCTCAAAGTTTGGTCAAAGTTTGGTCGTCTTGGTGGGGGGTGGGGTTCCATGGATGGTCTATAGCACTGATCGTCTGAGTAAGGGGTAAAAAGGAAATGAATCTTGGGGTGTTTGGTATTGCGACTGTTGGGTGCTATGGTGATGTGGTGGTTGATGGTAAGTTGGGTCGGTTGGGTCATATTCTTCAGAAAATCTCAGATCAGGGCTAAGGTGAGATGATGAGGGGCCCATATTGAGATATGGAGAAGACTGTAATTGTGTGTGGGACATGTGGGTGTATTGGTATTGTGATTGAGATTGTGGTCGAGTGTGGGGCATATGGGGTATTGATATTGAGGTGGTGATTGTGGTTGGGTGTGAGGCATATGAGTGTATTCGTATTGAGGTGGTGATTAGGGTTGTGTGGTTATGGATCTGTATCGTCGAGGTGGTTGGTGGGAGGTCGATGTGTGTTGGGTTTGTTGGGGATTTGAGGTTTGTGTCCATTGTGTTCGTGGGTCAACCAAATACCTTGGATGAGACACGTGCATTTCTGGGTTACTAACCGATCTGTACCAATTAAAATATTGATCCGTGTGTTGCATATTATTTTGGTTGAGGAAAACAGAGAATTGCAAGACATGTTGGTGACGTCTATGTCACATCTTACATCATTCTGGAGCAAACTCTTTCCAATTAGTAAGACCCCATTGGGCGTCGACCCTTTTGAGATGTCAGGGAGACAAACAAGTAAGATCACATGATATCTCTTGATGCATTCCAAACTGCATCTTGACACAGTCGTTGTGGTGCATCTCCACAATGTTGAACCATATGATTGCAGTCCAAACTGCTGCATCCCCGGGGTTTGGTTCATGGTCCAAACTCAAATACGGTCTTCAGATAAACTGTTGATAAAATTAAATCAGCATAATAAAAACGTAAAAAATAAATAATTTAAAAGTAGAAAAGTTTAAAGGTACCACGTACATCATCCGAGTCAAGGTGATCCAATAGATTACGATATAGAACAACATTGAATCTTGGATTCTTGCCGTAATCCATACCCGTCACGTAGTACCTAAAAGAATTGTAAAATAGTTTATTTTAAACATATATTTGGCAAAAGAATGAATAATAAATGATTTAAGTTCTTGACTTACTTTATTGTATATGCGAAAATGAAGCGTTGTTCTTGACGGGGTTTAGGGATTCCATTCTCCACCAATCCCAGACTTGAAGTAAGAAAGTGCATCCATAAAAAGTACATTTGTCCTTTGGGCTAAAACAGCTGAACCGCAACTATACTTTCTTATTTTTTCAAAGTTCCTAAGCAAACTTAAATACATAAAATTTACACTATTCACTGTACTTTCAGAAAATAACAAGCTTCCAAACAGTATCATCCTATAATTTCTAGCTTTTATTACTCTTGCTAGCTCGGATGAATTTCCATTCAACTCAAGAGTCACATAATGTTTTTTGAGTTCAGTTAGTGTTCTGGACTGGGCCTGCCCTGGCCCAAAAGCGAGAACGAAGGCCCAATCCAAGAAACTCCTCGAGGAGCGCGCGCCCGAGGATTCCCGCCAGCGCGCCCGGCCACAGACTGCAACCGTGCCTGCCGTTGCCCGTGAACATGGTGTCCCCGACCACGAGAACTCCAGCTCGAACCCAGCTCGAGCACCCTCCTCGTAGGCCAGATTCTGACCGTTACCAAATCACCTGAACTCAGGAAAGACCGCGTCTTCGTCCCTCCTCATTTCTCGCCGAGCATCACCAGGAAGGAGACCACGTGCGGGTCCCCACTACACACGTAAAACCTGGCAGTTCCTTTATTGGGCCAGTTCTAGTCGGCCCAATGAAGGGACCTTGGCCCTGCACTGGGGGCTATAAATACCCTCTGTTCCTATAGGGTCAGGTATTCAACTCTTACCCATACATATGCTTTTTTGCCTGCTCATTCCGTCACTCATTTTAGCATCGGAGTGCCTTGCAGGTACCCCCTCCCCCATCGCACTCAACTTCTGCTTGGAGCCAGTCGTGACGGTCCAAGTCTGATCAGGTAAGATCAGTGGCGCCGTCTGTGAGAAACTAGCTTCCGCGTCTTGCATAACCTCGAAGACCAAAGCTCAAAATCACCTCCTATCGTCATGTCTGACAAGGTTCGTGATGACCAAAACATCCGCGCCGTCGACACCAACAACAGCCCCGCAGATAAAAATGGACTCCCCGACAACACCGGTAACCCCGGTCATAACACACTCCCCGGGGGCACCAACCCCGGGCCCTCAGTCCACCGCGACGGAGTTACTGCCTCGTCTTCGTCAGTCCCTCCACCGCTCGAAGAAGACAACGCAGCTCCCACGAGCCATCGAGCTGCCCAATTTCAGGAAGTCCCCGTCCTCGCCGGGGCAGATGCCACAACCCGCGCGCTATTCACGGCGATCAATCATACGAATTACCTCATCTTCGCCCAGGGGGAAAGATTAAGGGCACTAGAAGACGATCGAAGACCCGCGAGGAGACACATGAGGCCCCAGACCCCACCTCCTTGAGTAACGGAGGTACATCTCCCGTCTCCCCCGCGGAGACAATACATAGACACCTCCCGAAGCCCGTCACCCCGACCCTCGGGGAGACGACCCCCTTTGGAGAGGCAACCCATCATTGAAGTTGGGGGACGCGGCCACGTCCCCATATGGCAAGAAAGAAGACACTTTGGAGATGGGCACAGAAGAATCAACCAACGAGCACCACGCTCGAGGGATACCCAACACGACCAGGACCGTCGGGCTCGACAATATTACAGGTCCCCATCCCTGTCCCCGGAGCGAAGTGACGAGGACGACCCCCGCGGTCCCCTGTCACAAGCCATCATGGAGGCGCCCATTCCCCCGGGCATTGAGAAGCCTCCACATCTGAAGGAATACGACGGAGTCGCGGACCCGGTCGACCACATAGACGGGTTCGAGGCTATGTTGCACTACCATAACGTCGGGGGACCCATCAAGTGCCGGTTATTCCCCACGACCCTCAGAAAGGCAGCAATGGATTGGTATAAAGTCCTCGCTCAGGGATCAATCACCTCGTGGCGAAACCTGAAGAACTAATTCATAAGTTCGTTCACTACGTCTCGGCGACACCCAAAGACCGAGGTGGCTCTCGAGGCCATCATCCAGAGACAGGATGAAACCTTGAGAGAGTTTATTAATCGCTTCAATCGCGAAGCCATACAAGTCCCCTGCGCGGACCACATGAAGAGGTACTTGTTGGAGAGGGGACTCCTCCCCGGCACAGAATTCAGAAAGGCAGTAGGCATCGAGCCGCCCCGAACATTCGATTCCCTCCTCGAGAAGGCCCAGGCATATATGGATTACGAGGAAAGGGAGGCGGCCAACAGAGCCCGGGACCCCAGAACTCGCGGATCCAGCAGCAACCCGCGCCAGGAAACCGCCCCTCCTCGACGAGCCGGGGAGAAAAGAAAAGAGGACAGACCCCGAGAAGTCCGAGAGCAAAGAGGACCCTCAGGGCGTTTTACCGAGTACACTCCGCTCATAGCTTCCCGCGAGCGTATTTTAGCGGAGTGCGCCAGCACAGACTTTAAAGACGGTGGCGTCAAACGCCCCCGACCTGCTCCTGTCAAGCCCGGAGTAGATAAGAGCAAGTACTGTCAGTACCATAGGAGCCATGGTCATCTGACTGAATATTGCGTCCACCTCAAAGACGCCATCGAAACCCTCATCAAGGGAGGGAGGCTCGCCCAATACCGGTGAAACGACGCTCCTCGACGTGATGCCCGGGAGACAAGAGAACCGGAGGAAGACGCTCGACCATCTGACGAGTCGGTCCCTGTCCAGACCGCCTTCTCCGTCACCAGACCGGAGGACTTCTACGTCCCCAAACACCTGCAGGAGCCGCTCACTACACACAGCAGGTGGGAATACTTTCCCTCCGCCATGGTCATCAATGGTGGAGGATTCAACGACCTAACTATCAATTCGGCTAAAAGAAAGCTGGATGAACTGGTCGACGCGGCGCCTCCGCAAACAGTGACCTTTGAAAGGGTAAAAGGTAGGTCGGAGCCCATCACCTTTTACCTAGAAGAGCTCCCCGGAGGATCCCCCAACATAGTCACTCCTCTACTAATAAGAGCAAGAATGGCTAACTTTGATGTGCACCGCATCCTCGTCGACGAAGGAAGTTCCGTCGACGTGATGTACAATCAATTATTCCGGACTCTGCAGCTAGACGACTCGCACCTCTCGCCATATGTAGGGTCGGACTTACAGGGCTTCAACGGCTCGACCTCCAAGCCTTGGGGGTATGTCGAGCTCATGGTTACCTTCGGCGAGGGCACGACAACAAGGCAAGTTAAAGTACGCTTCCTTGTCATCAACTGCCCGTCCCTCTACAACTGCATCCTGGGGAGACCAACACTGGCAGAACTGACCGCGGTACCCTCCACCGTCCATTTGAAGATGAAGTTCTACACCAAGAGGGCACGGGTAGCTACCATCCAGGGGGACCTAGCCTCTGCTCGAAGGTGTTTCAACGCTGCATCTAAAGGATGCGACACGATCGACACCGGGACAAGGCCCACCAAAAGACTGGCGACGACGCGACAGGAACCCGACAAGCCAGAGCCCGCCAAAGAGGAAGACCAGAGAGCTCCACCAAAGGTCGACTCCATAGCTCTGGATGCTCGTTTCGATCAGGACGAACCTCCCAACGGAGAGCAAATCCCCCTCTGACCAATCCCGGACGGGGACTTCGAGCTAGTCCCCCTCGGTGCAGACCCAAGCAAAGGAGTGAAGATTGTTATCGACCTCCCCGACCTGGCAAGGAAGCAAATCAAAGCCTGCTTGCGCGAGAATGCTGACCTGTTCGCCTGGAGCGCCGCAGAGATGCCCGGACTCGACCCTGAGGTCGCCTGTCACCGTCTCGCCATAGATCCTGCCGCTAAGGCCATAGTACAACATAGGCGTAGGCAGTCTCCGGAGAAAACAGAGGCTGCTGAAAAAGCTGTAAAAGACCTCATAGAGGCGAATTTCATTTTTGAAGCCCGGTATTCAACTTGGCTGTTAAATGTTGTACTAGTTAAAAAGAATAATGGAAAATGGCGGATGTGTGTTGACTATACCGATCTCAACCGAGCATGCCCAAAGGATGCTTTCCCTTTACCAAACATAGATATGCTGGTCGACAACTCGGCCGGCTACAAGACATTGTCGTTCATGGATGCCTATTCAGGCTATAACCAAATCCCAATGGCCATGGGCGACAAGCATTGCACTGCCTTCATGACTAGCTCGGGCAATTATTACTACAACGTAATGCCCTTTAGACTAAAAAACGTAGGGGCAACTTACCAACGTATGATGAACAAGGTGTTCCACAAGCAGATCAGAGACATGCTCGAGGTCTACATGGACGACATGATCGTCAAATCCCGAGCATACACCGATCATGCAGCACACCTCAAGGCAGTCTTCGCCCAAGCAAGACAATGTAAGATGAGATTCAACCCCGAAAAATGCACGTTCGGAGTCAAGGCGGGGAAATTCCTCGGTTTCTACCTGATAGAATGAGGAATCGAAGCCAATCCCGACAAATGTCGAGCATTCTCCGACCTCCTGACACCGACATCAAAGAAATCAATACAAGTCATGAACGACATGCTCACGTCATTGTCCCGCTTCGTCACGAGATCCGCTCAGCACGCCCTCCCCTTCTTCAGACTCCTTCGCAAAGAAGCAGCCTTCGAATGGACCGAGGAATGTGAACGGGCACTGCGCCATCTAAAACAAAGTCTATCCCAACCCCCCGTGCTGTCTCGACCAGTCGACGGGGAGCCATTATTCTTATACTTGGCCGTCTCGAACGAAGCCATCAACGCGAATCTCATCCGTGAGACCACCGACGGGAAAAAACCCATTTATTTCACGAGCAAAGCCCTACAAGGACCCGAGAGCAGGTACCAACAGATAGAAAAAGTAGCTCTAGCCCTCGTCAACGCAGCGAGGAGACTCAAACACTATTTTCTGGCCCACGCGGTCATCGTGCGAACCGACCAACCAGTTAAATAAATCTTAGGCCGACCTGACATGGCGGGCCGGATGTTGAAATGGTCCTTAGAGCTCTCCGAATTCGACATTCGATACAAAAGCAGGAAAGCTCTGAAAGCACAAGCCCTGGCCGACTTCGTCGCGGAAATGATCGCTCACGACCCGCCCGCAGGGAAAGAGCACAAATGGACCATCTTCATCGACGGAGCCTCCAGCTTGTCCGGATGCGGCGCGGGGATCCTCCTGGAAAATGAAGAAGGCGTAGTGATCGAACACTCGTTAACCCTCTCCTTCCCGACGTCGAACAACCAAGCAGAGTACGAGGCCTTGCTCGCCGGACTAAGGCTATCCGAGGACCTGGGAGCCCGTGAGATACGAATCTTCACGGACTCACAACTCGTTGCTTCCCAAGTCCA
Organism: Vicia faba; assembly: GCA_948472305.1. Classification (NCBI taxonomy): domain Eukaryota; kingdom Viridiplantae; phylum Streptophyta; class Magnoliopsida; order Fabales; family Fabaceae; genus Vicia; species Vicia faba. The sequence goes on from OX451736.1 coordinate 1,162,649,729, forward strand.
AGGGAGTTACCAAGCTAAAAACGACAGCCTCGTCGAATACTTAAACTTAGTCAAAAAACACATGACAAAGTTTGAGCGAGCAGAAATATCACACGTCTCGCGCGAGCAAAACACAAGGGCAAACATATTGTCCAAACTCGCGAGCACGAGAAAGAAGGGCGGAAACAAATCCGTCATACAAGAATCCCTGTCACGCCTGAGCATCGAAAGGTCCTCGACACCAGTCGAGGTACACGCCATAGGAGACGCCTCGTCTTGGATGACCCTGGTGTACAATTTTCTGACAAAGGGCGAACTCCCCTCGGACCAGACAAAAGTGACCATCACAAAGCGACGAGCATGCTCCTACGTGGTGCTCGAGCACAAACTATACCGCAGGGGATTCTCCATTCCCCTCCTGAAATGCATTGACGAATCCACAGTCCCCGAAGTATTACGGGAGATACACGAAGGGATTAACGCCCAGCACATGGGCGGTAAGTCCCTGGCGAGGAAAGCCCTTCGAACGGGGTACTATTGGCCGACAATGCAGCAGGACGCCAAGGAACATGTTAAGAAGTGTGACAAGTGCCAGAGGCACGCCGACATGCACCTCTCTCCCCCTCACGAGCTGAGCATACTGTCATCCCCGTGGCCGTTTGCGTGGTGGGGGATGGATATCCTCGGACCCTTCATGCAAGGAACTTACCAAAACAAGTTCCTAATTGTGGCCGTGGATTACTTCACGAAATTGATAGAGGCCGAGACTCTCGCGAAGATCACCTCGCATAACATCCTCCGTTTCTACAAAAGAAACATCCTCGCCAGATTTGGGATCCCGAGAGCACTGGTAATCGACAACAGCACCCAATTCTCCGACCACGGATTCCAAAACTTCGTCACCAAACTGGGGACCAAACAACGCTTCACCTCGGTCGAACATCCTCAAACCAACGGGCAAGTAGAGGCCGCTAACAGAGTCATCCTCCGAGGACTCAAATGCCGGCTCGGCGAAGCTAAAAGAGGCTGGGTCGAGGAGCTGCACAATGTCTTGTGGGCATATCGCACCACACCCCATTCGACGACTGGCGAGACCCCCTTTCGACTAACATACAACACCGAGGCCGTCATCCCAGTAGAAATCAGGGAACCCTCCAGGCGGACAGAAACTCCCCTCGACGAATAAATGAACGACGAGGCACTCAGGGACGAACTCGACTTAGTCGAGGAAATTCGATCGGGGGCAGCCCTACGCGAGGCCATCTTAAAACAACGAGTGGCCCTGCGTCACAACGACAAGGTCATTAAACGCGAGTTCGAGATCGGCAGCCTGGTGTTACGAAGAAACCAGAAAGACTCCCGCGAAGGGAAATTGGCCGCAAACTGGGAAGGGCCTTACCGCGTCCACGACACCTCAGGTACCGGGGCATACTACCTCGAGCAACTAGACGGAGAACCATTGCCACGACCCTGGAACGCTGCTAAACTAAAGAAGTACTATAGTTAAAAAACCCTTAACACTAAGGACTCTCGTCGTCGAACACCCACATCCAGTCAACAGAGAGAAATGTCTCGACCACGTAGATAAGCCAAGGTACGGGCCCAATCTACGCCCAAACGACATAACATCGTTCAGCCAAACAAGCACGAACGACAGTGCCCGACATGAACACCTCAATCGAGCTCCACTGTCGAAGTACCCACGTGGGAGAACACCCAACTCGCGATGGGAAGTTCACGCCACGGGCAAGCAACCCCGAAATGGGTCATACGCCCGAGCAAGCGGCCTTACTCTGCACGACCGACGCATTTCGAAGTACGTCGGACCACCAAATGGGTCGAAAGAATCTCCACTCGAGGACGTAACTTAGGAAAATTTTGCCACAAAATAACAAGTCGAGCACAAGCATGCCCCGAGGAAAATAACAGACAAATTTCGCCACAAAGTAACAACCGAGCACAAGCGAGACTCGGGGACATAACTTATGCAAATTTCATCACAAATATAAAAACTTAGACACGAGCAAATATTAAAGATCGAAATAAACATCCATTCAAAGGCTCGTAAGTAAAAACAAATAAAAATAAACCGACCAAGAAGGACGGCGATGTTCATAAATTACAGGCACGGGCACGCAGGCCCCAAAAAATATGCACGGGCACGCAGGCCCCAAAAACAACTACCAATAAACAGGCGCTCAGGCCCGACCAGAATTCCACGGCTAAACTTCCCTGGGGCTACCAGCATCCATGATAGGAGACTCAGAAGGAGGCATGACCTGGCCGTCGATGATCTGGGACATGAAACCCACCCCCTCGGTATTCAGGCCCGGATTCAATAAAGTGAGCTGGCTAACCGCGGCCTCAAAACCATCTGCCAAGGCGCCAACACAGTCCGTTTCGAGGAGATGGATACGTGCGACCAGATCTGAGCGACTCCGCAAGGGGGCTGTCTCCTCCGACTCATCTTCAACGGGAAGCATGGAGGCCTTCAGATCCTCGACTTCTTTAGCCAGACGCTTGTTGTCGGCCTCCAAGCGCTTCCAGTCCAGTCAGAAACAGTCCCTCTCCTCGGAAATCTTCCCCGAGTTTTCCTTCTCCATGGCCAGCAGCCCAGCTTGCTCGCGGAACATCTCCTCAGATCGCTCCAGAGCAACCTTCAACTTACGAGAGATGGCGGTGAGGGCAGCTTTTTCCAGCTCCAGTTCCCTGACGCGGTCAGAGGAGTCCGACCCCTCCTCAGCGAGGACAACGACCATCTCGGCCATCTTGACCATCCCGACCATACTGGCGGCCAGGTGTTTTCTCCAACTCTCCTTGTCGAGCCTCCTGATGGTCTCAGCCTCCTCGACACTCACTGTCAAGGGAAACCCCTCGAAGAAACCTTCCTCTTTAAAGCAGGGGGGCAAGCCAAAGGCCCTCACCGCGACAGACTCGTCGCCGACTTCCGATTGGTTCTCTACCCGGTTTCTCTTCCTCGTTATCAGCTCAATAGGCTGCTCGACGTCAGGGGAACCCTGGGACCCGCTAGAAGCGTCGCCTGAACTGGTCGGCGGGCCCATCCTCGTTGCCTGTGGAGCTCGCACCAACCTTCTGTTGACTTTCTTGTCCTGAGTCAGCTTTAAAAGCCTCTCCTTTCGTCCGGACATATTGCCTGCAAAGAAGAAAACCCGGGTTAGTTACGAGCAAGTAACAAACAAAGAAACTAGAACAAAACTATAAGACAAAAAGCAACCTAGTAGGTCCACGGCCTGCCCCTAGGACTGGAACTCGACAAGTGCCTTGGTATCTATAGGACGGGCCTCAAAGGTCGGGTAACCTTCCTCGTCAAGAATGTATTTCCCCTCCCTCGTGACCCATCGGGCAGGGAAGAAGTCGTCGACATACTTGCAAAGGGTATCGTAGGCTTCCTCATCCTCGACACTCATCCCTCCCGCGGGCGTATGGTAGTGCCCGGTACCATGCTCGTAATGGCACGAGCACCAATGCAACAGGAACTTGGATACACGCCCCAACATCGGGCGACCCTCGTCGTCCATAAGAGGCTCCTCGTTCTCGTCGGGCACTGCGGTCTCCTCTTCATATATAGAATCCAAAGCAGTCTGGGTGACCGGACGCACGACATACCATTTGTCCTTGAAACCCCGGACTGAATCCATGTACATCCTGAACAGCCTCTTCGACTGTTTCAGAGAAACCTAGCTATGCCTGCCTCCTCGAGACTGGCGTTGCAAGTGAAAAACTCTGAAGAAGAGAGGAATGGTTGCCCCGATCCTTAAGAAGCGACATGTCAGCTCGAACGCCCGAAGAAAGGCGATCGAATTGGGGTGAAGCTGCGAGGGGGCCAAGTCCAGATGACAGAACACCCCGATCTGGAAATCACTGAAGGGGAGCTTAAGGCCGAGGTCCTTGAACGCGATTTCATACATGGGAAAACCATACTCAGAGAACTCCGAGCAGATCCGCGCGTCGAGAGACGGCCTTGTGACAACATAGTTCTTCTGGAAGCCCGGTTGACTACCTCCGTGTTCGACGATAGCGTAGGCGCTCCGACTACGCCGACTATATGCCGAGGCGATCCCTCGGGGCTCGGCGCCCACCCAATCCAGCGAAGGATCGTCAACGGTATCGACTAGAGTTACATTCTCCTCGGCACTCTGGTCCTCGACCTCATTACGCCCCGAAGACTCCTGTTCGTCAGCCATTTACCTGCAAAGCACAGGAAACCGATGAAATTCGAGAGCAAATCCATATGCTCGCCATAACTGACGGGAAGTAGGGCACGACAAGCCAAGACACGCTCCGCGCGCGTTAAAACGTTGAGGACTCGAACAAGATCCTGATTTCGCCTCCCCGACGCTAAGGTGCCACGACGAGTTGTCCTACATACTTCCTAATGGGCCAACATCCCGACCAGCCATGGGCACGCCGACCTAAACTACGAATGTGACGGGAAATATCATGAATCCTAAACCTAAAACTATGGGTTTACCGAGCAGTATCATAGAATATGCGCCCAAAACCATGAAGGTCCCGGGCAGCATCGCGAGTCACATACTTAAGGCCATGAGCTTACCGGACACAAACATGAATATACCGGACACAAACATGAATGTGCCGGGCACATACATGAATGTATCGGGCGCTAATCCCAGATGTGGGTTTCTAACATCTAAATAACGGAAAAATTACCTACAACGAAGAAAAATAGGAGGGATAAACACTTACTTGGAAGTTAAGAGGAAGGTACGGCAGCGGTGGAGAAAATCAACGGAGGAAGGCACGGTAATCTTGCGAAGTTGTAGAGAAACGGCAGCGGAAAAGACAGAGGAAATGCGAGAAGCGCGAAGAGGAAAAACGAATCATGGGACCCAAGGATCCTATTTATAGGGATGACGTGGAATACGAAACGTCACCCCGGAGAACCACAGACTTCCCCTCCTCGACGTCTACTCCCTAGGCAATGATGGCCCTACTCTCGCTAGGATGGCATCACGGTTCCCAAGGGTTGCCTCGTGTACCCAACGAACACAGCCCGCGAGGAATTCCTCGAGCACGCATTAACAAGGATCACGCCACGAACGTAACTCATGAGAAATTTCTCGAGCAGTCACGGGGAAGCAAATATCCTAGGCCGGGCATTAGACCCCGTGGCAACGGCGAGCTGAGGTCAAGTCGTAACTCCTGCTCCAGGAGCCACGACTTGGGGGGCTCCTGTTCTAGACTGGGCCCGCCCTGGCCCAAAAGCGAGAACGAAGGCCCAATCCAAGCAACTCCTCGAGGAGCGCGCGCCCGAGGATTTCCGCCAGCGCGCCCGACCATAGACTGCAACCGTGCCCGCCGTTGCCCGCGAACATGGTGTCCCCGACCACGAGAACTCCAGCTCGAGCCCAGCTCGAGCACCCTCCTCGTAGGACAGATTCTGACCGTTACCAAATCACCTGAACTCCGGAAAGACCGCGTCTTCGTCCCTCCTCATTTCTCGCCGAGCATCACCAGAAAGGAGACCACGTGCGGGTCCCCACTATACACGTAGAACCTGGCAGTTCCTTTATTGGGCCAGTTCTAGTCGGCCCAATGAAGGGACCTTGGCCCCGCGTTGGGGGCTATAAATACCCTCTATTCCTAGAGGGTCAGGTATTCATCTCTTACCCATACATACGCTTTTTTGCCTGCTCATTCCGTCACTCATTTTAGCATCAGAATGCCTTGCAGGTACCCCCCATCTCACTCAACTTCTGCTCGGAGCCAGTCGTGACGGTCCAAGTCTGATCAGGTAAGATCAGTTAGTAATATACCTTGGCTTCTAGCCCCACTACCTTCTACCATATCTTTGCCTAACAATTCCTCGCATAGAGAATTGGATTGTTGAACCAACCCATTAACCGCCTTACCATCGACAGGGAAACCCAATAACATGTACATGTCATCTAGTGTGACGGTACATTCACCTATTGATAGATGAAATGTGTGTGTCTCGGGTCTCCACTTTTCCAACATTGCAAGTATAAACTTGAAATCAATCGTGCAGTTTGAGATTTTTATAACATTTTCAAAATCTGCATATTCGAGATAGGACACGATCAACGGATCGGGAGCAATGTAGTTGTGTGAGCGAATTCTAAATCTTTTAGTATCCTAAATTCAAAATATAAAAAGTGTAAGAGTCCATAAAATGACTAAATCAATAATAATTTTATAAAAAATATATTAATATACACGAATATTTGAATGGTATCGGAAATTTTAATTCTTCTATCGAAAATTTCGTCCAAAAATAATATACATCTCATCTAAAGGTAAAAATGGAATAAAAAAATTAGAGGGTGACATGTTTAATTTAGAAAGTGACTCTTTTAAGAGGCTAAGTATAATTTTAAAATCGAATTTTAAAGAGCTCGCTGTTTTCACCACATTTTACTTAAACACTCTTTATGTTATTTTTGTCTTTTTAAAACTACCCATACTTTACTAATTTATTCTATTCTTTAAAATATTATACAAAAAGAATAAGCTCATTATATCATTAATATAAAAGAAAAAAATAATTCATCCATAACTTGTGGTATATAGCAATATTATTAATATTATGAACATTGCAATGCCTGTTTCAAGCTTTCAACAATCTGACTCATTGATGGCCTATCTTCAGCATTCTTTTTCAAGCAACTATCTGCCAACTTAGCAACTTTCCTAGCTGCTTTAAGAGAATATTGTTTCGCGAGTCGAGGATCCATTATCAGGGTGAATCTGCCACTATCAGCAGGGTAGTTTTTAACCCATTCTATAAGCTTTTGTTGCGCTGCCGGAAGATTTCTCTCTATTGTTCGTCTTCCTGTGAGAATCTCATAAAGTACCACACCATAACTCCAAATGTCACTCTTTGATTTTAAGTGACCTGTTTCAATATACTCTGGTGCCGCATAACCCCTTGTCCCTACTACCTGGTAACAATCCAAAACAGAACAAAGAATTTTGGTGAACACATTGTTGGAATGTTCATATTGTTTTCTAGAGACACTTCTAATAAAAAATGTGTCTGGTGCTTGACACAAGTTAGTGTCTTACACCAACACGATTCTGTAGTTCATGTGTCAGTGTCATGTTTGTGTGTCTGATGCTCGACATGAGTTAGTGTCTTACGACACACCCTTGACACATATACTTATGTTATTTTCTCAAGTTAATTTAGTCGTTGACGTGTAAGTGTCATGTTTCTGTGTGTGCTTCTTAGCTAAAAAAAATGGTTGGTTGGCATCTATTGCACATGAATAGATTAGTCAAAGCAATTCTACCTGAATAGTAGTGCAGATTATAATATTTGAATGATAATTGTATATTTAGAAAGTGGTATATTATAAAATTAGCAGTCAATATACTATATTATCTAGACTTGAATAAGTAGTCCACCATGAAGTCAACTTACTGCAGTGGAGACATGAGTCTGATCACCTGTTGGGCCCTCCCTAGCAAGACCAAAATCTGAGAGTTTGGAATGGAATTTCTTGTCCAACAGCACATTTGAAGATTTAAAATCTCTGTAGATCACCTTCCCAATAAAACAACAATAAATACGAAACAATTACAAACCAAAATAGATACAAAGTACTCGCTCCGATAGTATTGGTAAGAAAAAAATAATAAATCTATCTGGTCTATATATCTTGTTCAAATACATTAGTTATTCAATGTATCAAATATGCATTAAGAATCTCTTTAGATTAACTTATTTAAAAAGCTAATGAAAACAAGATTATGAAAGGTCTCTATAAGTGCACATAATCTAACAGATATGGTCAACATATGTCAAACAATGATAGATAATTTCATTAATTTGCAACAACTAGTAGATACCTGAATCTCCAATCCTTCATGTAGATACTGTAACCCTTGAGCAGCACCAAGCATAATCTGCAATCTTATTTTCCAAGGCAAAGTAGGTAAAGAACGACTGAAAAGATGATCTTCTAAACTCCTATTAGGCATATACTCATACACTAATAACCGTTGAATCCCCTTTTCACCATCTACAGAACAATATCCCAAAAGTTTCACCAAATTTGGATGGTTCACAATCCCCAAAAATTGTACTTCTGCAAGCCACTCTTTATGCCCCTTTTACACACATTAAACATTAATCACATCAGAAAATCTCACAAACAAAACTTGTAACAACCTTAAATAATATCAAACATTAACAGACACGTAGATACTGGTAATAATTTAAACATAGTTATAAATGTCCGGTGTCTGACAACATGTCTTAAATTATATCTAACAATATATGTATACCTGAAGTCCACGAGTGTTGAGTTTTTTTATAGCTACCAGAACTTGGTCACCTATTCCATTTTCAGGAGAAATTGTGCCTCTATATACTTTCCCAAAACCACCTTCTCCAATTTTCAGCATCTTATTGAAACCATTTGTTGCATTTACAAGCTCTTGCACAGTGAAAATTCTGAAATTGTGTTCATTCTCTTTGTATATCTCTTTTATGCTTCTTGGTGATGGAGATGAATTCGCACTGGTGGAATTTTTTTTCTTCTTTTTAGCGTTTAAATTTGGGTCTGATTTGGATTTTTTATTGAAGAAGAAACACTTCATATTGTAAGAAATAATTGAAGATTAAAAAATGAGAAAGTGAATATATGAAAGATGGAAATTTAAAGAGGTTTTGTCGTTGTGTACCGTGTAGTCAAAGAAAGAAACCGTGTGAAAGTACAGAGAAAGAGAAAGAGGGAAGAAAAAGAAGTTGGAATGATAGATATAGAAGTGAAAAAAGTGTGTTATTTTGAGAATTTGTTATATTATTATAACAATAGGTTTGAAAGTAGGAAAATGAGTTAGTGTTTACATTACACCACATGCTTTGTTGGTTCCTCTTTGCCCCTTTTGAGATGACATTGAGTATTGACTATGAAAAGTGATGGAAATTATTTGTGGTGGTAGATGTGTGGAAAGTTTTTTCAATTGACGACCCAACTATGCTATTACTAGAAATTAGATAGCAATTCAAATGAAAATGGGTGAAGGACCTAGTTTGAATACAATAAAAATCAAACATATGAAGTAATGATTTAATTTACATACTCTATATTATAGTATTATGCTAAAGAGTTTTATAATGTTGGTCAATCACTGTGGTTAGATTATTAAAAGAAATCACATTCACCTCTCTCACAAGTTTTTTTTTACAAAAGCAAACTCAATTTATATTATTAAATAATTAATATAGAGGATTCAAATAAAGCACCGTGCGTTGAGACTAAATATCTGAATCTTTAGACGATAATTGAAAAATGAATAACTAACACTTTAGAATATTTCTCCACAAAGCATCTGGATCTTTATCTGACACTGTTAGATATTTGATATCCATCAATAACAGAACCAGATTCTGATACTAATTGTAGGTGTGAAAAAATGCAAGAAATGAGGGGTTTGAATTGAGTTTTCCTTTTTTTTTTTAAAAACTTTCGCTTCTAAGCATTATTCATTGAACAATGCTTCTGATTGTTGCTTCTAATTAATGCTTCTAATTTGGTTCATAAAACATAAACTATAAAGCATAAACAAAAGTAAATAACACGCGATATATCCTGATTCACTTGAGAAACCCCCAAGCTAATTTAATCCACCCTTCCGAGGTGATTTCTCCTTGAACTCGAGGACTTAATCCACTATAATCATTCTGATTACAATCGCACGAACAACTGTCGGAGACTAACATCCAATGAAACATTCAGGGATCCAAATATGATATAATGTTCATTGACCCAACATACTCCGACTCTCCAGAATCACTTATCATGATTTCCTTTCAATGATATCCATCACTGATATCAGAAGGCTGGCCTTCACTCAGTCTCTTTTGAGATATGACTACCATTGACCCAATAAAATCCACTACCAGGATTTCATCTACTATGGTCACAGCCAAAGTCTTCTTGATATCAGACTTTCACTCAGTCTCTCAAGGTATCATCAAAACACTGTTTGATTTACATTTGTTTACAATAATAATACTTCTGCACAAGTTGAATGTAAACAAAATTAAGCACATCAGAATATCCTAATACAGACTAAAAATATTACATTTTATTTTAGCTCTAATGTGTGATCTTTTTTTTTCTTAAAGTAGCTTTTTCATGGACAACAACTCAAATCACTTGAATTGTTGAAGTCTTTTTCTTCATAAGCTTCTGAAGGCTTTGTTGATCTTGATGTAGTAAAAAGAAGAACTTCTTCATCTTGATTCACCTTAGAACATTCTAGACAACAACCCTTGTTCTATATTCTTTAATGATCATTTTTTAGGACAATATTTGTGTTGTGGATTTGTAACTTGAACATTCATGATCATCTTCATTATCTTCTGTAGCTTATCAAGCTTTATGTAGTATATAAATTTACGTACATTGTGAATCAATGATTTCATTGTAATCATAAACAAAATGATTGGAGAATAATTTTGATGGCAGTTGGTCTTGTTGTTGTTATAGTGGTTGATAACTTTAGTTTTGTTCCAGCAAATGAATTTTATCTTTTAACATTGAACACCAACAACAGTGACTTGCAACTTTCAGTTTTTAGCATCCAACCAAGCAGCTTATGGCAAGCTCATAAATATTCAGCATCATGTGTTGAGCAATAGCTAACCAAGAACAACAAACATGCTAAACAAATAACTTTCTTTAAACATACGATTCTTTTCTTATATAGCCAAGCAAAATAGAGTCATTGACTATTTGAAAAAGAGTCATTACAAATATTACTACGACGTCCTTATCTCTTCCACACTTTAAGTTAGTGGAGAGGTAGTGGCATAAATCTTTTCGTACTGTGTACTATTATATTGTGTTACCGTTATATTCTTTCCATATGCACATCAGAGACTTCTACGAGCATGAGATTAGAAGCGAGAACATAACATATAGTCTTCAGAATTTCAAGTCTTCAGAGTCTCTAGTCTTCAGCACTTGGTTGTGAGAACCTGTTGTAGTGAATCTTTAGATCAGAAGAGCTTCAAGTCTTCAGAGTCTTGAGAAATGCGTCTTTAGAGTCTTCAGCACTTGGTCTTCATAACTTGTTTGTAGATAACCTTGGACCTTTAGAACTTCAAGTCTTTGGAATCTTCAGACCTTCTGTCTTTTGGAATATTTAGCACTTGGTTATTTAAGAATCCTTAACTTCAGAACCATGTTATTATAAACATAAAGTCTTTAGCATCTGGACTTCAGTTAGAAACGTTGTCTTCTTTGAAACAAGTTATCTTTTAGAAACTAAGTTTTTAGCATCTGGATTTCAGTAGAAACTTCGTCTTCAAATCTTCTAACTTTGTTTCTTGAAATGAATTGTCTTTTAGAAACGTGAGTCTTCAGCATCTGGACGTAAGTAACAACTTTCAGATCTTTTGACTGGTTTCCTTAGAACATGTTGTCTTTAGAAGCTTGAGTCTTCAGCATATGGACAACTTCTGTCTTCAGATCTTTTGACTGGTTTCTTCAGACAAATATCATAGTTTACACTTCAAAGCCTTATGGAGTGTCTTGCTACTGTTCAACAGAGCTTGTGTAGCATAGAAGCGAAATCATTTCTCTTCTAATGTCTTGGCCATGCTATCCATCAGAAGCATAAATTATTTGTTAAGTACTCAACAATAACAAACATTAGTATAAAATAATTGTTCATACAATTATACTCATTTGTTATCATCAAAACACAAAGATAATATTGCCGAACTAAATCTTGTTCTTACAATCTCCCTATTTTTGATGATGACAAAACTATGTATTTTGATAACATAATTTTGTACATATAATCATAATCAGTGAAGCTAGAAGGGTAAGAAATACTTATCCTTTTTATGATACTCCCCCTGAGTCAATGACTTGATGAAGATCGAATATCCTGACTCTGAACCATTTGAGTAAAGACTCCCCCTAGTTCCAATAGATCAGATATCGAGATCTTGAAAGTCTTGACTTTAGGAATTTCAGACAATCTCCGACTTCTGATTTTCTCTGTTCTTCTGGAAGACATATTCTTCTACTTTTGATTCTTATGTTCTGATTATCACATTCTCAGACATGATACATCTTTTAAACATTATGATACCAAAATCAAGATAACTTTAACTTTCAGAAAGTTCTCATCTTTTGAACAATATTGAGTCTATTTGATTCTTGAACATATGTTCAAAGAGTACACATCTTCCAATATATGAACAATCAGTTCTTAAGAACTTTAACAGAGTTCTTTCATTTTGACCTGTCTTAGAATGCCTAGTGAAATTGTTCAGAGTTCCTCGGTTAATTATCAAACAGACAAGCACACGTTAGTGGTTAAATGCATACCATTTTATATCATTCTATTATTATGATGAGTTTTTGCATTTCTTTTAGGTTCATCAAAATTATTATACTTTCTCCCCCTTTTTGTTATCACCAAAAATATAATTACGTCTTTTGGAATGCTGGTTTGCGTTTTGCGTTTTTTTTTGAAAAATGTCGCGGTAAGAAAGAGTCGCCACCGACTTTTATTTTATCCAACAAGGAAAGGAAAAAAGCACAGAAAAATTCCTTTTTCGAGATGTTTCTCGGGTTCGAGGGGTAGATTATAGAAAGGGAAGGTGTTAGCACCCTTTCTATCTGTGGTTATCCACGGGCTCTTAGGTACTTGCTCAATTGTTTTCAAAATTGCTTTCTTTGTGCTTGTGGGTTTGAAAAATTTTTTGTTTGAAAACTTCGATTTAACTCTTGCTTCTGTCCTCAAGAGTGTAATGAAGTGTTTTTGAAAACTTTGTTTGAAAAGTGTAAGTGTGAAGAGTTTTGTTTTTGAAAGAGCAAGTACTTAAGAACCATCTACCTACTCGAAAAAGGAATCGTTCTATGCTATTTTCCTTTAGACAATGCCATCCTACTATTGATGAGTAGGTAGCACCGTCGTTGGATTTTAAGGGTCAATTCGAATTTAGGGACTTACGGTCACCAAAGCAATGTTAGGACGCCTTAGCAGTAACCCTAATGTCTTAGATCATTTGTTTTGAGGCAACAATATCTGAGGCAACCGTTTCGAGGCAACTTATGATCTTTGGACAAGAGGGCGACCTCTAAAGTGACCTATACTCAATGACCGCGTACGAAGGCAACCAAGTGGGGTGTACCCTAAGAGTGCGCATGTGCGAGTGTGTTGTTTTCAGTTATTTTTTTTGTCTTTGTACATGTTAATGGTGATCTATGTTGATTTTAGGTTAAAACATTCAGTCTTGTCATGCATCCCTATTATCAAACATCTAACAGTTATATTTTGCGGAAAATAAATTGTGGAAATTAAATTACAAGGCGTCGGGTATTTACATCGCCAAAAGCAACCCTTTGAAATTTAAATACGGAAAAATAAATAAAGCGATAAAAAAAATTAAATGGTCCTAATTATCTATTACATTCTGGGAACAAGTACAATATTGAATAAATAGATCGCGTGCAGAAAATTAAATCGAGTGCGAGTTTAAGGTTTTGACCCTTTGTTATTAAAGAAAAGATATTTTTGTTGTTTTAATTTTAAGAAAAAGAAACTATCCTAAATTAATTATTAAGTTAAATAAATAAATAAATTAATTAATGAAAATAAATTATTTTTGGTATTTTAAGAAAGAAAGTAAAATTAATTAATGTTAGTAAAAAAAACTAATTAAGTCTAATTAATTTTAATTATTTACAAAAATGTATTAAAATTATTTCTAATTAATAGCCTAAATTAATTAATAGATTTGTTAATAAAAAATAAAAATACTAAAATTTAATTTGGTATAGAAAATGTTTTTTGGTTTTAATTTTACAAAGAAAAAAAATTGATTGGTTAGTTATTGAATAGAAATAATAAATAAATAATTAAAACAAAATAAATAAAAATATATAGAGAGAGGAGTATGGGCCTGCTTTGGGGGTCAGAATAGCAATTCTATGGCCCATTAAGCGCTGGCCTGGTTGACCTCTGAGATTCTCTGCGCGCATGTTGACTTGGTCTATGGTAGACCATCAGTTTCTGGCCACCAGATTTGGCCTGTGGCCATCTGGCCATCAGATGCTTGAGGATGTATGATAGACATCACACTTGGATTTGTACCTGATTACATGAAAAACAATAATATCAAAGAAGTGGAGGACCTGAGATTCGAACCCAGGTCCTGTTGGTCATTGGCAAGCACGCTTACCACTTGGCTATTGTGTTCCATTTGTTAATAATATAAGAACAAAACATAATATGTGAAAATACGTTAATATGCCAGCAAATAAAAAAAAGCGCGCCCTGGTTTGAATGGGCCACTGGGGTATCGACACGTCTCTGTCTTCTTCCTCACGCCCGTGGCTAAAACTCTGTAACATCTATAGCCACGGACACCGCCTGTCACTAAAGGTCATGTATACCTATAATCTGTTGTGAGCCATGGAAATGAAATCTAAGGGCAGGGTTGTGCTTGTCTCATCATCCCGGTCACAACCATGCCCTTCTCGACAGTCAATTTTTCCTGCAAAAGAAATACCCAAAAACAAGCCACAAAACCCTAGCTATGGTACCTCACAGCATAGGCCACATAAACAAAATTGGATAATGTAGAATGCTTAGAAACTTGATGAGGATTATGAATATGCAAATAATTTGTACAAAAGATGCAGGAATAATGATTTGTGAATTCAAGAAAGGAGCGATTTTTTGTGACACTTACAGTGCTTTGTGATGTGCGTGGAGGCTTGCTTGGGATTGGTTCTGCTTCAGTGATCGTCAAGGAATCGATTGAGATCGTTCTTGGCTTCTGAAAACACCTCTAGACACGATTTTGATTTCAAACTTTTTACCACTTTTTTCAAGTTTTGTTTTGCTTATTCTCACAGCCTCTAACCTATATTTTCGTGCCTTTGCCTTCCTTATGTAATGTATATTGCATTAGGGTAAGAAACTTGGTACAAATCTCTCCATATCAATGCTCATGAATTGGATTTGATTTCACCATTACAACCTTCCAAATTTGGCGTAAATCATATCTTCTTGTAACCAATGCACTTTATGCGAATTTGACTCACATAATAGCCGTATTCAAAGCCTAAATCAACCAAAAAATCATGAGTTATAAATACTTTTAATTTTATATGATTTTATTTGATTTAAAGTGAATAAATTCAATTAAAAATCAAATTAAATAATAAAAATAAGATATGGGCTCATGGCTGAAGCTAGGACACGTGGGAAATGATGTAAGCTCAGATCAAGTGGAAAAGAATGGGCCCATTTGACAAAATTTGAAGTTTTGGGGATAGTTAACTTTTGGCAATTTTGCAAAAATGTCCAATTTCAACAATGCATAACTTATTCAATTTTGAACTTTTGGAAGTGTTATTGGACTTTTTAGAAATCTTGAGATGTCCTATAACCAACCCTTTTGGTCTCATATCATTTTGATATTCCATGCTCAAGTTATAAGCTTTGGCAAAAAAGGTGTTTTTGTTGACTTTCAAAAAGGACCTATAATGTCCAAATTTATAACTTCTTGTGAGTGCATTTTTTGATCTTTGGGTATGAAGATGGATTATAGGAAATTGCATCCTCTTCAAAATGAGATTTTGATGGGTCATTTATCATAAATTATGAGAAAGTTATGCTTGGTCAAAGTTGAGTTGACTTTTCCTACAAAACCCTAATTTAGCAACTTTTGAATCTTGATGAATTTTGAGCAATCCTTGATGAATCATGATCAAACCTTGATCAAATGATGAAATATCCTTAAAAATGAGAATGTTTACAAAAAATCTTGAAGTTTGACTGTATTTGGGTCACAGTTGACTTTTGCCCTAGCATAGTCGATTTTTGGACCTTTGAGCAATTGACTGAGCAAACTTCCTCTGTAAGGCTTGAAATTTGACATGGATGACCTTGAGTACATATTAGGACATTGGTGAGCACTTGAGGTCATTTGGACTCAAGGATCTTGATGCAACACAAAACCCTAATTTGGGGTTGACTGCCTTAGGAGATAGCTTGTCTGTCCAACTCTTGAGCAAACTTGAGCCACTTGGAGATTTTTCTTGCAATGTTTTGTGAAATATGAGAGGGAAAATTTTGGGGTACAACATCTTCCCCTGTTCAATCTTCTAAAACATGAGGATGTAGATTGACTTTCGTGCCTTTCGTGATCCGAAGGTGGAAGATGATTGAACACTAGAGTGCCCAGAAATTTGCACTCGCATGAAGTGGTATCAGCCTTGTGATGTCGGGAATGGGCTTACAGATGCCATTTGGAGATTGGTGACGAGTGGATGGTCTTAGAGATGCCATCTGAGGGAGTTTCGATCGCATAAGAGATTCCTCAGCGAGAGCTTGCATACCTGTTGTTGTGGAAGGTTCCGTTGGGGAAGCCTATCTTTTATTGAGATTTAGGAACTTGTATGTACCTCAGCTGAGAGAACATCTCTGCTGAGTTTTAAGAACTTGTCCATAATTGAACTGGGGTGAAACATCTTCATCAAGATCTAGGAACTGTCTGGTCTTCAACGTAGTATACCGTTGAGATTGTAGAACTCATCCACACTATGATGGAGGAAAACATCTTCATCAAGATCTAGTGATCGGGACTTTATGAGTCTGTCGGGATACTAACTACAAGTATACAGTTCAGTCGTTCTAGTTTTAAATGATTATCGAACCCACAGAGACTGAGGATCAATCACATACGATCTAATGTTACAGTTTGTTTAACTAAGCGATGAATATTCGATTTTAGGGGAGAAACAATTTAATTAAAAATAATAGTAATAATTATACCGGTATGTGATAGTCGGACTTTGGGAATTCGGTGAATCGCTTGGCCTATAAAGTATTTCGGTAAAAACTAATTGTTTAAAAACTTGAGACATACACTCTCGTGTTCATGAAATAAGTTATGCTACTAAACCTAGTGGATGCACTTTAAATTTAATAACACTTTTTGAAAACAATTTGAGTTTAATTAATTTATTAAAACACTCTCGTGTATTTAAAAATTAATGTTTCGTTACCACTATCTGGATTGAACCCCAGCTCTCGCATGCAGGTTCTTGCCTTAATTAATTTCCCACTCTCGTGGAAAAATCGTGTTAATTAACCTCTCACTCTCGTGACAAGGGTAGTTAAATTAATCATGGAAATTGGAAACCATAAATTGTTTTATAAATAAATATTTTTGGCCAAGGTATCATTGAATTCTTCCGGTTCTTAAGAGTCACATACCGGTATGAATAATTTAGCCGGACATAATAGATTTAACAACAATGCAATTCAAAATATAATTCATAAAAATAATTGGCATAATACAAAAATGAATAAATATTAATTGCAATAAAAACCTGGAGATAACGTTGCTATGGTAATCTTGAAATGATACAATATTCCTTGCAGCTTGATTGAAGTAAATAAATTGTGTTAATTCTTGAATGAAGAATTAACACCTAAAACTAAAGCTTGGAATAATACTGGAAGTAGGAATTACAGTACGTAGAAAATGCTCTAAAACAAGGAAATAAAAATAATTGCAAAAGTAATAATTTGTTCTGGGAAAATTCCTTCGACCTTTGCAGCCTTACACTATCACACATATATATAGGAGAGAAAATAGCAGTTGAAAGTCTCTTGAGAAAAGGCTTGAGTGGAGGAAATGTAGGGAGCATGGTTATTGAGTGGAGGGAAAATAGGAGAACAAGTCTGCCCTTACATTGCCCACGTCTCCACCAATTCACAACGTTCATCTTTATGCGCGTGACGGTCGTAACGCGCTAAAATAGCGCATTACGCTCGTCAGTGATGTGTGACGAGCGTTGCTTCAAGTTGGGGGTCGTTACGCCCGTCACGAGTGTGTGACGGTCGTCACTGCTCCAAAATCTCCAAACTTTGCAGTTTTAGTTCTTTTCTCTTTGTTTATTGTCTAGCCTCCTTCATGTAGTCCTTTTTCATTGGTTTGAGTTGGCAAATGTTATACCTGCAAAAAGGATAAATAAACTCGGAATAATCGGAAGTTAGACGACTTAATGTATTATAAAATCTGTAAAAAAACATAGTAATTATATGGTACGATTTCTCATTATTAAATTCCCCCATACTTAAACCTTTGCTTGTCCTCAAGCAAATAGTCATTCAAAAGGTCGGACAAGTTTTGTCAAGCGCATAAGCATGACATACCTTGGATTTTTAAAGTAATTTCGAGAAATCCTCGTCGGTTCGGCCAATACTTGAGTGAAACACTAAAGATACGCTAATGACACAAGCAATAAGCTTAGTCGTAGGCTTCCATTTCAAACGAGCTATCCAACAGTTCCATTATAATTCTGCCCAGAGTTCCTCGTATCTATTTCACCCGGTTTTGTTCTGGCGCAATCACATTAAGCCCTTTATCTTAGCACGCAAGTAGTGGAGTAACCGGTTAGTGACTTTGATCCTTTCAGCACGGGGTCTGGTACATGAATGTGGCAACTCTACATATGTTATCCAAGTTGGAGGTTGTGGGGGATCGAGCCATAGCACGCCCTACCGAGTTCAGAACCAGATACCTCTGAACCAACCTACACTGGATTCCTTCGTTATTTTCTCAACTCTTATATGTGACCGTATATTTTGGTGCACAAAATTTCTTTTCTTTTAGCAGCGAGATAGGAAGGATATTTTAATGATCAGGCATCAAACACTTATATTCATCGATTCTCCACGTGGTTTATGTCAAGACGGTGCTGACTGCTAGTATAAACTACTAGGGGTTACTGTAGAACTAAAAACTCTAGATGTCGGTATAATGGTTATTGAAACGGATCGCGTAAGTAGGAAGTCTACGGTGTCATAACCGTATCAATCTTGTTATGTCGTTTTCGGCTTCCCTATCTGGGGATTTTGTTAAAATAGGTATGTCGGGCTAATGCGAAGATACAAAATTTTTGGTATGGCTGAATAAAGTGAAGAATTTAAATCGAGATATATCATGAAAATTACTAGTTTATAAAGGAAGGGAAGGTACCTCTCCCACACTAAATCCGACATTGTCCTCAATGTTGGGGTATGTAGGCGGGGAAGTACAATTACAAAAAACAAACGGAAAGGAAAAGAAACAGAAAAAATAATAAACTACATAAAAATAAAGAAAAACTACTGGTGACCACGTCCTCTACTCCTGGTGCGAGAGAGTCTGGTAGGAGTGGCTTCTGTGTCAGTATCTTGGAAACCAAGGGTGCTGACGTCCAACCTTAAGGTGTTAAGCTCTGACAGGGCCTCATCTAACCTCTCATTCATGTTGCGCTGCCCAGTCAAGATTTGAGCATTTTGAGCGCACAGAGACTCAAATTTCTCGTGTTGCCTTCTTTCCAGTGATGCGCTCATTTGGTTTTGCATATGGATGGCGCGGAGGATGTCTTCAAGATTAATAGGAGGAGGTTCAGATGAGGATCCTGGAATGTCGTGGATGGGAGGAGCACTATCCAGCTCTTCTTGCATTTCGTCTACGGGGGCTGCAGGTTGGTCTTCATGAGTAGGTGCACGCTCTGCGGGAGTTGCAGGATCGAATAACCAGTTTGCTCGGTTTCGTGGATCGATTCAGTCCCTGCATGGAAAAATGATGTTCTGATAAACGGTGTTCCTGATTACAGGGTGGAATCTTCCATCCTCCCGCTCGTAAATAAGATGTGCGACTTTGCAGTGATCCAAAGTTAGCAAAGCCGGTGCCATAGAAGGCATAGTAGCGAGAGCAGCACCGTAGTTCAGACCTATAGCAAGTGAAGTGACCAACCCTCCGAAATAAAATGGTTTTCCGCCTCTAGCACAAATAGAGTAGATGTGAGCGAGTAAGAACGGGGCGGCGTTGATCTTTTGCCCTGTGAACGCGCAATGCATAAAGAAGAGCTCCTTGGAGTTGAGCTTGTGGTTGCTGTCACGGGCGAAGATTGTGTTGCTGAGGATGCGGTGGAAATAGCAGATGGCCGGATTATGAATGTGGGTGGCATTTAGGTGGTCGTAGGATCCGGCACGGATATTCGTCAAACTGCCATAAGTTGAAGGCTTCCTCACCAAAATTATCCGGCACCCGGAGATGGACACCTTCGTCCGAACAGAAGCCTAAAAGTCGCGCGATGTCGGATTGGGGCAACTCGTGCTCAACTCCAAACATACGGAATTTGGCCAGGCTTGACAGTGGGTTCGTGGCGCTTGGCGGAGTGATGTAAACAAAGGAACTCAAAAACTCAAGAGTCCGAGTTTCATAAATTGGTCTTGGTTCACGGTACAAGTTCCATAAATCCACACTTTGCAATAATTGGCGGACACTGTCAAGTAGTCCCAAACTCCTCCAGCAGTCAATATCAATGTACCGTGTAGGTTGGAGACCTCGGCGTTGAAACTTCTGAAATTTTACCCGTTGGTTTTCTCCTTGTTCGCCGGCTCTGAAAGTGAGAGCAGGGGCTTGTTGGTTGTTGGACATGGTGTTCGTAGGATTTGCTTGAAAAAGGTTTTGGAATATGAAACTGGGGTAGTGGGTGGATAGTATTTTAGTGTTGGAAATTTGGAAGTTTGAAGAAAAATGGAGTGGAGTGGGTAGTTTTCGTGTGATTTTGCAACAATGGAGGAAGGGGTTAAGAAGGGAATGGTTGGAATGGTTCTGTAATAGCCGTTCTGATATGTTGTGCGCGTGACGGTCGTCACGAGGGTGTGACGGTCGTCACAAGGCAAAAATGCGTGTTACACTCATCACGAGGGTGTGACAGTCGTAACACGTTCAATGTCATTAATGAGAAGACCGTTACAAGACCGTTGGAGATGTTTATATAATTTTATATTTTTTATTATTTTCTTAATAATAAAGTTTGAAATATTTTAAGTTTTGAAATATTCTAATTAATTAAAGTTTTGAATATTAAAGTTCTGTAATATTATTTACCAGCACATAATGAAATAATAATATTTGCGGGAAATATAAACAGTAAATTAAAAGAAATAAACAGTATGCTGAAAATAAAAAGGAATGAAAAATAAAATAAAATAAACTTGGTACTTGATAAATAATTGAATTAATCCATAAAATTGTTTCGGAATAACTAAAAAAATAAAAATGATAAAATGCTAAAATAACTAGAATAAAATGCTAAAATAACTAGAATCCCTCCCACACTAAAACTAAACAGTGTCCCCACTATATGTACAATTGCGAGAGAAAAGAATAAGATAACAACGACAACTCTAGCCACGGGGAGTCGGGAACATATGCTGGTGCATGAAATCCAGCTGGTCGGTCACCAAATCTATGAAAGCGATGAAGTCCACCCGGAGAGATGTAAGCTCGCCCCGCATTTCAGTAATTTCTTCATGCAAAGAGTGCAGGGTAACAGTAGGTGGAGGTGGTGGTGTGATCTCTGGAGCCTGGGTGGCGGTCTCTGTAGAAGCTGCCTGTTGTTCCCATGGATCGGGGAACTCATGGTATCCCAGTGGTGTGGCAGGGTCTTCATCAGCATTAGAAGGGTTGGGTACTTCATAAATGTCAACAGTAGAAGGAGACGAAGGCGGTGTAGCAGGATGGTGGAGGTCAAAAAGCCAGTTTGCTCTATTATGCACACTAGTGATAAGGTTCGGGAGCGTAAACTGGTGGACAATCTCATGATTAATTAACAGCTCAAATTGATCCGGCCCAAGATTTCCGATAAAGCTAGTGTTAAAGCAGAATTCAATGTTCATCAGCTTTATTCTATAATGCGGGGCTGATCCTAGCATAGGCTTGCGGAGTCCAATTGCATTTGATAACATAGTGACTAAACCACCCAACAGGATTGGTGCATTTGGAGTCTGGATGATACGCTCCATGTTAGCTAGAATATAAGCGGCACCGCTTACCGGACGGCTCTGGGAGGCACAATACATAATGAAGAGCTCATCGCGGGACACGGATGTAACATTCTGCTGTTTACCAAAAAGGGTATGGGCGATGATCTTGTGAAAGTACCTGATAGCCGGGTTATGGATGCACTCAGAATAAAGATCAGACGGCTCTGGATGGTTATTGCCAGCAATGCTGCCCCAGAAAAAATCAAGATCAGAATCAAGCAAGAGGTCCTCCTAGGTCATAGTGATAACATAAGGTCCAAAAGGGAACCCTAGCAGGTGGCTAAACTCCCTGAGGTTATAGGTGTAGTCCATGTCAAACATCCTGAAAGTGATCAACCCACGGTTGAATCCTATCCCGTGATTTGGAATGAAGCTCAGGGTGCTCAGGAACTCAAGGGTCAGCTTCTTGTAAGTACAGTACCGTCTTCGGATAGGAGCAGTGTCCCAGCCAATATGATGTAGCAAATACATGACACTCTCACGAATGCCAAGAGCGGTCATAGTATGGTCATCAGCGTAGATTGTAGGGCACATTTCCCGCTCAGCCAGATCCTCAAAGCGTCTTCTTTGGTGTCTGCTTCTCAAAGTGACATTCATGAAGTTTACACGTGCCATAGAGCTAAATATGAAAGCAAAAGAATTACCCCCTGAAAATATTTAATAAATGTTTGAAAAAAAACTAAGTTAGTATTTTCAGGTTAAGAATTTGCCGAAGTTAAATCAAAAAGAAAAAAGAAAGTTTAAAGGAAAAATAAAAATAGAAGAAAACAGAAAGGAGTAAGAGATGCAATCATGAAAATTTTAAAGATTAAGAAAAAGAAAAGAAAAAGAAAAACATGTTAAAACAATAAAAATAATTAAAATAAAACACGGGTTGCCTCCCACGAAGCGCCTTTATTTTATGTCGACGGCTCGACAGATAATACCTATTCAGTTAGGTATCGGGGTAGGTGGCTCACTTAACTGAAGATAAGCCGAATAATTGATATTTCCGACGTTAAAGTAGTGCTTTAGGCGCTGGCCATTGACTATGAATGGTTTGATAGAATTTCCTTTAATTTCTATCGCACCACTTAGGAAAACTTTGTTAATTTCGAATGGTCCTGACCATCTGGAACGTAATTTTCCCGGGAAAAGTTTCAGTCTAGAGTTGAATAGGAGTACGATGTCTCCTTCCTTAAATTCTTTCCGCGAGATACGCTTATCGTGCCATTTTTTTGTTCTTTCCTTATAGATTTTAGCATTTTCATAGGCGTCTAGACGCAATTCTTCTAATTCATGGATATCTAATACTCGTTTCTCGCCAGCAATCTTGTAATTTAAGTTAAGGGTTTTAATGGCCCAATAAGCTTTATGTTCTAATTCTACTGGCAAATGACAAGATTTTCCATAAACTAATTTAAATGGCGTTGTTCCGATAGGGGTTTTAAAAACTGTCTGATATGCCCAAAGAGCATCATTTAGCTTGGAGGACCAGTCTTTTCTGGATGTGGCTACGGTTTTCTTAAGGATTTGTTTTATCTCCCTATTTGACACTTCCACTTGTCCAATCGTTTGAGGATGGTATGGTGTGGCTATGCGATGTTTAACGCCATATTTGGAAAGTAATTTTTCAAAAATTCTAGAGATAAAATGGGAACCACCATCGCTGATTACTAGTCTTGGTACACCGAATCGTGGGAAGATAATATGCTTGAATAGTTTTAGTACCACTCGTGTATCATTTGTGGGTGCGGAGATGGCTTCAATCCATTTTGATACGTAGTCAATGGCTACCAAAATATACTTATTTCCAAAAGATGCGGGGAATGGTCCCATGAAATCAATTCCCCATACATTGAAAATTTCTACTTCGAGGATTCCTTTTTGCGGAATTTCGTCGCGTCTAGATATATTTCCTGTGCGTTGACATCTATCGCAGTTCATAATTGCTATGTGGACGTCTTTCCATAAGGTAGGCCAAAAGAAGCCAGCTTGAAGTATTTTTGCACAGGTTTTCGATGTACTAGCGTGTCCACCATAAGGGGCGGAATGGCAATGGGAAATGACATCGTCTATTTCATCGTTAGGAACACAGCGACGATAGATACTATCAGCGCCTCTTTTAAATAGTAATGGTTCATCTCAAAAGTTGTGTTTAAGATCATGGAAAAATTTCTTACGCTGTTGGTACGTTAAATCAGGTGGTAAAACACCGACAGCTAAATAGTTGACGAAGTCAGCATACCATGGCAATGTGGTGTTGGTACAAATGGCTTTTACTATCGCAGTTGTTAAAGGTTCATTGTGTTGATCCAAACTGCCGGTAGGGTCTATCTCTAGCTTAGCAATAAGGCGTTCATAAGGGAAATCTTCGTTTATGGGAACACTCTCGGCTTGGATTCCATCTAATCTTGATAAATGGTCAGCTACCACGTCTTCAGTTCCTCTTTTGTCTTTTATTTCTAAGTCAAACTCTTGTAGGAGTAGGATCCATCGGAGTAGTCGTGGTTTGGCGTCTTTCTTACTTAGTAAGTATCGAATCGCGGCATGATCCGTGTAAATAATGATTTTGGCGCCTACTAAGTAGGAACGAAATCTATCCAATGCGAATACCACAGCTAAGAGTTCCTTCTCCGTAGTGGCGTAATTCATTTGTACGGGATCGAGTGTTCTGCTTGCATAGTAGATAGCGTGAAGCTTTTTATCTTTGCGTTGTCCTAGGACTGCGCCTACAGCATAATCGCTCGCATCGCACATTATTTCAAATGGTAGGTTCCAATCAGGAGGTTGCATAATAGGTGTTGAAATTAAGGCTTCTTTAAGCGTATCAAATGCGTTCAAGCATTTATCGTCGAAAATAAACTCAGCTTCTTTCATTAATAATTCAGTTAGTGGCTTGGTGATTTTAGAGAAATCTTTTATAAAACATCGGTAAAAACCAGCGTGTCCTAGAAAACTTCTTATTTCTCTAACTGTTTTGGGTGGTTGAAGGTTTTTGATAATTTCGATTTTTGCTTTGTCGACTTCAATCCCTCTGTTTGATACAATGTGACCCAACACAATTCCTTGTCTTACCATGAAGTGACATTTTCCCCAGTTGAGCACTAGGTTGACATTGACACAGCGTTTAAGTACTAATTCAAGATTTGATAAACATCCGTCAAAACTTTCTCCACAGACATAGAAATCGTCCATGAATACTTCCATAATTCCGTCTAAAAAGTCTGCGAAAATTGCCATCATGCATCGTTGGAAAGTTGCAGGTGCGCTACATAGTCCAAATGGCATTCTTCGGTATGCAAAGGTACCATAGGGACATGTGAACGTGGTTTTCTCTTGATCATCAGGATGAATGAGAATTTGGAAGAATCCTGAGTAATCGTCAAAGATAGCAGAAATGGGAATGTTTGGCCAAGCGCTCGAGCATTTGATCAATGAATGGTAATGGGAAATGGTCCTTACGCGTAGCTTTCTTTAGTTTTCTATAATCGATACACATTCTCCATCCTGTTTGGGTACGTTGTGCTACCGATTCGCCTTTTGTGTTTGTTATGACCGTAACACCTCCTTTCTTAGGCACTACGTGAACTGGACTGACCCAGTTACTATCTGATATTGGGTATATGATGCCTGCCTCTAGTAGTTTATGCACTTCTTTCTTAACAACTTCACTTAAGATAGGATTTATTCGTCTTTGATGTTCTCTAGAAGTCTTGTAGTCCTCCTCCAGCATAATGCGGTGCATACAGAGAGAAGGGCTTATTCCCTTTAGATCTGATATGTTATATCCTAACGCGGTTGGATATTTCCTTAACACACTAAGAAGTTTTTCGGTTTCGACCTTTCCTAATTTGGCATTAACTATAACTGGCCGTTCGAGTTCTTTATCTAAAAATTCATACCTAAGATCTTCAAGTAATGTTTTAAGTTCTATACCAGTTTTCTTATCAGTCGGGGCAAGATCGGGTGTTAAGGCTAAACATTCGCTTAGGTCGGCATCTAAATGTTCTTGTTTCCAGTCATCGTCCTTGAAGATAGTTGGTGTCTGGATTTTTAGCATCTCAGAATAGGTGTCTTCTTGGCTTTCTAATTCTTTGACACATTCATCAATAATATCTAGGAGACAACATGAGTCATCTATAGCAGGGGCTTTAAAGAATTGAGAAAGAATGAATTATACTTTTTCTTCTCCTACCTCAAAGGTAAGCTTTCCTTTCTTGACGTCAATGATGGCTCCTGCAGTAGCTAAAAATGGTCTTCCTAGTATGATGGGAATGTTTGAATCTTCCTTGATGTCCATTATTATAAAGTCAGTCGGTATGTAAAATTGTCCTATTCGGACAGGAATGTTTTCTAGCATACCAACAGGGAATTTGACTGATCTATCGGCTAGTTGTAGGGACATCTTGGTAGGTCTCATGTCGCCTAATTTGAGCTTCTCGCAAATAGATAAGGGCATTAGACTAACACTGGCTCCTAAATCTCATAGGGCTTTGTCTATGACAGATTTTCCAATTACACATGGTATGGAGAAACTACCAGGATCTTTTAACTTTGGAGGCATGTTATTTTGAATTATGGTGCTACATTCGGCAATTAGCATAACGGTTTCGTTTTCAACGATTTTTTTTCTTATTAGACAATATTTCTTTTAGGAATTTAGCATATGACGGCATTTGGGTTATAGCTTCTGTAAACGGAATAGTAACGTTTAATTGTTTCAGAAGTTCTACAAATTTCTTGAATTGTCCCTCGTTCTTGGAATTTGCAAGTCTTTGGGGGTATGGAATTGGTGGTTTATACGGTGGTGGAGGCACGTAAGGTTTTTCTGAAGCCTCTATGTTCTCATTCGCGTCTTCCTCTACATTCTCAGATTGATCTTTCGACTTCTCTACTTCTTTTTCAGGTTTTTGATACATGGTCGGGTTTTGGAGTCTAGGATCTACCGGTCCATCAAGGGCTGTCCCACTTCGTAATGTGATAGAATTTGCATGTCCTTTAGGATTGGGTTGTGGCTGTCCAGAAAATGTACCAGCAGGTGCGGCAGAACTAGCTTGGTGTTGTGCTACTTGGGAGATTTGGGTTTCTAACATTTTATTGTGAGTTGCTAGGGCATCTACCTTATTTGCTAATAACTTTAATTGTTCACCGGTGTGAACGTTTTGATTGAGGAATTCTTTGTTTTGTTGAGCTTGATTAGCGATAAAATTTTCCATTAGGATTTCAAGGTTAGATTTCTTAGGAATGTTAGGAACATTAACAACGGGTTTTTGATAACCTGGAGGTACAGCAGGTGCTTGGCCAGGTGCATATAAAGCGTTATTGCTTTTGTACGAGAAGTTAGAATGGTTCTTCCAACCAGGATTATAGGTATTAGGATAAAGATTACCTTGAGCGTAATTTATCTGATCAACTGATATTCCTGCTAAGATTTGACATTCGGTTCCAACATGACCAGGAACTCCACAAACTTCGCAGCTTGGGGTAACTGCAGCCACGGTAGCTGCAGGAGGTAAGGTCAAGCTTTCTATCTTTTGGATAAGAGCATCTACCTTAGCATTAACTTTATCTAGGCTACTAATCTCGTACATCCCACCTTTGGTTTGAGTTTTCTCCACAGATGTTCTTTCTCCTCCCCACTGATAGTGGTTTTGAGCCATATTTTCAATGAGTTGGTTAGCTTCGTCATAAGGCTTGTCCATCAGTGTACCACCTGCGGCGGCATCTATAGAGAGTCTTGTGTTGTACAAGAGTCCATTATAAAACGTGTGGATGATCAACCATTTTTCTAGTCTGTGATGTGGTCACATTCGCATCATATCTTTGTAGCGTTCCCATGCATCGAATAGCGATTCAATATCCTTCTGCCTAAATCCGTTGATTTGGGCTCTTAGTGCAGCAGTCTTGCTCGGGGGAAAGTATCGTGCTAAAAATACAATCTTCAGTCCTTCCCACGTAGTGACGGAATTTGATGGCAAGGATTGCAACCAAGCCCAAGCTCTATCTCTTAGCAAGAAAGGGAAAAGACATAACCTTATTGCATCTTTACTAACACCATTTGCTATAACTGTGTCGGCAAATTGAACGAATTTTGTAAGATGTTCATTTGGATCCTCGGAAGGATCTCCAGAGGATTGGCGTTGTTGGATAGTTGATATCAATGACGGTTTCAACTCAAAATCGTTTCGGTTTATTGTTGGAGCAGCAATGCTGTTGTGGGGTTCTTCTTGTGATGGAGCTGCGTACTCCTTTAGTGGATGGGTCCTTTGTTCTTCGGCCATGTCTAATTTTGGATTAGTTTCGGTCTCAGAGGAAGAATTAGAATCTGTTTCAGAATCAATCTTGATTTCGGGTTTGGGTAAAGGAATAGCGTGATTTAAACAGTAATCCCTGACTGCACGTCTTACGGAAAGAATGCGTTCAGGTTCGTCCGTCGATTTTTCAAGTGGTTCGCCTTGTGAGCGAGTCCTTGGCATACAAATCGAAAAAGGGTTTTATGTTGCCTAGTCTAAATGTGCAATAGAAGAATCGTAATTAATTGACTAACCAGTCCTCGACAATGGCGCCAAAAACTTGATCGAGACTTTATGAGTCTGTCGGGATACTAACTGCAAGTATACAGTTCAATCGTTCTAGTTTTAAATGATTATCGAACCCACAGAGACTGAGGATCAATCGCATACGATCTAATGTTACAGTTTGTTTAACTAAGCGATGAATATTCAATTTTAGGGGGAAACAGTTTAATTAAAAATAATAGTAATAATTATACTGGTATGTGATAGTCGGACTTCGGGAATTCGGTGAATCGCTTGGCCTATAAAGTATTTCGGTAAAAACTAATTGTTTAAAAACCTGAGGCATACACTCTCGTATTCATGAAATAAGTTATGCTACTAAACCTAGTGGATGCACTTTAAATTTAATAACACTTTTTGAAAACAATTTGAGTTTAATTAATTTATTAAAACACTCTCGTGTATTTAAAAATTAATGTTTGGTTACCACTATCTAGGTTGAACCCCAGCTCTCGCATGCAGGTTCTTGCCTTAATTAATTTCCCACTCTCGTGGCAAAATCGTGTTAATTAACCTCTCACTCTCGTGACAAGGGTAGTTAAATTAATCATGGAAATTGGAAACCAGAAATTGTTTTATAAATAAATATTTTTGGCCAAGGTATCACTGAATTCTTTCGGTTCTTAAGAGTCACATACCGGTACGAATAATTTAGCCGAACATAATAGATTTAAAAACAATGCAATTCAAAATATAATTCATAAAAATAATTGGCATAATACAAAAATGAATAAATATTAATTGCAATAAAAACCTGGAGATAACGTTGCTATGGTAATCTTGAAATGATACAATATTCCTTGCAGCTTGATTGAAGTAAATAAATTGTGTTAATTCTTGAATAAAGAATTAACACCTAAAACTAAAGCTTGGAATAATACTGGAAGTAGGAATTACAGTACATAGAAAATGCTCTAAAACAAGGAAATAAAAATAATTGCAAAAGTAATAATTTATTATGGGAAAATTCTTTCGACCTTTGCAGCCTTGCACTATCACACATATATATAGGAGAGAAAATAGCAGTTGAAAGTCTCTTGAGAAAAGGATTGAGTGGAGGAAATGTAGGGAGCATGGTTATTGAGTGGAGGGAAAATAGGAGAATAAGTCTGCCCTTACGTTGCCCACGTCTCCACCAATTCACAACGTTCATCTTTATGCGCGTGACGGTCGTCACAGGTGGGTGACGGTCGTAACGCGCTAAAATAGCGCATTACGCTCGTCAATGATGTGTGACGAGCGTTGCTTCAAGTTGGGGGTCGTTACGCCCGTCACGAGTG
This sequence comes from Vicia faba, assembly GCA_948472305.1. Classification (NCBI taxonomy): domain Eukaryota; kingdom Viridiplantae; phylum Streptophyta; class Magnoliopsida; order Fabales; family Fabaceae; genus Vicia; species Vicia faba. The sequence goes on from OX451736.1 coordinate 1,162,679,430, forward strand.
TGTGACGGTCGTCACTGCTCCAAAATCTCCAAACTTTGCAGTTTTAGTTCTTTTCTCTTTGTTTATTGTCTAGCCTCATTCATGTAGTCCTTTTTCATTGGTTTGAGTTGGCAAATGTTATACCTGTAAAAAGGACAAATAAACTCAGAATAATCGGGAGTTAGACGACTTAATGTATTATAAAATCGGTAAAAAAACGTAGTAATTATATGGTACGATTTCTCGTTATCATCTAGGAACTGTCTGGTCTTCAACGTAGTATACCGTTGAGATTGTAGAACTCGTCCACACTATGACGGAGGGAAACATCTTCATCAAGATCTAGGAACTGTCTGGTCTTTAACGTAGTATACCGTTGAGATTGTAGAACTCGTCCACACTATGACAGAGGGAAACATCTTCATCAAGATCTAGGAACTGTCTGGTCTTCAACGTAGTATACCATTGAGATTGTAGAACTCGTCCACACTATGACGGAGGAAAACATCTTCATCAAGATCTAGGAACTGTCTGGTCTTCAATGTAGTATACCGTTGAGATTGTAGAACTCGTCCACACTATGACGGAGGTAAACATATTCATCAAGATCTAGGAACTGTCTGGTCTTCAACATAGTATACCGTTGAGATTATAGAACTCGTCCACACTATGACGGAGGAAAACATCTTCATCAATATCTAGGAACTGTCTGGTCTTCAACGTAGTATATCGTTGAGATTGTAGAACTCGTCCACACTATGATGGAGGAAAACATCTTCATCAAGATCTAGGAACCGTCTGGTCTTCAACGTAGTATACCGTTTAGATTGTAGAACTCGTCCACACTATGATGGAGGAAAACATCTTCATCAAGATCTAGGAACTGTCTGGTCTTCAACATAGTATACCGTTGAGATTGTAGAACTCGTCCACACTATGACGGAGGAAAATTGTCTTCATCAAGATCTAGGAACTGTCTGGTCTTCAATGTAGTATACCGTTGAGATTGTAGAACTCGTCCACACTATGACGGAGGAAAGCATCTTCATCAAGATCTAGGAACTGTCTGGTCCTCAACCTAGTATACCTTTGAGATTGCAGAACTCGTCCACACTATGACGGAGGAAAACATCTTCATCAAGATTCTAGGAACTGTCTGGTCTTCAACATAGTATACCGTTGAGATTGTAGAACTCGTCCACACTATGACGGAGGAAAATATCTTCATCAAGATCTAGGAACTGTCTGGTCTTCAACGTAGTATACCGTTGAGATTGTAGAACTCGTCCACACTATGATGGAGGAAAACATCTTCATCAAGATCTAGGAACTGTCTGGTCTTCAACGTAGTATACTGTTGAGATTGTAGAACTCGTCCACACTATGACGGAGGAAAACATCTTCATCAAGATCTAGGAACTGTCTGGTCTTCAACGTAGTATACCGTTGAGATTGCAGAACTCGTCCATACTATGACGGAGGGAAACATCTTCATCAAGATATAGGAACTATCTGGTCTTCAACATAGTATACCGTTGAGATTATAGAACTCGTCCACACTATGACGGAGGAAAACATCAAGATCTAGGAACTATCTGGTCTTCAACATAGTATACCGTTGAGATTTCAGAACTCGTCCACACTATGACGGAGGGAAACATCTTCATCAAGATCTAGGAACTGTCTGGTCTTCAACGGAGTATACCATTGAGATTGTAGAACTCGTCCACACTATGACGGAGGGAAACATCTTCATCAAGATCTAGGAACTGTCTGGTCTTCAACATAGTATACCGTTGAGATTATAGAACTCGTCCACACTATGACGGAGGAAAACATCAAGATCTAGGAACTGTCTGGTCTTCAACGTAGTATACCGTTGAGATTGCAGAACTCGTCCACACTATGACAGAGGGAAACATCTTCATCAAGATCTAGGAACTGTCTGGTCTTTAACGTAGTATACCGTTGAGATTACATAACTCGTCCACACTATGACGGAGGAAAATTGTCGAGATTGATAACCTTATCTGAAATTCAACCGAGGATAATTCAGTTGAGATTTAAGAACCGGTCAGGTCATCGACGTAGCTGAGAACTTTAACTGTATCTTTCCTGAAAGGTAAAGGTCAGTCGTATGCAATGTGTGATACGGTAGGAGAACTGACTTGGTGTTTTGCGTTTGTGTTCGCAAATGTTTCGGTTTAGCAAGAGTCGCCACCGACTTTTTATTTTATCCTAAGGAAAAGTCAAAAAGCACAGGAAAGACCTTTGAGATGTTTTCTTGGGTTCAGGGAGTAGATTATAGAAAGGGAAGGTATTAGCACCCTTTCTATCCATTGTTATCCATGGGCTCTTAGTTACTTGCTTAGATCACTTGCTTTGCTTTTCCAATTGTTTGAAATGGTGCTTTGTGTGTGGTTTTGAAAGATGTTTTGAAAAGAGGCCATCATTGTGGCAACCTTTGTAATGATTCTTGTTTGAATGTATACAAAGATGTTTTTGTCTTTTGAAAATATTTCAAAGTTTGAAAGTTTGTTTTAGGAAATGTTTTGAAATTGTGTTGTGAAGTGTGTTTGAAAATAGCAAGGATGTTTTTGCAAGCTTTTTGATCAAGTAACTAAGAGCTATCTACCCTATTTTACTCAAAGATATTTCTTATGTTTTTAACCCTTTTAACAGTGTTATTTCACCATTGTATTTGGTGAACAACCTTGTGTTAAGATGTTAAACGGGACAGGCGCGGGTCATAGTATAGGCCATGATAACAATAGTATCAAGTATTTTTGGCAATTTTCTTGAGGGACTTGATCATTTTGTTTAGGCAACTTAGATAGCGTCATCGAGGGACTATGATCTTTGTTTTGTTTTTGTTTTGCCAAAGTAACTTGACATGCATATCATGGCCCATTTTTGAAGGCAACAAGTGGATTGAAACCCTAGGGGTGCAAGTGTGCATTGTGTTTGTTTTTTCATGCATTTTTGTCTTTGATTAGGTCAAACTATTTATTGATTTGGATTTTGACATACAAACCCTAATTCTCTAATCATGGCACAATTGAAAGCGTTAAGTGCGAGAATTTAAATTCTAAGCTATTACAATATGATTATGGGGATGGGGGTACAATTTTTGAATAGGGGGTATTTGACAAGAAATATAAACCCTAGTTACTATTACAACCATATTGAATGTACAAAGCAATATTTAACATTTAAATAAATACAATTAAATAAATATCAAATAAAATGTATTATGTAAAAAAAGATTTTTGTGTATGTAAAAAGTATTTTTCAATGTGAAATAAAAGAAAGTCAAATTTAATTATTTTTGTTATTTTAGGGCAAAACCCTAATTCTTAAATAACTAGTATTATTTAACAATTATATACAAAAATATGTTAATTTATACAAAAATAAAAGCATATTGTAAAAAATGTTTTTTAGTGTAAAATATTAATAAAAATGAAATGTATTATTTTTGTATTTTTTGTTCTAATTATTTAACTAAATAAAGTATAATATATATATATATATATATATATATATATATATATATATATATATATATATATATATATATATATATATATATATATATATATATATATATATATATATATATATATATATATATATATATATATATATATATATATATATATATATATATATATATATATATATATATATGGAAATAAAAATTAATTATTTACAAAAAAATGTGTATATTCAAGAATTTTTTTTTAAATATAAATAAAAATAACAAATGAAAAGAAGTATATTTTTTGCATTATTTTTGAGTTTTAATAAAAAGAAATTAGATTATTTACATATTTATACTTAGTAAGATAAAAATAAATGTCAAATAAATATGAAAAATATAGAAAATAATTTTTTGGTGTTTTTTATATTTAGACAAAAAATAATAAAGTCAGAATAAAAAAATAAAAGTCAAAATGATGAATATTCAAACAAATGGGCCAGGGGGGTGTAAACTGAAAAGTGGGGTGTTAGAAGTGAAAACAACCAGGCCCAACCCAGTCAGACTTCTTCTTCTTCCTGTTGTTCACAAAAACGCGTGTTCTGTTCATCAATGGCTATCTCCTGATTCTTTGATTTTTTGACAAAACTTATAACATGAAAATTGTAGAGCATGAAACAACGAATTCAACCATATAAAAAACTTGAACTAACTCTCAAAGACCAGAGAGAATTTCTCTGGCCCTAATTTCTAACTTAGTTTTTTTAGAAAGTTCATGAGTAAAATTCTCGTAGCACGATTAATGTAAATGAAAACTAAGCATATGTATGGCTTCAGGGCTATGAGTACAACATATTTCATTCACAAACCTAAGCCTAACCATTCCTAAATAGAGAGATAGAAGTCCATGAAATACCTATTTCAGTTGACTTCGAGCTGGACAATGTAGCAACCTTCAATGGTGTTTGAGCTTCTTTTGAGCTTGCCTGAGGTCCAAGGAAGCTTTTCCAATGCTTGGCTTGTTTTGAAACAGCTTGAATCGTGCTGTAGAACTCAACCTGCAGAGCTTTGAAACAAAAATGGAAAAGTGTGTTAGAGGTGTTACAGCTTGCAATGGAGGCCTGGGATAGTTCAGGTGAGTTGATTGGAAGGTGTTTGAAGTATCTTTGGACAAAACGCACGATGAAATTTGGTTATGGCTTGCAAAATGCAGAACTTACCCTATTTTGCAGAAAAATGGGGATTTTGAGTATGAGGAGGTTTGAATGATGAAGGGGTCATGTCCCTGGCTTGTTGGGAGGTATCAAACTTGTTCACAATGTTCTTGTAAGCTGGTTTTCTCAGATGTGTGTTATGGCTTGTATTTTGCAAGTTTCTTCCACTTGAAGCAAAAGAATGGAAGTGATGTTATAGCCCTGTACATGCCCTCCTATCAACCTGCACACAACACTCTTGGCCCCTCTAATTCATGGATTTGGTTTGCAGTCTCAGATTTTGCCCAAGGCTCAATTCTTGGTGTTTTGACATAAAGTAACTTTTGCAAAAATGGCAATATACCTTTTACCATTTAGGGCTTAATTTTGCATGTAATGTCTATATGAACAAGATAATACCTTAACTCAATGGTTATGCATTAAATTATGGAGTATAAACTGGTTTTGAGGCCTGCAAGCTAGCACCAAACATGCTGATTTGAAAATGCAAGTTTGTATGAACATGCATTGGCCATGGACAAAAGTGAGTTTTTGCCAACTTCAAGCATTCGATTCTCTCTAACAACAAGGGTGTTTGAGGAGTTATTGGACAATTTGGAAAGCTTGGAACATGTACTATAATCCATCTTTGAAATGCAACTTGAAACTCCAAGTGGAACTATGTGAAAAGTGGCCAAGAAGATGGGTCAGAATCCTGCCTAGATTAGGGCAAATTTTCTCTAAGTTAAAAGTTTTAGGTACCCTTGTTCCAAAAATGATAACTTGAGATACAATACTTTTTTGAGAAAACTTTGTGATTAAAAGTTGTAGACTTTGTGATGGAATACAACTTTCATGTTTCAAGTTTTGTTTGAATCCACTTGCATCTTGGTGAAAAAATGGGACAAAGTTAGGAAAAAATAAGAAAATTTTATAACTTAGAAAATTTCTAAGTTATGAAATTTTTCCATTTTAAACCCTAATTTGCATTTTTGGGTTTCTTGATGAACAAGTTTCATAATTTGACATGTCTTGATAAAAAATAACTCTTGGCACTTGATTTTGACCAAAAAGTCAAAGTTTGACTTTTCAGTGTACAGTCAAATTTTGATCAGTTGACTGAAGAATTCATCTGCCAATCCTATGCATTTGAGATCTTTTGAACTTGTTGAATGGGTCAAGACAATGTAATTGAGTCCTTGAGTCCATGTGTGAGCTTGATTTGCCATTGGCCAGGTCAAACAGTCAAAAATCGCCTTTGTGCAGTCAAAACCCAAAAAATGACCATTTTGCCCTTTTGGTGATCTGATCAAATTTCTTATGGAATTGTGATCCAAACTTGATCAAATGGTTCATATGAGTTTAAAATGTTGATGTGGGTCAAATTTCATGAGGTTTGACTGTCAATTGGCCACAATTGACTTTTTCCCTAATACAACTGATTTCTAGGTCAACTGTCCAATTGACTGGGCAAAAATTTGAATCAAGGCTTGAAACTTGGTATGGGCAAACTTGTGAGTCCAAAATGAAGTATGAAAGTCATCTTGGGCATTATAGGTCAAAACATCCATGTGTAAACTCAAACCCTAATTTGGGTCAACAGTGCAAGGAGGTGTCTTGAGCAAGGCAAACCCTAGTTTGATCTTGAGTTCAAGGGTCTTGTGATTGAGAAAATGTTGATGAAATGAGAGGGAAAATTTTGGGGTACAACAGTTTCCCCTGTTCAATCTTTTCGAACCTGAAGAGTTAGATTGGCAAGTTTTCCTTTCGCGACTCGAAGGTAAAAGAGGATTGGACACTAGAGTACTCGTAAATTTGCACTTGTCAAAATAATGTTGAGGGAGTGGGCTTAAAGATGCCATTTGGTGTTGGTAGAATCTTGCTGGATATGGGATTAAAGATTCCATCCAAGAATGTTTGTTGAAATGCAATGTTGGAGGTCAGAAGAATGAGTATCAAAGTGGTATCCGTGTCTGGAATGCACTTGAACTGTATCTGGAGACTGAGTCCGTATGAGCTAAGGAATGGCGTCCGTGCTTGGGGCGTATCTGAGCTGTAACTGTATTTGAGACTTTGAATGAATATCAGAATGACTGCCGTGTCTGGAGTGTATCTGTATTCTGAATGGTAACAGAGAAACATCTGTATGCGGAGCAACTATGTGCTGTGGATAAATTCTGAATGAGTGACAGAATGGCAACCGTGTCTGGTGCGTATCTGGACTGTATCTGAAGTTGAGATCTGTATGAGTAGCAGAATGACTTTCGTGTCTGGAGTGTATCTGAGACGGTATCTGGGATCTGAATAAGTGGCAGAATGATTTCTGTAGCGACTGCACTGGGGAGAATCAAACTGCTGGTGTAAGGGCCAGAATGGCATCCGTGTTTAGAGTGTATCTGAACTTTGAGTTGAGAATCTGACCGAGAGATAGAATGGTTGCCGTGTCTGGAGCGTATCTAGTCTGTATCTGATTGCTGAAGTCTGAATGAGTAGTACAATGACCGTCGTGTCTGGGGTGTATCTGTACTGTATCTGAATAATTGTTAACAATAGCCTTTTAATCTTATCCTGAAAAGGGTAAAATATTAGCTAAAAACATAAAGTTATGTTGCATGATATGTATGATGCAATGAACTGTATTTCATCGATGTTTATGATATATGAATGTAATGGTTATGCGTGCAAGCTGAGTAGCTGTCTTGCTGAGGAAAATAAATCCTTGATAGCTGGAGATAATGAAATCTTTGACTGCTGCCGGGGAAAGTAAATCCTTGACCGAAGCTGGGGATTCCAAAAATCTTTGATTGTTGAAGATGAGAAATCCTTGCTGACTGCTTAGGGATTAAAGATCTTTTATTGTTGAGAATGAGAAATCCTAGGACCACTGCTGGGGATTGAAAATCCTTGGTGACTTGCGGGGATTTTAACAAAAGCTTCACCAACTTCTGCGGGGACTGAGCATTCTTCATGACTTCCCCTGGGGAATAAGGAAAACTCTGACGACCTCTACTGGGGAATTGAAACCTGGGAAACTTCTGCTGGAGAAATGAGACTGAGAATCTTCAATCTGCTGGGAAATGACCTTGTGGGGAAAATGTTTACTCAGCCGGTGAAATCAAGAGTTTTTGATTGTATGCTAATCTACTGGGGAATCATCCTAGCTGTTGGGGAAATTGAAGGAGTTTGATCAGTTGGAAATTTGACTTCGCTGGGGAAGGGGATTTAGATTATTCTGGCTCCACTGGGAATTGGGAGTTTGAACTCTGATGGGAACTTTGAAGTTTGACTCAGCTGGGGACATGTACTATGAGGTTTTAGCTTTGTTGAGGATCTGAACAAAGTAATGCAGGGGATCTCTTCTCGAATGGCATAAAGATATCTTCCTACACCTTCAACCTATCAGTAATTATCCTTTCCCAATTTGGTTTTATTTGTAAGCAGTGATTATATTCAAATGCATATGCCTTTTCATCAAAACATTGGACGTTTTAAAATAAAACATAAGTGTAAAACAAAAAAAGAAAGGCAAGCAAATTTCTGCACTTTGAAGTATATTTGTATTAATTTTTGTAAGTATCTTTGTACAAAGGAACAGACATCCTAGTAAGAGAATGTTATCGTAAAAATGAGAAAAAATTTATACAAAAGAAAAGATGGCTATGTGTAATAATTCCATGGGGTTCCCATTCTGCTATAGCCTTCACAACTCTGCGCATCTGTCCATTCGTTGCTTCGTCCGTAGATGATTGGATTGACCAGAAGCTTGGAGCTTGTTGGTGAAGAGATTGTTCTTAAAGTGATCCGACGAGACATAGTCATACGCTTTAATTCCCTAACTTTTGTCTGGACCGCCCTTTCGGGTTTTCGATCCACCGGGAAACCCCTTTTTTGCCCAATTATCCCTTTCGGGTTTTCAACTTGCCGGGTGTACAATTTTTTTTGTTTTATCCCTAATTTTTTCCTGAACCGCCCTTTTGGGTTTTCGATTCACCGGGATGCCCATTTTTGCCCAAGTCGCCCTTTCGGGTTTTCAACTTGTTGGGTCATTTTATGCGTAGTATCTTTTGACTATGTCTGCGTTCGCAGGGTGCGGCAAGTCATCACCGTCCATGGTGGTCAGAATCATTGCTCCACCAGAAAAGATGCTCTTGATTACAAATGGTCCTTCGTAAGTAGGAGTCCACTTGCCCCTGGGATCACTTTGCGGTAAGATGATCTGCTTGATTACAAGATCTCCGACTTGATATACCTGACGCCTAACCTTTTTGTTGAAAGCCTTGATCATCCGCTTTTGATACGTCTGACCATGACAAACAGCAGTAAGTCGCTTCTCGTCGATCAAGTTAAGTTGATCAAGCCGGGTCTGAATCCAATCGTCTTCACTCAAACCAGCATCCTTCATAATCCTCAAGGAAGGAATCTGAACTTCCATAGGCAGAACAACTTCCATGCCATATACCAAAGAAAATGGAGTTGCCCCTGTTGAAGTACGTTCCGTGGTACGATATCCATGCAGAGCAAACGGTAACATCTCATGCCAGTCCTTGTAGGTGACTGTCATCTTTTGAATGATCTTCTTAATATTTTTGTTCGCGGCTTCAACAACATTGTTCATCTTCGGCCGGTAGGGAGATGAATTGTGATGATAAATCTTGAACTGCTCGCATAGATCAGTGATCATAGTATTGTTCAAATTTGTACCGTTGTCTGTGATGATCCTGTCGGGGATACCATACCGGCATATGAGGTTCTGCTTGATGAAGCGGGCAACCATATTCTTTGTAACTGAGGCATAGGAAGTTGCCTCGACCCATTTGGTGAAGTAATCAATAGCCACCAGGATGAAGCGATGTCCATTGGATGCCGTGGGCTTGATCTCTCCAATCATGTCAATGCCCCACATTGTGAATGGCCAAGGAGCTGTCAGAACGTTGAGAGGAACAGGAGGAATATGTACCTTGTCGGCGTAGACTTGGCATTTGTGGCAGGTACGGGAATGTTGATGACAATCAGCTTCCATGGTAGACCAGTAGTAGCCTGCCCTTAGAATCTTCTTAGCCATTGTATGTCCGCTCAAATGGGTGCCAAATGTGCCGCTATGTATATTAGTCATGATCAACTCTGCTTCAACCTTGTCCACATAACAAAGTAGAACACAATCATGATTGCGCTTATAAAGGATGCCATTGCTTAGGAAGAACTTGGCAGCAAATCTCCTTAAGAACTTTTTGTCATTGACGAAAGCTCCTTCAGGATATTCTCTGGTCTGGAGATACCTTTTGATTTCATGAAATCAGGGTTGTTCCACTACTTCTTCGGTATTAATCTCATGACAGTGCGCCGGTTCGTCCATTCGCTCGATGGTGATTTGGGGAGCCTCGTTATCCCAGTTGAGTTTAAACATGGAAGACATTGTTGCCAGAGCATCGGCTAACTGATTTTCTTCTCGCGGGAAATGCTCGAAGGTAATCTGATCGAAGTGAGGCAACAACGTCAAGACATGTTCTTTGTATGGGATAAGATTATGATGTTTAGTGTCGCACTCTCCTTTGACTTGACTGATAACCAAAGCCGAGTCCCCAAATACGACCAAAGATTTGATTCCCAAGTCTATAGCAGCCTTGAGACCAAAGATGCAAGCTTCATATTCAGCCATTTTGTTGGTACAGCTGAAGCAAAGTCGGGCAGTGAAGGGTGTGTGACAACCATCTGGAGAAATGAGTACTGCACCGATACCGTTGCCAAGTGAATTCGAAGCACCATCAAAGTATAGGGTCCATTGGGATCCTTGTTCAGGTCCGTCATACGGTCCGTTACTTTCAATGTTGTCCAATGTCACGATGTCCTCGCCAGGGAAGTCGAATCTCATAGACTGATAATCTTCGACGGCTTGGTGAGCTAGATGGTCAGCTAGTACACTCCCCTTTATAGCTTTTTGGGTAGTATATTGGATGTCATATTCAGTCAGAATCATTTGCCATCTAGAGATTCTTCCAGATAAAGCCGGCTTCTCGAAGATATACTTAATCGGATCCATTTTGGAAATCAGCAAAGTGGTGTGAGTCAACATATACTGTCTTAGCCAGCGAGCAGCCCATACCAAAGCGCAGCAAGTTTTCTCGAGCAGTGAGTAGCGAGTCTCACAGTCGGTAAACTTTTTGCTAAGGTAATAAATGGCATGCTCTTTTCGGCCAGGCTCGTCATGTTGGCCCAGTACACACCCCATTGAGTTATCCAAAACAGTCAGATACATGATCAATGGCCTTCCTTCGACGGGTGGCATCAGAATAGGAGGTTCTAGTAAGTACTCCTTGATCTTATCAAAAGCAACTTGACAATCATTGTTCCATTCAACTAACTGATCTTTCTTCAGCAGTTTGAAAATCGACTCGCAGATAGATGTCAGGTGAGAGATGAACCTCGCAATATAGTTCAAGCGTCCCAAGAATCCTCTAACCTCCTTTTCAGTACGGGGGGCAGGCATTTCTTGTATAGCCTTTACTTTAGCTGGATCAACCTCAATGCCTTTGTTGCTGACAATAAATCCCAGAAGTTTACCAGACCTAACTCCAAAAGTGCACTTGCTTGGATTCAGTATGAGTTTATACTCCTTCAACCAGGAAAACAACTTTTGCAAATGTTCAAGGTGTTCTTCTTCTGTCTGTGATCGAGCTATCATTTCGTCTACGTAAACTTCGATCTCATGATGTATCATATCATGAAACAAAGCTACCATGGCGCGTTGATAGGTTTCCCCTGCGTTCTTCAGTCCGAACGACATCACCTTGTAGCAGAAAGTACCCCATTGCGTGACAAAGGTAGTTTTCTCCATGTCCTCGGGGGCCATTTTGATCTGGTTATATCCCGAGAATCCATCCATGAAGGAAAATACCTTGTGATGAGCTGCATTATCAACCAAGATATCGATATGTGGCAACGGAAAATCGTATTTTAGGCTAGCCCTGTTCAAATCCCGATAGTCCACACACATTCTGACTTTGTCGTCCTTCTTAGGTACGGGCATGATATTAGCAACCCATTGTGGATAGGAGGTAACAGCCAGAAATCCAGCGTCGAATTGCTTCATTACTTCAGCCTTAATCTTTTCAGACATGTCAGGCCTCATTCGTCGGACCTTTTGCTTGATCGGTGGACAGTCTTCTCTTGTAGGGAGACAGTGAACTACGATATCTGTGTCTAACCCTGGCATGTCTTCATAAGACCAAGCGAAGATTTCAACATATTCGTTCAACAACTGCACTAAGTGCTCCTTGACACTCGGTTCCAGGTTGGCACCCACTCTTACTTCTTTCCTGTCCTCCTCTGTCCCCAAGTTGATGGTTTCTAATAACTCTTCATGAGGCAGAATAACCCTCTCTTCTTGTTGTAAAAGTCTGGCTAACTCTCCCGGCACTTCACAATCTTCGTCAACTTTGTACTCGTCCTGATTGACCAAATCTTTAGAGTTATCGAAGGCTAAAGCAGAATAGTCACCCATGGAATCTGGAGTGGATGGGTACCTGCATTTGTAAGTGTGAGTGTGTGGAAGGGATAGCCATCCTTAAACAAACAAAAATGCAAAAGGAAAGAAAAGGAACACAGCAGTTTATAGATGAAAAACGTCCAATGATTCATTAAAACATGGCATATGATTATGAAGAAAATCAAGCCCTTACAAATGGACCTACATGCCCCGGGCAAGGCATGAGGTGAAAATAGTGTGCAAATTGTTTAGTTATTACATACCATAAAAATGGGAAATTGTTCAAAGATAAAATTACTGGTTGATAAAGGTGATAGGAACAAAATCCTTTGCTTCCCAATTGTTCAAACCCCCTTCGACGGTCGGGAAGATCCAATCTTCAAAGTGGCTCTCTTCATCTTCATCTTCTACAACATTAATTCCGTGATGAGTGATCCTTACGGGTGGTCCTCCAGTCTTGGAACGACGCATAGCCTTTTGTCCTGCAGCTGTAAACCCTAGTCCAAATTTGTCTGCCTTATGGGGAAAATTTGGCAATTGCCCCCATGATGTACTCTTCCCTTCTTTGATCACCGCCTCTGCGTCTTTGAGAGATGCCATCCTAGATACGTGCTTGGGAGCAATAGGCACCTCAACCATTGTCTTCGCAACTGCTACCTCGGGAGAAACTTCCTAAAAATGCTGGAAAGGCGTTTCGATGAACTCGCCATCCATCTCCACATAAAGGAAGGAGTTGAGGTGGCTTATCATGTATTCTTCCTCGCCGTGCACCGTTATAATCTTACCCTTAACAGGATATTTCAGCATCTGGTGCAAAGAGGAGGTAACTGCCTCGGCATAATGGATCCACGGTCTTCCTAGAAAACATGAATATGACGGTCGGATATCCATCACGTAAAAGGTTGAGTTGAAGACCTCTGTGCCTACTTTGATAGGAATATTAACCTCTCCATGAACCATTCTCTTGGAACCATCAAAAGCCCTAATGATGATGTTACTAGGCTTGAGAGTCAGCCCTTCGCAGTCCAAGCAGTCTAAGGCTTTCTTTGGCAGCACATTCAAGGAAGAACCAATATCAACTAAGACATGGGCGATAGTGGTTCCCAGGAATTCGACTGAAACATGTAACACATCGTTGTGTTTCCTTCCTTTGGGAGTTAAGTCAGCATCAGAAAAGCCAAGGCCATTATCAGCAGTAAGACTAGCCACACATTCCTGAAACTGGTCAGCCGAAGTCTCTTGGGGAACTTGGGCCGCCTTCAAGAATTTGATCAGGGCCTTAACGTGGGCCTCAGAACAGAGCAGAAGAGCCAACATTGAAATTTTAGAAGGGGTCTGCCCTAACTGCTCCACAACGTCGTAGTCTTTTTTCTGATTATTTTCAAGATTTCATCCATTTCTTTTTGAGTGGTTTCGGGGATAACCACAGCATGTCCTGACAGGCGCTTCCAGTATCCCCTTACCCTTGTTGGTAGTTTCAGCAGATTGTCTTACTTCAGGAGTATCCAAATCTTAAATCACTGGGCCTTGCACAAAGGGTCCAACAGGTGCAGAAGCTTTTAGGGGTCCGAAAACTGCCCGAGGGGGAGCAATCTCCGGAGAAAAGATCCGTCCACTGCGTGTTATCTTGCTAATACCCGTGATGTTCCCTGTATCAGGGTCTTCTTCAGAAATCTCTTGGACTGTTTCGATTTGTTTGATGTCGTGGTAGAAGATTTCTCCCCCATAGTTCCCCGGTACCATTTTGCTGGATTTGTACGGGACAGGTCCCGGCATGGTGATCTTTAAAGGTACACATTCAAAGTTAGGTGTAATCCTGACAGGCCTTTTGCAAGCCTTGGGAGGATTGTCGGAAAATGGTTATGATAGCAATATCGTTGGTTGAAGTATCACAAGTATCAGGAGTAATAGGATTGAAAGTGTCAACAAGGGTTTTCTGGAAAAGTATCTCTTGAGTATCCATCAGGCGTTGGACACCTGACTTCAACATTGGACAATCACCTCATATATTCAAACAAAAATAACAATCTTTAACACAACCAGGAAAGATCCCGGCTCTCAATAAATTTTCCTTAATCACAAGTAAAGGCGTCAGCAGGTCAACAACATCAGTAACATGAGTGTCCTCCATAATAGCATGAATATTGTGGCCGTGCTTGGGCATCGGAGCAGATATAACATTGGGCTTCTCAGGAGCATCAAATTCTACTTCCTTAGCATCGATCAGATCTTGGATTTTGTTCTTAAGTGCCCAGCAATTATTGGTATCGTGCCCAACACTGTCAGAATGGTAGGCACACTTGGCATTAGAGTGATAGTATGGAGAGGAGGTGTTAGGGTTCTTTGGCGCTTCCTTCAAACTGGTCAGATTCAGCTTCAACAAATGGGGAAGTACTTGAGCGGGCGTCATGTTGATGCGAGTGAACTTCCGTTGTGGCCTTTCCACCCGTTGTTGATTAGGTCTCGACTGATTGTTACGAGGTTGATCATCTAACGAGTTTTGAATCATCACGGCCCCTACAGTCGGCCGACGCTCAGTTCTTCCCAATCCCTTATGAGAATACACAACAGATGCTTCCTTCTTGGCTGGGAAAGGTTTCTTAACAGCTGTGGATGCAGAAGCATCCTTTTGAATCTTTCCACTTTTAATACCGGCCTCAACCCTTTCGCCGGTCAAAATCAGTTCAGTAAATCCCGCAGAAGAGCTCCCGATTAGATGTTTGAAGAAGGGGCCAGACAGGGTCCCCAGAAACATATCAACTAACTCCCTATCTGATAACGGCGGCTGCACCCTTCCAGCCAGATCACACCACTTTTGAGCGTACTCTTTGAACCCTTCATTGGAAGCCACCCCCATACTTTGTAACTGAGTACGAGTGGGCGCCAAATCAGCATTGTATTGATACTAACGGTAAAAAGCAGCTGCCAAGTATTCCCAATTGTGAACCTCTAATCTCTCGAGCTGATAAAACCAATCTAGTTGCGTGCCAGACAAACTGTCTTGGAAAAAGTGTACCCAGAGGTCTTTATCGGATGAGTGGGGTTGGATTTTTCTGACATACGACCTCAGGTGCATCTTAGGGCAAGACAGACCGTCGTACTTGGCAAATGTTGGCACTTTGAACTTGGGAGGGATAAAAATCCCAGCTACCAACCCTAGTTCCTCAAAATCCAATCCGGGAACCCTCTGCAACTCCATAGCTGCCAATCTATCTTCAAGGTTCTTATATTTGTCGTCCACTGGTGGATACTGTTGCTCGGAGTAGTCTTCATCTTCTTCCTCCTCTTCCTCTTCAACCTCAGATTCAGAAGGTACAACAACACCTTTCCCTTTACCGTCCCCTTCGTCAGACGTTGAGGGGAACTCAAGAACCTTCCTAGCATTGCTCTCAAACCTTCTTCCAAAAGTGGCTACCCCAGGTCTCTTTTTCTTTATCTCTTTATTCTTCTCCAACAACACTTTGAGGTCCTCTTGACCCTTTGCCAAGGTCATGAGGAGTTGCTGGAACTGTGAATTTTGTGCCTGTAGATCCTTTACCGTTTGCTCCAAATCCATCTTGCTGAAATAAACAGCAGAAAGATAAGGAAACCTGGCGTGAAGACCTGTTTATGCATATGATGAATGGTATGCTATTCATGTAATGCATCCAAGGGTTCAGAAATTCAGATTTGTTGCAAACAAAAAGAACGCACGTCATATTAAGAAGAAATTTGTTAGTACATAAGTGCCCCATGGGCGAAATATTACAAAATTCTTAATGTAAAAAGACATTGAGCATCCTCTTTGGTGCGATGTAAGTGTTGAGAGTTTCCTCCTCATGAAGTCGGCGGGTGAGCTCCAAAACCTTCTTCTCACTGGCATAGAAGCTGGCTTTAAAAGTATCCCGTTCTTCCTTGAGTTGGATCCAACTCTTTTGCATTTCTTCCCATGATGTTGGCATGTCAGGATGTAGGATGGTGTATGGAATCTCTCCTTCCATAACAGGCTCTTTGATCAATGGGAGAATGTGAGGATATGGCATCATAAGATTCTGGGAGCGGGTTCGTACCCATTTGAGGTAAGGCTCAAGGGGGATGGAATTCTTGTGCCCCATTGTCTTACTATCCACCTTGTTAGGCATCCTACAAGCTCTGATGAACCTTTGTCGAAGTCCTTGCGCATCGTTGTCGAAGTCAAAAACTAGGTCAGGAATTAGCATGTCATGAGGGTCATCCCTCTGAGCATATCCAAATTGTCTCAAAGCTAGACAGGGGTTGTAGGTGATGCCTCCCCTAATGCCAAGTAATGGGACATTAGGAAATTCCCCACAACGATCAATGATGATGACATTTTCTCTGGACCGAGAACACCAATGTACATCAGAATGTGTGAGGGTCATCAATCATTGTGACCATCATAAACCCTGCTCATTCTTCAAAACTGATTGCGGAAGGTGAGAAATAAACCACCTTGCTAGGAGAGGAGTACAACACATGAGAACACCTCTTTTCCTCATTGTTCGTGTGTAAAATGAGTGTAGGATGTCCCCAAGCAATGTAGGTATATGATTCCTGGACATAAAAATCTTGACAGCATTCACATCTATAAGCTGATCAGGGTTTGGGAACAAGACCAATCCATAGATGAGGAGTGCCACAATCTCTTCAAAGGCTTGTAGATTAAGAGAATTCCAACAGTCTTGTGCCTTCTCAAACAGAAACTTTGCCAAGAAACCCTTGACACCATTTCTGGTTTCCCAGTGCCCCTTGATGTCAGATGGTTGCAAGTGTAATGCTTGAGCAACATCTTCAGGCTTTGGTTCTTTTTCTGTACCGTTGTAGGGTAGTTAATGAAGAATAGGAATTCTCAGGAGTTGAGAAAATTCCTCCAAAGTAGGTACTAACTGGTAATCATGGAATGTGAAACAGTGGTGTAGGGGGTCAAAGAACTGGAAGAGAACTTTCACCATGTCTTCTTCAATGCTGGTGTTGACTAAGTTGAGAAGTCTACCATGTCTTTCATTGAAGAGAGAATTCTTTGGAATCCTGGACGTAAGCTCCTTGAGTTTAGGAGGGATCCTCACAAGGTTGACTTGAATTGTTTTCCTGCGAAGAGATTCCATGACCTACAAAACAAGAACAAAGATGAAGATCCAAACCCTTGAAATGGTTAGTGGATGCATATGATGCTTTATGATGTTCATGATGTATGTACAAGCACATGTACAAGCAAATCACACAAAACCCTAGTTTCAGGCTTGCATGAAGTTTCATAGGTAAGTACCCTCTTGATTTTAGTTGGCTCAAAACCTGTCCTATAAATAGTAACCGGGTTCTAAGGAGCTCAATATCATTGGATTGTTTTCTATATTCATTGTTTTGGTTTAGCCACTTAACTAGCGACCAAAATATTCCAAGAAAACAACCCTCAATGAGTGTAGTATCGAGTATCTACCAACTTCGGACTGCACCAAAGCCGGTCATCTCACTACCCCTAATAAAAGGCCAAGATGGTCAAGTAAGGTTCTAGTTCATTAGTGCTTCATGACATCACTCAGCGGCCCCGTATTCTCTTTGATTGACTCAAAGGCTAATGGTACTCACAAATATGTCGCACTAATATAGCTATTGCTTCAACTGTGTCGGTATACCCCGCACATTTTCCACGATGTATTGCTATTTACCTATGAATGTTTCCCAAATCCGGGTGGGGGATTTCAAGCCCAAACAAGAGAACAAAATGTAAAGCAATCAAAGCAAACAATAATCATGCAAAGGGTGATCTAAGCCCTAAGGTTACTTCACTTTTAAATTTTTCCCCAGCAGAGTCGCCAGTTCTGTGATACGGTGGGAGAACTGACTTGGTGTTTTGCGTTTGTGTTCACAAATGTTTTGGTTTAGCAAGAGTCACCACCGACTTTTTATTTTATCCTAAGGAAAGGTCAAAAAGCACAGGAAAGTCCTTTGAGATGTTTTCTTGGGTTCGGGGAGTAGATTATAGAAAGGGAAGGTAGTAGCACCCTTTCTATCCATGGTTATCCATGGGCTCTTAGTTACTTGCTTAGATCACTTGCTTTGCTTTTCCAATTGTTTGAAATGGTGCTTTGTGTGTGGTTTTGAAAGATGTTTTGAAAAGAGGCCATCGTTGTGGCAACCTTTGTAATGATTCTTGTTTGAATGTATACAAAGATGTTTTTGTCTTTTGAAAAGATTTCAAAGTTTGAAAGTTTGTTTTAGGAAATGTTTTGAAATTGTGTTGTGAAGTGTGTTTGAAAATAGCAAGGATGTTATTGCAAGCTTTTTGATCAAGTAACTAAGAGCTATCTACCCTATTTTACTCAAAGATCTTTCTTATGTTTTTAACCCTTTTAACAGTGTTGTTTCACCATTGTATTTGGTGAACAACCTTGTGTTACGATGTTAAACGGGACAGGCGCGGGTCATAGTATAGGCCATGATAACAATAGTATCAAGTATTTTTGGCAATTTTCTTGAGGGACTTGATCATTTTGTTTAGGCAACTTAGATAGCGTCATCGAGGGACTATGATCTTTGTTTTGTTTTTGTTTTGCCAAAGTAACTTGACATGCATATCATGGCCCATTTTTGAAGGCAACAAGTGGATTGAAACCCTAGGGGTGCAAGTGTGCATTGTGTTTGTTTTTTCATGCATTTTTGTCTTTGATTAGGTCAAACTATTTATTGATTTGGATTTTGACATACAAACCCTAATTCTCTAATCATGGCACAATTGAAAGCGTTAAGTGCGAGAATTTAAATTCTAAGCTATTACAACATGATTATGGGGATGGGGGTACAATTTTTGAATAAGGGGGTATTTAACAAGAAATATAAACCCTAGTTACTATTACAACCATATTGAATTTACAAAGCAATATTTAACATTTAAATAAATACAATTAAATAAATATCAAATAAAATGTATTATGTAAAAAAAGGTTTTTGTGTATGTAAAAAGTATTTTTCAATGTGAAATAAAAGAAAGTCAAATTTAATTATTTTTGTTATTTTAGGGCAAAACCCTAATTATTAAATAACTAGTATTATTTAACAATTATATACAAAAATATGTTAATTTATACAAAAATAAAAGCATATTGTAAAAAATGGTTTTTAGTGTAAAATATTAATAAAAATGAAATGTATTATTTTTGTATTTTTTGTTCTAATTATTTAACTAAATAAAGTATATAAGTATATATATATATTAAACATATTAACTATATGAAAATAAAAATTAATTATTTACAAAAAAATGTGTATATTCAAGAATTTTTTTTAAATATAAATAAAAATAACAAATGAAAAGAAGTATATTTTTTGCATTATTTTTGAGTTTTAATAAAAAGAAATTAGATTATTTACATATTTATACTTAGTAAGATAAAAATAAATGTCAAATAAATATGAAAAAATATAGAAAATAATTTTTTGGTGTTTTTTATATTTAGACAAAAAATAATAAAGTCAATAAAAAAATAAAAGTCAAAATGATGAATATTCAAATAAATGGGCCAGGGGGGTGTAAACTGAAAAGTGGTGTGTTAGAAGTGAAAACAACCAGGCCCAGCCCAGTCAGACTTCTTCTTCTTCCTCTTGTTCACAAAAATGTGTGTTCTGTTCATCAATGGCTATCTCCTGATTCTTTGATTTTTTGACAAAACTCATAACATGAAAATTGTAGAGCATGAAACAACGAATTCAACCATATAAAAAACTTGAACTAACTCTCAAAGACCAGAGAGAATTTCTCTGGCCCTAATTTCTAACCTAGTTTTTTCAGAAAGTTCATGAGTGAAATTCTCCTAGCACGATTAATGTAAATGAAAACTAAGCATATGCATGGCTTCAGGGCTATGAGTACAACATATTTCATTCACAAACCTAAGCCTAACCATTCCTAAATAGAGAGATAGAAGTCCATGAAATACCTGTTTCAGTTGACTTCGAGCTGGACAATGTAGCAACCTTCAATGGTGTTTGAGCTTCTTTTGAGCTTGCCTGAGGTCCAAGGAAGCTTTTCCAATGCTTGGCTTGTTTTGAAACAGCTTGAATCGTGTTGTAGAACTCAACCTGCAGAAGTTTGAAACAAAAATGGCAAAGTGTGTTAGAGGTGTTACAGCTTGCAATGGAGGCTTGGGATAGTTCATGTGTGTTGAATGGAAGGTGTTTGAAGTATCTTTGGACAAAACGCATGATGAAATTTGGTTATGGCTTGCAAAATGCAGAACTTGCCCTGTTTTGCACAAAAATGGGGATTTTGAGTATGATGAGGTTTGAATGATGAAGGGGCCGTGTCCCTGGCTTGTTGGGAGGTATCAAACTTGTTCACAATGTTCTTGTAAGCTGGTTTTCTCATATGTGTGTTGTGGCTTGTATTTTGCAAGTTTCTTCCACTTGAAGCAAAAGAATAGAAGTGATGTTATAGCCCTGTACAGGCCCTCCTATCAACCTGCACACAACACTCTTGGCCCCTCTAATTCATGGATTTGGTTTGCAGTCTCAGATTTTGCCCAAGGCTCAATGCTTGGTGTTTTGACATAAAGTAACTTTTGCAAAAATGGCAATATACCTTTTACCATTTAGGGCTTAATTTTGCATGTAATGTCTATATGAACAAGATAATACCTTAACTCAATGGTTATGCATTAAATTATGGAGTATAAACTTATTTTGAGGCCTGCAAGCTAGCACCAAACATGCTGATTTGAAAATGCAAGTTTGTATGAACATGCATTGGCCATGGACAAAAGTGAGTTTTTGCCAACTTCAAGCATTCGATTCTCTCTAACCACAAGGGTGTTTGAGGAGTTCTTAGACAATTTGGAAAGCTTGGAACATGTACTATAATCCATCTTTGAAATTCAACTTGAAACTCCAAGTGGAACTATGTGAAAAGTGGCCAAGAAGATGGGTCAGAATCCTGCCTAGATTAAGGCAAATTTTCTCTAAGTTAAAAGTTTTAGGTACCCTTGTTCCAAAAATCATAACTTGAGATACAAGCCTTTTTTGAGAAAACTTTGTGATTCAAAGTTGTAGACTTTGTGATTGAATACAACTTTTATGTTTCAAGTTTTGTTTGAATCCACTTGCATCTTGGTGAAAAAATGGGACAAAGTTAGGAAAAAAAAGAATTTTATAACTTAGAAAATTTCTAAGTTATGAAAATTTTCCATTTTAAACCCTAATTTGCATTTTTGGGTTTCTTGATGAACAAGTTTCATAATTTGACATGTCTTGATGAAAAATAACTCTTGGCACTTGATTTTGACCAAAAAGTCAAAGTTTGACTTTTCAGTGTACAGTCAAATTTTGATCAGTTGACTGAAGAATTCATCTGTCAATCCTATGCATTTGAGATCTTTTGAACTTGTTGAATGGGTCAAGACAATGTCATTGAGTCATTGAGTCCATGTGTGAGCTTGATTTGCCATTGTCCAGGTTAAACAGTCAAAAATTGCCTTTGTGCAGTCAAAACCCTAAAAATGACCATTTTGCCCTTTTGGTGATCTGATCAAATTTCTTGTGGAGTTGTGATCCAAACTTGATCAAATGGTTCATATGAGTTTAAAATGTTGATGTGGGTCAAATTTCATGAGGTTTGACTGTCAATTGGCCACAGTTGACTTTTTCCCCAATACAGTTGATTTCTAGGTCAACTGTCCAATTGACTGGTCAAAAATTTGAATCAAGGCTTGAAACTTGGTATGGGCAAACTTGTGAGTCCAACATGAAGTATGAAAGTCATCTTGGGCATTTTAGGTCAAAACATCCCTGTGTAAACTCAAACCCTAATTTGGGTCAACAGTGCAAGGAGGTGTCTTGAGCAAGGCAAACCCTAGTTTGATCTTGAGTTCCAAGGGTCTTGTGATTGAGAAGATGTTGATGAAATGAGAGGGAAAATTTTGGGGTACAACATAATGCATGATAAAAATCAAGCAATGATGTTCTCAAAATAAATGAGATTGTTTTGTATGATGCGTATATGCATGTATCATGATGTATGTAAATGTTTGTAGCTGGGGAAAATAAATCCCAGATAGCTGCTGGAGAATAAAGTTGAATTCTTCGTTTCCGCTGGGGATGGTGAACGAAGATGATTGCGAAAATAAACCTGCAGGAGAGGATAACTCCGTTGGGGAATATACTGATGAGGAGATTACCCTGTGGGGAAGAGATGCTCTGTT
The DNA here is from genome assembly GCA_948472305.1 of Vicia faba. Lineage (NCBI taxonomy): Eukaryota > Viridiplantae > Streptophyta > Magnoliopsida > Fabales > Fabaceae > Vicia > Vicia faba. The sequence goes on from OX451736.1 coordinate 1,162,701,753, forward strand.
GAGGATTCCACTGATAAATTCCATTGGGGACGAATTACCGTTGCTGGTGATACTGAATCCTGTTGGGGATTGAATTCCTGTTTGTGAAAGGAAAGAACTCTGTTGGGGATGATCTTTCAGTTGTGGCTTCACTGGGGATGACCTGTTAGACTCTTGTGGGGATAATCCTTTGAGCTTTGATGGGTACAATCTTCCTTTGAACTCGGCTGGGGATATTTATTTTTATACTCCGTCGGGGACGAATTTCCAGAGTCTAATGGGGATGATTCTCCAAACTCCACTGGGGAAACTTTTTCAGGCTGCGCTGGGAAATTTTAACTCCACTGAGGATATCTTGTATTCTGCCGGGGAATATTCTTATACTCCACTGGGGAATATTAAGACCGCCGGGGATATTAAGCCTTTTCAGTGTTGATGGTAGATAAACTCTGCTTGGGGAGAATATTACCGACTCATTCACAGTTGCAAGCCTCAGCTGGGGAGAGCTATCTTTACTGTCTTACTCTGCAGGGAGTGAATGTTACTGGGACGCGTACTAAGGATATGACGATGGCTTGCATCGAGACTTTTTTCCCCCTGTTTCTGCGGGAGAAGGTGCCTGCGGAGGCCCTGTGGATCGAGTATTATCCCCACCTATGAGGTGCTTGGTATCTTTCGGTCAAAATGACAAGTCTTCTTCTGGCAGGCAAGTGATGAGATGACGAGACATAGTCGTACGCTTTGATCGCTAATTTTTTCCTGGACCGCCCTTTCGGGTTTTCAGTCCATCGGGATGCGCTTTTTTGCCCAAGCCGCCTTTTCAGGTTTTCGACTTGCCGGGTGTACAGATTTTTCATTCTTTATCCCTAATTTTTGCCCGAACCCTTTTGGTTCGTCGGGATGCCCTTATTTTTTCCTAGGCCAGTCAACCTAGCGGGTCTTTGATTATGCGTAGTACTTTTTGACTATGTCCATGCTCTCAGAGTGTAGGCAGTTGTCACTGTCAATAGTGTCGTGTTTCCATACTACCAGAAGATGTTTGATCATGCAAGATTCGTTGCTGGAATTTATGTCCAATGCCCCAAGTGGTTCAGATGGAGATTTGTCCCTGGCTATTTGGCATCTTTGAGAGATTCTCTAAATCTTGACTTAACTGCCCCAGATGATGGACAATGCTCATGCCGTTCCCCTTGGTTGGAAGTGTTTTTCCACTTGAGGTGATCCTTTTTATTGAGAAGGTTTTTGTTCACTAGATTTTCTTCGTGCGAACTTCTCTGCTGTTTGAACAAATAGTCATATGCAAACAATGTTATTTCAAGAATGCAAAGCTTATGTCTGTCTTGAGGTTTTGAAAATGCAGTTATTTTTAGTAAAACAAGCGAATTTTGTAAAATGTGATGTCAACTCAGGATTTACAGCAAGTCCTATAGGGGTCAGGATACCTTTTGTAACAGTATGCTTTCGAACTAACCCATACTTCAGCTAGGACTTTTAAGGGTTATAACATGGCTTGGTTCACGGTTTAAGAAACAAAGGATAAAGGCTCAAATTTTATTTGTACCCACCGTTCTTCGTGATGTTCTTCGATCCTAAACTCAGCTAATCATGCATTAGATCTTGTTTGAGTCTTTGTTCTGATATACCAGTGATAGTCTGGATACTGACAATTTATTTTGAACAGACAGTCATTTTGTTGAGAGTTTGCAGGATCTCTTTCCTTTTGGTTTTTATTATCCCTGTTTTTTTTGCATGAACTATTTCTTTTTGTGATTACAGTCAGCGGGATGCCCCAATTTTTCTTAAGTCTCCTTCATAGGTTTTGACTTATTGGGCTTTTATTTTGAGAGATAATGACTGCCTGTTCTTATGATTATACGGAACCAACACCGTCTTTTGTTTCGGAAGGACTTATTTGATTCCATTCATTGTGCACCTGGATCAACTGAGAAAACTACCCCGCCCCAGGTTATAATTAAGGGTTTTAATTTGTGAAAAGAAAAACTCCAACTTCTTTGGCTCAAAGGGGTTGACTAGGGATTATCTTCCTTATAACTCCACTGTTTAGGATTTGAAACAATGCCTGTACCTCGTCAGTGGGGTCTGTTCAAAAGCATACTGTAGAGATTTTGATATCATTTTCGTCATCCTCCCTCTAAAGGCTTAGAATTTTAAAATCGAGAGTTGAACATCGCAAAAATGAAAGCAATTTTAAATATAGTGAATACGAATGGATTGATTCAAAACAGACATATGCAATGCATTGATAAAGTAACCAAGTTTGACATGAATAAATGTTTGAACAATCAAAAGAAAATTACAAATTGAAAATTCTAATGAACAAAAGTCTTCTCGTCTTAGTACTTGTCACTTCAAATGGTGAACCTTGGGGGATGGCAAAAGAATTCTATCTGACCGTCTTGTGTGAGTTCCAATGCTCCTTCATCAATCAGGTCTTGAATTTTGTTGCTCAACACCCAACAAATGTTAGTATCATGCCCCGGGCTGTTGGAGTGATATGCACACCTTGCATCAGGATTGTACCTTGGGGAGGCTATGTTGGGATTCTTAGGAGGGTCCCTTAACGTCACCAGATTCAATCTCAATAGGTGTTGTAAAGCCTGAGACAACGATATGTTGAGCTTGGTAAATTGCCTCTTGGGCATATTTGGCTTACTCTGATCAACTCGTTGTTTATGGCAAGGTTGTTGTTGGACCCGTGAGGTAGTAGCAACTTGGAGAGGTCTATTCTTCATCAAACCAAACCTTTGACTTCTCAGAAATTGATTAATGACTTGGTCCCCGACCCTGACTGTTTGCTTCATGTTATTGTATCTGTCTTGATGAAGCTGGTTGATAATGGTTCTCAACTCTTCTTGTTCCCGGGCTAGGCCTTGGATAAGAACCATCTGCCCCAGCATCTGGGTTCTTATGGCACTGAACTCAGCTTGCAGTTGTTCCAGCCGTTTGTCCTTATTGTCTTCAGGACTTTTCTTGACCAAGTTCCCCACGAGGAGTGTTTTCAACTCTTCCTGCCCCTTGGATAGGTTTAGGAATACGTCCCTGAACTGAGCTCCTCGAGTTTGAAGATCTTGGTTGTCTGGTTGGAAAGCCATTGCTGAAATAAACAGCGAGAACATTAGAGACCTGTACTGGGAGACCTGTTATGCAATGATATGTATGATATATGGATTCAGTGTTTTCAAGGATCTCGCGGGGTAAACAAGAAACTTGTTAGAATTTGAATTTTGCAGCTTTGATTGAAGAAACTTCGTGTTGTTAAGAGTCCTTCTTCAAGAGTCAAGCTCACCATATCGAGTGGGTCATAACCCCTGACTCAAGTTATCGTGTTTTGATCTCTAGACGACCTTTGGCTAGAGGAAAATAAATCCCCTTTGCCCCTTGCTAGACATTTGATTTACCATAACCTGCATCACAAACCCTTGAGATCCTTGAAATGGTTAAGGAAATGTTAAGGCATGATGTTATGATGTATATGCTATGCGTTTAAGCAAAAGTGCAAGGTGATGTAAGTAAACCCTGCAATAAATCCAAATTATTGGATAAGGATTGTAAACAAAACCTACAAGGAACTCATGTTGTCAGATAACAAGAATGTGCAAGTAGTTCAAGTTTGAAGGCACACAATAGCCCTTAAATTTCAGGCTGGCATGGAGTTTAGGTATTACCCTCTTTCAGTTTAGTTGGTTCAAACCTGTCCTAAAAATAGTAACCGGGTTCTAGAGGATCTCAATATCACTGACTACCCTCGATCGGTCATAATTCCAGTTTAGCAACCTTTTCTTGCGGTCGAAATCATCACGAGAGTTTAGTCTCAATGAGTGTAGCATACTGCTACTGTTCTATGGCCAAGTTGGTCAATTAAAGGATCTAAGGTCAGTTGGTGCTTAATGACCCCTTAGCAGACCCATATTCTCCTCGTTACGCCACAAGGGATATCGATACATACTAAAGTGCCACACCAACGTAGCTACTACTTCAACCGTATCGGTTTATGTCATACAGTTCCCTCACAGTTTATTGCTACTTACCTAAAGGGTACTGTGATTGGTAGAAATAGAACTGACTGTTTTGAAATGCTGGTTCGCGAAATGTCGCGGTAAGCAAGAGTCGCCACTGTCTTTTATGTTCTCCAACAAGGAAAGGACAAAAGCACAACAAAATTCCTTTTCGAGATGTTTCTCGGTTCGGGAGGTAGATTATATAAAGGGAAGGTGTTAGCACCCTTTTTATCCGTGGTTATCCACGGGCTCTTAGGTACTTGCTCACTATGTTTTCAAAAGATGTTTTCTTTTCTTGTGTATGTGGGTTTTGAAAAAGAGTTTCGTTTTGAAAACTTCTAGGTAACTCTTGTATCAGTCCTCAAGAGTGTATGAAGTGTCTGTTTGAAAACTTTTTGAAAGTGTAGGTGTGAAAAGTTTATTTTGTTTTTTTTCAAAGAGCAAGTACACAAGAGAAATCTACCTACTCTAAGGAATTAAGCTATGTAAGAGTCCTTTAGACAGTACTATCCCACTATTGAGAAGTAGGTAGCACCGTCGTTGAAGTTATTCGGGTCAATTCGATTATAGGGACATGTGTGGTCACCAAAGCAATAGTAGGACGCCTTAGCGGTAACCCTAATGTCCTAGATCCTTTTTTATCCGAGGCAACCGTTTCGAGGCAACTGGATCTTTAGACAGGAGGGCGACTGTTGTACCCCAAAATTTGCCCTCCCATTTCCTCAACATTTTCTCATCACAAGACCTTTGAAGATCAAGATCCAATTAGGGTTTCCTCTGCTCAAGACTTCTCCTTGCACTGTGGACCCAAATTAGGGTTTGTGTTTGAACAAAGATGTCTTGACCCAAAATGCCTAAGATGACTTTCATGCTTCATGTTGGACTCCCAAGTTTATCCACACCAAGTTTCAAGTCTTAATTCCAAGTTTTGCCCAGTCAATTGGACAGATGACCTAGAAATCAGCTGTATTGGGGAAAAAGTCAACTGTGGGCAATTGACAGTCAAACCTCATGAAAATTGACCCACATCAACATTATGAACTCATATGGACCATTTGATCAAGTTTGGATCACAATTCCACAAGAAATTTGATCAGATCATCAAAAGGGCAAAATGGTCATTTTTAGGGTTTTGACTGCACAAAGGCAATTTTTGACTGTTTGACCTAGTCAATGGCAAACCAAACTTACATATGAACTCAAGGACCCCATGGAATTATCTTGACATGCTCAACAAACTCAAAAGATCCCAAATACACAAGATTGACAGTTGAATTTCCCAGTCAATTGATCAATTTTGACTGTATACTGAAAAGTCAAACTTTGACTTTTTGGTCAAAATCAAGAGTCAAGATTCATTTTTCATCAAAACATGCCAAATTATGAAACTTGTTCACCAAGAAACCAAGAAATGCAAATTAGGGTTTGAAATGGGAATTTTTCATAACTTAGAATTTTTCTAAGTTATGGAAAACCCTAATTTTTTCCAAACTTTGCCCCACTTTCTCACCAAGATTTATTTGGATTCAAACAAAAGTCAAAACATGAAAGTTGTAGCTTGTTGCATAATATACAACTTTGATTCACAAAGTTTTCCCAAATGAAGCTTGTATCTCAAGTTACAATTTTTGAATAAGGGCACTAAACCATTCATAACTTAGTGAAAATTTGACCTTTTTGACAAGGTTTTCTACCTAACTTCAAGGCCATTTTCCATACACTTCCACTTGGAATTTCAATTTTCATTTCAAAGATGGATTGTAGTACACATTCCAAGCTTTCCAAAATGTCCAAGAACTTCTCAAACAACCTCATGGTTAGGGAGAATCGAATTTTGCAAAATGGGAAAAAGTCACTTTTGTTCTTGGCCATGTACATGTTCATAACACTATGCATTTCAATCTCAGCATGCTTAAGCTACATTACAGGTCCTAAAACCCTTTGACACATAAATTTAATGCAAAACCATTGTGCCAAGTTATTATTCTAAGCATTTGGACATTACATGGAGAATTAACCCTAAACTAGAAAAAACATTATTTCCATTTTGAAAAAGTAGAACTTTATGTCAAGTTTGCAATCCAAGTGGTACAGTCCAAATCTTCTTGGCACAAGTTTGTGAGCAAATTGCACTGATCAAGGCCAATGTATGCAGCATAGTGTGAGGGCCTGTACAGGCTAGAATCATCAAGTGGCCATTGCTTACTTCAAGTTCAAGTAAGATAACATAACTTGTACCAACTCTCATATCAGCCTACAAACACTTGGACAAACTTATCAAACACATTCCACACGTTGATCCAAAGCTAAAGCACGAGCCTTTCACCTCCAATCCCTCCCAAAACTCAGAATCACCTTGAAACTGCTCAAACAGAGCAACCTCTGCAGATTGAGTTCCAACTCTCAATCCTTTCAAGCATTCTTGCCCAAACCAGTTCATACACCTTCCCTACCATCTATGCAAGCTAACTAAAAGCAAAAACACGACCTGTAATCCCTCTAACTGGTTCCACCATTTTCACATTTCTGATTTGCAGGTGAAGTGCTCTAGCTCGATTCAAAAGCTTTCAAGGCAAAGTAAATATTGGAACAGCATCACCACACCTCAAGGAAGCTACACCAACCATTATCTTGTCCTGAAAGTTTCTCCTTTGCCAGATAGAACTTCAACTGAACAGGTAAGTTTTTGAATTCGTATCTCTCTTATTAGGCATCATTAGCTCTAAGTTTGTGAATAAACAATGTTCTACTCATGCCACTGAACATGTATATGTTTTTACTTTTCATTTCTTTTGCTTGAGCTGTGAGAATTTAAGATTTGAAAATGGCAGAAAACTTAGGTCAGGATTTGGGATTGTTAAAATTCTCTCTCATTTCTGAGAGTTAGGATGAGTTTTTTATATATTTGGAATCGTGATTCAATTCTTTACATGTTTTGTGTTGAAAGTTTGTGCAAAAGCTTAAAGAATCAGGATGTTTGAATCCCTGTTACAAGCGCGCGTTTTTGGCTGGAGGTTGAAGAAGGTGTCTCATGGGCTGGGCCAGCTTTTGTTCTACTTTTCACACCATACAATTGCTTCTGCACCCCCTGAGCCCATTTGGTTTATTTTTAATGATTTCTGACTTTTTCTTTTTTTGATTTATTCATTTATTTTTTCTCATGTTATTAAAAATATAAAAATCTTTTTTCTCACCATTTTTTAATTTATTAGGTATTTATGTGATTTTCTTTTGATTAATACACAAATAAATGAATATATACATTTCATTAAAAATATTGAGAAATATGTAAAAATACTTTTATTTTCATTTTTATTTTATTTTACCCTCTGAAAATACTTTATATAAAAAAATACTTTTTTTACAAATATTAAATATTATTATTATTTATATATATATAATACACATCTAAAACAATACATATATACATATATTTATTAATATATTTAGAGTAAATACAAAATATATACACTTTTGTTTTTTTTGTTATTATTAATATTTAATATAAAAATACATTTTTGACAAATACCTCATTTTATTTTATTTTTGTATATATAAATAAATATTTGTACATAATAAATGAATAATGCATTTTATTTAATAGAATTAGGGTTTTACTCTAAATATGAAAATACTCCAAAAATAATACCTTTTTATTTTCTTTCTATTTTACATAAATAATACTTTTTTTTTCATACATATAAAAATTCTTTTTGCATTCTTGCATATTTGTTTTTATTTTATTTAATTTATGCAAATTGATCACCTTGTAAATGATTCAATATTGATGTAATAGTTTTAGGTTTAAATTCCTTGTCAAAATCCCCATTCGAACATTTGTACCCCCCTTCTCATATATGGTTTTGTAATAGCTTAGTAAATTTATTTTCGCACTTTATTGCTTTCTAATTATACCATGTTAGAATTAGGGTTTGCATGCAAAAAACGACAAAATAGTTATGACCTAATCTCAAGACAAACAAGCATGAAAATGAACACACAAATCACACTTGCACCCTCTAGGGTATTCCACTTGTTGCCTTTCAAAATTGGGCCATGTTGCATGTTAGGTCTCTTTGGGCAAAACAAACAAATCAAATGATCATAGTCCCTCGATAACACTTTCAAAATATTGCCAAAACAAATGATCAAGTCCCTTAAAGAAAATGCCCAAAGATACTTGGCACCATTGCAATTATGGTCTAAACGATGACCCGCGCCCGTCCCTTTCACATCCTAACATGAGATTGCCCACCAAATACAATGGTGGAACAAACTTATTAAAAGGGTTAAAACATAGCAATAAACTTTGAGAAAATTTAGGAGTAGATAACCTCTTAGTTACTTGAATCGAACTTGCAAAACAAAAACACTTGCCTATTTTTTAAACCACACATCACTACACTTTCAAAACAACTTTCAAAAACAAATGAAAACCTTTTCAAAAGACATACACCTTTGTATACATCCCCACATGGATCATTACAAAGGTTGCCACCACAATGGCTTCTTTTCAAAACATTTTCAAACCCACACACATAAGCACCATTTCAAACAATTGAAAACAAAAGGCAAGTGGTCTAAGCAAGTAACTAAGAGCCCATGGATAAACATGGATAGAAAGGGTGCTAATACCTTCCCTTTCTATAATCTACTCCCCGAACCCAAGAAAAATCTCAAAGGTTTTTGCTGTGCTTTTTAAACCTTTCCTTAGGATAAAATAAAAAGTCGGTGGCGACTCTTGCTCAACCGAAAAATTTGCAAAAACAAACGCAAAACTCAAGTCAGTTCTCCCACCGTATCACAGAACTGGCGACTCTGCTGGGGATTAATTAAAAGTGGAGTAACCTTAGGGATTAGATCACCTTTGTTTTCAATTGTTTGCTTTGATTGCTTTTATATTTGTGGGCTTTGCATCGGAGTTTCATAGATCCTAACCCGGATCTGGGAAATACCCTTTTTAGGTAGCATAATCTGTGAGGGACCTGTCCAGCGTAGACCGACATGGGTGAAGTAGTGGCTACGTTGGTGTGGCACCTTGGTCTGTACCTATATCCCTTGTGTTGCAATGAGGAGAATATAGGTCTTCTAAGGAGTCATTAAACACCAATCGACCTTAGAACCTTAAATTGACCAACTTGGCTATTAGGACAGTAGCAGTATGCTACACTCATTGAGGCTAAACTCTCGAGATGGTTCTGGCCGCGAGAAAAGATTGCGATGCTGGAGTTATGACCGATTGAGGGTAGCCAATGATTTGAGATCCTCTAGAACCCGGTTACTTTTGATAGGACAGGTTTTAACCAACAAAACTAAAAGAGGGTAATACCTAAACTTCATGCTGGCCTGAAACCTAAGTGTTGTCTTGTGTGATTTGTGTGCCTTGCCATGCTTGCCTGTGTGAATACTTGTGGTGTGCTTCATCATAGCATCATGCCATCATACCATTGCATGCATCCTGTATAAAAGACTAACCCATTTCAAAGACAAAAAGTTTCATCTTTGCTCTGTTTTGTAGGACATCATGATGCCCGTGCGTAGGAATACTGTCCGGCTCAACTTTGTTCAACCACCAATTTTGCTCAAAGATTTGGTTGGTAGGATTCCAAATACTTCTTCCTTCATCAACAGACATGGTTCTCTCCTTGGCTTGATCACTGCAAAGTGGGACCAACAACTGATAAGTGTTCTGACCCAGTTTTATGACCCTCTGTATCATTGTTTCACCTTTCAAGACTTCCAACTGGTTCCTACCCTGGAAGAATTCTCTTACCTGCTTGGGATCCCTGTCTTGGAACAAACTCCATTCACTGGTTTGGAAAAGACTCCTAGGCCTGAAGAGGTTGTTGCAGTCCTCCCCTTGACCAAAGAAGAGGTATTGGCTAACTGGGAAACTAGAAGTGGAGTCAAGGGATTTTTGGTCAAATTTCTGGTTGGCAAGGCTAATGATTTCTGGAATGACTTGGACTTCAAGGCGTATGAAGATATTCTGGCTCTTTTGATCTATGGTCTGGTATTGTTTCCCAATCCTGACACCTTTATCAGTATCCATGTCATAAGGATCTTCATGTCTCGGAATCCGGTACCCACTCTTTTGGGTGATATCCTGCAACAATTCTATGCTCGTACTGCTCGAAAACGGGGAACTCCATGGTGTTGTGCTCCGTTGCTAGTGAGGTGGTTTATTTCGCACCTTCCTAAGTTCGTGCTGAAGAATGAAGAAGGAAAAGGTTGGGCTCGGAGGTTAATGTCTCTCACTGATAATGACATCACCTGGACTCTTAGAGGTTTGGATAAGGTAGCTGTTATTGATCGTTGCGGAGAATACCCGAATGTTCTGTTGATTGGTATCCAAGGAGGAATCTCTTATAATCCATGCTTAGCTCTCCGTCAGTTTGGAAGAGCCAGGGGAGATGGGCCTCATGAAATGTTAGTTCCTCACTTCCATTTTGAATTCCAGACAGACAGTGACAAACTACGTCATGGATTCATTAGAGCTTGGGACAGAATCCACAAAGCTGACCCACATGAGTTGGGACCAAAGACTTCTCTACCAATGGAACCTTATTGCAAATGGGTCCGCATCCGTGCTCAAAGGTTAGGTATGCCATACGAAGCTGTCAGACCTATCATTCTTGAGTCTCCTGATGAAGATGGGGTTCCTCCAACTGTCCTCCCTCCTCAGATACCCACTGATTTTGACACAATGAAGAGATCTTGGGCGCAGCTAAAGGAAGAACTGGATTTCTATCGGGAGAAGTTCAACGAGCAGGAATGGAAGATCCAGAGGCTGACTAAGCAATTGGAGGAAGAGCGGGTTCTGAATAACTACATCAGCACTGAGAAAAGGAGGCCATGGGAGCACTGATGGGCTTTGGATTTTTCCTTTTATAGCTTTTATTTCCTTTCCAGTATTTTTTCCTGTAATGCCTAAGGGCAAGTTATTGAACAATTAAAATTTTAATCTAATGAAGTGCGTTTCCCTTTTGTTTACAAAGTTGAATCTTGTTTGTCTTTGAAAACATAAAACATACGCATCTCATTGCACCATATGCATAGCAGGTACCCTATTTCACAGGTTGCTTAATCTCTTTCGCTGTTTATTTTGAACAGTCATCATGAATCTAGACTCATCCAGTGAGCAAGCAATCAAGGCCCTTCAGGCCCAAAGTGCCCAGTTTCAAGAAATGGTCCTAAGCCTGGCCCAAGGTCAGCAAGAGTTGAAGACTCTACTCTTGAAGAAGAAGAAGAAAAAGAGGACTGTGTTGTTCAACACCGGACGCAGATTTGGGAACACACTCCATAATGAAGCTGATCCAACTACTTCTTCTGCTGAGAAAAACAGTCCCCAAGGGGGAGGAGCTCCTAGTCCCGCAGTCTCCGACAACGAGACGGACTATAATGACGAACAATACCCACCTGCTGCTGACAGATACAAGCAATTGGAGGACCGATTGAGCGCCATGGAGATTCAGAATGTGTCGGGGCTGGATTTCGGAGATCTGGGGTTATCTTCTGGGGTAGTAATTCCACACAAGTTTAAGGCGCCTGCCTTCGCCAAGTATGATGGGGTCTCCTGCCCAAAGCTGCATCTAAGGTCGTACGTAAGGAAGATCCAACCTTACACGGCGGATAAGAACCTTTGGATTCACTTCTTCCAAGATAGCCTTTCGGGGCCACAGCTTGAATGGTTCTACCAATTAGATGGAACTAGCATCCGACACTGGGAAGATTTGGCAACCGCATTCTACAGACAATATCAATACAATTCTGATCTCGCTCCAACGCGTACCCAACTTCAGGGTATGTCTCTAGGAACGAGTGAAGGGTTCAAAGAATATGCACAAAAATGGAGAGATTTGGCTGGCAGGGTGCAGCCTCCATTGACTGATCGCGAGCTGGTTGATATGTTCCTAGGGACTTTGTCTGGTCCGTTTTTCAATCATTTGGTTGGTAACTCCTTCGCTGGGTTTACGGATTTGATTCTGACGGGAGAAAGAATTGAAGCTGGCATCAGGTCAGGAAAGATACAAAAAGCTGCCTCCACAAGTACCGAGAAAAGGCCTTTCAAGAAAGAAGCAAGTGCTGTCTATGGTCCTAGAAGACAAGTCAAGCCAGAAGGTCGCCAAGCCGTCAATGCTCTAGTCATTTCAAAACCTGCTGCTGCTCCTCAGCAGTACAATCAACAAAGAGGTGAAAGGCCCAAGAGGCTGTATACTAGGCTGAGTATGACCTTATCTCAAATTTTACCCCAACTGTTATCAACTAACTTGGTGACCATCAAAGAAGCTCCTAAGGTCGTCAACATTGCGTCTCCTAAGTATAACCCAAATGCCCGGTGTGCTTATCATTCTGATAGTCCCGGGCACACTACTGATGATTGCTGGGCCTTAAGAAACAAAGTGCAAGATCTTATCGACGCAAAGGAAATTCAGTTTGAAGCGCCTGAGAGACCGAATGTTGTAACTGCTCCTATGCCCCAGCATAGAGTAAATGCCATTGAGGAAGAGTTGTACGCTGTTTCGGTGAATGAAGTTGTTACCCCTCTTTTGACTGTTAAGAGGAACTTACTACTAGCCGGTTTATTTCTGGGTTGTAGCAAGGGCTGCCTCCTGTGTGCTGTTATCCCTACCGGTTGTCCACTGCTGAAATCAGGCATCCAAAGCCTGATGGATAGCAAGGAAATTCTGTTTAAGAAAACTGCTGTTCCATTTGTTGCTGTAGAAGAAATATCTATTGTCACGATTTACAATCCTGCCAAAGCTCCCGTAAAGAAACCAGTCCAAATTATGTCTGTTGCACCCATCACTATTACTGTCCCGGGGCCTCTCCCGTATGAGTCTGATAAAGCTGTTCCATGGCATTATGGAGCCGACGTGTATGTGCTTGGGGTGAAGCAGGAGTTCAACACCAATACCAGTATCAGTAACATCACTGGTCCCGCCAAGATTACCCGCAGTGGCAGGCTCTTCTCGCCTGACATTGCACCGCCAGTTATCCGAAAACCTCTCACCATCACACCCGCAAGTGTGCATGTTCCAATTCAAGTTCCTGTGTCTACTACTGCCGCCGAGTCCTCTGGTACTCGGGGCAAAGAAGTTGCCACCGATTTGCCTTCCAGGACGGAGGCACCAAAGAAGACTGCTGTGGAAGCCTCCCAACAAGAAATGGAGGAAATTCTTAAAATTATAAAAAAGAGTGACTTTAACGTTGTTGAACAATTGGGGCATACTCCCTCCAAAATCTCTATGCTATCATTACTGCTATGCTCAGAGGCCCATGCAAAAGCCCTGATTTCATTTCTGAAAACGGCCCATGTGCCGCAAGAGACCTCCGCGGATCAATTCACCGACTGTGTGGCTAATTTGACGGCTGACAATGGCTTAGGGTTCTCGGATGCTGACCTTACTGCCAAAGGGAAAAATCACAATGATGCCCTGCATGTTTCCATAGAATGCAGGGGCACTACTCTCGCACACGTTTTAGTGGATACTGGCTCTTCCCTGAATGTTTTTCCCAAGAAAGCATTGGATCGCTTGGATTGTAAGGGCCTGGAGTTGAAACCTAGTAACATCATTGTTAGAGCCTTCGACGGTTCTAAGAGGATGGTGCACGGTGAAGTAGACATCCCTATTCGTGTGGGTTCCCAAGTTTTTGACTCAACATTCTATGTAATGGATATTCGTCCATCTTATTCCTGCTTGTTGGGTCGACCCTGGATTCACAAAGATGGGGCAGTAACTTCCACTCTACACCAAAAGCTCAAATACCCTGTCAAAGGGAAGATTGTTACTGTGCAGGGTGAGGAGGAATACATGGTGAGTCACTTGAATTCATTCCGGTATATCGAGATGGACGGGGAGTTTATTGAAACCCCCTTTCAGCATTTTGAGGAAGTACCTCCAGTGTTGGCAACGGCTGAGGCAGTGATTGAAGAAGATTTTCTGTTGAAGATGGCGTCCTTGAAGGATGCCCGGGCTGCAATCGAGAAAGGCAATTGTGCAAACTGGGGTCAGCTTCCTGACTTCACTCAAAAGAATGACAAGTTTGGGCTGGGCTTTACTGCAGAGGCTCAGAGGGCTGTGCGCAAGGAAAAGATCAGAAAGGCTCCGGTGTTTATCTCCAACTCAAGGGTGAATGCTATTGAGGAGGATGTAGAGGAAGCATAGTTTGACAGTTGGATCTACCCGACTACCAGCAACGAACCAAGCAACTGGACAACAAAGGATTTTACACCTATCACATTTGTCACGCAGTAATTATTTCTTTTGATTTTCAATTTGTAACAAACAATGTGTTAAAACTTTATTGGCTCGGTGTCCTACCCGGGGCATCGTAGCTCCATTTGTGAGGGCTTTTTGTATGACATTTCCATATATCATCAATCAAAACATTGGACGTTTGTTGCATTTCAAATCTTGTGCTCTTTTTCTTTCTGTGTTATATATATTGCAAAACAACTATATTTACACACACTCACTTATACAGGTTTCAATCCACTCTGGATCTCACTGGTAACAGCTCTGCTATCGCCAGTTATGACTTCGAGAATCCGATCAACTTGGCCGAAGACGAAGGTGAAGATGATTGCGAAGTGCCTGGTGAACTCGCAAGACTGCTACTCCAGGAAGAGAGGGCTATTCAGCCACATGAAGAGCCGGTAGAAACGATTAACCTGGGTACTGAGACAGATAGGAAAGAGGTCAAGATTGGTGCCAATCTAGAGCTCAGCGTGAAGCAACGATTGATCCAGATGCTACATGATTACATAGAGATCTTTGCCTGGTCATACAAAGATATGCCTGGTTTGGATGCCGACATTGTAGTTCATCACCTGCCAACCAAGGAAGACTGCCCTCCGGTAAGGCAAAAGGTCCGCCGTATACGCCCAGAGATGTCTGAAAAGACCAAGGCTGAAGTTATGAAGCAATTCGACGTCGGGTTTCTAGCAGTAACTTCTTACCCTCAGTGGGTTGCCAATGTGGTGCCAGTGCCGAAGAAGGACGGTAAAGTCAGAATGTGTGTCGACTACAGGGACTTGAACATGGCCAGCCCCAAGGATGATTTTCCTCTACCTCACATCGACGTTCTTGTCGATAATACTGCTCAACACAAGGTGTTCTCCTTCATGGATTGTTTTTCAGGGTATAATCAGATCAAGATGGCTCAGGAGGATATGGAAAAGACTACCTTTGTGACTCAGTGGGGAACCTTCTGTTATAAGGTCATGTCATTCGGATTGAAAAATGCTGGGGCAACCTATCAACGTGCCATGGTTGCTTTATTTCATGATATGATCCATCATGAGATTGAGGTATACGTTGATGACATGATTGCAAGGTCTCAAACTGAGGAGGAGCACCTTGACCATCTGAGGAAGTTGTTTGACCGACTCAAGTTATACAAGCTGAGGTTGAATCCCAACAAATGCACCTTTGGGGTAAGATCCGGAAAATTGCTGGGTTTCATTGTAAGTGATAAAGGTATTCAGGTGGACCCTGCCAAGGTAAAAGCCATACAAGAGATGCCGACTCCAAAGACAGAGAAGGAAGTCAGAGGTTTCCTGGGACGACTGAATTATATTGCCCGATTCATCTCACATCTGACTGCTACTTGTGAGCCAATCTTCAAATTACTGAAGAAAGATCAAGTAGTACGCTGGAACGATGAATGTCAGGCTGCCTTTGAAAAGATAAAGGAATATCTCCAAGAGCCACCCATTCTTATGCCACCAGTGGAAGGAAGACCTCTAATATTATACTTGACAGTACTTGACAATTCAATGGGGTGTGTGCTGGGGCAGCATGACGAGTCTGGCCGAAAAGAGCATGCTATTTATTACTTGAGCAAAAAGTTTACCGACTGTGAGTCTCGTTACTCACTGCTTGAGAAAACTTGCTGCGCTCTAGTATGGGCTGCTCGCCGGCTGAGACAGTATATGCTGACTCACACTACTCTATTGATTTCAAAGATGGATCCCATCAAGTACATATTTGAAAAGCCTGCTCTGTCTGGAAGAATAGCGAGATGGCAAATGATCTTAACAGAATATGACATCCAGTATACAACTCAGAAAGCAATTAAAGGAAGTGTACTGGCAGATCATTTGGCACACCAACCTGTGGACGATTACCAATCATTGAACTTTGATTTTCCGGACGAAGATATCATGGTGGTAACCGACTGTGAGGTACCTGGACTGGATGAAGGACCTGAGGAAGGATCCCGATGGTCTATGCATTTTGACGGAGCCTCCAATGCTTTGGGTAACGGCGTCGGCGCTGTAATCATATCTCCCAAAGGAACTCATACTCCACTCACCGCCCGATTATGTTTCAACTGCACCAACAACATGGCAGAATATGAGGCATGTATCATGGGTCTACAAGCTGCAATCGACTTGAGGATCAAATTTCTGAGTGTCTTCGGAGATTCCGCTCTCGTGATCAATCAGATCAAAGGCGAGTGGGATACGAAACACCCAAATCTTATTCCTTACAAGGAGTATGTGTTGACCTTGCTTCCCCACTTTGAAGAAATAACTTTTGAGCACTTCCCAAGAGAGGAGAATCAGCTAGCGGACGCACTAGCTACGATGTCTTCAATGTTCAAAGTTAAATGGGACAATGAGGCTCCCCGGATCATTATCTGGAAGTTGGACGAACCAGCATACTGCTGCGATCTCGAGGCCGAGAAGGTGACTGAAAAACCCTGGTATCATGAGGTGAAGAGGTATTTGGAAGCTCAGGAATACCCTGAAGGCGCATCTGTCAATGACAAGAAGTTCATGAGGAGGTTTGCGGCAAAATTCTTCCTCAGCAACGACATTCTCTACAAACGGAATCATGATTCAACTCTACTACGTTATGTGGATAAGGCTGAAGCAGAGAAGATCATGTTAGAACTGCATGAAGGTACATTCGGGACGCATTCCAGTGGACACACCATGGCTAAGAAAATCCTTCGGGCAGGATATTTCTGGTCCACAATGGAAGCCGATTGTTACCAACACTCTCGAACTTGTCACAAATGTCAGATCTATGCTGACAAGGTGCATATTCCTCTGGTTCCTCTGAACGTCCTAACGACACCTTGGCCTTTTGCAATGTGGGGCATTGATATGATCGGTGAGATCCGACCGACGACATCTAATGGGCATCGCTTCATCTTAGTGGCGATCGATTACTTCACAAAGTGGGTTGAGGCAGCTTCCTATGCCACAGTAACCAAGAGCGTCGTGGCACGTTTCATCCGGCATAATCTGATCTGTCGGTACGGCGTCCCGGAAAGAATCATTACGGACAATGGTACCAATCTCAATAACAAAATGATCACTGAACTCTGCGAACAATTCAAGATACAGCACCACAATTCTTCTCCCTACCGGCCGAAGATGAATGGGGCTGTAGAGGCAACTAATAAGAATATCAAGAAAATTGTGCAGAAGATGACAGTGACCTATAAAGATTGGCACGAGATGTTACCGTTCGCTCTTCATGGGTACCGTACCTCAACAAGGACGTCAACCAGGGCAACTCCTTTCTCCTTGGTCTATGGCATGGAGGCAGTCTTGCCAATTGAAGTCCAGATACCCTCTCTCCGGATAATGAAAGATGCAGACTTGAGTGAAGATGACTGGATCCAGACTCGACTTGATCAATTGAATCTGATTGACGAAAAGAGACTCACCGCTATCTGTCATGGTCAGATGTATCAAAAACGGATGATCAGGGCATTTAACAAGAAAGTCAGACCACAAGAGTATCAAGTCGGGGATCTGGTAATCAAACGCATCATCCTTCCTCAAAGTGATTCCCGGGGCAAATGGACCCCTACTTACGAGGGGCCATTTGTGGTTAAACATGTGTTCTCAGGAGGAGCCATGATCCTAACCACCATGGATGGTGACGACCTTCCTCACCCCGCCAATGCAGACATAGTGAAAAAATACTACGCATAAATAAAAGACCCGCTAGGTTGACATACCTAGGCAAAAATAAGGGCTTCCCGGCGAACCAAAAGGGTTCGGGCAAAAATAAGGGATGAAATGAAAAAAAATCTGTACACCCGGCAAGTCGAAAACCTGAAAAGGCGGCTTGGGCAAAAATGGGTATCCCGGTGGACTGAAAACCCGAAAGGGCGGTCCAGGCAAAAGTTAGGGATAAAGCGTAACACTATGTCTTATTGGATCACTTCGCATCCGGAATTCGGTATCAACTATCTGGCTCAGATTTCGGCATCGACCAATCGACTTCATCTTCGACCAAGCAGCAAAGTGATGAGACGCTTGAAGACGTAAAGGCAATAGCAGAGTTGGAACCCAGTGGGATTGTTCACATAGCTGTTTTGTTTTCTTTTCAAAATTGTAAACTCTATGTTATTTGGCGGCGTCCTCTTACTAGGATGTCAGCCTCTTGTACAAAAACGCCTATTCACAGGCAAAATTCAAATCAATACAAATTCACTTGTCCATACAAATTGCCATTGTTTTTCCTTTTTCTGTTTTGTCTTGCGAAGAACGTCCAATGTTCATTTTTGATATATGCATTTGACATTAAATTGCTGATTCATAAATATTTGCATATGAAACGAAAGATTAATTACAGGTGACATCAGAAACAGGGGCAATGTGGAGTTGTCTAATGCAGTCTGGTTGCTTTGTCCGCCAAGGTACCAAGGTAGATTCTACTGAAGAATGTGACCAAACCATCTCAACACCCCGCAGAGTAAGACAAGATTCAGCAATACTTTCTCCAAGCGGAGTTGATTCCCCGTCAATCCTGAAAAGGCACAAAATTCCCCGGCAGGTCTTAAAGCTCATCCCCAGTAGGTTCTGGAAGCTTGTTCCCTGCAGGATACAGACGTCTCTCCCGAGCTTTATTCAGAGTTATTCCTCACAAGGGCTTATAACTGGGTTATCCTCAGCTAATTGCCACGGAAGATCGCCCTCGGCAAAGTTCTTTCATTCCCCAGCAGGAGTCTATCTTTGGTATTCCCCAACGGAGTTTATCTTTGGTTATCCCCAGCGGAGTTTATCCTCATTATCCCCAGCGGAATCCATCATTGAAGTCCTCAGCAGGCCTCTCATCAAAAATTCAGCAAAGTATCTCTTCCACAGAGCAACTTACCGGCCGGTCGTCAAGGATTTATTTTCCTAAGACGAAGTTACACTCATAAACATTTCAAATTTTCATACATCTTGCTTACATACATGATAAAGTGCATACAACACTATCTCATGTTGAACATCATGACATCATGCATATCATACATCATGACATTGCATACAACTTATGTTTTTGCCTTTTCAGGGAAAAAGACAATCCCAAAGACAACTACCTTCAACTGTCACAATTCCATATTCGATACCTGTATCTAGCCAGGGCACATCTGAGAGTGATCAGTTTCCAGACTCGACTCCTGTATCTAGCCAGGGCACGTCTGAAGAAGTTCGAAGATTCGATTCCTGTATCCAGCCAGGGCACATCTATCAACTACAACATTTCCAGATTCGATTCCTGTATCCAGCCAGGGCATATCTGTTGACCACATTTCCAGACTCGATTCCTGTATCTAGCCAGGGCACGTCTGAAGAAGTTCGAAGATTCGATTCCTGTATCCAGCCAGGGCATATCTATTGACGACTATTTCCAGATTCGACTCCTGTATCCAGCCAGGGCACATCTGTAAGCAACCGATTGTAGATTCGATACCTGTATCCAGCCAGGGCATATCTGCATAAAGAGATTGAAGATCAAACACCTGTAATAAGCCAGGAAAACATCTGCCTCTCTTAAATACACAAGTTCTCGCTAAGGAATCTCTTATGAGATCAACACTTCCAAATGGCATCTATAAGCCCATTCCCGACAAAGTTCCGTCGCATTTCCAGATGGCATCTATAAGCCCATCTCCCTATCCACCACCTCTCCAAATGGCATCTATAAGCCCATTCCCGACATCACATTGCTGATACTCCAACATGCGAGTGCAAATTTCCGGGCACTCTAGTGTCCAATCTTCTTTTACCTTCAAGTCGCGAAAGGCAAACGTGCAAATCTAACTCTTCAGGTTCAAGAAGATTGAACAGGGGCAACTGTTGTACCCCAAAATTTGCCCTCCCATTTCCTCAACATTTTCTCATCACAAGACCTTTGAAGATCAAGATCCAGTTAGGGTTTCCTCTGCTCAAGACTTCTCCTTGCACTGTGGACCCAAATTAGGGTTTGTGTTTGAACAAAGATGTCTTGACCCAAAATGCCTAAGATGACTTTCATGCTTCATGTTGGACTCCCAAGTTTATCCACACCAAGTTTCAAGTCTTAATTCCAAGTTTTGCCCAGTCAATTGGACAGATGACCTAGAAATCAGCTGTATTGGGGAAAAAGTCAACTGTGGCCAATTGTCAGTCAAAACTCATGAAAATTGACCCACATCAACATTATGAACTCATATGGACCATTTGATCAAGTTTGGATCACAATTCCACAAGAAATTTGATCAGATCATCAAAAGGGCAAAATGGTCATTTTTAGGGTTTTGACTGCACAAAGGCAATTTTTGACTGTTTGACCTAGTCAATGGCAAACAAAAGTTACATATGAACTCAAGGACCCCATGGAATTATCTTGACATGCTCAACAAACTCAAAAGATCCCAAATACACAAGATTGATAGTTGAATTTCCCAGTCAATTGATCAATTTTGACTGTATACTGAAAAGTCAAACTTTGACTTTTTGGTCAAAATCAAGAGTCAAGATTCATTTTTCATCAAAACATGCCAAATTATGAAACTTGTTCACCAAGAAACCAAGAAATGCAAATTAGGGTTTGAAATGGGAATTTTTCATAACTTAGAATTTTTCTAAGTTATGGAAAACCCTAATTTTTTCCAAACTTTGCCCCACTTTCTCACCAAGATTTATTTGGATTCAAACAAAAGTCAAAACATGAAAGTTGTAGCTTGTTGCATAATATACAACTTTGATTCACAAAGTTTTCCAAAATGAAGCTTGTATCTCAAGTTACAATTTTTGAATAAGGGCACTAAACCATTCATAACTTAGTGAAAATTTGACCTTTTTGACAAGGTTTTCTACCTAACTTCAAGGCCATTTTCCATACACTTCCACTTGGAATTTCAATTTGCATTTCAAAGATGGATTGTAGTACACATTCCAAGCTTTCCAAAATGTCCAAGAACTTCTCAAACAACCTCATGGTTAGGGAGAATCGAATTTTGCAAAATGGGAAAAAGTCACTTTTGTTCTTGGCCATGTACATGTTCATAACACTATGCATTTCAATCTCAGCATGCTTAAGCTACATTACAGGTCCTAAAACCCTTTGACACTCATAAATTTAATGCAAAACCATTGTGCCAAGTTGTTATTCTAAGCATTTAGACATTACATGGAGAATTAACCCTAAACTAGAAAAAGCATTATTTCCATTTTGAAAAAGTAGAACTTTATGTCAAGTTTGCAATCCAAGTGGTACAGTCTAAATCTTCTTGGCACAAGTTTGTGAGCAAATTGCACTGATCAAGGCCAATGTATACAGCATAGTGTGAGGGCCTGTACAGGCTAGAATCATCAAGTGGCCATTGCTTACTTCAAGTTCAAGTAAGATAGCATAACTTGTACCAACTCTCATATCAGCCTACAAACACTTGGACAAACTTATCAAACACATTCCACACGTTGATCCAAAGCTAAAGCACGAGCCTTTCACCTCCAATCCCTCCCAAAACTCAGAATCACCTTGAAACTGCTCAAACAGAGTAACCTCTGCAGATTGAGTTCCAACTCTCAATCCTTTCAAGCATTCTTGCCCAAACCAGTTCATACACCTTCCCTACCATCTATGCAAGCTAACCAAAAGTAAAAACACGACCTGTAATCCCTCTAACTGGTTCCACCATTTTCACATTTCTGATTTGCAGGTGAAGTGCTCTAGCTCGATTCAAAAGCTTTCAAGGCAAAGTAAATATTGGAACAGCATCACCACACCTCAAGGAAGCTACACCAACCATTATCTTGCCCTGAAAGTTTCTCCTTTGCCAGATAGAACTTCAACTGAACAGGTAAGTTTTTGAATTCGTATATCTCTTATTAGGCATCATTAGCTCTAAGTTTGGGAATAAACAATGTTCTACTCGTGCCACTGAACATGTATATGTTTTTACTTTTCATTTCTTTTGCTTGAGCTGTGAGAATTTAAGGTTTGAAAATGGCAGAAAACTTAGGTCAGGATTTGGGATTGTTAAAATTCTCTCTCATTTCTGAGAGTTAGGATGAGTTTTTTATATATTTGGAATCGTGATTCAATGCTTGACATGTTTTGTGTTGAAAGTTTGTGCAAAAGCTCAAAGAATCAGGATGTTTGAATCCCTGTTACAAGCGCGCGTTTTTGGCTGGAGGTTGAAGAAGGTGTCTCATGGGCTGGGCCAGCTTTTGTTCTACTTTTCACACCATACAATTGCTTCTGCACCCCCTGAGCCCATTTGGTTTATTTTTAATGATTTCTGACTTTTTCTTTTTTTGATTGATTCATTTATTTTTTCTCATGTTATTAAAAATATAAAAATCTTTTTTCTCACCATTTTTTAATTTATTAGGTATTTATGTGATTTTCTTTTGATTAATACACAAATAAATGAATATATACATTTCATTAAAAATATTGAGAAATATGTAAAAATACTTTTATTTTCATTTTTATTTTATTTTACCCTCTGAAAATACTTTATATAAAAAAATACTTTTTTTACAAATATTAAATATTATTATTATTTATATATATATAATACACATCTAAAACAATACATATATACATATATTTATTAATATATTTAGAGTAAATACAAAATATATACACTTTTGTTTTTTTTGTTATTATTAATATTTAATATAAAAATACATTTTTGACAAATACCTCATTTTATTTTATTTTTGTATATATAAATAAATATTTGTACATAATAAATGAATAATGCATTTTATTTAATAGAATTAGGGTTTTACTCTAAATATGAAAATACTCCAAAAATAATACCTTTTTATTTTCTTTTTATTTTACATAAATAATACTTTTTTTTTCATACATATAAAAATTCTTTTTGCATTCTTGCATATTTGTTTTTATTTTATTTAATTTATGCAAATTGATCACCTTGTAAATGATTCAATATTGATGTAATAGTTTTAGGTTTAAATTCCTTGTCAAAATCCCCATTCGAACATTTGTACCCCCCTTCCCATATATGGTTTTGTAATAGCTTAGTAAATTTATTTTCGCACTTTATTGCTTTCTAATTATACCATGTTAGAATTAGGGTTTGCATGCAAAAAACGACAAAATAGTTATGACCTAATCTCAAGACAAACAAGCATGAAAATGAACACACAAATCACACTTGCACCCTCTAGGGTATTCCACTTGTTGCCTTTCAAAATTGGGCCATGTTGCATGTTAGGTCTCTTTGGGCAAAACAAACAAATCAAATGATCATAGTCCCTCGATAACACTTTCAAAATATTGCCAAAACAAATGATCAAGTCCCTTAAAGAAAATGCCCAAAGATACTTGGCACCATTGCAATTATGGTCTAAACGATGACCCGCGCCCGTCCCTTTCACATCCTAACATGAGATTGCCCACCAAATACAATGGTGGAACAAACTTATTAAAAGGGTTAAAACATAGCAATAAACTTTGAGAAAATTTAGGAGTAGATAACCTCTTAGTTACTTGAATCGAACTTGCAAAACAAAAACACTTACCTATTTTTTAAACCACACATCACTACACTTTCAAAACAACTTTCAAAAACAAATGAAAACCTTTTCAAAAGACATATACCTTTGTATACATCCCCACATGGATCATTACAAAGGTTGCCACCACAATGGCTTCTTTTCAAAACATTTTCAAACCCACACACACAAGCACCATTTCAAACAATTGAAAACAAAAGGCAAGTGGTCTAAGCAAGTAACTAAGAGCCCATGGATAACCATGGATAGAAAGAGTGCTAATACCTTCCCTTTCTATAATCTACTCCCCGAACCCAAGAAAAATCTCAAAGGTTTTTGCTGTGCTTTTTAAACCTTTCCTTAGGATAAAATAAAAAGTCGGTGGCGACTCTTGCTCAACTGAAACATTTGCGAAAACAAACGCAAAACCTCAAGTCAGTTCTCCCACCGTATCACAGCGACCTCTAAAACACCCTATACTTAATGACCACCTCGAGGAAACCAAGTGAGGCGTACCCTAGAAGTGGCATGTGCGGTGTGTCAGGATTCAATTTATATTGTCTTTGCACATTTTTATGGTGAGCTACGAGTTGATTTTATTTGTTAGGCAAATCTTGTCATGCATAGTTAACAGTTCATAGTTGTGCGGAAAATAAATTGCGGAAAGTGAATCTACGCTATTACAAGGCGTCGGGTATTTACATCGCCAAAAACATAACCCTTTGGAAAATAAATGCGAGAAGTTAAAGAAAGCGATAAAAGTCCTAATTAGCTATTACATTCTCGGAGCAGTTACATAAATATAATCAAAATAAATATGTGCGAAAGGAAATTGAATCAGGACGTCCTTAGGGTTTTGACCCTTTTTGAGAAAAGATGGAAATTTGTCCTTTTTTGCAATTAATTGAATATTAAACCTAGAACTAATTGATTAATTAATTAAAAGAAAAACATATTTTTTAGTTTTTTTTTATTCTTTAATGAAAATAAAATAAAAAGATTAAAATTGTCAAAAGAAAAACCTAATTCTAGATTGATTTAATTTATTGTGGAAAAATTGTCAAAGTTAACCTAATTAACTAAATTAATTATACTTTAGAATTTATTTACAAAATAATAATTGAAATTAATAAATAATAATAATAATAATTACATTTTTAGTTTTCTGAATTTTTATTGTGAAAAATTAATTATGTTAATTTTAGTGATAAGAATAATAATTAGAAAAAATAGTTAAATAAATAAAAGAGAAAATATAAAATAAAAAGAAAAAGGAATGAACCAGGGGGGTTGATGGCCCAAATATGGAGGTATGCTAGCAAATTCAAGCCCATGAAGCTCTCCAGCCTGTTGGACTTTCTGGCTTGCCTATGCGTATGGTTGACTGGGAGTACAGTGAGGCTCATCTCATGGTCATCAGATTCAATGTTATGGCCACTTGGCGCGCTAGGATGTGAGGTACATGGTGTTTACCATTTGGAAGCCTGCACGTGAACACGTTAGAAAAAATATCATAGAGTTTTGGGTGGACCTGGGAATCGAACCCAGGTCCCAATGATAACCAGCCAGATCACCAACCACTGAGCCATGCGCCTGCATTTGTTAGTATAATGGACAATGAATATATTATATAAAACAACAACATATGCTGGAAATTATGAAAAAGCGCGCGTTCCCTTTGAATGCTCCAACCACACGCGTACACGTATTGTCTTCTTCCTTATGCCTGCAAAACAACAAATTAGATAGCGGGGGTTTTTAACCCCCACAACCTGTATCAACGAAAAATAGCGAATAGGCGTGTGAGCAAGATAAATATTCGCGAGGGTGAATTTTGATTCGTCTGGATGCAACGATTTCAACCATATGCGTTAGGGGTTCTAATTTTTCCTGAGTAATAAAGCCCCAATTTGGAAGCTTGGAAACCCTAAGATTCGTTCATGGTGATTTGTGATTCAGGACGTTTTAATCCAATTAACCTATGCCAAACGCTTTGTACAGTCCCTATGAACACAAAACCATCAACAAAACATGTTAATGATGCATGAATCAAAGTATGCGATTATGAAAAAAACTCCAAACCGTGAAACTGTTATCCTTGGATTCTTTGAGCTGTGGCGTGTGGTTTTGATTCCTACACGTTCCTGGGGACCTCGGCAATGTATTAGAAGCAATTAAAAGCTTTGAATTGGTCTGGAAATTAGAAAACATGTTTTCAAGTTTTCTTGATTTTTTTCAATATTGGCTATGGCTTTCTGCAGAAATTCTCTCGTCCATGGCATTAGGGTTAGGTTGTGTATATATAGAGGATTGAATTTAGGTTAAATCTTGCACAAGAAATCCATTGCATTGATGTTTCAATATTTGATTTTCAATCATATCTTTTTGCATCTTTTTGATTGAGAAAACTTGCCAAACATGGAGATTCTTGTCTCCTTGATGTGCACACGAATTTTCCAGCTTGTCTTGAGCTTATTTGCTTCACAAAAGATTGAAAAAAACATATCTTTGAATTTCCTACATTTTAAATTAATTAAATGAATTAAAATCAATTAAAAATTCAATTAATTAATAAAAAATAAGAAAATAATTCAATTTAATCTCAATGGGTCTTGCATAGGCCATGGATAAAGTTTCAAGAAGAAATTTGAGGCCCATTAGCAAAAACAAGGTGTTTTGAGCAAAGTTGACTTTTGCAAATTCACAAAAATTTCCCAACTTCTCCAATGCATATCTTGCTCAATTTTGATCATATGAACATGTTCTTGGACATTTTGGAAAGGTCTTGAAGTCCTCTAACCAATGCCTTTGGTCCCATGTCATTTGGATTTACCAATCTAAAGTTATGGTCTTTGACTTAAAGTGCATTTTTGTTGACTTTTAAAATTGACCTATAATGTAGAAATTGATAACTTTTTGTGAGAGCATTTCTTGGACTTGGAATGTGAATATGAGTTGTAGGAAATATCATCCTCTTCAAAATGAGCATTGGATGGGATTTTTCTGATGAACCATGAAAAAGTTATGCCTTGGTCAAGATACAGTTGACTTTTCTACTGTCCAAAAATAGTAACTTTTGCATCTTTGAGGATTTTTGAGCCATTCTTGTGGGGTAATGATCAAGACTTTATCAAATGATGATTGTGAGCTCAAAATAAGATGTTTACCAAAAATTATGACTTTTGACTGCCAAATGACCATTTTACCCCTGCAGTTGATTGTGAACCAAATAGGGCTTTTGACTGTGCAATTTGCCTCTGTGAGTCTTGAAACTTGGCATGTAGATGCTTGAGAATATGTATAGGCCTATGGGACTTGATTGAGACATTAAAAATCCCAAATTCATTGAAGGAACCAAAACCCTAATTTGGACTGGCTTAGGAGATGTTTGGACTGTGCAATCCCTTGAGAAATCTTGAACCATTTGAAGATGATTCTTGATAAATTTTGAAGAAAATGGGAGGGAAAATTTTGGGGTACAACAGTTGCCCCTGTTCAATCTTCTTAGACCTGAGGATGTAGATTGGCTTGCGTGCCTTTCGTGATCCGAAGGTGGAAGATGATTGAACACTAGAGTGCCCAAAAATTTGCACTCGCATAGTAGAATATCAACAATGTGATGTCGGGAATGGGCTTACAAATGCCATTTGGAGATATGGTGAATAGGAGGATGGGCTCATAGATGCCATCTGGAGATGTGACAGAATCTTGTCGGGGGATGGGCTTATAGATGCCATTTGGAGATTGTTGATAGGTAGTTTGAGAGAGCGACATAATGATATCCGAATCTGGATCGTATCTGAACTGTATCTGGGATCTGGATAAGTGACAGAATGACTTCCGTATCTGGAGTACATCTGCACTTGAAGTTGATAGTTGAATCTGAATGCGAAATAGAATGGCTTCCGTGTCTGGAGCATATCTAGTCCGTGTCTAATTACTGACGTCTGAATGAGTAGTAGAATGACCGCCGTGTCTGGGGTATATCCATACTGCATCTGAATGAGTGGCAGAATGTCATCCGAATCTGGATCGTATCTGGACTGTCATTTGAATGAGTCTGGACTAAACAATAGAATAGCATCCGGGTTTGGAGCGTCTCTAAGTTGTCTTTAGAAGTTGGAATCTGAATAAGCAATAGAATAGCGTCCGGGTCAGGATCATCTCTATGCTATCTCTGAAAAGAAACTCTGAATAAGCAAAAGAATAGCATCCGAATCTGGAGCATTTCTAAGCTATTTCTGAAAGGAAATCTGGAATAAGTATCAGAATGTCGCCATGCCTGGGTCGCAACTGAACTATCTCTAGAAGGAATCTCTGAATAAGTATCAGAATGTCGCCATGCCTGGGTCGCAACTGAACTATATCTAGAAGGAATCTCTGAATAAGCAATAGAATAGCATCCGGATCTGGAGCATCTCTAAGCTATCTCTGAAAAGAAACTCTGAAAAAGCAAAAGAATAGCATCCGGATTTGGAGCATCTCTAAGCTATCTCTGAAAATAAATCCTGAATAAGCAAAAGAATAGCATCTGGATCTGGAACATCTCTAAGCTATCTCTGAAAAGAAACTCTGAATAAGCAAAAGAATAGCATCCGGATCTGGAGCATCTCTAAGCTATCTCTGAAAAGAAACTCTGAATAAATAAAAGAATAGCATCCGGATCTGGAGCATCTCTAAGCTATCTCTTCAATCTCTTCAATGTAGATAACTTTCCTGTCTGGTTTCAGGTATAGATCTACAATCAGTCGTTCACAGATACTCCCTGGCTAGATACAGGTGTTGATCCGGAACTAAAAAAAAGGTTGGTCGAGATAGCTTTCCTGGCTGGATACAGGTGTAGACCTCTGACCTGAGAATGAAAGATAATTTCCTGGCCTGTTACAGGTGTTGATCTTCAAACTCTTCATGTAGATAAATTTCCTGGCTAGATACAGGTATCGAATCTACAATCAATCGCTCACAGATATGCCCTGGCTAGATACAGGTATCGAATCTGGAACTTCAAAGATTGGTCGAGATAACTTTCCTGGCTGGATACAGGCGTAGACCTCTGACCTGAGAATGAAAGATAATTTCCTGGCCTGTTACAGGTGTTGATCTTCAAACTCTTCATGCAGATATGCCCTGGCTAGATACAGGTATCAAATCTACAATCAATCGCTCACAGATATGCCCTGGCTAGATACAGGTATCGAATCTGGAACTTTAAAAGTTGATGGTAATCGTCTTTTGATTGACCTTTTCCTGAAAAGGCAAAATGTTAGTTGTATGCAATGTCATGATGTATGAAATGCATGATGTCATGATGTTCTCAAGAATAAATGAGATTGTGTCGTATGCACTTCGTCATGCATATGAATAGGAGGTATGAGATGTGATATGTTTATGAATGTATTTTCGTCTAGGAAAATAAATCTTTGACGAGTGCCGGGGAGTTCGTTGAATCCTGGGCTGACGTTGAAGAATAGAGTTCTTCGCTTCCGTTGGGGATGATGATTGCAAGAATAAACCGGTAGGAGAAGATGACTCCGTTGGGGAATAAACTTGGTGAAGAGATTACTCTACAGGGAATTACTCTGTGGGAAGAGATACTTCGTTGAGATTTTGATGATAACTCCGCTGGGGATTCCTGTTGATAAATTTTGTTGAGGGGTTTGATGAACTCTGCTGGGGATAGGAAGAACTTCGCTGAGGACGATCTTTCCGTTGTAATTAGCTGAGGATAACCCAGTTATAGGCTCTGGTGGGGAATAATCTTATGAATAAAGCCGGGGAGATGTTTTTGCACTCTGCGGGGGATAAGCTTCCAGAATCTACTGGGGATAAGCTTCCAGAATCTACTAGGGATAAGCTTCCAGAATCTACTGGGGAGATTGATTCAACTCTCTTGGGGAAACTTTTGGACTGTACTGGGGAGATTGATTCCACTGGGGTGTCTGTATTCCGTCGGGGAACAATCTTATATTTCTGCCGAGGAATATTAAGACTGACGGGGATGCTTGCTTAGGAATATCTGTATACTCTGCTGGAGAATATTGAGATTTTCTGGGGATATCAAACTTCCTTAGGGCTGACCGTAGCCTAACTCTGCTTGGGGAGAGTGTTGCTGACTTGCTCTGGATACTGTGCCTTTTTGGGGCTGACGGGAGACCAACTCTGCTTGGGGAGAGTATTGCTGAGTCTTGTCTTACTCTCGGGGAGTGGAGGTATCTTGGTCGCATTCTTCAGCTGAATATATACCTTGGTACCTGGTGGACAGAGCAGCTTATTCAGTTCGGACGATTCTTATTGCCCTAGTTTCTGCGGGAGAAGAAAGCCTATGAGGGTTCCTGATAACTGTCGATTGACAAATCTCCTTTTGGTAAGCAAGTGACGAGATGACGGGACATAGTCGTACACTTTGATCCCTAACTTTTGCCTGGACCGCCCTTTCGGGTTTTCAGTCCACCGGGATACCCATTTTTGCCCAAGCCGCCTTTTCAGGTTTTCGACTTGCCGGGTGTACAGATTTTTTCATTTTCATCCCTTATTTTTGCCCGAACCCTTTTGGTTCGCCGGGAAGCCCTTATTTTTGCCTAGGTGTGTCAACCTAGCGGGTCTTTGATTATGCGCAATATTTTTTCGACTATGTCCACGCTCTCAGAGTGCAGGGAGTTGTCACTGTCAGTAGTGTTGTGTCGCCATACTACCAGAAGATGTCTGACCGTGCAAGATTCGTTGCTGGAATTTATGTTTAATGCCCCAGTTGATTCAGATGTAGATTGCCTCTGGCTATTTGGCATTTTTGAGAGATTCCTTGAATCTTGACTGGACTGCCCCAGATGACGGACAATAATCATGTCTGCCCCTTGATTGGAAGTGTTTCTTCCACTTGAGGTGATCCTTGAGAAGATTTTTGTTTACTAGATATTTGTCGTGCGAATTTCTCTGATGTTTGAACAAATAGTCATATGCAAACAATGTTATTTAAAAATGCAAAGCTTATGTCTGTCTTAAAGTTTTTGAAAATGCAGTTTTTAATAAAACAAGTGAATTTTTGTAAAACGTGATGTCAACTCAGTATTTCACAGCAAGCCTTAAGGAGTCAGGGTACCTTTTGTAACAATATGCTTTCGAACTAACCCGTGCTTCGGCTAGGACTTTTAAGGGTTATAACGTGGCTTGGTTCACGGTTTAAGAAACAAAGGATAAAGGCTCAAATTTTATTTGTACCCACCCGCTCTTCGTGATGTTCTTCGATCCTAAACTCAGCTAATCGTGCGTTAGATCTTGTTTGAGTCTTGGCTCTGATATTCTAGTGATGGTTCGGATATTGACAGTTTATTTTGAATAGGCAGTCATTTTTTTTTGTCGAGGGTTTATAGGACCTCTTCTTTTTGATTTTATTATCCCTGTCTTTTTTGCCTGAGCTGTTTCTCTTGTGATTACAGTCAGCGGGATGCCCCAGTTTTTGTAAGTCTCCTTCATAGGTTTTGACTTGTTGGGCTTTTGTTTTTTTTAGAGATAATGACTGCCAGTCTTGACGATTATAGGGAACCATCACTGTCTTTTGCTTTGGAAGGACTCCTTTGATGCCATTCATTGTGCACCTGGATCAACTGAGAAAACTACCCTGCCCCAGGTTATAATTAAGGGTTTTAATTTTTGTGTGAAAAGAAAAACTCCAACTTCTTTGGCTCAAAGGGGTTGACTAGGGATTATCTTCCTTATAACTCCACTGTTTAGGATTTGAAACAATGCATGTACCTCATCAACGAGGTCTGTTCAGAAGCATACTGTAAAGATCGTGGTATCGTTTTCGTCATCCTCCCTCAAAAGGCTTAGAATTTTTTTTAACCGAGAGTTGAACATCACAAAAAATGAAAGCAATTTGAATATAGTGAATATGAATGGATTGATTCAAAACAGACATAGGCGATGCATTAATGAAATAAAAGAGTTTGCCATGACATTAATTGTTCGAATAAGTAAAGAAAAATACAACTTGAAAATTCAAATAAAACAAAAGCCTTCAATGATTTGGCATATGAGCAGTGATTATGTTTGGATTCCGGAGGGGAGCCCTTAATGTAAACAGCCCTACCTTCAACATTTGTTGTAGTGCTTGAGTCAGTGACATGTTGATCTTAGTGAATTGTCTTTTAGGTGCGGCCTCCTTACGTTGATGCCCCTGTCTTTGTTGAACAGGCGTAGGATTAGAGATCAAGATTTCTCCTACGCGTTGGTCATGACGACTCTTTTGACCATACACAACATTGGACTCTTTCTTCCCATTGTAAGGCTTTTTATGAGCATCAGAAGGTGTAGCTTCTTGAATCTTCCCACTTTTGATGCCAGCTTCAATTCTCTCACCAGTCAAGATCAGATCTGTAAACCCAGCAGAGGAATTCTCAATCAGATGGTTGAAGAACGGCCCAGAAAGGGTCCCCAAGAAAATATCAACAAGCTCACGGTCAGTCAAAGGTGGCTGCACCCTTCCAGCCAGGTCTCTCCACTTTTGAGCATATTCTTTGAATCCTTCACCCGTCCCTAGCGACATACCCTGAAGTTGGGTACGCGTAGGAGCGAGGTCGGAATTATACTGATATTTCTTATAGAAGGCAGAAGCAAGGTCCTCCCAGTTGCGGATGTTGGCTCCTTCCAACTGATAGAACCACTCGAGTTGAGTCCCTGAAAGACTATCCTGAAAGAAGTGAATCCATAAATTCTTGTCAGTCGTGTAGGGCTGAATCTTCCTTATGTATGAACGAAGGTGCAACTTAGGACAGGAAGCTCCGTCATATTTGGAAAAAGCAGGTGCCTTGAATTTGTGAGGGATCACCACCCCAGAAGATAGACCTAGATCTTTGAAGTCCAGGCCGGGCACTTTCTGTATCTCCATAGCACTTAACCGGTCTTCGAGCTGTTTGTACTTGTCCTCAGCAGGAGGGTACTGTTCATCATTATAATCTGTCTCGTTGTTGGAGACCACGGGACTAGGAACCCTTCTCTCTTGGGGACTGTCTTTGCCTATAGATGAGGTAGTCAGCTCAGTCTCATTCTGTAGTCCATCCCCAGATCTGCGTCTAGTGTTGAACAGAATAGTCCTCTTCTTCTTCTTCTTCCTCTCTTTCAGAATCAGAGTTTTCAAGTCATGTTGACCGTGGGCTAGGCTCATAACCAACTCCTGGAACTGGGCATTCTGGGCCTGGAGGGCCTTGATAGCTTGTTCAGCGGAAGGTTCAGAATACATGATGATTGCTGAAATAAACAGCGAAGAAGATAAGTGACCTGTAAAAAGTGTACCTGTAATGCACTGATATGTATGATATGCATGCAATGTTTTCAAGGATCTCGCGGGGTAAACAAGAAGATTGTTAGAATTTGAATTTGGCTAGCTTGATTGAAGGAACTTCATGTTGTTGAGAGTCCTTCTTCAAGAGTCAAGGCTCACCATATCGAGTGGGTCATAGCCCCTGACCCAAGTTATCAACCTTGGCTAGAGGAAAATAAATCCCCTTTGCCCCTTGCTAGACAATTGGTTCATCATGACCTGCATCACAGACCCTTGAGATCCTTGAAATGGGTTAGTCCTTATGCAAGATGTATGCAGGTTAGTCCTTATGCAGGATGCATGCAATGGTATGATGTTATGATAAAGCACACCACAAGTATTCACAAAAGGCAAACATGATAAGGCACACAAGTCACACAAGACAGCCCTTAGAGTTTAGGCCAGCATGAAGTTTAGGTACTACCCTTTTTCAGTTTCGTTGGTTAAGACCTGTCCTAGAAAATAGTAATCGGGTTCTAGAGGATCTCAATATCACTGACTACCCTCAATCGGTCATAACTCCAGCTTCGCAATCTTTTCTTGCGGCCAGAACCATCGCGAGAGTTTAGCCTCAATGAGTGTAGCATACTGCTACTGTTCTATGGCCAAGTTGGGTCAATTTAGGGTTCTAAGGTCGGTTGGTGCTTAATGACTCCTCAGAAGACCCATATTCTCCTCGTTCCAACACAAGGGATATCGGTACAGACCAAGGTGTCACACCAACATAGCTACTGCTTCACCCGTGTCGGTCTACGCCGGACAGGTCCCTCACAGCTTATGCTACCTAAAGGGTATTCCCCAGATCCGGGTTAGGATCTATGAAACTCCGATGCAAGCCCACAAATATAAAAGCAATCAAGATATACAATTGAAAACATAAGAGTGGTCTAAACCTAAGGTACACCTTACTTATTCTATTCCCCAGCAGAGTCGCCAGTTCCGTGATCGGTGGAAATAGAACTGACTGTTTTGAAATGCTGGTTCGCGAAATGTCGCGGTAAGCAAGAGTCACCACCGTCTATTATGTTCTCCAACAAGGAAAGGACAAAAGCACAGCAAAATTCCTTTTCGAGATGTTTCTCGGTTCGGGAGGTAGATTATAGAAAGGGAAGGTGTTAGCACCCTTTTTATCCGTGGTTATCCACGGGCTCTTAGGTACTTGCTCACTATGTTTTCAAAAGATGTTTGCTTTTCTTGTGTATGTGGGTTTTGAAAAAGAGTTTCGTTTTGAAAACTTCTAGGTAACTCTTGTATCAGTCCTCAAGAGTGTATGAAGTGTCTGTTTGAAATTTTTTTGAAAGTGTAGGTGTGAAAAGTTTGTTTTGTTTTTTTTGAAAGAGCAAGTACCCAGGAGAAATCTACCTACTCTAAGGAATTAAGCTGTGTAAGAGTCCTTTAGACAGTACTATCCCACTATTGAGAAGTAGGTAGCACCGTCGTTGGAGTTATTCGGGTCAATTCGATTATAGGGACATGTGTGGTCACCAAAGCAATAGTAGGACGCCTTAGCGGTAACCCTAATGTCCTAGATCCTTTTTTATCCGAGGCAACCGTTTCGAGGCAACTGGATCTTTAGACAGGAGGGCTACCTCTAAAACACCCTATACTTAATGACCACCTCGAGGCAACCAAGTGAGGCGTACCCTAGGAGTGGCATATGCGGTGTGTCAGGATTCAATTTATATTGTCTTTGCACATTTTTATGGTGAGCTACAAGTTGATTTTATTTGTCAGGCAAATCTTGTCATGCATAGTTAACAGTTAATAGTTGTGCGGAAAATAAATTGCGGAAAGTGAATCTACGCTATTACAAGGCGTCGGGTATTTACATAGCCAAAAACATAACCCTTTGGAAAATAAATGCGAGAAATTAAAGAAAGCGATAAAAGTCCTAATTAGCTATTACATTCTCGGAGCAGTTACATAAATATAATCAAAATAAATATGCGCGAAAGGAAATTGAATCAGGACGTCCTTAGGGTTTTGACCCTTTTTGAGAAAAGATGGAAATTTGTCCTTTTTTGCAATTAATTGAATATTAAACCTAGAACTAATTGATTAATTAATTAAAAGAAAAAAATATTTTTTAGTTTTTTATGTCTTTAATGAAAATAAAATAAAAAGATTAAAATTGTCAAAAGAAAAACCTAATTCTAGATTGATTTTATTTATTGTGGAAAAATTGTCAAAGTTAACCTAATTAACTAAATTAATTATACTTTAGAATTTATTTACAAAATAATAATTGAAATTAATAAATAATAATAATAATAATTACATTTTTAGTTTTCTGAATTTTTATTGTGAAAAATTAATTATGTTAATTTTAGTGATAAGAATAATAATTAGAAAAAATAGTTAAATAAATAAAAGAGAAAATATAAAATAAAAAGAAAAAGGAATGAACCAGGGGGGTTGATGGCCCAAATATGGAGGTATGCTAGCAAATTCAAGCCCATGAAGCTCTCCAGCCTGTTGGACTTTCTGGCTTGCCTATGCGTATGGTTGACTGGGAGTACAGTGAGGCTCATCTCATGGTCATCAGATTCAATGTTATGGCCACTTGGCGCGCTAGGATGTGAGGTACATGGTGTTTACCATTTGGAAGCCTGCACGTGAACACGTTAGAAAAAATATCATAGAGTTTTGGGTGGACCTGGGAATCGAACCCAGGTCCCAATGATAACCAGCCAGATCACCAACCACTGAGCCATGCGCCTGCATTTGTTAGTATAATGGACAATGAATATATTATATAAAACAACAACATATGCTGGAAATTATGAAAAAGCGCGCGTTCCCTTTGAATGCTCCAACCACACGCGTACACGTATTGTCTTCTTCCTTATGCCTGCAAAACAACAAATTAGATAGCGGGGGTTTTTAACCCCCACAACCTGTATCAACGAAAAATAGCGAATAGGCATGTGAGCAAGATAAATATTTCGCGAGGGTGAATTTTGATTCGTCTTAATGCAACGATTTCAACCATATGCGTTAGGGGTTCTAATTTTGCCTGAGTAATAAAGCCCCAATTTGGAAGCTTGGAAACCCTAAGATTCGTTCATGGTGATTTGTGATTCAGGACGTTTTAATCCAATTAACCTATGCCAAACGCTTTGTACAGTCCCTATGAACACAAAACAATCAACAAAACATGTTAATGATGCATGAATCAAAGTATGCGATTATGAAAAAAACTCCAAACCGTGAAACTGATATCCTTGGATTCTTTGAGCTGTGGCGTGTGGTTTTGATTCCTACATGTTCCTGGGGACCTCGGCAATGTATTAGAAGCAATTAAAAGCTTTGAATTGGTCTGGAAATTAGAAAACAGTTTTCAAGTTTTCTTGATTTTTTTCAATATTGGCTATGGCTTTCTGCAGAAATTCTCTCGTCCATGGCATTAGGGTTAGGTTGTGTATATATAGAGGATTGAATTTAGGTTAAATCTTGCACAAGAAATCCATTGCATTGATGTTTCAATATTTGATTTTCAATCATATCTTTTTGCATCTTTTTGATTGAGAAAACTTGCCAAACATGGAGATTCTTGTCTCCTTGATGTGCACACGAATTTTCCAGCTTGTCTTGAGCTTGTTTGCTTCACAAAAGATTGAAAAAAACATATCTTTGAATTTCCTACATTTTAAATTAATTAAATGAATTAAAATCAATTAAAAATTCAATTAATTAATAAAAATAAGAAAATAATTCAATTTAATCTCAATGGGTCTTGCATAGGCCATGGATAAAGTTTCAAGAAGAAATTTGAGGCCCATTAGCAAAAACAAGGTGTTTTGAGCAAAGTTGACTTTTGCAAATTCAAAAAATTTCCCAACTTCTCCAATGCATATCTTGCTCAACTTTGATCATATGAACATGTTCTTGGACATTTTGGAAAGGTCTTGAAGTCCTCTAACCAATGCTTTTGGTCCCATGTCATTTGGATTTACCAATCTCAAGTTATGGTCTTTGACTTAAAGTGTATTTTTGTTGACTTTTGAAATTGACCTATAATGTAGAAATTGATAACTTTTTGTGAGAGCATTTCTTGGACTTGGAATGTGAAGATGAGTTGTAGGAAATGTCATCCTCTTTAAAATGAGCATTGGATGGGATTTTTCTGATGAACCATGAAAAAGTTATGCCTTGGTCAAGATACAGTTGACTTTTCTGCTGTCCAAAAATAGTAACTTTTGCATCTTTGAGGATTTTTGAGCCATTCTTGTGGGGTCATGATCAAGACTTTATCAAATGATGATTGTGAGCTCAAAATAAGATGTTGACCAAAAATTCTGAATTTTGACTGCCAAATGACCATTTTACCCCTGCAGTTGATTGTGAACCAAATATGGCTTTTGACTGTGCAATTTGCCTCTGTGAGTCTTGAAACTTGGCATGTAGATGCTTGAGAATATGTATAGGCCTATGGGACTTGATTGAGCCATTAAAAATATCAAATTCATTGAAGGAACCAAAACCCTAATTTGGAATGGCTTAGGAGATGTTTGGACTGTGCAATCCCTTGAGAAATCTTGAACTATTTGAAGATGATTCTTGATAAATTTTGAAGAATATGGGAGGGCAAATTTTGGGGTACAACAGGTACCCCCAGATCCGGGTTAGGATCTATAGTAACTCCGATACAAGCCCACAAATATAAAGCATATAAGTCAAGCAATTGAAAACAATATGAACTATTCCTAAGGTACACCCCACTTATAAGCGCCCCCAATAGAGTCGCCAGTTCTGTGATACGGTGGGAAAGAACTGACTGTTTTTTGGAATGCTGGTTTGCATTTTGCGTTTGTTTTTGCAAAATGTCGCGGTAAGCAAGAGTCGCCACCGACTTTTATTTTATCCAACAAGGAAAGGAAAAAAGCACAAAAAAATTCCTTTTTCGAGATGTTTCTCGGGTTCGGGGGGTAGATTATAGAAAGGGAAGGTGTTAGCACCCTTTCTATCCGTGGTTATCCACTGGCTCTTAGGTACTTGCTCAATTGTTTTCAAAATTGCTTTCTTTGTGCTTGTGGGTTTGAAAAAGTTTTTGTTTGAAAACTTCGATTTAACTCTTGCTTCTGTCCTCAAGAGTGTAATGAAGTGTTTTTGAAAACTTTGTTTGAAAAGTGTAGGTGTGAAGAGTTTTGTTTTTGAAAGAGCAAGTACTTAAGAACCATCTAACTACTCAAAAAAGGAATCATTCTATGCTATTTTCCTTTAGACAATGCCATCCTACTATTGATGAGTAGGTAGCATCGTCGTTGGAGTTTAAGGGTTAATTCGAATTTAGGGACTTACGGTCACCAAAGCAATGTTAGGACGCCTTAGCGGTAACCCTAATGTCTTAGATCATTTGTTTTGAGGCAAAAATATCCGAGGCAACCGTTTCGAGGCAACTTATGATCTTTGGACAAGAGGGCGACCTCTAAAGTGACCTATACTCAATGACCGCGTACGAAGGCAACCAAGTGGGGTGTACCCTAAGAGTGCACATGTGCGAGTGTGTTGTTTTCAGTTATTTTTTTGTCTTTGTACATGTTAATGGTGATCTATGTTGATTTTAGGTTAAAACATTCAGTCTTGTCATGCATCCCTATTATCAAACATCTAACAGTTATATTTTGCGGAAAATAAATTGCGGAAATTAAATTACAAGGCGTCGGGTATTTACATCGCCAAAAGCAACCCTTTAAAATTTAAATACGGAAAAATAAATAAAGCGATAAAAAAATTAAATGGTCCTAATTATCTATTACATTCCGGGAACAAGTACAATATTGAATAAATAGATCGCGTGCGGAAAATTAAATTGAGTGCGAGTTTAGGGTTTTGACCCTTTGTTATTAAAGAAAAGATATTTTTGTTGTTTTAATTTTAAGAAAAAGAAACTATCCTAAATTAATTATTAAGTTAAATAAATAAATAAATAAATTAATGAAAATAAATTATTTTTGGATTTTTGGTATTTTAAGAAAGAAAGTAAAATTAATTAATGTTAGTAAAAAAAACTAATTAAGTCTAATTAATTTTAATTATTTACAAAAATGTATTAAAATTATTTCTAATTAATAGCCTAAATTAATTAATAGATTTGTTAATAAAAAATAAAAATAATAAAATTTAATTTGGTAAAGAAAATGTTTTTTGGTTTTAATTTTATAAAGAAAAAAAATTGATTGGTTAGTTATTGAATAGAAATAATAAATAAATAATTAAAACAAAATAAATAAAAATATATAGAGAGAGGAGTATGGGCCTGCTTTGGGGGTCAGAATAGCAATTCTATGGCCCATTAAGCGCTGGCCTGGTTGACCTCTGAGATTCCCTGCGCGCATGTTGACTTGGTCAATGGTAGACCATCAGTTTCTGGCCACCAGATTTGGCCTGTGGCCATCTGGCCATCAGATGCTTGAGGATGTATGATAGGCATCACGCTTGGATTTGTACCTGATTACATGAAAAACAATAATATCAATGAAGTGGAGGACCTGGGATTCGAACCCAGGTCCTGTTGGTCATTGGCAAGCACGCTTACCACTTGGCTATTGTGTTCCATTTGTTAATAATATCAGAACAAAACATAATATGTGAAAATACGTTAATATGCCAGCAAATAAAAAAAAGCGCGCCCTGGTTTGAATGGGCCACTGGGGTATCGACACGTCTCTGTCTTCTTCCTCACGTCCGTGGCTAAAACTCTATAACATCTATAGCCACGGACACCGCCTGTCACTAAAGGTCACGTATACCTATAATCTGCTGTGAGCCATGGAAATGAAATCTAAGGGCAGGGTTGTGCTTGTCTCATCATCCCGGTCACAACCATGCCCTTCTCGACAGCCAATTTTTCCTGCAAAAGAAATACCCAAAAACAAGCCACAAAACCCTAGCTATGGTACCTCACAGCATAGGCCACATAAACAAAATTGGATAATGTAGAATGCTTAGAAACTTGATGAGGATTATGAATATGCAAATAATTTGTACAAAAGATGCAGGAATAATGATTTGCGAATTCAAGAAAGGAGCGATTTTTTGTGACGCTTACAGTGCTTTGTGATATGCGTGGAGGCTTGCTTGGGATTGGTTCTGCTTCAGTGATCGTCAAGGAATCGATTGAGATCGTTCTTAGCTTCTGAAAACACCTCTAGACACGATTTTGATTTCAAACTTTTTACCACTTTTTTCAAGTTTTGTTTTGCTTATTCTCATAGCCTCTAACCTATATTTTCGTGCCTTTGCCTTCTTTATGTAATGTATATTGCATTAGGGTAAGAAACTTGGTACAAATCTCTCCATATCAATGCTCATGAATTGGATTTGATTCCACCATTACAACCTTCCAAATTTGACCTAAATCACATCTTCTTGTAACCAATGCACTTGATGCGAATTTGACTCACATAATAGCTGTAATCAAAGCCTAAATCAACCAAAAAATCATGAGTTATAAATACTTTTGATTTTATATGATTTTATTTGATTTAAAGTGAATAAATTCAATTAAAAATCAAATTAAATAATAAAAATAAGATATGGGCTCATGGCTGAAGCTAGGACACGTGGGCAATGATGTAAGCTCATATCAAGTGGAAAAGAATGGGCCCATTTGACAAAATTTGAAGTTTTGGGGATAGTTGACTTTTGGCAATTTTGCAAAAATGTCCAATTTCAACAATGCATAACTTCTTCCATTTTGAACTTTTGGAAGTTTTCTTGGACTTTTTAGAAATCTTGAGATGTCTTATAACCAACCCTTTTAGTCTCATCTCATTTTGATATTCCATGCTCAAGTTATAAGCTTTGGCAAAAAAGGTGTTTTTGTTGACTTTCAAAAATGACCTATAATGTCCAAATTTATAACTTCTTGTGAGTGCATTTGTTTATCTTGGGGTATGAATATGGATTGTAGTAAATTGCATCCTCTTCAAAATGAGCTTTGGATGGGTCATTTCGCATAAATTATGAGAAAGTTATGCTTGGTCAAAGTTGAGTTGACTTTTCCTGCAAAACCCTAATTTAGCAACTTTTGAATCTTGATGAATTTTGAGAAATCCTTGATTAATCATGATCAAAACTTGATCAAATGATGAAATATCCTTCAAAATGAGAATGTTGACAAAAAATCTTGAAGTTTGACTGTATTTGGGTCACAATTGACTTTTGCCCTAGCATAGTCGATTTTTGGACCTTTGAGCAATTGACTGAGCAAACTTTCTCTGCAAGGCTTGAAATTTGACATGGATGACCTTGAGGACATATTAGGACATTTGGGAGAAATTTAGGTCATTTGGACTCAAGGATCTTGATGCAACACAAAACCCTAATTTGGGTTGACTGCCTTAGGAGATAGCTTGTCTGTCCAACTCTTGAGCAAACTTGAGCCACTTGGAGATTTTTCTTGCAATGTTTTGTGAAATATGAGAGGGAAAATTTTGGGGTACAACACAATCCTAGCACAATATTATTCAACCAATGTGTTATTCGATCTATTTTTATTTATCAACTCCCACACCATGTCTTAGATTATTATTTCAGATATTATTCTTCCATAAGGAATATAGGATCGAATCTGAGTTCTTGATATTTCAATGGAGTGTTTCAGATGATTAAATATGGTTTTGGGAATGTTGATCTTGAAGTGATGGATCAAGAGGAAAACAAAAATGTTGTCATCATGAGGCAGAGTGCTTCTTGCTGTGGCTCGAGGATGGAGGTTGGAAAGGGAGAACTTGAACCAATTTTTGGCTGAAGGAAGAAGGGTTCCAGGATTTATAGGTTCATATGCTACTGAACTATCGTGAAGAACCCTAAATATTTTAACAACACTTAGGTTAAATTGATAGTCATAAATGGTGACTCCATATGAAACACATCCAGTGACTCTTACAATGGAAGAGATGGTGATAGAAATGGGAAGTCTGAAGATTTCAGACAAAATAGTATTACCATCATCACTTATTTTGGCATACTTCCAGAATTCCTTCACAAGGACAGGGAGGATGAGACCTCTAAGCAGAGTAAAGTAGACTGTCCAAGATTAGATTTGCGTACTTCTTATTAGGTCCAAACCATGGTGTTTGATTCTGGGAATATTGGGTCATTTTTCTTGGATAATTTCAAGAGTTTCCTCCTTGCCATGAAAAGTTATAACAAACATTGTAAAAATAGGAAAAGGAAAAAATTAAAAGAGTTTTCTATTTGGACTGAGGGTGATTAAAATGTGAAAAAGGAGACCTGAACTATTTATAGAAACTGATAAAGAACCTAGGCCTGACATCCATTAGATAAGCTATAATTCTCTAGGCGAAGACTAGAAAACCTAGACATATTGGGAAGGATAACCGAGTAATTAATATTATTTATGAGAATAATTTTAAACGAAAAAAAAGTTTAACAGTTACCCTTTAATCTATGAGAAAGGTAACTGACACACACCAAAGATTTTTAGACTTATTTCTGAGATACGTATAAGAGAGTATGTAGTCTTGACATATGTCATATCATAATAGTGCATAGTTAACAACAATAAATTAACACAAAATAAAAAATTCATTAATTAAGGCAGTTCAATAGATACAAATTTTTAAATTTGAAAAAAAAACTTAACATATGATATGGAAAATGATCCCGCTTTCGAAGAGACAAGTCACATTTTCCTAGCTAATGAAAATCTTGCACTTAGGTTTTAACAAGCAATCTTCAGGACAATTTTGTGAACCAACTTATGCTATCATTTCTTTAAACATATCCATTATTCCCTCTTGGAAAATAATTTCAGACAAAACTCGTCCATAAGGAATATAAGACTTTATGTGATTCATGGACTCATAAATAGATTTCCAAAGACAGGTGAAGATTGATTGTGGCAAGCTTACACAATTATTATTCATCAAAAGATAGATGAGTGCTTGGTCATCATACCTCAGAAGGTCTTTATTATCCCCTCTGGGAAGAAAGTTGGATAAAACAAGTTTGAACCAAGCCTTGGGAATGGGAAGTATATTTTTTAGGATTGATAGGTTCATATCCTGATGATATGTTATGAAGAGAATCAAATTTGTTAGACATCACAAACCTAGACTTGACATAGTCAACTGTGGCACCTACATTCTCATATCCAGTGGCAAGAACGATTGAGAAGGGAGTAATAATGATGGGAGTTTCAAAGATATAGGAGTGAATGGAACCATTCTCATAGTCAAGATAAGTATGCTTCCAGAAATCTTTATCAAGATTTACGTAAACAGGTTTCTTCAGCATGCTGAAGTATCTTGTCCATTACTGAAAATAACACACATCTGAGATGCTGGAAGCAATG
Organism: Vicia faba; assembly: GCA_948472305.1. NCBI lineage: Eukaryota > Viridiplantae > Streptophyta > Magnoliopsida > Fabales > Fabaceae > Vicia > Vicia faba. The sequence continues at coordinate 1,162,745,150 of OX451736.1, forward strand.
TTACTTTCAAGAGAGGAGATTTCAATTTTTCCCCGATGGTGATTTCAAGAAGATCTTCATTTCCAAGAAAGGTTGGTAGAGGCATGATGAATCATATGAGAGAAAGAATCTTGATAGGAATTAGTTTATGAGAGAATATGATAAATATGACAAATCACTATTGGTATATATATATATATATATATATATATATATATATATATATATATATATATATATATATATATATATATATATATATATATATATATATATATATATATATATATATATATATATATATATATATATATATATATATATATATATATATATATATATATATATATATATATATATAAGGGTGAAAGAAGTTGTACTAATCTGCAAGAATGACATAGATTACTAACACTGGACAAGAATTTCAAGGAAAGGGAATGGAGTGAATCAGTCTTTATAAAGTTGAAGTACCATACATGTTCTATATGAGGAATTTGAGTAAATTAGAATTAAGGGGTGACGTACTGGAGCAGAGATAGCAGAACTTAGACATAGCTGCTAAGAAGAGAATTGACTAAAGGATCTTTCTCTTGGAAGAGTGAATGTTCCAGATCATGAAATTTTCAGTTAATCATAAAATTCACAATTTTTAGTTGCATCTAACATTTGAAATGCTTCTATAAAAAAAATATTCTAACTTGTAGAAATATTTTTAGAAGTTATAATTAGTTATATAGAAAGGAAAACATACCTTTTGAGATTCTGAAATCTTTACAATGATTCTTTCATCTGAGTGCTCTCCATTCTGGTTTTGACTTTAGCTTGTCCTTGATATAGATTATGATCAGCTTGTCGTGTCTTTGAAGATTTTCCATCAGTCTTTAACCTTTTCTTTAACTTAGGCTTTTCCCTTAAATATTTCTTTTGATTTACATCTTTCTTCTTATGATTTCTTCATAGCAGTCTTTCAGAGGTTCTGAATTATCTTCATATTGATTTCTCTTATTCTCTATTTTCTGATTCGAGTAGAGTAACATTCTTCTAAATTTTAATGTCTAATCCTAGAACTAGAATCAGAGCCTTCTTTTCACATGGTCTTGTCATTCTTTTGTTTAGAATTATCAGTCTGGCCTTTTTGAGAGAATCCTCAGAGCATAGATATTCTTATCTTTTATTATCAGACTCATCCATTTGTGTGTCAAGCTTTCTTTTGAACAAAACTTATTTTCAGAAGATTAATATTTCATGATCTTCTGAGAAGCTATATGATAAATAGAATTGACTATCATTGTTTAGCGTCTTCTGAAATCTCTGTTTCCTTTAATGATTTGCAGAATTTGTTCTAATCAAAACTTTGACGTTTCTGATTAACAATCTTGTTCTTTTAATGTTGAGCTGACTTTCTTAGCGTTAGTCTTTGACCAACTTCTGATACGTCAATGAGCATTCTTTTTACAACAATGTATTGACTTCTGCAAAGTCTCTTTCGACGGAACCAATGATTAGATCTTCACAAGATCTTATGTCTGCTTGAGTAGAAGGTTTTTATCGTGATGTTATTTTGTATTATAAGATAACAATTTTTCTTCTTTTGAAAATATTCCTAATGAGATCTTATGAGAAATTCAAGGGTGAAACAATCTGTTTCTTGAAAACATCTCATATTTTTTAATGGAATTTAATCAAAAGCATTCAACATATATAACTTCTTATCTGATGAATCTTTTCCTGTTAGCTTGTTCTTCAATTTCCTTGATTTAGACAGTAGTTGAAAATTGAATAACTATCACCTTAGATTATTTCTTCACAAAGCATCTGGATCTTTATCTGACACTGTTAGGTGTTTGATATCCATCAATAACAGAACCAGGCTCTGATACTAATTGAAGGTGTGAAGAAAACGCAAGAAGGGGGGGGGGGTTGAATTGTGTTTTCCTTTCTTATAAAACTTTTGCTTCTAAGCATTATTTATTGAACAATGCTTCTGATTGTTGCTTCTAATTAATGCTTCTAATTTGGTTCAAAAAACATAAACCCTAAAGCATAAAAAAATGTAAAGAACATGCGATATATCCTGGTTCACTTGAGAAACCCCCAAGCTAATCCGGACCACCCTTCCGAGGTGATTTTTCCTTGAACTCAAGGACTTGATCCGCTATAATCATTCTGATTACAATTGCACGGGCAACTGCCGGTGACTAACATCCAATGAAACGTTCATAGATTCAAACAAGATATAATGTTCATTGACCCAACAGGATCCGATTCTCTAGAATCTCCTATCAGGATTTCCTTCCAATGATATCCATCAGTGATCTCATAAGGTTGACCTCCACTCAGTCCCCTTTGAGATATGACTACCATTTACCCAATAGAATCCAATACCATGATTTCATCTACTATGGCCGCAACCAAAGTCTTCTTGAGATCAGACTTTCACTCAATCTCTCAAGGTATCATCAAACAACTGTTTAATTTATATTTGTTTACAATAATAATGCTTCTGTACAAGGTGAATGTAAACAGAATTAAGCACATTAGAAGATCCTAATACACACTAAAAATATTACATTTTATTTTAGCACTAATGTGTGATCTTCTTTTCTTCAAGTAGCTTCTTCACGGACAACAACCTAAAGCATTTGAATTTCCAAATTCTTCTTCTTCATAAGCTTCTGAAGGCTTTGTTGATCTTGATGTAGTAAAGAGAAGAACTTCTTCATCTTGATTCACCTTAGAACATTCTGGACATGAGCCCTTGTTATATCTTCTTCAATTATCACTTTTGAGCACAACATTTATGTTATGGATTTGTAACTTGAACATTCACGATCATCTTCATTATCTTCTACAGCTTAGTAAGCTTTATGTAGTATATAAAATTTTGCACATTGTAAATCAATGATTTCATTATAATCATTAACAAAATGATTGGAGAATCATTTTGATGACAGTTGGTCTTTTTGTTGTTATAGTGGTTGATAACTTTAGTTTTATTCCAGCAAATGAATGTTATCATTTAACATTGAACACCACCACCAACAACTTACAACTTGCAGCTTTTAGCACCCAGCCAAGCAGCTTATGGCAAGCTCCTCAATATTCAGCATCATGTGTTGAGCAATAGCTAACCAAGAACAACCAACATGCCAACCAACCAACTTTCTTTAAACATACAATTATTTTCTTATATAGCCAAGCAAAATAAAGTCGTTGGCTATTTCAAAAAGAGTTGTTACAAATACTACTGCGATGTCCTTATCTCTTCCACACTTTAAGTTAATGGAGGGGTAGTGACATAAAGCTTTTCGTACTGTGTACTATTGTACTGTGTTACCTTTATATTCTTTCCTTCTTCACTTCATAGGCTTTTGCGAGCATGACATTAGAAGCGAGAACATAACATAAGGCCTTCAGAACTTTAAGTCTTCAGAATTTCATCTTCAGAGTCTTCAGCACTTGGTCGTGAGAACCCTTTATAGAGAACCTTTAGATTAGAAGAGCTTTAAGTCTTAAGAGTCTTAAGAACTGCGTCTTTAAATTCTTCAATACTTGGTCTTCAAAATCTAGTCTTCAGAACCTGTTTGTAGATAACCTTGGACCTTTAGAACTTCAAGTCTTTAAAATCTTCAGACCTTCTGTCTTTTAGAATATTTAGCTCTTGGTTCTTTAAGAATCCTTAACTTCAGAACATTGTTATTAGAAACACAAAGTCTTTAGCATCTGAACTTCAATTAGAAACGTTATCTTCAGATCTTTTAACTTTGTCTTCTTTGAAACAAGTTGTCTTTTAGAAACTAAGTTTTTTGCATCTAGACATTAGTAGAAACTTCGTCTTCAGATCTTTTAACTTTGTTTCTTGAAACACACTGTCTTTTAAAAACGTGAGTCTTTAGCATATGGACGTAAGTAACAACTTCTGTCTTCAGATCTTTTGACTAGTTTCCTTATAACATGTTGTCTTTAGAAGCTTGAGTCTTCAGCATCTGGATAAATTCTGTCTTCAGATCTTTTGACTGGTTTCTTCAGACAAATATCAGAGTTTACACTTCAGAGCCTTCTGGATTGTCTTGTTGTTAAGTGTCAACTTTTGTATAAAATTCATATCAATTATTGACACTTTCAAACCTTTTATTTTACTTTTGATTAGGTTAAATATTTATTTTAAGTCATCTTGCATGAGTACATAGAATTGTGAATGTTTAATTTGTTTGTTAGTGTTTCAGAAACATGTGTACCGAAAGATGGAAAAAAGGGATAATTTATGCTTTCCAAGCAAGAGAAATAATTGTGTTGATTCTGCAAAGGATCGCCCGACGACAGGATGTATCGCCCGACGAAAATGGTGAAGAAAAGATGATTATTTTGGATTCGTTTCTATATTGTTTCGCCTCTGGATCGCCTGGCGAAAGAAGGATCGCCCGACGAAGCATTCTTGTCGCTGGGCGATGAAATATGCTCTTTTGAAGTTATAACACGCTCAACTGGTCACGTGTGGCATCTAGCCAGTGTCGACCGTAGATGCTTTATGGTCGTCCAACAATGTAGCGCAGATGGCCATACTTTTTGGCTACTTTTTGCCACCTTTTAGGGAAAATTTTCACCAACTTTTATCTTTTGGAGTTAAGAAAATCTGATTTGACTTGTAGAAATCTTTTGTTCTATGGATCATAATATAAAAACATAGAAAAACACTTTTTGTTCTTATCTTTTGGGAGAGGAGAAAAACAACACTCTTGCATCTTGAATCAAGGAGACTTGAAGATTGATGTTCATCAACACTCATTGTTTATTAATTGATCAAGGTATCATGACCATGAGTAGCTAAGCACTTTTTTTTGTCAAAGTTAGAAGTAGTCAACCTAGACTTTATGTATTTATTTTAATCATTTTGTATATGAACTTGGTTGAAGATTAATACATGTTGAATATCTTTGTATCATTGTTCTTTTTATGGTTTGGTTCATTATTGAGAAGTAAGTTCCAAGCTTGACCTAAGATATTCATCTACTAATAAACAAGCCATAAACATAGATTTGTGAGTTAGTATTCACTTGTATCAAGCTTTAAATATTGTCATTTTAATAGTTAGGTTGAGATATCATTTAATGATTAACCTGATAACACTCATAATATTGCTTAGACATGAGAAATATTAAGAGGATACATGAATGTATCGATCATTGATTAGTTCATATGTATGATTAATCGAATATATTTGGAATGGGTTGATGAAAGCTAATCTTGACATGCCTTTTTATCAAAATAACCCTTTTCAAACAACAACCTCTCTTTTATCCAAATCACCATCTCTAAGGAAGTGTGGACTGTGAATGGCCAGAGGTTGAAATTCTACCTTGGAGACGTAATTCGCGAAACAAGTGTGGTCCATCTCGGTGATTTTTGAAATCACTGTAGACCGCCAAGCTTGAAACGATGTTAAACAAAGCGCTTGTTAGGAGGCACCCTAACACTGTAAGTATTTTGTTTTATGTGTGTTATTTATTTTAAAATTGCTGTCTAAAAACTTGTAGAACAAATTCTGCAACAAAATTTGTTATTCAGTTTCTGCCTAGCATCGTCGGGCGATGGAAAATTTCGCCGGGAGACTCTGAGTTTTCAGCGCACTTCTGCTATGCGTTTTACTCCACTTTATGTGTTGGGTCAACTAGGCCCACAAGTTAAATCCTTTTTCAACCCTCTTTTGACCTAAACATTATTCACTGCCTCATTGTTTCTCCTCCATTTTCCCAAAAATTATCTCCAATCACTCATCTTGCACCTTCATCCCACACCTCAAGAATCTAAGGTAACATTCTCTTTTCTCTTCTTTGTGATTTGCAAGGGGTAAGTTTTACCATGAAGAAAAAAATTTAAGTTAGGAACTTTTAAATTAATGATTATGATAATGATGCATGTGGTTAGAAGGGATTAAAAAGTACATTCACCATGAAAATACCTTAAAGTTGCTGGAAATTGGTCTTTGGGCATTGTGGGTTTGTTGTGAAATCTGTAGAATTTTTTCCAAAATTCGCAGGTTGTCGCCCAACGACAGGATTCATCGCCCGACGATGCTAGTCAGTAGCAACATCATTATTTGTTCATGTGAATTCTGCAGTTTGTTTTAAAAAATTCACAGGCTGTTGCTCGGCGACAGGATTCATCGCCCGACGATGGAAGGCAGAATCAACATCTTTGATTTTTCTTGAAAATTCTGAAAGTTTTGTATTGTTTTTATTTTTGATAAGAAGATTCTATGTTGTTTTGTGTTGGTTTCATGTCTTGCAGATGTCTCCAAAAAAGGCTTTCCGCTTGAAACCTGTGAGGGAGACTGTATGAAATAGTTTGAGCCAATCGTGCAGCTTTGACGAGCACAGGTTTGTAAGCACGGATGCTGAAGACATATTCAACATGCTGGTGGGAAGACAGTTTTTTTCGGAGAAAAAGTTTGCTATGGATACTCGTGGTTCGTATAGGAAACCGATGCAAATTTTTCTTATAAAAAAATGGGATGTGCTTATTGATCCAGTTGACAAGATCATCTATGACTTGGTAAGAGAATTTTATGCAAATGCTCTTCCGACTAAGGGGGAGCAATTTCTTTTCTGAACCACGGTAAGAGGAAAAGCTTTACATTTTGATAGGAACTCAATTAACAACTTTTTGGGAAACCTCTCCAATTGTGCTTGCATGAAATTGATGAATTCAACAAAGAGTTGGGAAAGTTGAGGAATCATGACTCTATAGCCAGTGATATTTTGCTTGAGGGGATGAGTGTGGAATTAAATGCAGCAGGCATTCCTTTTCGATACAATCGAGAAGATATGACACCCGAAGCTCAGGCTGTACTTCTTTTGGTTCTTCAAAACATCAAACCTAAACTTCATAGGTCTTTCATTCCCATTGATGTTGCTTTACTCATGCAGTGTATCTTAGAGGACAAGGCGGTGGATGTGGTTGTCCTTATTTCAAAAAAAATGCGACAATTTGTTGAAGGCATTGAGACAAAAGAGGTAAGCTCTCGTTTACCTCTTTCTTTCCCTTGTCTTATCATTACCATGTGCCTAGAAAAAGGAATTTTGATGCCTGAGGAGATTAATGAAAAAGTTCGAGGGGTTATAAATAATAATTATCTTGGTCGTTATTGCTTGGGAAAATTGGCCATGAAAAGAAAGAAGAAGAATATTGTAGGTGAGTCATCTGGTGCTCGAGAAGAAGCTAAGGGTCTTGATTATTCTAATTGGGACCCTAGAATGAGGGAGACCTGTAATTACACTTGGGATATTATGGAAGCACATCGAAGATCCGAAAGCTTACTTCTTGACTCCATGGCAAAGCTTTTTCTGCAACAATCAAACCCTCAGGAGGCAATTATTTTCCCTTCCCAAGCCGAGTATAATTCCTTCTGCAATTGGCCCGAGGACAAGCGCCCTTTCTTTTCGGAGGGGGCAGCACATGCTGGAGCACATGATAATGATGGTAATGATGGTGATGATGGCGGTGAAAACATGGAGTTTTGAGGTTTTGACAACAAAGTGAAGAAGTTTTAATTTCACTTTTTATGTTTTTCAAGTGTTTATGCTAGTTGTTAAAGTTTTTAATTATTGAAACATTTGATTGTGTTTTGAAAAACAAAAACAAAAATATTGTGGTTGTAATTTGGGATTTTTTCCCTTTTTAGTGGGTAGGGGTACCCCTTTTTATTTGAAAAAATTATTTTGATTGAAGTTTGATAGACTATAGTTCTTGATAGTATTATAATTTGACATGAGTAGTAGATATTGTATTTCGTTTGTTTTTATAAAAATAAAAAAAAAGGTTGAAGAAGTGCTCAAGGAGCAAGTTGATTCTTTGGGACTCGATCGATCTCGTGATTTGGGTGGTGATGATACAAATCTCAAAGAATTGCATAAATAAGGTATTATTTTACCATTTTATAAAATATTAGCATAATCATGAAAATAGTGCTTTAAGCAAAGAGATAGTTATGCATTGTTATGTAAATATGTGTGCATGTTTGAATCATTAGGACATAACCACAAATGTGAGAGACTTTCCATTGTTCACCAAATTGTTAAAGTTTTAGTAATTGTTGTTTTAGCTCGAACGATTCATGTTAAATCTTATTGTTGAGAAGATATCTTAGAAACTTAGAAGTGATCAAGGCATTGTTTCTACATTATGAGAGTTACCACCATTTCTAAAAGGGCTTCATCTAACCTTGTGAATTTGTGAATCTTTGTGAACCCTTTTGAGCCTTAAATAATTTTTTTGGAATGAATCTACCATAAAGCTAACAAATTTCTAAGTATACCACTTAGTAATTGTGTTGATGCTTAAAGAAGACCAAAGAAAAGTCAATGATGATTCATACTTAAACATTTTTTTATTTATAAACACTTTACCCAATTTTGAAATTAACCTATTTAATTCAATAAAAAATGAGAATGAAATGTTTAAAGTTGGGGAGGTTGGTTATAATAGAAGAAAGAATTGGTGGCACAATGCGTCCTTTAAGAAATGCTTAACAAAAAAAAAGAGAAACATTAATAAAGAAAAAAATAAAGAGAGAAGGGTGCATTGTGAGAAAGAGAAACCAAAAGTTGAAATAGAAAGAAGGATGAAGAAAAATGAATGTTGTGAATTTGTGAAATTCTCTTCATGATATTTACCCATTTTGTTTCAATGGCCTTACATATATAATCCCTTGTTTTTAACCCTAGCCCAATTACAACCAAGAAAAGTCTTTTTGTGATTTATATTTCTTTGATATTCTTTTCGACTTATTTGATGAATATATGAATTGTTCTAGATGTTAGCACAGTTACTATTGAGTGTCATTTGTCCCTTGTCTTAGGTACATAAGCCATATTCGATTGATGGAGAGTAGTTGATTCAAGTATGAACATGTTGTTACTAATGTATGCATAGCTAGATATTTGTCTTTAGAACTTATTTCATTATCACGCTTTGATTTTGAAAACAGTTGATTTATGTTGTGACCGCATCTTGTGAGTTTGAACCATCTGAATTGATCTTGTTGATTTTGTTCCCCTAAATTCATCTTGTTATCTTAGTGTTTACCTTTGAATTGGGGACAATCAAATATTCTAGTTGGGGAGAGTTGTTAAGTGTCAACTTTTGTATAAAATTCATATCAATTATTGACACTTTCAAACCTTTTATTTTACTTTTGATTAGGTTAAATACTTACTTTAAGTCATTTTGCATGAGTACATAGAATTGTGAATGTTTAATTTGTTTGTTAGTATTTCAGAAACATGTGTTCTGAAAGATGGCAAAAAGGGAGAATTTATACTTTCCAAGCAAGATAAATAATTGTGTTGATTCTGCAAAGGATCGCCCGGCGACAGGATGCGTCGCTCGACGAAAATGGTGAAGAAAAGATGATTATTTTGGGTTTGTTTCTGTGTTGCTTCGCCCCTGGATCGTCTGGTGAAAGAAGGATCATCCGATGAAGCATTCTTGTTGCCAGGCGATGAAAGATGCTCTTTTGAAGTTATAACACACCCAGCTGGTCACGTGTGGCATCTAGCCAGCGTCGCTCGGTGATGCTTTATGGTCGCCCGACGATGGAGCGCAGATGACCATGCTTTTTGGCTACTTTTTTCCACCTTTTAGGAAAACTTTTCACCAACTTTTATCTTTTGGAGGGAAGAAAATCTGATTTTAGTTGTAGAAACCTTTTGCTCTATGGATCATAATATAAAAACATAGAAAAACACTTTTTGTTCTTATCTTTTGGGAGAGGAGAAAAACAACACTCTTGCATCTTGAATCAAGGAGACTTGAAGATTGATGTTCATCAACGCTCATTATTTATCCATTGATCAAAAGGTATCATGATCATGAGTAGCTAAGCACTTTTTGTGTCAAGGTTAGAAGTAGTCAACCTAGACTTTATATATTTCTTTTAATCATTTTGTATATGAACTTGGTTGAAGATTAATACATGTTGAATATCTTTGTATCATTGTTCTTTTTATGGTTTGGTTCATTATTGAGAAGTAACTTCCAAGCTTGACCTAAGATATTCATCTACTAATAAACAAGCTCTAGACATAGATTTGTGAGTTAGTATTCAGTTGTATTAAGCTTTACAGATTATCATGTTAATAGTTAAGTTGAGAGATCATTTAATGATTAACATGATAACACTCACAATATTTCTTAGACATGAGAAATATTGAGAGGATACATGAATGTATCGATCATTGATTAGTTCATATGCACGATTAATCGAATATATTTGGAATAGGTTGATGAAAACTAATCTTGACATGCCTTTCTATCAAAACAACCATTTTCAAACAACAACCTCTCTTTTATCCAAATCACCATCTAGTGCATGAAACTTAATATTTTGTTACTAAAAGCAAATACCAAAACATTGTTTATGATTCAAACACTTAAAGTCACTAAAACTATAGAACGACAATAATATCATACTAATCCCTGAGGAAAACGATAATATAAATACTTGTGTTGAAAATACTTATAACACTTGCTACTGTTCAACAGAACTTGTGTAGCATAGAAGCGGAATCATTTCTCTTCTAATGTCTTGGTCACGCCATCCATCAGAAGCAGAAAATGTTTGTTAAGTACTCAACAATAACAAACATTAGTATAACAAAATTGTTCATACGATCGTGCTCATTTATTATCATCAAAACTCAGAGATAATATTGCAGAACCAAATCTTGTTCTTACAGTAACCATCAGGGAAACAATAATATTCCTTCCCAGCTAATCTATCTAGAATTTGATCAATAAAGGATAGGAGAAATGGTCCTTCCATGTTGATTTGTTTTATCTTCTATAATCCATACAAATTTTCCATCCAGTGACAAATCATGTAGGTATCAACTCATTTTTTTGTCATTTTTAACAACCGTCATTCCTCATTTCTTTGAAGCACATTGAATTAGGCGTACCCATACATTGTTAGAGATGGATACAAATGCAAAATCCAACCATTTTAAAATATTCTTCTTCACTATTTCCTTCATAATTAAGTTTTGTCTTCTTTGATTTTCTATGATATTCTTTGCATTTTCTTCTAATAGATTTTATGCATGCAAACAATAAGATTGATTCACTTTACGTCAATCAATGACCAATCTTGTAGGTATTATATCATTTTTTATCATTCTTTACAACTGCCATGCCTCATTTCTTCGAAGCACATTGAATTGGGCTTACCTATACATTATTAGAGATGAGATACAAATCCAAAAATCCAACTATTTTTAAATCTTCTGCTGCACCAATTTCTATATAATTAGGTCAAGTCTTTTTTGGCTTTCTATTTTATTCTTTGTGTTATCTTCTAATAAATCTTATGCATACAAAAAGTGGGACTAATTGACTTCATGTCAACCATTTTCCAAGCAATGGTCTTATTATACCTTTTCACAAGTTACAATAGATAACTCATTTGTGTGAGTGTCAAGTCAAAAGCTATGATGACATGCAACCTTTGTCTTACCTCTAGGAAGGCATATTGAAAATGAAGTGGTAAAATTTGTCAAGCCAACTTACATTAAGTGGATTTGGTGGTGGCCACTATGATCCCTTCCTTCTTCAATTCTTCATCGTCTAACACTTATAATTCTTTCATAAACTCATCATTATCTTAAAGAAATCGCTTATGGACTAAGTATCAAACTATATAACCTAAACATGGTTGTTAGTTGAATAAGAGGGAAGCGATAGTTAGACAAACAACTATCATACATAACTTTTTTTCTTTTTTAAGTAAACAAATTAAACTTCAAACAACTTATCTCTTCAACTTGCAAAATTCGAAAGAAATTAAAATAAAATTAAAACTATTTCATCTTGCTAATAACTAGACTTAGAAATATAAATAGAAACTCACACCACATGTAATCATTCAACAAATAAGAATTACATTTTTTATTTGTTACAAGGCTAAAATAAAGATAAAAACTACAATCTTAAAAATAAAGTTCCTACAAAATCAAATTTCAGGATGTTACTTAGTCGCGAAGGAGGGGAGGCATGGATCAGAAGATCAATGTTATTATATATAGTGAGCTTAGACAAGTAATCATCACTTTGATTGCCTTTATGAGAAGTGTTGATAACTTTAAACTAATTTTTTTTCATGTAAAATATCTTTAAGATATTGAATCAACACCGCATGTTTATGATACTTGTTCGAGGGGGTCTTAATGAAGCTAATATTGTGGGATGAGTTTGTGTAGCACGTTGAGTCACTGATGCCCATATATTTTCCTAGTTATAAGCATTTATGAATGGCATAGAGTCCTATGTGAAGAGTATCTTTGGAATGAAATCAGAGAAAGTACATGAAGCACAATCACGAAAACAATGAAGGAATATCCCATCTTCTATACCACATGAAGCACATACACAATACAACCATGTTGCGGTGAAGAATAATGGAGAAAGTAGGTATATAGTTATGGCAAGCAAGCCAAAAGAGAAACTAAATATTTTATGGTAGGCACAATTTCCAAATCCATTGCCAGGGTTGGGTTTAAGTGTTGGGATCATGTAAATCTTATTTTTTGTGGAGTATCCAAGAGTAACCGCTCTTTGTAGTGTAAGTGCCATTCATTTAGCCATATACCAAATGAAGATATGTTTTGTATTTGGTTTGAAGCTTGACCTTTTGTTTGTGAGTTTATTGATGATATAAAGAAGGAGTAAAGTATACAAGTGATTAACGTATGGAGCGTTGTAGAGTAAAAACTATTGAATCACTACTAAAAATATGACATTTGAGAAAAGGTTTTTACATTAGGTATAAAAATATATGATGTAAAAAATATTTGTCAAAAGATTTTCCTTCAGACTTTTATTTTCCATGATATGAAAAATATGTGATTTAGAGGAAAATATAACAAGGTGGCAGTTTGGTAAATAAAATGAATATTTTTATAAGGGATTTTACATCGGCCCTTTACTTACCCCGATGTAAAAAGTCCAATGATAAAAAAAATAAAAACACGGTGGCAGTTTTGTAAATAAGATGCGTTTTTGTTATAAAAAATTGGTCTTTACATCGGTTTAAGGCCCAACCGATGTAAAATATTGGCCGTTACATCGGACCCTTTGTCCAACCGATGTAAAAACTCCCTCTTAGTTCACAAAACCCTAATATACTATTCAAATGTTCATTACGCCGCACGCCTTCATCTCTCTCGAACGACTGTGTTTCCTTCCGTCTCATACGAAACTGTCTCCCTCCGCCTCCGACGTCGTCAGCTGCAAGGTTCGGCCATCATACGACCTCTGTCTCCCTCCGTTTGCCTCCATCGTTGTCTCCGGCCTCCATCTCATACGACATCCGTGTCCCTCTGTCTTCCTCTGCCTCCGACGTCGTCTCCCTCCATTTTCGACAGGTTAAATTTATCATTATTGTTATTGTTATCCAAATTTATATTACATTTTTGTTGGAACAAAGGATTCAAGAAAGATGATTTTGTGAAAACAAGAAGAAGAAGAAGAAGAAGAAGAAGAAGAAGAAGGAGAGAGAGAGAGAGAGAGAGAGAGAGAGAGAGAGAGAGATGAGTTAGTTATGTGTAACTAACTATCTAAACTGAAATGTATTATTTGCTGCTACTGCCCCCTGCTATTACAAACACAATGGCCCTTTATATAGGCAAAATAGCTCAGGCCCAAATACGTGCTAAAAGCTCAAATAACTACATAACAAGAATTAACTAACTAACACACCCCCTTAATTCATGTTATCAACATTTCTCATCCCAATGTCTTTCTTTAACTCTTCGAACCTCACTTTCTTCAGAGGTTTGGTGAATATGTCAGCTAGTTGCACTTCTGTCTTGTAATGTTTTATTTCAAGCTTCCCTTTGTTGGCTTGATCCCTCAGAAAATGATACATTATTTCAATGTGCTTACTTCGACCATGACACACTGAGTGATTCACAAGGTTTATAGCTGACTTGTTATCAACAAACAACTTCATCTTTGACTCCATTATTCTGAGTTCCTCAAGTAGCATTTCGATCCATGCTGCTTGGCATGCAGCATATGATGCAGCCACATATTCTACTTCGCATGATGACAAAACCACAATGCTTTGTGTGATACGGTGGGAGAACTGACTTGAGGTTTTGCGTTTGTATTCGCAAATGTTTTGGTTTAACATGAGTCGCCACCGACTTTTTATTTTTATCCAAAGGAAAGGTCAAAAAGCACAGGAAAGACCTTTGAGATGTTTTCTTAGGTTCGGGGGGTAGATTATGAAAAGGGAAGGTGCAAGTACCCTTTTCATCCATGGTTATCCATGGACTCTTAGTTACTTGTTTAGATCACTTGCTTTTGCTTTTCAATTGTTTGAAATGGTGCTTTGTGTATGATTTTGAAAGTATTTTGAAAAGAGGCCTTTGTCAAGGCAACCTTTGTAATGATTCTCGTTTGAATGTATACAAAGGTGTATGTCTCTTGAAAAGATGTTTCAATGTTTGAAAGTTTGTTTTTGGGAAATGTTTTGAAATTATGTTGTGAGGTGTGTTTTAAAATAGCAAGGATGTTTTTGCAAGTTTTGATCAAGTAACTAAGAGTTGTCTACCCTATCTACTCAAGAGTCTTTCCTACACATTTTTAACCCTTTTGACAGTGTTGTTTTACAATTGCATTTGGTAAACAACCTTGTATTTGGATGTTAAACGGGACAGACACGGGTCATCATATTGACCATGATAGCAATTGTGCTAAGTATCTTTAGCAAATTTTTGAGGGACTAGATCATTTTGTATAGGCAACCAAGATAGCGTCATCGAGGGACTATGATCTTTTTGTTTTGTTTTTATTTTACCAAGATACTCAACATGCATACCATGGCCATTTTAAAGGCAACAAGTGGATGAAACCCTAGGGGTGCATGTGTGCATTGTGTTACCATTTTCATGCATTTTATGTCTTGTATTAGGTCTAACTATTTGTTTTGATTTTGGATATTGCATACAAATCCTAATCTCTATCATGACATATTTGAAAGCTATAAATGCGTAAAAGTAATCTAAGCTATTACAACATTGATATGGGGAGGGGGATACAATTTTGAATAGGGGATTATTTTGCAAGAAATTAAAACCCTAAGTTATTACAACCAAATTGAATTAATTGTGCAAATAAATAAATAGGCAAATATTTAAATGGACAATTAAATAAATATACAATATATTATAAATATGTAAAAAATATCTTTGTTTATTTTTGTGTATATAAAAATAAAATATTTAATGTATTAAAAAAAATAAGAAAATAGAAAGTTATTTTTGTTAAGGGTAAAAACCCTAATTTTTTTAGTTTAAGGATATGTATATATTATAATATTTGTTTATATATAATAAAATAAAAATATATACAAATGTCAAAAAATAAAAATATGTTAGAAAAAAATATTATTTGAGTATATAAATAATAAAAATAAAAGCATAATATTTTTTGTAGTATTTACAAGTCTATTTAGAAAAATAAAAGTATATTATTTAAGAAAACTATTTTTATGTTAGAAAAAATAATTTAAAAAAATACAAAATAAAATGTGAAAATTTATGAAAATGTTTTTGGTAATTTTTTATGTTTAGAAAAATAAAATAAAATCAGAAATGAAAAAAGAAATAGAAAAATATAAAAATATAAAACAATGGGCCAAGGGGGTATGAGAAGTAGGTCAGAGGGTGTCAAAAGCAAGGAATAGCCAGGCCCAACCCAGCTACTTCATCTTCAACCTTTGTTCAAACAAAAACGCGCATTCTGAGTTCAACTTCGTATCTCCTGTTTCAGTGCTTAAAAACAAAATTTTGTAACATGAAAGTTTTAGAGCATAATCACACGATTCCAACCATATAAACAACTTAATCTAACTCTCAAAGACCAGAGAGAATTTCTCTGGCCCTAATTTCTAACCTAACTTTTTTCAGAAAGTTCATCAATCAAATTCTCTCAGCACACTTAACGTAAATGAAATCTATGCATATGTACAGCTTAAGGGCAATGAGTACTACATTTTTTATTCACAAACCTAAGCCTAATGTTTCCTAAATAGAGAGATAGAAGTTTGAACAATACCTGCTTCAGTTGAACTCGAGTTTGACAATGTGGAGGTTTTTAATGAGGCCTGAGATGTTTGTGAGCTTGCCTGAACTTCCTCTGACCTTCCCCAATGCTTTGTTTGCTTTGAGCTTGCTTGAATAAGCCTGTAGAAGTCAACCTGCACAAGCTGAAATCAGAAATGGTGAAGCTTGCAAATGGAGTTACAGTCAATGGCCAATGGTTAGGATAACTTAGGTGGGTTATATGGAATGTGTTGGAACTGGTTTGGGATAAAACGCACGAGTGTTTTGTGATTTAGAAATCAAAATGCAGAAGCGGCCCTGTTTTGCAAGAAGATGTTGCTTTTGTGTTTTGGAAGGCTTGAGGGTTGGATAGCTCATGCTTATGGCTCAAGGAAATATTCAAAAGTTTTTTCAAATGCTTACAAACTTTGTTCTTATCAAATTTCAAAGATATGGATCTTTTGCAAGTTTACTTGGTTTTGAAGTAAAAGTGTGAAGTGATACAAGACAGGCATGTACATGCTATCTTCAAGCATGCACAAGATTGTTGTATCTTTGCCTAAGTTTATGTAACTTGTTTGCTGCAAAGAGAGGGGTTCAAGGCTCAAGGGAAGCAAGTTGACATAAAGTTGTGCTTTATGAAAATGGCATAGTTAGCTTTTTGCCATTTTTAGATTAATTCAATGTGTAATCTTCCATTGATCAGAATAATGCCTTAGACCATTGAGTTTGCATTCAATTTTTGAGTGTGGGAGGGTTTAAAGACCTGTGAGCAAGTACAAGTGAGGCTGGATAGAGTTTGCAATTTGTGTCAACATGAAACATGCCATGGATCAAAGTGAGTTTTTGCCAAATTCAAACCTTCGATTCTCCCTAACCATAAATGATTTTGGAGAGTTCTTTGACATTTTGGAAAGCTTGTAACATGCTATACAATCCATCTTTGAAATGAATTTTGATATTCCAAGTGGAACTAGGTGAAAAATTTCCATGAAGATAGGTTAAAATCCTGCCTAAACTAGGGCAAAATTTCACTAAGTTAAAAGTTTCATGGACCCTTGTTCCAAAACTCATAACTTGAGATCCAAGCTTCTTTTAGGAAAACTTTGTGAATCAAAGTTGTAGATTTTGTGAAGGAATACAACTTTCATGTTGGAAGTTTTATTTGAATCCAATTGCATCATGGTGAAAATGTTGGGCAAAGTTGGGAAAAAATAAGAAAATTTCATAACTTAGAAAAATTCTAAGTTATGAAATTTTTCAATCTTAAACCCTAATTTGCAAAATTAGGTTTCTTAATGAAAAAGTTTCATGTTTTGACACATCTTGATGAAAAATGACCCTTGGCACTTGATTTTGACCAAAAAGTCAAAGTTTGACTTTTCAGTGTACAGTCAATTTTTAATCAGTTGACTGGAAAATTCATCCGTCAATCCAATGCATTTGAGATCTTTTGAACCTTGTGAATAGGTCAAGATGATGCCATTGAGTCCTTGAATCCATACTTGAACCCAATTTGCCATTGGCTAGGTGAAAAATCAGAAATTGCCCTTATACAGTCAAAACCCTAAAAATGACCATTTTACCCTTTTGATGATCTAATCAAATTTCTTGAGGAGTTGTGGTCCAAACTTGATCAAATGGTTCATATGAGTCTATAATGTTGATGTGGATCAAAAATTATGAGGTTTGATTGTAAATTGGCCACAGTTGACTTTTTCCCCAATACAGTTGATTTCTAGGTCAACTGTCTAATTGACTGGGCAAAAATTTGATTCCAGGCTTGAAACTTGGTATGAGCAATCTTGTAAGTCCAACATGAAGTATGAAAGTCACTTTGAGCATTTAAAGTCCAAAAATCCCTGTGCAAACTCAAACCCTAATTTAGGTCATCAGTGTAAGGAGATGTCTTGAGCAGAGCAAACCCTAATTTGGTCTTGAGTTCAAAGAGTCTTGTGAGGGGAAATATTGATAAAATGAGAGGGCAAATTTTTGGGTACAACAGCTGCCCCTATTCAATCTTTTGAACCTGAAGAGTTAGATTGGCGAGTTTGCCTTTCGTGACTCGAAGGTAAAAGAGGATTGGACACTAGAGTGCCCGTAAATTTGCACTCATCAAAATGTAGTTGAGGGAATGGGCTTAAAGATGCCATTTGGAGAGGTGACAAAATCTTGCTGGAGATGGGCTTGGATATGCCATCCAAAATGTCTGTTGAATATCAGGAGAATGAACATAAGAATGGTATCCGTATCTGGAACGTATCTGAGTTGTATCTGGAGATTGGATCTATATGAGCAAGGGAATAGCATCCATGTATGGAGCGTATCCGTACTGTAACTGTATTTGATTCTTGAATGAATAACAGAATGACTTCCGTGTCTGGAGTGTATCTGTATTGTATCTGAATTCTGAATGGGCGATAGAAAAGCATCCGTGTATGGAGCATCTCTGGGCTGGGGATAAATTCTGAATGAGTGACAAAATGGCAACCGTGTCTGGTGTGTATCTGAACTGTATCTGAAGTTGAGACCTGTATGAGTAGCAGAATGACTTCCGTGTCTGGAGTGTATCCGTACTGTAACTGGGATCTGAACAAGTGACAGAATGACTTCCGTGTCTGGAGTGCATCTGAACCTGAAGTTGATATTTGAATCTGAATGAGAAATAGAATGGCTTCCGTGTCTAGAGCGTATCTAGTCTGTATCTGATTGTTGAAGTCTGAATGAGTAGTAGAATGACCTCCGTGTTTGGGATGTATCCATACTGTATCTTGACTTGAAATTCTGAATGAGTAATAGAATGACCTCTGCGTCTGGGGTGTATCCATATTGTATCTGAATAAGGGATCCGAATGAGTAGCAGAATAACTTCCATGTCTTAGAGTGTATCCATATTGTATTTGAAATCTTTGAATAGTTGTTAAAGATAACTTTTAATCTTATCCTGAAAAGGGTAAAATGTTAGCTAAAACACAAAGTTATGTTGCATGACATGTATGATGCAATAAAATGCGTTCTATCAATGTTTATGGCACATGAATGTAATGTATGCGCGTGTAAGCGGATTAGCTGTCTTGATGAGGAAAATAAATCCTTGATAACTGGAGATAGTAAAATCCTTGACTGCTGTCGGGGAAAATAAATCCTGGACTGATGTCGGGAATTCCACAACCTTTGATTGCTGAAAATGAGAAATCCTTGGACCACTGTTGGGGATAGAAAATCTTTGGCGACTTGTAGGGATTAACAAGAACTTTGACAACTTCTGTGGGAATGTGAGAATCCTTCACGACTTCCTGGGAATATAGGGATCCTTCAAGTCCTTTAAAGTTGGAACATGATAGACATTTCGTTGTAAGAATAATGCCGAGTGCTGCTTGGGAAACCTGCTTGTGAAGTCTCGAGAAACTTGATGACTGTGGCTGGGGATTGAGAATCTTCAATCCGTTGGGAAATAACTCTGTGGGGAGAAAGTTTATTCTGTTGGAGAGTTTTCAAGAGCTTGGGTTGTATGCCAATCTTCTGAGGAATTATCTGAATCTGTCGTCTGGTTAGCTGTCAGGTTCTAAGATAACTTGCAGGGGAATTTTCTGGTTTTAAGACAACTCTCTGGGGAATTGGAGGAAACTGGAGGGTCTTCCACCGGGGTTTAAGGGTTGAAGTTTTGGACTTTGTTGGGGAAGACCGTTTCATCTTTGCTGAGGGTCTGTAGTTCAAAGTTTTTGGCTCCGCTGGGGATTGGGAGTTTGGAAACTTAGTTTTTTGGTGGGGATTTTGAAATTTAACTCTGCGGGGGCATATATTTCAAGGTTTTGGCTCCACTAGGGACCTCGATGATGTACTGCAGGGGACTTTACTTGGAATAGCCTAAAGACGTTTTCCTATCCTTTCAACCTACCAATAATTATTCTTTCACATTTCGTTCATTTGTAATCGGTGATCATATTCAAATGCATATGCTCATTTAATAAATCATTGGACGTTTTCAAATAAAACACAAGTGTAAAAAGAAAGAAAAAGCAAATAATTTTCTGCACTTTGAAGTATCTTTGTATTAATTTTGCGTAAGTATTTTATACAAAGGAGACAGACATCCTAGTAAGAGAACGTTGTCGTAAAAATTGAGAAACATTTATACAAAGAAAGATGGCTATGTGTAAAAATTCCAATGGGGTTCCTATTTTGCTATAGCCTTCGTCACTCTGAATATCTTGTCCATTCGTTGCTTTGTCCGACGGTGATTGAGTTGATCAGAAGCCCGAAGCTTGTCTGTGAAGAGATTGTCTTTAAAGGGATCCGACGAGACATAGTCATACGCTTTAATTCCCTAACTTTTGCCTGGACCGCCCTTTCGGGTTTTCAGTCCACCGGGAAACCCTTTTTTGCCCAAGTCGCCCTTTCGGGTTTTCAACTTGCCGGGTGTACAGATTTTTTATATTTATCCCTAATTTTTTCCTGAACCGCCCTTTCGGGTTTTCGATTCACCAGGATGCCCATTTTTGCCCAAGTCGCCCTTTCGGGTTTTTAACTTGTCGGGTCATTTATGCATATTATCTTTTGACTATGTCTGCGTTCGCAGGGTGCGGAAGGTCATCACCGTCCATGGTGGTCAGGATCATTGCCCCACCTGAAAAGATGTTTTTGATCACAAATGGTCCTTCGTAAGTAGGAGTCCACTTGCCCCTGGGATCAATTTGCAGCAAGATGATCCGCTTGATTACAAGATCCCCGACTTGATATACTTGTCTTCTGACTTTCTTGTTGAAATCTTTGATCATTCGATTTTGATACGCCTGACCATGGCAAACAGTAGTAAGTCGCTTCTCGTCAATCAAGTTAAGTTGATCAAGTCGGGTCTGAATCCAATCGTCTTCACTCAAACCAGCATCTTTCATGATTCTCAAGGAGGGAATCTGAACCTCGATATGTAAGACAGCTTCCATGCCGTATACCAAAGAATAGGCTGTTTCCCTAGTTGATGTTCGTGCCGTGGTACGGTACCCGTGCAGAGCAAATGGTAAAATCTCATGCCAGTCCTTGTAGGTGAATGTCATCTTTTGAATGATCTTCTTGATATTCTTGTTCACAGCTTCGATAGCACCGTTCATCTTTGGTCGATAGGGAGATGAATTGTGATGTTGAATCTAGAACTGCTTGCACATGGCAGTGATCATAGTATTGTTCAAGTTTGTACCGTTGTCAGTAATAATCCTGTCGGGGATACCATACCGGCAGATGAGGTTCTGCTTGATGAAGCGGTCAACCACATTCTTTGTAACGGAGGCGAAGGAAGCTGATTCAACCCACTTGGTAAAGTAATCAATGGCCACCAGGATGAAACGATGTACATTGGATGTTGTAGGCTTGATCTCCCCTATCATGCCGATTCCCCACATCACGAATGGCCAAGGAGCTGTTAAGACATTGAGAGGAACTGGAGGTATGTGTACTTTGTCAGCATAGATTTGACATTTGTGACAAGTACGGGAATGTTGATGACAATCAGCTTCCATGGTAGACCAGTAATAGCCTGCTCGTAGAATCTTCTTAGCCATCGTATGTCCACTCGAGTGGGTGCCAAAGGTACAATTGTGCAATTCGGCTATGATCTGCTCAGCTTCAACCTTGTCCACACAACGGAGCAAAATGCAATCATGATTGCGCTTGTATAGGATACCATTGCTCAAAAAGAACTTGGCTGCGAACCTCCTTAAGAACGT
Organism: Vicia faba; assembly: GCA_948472305.1. Taxonomy (NCBI): domain Eukaryota; kingdom Viridiplantae; phylum Streptophyta; class Magnoliopsida; order Fabales; family Fabaceae; genus Vicia; species Vicia faba. Next base: position 1,162,766,952 of record OX451736.1, read on the forward strand.
TTTGTCATTGACTGAAGCTCCTTCAGGATATTCTTGTGCTTCGAGATACCTTTTGACGTCATGAAACCAAGGTCGGTCCACCACTTCTTCGGTATTAATCTCGTGACAATGTGCAGGTTCGTCCATTCTTTCAATGGTGATTTGAGGAGCCTCATTATCCAAATTAAGTTTAAACATGGATGACATTGTAGCTAGCGCATCTGCTAGCTGATTCTCTTCTCGCGGGAAGTGCTCGAAGGTAATCTGCTCGAAGTGTGGTAACAATTTCAGGACATGTTCTTTGTAAGGGATGAGGTTTGGATGTTTAGTATCCCACTCTCCTTTGATTTGACTAATAACCAAAGCTGAGTCCCCAAATACAATCAAAGATTTGATTCCCAAGTCAATAGCAGCCTTGAGACCAAAGATACAAGCTTCATACTCAGCCATGTTGTTGGTGCAGCTGAAGCAGAGTCTGGCGGTGAAAGGTGTATGGCAACCTTGTGGAGAGATGAGAACAACACCAATGTCGTTTCCAAGTGCGTTGGAGGCAGCATCAAAGTATAGGGTCCATCGGGATCCTTGTTCAGGTTCGTCATACGGTCTGTTTTCTTCAATGTTGCTCAAAGTCATGATATCCTCGTCGGGGAAGTCAAACCTCATGGATTGGTAATCTTCGACAGCTTGATGGGCCAGATGATCGGCTAGTACACTCCTCTTTATAGCTTTTTGGGTGGTGTATTGTATATCATATTCGGTGAGGATCATCTGCCATCTAGCGATTCTTCCGGATAGAGCATGCTTCTCGAAGATGTACTTGATCGGATCCATCTTAGAGATCAATAAAGTGGTATGTGTCAACATATACTTCCTTAGCCGGCGAGCAGCCCATACCAAAGCGCAGCAAGTTTTCTCGAGCAGTGAGTAGCGAGTCTCACAGTCGGTAAACTTTTTCCTAAGGTAATAAATGGCATGCTCTTTTCGTCCAAACTCGTCATGTTGGCCCAGTACGCACCCCATTGAATTCTCCACGATGATAAGATACATGATTAACGGCCTTCCTTCGACGGGTGGCATCAAGATAGGAGGTTCCAGCAAATATTCCTTGATTTTATCGAAAGTAACTTGACAGTCATCATTCCATTTAACCACCTGATCTTTCTTCAACAGCTTGAAGATTGGTTCACAGGTAGATGTTAGGTGAGAAATGAACCTTGCAATGTAGTTTAGGCGTCCCAAGAAACCTCTGACTTCCTTCTCAAGGCGAGGGGCAGGCATTTCTTATATAGCTTTGACTTTGGCAGGATCAACCTCGATGCCTTTGTTACTGACAATAAATCCCAAGAGTTTACTGGACCTGACTCCGAAAGTGCACTTGTTGGGGTTTAGTCTGAGCTTGTATTCTTTCAATCTGACACACAGCTTTTGCAGATGGTCGAGGTGTTCTTCTTCAGTTTGTGAACGAGCTATCATGTCGTCTACGTAGACTTCTATCTCATGATGTATCATATCATGAAACAAAGCCACAATGGCGCGTTGATAGGTTGCCCCGGCATTCTTTAGCCCGAATGGCATCACTTTATAACAGAACGTACCCCACTGTGATCGGTGGAAATAGAACTGACTGTTTTTTTAAGCTGGTTCGCGAAATGTCGCGGTAAGCAAGAGTCACCACCGTCTTTTATGTTCTCCAACATGGAAAGGAAAAAAGCACAACAAAATTCCTTATTCGAGATGTCTCTCGGTTCGGGAGGTAGATTTATAGAAAGGGAAGGTGTTAGCACCCTTTCTATCTGTGGTTATCCACGGGCTCTTAGGTACTTGCTCTTATGTTTTCAAAAATTGTTTGCTTTTCAAGTGGGTGTGGGTTTTGAAAAAGTTCCGTTTGAAAAAATTCTAAGTAACTCTTGTATCTGTCCTCAAGAGTGTATGAAAAATTTGTTTGAAAACTTTTGAAAGTGTAGGTGCGAAAAGTTGTTTTATTTGTTTTGAAAAGAGCAAGTACCCATGAGAATCTACCTACTCTAAGGAATTAAGTTGTGTAAGAGTCCTTTAGATAGTGTCAGCCCACCATTGAGAGGTAGGTAGCACCGCCGTTGGAGGTATTCGGGTCAATTCGATGATTAGGGACAGTGTGGTCACCAAAGTAATAGTAGGACACCTTAGAAGTAACCCTAATGTCCTAGATCCTTTTTTATCCGAGGCAACCGTTTCGAGGCGACTGGATCTTTTAGACAGAAGGGCGATTGTTGCACCCCAAAATTTTCCCTCCTAATTTCCTTTATTTTGGCTTAGACTTTTGCATTCATCTGCATCTTTTTCATTAGGTCACTAACATGGCATACATTTCATTCAATATAGCTCTGAGGTTCAAAGTTCAGTGGTTGTGCGATACTAGGGTTTCATAGTGGTTAAGGCGCTCATATCCAATAAAGGACTTCTTCTCCCTCAAGCAGCAAGGCTATTATCTTCTGATAAACAACCGATTGTAGGTCATTCTAGTTAAGAACTCTAGGATGTGACCTAGCATATGTGGGCTTCGAATCATGACGTCCTTTCCTATAAGTATGCTTGTCATTTGATTAGAATTAATGATTGTGACATGACAATCGTCTACTCCTCAGTTAATCAAATTAGGTTTTGTTGAATCATGGTTCAAAGATGTTTTATCCGGATATTTCTCTGTGCGTCTGAACGAGGAATCAAGATTGTGAGGGTTTCACATCAAGGGAATTCTTCTGTGATTCAGACTTTATCATCCATCTGTAAGATGTTCCTTATGACACTAATCTCAAGTTGAAATAACCGATCGCTAAGGGCTGAGGATTGAATTGTGAAGTGTGGTTCATGACCTAAGATATGAATTCATAGATTTCTCCTTAACCAAGGCAATCATTGTCCTCATCATTGTCATTTTTTATCTGCAATGCGAGTAGGTTTGGATTGAAGTAGGTTTCTCATAGAAGAATTCATGCAAGGTAATTCAAGGTTCAAGGCATTCAAGGCAGGGTTTGTTCAACATGGCATACCTGGTTGATGGGCTTACAAGCTCTTATGAGACCTTGAGATGCATAATCATGGGCCAATTTCAAAGATATGTGGATAAGATCTGTTGACTTCGGTTAAAGTAAGCTTTGAAAAATTAACTTTGGGACCAAGGTCTCCCTTGAATTTTCATCTAATATGTGTTGGGAATTCGAGTTGCATTTGAAGAATAGTATGTAAAGGAAAAGAAATATTGGTTCAGAAAAGAAAAAATTCATTAAAAATCAGGGTTTCTATTCATTGATAAAAGTTCAAGTAATTGAAGATCAGGGGAAATAAGGTTTCATATTAATCTTGATCATATTCTTTCATTATCATTTACATCCATCTTTGATGATTTAAGGTCGTCAATTAGGGAAGGACTTTGTCAAGATAAGAGACTTGTGGATTGAATCGTGGAATATGAGGCATGATACAAAAGGCAAGGTTGTGAATTTTTTAGGATCAAGATCTTATTAACTATTCAAATTATTTGTCATTCAAGTTGATTTGAGTTCAAGATGTTCGAAAGTGTTTGATTGGATTAAAGTTGGCAAAGAGCCTTAAGTATTGGTCATATGAGTTTCTTGGAAGGTAAAGTACAGACTGCGAGGTCTTGTTTCAAGTCGGAGTTCATACGCATTACAAAGACGTTCATCGTTATTCCAGATTCAAGTTGACATGTGTTCAAAGTTTATTCGAACCCTTTCATTCATGATTCAAGAAAATACTATCCAATTCCATTCAATTTCATTCAAGTGTAACAATACCTTACAAGAAAATTTGATGCTTTCATGTCTTCAAGCATTTTCTCAAGACTTTGTCATTTAAACTCCGTCCTTAAAATTCATCACCCAACATTTCAAGATCAAAGGTCATTTACAATTCACACTATAAATTTCAAGTTCATCCAAACCAAACATTCATTATAAAATCATTACAATCTCATTACACCAATATTCTACAAAGAAAAAAAACTGTTACAAAATACACTTGAACAAAATTCTTTAGTCCTAAAGGTGCTAAAATTCCATGAGTAAGCTTCTAATTCCATGCCATGCCAAAGTTCTTCATCTTCAGTTCATGACCTGCACATTCATACAAAAAAATCCAAGTCAATACAAGCAATCATGCCAAAATATCCTATGCTCATACAAATTACTCGACACATGAAAAACCATTAATCAACCCAAACCAAATGCTAAACACATATATGGAACAACCTGCATACCTTAACTTTGGCAGAGAATAGGTCCACATCATTCAAACTAACTGCAATTGAAAGGAAAATCAAATTCAGCTTCGGAACAATGTCCAACAATAACCATAATCACACATTTCCAATTGCAGCTACTTTTGTTCATGCTCTTGTTGCTAAATCTATGTCAAAGAAACTTCAGGGCTAATACAGTTTGAAGCCTCGTTAAAATGGAAACAAAGTCTCCCTCTACAACCAATTCTTGATTCATGGATCATTAACAATTCAAGTTCAACTTCAACACGAATACCATGTTCATGGAGAGGTATCACTTGTGATTCAAAAGGAACTATCACAATTCTAAACTTGGCATATACTGGACTTCAAGGTATTGTGTTGGCGGAGGAACAAAAGAGACTTAAGGAAGATGGAGAAAATTTAACTACAAAAGCGCAGGCAACAACATCTTGACTTCCTGCTCTCGAATTTGAGGTATGAACATTCGACTGGGCGAGAATCTGTTCTTGAAATGATTCATGCTGTTATAGTCAAATTTCCAAGAGATGTTTTGGACGAGCAGTCAAAGACATTTTTTCTCTATTTGGTAGCTTGCTTGGCAAATAATAATGATGATATTGTTTGTTCTATGAGTGGGGCTACTATAAAGAAGCTCATTGGTTCTGTTAGTTCCAGTGCACTTAAACTTATTCTTAAATATGCTCTTTCTTGGTATTCAGGTGACAAGCAGCAACTCTGGGCTGCTGCCACACAGGTTTTGGGGTTGCTGATTGAGGTAGTAAAGAATGAATTTATTAGTCATATAGACTACATTTTGCCGGTGACTCGTCGCATCTTGCAGTCTGCCATACATGCAGTCACAAACAGGCAAAAGAGCTTTGAGTCCGAATCCAGCCTTCCACTTTGGAAGGAGGCGTACTATTCTTTAGTTATGTTAGGCAAGATAATTCATCAATTCCATGACTTATGCTTTACAAAGGAACTAGAGGGTATATGGGAAGCAATATGTGAGATGTTGTTGCACCCACACTCTTGGTTACGCAACAAATCGGGTCGTCTCATAGCTCTATACTTTGCACGTGTAACAGATAACAACAGAGAAAATCATCAAAGCTCCTTAAATAGTTATTTTATGATGAGTCCTAGTAGATTATATTTAATAGCCACTTCTCTTTGCTGCCAATTGAAAATGCCACTCATAGATGAGGTTGACAGCAACCTGATGACCCAGAATATTGTCTTTGCTATTTTTGCTTTAATGAGGCAAACTGCCAGCATAGATCCATCTACATTCTGGTCTATTCTTGAGCAAAATGAGAAGAATCGGTTTCTCAAAGCTTTTGACTTGATTAATGCAAGAAAAGGAAGAATGATGTTCATGTCTTCATCACTTACCTCCTCCGTATGTGAAGGCAGTAGTCAAGTTAATGTTAAGAACACCCAACAGATACTTGTATCGTTATTGCTCAAGAAGATGGGCAAAATTGCTCTTCAAACAGATGTTATTCAGATGGAAATAGTCTTCAACAGTTTTGGTAAACTTATGGCACAGATAGAGATGAGCATGGACTATGCACACATAGTCCTGATACCTCTGTATAAAGTTTCTGAAGGATTTGCTGGAAAAGTGGTAGCTGATAATCTGAAAAAGTTGGCAGAAGACACCTGTGGGAAAATAGAGAATATTATTGGTACTCAAAACTTTGTCCAAGTTTATAACCTTATCAGGAAGAACCTGAGTTTGAAAAGAAATAAGAGGAAACCTAAAACGGGAACTCTTCCTCAATCACCTTACGCTACTGATCCAGCATGGTCTGACTCCCTTTGGAAAATTCTGCAGGTTACATGGGATGATCCTGATTTAGTTACAAATACGAAGAGGCTGAACCCCCCTAGCGATTTTCTAAAAGATTGTTAACCTCCATAACTGCTAACCAATTATAACTGAATTTAAAACTCTCAAACTGTAACTAACTTCCTCATCTCCTAACAACCTAGTGCTAACTTAGTTTTGAAACTAACAGAATTTCACTTCTAAAAAAAAAAAACTGTCAAAGTTAACTTCTAACCGACTACACCAAGTTACTGAATTTAGAAAACTAACTCTAACAGTAGTTTTTAGCTTCCAACTGACTTTTAACATACCTAACTTCTAAGAGAAATTTCACTGGCAGTTATTAACAGAACCAATAGGAGTTAACAGTTCTAACTGCTTAAAATCTGACCGTTCATCTTGTAACTGACTGATTTGATTCAACGGCTCAGATCTTCACGTCTCTAACCGTTTCCATCTCCCTCAACTACCTATATAATCCAAAACTCCCTCCAAGTTTCAGACGACGATACTTTCTCTTTTCCAGTTTCAAACTTCATCCTCTCTCCACAATTTTTTTCTATCCTCTTCCATCAACACGCTTCATTTTTCACCCAGAAAAAAAGTTTTCAGAATTCTCTCTCTTTCCTCTCTAACCAATACTCTTCACCCTTCAAGCCACTCTTCATTTTTACTTACTTCTGAAAGCCTGCTTCATCTTCATCAAATCATCTCTCTGTAAATTCAAATCACACTCCTACGATCTTACTCAAACACAACTCACAACGACAACCGCAACAACCCTATGCTCCTTCCTATCAATGCTCATCAATACACGCACTTGGAAGTCACAAAGAAACGCAAGAAAAAAGAAAGAAGAAGAAGAGCGGAAGAATAGTTCGCGCAACCGGAGTTATAGAAAGTACGTACCTGAAGTCAAATAAACTCGCCGATAATCACTTTCCCAGATTGTATTCTGGCCGGTAAGCCTCAACTTCTCTCTATTTCTTCATCAATTTCACTGTACCATATTTTCTCTATTCGCGATTCGGTGTGAAGTTTATGAGGAAGGGAGTTGAACCGATGAAAGAGAGAGGAGTTGTGGTGGCGTTGGGTTGTCTTATGATGGCAAAATGAATCGTCTGAGAAGGAGGTTGCGGCACCATTGGTGTTGAGGGATCGGAGAAGAGGACGATTGGGGATGACGCGCCGTTGAGAGTCAGAAACAAAGGGAGTCTGTGTTCGAAGATTTGAACCGTCACCCAAACTTAACCTAATTCCCTAAAATTTTGTTATTTGATTGTTTTTTTTTGTTATAATCAATAAAAACGTAATATGAATAATAGGGAGGTTGTTAGTGATTTGTCTGTGAAGTAAGTGGACCGAAACTCACCCAAAATATAGTCCAATATGCAATTTTTTTTTGTTGCATTTTTGATGTTGGTGAGACATAAATAATTGTTTGGACTATATTGATGGGCCTTCAGCGCCTGTTTGCTAGATCATATCTCATGTTCCCATACTGCACCCCCTGGGTTGTTTCTTACTATTTGCAATTTCTTTTGAACAATTTTGATTATAGCTTAGACTTGTTTTAATTTTCTTCACAAAATAAAAATAATAAAAATCAGTAAAATTTGTTAGATTTTTTTTCTTATTTTGATTTTTAGGAATTAATTCGTGGTTATCCGATTATTCGAAATTCATGATTCACCTTTGTTTGTTGAGATTTAAATCTTATGCAGGTTTATTATACGGTATGCGGATATGCTTGAAATTTCGATTGTGATTTATTTTCACATCGATGATGCTTCAACACTTATTCCGAGCATTGGATTTCTAATTCTTTTCTTTGTTGATGCTAGCAGCTCGTGAGATCATCGAGTTTCTTTGCTTTTTACTTTGCTCTACGAACTAGTACTCGTTTGGTATATTTTATTTCTACTCTCACCCCACATTTATCACTTCCCATAGATTGCATGGTATGATGACTTTAGGTTTAGAAATAGGTTAGTCTCCCTGTGACTTTTCTTTTTTTCTTTTTCGCATATGCATTTAAAAACAAAAACTTCTTTTTCTCGTAAACTTCAAAAATACAAAAAAATTTACTAACGAGAATCATATCTTCGTTAAGTATGTGAGACGATAAGCGGGTCTCTTCTCGACCTTATTGATCTCTTATTCTAAGCTTTGGTGTGGTTTAAGTCTCAAAGACTCATTTCATGAATAAGTAGAGAAATGGATAAAATCTCTCTCTTGAGGTTAACTAGCTATTATCTACAAGCAAAAACACCAACAAACATAAAAATCTTTTTGCCCTCAGGCCTTTCTTTCAAACCCTTTTCAAAAGAGCGTATTAATTCACTTTTGTGCTGACGCGTAAATCTCCAAAGGTCGAGTTGCGGCAGAAGGCGAGATTAATACTGTTCGTTAAAGAAAATACAAACAAACAAAAACATATAAGCCGAACTACGACTGCTCTGATTCCTTAAAAGGGATACGTAGGCATTGGGGTAGGGCCCAAGCGAGCACAATTTTATTTTCCCTACATTATTTTCCCCTTTCTTTTGCATGCATTCCTCCAGTAGTATAGTAAACAGTAAGCATAAATTAAACACACCCATAAGATAGATAACAAGAGTGGATACCGTAGAGTACTACGGGCGTGTGGGGTGCTAATACCTTCCCCTCGCGTAACAGACTCCCTTACCCTTATCTCTTGGTCGTTCGACCTTGATTTCATCCTTCTCGGGTTTTCTCGATGTTTACCTTTCCCTTCATGTGGGATAAAAGACGTTCGATGGCGACTTCATTGTTTTGATGATTTTCAGCCGGTTGTTTCAGCGACCTCTAAGACACCCTATACTTGATGACCACGTTCGAGGCAACTAGTGAGGCGTACCCTAAGAAGTGGCATGTGCTTTGTGTGTTGTTTTTCAGTTAAGGTTATCTTGTATGTTATTTGTGAGCTACGAATTGGTTTTATTTTTCATACATTCTTTCATGCATTTTTTAACAGTTAGGAGTGCGGAAAATAAATTGCAGAAATGTAAATCTAGCTATTACAAGGCACGGGTCTATACATCGCCAAAAAACAAAAACCCGTTTTGAAATAAGAATGCGAGAAATAGCAAATAAAGAGATAAACCTAATTAACTATTACATTTCCGGAAGCAGTTACATAAATATAATGAATTAAAATAAATTGCGCGCGAAAGAATAAATCGGGACGTCCTAAGGGTTTTGACCCTTTTTTAAGAAAGAATTGAATTTTTGTCCTTTTTTGTAATTAATGAAATTAAAACTAATAACTAATTAATTAATTAATTAAGAAAATGTTTTTTTGTATTTTTGTGTTTTTAATGAAAATAAAGAGAAAATAAATAGAAATTAAAAGTTAGCAAAAACCTAATTCTAAATTGTTTTTATTTATTGTAAAAAGTATTAAAGTTAATTAATTAAGCTAATTTAATTTAATTTACATTTATTTACAAAATAAGTTAATAAATAATAAAATGTTTTTTTTTCTTCTAAATTTTATGGGAAAAATTAGTTTGGGTTAATTAAACAATTAATAAAACTAATAATTAATAAAAGGGAAATTATAAAAGAAAAGAAAATAAAAAGAGAAAAAAGAAAAGAAAATAAGAACCCAGGGGGTGTTGGACCCTTAGGGAGGTGAATCAGGAATTTAGGCCCATTGTCTCAAGCCCTTTTGACTTTTGAATCGTCTAGAGGCGCGTTGACCAGGGAGCATGGTGTGGAGCACCCTTTGGCCTTTGGATTGATCTTTTGAGACACTTGGCGCGCATCTGTATGAGGCCTATGGTGGAACGCGTCTAGGAAGCTGCATGGGAATTTGTTAGAAAAAATAATATTGAGACTTGGGGGGACCTGGGAAAACTTACAGCGTGGTATGATGGACCTTAGGACGTGGCAAGGGTTGCTTTAGCTTCAGAGTATGGCAAAAAAAAGAGTCACGTTCTCCTTTTGGCCTGAAAATGCTTGCAACACTCCTTTTGATCTCACACTTTTTTTTGACACTTTTTGGATTTTGCTCTGGCCGTTTGTGCACACTCTAGGTCGTGAATGAGGCTTTGTTACACTTGCATATGTAGTAATGAATGAGAATAGGTCACATTATGAGCTAATGATCCCTTGCAATTAAGTTTTTGGATTCTTCATAACCACCATTAAAGAAACATTCCAAGTTTGTTCAAATTTTGAATTTTTATGTATAAAATGGCCCTAGCACGAAATTGGTAGGTTGTTCATGACACATAAAAGTCATTCAAATCAAAAGATGTTATTTAATTAATTTTTTTGATTTTATTTGAATTTTATGGATTTAAAATGAATTAAATCAAATAAAATTAAATAAAAATAGAAAAATTAATGTTTAATCTTGAAATTGATCATGGGACACGTGGGTGGCATGAAAAGGCTTAATCAAGTGGAAAAAAGTGGGCCCTTTTGTCAAAAATTGAAGTTTCAAGGATAGTTGACTTTTGCCATTTCACAAAAATTTCCCAACTTCTCCAATGCGTATCTTGCTCAATTTTGATCATATGAACATGTTCTTGGACATTTTGGAAAGGTCTTGAAGTCCTCTAACCAATGCCTTTGGTCCCATGTTATTTGGATTTACCAATCTCAAGTTATGGTCTTTGACTTAAAATGCCTTTTTGTTGACTTTTGAAAATGACCTATAATGTTGAAATTGGTAACTTTTTGTGAGAGCATTTCTTGGACTTGGAATGTGAAGATGAGTTGTAGGAAATGTCCTCCCATTCAAAATGAGCATTGGATGGGATTTTTCTGATGAACCATGAAAAAGTTATGCTTTGGTCAAGTTACAGTTGACTTTTCAGCTGTCCAAAAATGGAAACTTTTGCATCTTGATGATTTTTGAGCCATTCTTGCAGAATCATGATCAAGACTTGATCAAATGATGATTGTGGCTTCAAAATAAGATGTTGACCAAAAAATTTGACTTTTGACTGCCAAATGACCATTTTACCCCTACAGTTGATTGTGAAGCAATTAGGGTTTTTGACTGTGCAACTTGACCTTGGTAGCCTTGAAACTTGGCATGTAGATGCTTGACAATGTGTATAGGCATATGTGACTTGATTGAGCCCTTGAAAACCTCAACTTCCTTGCAAGAACCAAAACCCTAATTTGACTGGCTTAGGAGGGTGTTTGAACTGTGCAACCCTTGAGTAGACTTGAGCAAATTGAGATGATGCTTGTCAAAACTTTGAAGAATATGGGAGGGCAAATTTTGGGCTACAACAGTTGCCCCTGTTCAATCTTCTTAGACCTGAGGATGTAGATTGGCTAGCGTGCCTTTCGTGATCCGAAGGTGGAAGATGATTGAACACTAGAGTGCCCAGAAATTTGCACTCACATAGTAGAATATCAACAATGTGATGTCGGGAATGGGCTTACAGATGCCATTTGGAGAGATGGTGGATAGGAGGATGGGCTTATAGATGCCATCTGGAGATGTGACAGAACCTTGTCGGGAATGGGCTTATAGATGCCATTTGGAAAGTTGGTATGGGAGGATGGGCTTATAGATGCCATCTGGAGATGTGACAGAACCTTGTCGGGAATGGGTTTATAGATGCCATTTGGAGACTGTTGGTAGGTGGATGGGCTTATAGATGCCATCTGGAGGTTGTCTGTTGAATTGTAATTTTTGTAAGTTGAAAGAGGGAACCTGTGTAGGGTTTCCTGATGATGAGCTCGTGTAAAACTGCATCTTGGAAAGAAGGACACCTGTGTAGGGTTGATTGATGATGAGCTCGTGTAAAACTGCATCTTTGGAGGAAGGAAACCTGTGTAGGGTTTACTGATAATGAGTCCGTATAAGACTGCATCTGAAGTGGAGAAGGAACCTGTATAGGGTTACTTTGATGACGAGTCCGTGTAAAACCGCATCTAGAGCTGAGAAGGAAACCTGTGTAGGGTTTACTGATGACGAGCCCGTGTAAAACTACGTCTGGAGTTTGAGAAGGGAACCTGTGTGGGGTTACTTTGATGATGAGCCCGTGTAAAACTGCATCCTGGAAGAAGTAAAACCTGGGTATGGTTTCTGATGACGAGTTCGTGTAAAACTTCTTGATGGACCGGGGTAAGGTCATCTTGAGATAAGTCCGTGTAAGACTTCTGGAGGAACCGGGATAAGGTTACTGCAGGATAAGTTCGTGTAAAACTTCTTGATGAACCGGGGTAAGGTCATCTTGAGATAAGTCCGTGTAAGACTTCTGGAGGAACCGGGGTAAGGTTACTCCAGGGTAAGTTCGTGTAAAACTTCTTGATGAACCGGGGTAAGGTTATCTTGAGATAAGTCCGTGTAAGACTTTTGGAGGAACCGGGGTAAGGTTACTGCAGGGTAAGTTTGTGTAAAACTTCTTGATGAACCGGGGTAAGGTCATCTTGAGATAAGTCCGTGTAAGACTTTTGGAGGAACCGGGGTAAGGTTACTGCAGGGTAAGTTCGTGTAAAACTTCTTGACGAACCGGGGTAAGGTTATCTTGAGATAAGTCCGTGTAAGACTTTTGGAGGAACTGGGTTAAGGTTACTGTAGGGTAAGTTCGTGTAAAACTTCTGGATGAACCGGGGTAAGGTTATCTTGAGATAAGTCCGTGTAAGACTTCTGGAGGAACCGGAGTAAGGTTACTACAAGGTAAGTTCGTGTAAAACTTCTTGATGAACCGGGGTAAGGTCATTTTGAGATAAGTCCGTGTAAGACTTTTTCTGAAAGAAAAGGAACCGATGTAGGGTTACTTTGATGATAAGTCCGTGTAAGACTTCTTCTGGAAGAAAAGGAACCGGTGTAGGGTTACTTTGATGATAAGTCTGTGTAAGACTTCTTCTGAAAGAAAAGGAACCGGTGTAGGGTTACTTTGATGATAAGTCCGTGTAAGACTTCTTCTGGAAGAAAAGGAACCGGTGTAGGGTTACTTTGATGATAAGTCCGCGTAAGACTTCTTCTGAAAGAAAAGGAACCGGTGTAGGGTTACTTTAATGATAAGTCAGTGTAAGACTTCTTCTGGAAGAAAAGGAGCCGGTGTAGGGTTACTTTGATGATAAGTCCGTGTAAGACTTCTTCTGAAAGAAAAGGAACCAGTGTAGGGTTACTTGTGGAGGGTGAGTCCGCGTAAGACTTCGTCTGAAAATTGAGAAGGAACCGGTGTAGGGTTGCCTAATGATGAGTTCGTGTAAAACTACATCTGAGGTTGAGAAGGAACCAGTGTAGGGTTGCCTGTTGATGAGCCCGTGTAAGACTTCTTCTGAAAGAAAAGGAACCGGTGTAGGGTTGCCTGAGGATGATCAAGTAAATAATTGTCCTGTTTGGTTTCAGATATTAACCCACGATCAGTCGTCCACAGAATTTTCCTGGCTTGTTACCGGTGTTGATCTGGAACTGTAAAGGTAGATGGTAATCATCTTTTGATTGACTTTTTTTTTGAAAAGGCAAAGTGTTAGTCATATGCAATGTCATGATGCATGAACTGCATGATTTTAAGATGTTCTCAAAAATAAATGAGATTTGTGTTGTATGATGCGTATGCATGCTATAATGTATGAAGATGTGATGTTTATGAATGTATTCTTGTCTGGGAAAATAAATCCTTGGCGAATGCCGGGAGTTTGTTGAATCCTGCGCTGATGTTGAAGAGTAGAGTTCTTCGTTTCCGCTGGGGATGATGGTTGTAAGAATAAACCGGTAGGAGAAGATGACTCCGTTGGGGAATAAACTTGTTGAGGAGATTACTCTGCGGGGAATTACTCTGTGGGAAGAGATACCTTGCTGAGGTTTTGATGATAACTCTACTGGGGATTCCGTTGATAAGCTCTGTTGGAAGATTTGATGAACTCCGCTGGGGATAGGAAGAGCTTCGCCGAGGACGATCTTTCCGTGGTAATTAGCTGAGGATAACCCAGTTATAGGCTCTGGTGGGGAATAACTTTTGAATAAAGCCGGGGAGATGCGTTCGTACTCTGCAGGGATAAGCTTCTAGAATCTACTGGGGATGAGCTCCCAAAATCTACTGGGGAGATTGATTCAACTCTCCTGGGGAGACTTTTGAACTGTATTGGGGAATAGCTCCACTGGGGTGTCTGGTATTCCGCCGGGGAATAATCTTATATAAAGACGGCCGGGGATGCTTGCTTAGGAATATCTGTATACCCCGCTGGGGAATATTGAGATTTTCTGGGGATACCCAACTTCCTTAAGGCTGACAGTAGATTAACTCTGCTTGGGGAGAGTGTTGTTGACTTGCTGGAGATACTGTGCCTTTTCAGGGCTGATGGGAGACCAACTCTGCTCGGGAGATAGTATTGCTGAATATTATCTTACTCTGCGGGGAGTGAAGGTATCTTGGTCACGTTCTTCAGCTGAACCTACCTTGGTACCTTGGCGGACAGAGCAACTAGATCGCTCGGACAACTCATTATTGCCCCTGTTTCTGCGGGAGAAAAAAAACCTAGGAGGTGCTTGATAACTGCTGATTGATGAACCTTCTTCTGGTAGGCAAGTGACGAGATACCGGGACATAGTCGTACGCTTTGATCCCTAACTTTTGCCTGGACCGTCTTTTCGGGTTTTCAGTCCACCAGGATACCCATTTTTACCCACGCCGCCTTTTCAGGTTTTCGACTTGCCGGGTGTACAGATTTTTTTTAATTTCCTCCCTTATTTTTGCCCGAACCCTTTTGGTTCGCCGGGAAGCCCTTATTATTGCCTAGGTGTGTCAACCTAACGGGTCTTTGATTATGCGTAGTATTTTTTCGACTATGTCCATGTTCTCAGGATGTAGGGAGTGTCCCTGTCAGTTGTATTGCCATACCACCAGAAGATCTTCGTTTGATCGTCCAATGCCCCAAGTGATCCAGATGGAGATTTGCCCCAAGCTGGTTGGCCTTTTGAGAGATTCTCCGAATCTTGACTTAACTGCCCCAGATGATGGACAATGATCACGCCATGCCTCTTGATTGGAGGTGCTTTTGTTCATTAGACATTCGTCGTGCGAACTTCTATGCTGTTCAAACAAATAGTCACATGCAAGCAATGTTATATTAAAAATGCAAAGCTTATGTCTGTCTTGAAATTTTTGAAAATGCATTTTCAGTAAAACAAGCAAATTTTGTAAAATATGATGTCAACTCAGTATTTTACAGCAAGCCTTAAGGAGTCAGGATACCTTTCGTAACAGTATGCCTTCGAACTAACCCATGCTTCAGCTAGGACTTTTTAAGGGTTATAATGTGGCCTGGTTCACGGTTTAAGAAACAAAGGATAAAGGCTCAAATTATATTTGTACCCACCCGCTCTTCGTGATGTTCTTCAAACCTAAACTCAGTTGATCGTGCGTTAGACCTTGTTTGAGTCTTCGTCCTGATATACCGGTGATGGTTCGGACGTCGACAATTTATTTGGAATAGGCAGTCATTCCTTTTTTGGTTGAGGGTTTGTAGGACCTCTTTCTTTTTTGATTTCATTATCCCTGTTTTTTGCCTGAACTATTTCTTTTGTGATTACAGTCAGCGGGATGCCCCAGTTTTGTAAGTCTCCTTCATAGGTTTTGACTTATTGGGCGTTTATTTTGAGGGATAATGACTGCCCGTCTTTATGATTATTCAGGACCATCACTGTCTTTTGTTTTGTAAGGACTTCTTTGGTGCCACTCGTTGTGCATCTGGATCAAACTGAGAGAACTACCCTGCCCCAGGTTATGATTAAGGGTTTTGATTTTTGAAAAGAAAAACTCCTACTTCTTTGGCTTAGAGGGGTTGACGAGGGATTATCTTCCTTATAACTCCGGTATTTAGGAATTGAAACAATGCATGTACCTCATCAGCGGGGTCTGTTCAAAAGCATACTGTAAAGATCGTGGTATCGTTTTCGTCATCCTCCCTCAAGAGGCTTAGAATTATTAATTGAGAGTTGACATCAAAAAATGAAAGCAGTTTGAATATAGCGAATGAGAATATATTGATTCAAAACAGACATATGCGATGCATTGATAAAGTAAAAGAGTTTGACATGAACAAATGTTTGAACAATCAGAGAAAAATACAACTTGAACATTCGAATGAACAAAAGCTTCTTAGTTTGCACCAGTCATTTCAGATGGAAGATTCTCAGCAGAAGATTTTCATTTTCCCTCCCGGCATGAACTCCAGCACCCTTCCGTCGATCAAGTCTTGGATCTTGTTCCTCAGGCTCCAACAGTCGTCAGTGTCATGTCCAGGACTGTCAGAATGGTAGGCATACCTTTCATCAAGATTGTACTTTTGGGAGGTTATGTTGAGCTTCTTGGGAGGATCCTTTAAAGCAATCAGCTTGACCTCCAACAAGCGTTTCAGTATTAGTGAGGATGGCACACCAGTCTCCGAGAAATGTCTTCCAGACATATTTTGCTTACGCCAATTACCCTGTTGACACTGGTGAGGTTGATGCTGGGCTTGTGACCCCGAAGCAAACTGAGGAGCTTTTCCCTTGTCTTCTTGCCCCACAGGTGGTTGAATGATGGCTTTCTCTTCAACCTTAGATGTTTGCCCCAGTTGGTTATCCCGAAGCAGTTGGTTGACGAGAACCCTGAGCTCTCCTTGTCTTTGAGATAAGTCTTGGATAAGAGCCATTTTCCCCAGCATCTGGGTTCTCATTACATCCACCTCAGCTTGCAGATGTTTCAGCCGTTCGTCCTTGTCGTCTTCGGGACTCTTCCTGACCAAATTCCCCATGAGGAGTGTTCTCAGCTCTTCCTGCCCCTTGGATAGATTTAGGAGGATCTCCTCGAACCGAGTCTCTTGAGCATGAAGATCCTGGTTGTTTTGTTGGGAAGCCATTGCTGAAATAAACAGCGAAGATGGTAAGTGACCTGTCAAAGTAGTACCTGTAATGCCGTGATATGTATGTATGCATGCAATATTTTCAAGGATCTCGCGGGGTAAACAAGAAAATTGTTAGAATTTGAATTTTGTAGCTTGATTGAAGGAACTTCATTTTGTTGAGAGTCCTTCTTCAAGAGTCAAGGCTCACCATATCGAGTGGGTCATAACCTCTGACTCAAGTCATTAACCTTGGCTAGAGGAAAATAAATCCTCTTTGCCCCTTGCTAGACAGTTGGTTCATCATGACCTGCATCACAGACCCTTGAGATCCTTGAAATGGGTTAGTCCTTATGCAGGATGTATGCAATGCTATGATGTTATGCTATGCATGGAGTGATGTAAGTAGGCCCTGTAATGAGTCCCAATTAAGGACTGTAAACAAAACCTGCAAGAAACTCATGTGCTAGGTAACAAGAATGTGCAAGTAGTCCAAGTATGAAGGCACACAAGTCACACAGAAGAGCCCTTAGAGTTTAGGCCAGCATGAAGTTTGGGGTACTACCCTCTTGAAGTTGGTGGGCTCAAACCTATCCTATCAAAAGTAACCGGGTTCTAAGGAGCTCAAAATCATTGGGTTATTTTCTATGTTCATTGTTTTGATTTATCCATTGAACTGGCGATCAAAATATTCCAAGAAAACAACCCTCAATGAGTGTAGTATCGAGTATCAACCAACTTCGGACTGCACCAAAGTCAGTCATCTCACTACCCCTAAAGAGGCCAGGATGGTTCAAGTAAGGTTCCTAAGGTCAGTTGATGCTTCACGACACCACGCGGCGGCCCCGTACTCTCCTTGACTTGACTCAAGGGGTACCGGTACTCACCAAAGTGCCACATCAATGTAGCAAACTGCTTCAACCATGTCGGTATACCCCACACAGTTCCCTCACAGTTTGTTGCTACTTTCTAAGAAGGTATCCCCCAGATCTGGGTTAAGATCTATGAAACTCCCAAAACAGGCCCACAATTTTAAACCAAACAGATCAAGCAATTGAAAACATGATGATGAACTATTCCTAAGGTACACCTCACTTTTAGTGTCCCCAGCAGAGTCGCCAGTTCTGTGATCGGTGGAAATAGAACTGACTGTTTTTTTAAGCTGGTTCGCGAAATGTCGCGGTAAGCAAGAGTCGCCACCGTCTTTTATGTTCTCCAACATGGAAAGGACAAAAGCACAGCAAAATTCTTTATTCGAGATGTCTCTCGGTTCGGGAGGTAGATTTATAGAAAGGGAAGGTGTTAGCACCCTTTCTATCCGTGGTTATCCACGGGCTCTTAGGTACTTGCTCTTATGTTTTCAAAAATTGTTTGCTTTTCAAGTGGGTGTGGGTTTTGAAAAAGTTCAGTTTGAAAAAATTCTAAGTAACTCTTGTATCTGTCTTCAAGAGTGTATGAAAAATTTGTTTGAAAACTTTTGAAAGTGTAGGTGCGAAAAGTTATTTTATTTGTTTTGAAAAGAGAAAGTACCCATGAGAATCTACCTACTCTAAGGAATTAAGCTGTGTAAGAGTCCTTTAGATAGTGCCAGCCCACCATTGAGAGGTAGGTAGCACCGTCGTTGGAGGTATTCGGGTCAATTCGATGATTAGGGACAGTGTGGTCACCAAAGCAATAGTAGGACACCTTAGAAGTAACCCTAATGTCCTAGATCCTTTTTTTTATCCGAGGCAACCGTTTCGAGGCGACTGGATCTTTTAGACAGAAGGGCGACCTCTAAGACACCCTATACTTGATGACCACATTCGAGGCAACCAGTGAGGCGTACCCTAAGAAGTGGCATGTGCTTTGTGTGTTGTTTTTCAGTTAAGGTTATCTTGTATGTTATTTGTGAGCTACGGATTGGTTTTATTTTTCATACATTCTTTCATGCATTTTTTAACAGTTAGGAGTGCGGAAAATAAATTGCAGAAATGTAAATCTAGCTATTACAAGGCGCGGGTCTATACATCGCCAAAAAACAAAAACCCGTTTTGAAATAAGAATGCGAGAAATAGAAAATAAAGAGATAAACCTAATTAACTATTACATTTCCAGAAGCAGTTACATAAATATAATGAATTAAAATAAATTGCGCGCGAAAGAATGAATCGGGACGTATGTGATCGGTGGAAATAGAACTGACTGTTTTTTAGCTGGTTTTGCGAAATGTCGCGGTAAGCAAGAGTCGCCACCATCTTTTATGTTCTCCAACATGGAAAGGACAAAAGCACAGCAAAATTCCTTATTCGAGATGTCTCTCGGTTCGGGAGGTAGATTTATAGAAAGGGAAGGTGTTAGCACCCTTTCTATCCGTGGTTATCCACGGGATCTTAGGTACTTGCTCTTATGTTTTAAAAATTGTTTGCTTTTCAAATGTGCGTGGGTTTCGAAAAAGTTTCGTTTGAAAAATTTCTAAGTAACTCTTGTATCAGTTCTCAAGAGTGTGTGAAAAATTTGTTTGAAATCTTTTAGAAAGTGTGAGGTGTGAAAAGTTGTTTTGTTTGTTTGAAAAGAGAAAGTACTTAAGAGAATCTACCTACCCTAAGGAATTAAGTTGTGTAAGAGTCCTTTAGACAATGCTATCCCACCATTGAGAGGTAGGAAGCACCGTCGTCGGAGTTATTCGGGTCAATTCGATTATCGGGACAGTGTAGTCACCGAAGCAATGGTAGGACACCTTAGAAGTAACCCTAATGTCATAGATCCTTTTATCTGAGGCAACCGTTTCGAGGCAACTGGATCTTTAGACAAAGGGCGACCTCTAAGACACCCTATACTTGATGACCACGTTTCGAGGCAACGAGTGAAGCGTACCCTAGGAGTGGCATGTGCTTTGTGTGTTGTTTTTCAGTTAATTGTTTTTGTACATGTTATTTGTGAGCTACTGATTAATTTTATTTACATACATTCTTTCATGCATTTAACGGTTAGGGCTGCGGAAAGTAAATTGCAGAAATGTAAATTCTAACTATTACAAGACGCGGGTCTATACATCGCCAAAGACAAAAACCCGTTTTGGTAAATAAGTACGAGAAATTAAATAAAGCGGTAAAAACCTATTTAACTATTACATATCTGGAGACAGTTACATAAATAATCAAAATAAATGCGCGCGAGAATTAAATCTAGAACGTTCTAAGGGTTTTGACCCTTTTAATAAAAGAAATGAATTTTTTGTCCTTTATGTGATTAAATGAGATTAAAACTAATGATTAAATTAATTAATTAATTTATTAAAAGAAAAAATGTTTTTTGCGTTTTTATGTTTTTAATGAAAATAAAATAAAGGAATTAAAATTAAAAGTTAATAAACCTAATTCTAAATTTATTTTAATTATTAAGAAAAAAAGGTTAAAGTTTGCCTAATTACAATTAATTCAATTTATTAGTATTTATTTACAAAAATAAAATGAAATTAATGATAATAATATTAGTTCTTTTTTTGATTTTTTATGAAAAATAGTTAGTAATAATAATAATAGTTAATAATAATAATTAGTTAAAAGAAAATAAAAAAGGAAAAGAAAACAAAAGAAAATATGAAAGAACCATGGGGGTGTTGGCCCAGGTATGGAGGTTTGAGGAAGCAAAATGGCCCAATAAGCTTAAGCCTTTATTGACTTTAGGAATTGCCTGCACGTGCTTTGACTTGGAGCATGGTATCCAGCATCTCATAGCCCCTGGATTGATCTTTGAGGCCACTTGGCGCATGATCGTTTGATGCACATGGTGGAAAGCCTTTGTGAAACCTGCACAGGAACATGTTATAGAAAAATAGAAATAAGCATTTGGGGGACCTGGGATGTTGATGGAGTGCTTGGAAGTATTTGAATCTGGCTAGATCAGGTCTTTCGAGCTTGACAACTTCAAGGAAATTTTTGCAATTTTGGGGCGTTCTCTAGGCTGTGTGTATTTTTCTGTAATGCTTTCTCATGGCTTGTATTTATAGAGGAGATGGAGGGGACAAAGAAATAAGGCAAGAATCCAAGCCATAAAGCCATGCTTTCAAACCAAAATCCAACAAATTAAAAAGCTTCCAAAATTTGCAAAACTTTCCCTTTCCAGGCTTACATGTATCTGGACATCTTGGCACAAATTCAAAATTTTGTGTACAAAAAATAGCTTGCACGAATTAGGCAGCTAGTAAATGGCATATAAAGGTCATTCAAACCACAAAGATCCCCTTTAATTAATTTTTTTGATTTTATTTGAATTTTATGGATTTAAAATGGATTAAATCAATAAAAATTAAATAAAATAGAAAAATTAATGTTTAATCTTGAAATTAATCATGGTAAACATGGGTGGCATGACAAGGCTGAATCAAGTGGAAAAAAGTGGGCCCTTTTGTCAAAAATTGAAGTTTCAAGGATAGTTGACTTTTGCCATTTCACAAAAATTTCCCAACTTCTCCAATGCATATCTTGCTCAATTTGGATCATATGAACATGTTCTTGGACATTTTGGAAAGGTCTTGAAGTCCTCTAACCAATGCCTTTGATCCCATGTCATTTTGATTTACCAATCTCAAGTTATGGTCTTTGACTTAAAGTGCCTTTTTGTTGACTTTTAAAAATGACCTATAATGTTGAAATTGATAACTTTTTGTGAGAGCATTTCTTGGACTTGGAATGTGAAGATGAGTTGTAGGAAATGTCCTCCCCTTCAAAATGAGCATTGGATGGGATTTTTATGATGAACCATGAAAAAGTTATGCCTTGGTCAAGTTACAGTTGACTTTTCAACTGTCCAAAAATGGAAACTTTTGCATCTTGATGATTTTTGAGCCATTCTTGAGGAATTATGATCAAGACTTGATAAAATGATGATTGTGGCTTCAAAATAAGATGTTGACCAAAATTTTTGACTTTTGACTGCCAAATGACCATTTTGCCCCTGTAGTTGATTGTGAGGCAATTAGGGTTTTTGACTGTGCAACTTGACCTTGTGAGCCTTGAAACTTGGCATGTAGATGCTTGACAATGTATATGGGCATATGGGACTTGATTGAGCCCTTGAAAACCTCAACTTCCTTGCAAGAACCAAAACCCTAATTTGACTGGCTTAGGAGGATGGTTGACTGTGTAGCCCTTGAGTAGACTTGAGCAAATTCAGATGATGCTTGTCAAAACTTTGAAGAATATGGGAGGGCAAATTTTGGGGTACAACAGTTGCCCCTGTTCAATCTTCTTAGACCTGAGGATGTAGATTGGCTTGCGTGCCTTTCGTGATCCGAAGGTGGAAGATGATTGAACACTAGAGTGCCCAGAAATTTGCACTCACATAATAGAATATCAGCAGTATGATGTCGGGAATGGGCTTACAGATGCCATTTGGAGAGATGGTGGATAGGAGGATGGGCTTATATATTCCATCTGGAGATGTGACAGAACCTTGTCGGGAATGGGCTTATAGATGCCATTTGGAAAGATGGTATGGGAGGATGGGCTTATAGATGCCATCTGGATGTCGATCGCGTAAGAGATTCCTTAGCGAGAACTTGCGTACCTGAGAAAGATAATTTCCTGGCCTGTTACAGGTGTTGATCTTCACTCCGTCGCTCACAGATATGCCCTGGCTAGATACAGGTATCGAATCTGGAACTTTAAAAGGTTGCTGGGTTGTCTCTACTGACAGGTTATCTCAGAAAAATCTTTAGGATTTAACTGAACCAGAGGAGGTTTTGTCTTTCTTGACGAGTTGTCTCTTTGGACGGGTTGTCTTCATGGACGGGTTGTCTTCAACGACGAGTGATCTTCAATGACGAGTCGTCTTTAATGACGAGTTGTCTTCAATGACGAGTTGTCTTCAATGACGAGTTGTCTTAAATGACGAGTTGTCTTCAATGACAAGTTGTCTTCAATGACGAGTTGTCTTCAATGACGAGTTGTCTTAAATGACGAGTTGTCTTCAATGACGAGTTGTCTTAAATGACGAGTTGTCTTCAATGACGAGTTGTCTTCAATGACGAGTTGTCTTTAATGACGAGTTGTCTTAAATGATGAGTTGTCTCCAATGACGAGTTGTCTTAAATGACGAGTTGTCTATAATGACGGGTTGTCTTCAATGACGAGTTGTCTTTAATGACGAGTTGTCTTAAATGACGAGTTGTCTTCAATGACGAGTTGTCTTAAATGACGAGTTGTCTATAATGACGGGTTGTCTATAATGACGGGTGTCTATAATGACGGGTGTCTATAATGACAGATTGTCTTCTTTGACTTTAGGAAGTAATTTAACTGGACCTGTCTTCTTTGACTGGATGAGCATCAGAAAAACTTTTGGGATTTAACTGGACTTGTCTTCTTTGACTGGATTTGTCTTCTTTGACTGGATTTGTCTTTTTTGACTGGATTGGTCTCTTTTGACTGTATTTGTCTACTTTGACATAGCTGATTATTTAACTGTATCCTTCCTGAAAGGTAAAGGTCAGTCGTATGCAATGCATTATATGGATCAAGCAATGATGTTCTTGACATAAATGAGATTGTATGACATGATGCGCATATGCATGATGTCATGTTTATGAATGTATCTTCGTCTGGGAAAGTAAATCCTTGACGTATGCCGGGAAGTTGAATCCTAGGCTGATGTTGAAGAACAGAGTTCTTCGTTTCCGCTGGGGATGATGATTACAAGAATAAACCGGTAGGAGAAGACGACTCCGTTGGGGAATAAACTTGTTGAAGAGATTACTCTGCGGGGAATTACTCTGTGGGAAGAGATACTTCGCTGAGGTTTTAATGATAACTCCGCTGGGGATACCGTTGATAAGTTATGTTGAGGAATTTGATGAACTCCGCTGGGGATAGGAAGAACTTCGTCGAGGACGATCTTTCCATGGTAATTAGCTGAGGATAACCCAGTTATAGGCTCTGGTGGAGAATGACCTTTGAATAAAGCCGGGGAGATGCTTTTGCACTCTGCAGGGGATTAGCTTCCAAAATCTACTGGAGATAAGCTTCCAGAATCTACTGGGGAGATTGATTCAACTTTCCTGAGGAGACTTTTGGACTGTATTGGGGAATGGCCCCACTGGATGTCTGTATTCCGCCGGGGAACAATCTTATATTAAGACCGCCGGGGATGCTTGCTGAGGAATAATCTGTATACTCCGCTGGGGAATATTGAGATTTTCTGGAGATACCCAACTTCCTTAAGGCTGACTGTAGGCTAACTCTACTTGGGGAGAGTGTTGCTGACTTGCTGGAGATGTTGTGCCTTTTCAGGGTTGATGGGAGACTAACTATGCTCGGGGAGAGTTGTTGAATCTTGTCTTACTTAACAGGGAGTGAAGGTATCCTGGTTACGTTCTTCAGCCGAACCTACCTTGGTACCTTGGTGGACAGAGCAACTAGATCGCTTAGACAACTCATTACTGCCCCTGTTTCTGTGGGAGAAGATACCTGTGGAGGCGCTTGATGACTGCCGGTTGACAAATCTTCTTCTGGTAGGCAAGTGACGAGATGACGGAACATAGTCGTACGCTTTTGATCCCTAACTTTTGCCTGGACCGCCCTTTCGGGTTTTCAGTCCACCGGGATACCCATTTTTGCCCAAGCCGCCTTTTCAGGTTTTCGACTTGCCGGGTGTACAGATTTTTTTCATTTCATCCCTTATTTTGCCCGAACCCTTTTGGTTCGTCGGGAAGCCCTTATTTTTGCCTAGGCGTGTCAACCTAGCGGGTTTTTGATTATGCGTAGTATTTTTTCGACTATGTTCGTGCTCTTAGGATGTAGGGAGGTGCCCCTGTCAGTAGTGTTGCGTTGCCCTACTACCAGAAGATCTTCGTTTGATCGTCCAATGCTCCAAGTGATCCAGATGGAGATTTGCCCCAAGTTGGTTGGCCTTTTGAGAGATTCTCCGAATCTTGACTTAACTGCCCCAGATGATAGACCATGATCATGTCTGCCCCTTGGTTGGAGGTACTTTTGTTCACTTAGATATTCGTCGTGCAAATTTCTATGTTGTTCGAACAAAAGTCATATGCAAACAACGTTATTTTAAGAATGAAAAGCTTATGTCTGTCTTGAAGTTTTTGAAAATGCATTTTTCATAAAAACAAGTGAATTTTGTAAACTGTGATGTCAACTCGTTATTTTACCGTAAGCCTTAAGGAGTAAGGATACCTTTCGTAACAGTATGCTTTCGAACTAACCCATGCTTCAGCTAGGACTTTTAAGGGTTGTAACGTGGCCTGGTTCACGGTTTAAGAAACAAAGGAAAAGGCTCAAATTATATTTGTACCCACCCGCTCTTCGTGATGTTCTTCAAACCTAAACTCAGTTGATCGTGCGTTAGACCTTGTTTGAGTCTTTGCTCGGATATTCCAGTGATGGTTCAGATATTGACAGTTTATTTTGAATAGACAGTCATTTTTTTTTGTTGAGGGTTTGTAGGACCTCTTTCTTTTTTGATCTGTTATCCCTGTTTTTTGCCTGAACTGTTTCTTTTGTGATTACAGTCAGTGGGATGCCCCAGTTTTGTAAGTCTCCTTCATAGGTTTTGACTTATTGGGCGTTTATTTTTGGGAGATAATGACTGCCCATCTGTATGATTATTCGGAACCATCACTGTCTTTTGTTTTGTAAGGATTCCTTTGGTGCCATTCGTTGTGCACTTGGATCAGCTGAGAGAACTACCCTGCCCCAGGTTATGATTAAGGGTTTTAATTTTCGAAAAGAAAACTCCTACTTCTTTGGCTCAAAGGGGTTGACGAGGGATTATCATCCTTATAACTCCAGTGTTTAGGAATTGAAACAATGCTTGTACCTCATCAGCGGGGTCTGTTCAAAAGCATACTGCAAAGATCGTGGTATCGTTTTCGTCATCCTCCCTCAAGAGGCTTAGAATTTTAGATCGAGAGTTGAACATCAAGAAAAAATAAAAGCAATTTTGAATATAGAGAACACAATTACTTCAAAACAGACACGTGTAATGCATTAATGAAATAATAGAGTTTTACATGATAATTGCTTGAATAAGCATAGAAAAATACAATATCAGAATTTAAATGAACAAGAGTCTCTCAATCCTAGCCATGTTTTGGCAAGGGAGCAGTGATCACATCAGGAGTCTTAGCAGGCTCGAATTCGATCTCCTTGGCGTCAATCATGTTTTGAATCTTGTATTTCAGCGCCCAACAATCCTCAGTATCGTGCCCCGGGCTTCCGGAATGATAAGCACACCTCGCATCTGGGTCGTAGTTTGGAGAAGAGGTTTTGGGATTTGCAGGAGGGTTGATCACCGCAATTAGATTCATTTTCAACATGTGCTGCAATGCTTGTGACAATGGCATGTTGATGTTGGTGAATTGTCTTTTAGGCTCGTCTGGCCTTCGCTGATTTCCCTTTGGCGGTTGTCGGCGTGACGCAGAACCTGAGATCATGACTGCCCCTACGTGTTGGTCACGACGATCCTTCTGACTGTACGCAGCATTGGACTCTTTCTTGAATGGTTTCTTCTCAGCGTTCGAGGAGTCACCCTTTTGTATCTTCCCGGACTTGATACCAACTTCTATCCTCTCACCAGTCAAGATCAGATCTGTGAACCCAGCAGAAGAATTCCCAATCAGATGATTAAAGAATGGACCAGACAGGGTCCCCAAGAACATGTCAACGAGCTCACGGTCAGTCAACGGTGGCTGCACCCTGCCAGCCAGGTCTCTCCACTTTTGCGCGTACTCCTTAAAACCTTCACCCGTCCCCAGTGACATACCCTGGAGTTGGGTACGTGTAGGAGCGAGGTCGGCATTATATTGATACTGCTTATAAAAAGCAGTTGCCAAGTCCTCCCAGTTACGAATACTGGTTCCATCCAGCTGATAGAACCATTCGAGCTGAGTCCCTGAAAGACTTTCCTGGAAGAAATGGATCCATAGGTTCTTGTCTGCAGTGTAAGGTTGGATCTTCCTTGCGTATGAACGGAGGTGCATCTTAGGACAGGAAGCCCCATCGTACTTTACAAAGGCAGGTGCCTTGAACTTGTGAGGGATCACCACCCCAGAAGATAAACCTAGGTCCCCAAAGTCTAACCTAGGCACACGTTGAATTTCCATAGCATTTAACCGGTCCTCTAGCTGTTTGTACCTGTCCTCAGTAGGAGGGTACTGTTCATCATTGAAATCTGTCTCGGTGTCAGAGACTACGGGACTAGGAACCCTTCCCTCTTGGTGACTGCCTTCCCCAACAGATGGAGTAGTCTGCTCAGCTTCATTCTGCAGTGTATTCCCAGATCTGCGTCTAGGGTTGAACAAAACAGTCCTCTTCTTCTTTTTCTTCAAAAGCAGAGTCTTCAATTCCTGTTGTCCTTGGGCTAAGCTCATGACCAGCTCCTGGAACTGGGCATTCTGGGCCTGGAGGGCCTTGATAGCTTGTTCATTGGATGATTCAGGATTCATGATGATGGCTGAAATAAACAGCGAAGAAGATTAAGCAACCTGTGGAAAAGAGTACCTGTAATGTAATGATATGCATGTATGCATGCGATGTTTTCAAGGATCTCGCGGGGTAAACAGAGAAACTTGTTAGAATTTGAATTTGGGTAGCTTGATTGAAGGAACTTCATGTTGCTGAGAGTCCTTCTTCAAGGGTCAAGGCTCACCATATCGAGTGGGTCATAGCCCCTGACAACCTCGGCTAGAGGAAAATAAATCCCCTTTGCCCTTTGCTAGACACTTTGATTCATCACGACCTGCATCACAAGCCCTTGAGATCCTTGAAATGGATTAGTTTTTATGCAAGATACATGCAATGGTATGATGTTATGCTATGCATGGAGTGATGTAAGTAGGCCCTGTAATGAGTCCCAATTAAGGACTGTAAACAAAACCTGCAAGGAACAAGTATGCAAGTAGTTCAAGTATGAAGGCACACAAGTCACACAAAAGAGCCCTTAGAGTTTAGGCCAACATGAATTTTGGGTACTACCCTCTTTCAATTTCGTAGGTTAAGACCTGTCCTATCAAAAGTAACTGGGTTCTAGAGGATCCCAATATCACTGACTACCCTCAATCGGTCATAACTCCAGCGTCGCAATCTTTTCTTGCGGCCAGAACCATCGCGAGAGTTTAGCCTCAATGGGTGTAGCATACTGCTACTATTCTATGGCCAAGTTGGGTCACATTAGGGTTCTAAGGTCGGTTGGTGCTTAATGACTCCTCAGAAGACCCATATTCTCCTCGTTGCAACACAAGGGATATCGGTACATACCAAGGTGCCACACCAACGTAGCCACTGCTTCACCCGTGTCGGTCTACGCCGGACAGGTCCCTCACAGCTTATGCTACCTAAAAGGGTATCCCCAGATCCGGGTTAGGATCTATGAAACTCCGATGCAAAGCCCACAAATATAAATCAATCAAAGCAAAGCAATTGAAAACATAAGTATGATCTAATCCTAAGGTACACCTCACTTTTATGTCCCCAGCAGAGTCGCCAGTTCTGTGATCGGTGGAAATAGAACTGACTGTTTTTTAGCTGGTTTCACGAAATGTCGCGGTAAGCAAGAGTCGCCACTGTCTTTTATATTATCCAACATGGAAAGGACAAAAGCACAGCAAAATTCCTTATTCGAGATGTCTCTCGGTTCGGGAGGTAGATTTATAGAAAGGGAAGGTGTTAGCACCCTTTCTATCCGTGGTTATCCACGGGCTCTTAGGTACTTGCTCTTATGTTTTCAAAATTGTTTGCTTTTCAAATTTGCGTGGGTTTCGAAAAAGTTTCATTTGAAAAATTTCTAAGTAACTCTTGTATCAGTCCTCAAGAGTGTGTGAAAAATTTGTTTGAAATCTTTTAGAAAGTGTGAGGTGTGAAAAGTTGTTTTGTTTGTTTGAAAAGAGCAAGTACTTAAGAGAATCTACCTACCCTAAGGAATTAAGCTGTGTAAGAGTCCTTTAGACAGTGCTATCCCACCATTGAGAGGTAGGAAGAAACATCGTCGGAGTTATTCGGGTCAATTCGATTATCGGGACAGTGTGGTCACCGAAGCAATGGTAGGACACCTTAGAAGTAACCCTAATGTCCTAGATCCTTTTATCCGAGGCAACCGTTTCGAGGCAACTGGATCTTTAGACAAAGGGCGACCTCTAAGACACCCTATACTTGATGACCACGTTTCGAGGCAACGAGTGAAGCGTACCCTAGGAGTGGCATGTGCTTTGTGTGTTGTTTTTCAGTTAATTGTTTTTGTACATGTTATTTGTGAGCTACGAATTAATTTTATTTACATACATTCTTTCATGCATTTAACGGTTAGGGGTGCGGAAAGTAAATTGCAGAAATGTAAATTCTAACTATTACAAGGCGCGGGTCTATACATCGCCAAAGACAAAAACCCGTTTTGGTAAATAAGTACGAGAAATTAAATAAAGCGGTAAAAACCTATTTAACTATTACATATCTGGAGACAGTTACATAAATAATCAAAATAAATGCACGCGAGAATTAAATCGGGAACGTTCTAAGGGTTTTGACCCTTTTAAGAAAAGAAATGAATTTTTTGTCCTTTTTGTGATTAAATGAGATTAAAACTAATGATTAAATTAATTAATTAATTTATTAAAAGAAAAAATGTTTTTTGCGTTTTTATGTTTTTAATGAAAATAAAATAAAGGAATTAAAATTAAAAGTTAATAAACCTAATTCTAAATTTATTTTAATTATTAAGAAAAAAAGGTTAAAGTTTGCCTAATTACAATTAATTCAATTTATTAGTATTTATTTACAAAAATAAAATGAAATTAATGATAATAATAATATTAGTTCTTTTTTTGATTTTTTATGAAAAATAGTTAGTAATAATAATAATAGTTAATAATAATAATTAGTTAAAAGAAAATAAAAAAGGAAAAGAAAACAAAAGAAAATATGAAAGAACCATGGGGGTGTTGGCCCAGGTATGGAGGTTTGAGGAAGCAAAATGGCCCAATAAGCTTAAGCCTTTGTTTACTTTAGGAATTGCCTGCACGTGCTTTGACTTGGAGCATGGTATCCAGCATCTCATAGCCCCTGGATTGATCTTTGAGGCCACTTGGCGCATGATCGTTTGATGCACATGGTGGAAAGCCTTTGTGAAACCTGCACAGGAACATGTTATAGAAAAATAGAAATAAGCATTTGAGGGACCTGGGATGTTGATGGAGTGCTTGGAAGTATTTGAATCTGGCTAGATCAGGTCTTTCGAGCTTGACAACTTCAAGGAAATTTTTGCAATTTTGGGGCGTTCTCTAGGCTGTGTGTATTTTTCTGTAATGCTTTCTCATGGCTTGTATTTATAGAGGAGATGGAGGGGACAAAGAAATAAGGCAAGAATCCAAGCCATAAAGCCATGCTTTCAAACCAAAATCCAACAAATTAAAAAGCTTCCAAAATTTGCAAAACTTTCCCTTTCCATGCTTACATGTATCTGGACATCTTGGCACAAATTCAAAATTTTGTGTACAAAAAATAGCTTGCACGAATTTGGCAGCTAGTAAATGGCATATAAAGTTCATTCAAACCACAAAGATCCCCTTTAATTAATTTTTTTGATTTTATTTGAATTTTATGGATTTAAAACGGATTAAATCAATAAAAATTAAATAAAATAGAAAAATTAATGTTTAATCTTGAAATTAATCATGGTAAACGTGGGTGGCATGACAAGGCTGAATCAAGTGGAAAAAAGTGGGCCCTTTTGTCAAAAGTTGAAGTTTCAAGGATAGTTGACTTTTGCCATTTCACAAAATTTCCCAACTTCTCCAATGCATATCTTGCTCAATTTTGATCATATGAACATGTTCTTGGACATTTTGGAAAGGTCTTGAAGTCCTCTAACCAATTCCTTTGGTCCCATGTCATTTTGATTTACCAATCTCAAGTTATGGTCTTTGACTTAAAGTGCCTTTTTGTTGACTTTTAAAAATGACCTATAATGTTGAAATTGATAACTTTTTGTGAGAGCATTTCTTGGACTTGGAATGTGAAGATGAGTTGTAGGAAATGTCCTCCCCTTCAAAATGAGCATTGGATGGGATTTTTATGATTAACCATGAAAAAGTTATGCCTTGGTCAAGTTACAGTTGACTTTTCAACTGTCCAAAAATGGAAACTTTTGCATCTTGATGATTTTTGAGCCATTCTTGAGGAATTATGATCAAGACTTGATAAAATGATGATTTTGGCTTCAAAATAAGATGTTGACCAAAATTTTTGACTTTTGACTGCCAAATGACCATTTGCCCCTGCAGTTGATTGTGAGGCAATTAGGGTTTTTGACTGTGCAACTTGACCTTGTGAGCCTTGAAACTTGGCATGTAGATGCTTGACAATGTATATGGGCATATGGGACTTGATTGAGACCTTGAAAACCTCAACTTCCTTGTAAGAACCAAAACCCTAATTTGACTGGCTTAGGAGGATGGTTGACTGTGTAGCCCTTGAGTAGACTTGAGCAAATTGAGATGATGCTTGTCAAAACTTTGAAGAATATGGGAGGGCAAATTTTGGGGTACAACAGTTGCCCCTGTTCAATCTTCTTAGACATGAGGATGTAGATTGGCTTGCGTGCCTTTCGTGATCCGAAGGTGGAAGATGATTGAACACTAGAGTGCCCAGAAATTTGCACTCACATAGTAGAATATTAGCAGTATGATGTCGGGAATGGGCTTACAGATGCCATTTGGAGAGATGGTGGATAGGAGGATGGGCTTATAGATGCCATCTGGAGATGTGACAGAACCTTGTCGGGAATGGGCTTATAGATGCCATTTGGAAAGATGGTATGGGAGGATGGGCTTATAGATGCCATCTGGATGTCGATCGCGTAAGAGATTCCTTAGCGAGAACTTGCGTACCTGAGAAAGATAATTTCCTGGCCTGTTACAAAATAATGAATCAAAATAAATAAATACGCGCGAATAAAAATTGAATCGGGAATGCCTTAAGGGTTTTGACCCTTTTAAGAAAAGAATTGAATTTTTTGTCCTTTTTTGAATTAAATGCAATTAATTAAATAAAGCCTAATTACTAATTAATTAATTTATTAAAAGAAAATATTTTTTGTGTTTTTATGTTTTTAATGAAATAAAATAAAAAGGAATTAAAATTAAAAGTTAATAAAATCTAATTCTAAATTTATTTTAGTTATTAAAAAAAAGATTAAAATTGCCTAATTAAACTAATTAATTAATTATAATTTAATTACAAAACAATGAATTAAAGTGAAATTAATAAATAAGAATAATAAAAATATTAGTTTTTTTTATTTTTTTGTTTATGAAAATAATTATCTATGAATTAAATAATAATAATAGTTATTTATAATAATTAGTTAAAAGAAAATAAAAAAGGAAAAGAAAACAAAAGAAAATATGAAAGAACCATGGGGGTGTTGGCCCAAGTATGGAGGTTTGAGGAAGCAAAATGGCCCAATAAGCTTAAGCCTTTGTTGACTTTAGGAATTGCCTGCACGTGCTTTGACTTGGAGCATGGTATCCAGCATCTCATAGCCCCTGGATTGATCTTTGAGGCCACTTGGCGCATGATCGTTTGATGCACATGGTGGAAAGCCTTTGTGAAACCTGCACAGGAACATGTTATGGAAAAATAGAAATAAGCATTTGGGGGACCTGGGATGTTGATGGAGTGCTTGGAAGTATTTGAATCTGGCTAGATCAGGTCTTTCGAGCTTGACAACTTCAAGGAAATTTTTGCAATTTTGGGGCGTTCTCTAGGCTGTGTGTATTTTTCTGTAATGCTTTCTCATGGCTTGTATTTATAGAGGAGATGGAGGGGACAAAGAAATAAGGCAAGAATCCAAGCCATAAAGCCATGCTTTCAAACCAAAATACAACAAATTAAAAAGCTTCCAAAATTTGCAAAACTTTCCCTTTCCATGCTTACATGTATCTGGACATCTTGGCACAAATTCAAAATTTTGTGTACAAAAAATAGCTTGCACGAATTTGTCAGCTAGTAAATGGCATATAAAGGTCATTCAAACCACAAAGATCCCCTTTAATTAATTTTTTTTTATTTTATTTGAATTTTATGGATTTAAAATGGATTAAATCAATAAAAATTAAATAAAATAGAAAAATTAATGTTTAATCTTGAAATTAATCATGGGACACGTGGGTGGCATGACAAGGCTGAATCAAGTGGAAAAAAGTGGGCCCTTTTGTCAAAAATTGAAGTTTCAAGGATAGTTGACTTTTGCCATTTCACAAAAATTTCCCAACTTCTCCAATGCATATCTTGCTCAATTTTGATCATATGAACATGTTCTTGGACATTTTGGAAAGGTCTTGAAGTCCTCTAACCAATGCCTTTAGTCCCATGTCATTTTGATTTACCAATCTCAAGTTATGGTCTTTGACTTAAAGTGCCTTTTTGTTGACTTTTAAAAATGACCTATAATGTTGAAATTGATAACTTTTTGTGAGAGCATTTATTGGACTTGGAATGTGAAGATGAGTTGTAGGAAATGTCCTCCCCTTCAAAATGAGCATTGGATGGGATTTTTCTGATGAACCATGAAAAAGTTATGCCTTGGTCAAGTTACAGTTGACTTTTCAACTGTCCAAAAATGGAAACTTTTGCATCTTGATGATTTTTGAGCCATTTTTGAGGAGTTATCATCAAGACTTGATCAAATGATGATTGTGGCTTCAAAATAAGATGTTGACCAAAAATTTTGACTTTTGACTGCCAAATGACCATTTTGCCCCTGCAGTTGATTGTGAGGCAATTAGGGTTTTTGACTGTGCAACTTGACCTTGTGAGCCTTGAAACTTGGCATGTAGATGCTTGACAATGTATATGGGCATATGGGACTTGATTGAGCCCTTGAAAACCTCAACTTCCTTGCAAGAACCAAAACCCTAATTTGACTGGCTTAGGAGGATGGTTGACTGTGTAGCCCTTGAGTAGACTTGAGCAAATTGAGATGATGCTTGTCAAAACTTTGAAGAATATGGGAGGGAAAAGTTTGGGGTACAACAACGTCCTAAGGGTTTTGACCCTTTTTTAAGAAAGAATTGAATTTTTGTCCTTTTTTGTAATTAATGAAATTAAAACTAATAACTAATTAATTAATTAATTAAGAAAATGTTTTTTTGTATTTTTGTGTTTTTAATGAAAATAAAGAGAAAATAAATAGAAATTAAAAGTTAGCAAAAACCTAATTCTAAATTGTTTTTATTTATTGTAAAAAGTATTAAAGTTAATTAATTAAGCTAATTTAATTTAATTTACATTTATTTACAAAATAAGTTAATAAATAATAAAATGTTTTTTTTCTTCTGAAATTTATGGGAAAAATTAGTTTGGGTTAATTAAACAATTAATAAAACTAATAATTAATAAAAGGGAAATTATAAAAGAAAAGAAAATAAAAAGAGAAAAAAGAAAAGAAAATAAGAACCCAGGGGGTGTTGGACCCTTAGGGAGGTGAATCAGGAATTTAGGCCCATTGTCTCAAGCCCTTTTGACTTTTGAATCGTCCATTGGCGCGTTGACCAGGGAGCATGGTGTGGAGCACCCTTTGGCCTTTGGATTGATCTTTTGAGACACTTGGCGCGCGTCTGTATGAGGCCTATGGTGGAACGCGTCTAGGAAGCTGCATGGGAATTTGTTAGAAAAAATAATATTGAGACTTGGGGGGACCTGGGAAAACTTACAGCGCGGTATGATGAACCTTAGGACGTGGCAAGGGTTGCTTTAGCTTCAGAGTATGGCAAAGAAGAGAGTCACGTTCTCCTTTTGGCCTGAAAATGCTTGCAACACTCCTTTTGATCTCACACTTTTTTTTGACACTTTTTGGATTTTGCTCTGGCCGTTTGTGCACACTCTAGGTCGTGAATGAGGCTTTGTTACACTTGCATATGTAGTAATGAATGAGAATAGGTCACATTATGAGCTAATGATCCCTTGCAATTAAGTTTTTGGATTCTTCATAACCACCATTAAAGAAACATTTCAAGTTTGTTCAAATTTTGAATTTTTATGCATAAAATGGCCCTAGCACGAAATTGGTAGGTTGTTCATGACACATAAAAGTCATTCAAATCAAAAGATGTTATTTAATTATTTTTTTTGATTTTATTTGAATTTTATGGATTTAAAATGAATTAAATCAAATAAAATTAAATAAAAATAGAAAAATTAATGTTTAATCTTTAAATTGATCATGGGACACGTGGGTGGCATGACAAGGCTGAATCAAGTGGAAAAAAGTGGGCCCTTTTGTCAAAAATAGAAGTTTCAAGGATAGTTGACTTTTGCCATTTCACAAAAATTTCCCAACCTCTCCAATGCGTATCTTGCTCAATTTTGATCATATGAACATGTTCTTGGACATTTTGGAAAGGTATTGAAGTCCTCTAACCAATGCCTTTGGTCCCATGTCATTTGAATTTACCAATATCAAGTTATGGTCTTTGACTTAAAATGCCTTTTTGTTGACTTTTGAAAATGACCTATAATGTTGAAATTGGTAACTTTTTGTGAGAGCATTTCTTGGACTTGGAATGTGAAGATGAGTTGTAGGAAATGTCCTCCCCTTCAAAATGAGCATTGGATGGGATTTTTCTGATGAACCATGAAAAAGTTATGCTTTGGTCAAGTTACAGTTGACTTTTCAGCTGTCCAAAAATGGAAACTTTTGCATCTTGATGATTTTTGAGCCATTCTTGTAGAATCATGATCAAGACTTGATCAAATGATGATTGTGGCTTCAAAATAAGATGTTTACCAAAAATTTTGACTTTTGACTGCCAAATGACCATTTTACCCCTACAGTTGATTGTGAAGCAATTAGGGTTTTTGACTGTGCAACTTGACCTTGTGAGCCTTGAAACTTGGCATGTAGATGCTTGACAATGTGTATAGGCATATGTGACTTGATTGAGCCCTTGAAAACCTCAACTTCCTTGCAAGAACCAAAACCCTAATTTGACTGGCTTAGGAGGGTGTTTGAACTGTGCAACCCTTGAGTAGACTTGAGCAAATTGAGATGATGCTTGTCAAAACTTTGAAGAATATGGGAGGGCAAATTTTGGGGTACAACACCCACTGTGTAACAAAAGTAGTTTTCTCCATGTCTTCAAGGGCCATTTTGATCTGGTTGTACCCTGAAAATCCATCCATGAAAGAAAATACCTTATGCTGAGCTGTATTGTCAACCAAGATGTCAATGTGCGGTAGTGGAAAGTCGTCTTTAGGGCTGGCCCTGTTTAAGTCTCTGTAATCCACACACATTCTGACTTTTCCGTCCTTCTTAGGTACGGGCACAATGTTAGCAACCCATTATGGATAAGAAGTAACAGCAAGGAAGCCAACATTGAACTGCTTCATCACTTCAGCCTTGATCTTTTCAGACATATCGGGCCTCATTCGGCAAACTTTCTGTTTAATTGGTGGACAGTCTTCTCTAGTAGGGAGACGGTGAACCACAATATTTGTATCGAGTCCCGACATGTCTTCGTAGGACCAGGCGAAGATCTCAACATATTCATTCAACAATTGAACTAAGCGCTCTTTGACACTTAGCTCTAGGTTTGCACCCACTTTAACTTCTTTTCTGTCTTCCTATGTTCCCAAGTTGATAGTCTCTAATAACTCCTCGTGAGGTAGAATAGCCCTTTCTTCCTGTTGCAGCAGTCTAGCCAACTCTCCAGGCACTTCACGGTCTGCATCACCTTCATAATCGACATGATTGACCAGATCTTCAGAGTCACTGAAGGCCATAGCAGAATTGTTACCCATGGAATCCGAAGTGGATGGGTACCTGCATTTTGTGAGTGTGGGTGTGTGTAATGGATAACCACCTTTGAACAGATAAAATGTAAAAAGAAATACAATGAACACAAAAATTTATATATGAAAACGTCCATGATTCATTAAAATGGCATATGAAGATGAAAAATCAAGCCCTTACAAATGGACCTATATGCCTCGGGTAAGGCATAAGGCAAAAAGTGTACGAATTGTTTAAAAATTATTACAGACCAACAGAAAATGTTCGAAAGATAAATTACTGATTGATGAAAGTAATGGGAACGAAGTCTTTCGCCTCCCAGTTGTTCAACCCTCCTTCAATAGTTGGAAAGATCCAGTCTTCAAAATTGCTCTCCTCTTCATCCTCCTCCAAAGCATGAACTCCATGATGGGTGATCTTCACCGGTGGCCCTCCAGCCCGGGAGCGACGCACAACCTTATGACTAGCAGCAGTGAAACCCAAGCCGAACTTATCTGTCTTGTAAGGAAAATTTGGCAGTTGACCCCACACTGTGCTTCCTCCTTCCTCAATCAAAGCCTTCGCATCTTTAAGGGATGACATCCGGGACACATGTTTGGTAATGATGGACACAAAAGTCATTGTCTTGGCTACCGCAACTTCAGGAGAAACTTCTTCAAAGTGCTGAAAAGGGGTCTCGATGAATTCACCATCTAATTTCACATAGCTGAACGAATTCAGATGGCTTATCATATATTCCTCCTCGCCACAAACTGTCATAATTTTCCCCTGGACAGGGTACTTAAGCTTCTAATGCAGAGTAGATGTAACGGCTCCAGCATGATGAATCCAGGGCCTTCCCAACAAGCAAAAGTAGGAGGGACGGATGTCCATGACATAAAATGTGGATTTGAAAATTTCTGTTCCCACTTTAATCGGGATGTCCACCTCCCCGCGGACCATCCACTTAGAACCATCAAAGGCTCTTACAATGATGTTGCTGGGCTTTAAAATTAGACCTTCACAATCTAGTCTGTCCAATGCTTTCTTTGGTAAGACATTTAAAGAAGACCCGGTATCAACCAGAACATGGGCCAAAGTAGTCCCTCTGCATTCCACTGAGACATGCAGCGCTTCATTATGCTTTCTCCCCTTAGATGTTAAATCGGCATCGGAGAAGCCAAGATCGTTGTCGGCTGTTAGGCTAGCTACACACTCCTGGAATTGGTCCACGGAGGTTTCTCGAGGCACATGGGCCGTCTTCAAGAATTTGATTAAAGCTTTGGCATGAGCTTCAGAACAGAGCAACAAGGCCAGCATAGAGATTTTTGAAGGGGTTTGCCCCAGTTGTTCTACGACATCATAGTCGCTTTTCTTAATTATTTTTAAAATCTCCTCCATTTCCTTTTGAGTGGTCTCGGGTATAACCAAAGGTTGAGCCCTCGTCCTGACGGACGCTTCTTGGATCCCCTTACCTTTATCAGCAGCAACAACAGAGGGTACAACTACGGGAGTATCAATTTCTTCAATCACTGGAGTTTGCACGGATATGTTGACCGGCACATGAGTCACCTTAGGAGCATTTGAGGGTCCGAAGATTTCCCTTGGAGAAGCAATCTCCGGAGAGAAAATTCTTCCGCTGCGGGTGATTTTACTCGTCCCCACAATATTTCCTACATCAGGAGTCTCTTCATCGGAACTTTCTTCAACTGATTCAATCTGCTTAACACCGTGGTAGAAGATCTCTCCTCCATAATTCCACGGTATTGTCTTGTTGGACTTGTATGGGATAGGCCCCGACATAGTTATCTTCAAAGGTACAAACTTTGGATCGGGTGTAATCTTAACAGGTCTTTTGGAGACCTTAGAAAGACTGGCAGAAATGGTAATTATAGCAACATCGTTGATGGGAGTTGGAGTAACAGGAGTTTTCTCAAAGAGGATTTCTTGATTATCCATTAGGCGTTGGATGCCTAACTTCAATAGCGGACAGTCGGATTGTAAGGACGAACAAAGGTAACAATCTTTCTCACAACTCGGGAAAATCCCGGCTTTCAACAGATTCATCTTGATCATTGGTAATGGAGTCATTAAGTCATCAACAATAGCAACATAGAGATCTTCTACAATAGCATGGACATTGTGACCATGTTTTGGCATTGAGGTAGAGATCACATTAGGTTTTTAAGGGGAGTCAAACTCCACCTCCTTGGCATATATTAAATCCTGGATCTTATTTTTGAGGGCCCAACAATTGTTGGTGTCGTGCCCCACGCTATCTGAATGATAGGCACACTTTGCATTTGAATGGTAGTAGGGAGAAGAGGTATTCAGATTCTTTGGCGCCTCTTTCAAGCTTGTAAGGTTTAACTTCAACAGATGAGAGAGAACCTGAGCAGGTGTCATATTGATCTGAGTGAACTGCCGTGCAGGCCTTTCCACCCTTGTTTGGTTGGTTCTGGGTTGACTGTTTCGAGGTTGATCCACTGCAGAATTCTGAATCATTACAGCCCCCACCGCTGGCCGGCGCTCAACTCTTCTTTAACTTCTCTGGGAGTAAACAGTTGAGACTTCTTTCTTGGCTGGAAAGGTCTTCTTGATAGCAGCGAAAGCAGATGCATCCTTTTGAATTTTACCGCTCTTGATGCTAGCTTCAACTCTTTCACCAGTCAGAAT
Organism: Vicia faba; assembly: GCA_948472305.1. Lineage (NCBI taxonomy): Eukaryota > Viridiplantae > Streptophyta > Magnoliopsida > Fabales > Fabaceae > Vicia > Vicia faba. Next base: position 1,162,806,266 of record OX451736.1, read on the forward strand.
TAACTCGGTGAACCTCGCAAACGAACTCCCGATCAAGTGATTAAAGAATGGACCTGATAGGGTCCCCAAAAACATATCCACAAGCTCTCTCTCAGACAATGGTGGTTTCACCCTTCCAGCCAAGTCCATCCATTTCTGGGCATACTCCTTAAAGCCTTCATTAGAGACCATACCCATACTCTGTAATTGAGTACGAGTAGGTGCTAAATCTACATTATATTGATATTGTCTATAGAAGGCAGCCGCCAAATCCTCCCAATTGTGCACATCAGATCTTTCAAGTTGGTAGAACCAAACCAATTGCGTACCCGACAAACTATCTTGAAAAAAGTGGACCCACAGATCCTTATCAGAAGAATGAGGTTGGATCTTTCTGACGTAAGATCGTAGGTGCATCTTCGGACAAGACAAACCATCGTATTTAGAAAATGCAGGCACCTTGAATTTAGGGGGAATCACAATCCCAGCAACCAACCCTAGCTCCTCAAAATCCAGCCCAGGCACCCTTTGTACCTCCATAGCTGCCAAACGTTCTTCCAGATTCTTGTACTTGTCGTCTGCAGGAGGGTACTGGTGCTCAGAGTAGTCTTCATCCTCTTCTTCTTCTTCTTCTTCCTCAGACTCGAAGGGCACTGCAGCTCCCTTTCCCTTTCCTACCCCTTTATCAGATGTTGAGGGGAAATCCAGTACCCTTCTAGCTTGGTTCTCAAATCTTCTTCCCAAAGTAGCCACACCAACTCTTTTCTTTTTCTTTTCTCCTTTTCTTTTTCCTTTTCCTTTTCCAGCAGTGCTTTAAGATACTCTTGACCCTTTGCCAAGGTCATGAGTAGTTGTTGGAACTGTGAATTTTGTGCTTGTAGGTCTTTGACCGTCTGCTCTATATCCATCTTGCTGAAATAAATAGCAGAGAGATAAGGAAACTTGGTGTGAAGACCTGCTTATGCATATGATGAATGATATGTTATTCATGTAATGCATTCAAGGATTCAGAAATTCAAATTTGTTGTAAACAAAAAAGAACGCACGTCATATTAATAAGATAGAATTTGTTAGTACATAAGTGCCCCATGGGCAAAATAATACAAAATTCTAAGGTAAAAAGATGTTGCGCATCCTCTTCGGTGCGATATAGGTGTTGAGAGTCTCCTCTTCATGGAGTCGGCGAGTAAGTTCCAAAACCTTCTTCTCACTGGCGTAGAAGCTGGCTTCAAAAGTGTTTCGTTCTTCCTTGAGCTGTATCCAACTCTTTTGCAAATCTTCCAATGATGTTGGCATGTCAGGATGTAGGAGGGTGTATGGAACCTCTCCTTCCATAACAGGCTCTTTGATCACAGGGAGAATGTAGGGGTAAGGCATCATAAGACTCTGGGCGCGGGTTCGTACCCACTTGAGGTAAGGCTCAAGGGGGATAGAATTATTATGGCCCAGTGTCTTACTGTCTACCTTGTTGGGCATCCTCTAGGCTCGGATAAACCTTTGTCGAAATCCTTGAGCGTCGTTGTCGAAGTCAAAAACCAAGTCTGGAACCAGCATGTCATGAGGGCCATCCCTTCGGGCATACCAAAATTGTCTCAGAGCCAAGCAGGGGTTGTAGGTAATGCCTCCCCTAATGCTAAGTAATGGGACATTAGGGAATTCTCCACATCGATCAATGATGATGACATTTTCTCTGGACTGAGAACACCAATGGACATCAGAATGTGTAAGAGTCATCAACCGTTGTGACCACCTCAAGCCTTGCTCATTCTTCAAGACTGACTGGGGAAGGTGATAAATAAACCACCTTGCTAGAAGAGGAGTACAGCACATGAGAACACCTCTTTTCCTCATTGTTCGTGTGTGAAATGAGTGGAGGATATTCCCAAGCAATGTAGGCACAGGATTTCGAGATATGAAAATCTTGACAGCATTCACATCTATAAGCTGGTCAGGGTTTGGGAACCAGACCAACCCATAGATGAGAAGTGCTACAATCTCCTCAAAAGCTTGCAGATCTAGAGAATTCCAGCAGTCTTGTGCCTTCTCAAACAGAAACTTTTCCAAGAAACCCTTGACACCACTTCTGGTTTTCCAATGACCTTTGATATCAAATGGTTGCAAGTGTAAGGCTTGAGCAACATCTTTAGGCTTTGGTTCTCTTTCCATACCGTTGTAGGGTAGTTGATGGGGAATAGGAATCCTCAAGAGTTGAGAAAATTCCTCCAAAGTAGGCAATAGTTGGTAATCAGGAAATGTGAAGCAGTGGTATAGGGGGTCAAAGAACTGGAAGAGAACTTTCACCATGTCTTCTTCAATGTTGGAGTTGACCAAGCTGAGAAGTCTACCATGTCTTTCAGTGAAGGGAGAATTCTCTGGAATCTTGGAAGAAAGCTCCTTGAGTAGAGGAGGAATTCTCACAAGGTTGACCTGGATTGTTTTCCTGCGGAGTGATTCCATAACCTACAAAACAGGAACAAAGATGAAGTTCCAAACCCTTGAAATGGTTAGTGGATGTGTGATACGGTGGGAGAACTGACTTGAGGTTTTGCGTTTGTATTTGCATTTGTTTAGTTTAGCAAGAGTCGCCACCGAATTTTTATTTTATCCTAAAGGAAAGGTTAAAAAGCACAGGAAAAACCTTTGAGATGTTTTCGTGGGTTCGGGGGGTAGATTATGAAAAGGGAAGGTGCTAGCACCCTTTTCATCCATTGTTATCCATGGGCTCTTAGTTACTTGTTTTAGATCACTTGCCTTGATTTTCAATTGTTTGAAATGGTGTTTTGTGTGTGTGGTTTTGAAAATGTTTTGAAAAAGATGCCTTGTCTAGGCAACCGTTGTAACAATTCTTTACTCGAATGTTTTACATAGGCGTTTGACTTTTTGAAAAGATGTTTCAATGTTTTTTTGAAAGTTTGTTTTGAAAGTTTGTTTTGAAATTGTGTTGGTGAAGTGTGTTTGTGAAGTGTGTTTTGAAAGTAGGCAAGTGTGTTTTGCAAGTTTGATCAAGTAACTAAGAGTTGTCTACCCCTAAATTTACTCAAAGATCTTTCTCATGTTTTAACCCTTTTAACAGTGTTGTTTCACCATTGTATTTGGTGAACAACCTTGTGTTAGGATGTTAACGGGACAGGCGCGGGTCATCGTTTAGACCATGAATGCAATAGTGTCAAGTATTTTGGCAATTTGCTTGAGGGACTATGATCATTTTATTTAGGCAACTTCGAAAGCGTCATCGAGGGACTATGATCATTTGATTTGTTTTTGTTTTGCCAAAGTACTTGACATGCAAACATGGCCCATTTTGGAAGGCAACAAGCGGGATTACCCTAGGGGTGCAAGTGTGAATTGTGTATTGATTGTCATGCATTTGTCTTGTATTAGGTTATCTAGCGGTTGATTTTGAATCTTCGCATACAAACCCTAATTACTATACAGTATATAGAAAGCGATAAATTGCGGGAATTTAAAGTCTAAGCTATTACAAATAAGTATCCGGGGATGGGGGTACAAATGTTTACAAATGGGGATGAGTCTTATCAGGATAGTAGTGTCCAAATAATATTTACAACCAAATCGAATCGCATTCTTAATGTAAAATATAGCAATGTATAAGAATAAAAGAGAATCAAAAGGATTGTAAAATGTATGTGATTATTTACAAATGATGCAAATATTAACCTAATGTGTTATTAAGTATTTTATTTATTTTTATGTTTTTGTTAATTATGTATAAACAAAGGTTTTAGTGAAAAGAAAAGAAAAATGTTTTAAGTTTAAAGAAAAAAACTATTGTTTATATATTTTAGTTAATGTTTTATATACAAGATTTAAATTAAACAAAAAAGTTTTAATAAAGAAAAAATTGCTAAACTTAATAAACCTAAGATTTATGCCTTTTTAATTGTTCTAAAAGGTATTAATAAAAATTTTACATGAAAAATTAGTATATTAATTAACAATAAAAAGACAGAATTAAGTTAAAAAAAAGAATTAAGTGATAATAATAAAAAGGTATTGGTTTTCAAAAATATAAAAAAGAGTTAAGAGAATTTAATGGGCTTAGGGGTATCTATGGCCCAAAGTGTAAAATAAAGATGGATCCACAAAGGGGGGTATGCACACGTTGAAGGAGGGGTAAGGTGCCAGTTTTATGATTGGGCATAGGCATTTGTTATGAGAGACGGGCCCAACGCTTTTTACAATTTGTTTTAGGGTTTGTTTTGGTTTGCTCAGAACAAGGATTTATGTTGTACGAACGGCACTCTCACCTTCTTCGTTGTCTTCTTCATCCTTCTTGAGCCAAGCTTTCTGAACGAACCTTCGCTCCACCTATGGCCACTGGGCGCCACCTCCAACTCCTCCTCCCTCCATGGTTAAGCAAAACGGTGGAAAGAAAAGGTATATGATTTCTGTCCTTTCATGTTTTAGGGTTTCAGTTCGTGCATGTTATTAGTTCTCGACACATTCTGATCTTCATGTTATTATTGTTGTGTGAGGTGTTAAAGAAAGGAGGACAATACCTTTTGTTGGAGGGAAGGAGGAGAGCTTGGACAGGAGGCTCCTTAGGCGGCCAAGGCAGGGAGTGATGATGCTGATGAGCTTGCTTCCTGGTATTTTTGTATCTTGCTTGCCTCTTTGAATGGTTTTATGATGATAGCTATAATCTGAAAACCCTGTAATAGTTGCTTCTTTTCCTCTTCTAAATGCTTGCCTCTGATTTTAATGATGTTGATTCTGAGTTGCCTGTTGTTGGATCCTGTGATGAGCTTAGCTCTGAGGATGCTTAGATTTCTGTATGTTTATTTGATGATGTTCTTTGATGTACTTTGTTGTTCTTTTACAATGATGATGATGTTTGAATCTGAGTTTGATGATGTGTTTCTCTGAAAACCCTGTAATAGTTGCTTCTTTTCCTCTTCTGAATGTTGTGTTACTCAATGATGAACTTTAGTTCTGAGAGTTTGGATTTTAGCCTATGATGATTTTTGATTCTGACTTGGTTTGGATATTTAGATGATGGTTGATGATATCTGGTCTTTAGGCTTGATGGGCTTTGAAAGGCTTATCAGTACAGGCAGGCTTCTAGGTAGTTAGCAGGCTTTGAAAATGAACCAGTTTTTAGGTTTGTTCTTTAGGCTTGCTTTTGTAAGTTTGCAAGTGTGCAACAGGCTTGAGGCAGGTTTCTGGTATGAGGTTGAAACATGTTTACTGTGTTTTGATGTCTGTGGTTTGAAACAGGTTTACTCTGTTTTGGCTTTTTGTTCTGAGGTATTATGCATGTTGTATGGCTTTGAGCAGGTTGGAGGTGTTATGCAGGCTTTGAAACTGAACAAGATTTTATTTGTTGTTCAGGCAGGCATGAGGCTTGTGTTTTAGCTTTTGCAATGTTACAGTTTTGTGATTTTAGGCAGGATGTATGGCTTCAGGCTGGTTTGGAGCAAGCTTGAGGCAGGCTGTATGTTTTTGCTTGGCTTTTGTAATGTTACAGTTTTGTGTTATTTTTTTCTATGTGTATTCTGCCTCTTTTTTTACAGTGTTTTGATTCTGTTTGTTTTATATCTCTTAAGCCTGCCTCAATAAACTGTAAGCCTGTTACCTTTTACTCTCTTTCTCTCTCTATCAGAAAAGCATATTTTAATGCTTTAGAATAGCTGTCTCTGAAAAAGTTTTGGCCATGGAAAATGATGAATAAATGTGTACTTTTCACAAGCTTGCTTGCATCTTTTGCTTTCCTCTGCATCTTTCTAGATTTTCTGCCTTGCTTTGATATCTTTTGACAACTTTGTGACAGTTCTTTTGGGCAGTTCTGCACTTGTGACTTAGTTTGCCTCTTTGACAATTTGGTTTGCTTCTTTGGACGTGGGCAACTTGTTTTTCAGTTTGAACTTTGTAACTTGTTTTGGCATATTCATTAGCTTGTCCCTTTTTTTGCCAATTTGAATTTATGCAACTTGGTTGACATTTTTGTTGACACTTTGCAATTTGAAATTATGCAGCTTTGTGTATTTTGCAAAATAATTCATATGCTTGTAAAACATTTAATTTCCCTCTTTGTGAACCAAGAAGAGACATCTTCTTGCGATTTGCAGAGAGGACGGACAAACTGATTCCGGCCAAAACTTTTAATGATGAGTTTTAATTATCTGTCTGCCTTTTTAATTCATATGTGTTGACTTCTTTCTTCTCTTTTTGCAGGTAAATATCAATTGGGGCAAGAGGAATAGAAGACGAAGACTTCAAACAATTTAGGATAGTTTTATTTTATTTTAATCATTTGTAATAAATATTATAATAAATATTATTATAAATACTGTAAATAAAATTACTGTATTTAAATAACACTTGTACCAATAATTAAAAATAAATAAAAGTCCTTTGTCAGTTAATCTTTTTTAATTCTTCTGCATTTGTTTATTTAATTATTTATATTTCTTGAATTATAATAACTGGAAATTATCCAATAATTTTAACTTAGAAATTATAAATAATCAATAAACGTCCGACGTTCCGAATAACCCAAAAGCATTGCACAGTTAAACAAACAAACGCCCATATGTCCTTTATCTCACTGATCAAACCAAACACTGCAAATTTTCAACCAGAAGCCTCAGCTTCTAACCCAGAGGTTCAGGTTTTTGAGAAACAAACTGAAATCTTGAGCAGGTGTCAAAGCAGTGTAACAACCAATTAAGACACCGTGGATTCAAATTCTTCTGAAAATGCGCGTGCAAACCCTAATTCTTGATTTATTGTCAAAGAAGCGTCTGCCTGATCAAACCCTGAGCCAAACTCAACCAAACCCTAACAATCTGCTTGAACTGATTCAAAAGTTAATGGAAACCCTAATTTTGTCTGACTGATGAGAAAAAACTGTTTGACCGATTCTTAAGCCAATCTGAAAAATCAGGAAAAGCCTGAAGCTGTGATTTCTTGTGAAAAAGAGGAGGGCAAATTTTGGGGTACAACAGGATGCATATGATGCTTCATGATGTTCATGATGTATGCACAAGTATATGTACAAACAAATCACACAAGTTCCTAGTTTCAGGCTTGCATGGGGTTTCATAGGTAAGTACCCTCTTGAAGTTAGTTGGCTCAACCTGTCCTATAAATAGTAACCGGGTTCTAAGGAGCTCAATATCACCAGATTATTTTCTGTATTCATTGTTTCAGTTTAGCCACTTAACTGGCGACCGAAATATTCCAAGAAAACAACCCTCAATGAGTGTAGTATCGAGTATCTACAAACTTTGGACTGCACCAAAGTCGGTCATCTCACTACCCCTAATAAGGCCAAGATGGTCAAGTAAAGGTTCTAAAAGTCCATTAGTGCTTCATGACATCACTCAGAGGCCCCGTATTCTCTTTGATTGACTCAAAGGCTACCGGTACCCACAAATATGTCGCACTAATATAGCTATTGCTTCGACCATGTCGGTATACCCCGCACAGTTTCCACAACATATTGCTATTTACCTATGAATGTTTCCCAAATCCGGGTAGAGGATTTCAAACCCAAACAATAGGACCAAGTGTAAAGCAATCAAAGCAAACAAGGTAAGCATGTAAAGGTGATCTAAACCCTAAGGTAACCCCACTTTTAGATATTTCCCCAGCAGAGTCGCCATTTCTATGATACGGTGGGAGAACTGACTTGAGGTTTTGCGTTTGTATTCGTAAATGTTTCGATTTAGCAAGAGTCGCCACCGACTTTTTATTTTATCCAAAGGAAAGGTCAAAAAGCACAGGAAAGACCTTTGAGATGTTTTCTTGGGTTCGGGGGGTAGATTATGAAAAGGGAAGGTGCAAGCACCCTTTTCATCCATGGTTATCCATGGGCTCTTAGTTACTTGTTTAGATCACTTGCTTTTGCTTTTCAATTGTTTAAAATGGTGCTTTGTGTATGATTTTGAAAGTATTTTGAAAAGAGGCCTTTGTCTAGGAAACCTTTGTAATGATTCTGGTTTGAATGTATACAAAGGTGTATGTCTTTTGAAAAGATGTTTCAATGTTTGAAAGTTTGTTTTTGGGAAATGTTTTGAAATTGTGTTGTGAGGTGTGTTTGAAAATAGCAAGAATGTTTTTGCAAGTTTTGATCAAGTAACTAAGAGTTGTCTACCCTATCTACTCAAGAGTCTTTCCTACACATTTTTAACCCTTTTGACAGTGTTGTTTTACCATTGCATTTGGTAAACAACCTTGTATTTGGATGTTAAACGGGACAGGCGCGAGTCATCGTATTGACCATGATAACAATTGTGCTAAGTATCTTTAGCAAATTTTTGAGGGACTAGATCATTTTGTATAGGCAACCAAGATAGCGTCATCGAGGGACTATGATCTTTTTGTTTTGTTTTTGTTTTTCCAAGATAATCAACATGCATACCATGGCCATTTTAAAGGTAACAAGTGGATGAAACCCTAGGGGTGCATGTGTGTATTGTGTTATCATTTTCATGCATTTTATGTCTTGTATTAGGTCTAACTATTTGTTTTGATTTTGGATATTGCATACAAACCCTAATCTCTATCATGACATATTTGAAAGCTATAAATGCGTAAAAGTAATCTAAGCTATTACAACATTGATATGGAGAGGGGGATACAATTTTGAATAGGGGATTATTTTGCAAGAAATTAAAACCCTAAGTTATTACAACCAAATTGAATTAATTGAGCAAATAAATAAATAGGCAAATATTTAAATGGACAATTAAATAAATATGCAATATATTATAAATATGTAAAAAATGTCTTTGTTTATTTTTATGTATGTAAAAATAAAATATTTAATGTATTAAAAAAAATAAGAAAATAAAAAGTTATTTTTGTTAAGGGTAAAAACCCTAATTTTTTTGGTTTAAGGATATGTATATATTATAATATTTGTTTATATATAATAAAATAAAAATATATACAAATGTCAAAAAATAAAAATATGTTAGAAAAAAATATTATTTGAGTATATAAATAATAAAAATAAAAGCATAATATTTTTTGTAGTATTTACAAGTTTATTTAGAAAAATAAAAGTATATTATTTAAGAAAACTATTTTTATGTTAGAAAAAATATACAAAATAAAATGTGAAAATTTATGAAAATGTTTTTGGTAATTTTTTATGTTTAGAAAAATAAAATAAAATCAGAAATGAAAAAAGAAATAGAAAAATATAAAAATATAAAATAATGGGCCAAGGGGTGTGAGAAGTAGGTCAGGGGGTGTCAAAAGCAAGGAATAGCCAGGCCCAGCCCAGCTACTTCATCTTCAACCTTCGTTCAAACAAAAACGCGCGTTCTGAGTTCAACTTCGTATCTCCTGTTTCAGTGCTTAAAAACAAAAATTTGTAACATGAAAGTTGTAGAGCATAATCACACGATTCCAACCATATAAAGAACTTAATCTAACTCTCAAAGACTAGAGAGAATTTCTCTGGCCCTAATTTCTAACCTAACTTTTTTAGAAAGTTCATCAATCAAATTCTCTTAGCACACTTAACTTAAATGAAATTTATGCATATGTACAGCTTAAGGGCAATGAGTACTACATTTTTATTCACAAACCTAAGCCTAATGTTTACTAAATAGAGAGATAGAAGTTTGAACAATACCTGCTTCAGTTGAACTCGAGTATGGTAATGTGGAGGTTTTCAATGAGGCCTGAGATGTTTGTGAGCTTGCCTGAACTTCCTCTGACCTTCCCCAATGCTTTATTTGCTTTGAGCTTGCTTGAATAAGCCTGTAGAAGTCAACCTGCACAAGCTGAAATCAGAAATGGTGAAGCTTACAAATGGAGTTACAGTCAATGGCCAATGGTTGGGATAGCTTAGGTGGGTTATATGGAATGTGTTGGAACTGGTTTGGGACAAAACGCACGAGTGGTTTGTGATTTGGAAATCAAAATGCAGAAGCTGCCCTGTTTTGCAAGAAGATGGTGTTTTTGTGTTTTGGAAGGCTTGAGGGTTGGATAGCTCGTGCTTCTGGCTCAAGGCAATATGCAAAAGTTGTTTAAAATGCTTACAAACTTTGTTCTTATCAGATTTCAAAGATATGGATCTTTTGCAAGTTTACTTGGTTTTGAAGTAAAAGTGTGAAGTGATACAAGACAGGCCTGTACAGGCTATCTTCAAGCATGCACAAGATTGTTGTACCTTTTCCTAAGTTTATGGAACTTGTTTGTTGCAAAGAGAGGGGTTCAAGGCTCAAGGGAAGAAAGTTGACATAAAGTTGTGCTTTATAAAAATGGCATAGTTAGCTTTTTGCCATTTTTAGATTAATTCAATGTGTAATCTTCCATTGATCAGAATAATGCCTTAGACCATTTAGTTTGCATTCAATTTCTGAGTGTGGAAGGGTTTAAAGACCTGTGAGCAAGTACAAGTTAGGTTGGATAGAGTTTGCAATTTGTGTCAACATGAAACATGTCATGGATCAAAGTGAGTTTTTGCCAAATTCAAACCTTCGATTCTCCCTAACCATAAATGATTTTGGAGAGTTCCTTGACATTTTGGAAAGCTTGTAACATTATCTACAATCCATCTTTGAAATGCATTTTGATATTCCAAGTGGAACTAGGTGAAAAATTGCCATGAAGATAGGTCAAAATCCTGCCTAAACTAGGACAAAATTTCACTAAGTTAAAAGTTTCATGGACCCTTGTTCCAAAAATCATAACTTGATATCCACGCTTATTTTGGGAAAACTTTGTGAATCAAAGTTGTAGATTTTGTGAAGGACTACAACTTTCATGTTGGAAGTTTTGTTTGAATCCAATTGCATCATGGTGAAAATGTTGGGCAAAGTTGGGAAAAAATAAGAAAATTTCATAACTTAGAAAAATTCTAAGTTATGAAATTTTTCAATCTTAAACCCTAATTTGCAAAATTAGGTTTCTTGATGAACAAGTTTCATGTTTTGACACATCTTGATGAAAAATGACCCTTGGCACTTGATTTTGACCAAAAAGTCAAAGTTTGACTTTTCAGTGTACAGTCAATTTTTGATCAGTTGACTGGAAAATTCATTTGTCAATCCAATGCATTTGAGATCTTTTGAACCTTGTGAATAGGTCAAGATTATGCCATTGAGTCCTTGAATCCATACTTGAACCCAATTTGCCATTGGCTAGGTGAAAAATCAGAAATTGCCCTTATACAGTCAAAACCCTAAAAATGACCATTTTACACTTTTGATGATCTGATCAAATTTCTTTAGGAGTTGTGGTCCAAACTTGATAAAATTGTTCATATGAGTCTATAATGTTGATGTGGATAAAAAATTATGAGGTTTGACTGTAAATTGGCCACAGTTGACTTTTTCCCCAATACAGCTGATTTATAGGTCAACTGTCCAATTGACTGGGCAAAAATTTGATTCCAGGCTTGAAACTTGGTATGAGCAATCTTGTAAGTCCAACATGAAGTATGAAAGTCACTTTGAGCATTGAAAGTCCAAAAATCCCTGTGCAAACTCAAACCCTAATTTAGGTCATCAGTGCAAGGAGATGTCTTGAGCAGAGCAAACCCTAATTTGGTCTTGAGTTCAAAGAGTCTTGTGAGGGGAAATCTTGATAAAATGAGAGGGAAAATTTTGGGGTACAACACTTTTCTTCCTCGAACTCCAGGAGATTGGAGCTCCTTCGATCATAAAAATGTAGCCTGCAGTACTCTTCTTTTCGTCTTGATCTCCACTGAAGTCTGAATCAGTGTATCCATGAACTTCGATATCTATGTCGTTCTTCCATTTCTTTGGTAACAACACACCATGATCAATAGTTCCCTTTATGTATCTCAATATCCTCTTCATTGTGATGAAATGACATTCTTGAGGCTTCTCCATAAATCTGCTCAATAATCCTACACTTTGGCATATATCTGGTCTAGTATTGCAAATATACCTCAAGGATCCAATGATTTGTTTGTAAAGGGTCGAACTTACAAACTCATCATTTGATTCCTTTTTCAGCTTTGCTCCAGTCTCTAATGGAGTAACAGCTACCTTACAGTTACTCAAATTGAACATCTTTAGTATATCTTGAGCACACTTCATTTGATGCAAGAAAACTCCTTCTTCGACGTCTTTGAATTCCATTCCCAAGAAATAGGAGAGATTCCCTAAATCAAACATTTCAAATTCCTGCATTAACTTCGACTTTACCTTCATTATCTCAGCTTTGTCTGCTCCTGTATTGAGTAAGTCATCAACATAGAGGCATAAAATGATTTGATTGACACTTTCAACATCATTTGCATACACTCCATGTTCAGAGACACACTTTGTGAACCCTGCTTCGATTAGGAAGCTATCTATCCTTTCATTCCAAGCTCTAGGAGCTTGTTTCAAGCCATAGAGAGCCTTCCTTAATCTGTAAACTTTTGACTCCTTCCCTTTGACGTCGAAACCTGGTGGTTGAGTAACGTAGACTTCTTCTTCCAATGGACCATTTAAAAATGCTGACTTTACATCAAGATGGTGCATTTTCCATCCTCTACATGTAGCTATCGAAACAACAATCCTGATTGCTTTGATCCTTGCAACAGGCGTATATACTTCATCAAAGTCAATACCAGGTTTTTATAGAAACCTCTAGCCACCAGTCTTGCCTTATACTTTGAAATCTCACCATTTAGCCTTTGTTTAACCTTGTAGATCCATTTCACATCAATTTGTTTCTCGTTGGTTCTTTTGACAAGCTCCCAAGTTTTTTTCTTCTCAATGGCTCTAAGTTCTTCTTTCATGGCTTCACACCAATTCGAATTGCTCAAGGCTTCACTCAAATCAATTGGCTCTGCTTTAGCAATCATCATGGCTTCTTCGATTAAGTCACCACCTTCATCGATTGCTTGATCTAGAAACCTCTCATATCCAATCAGCCTAGTCGACTCGGTTCTTGTTCTTGTGGATCTTCTTTCATTCTGCACAGGTGGTTCTTCATTTCGACTTGTTGAAGCTTCATTCTGTTCATCTTCTTCAAACACAATTGTGACTGTGTCTGATTCATGTCGAACTGAACTTCGACTCTAATCCCATCCTTTGCTTTCGTCTATAATAACATCTCTACTTATCACTAGTTTATCTTTGATTGGTGAATACAACTTGTATGCACCAGTCTAATGATAACCTATGAGCACCATGACTTCACTTCGATCATCTATCTTCTTTCTCAATTGTTCACGTACATGCCTGAAACACATTGATCCAAAAATTCTAAGATGACTTACATTTGGATTTGACCCTGTCCAAGCCTCATGCGGTGTCTTTTCAGACATCTTCTTTGTTGGGTATCTATTTGGAATGTATACTGCTGTCGAAGTTGCTTCAACCCAAACTCTCTTAGGCATATTCTTAGCTTTCACCATACATCTCGTCATGTTCAGTACACTTCTATTCTTTCTCTCATCTATGCAATTATTTTGAGGCGTATAGGGTGCAATAACCTCATGCTCTATACCTTCCTCATTGCAAAATCTAGCAAATTCAGCAGAAGTATATTCACCACCACCAACAGTTCTTAACTTCTTCAATTTGCAGCCACTTTGTTTCTCAGCATGCAACTTGAACTTCTTGAACTGTGTGAATACCTCACTCTTCCTTTCAATAAGGTAAATCCACATATGTATGGTGAATTCATCAATGAAAGTAAGGAAATACCTGTTACCTCCATTAGACTTTACTTCAAAGGGTCCACACACATCTGAATGAACCAGCTCCAGTTTTTTCCTTAATCTTATAGGCAAGTCACGTTTGAATGCCTTTCTTGCCTGTTTAGCTTTGCAGCATTCCTCACATATCTGCTTTGGTTCCTTCACATACGACAACCCAAGCATCATTCTTTTCTTATTGAGCATACATAAACTTTTGAAGTTTAGATGTCCATACCTGTGATGCCATAGCCAGTTCTTGTCTTCTTCTATAGTTGAAGCAAGACATTTATGCTCTGATGTGTTGAGTTCAACCTTGAACGTTTTATTCTCTTCCAATGGTGCTTTCATGATTAGCCTCCCATCAGCCCTATATACCTTCATCTTATTATTCTCCAACTTCATATTGAAGCTTTTTGCAAGTAATTGACCTACACTTATCAAGTTACTTTTCATCGAAGGTACATATAGAACTTCATCAATAGTAGCCTTTCGACCATCCTTTCTGATCATCGAAATATCTCCTTTACCACCTGACTTGATATGCCTGCCATCTGCAAACTTTATCACCTTTTCGACTGACTCATCTAACTTGGTAAACCAGTTTTTATTTCCAGTCATGTGGTTGCTACATCCTGAATCCAGATACCACATGTTGTTTTTCTTAGTAGTCGACTGAGCGTTCACCAGCAACAACACATCATCAGAATCACTATCTCCAGCTCGTGCATATTGAGCTTCATCACTATCTTTTGACCTCGCAACTTTCTTTCTTCGACAGTCTCTAGCATTGTGGCCAAAACCTTGACAATTGTAACATTGCACCTCTTTCGTGTCAACTTTCTTCCCAGAATACTTGTTGCCCAAAACTTTCAAATCAGTATTCTTGCTTGACTTCTCATCACTAGCAAGATTCTTCCGCTGCTTCGACTTCTCTTTTCCAGCTTTCTTGCTGAATCTTGATTGCAATGCTTGTTCAGCTGTCTTCTCTCTTTCTGAGTTTCTTTGTTGCAGCCTCATTTCGTGAGCCTCCAATGAAGCTTGAAGTTCTTCCAACTTCATCTTAGATAGATTCTTGGCCTCTTCAATTGTTACAACAAAGTAATCAAAATCTGCAATTAAGGATCTCAATACCTTTTCTATCTTTTGTAGATCCGTAAGCGCTTCAACACATGCCTTCATCTGGTTTGTTAGCGCCACAACTCTTGAGAAATATGCAGAAATAGATTCATCCTCTTTCATCTGAAGCATCTCATACTGCTTCCTCAATGTCTGCAATTTCACCTTCTTCAATTTATCATCTCCACCATACAAAGATTTCAGCTTTCCCCAAGCTCCTTTTGTTGTTTCTTCTTCAATTATCTTCTCAAATACATCACAATCCACACACTGGTTAATCAAGAACAGCGCCTTGCCATCTTTCTTCCTCTGATCTTTGTGCGCAGCTTTCTGGGCTTCCGTAGCATCTACATCCAGTTGTGATATTCCATCATTCAAGATTTCTACAACATCTTGAAATCTGAAAATAACCTTCATTTGTGCCACCCATCGTTGATAGTTTTCACCTTTGAAAATCAGTAAATTCATTGGAAACTGTGTTGATGTTGTTGATCCGTTTGCCATTAGATTCTCTCAGAATCGCAAACAAGCTCTTTCTTCCTATGGCAACGCTGGAAGCATCTGTTTCGATAATGAAGGGTTTTGTAAACTTTGGAAGGGTTAGGACCGGTACACTGGTCTTTTTTTCCCAGTTCTGTAAAGGTTGTAGCAGCCTGTGTACTCCATGTAAAACTAGTAGAATGTAACAAATCTGTGAGGGGAGCGGCGAGAGTGGCATAATCTTTAACAAAACAACGGTAAAATGCGGTAAGGCCTAGGAATTTGTGGAGTGTCGTGAGAGATATGGGAGGAGGTCAATCCATAATGACTTTTATTTTTTCTGAATCCGGGGCAACCCCCTCCGCGGAGATAACATGCCCCAAATAATCAATCTGAGATTCCACAAAGACACACTTGACAAATTCACAAAAAAATCATAAGCCTTTAATAAATAAATAAAACACGTAAATGGGTTAGATGATCGCTAAAAGAAGAACTATAAATTAATATGTCATCAAAGAAAACCAACAAAGAACTTCTTAAGTAAGGCCTTAACAAATCATTCATCGCAGACTAAAAAGTAGACGGTCTATTTTTTAAACCAAAAAGCATAACGAGGAATTCGTAGTGTCCGTCAAAAGTCCGAAAAACTATTTTATACGTGTCCTCTGATGCAACGGTAATCTGATGGTACCCAAAGCATAAGTCTATCTTGGTAAAAATAGTGGCTTAACCCAACTCATCTAGTAACTAATCGATAGTTGGAATAGGGAACCTGTCTTTAATAGTGACTGCATTAAGGGCCGGTAGTCCATGCAAAATCGCCATGTTCCATCTTTTTTTAACAAGTAACACATGGGAAGAAATTGTTAGAACATAGTTTGATTCTACAACCCTCAGTTAGAGTTTTGATGATAACAAAATACAAGATTAAATAAATTGTAAGTTTTATATAAGACATATATGCTACTTAAAATTATGTTGTGTATTTACAGAAACTCTGATGGAATCAGCATCAGAATATCAGTATCAACATCAGCATCAGAAGATATGTCAGCATCAAAAGATGAAATAACATGTGCTATACGCTGAAGCCTGATGAACAGAATATGCGCATAAAATACTCTGACTCTGATCAAGATCCTAACCAAGTCATCAGCACTCAGAAGCGTCATCATAAAGGAAAGAACATTTTGATTACAATAAGCAGAGAAGACTCTGAAGTATCAACGTTACTAACCATTCAAGACAGATTTATTACCAACGGCTTTGTTCCAAGACAAAGATCTTCTCAAAAAGGAAAGAACATTATTAGCATTGAAATGGATTTATGGACAACCAACGTATCTCTTTCGTGGCTATTTAAACAAGACTGTGTGAGAAAAGAAAAGGCTAATACTCTTTACGCACGCACGCATACGAAAACTCTCTCACTCAAATTGCTAAAGCTTTCAACCATGCCTACTCAATAGCATTAGCAGTCTAGTTCATTCTAAGCTTCATATTGTGTATTATCACAGTTGTGATATATAGTTTTGTTAGAAAACATCAAACACACTTTTGTTCAATTATCTGTAAGAGAATTTCCTTGAGATAAACCGGTCTATGGTTAGGCTCAAGAAGACTTTAACAGTTGTTAAAGAAGTTGTGTATTCAGTTGAATATAGTAGATTAAGACCTCGTTGGAGAGAGGCGAAATCACCTTGACGGGTGGACTGGAGTAGTTTGAGATCAAACGAACCAGGATAAAAATACAGTGTTATCTAAATTTGATTTTTAAGTTTTACAATTCAACCCCCCTTCTTGTGTTTTTCACATCTTCAATTGGCATCAGAGCGCCTGGTTCTGAGCTTATAACACTTAACCGTGTCAGTACAAGAT
This sequence comes from Vicia faba, assembly GCA_948472305.1. Lineage (NCBI taxonomy): Eukaryota > Viridiplantae > Streptophyta > Magnoliopsida > Fabales > Fabaceae > Vicia > Vicia faba. The sequence continues at coordinate 1,162,823,364 of OX451736.1, forward strand.
CCAGCGTTAGAAAAACACAATGGCAGGACCACGTCAAAACATCAGCAATGACAACAATGAAGAAAGAAACAGATTTAGTGGCAAACCTCCAGTCTTTGATGGAGAGAACTTTGATTACTAAAAAGACAGAATTGAAAGCTTCTTTCTGGCCCATGATGCTGATCTATGGGATATGGTGACTGATGGATACACGCACCCAGTGAATGGAAGTGGTCAGAAGATTGACAGGAAAGCAATGTCTGATCAACAAAAGCGTGATTTCAGAAATCATCACAAGGCCAGGACAATTCTTCTCAGCGCCATCTCTTACTCTGAATATGAAACGATATCAAACAAAGACACTGCAAAGAATATTTTTGACTCTCTGAGAATGACGCATGAAGGTAACATTCAAGTCAAAGAAACCAAAGCTCTTGCGCTCATTCAGAAGTACGAGGCATTCAAGATGGAAGAAAGTGAATCAATAGAAACGATGTTCTCAAGATTTCAAATTCTGGTTGTTGGTCTCAAAGTTCTAGACAAAGGGCATTCTACTGCTGATCATGTTAAGAAGATCATCAGAAGCTTGCCAAAACAGTGGAGGCCAATGGTCACAGCGCTGAAGCTAGCTAAGGATCTCAACAAAATCTCTCTGGAGGAACTTGTCAGCTCCCTCAGAAGTCACGAGATAGAGCTAGAAGCAGATGAACCTCAAAAGCAAGGTAAGCCATTAGCTTTAAAATCTAACAGAAAATCTGACTCCAAAGTTTTGCAGGCTGTAGAAGAAACCTCTGATGGGTCCTCATCAGAAGAAGATGAACTACCTCTCCTCTCCAGAAGGGTGAACCAATTATTGAAGCAGAGGCAAAGGAAGTTCAGGAATCCCAGAATATCAGAAAATCATAATGAATCCTCCTCCAGATACAGAAGGTCAGAATCCTCCTCTGGACACAAGATCTGAAGGCTCTTCAGGAAGCAGAAAGCCAAACAACAAAGACATCATCTGCTATGAATGTAAAGAGCAAGGACACTACAAAAGTGATTGCCCAGAGCTTCAGAAGGAAAAGCCCAAAAAGAAGTTTGGAAAGGAAAAGAAGAAAAGTCTCATGGCTACATGGGATGATTCTGACACATCCGAAGCTGACTCAGAATCAGATGATGAGAGAGCAAACATAGCTCTTATGGCAAATATAACAAAAGATAATGAAGCTTCTGAGTCAGACTCTGAATCAGATACAGAAGAGGTATTTCCTGACTTTGCTATAAACTTTACTAAGGCTGAACTAGCTGAAAGCCTTAATGAAATTCTGGAAAGATATCAGCAGATCAAAGTCAAATTCAGAAACCTGAAAAGGAATCTTGCTTTTGACTCTGATAAAACTGAGAGTCTCAAATTGTAGAATTCTGAGTTGAAAGATAAAGTTTCAAAATTAGAAAATCTATTGCAAAACTCTCAGAAGGAAACAATTCCTGAAACTCCCAGCAGTGCTGATGAGATCATCAAGGAGTATGATCACAACTTTCAGAAGTTTCTAGCTAAAAACATAGATAGAAGCAAAATGGCTTCAATGATCTATGGAGTTAGCATAAATGGCAAAAAAGGAATAGGATACCAAGGTAAGGTACCTACACCAAAGAATGCCATGGATTTAGTTATAAAACGAACTCCACTTAATTCACACTTTGTATATGGGCACACACACGACATCAAATATACTAGTAGTAATTATTCTGTCAAACCAAAATTCAACCAGAGTTTTGGTAAAACTAACAAATCAGGACCCAAGAAAATATGGGTACCTAAGGATAAAATAATACATGTGGCAGATATCTTTAGCAGCAAAGCAGAAACACCAGTCATGGTACCTGGACTCTGGCTGCTCACGACACATGACGGGAAGAAGGCATATGTTCTAAAGCCTGGAACTTAAGCCTGGAGGCCACGTAGGATTTGGAAGCAATCAGAGGGGAAAGATCATTGGCTATGGAACAGTAGGTAATGAAAATCTTCCCTCTATAAGTAATGTTTTATTAGTAGATGGATTAATGCATAATCTGTTATCCATAAGTCAATTAAGTGATAACGGTTATGATATAATCTTTAATCAAAATTCATGCAAAGCTGTTAGTCAGAAAGATGGGACTATCCTATTTAATGGAAAGAGGAGAAACAACATTTATAAAATAAAACTTTCTGAACTGAAAAGTCAGAATGTAAAGTGTCTTCTGTCTGTTAACAACGAGCAATGGATCTGGCACAGAAGATTGGGACATGTTAGTATGAGAAGAATATCTCAGATTAACAAACTCAATCTGGTCAGAGGACTTCCTAATCTGAAGTTCAATTCAGATGCTTTGTGTGAAGCATGTCAGAAAGGCAAGTTTGCAAAACCAGCTTTCAAATCTAAAAACGTTGTTTCCACCTCTAAGCCATTAGAACTTCTGCACATTGACTTATTTGGACCAGTTAAAACTGCTTCAGTCAGTGGCAAGAAGTATGGGTTAGTAATCGTAGATGACTATAGCAGATGGACATGGGTAAAGTTCTTAAGACACAAGGACGAGTCACACTATGTGTTTGTCACCTTCTGCAACCAAGTTCAGAATGAAAAGGATCTTAGAATCGTCAAAGTCAGAAGTGATCATGGTGGAGAGTTTGAAAACAAATATTTTGAATCATTTTTTAATGACAAAGGCATTCTGCATGATTTCTCTTGTCCTAGAACTCCCCAGCAAAATGGAGTTGTAGAACGAAAGAACAGAACATTGCAAGAAATGGCCAGAACCATGATCAACGAGACTAACGTTGCTAAGATCTTCTGGGCAGAGGAAATAAACACAGCATGCTACATTCAGAATAGAATCTCCATAAGACCTATTCTAGAAAAGACTCCATATGAATTGTGGAAGAACAGAAAGCCCAACATTTCATATTTTCATCCATTTGGATGTACTTGCTTTATTTTGAATACTAAAAATTATTTGAACACGTTTGACTCTAAAGCCCAAAAGTGTATCATGTTAGGATACTCTGAACACTCAAGAGGGTACAGAGTATACAATACAGAAACACAGATTGTTGAAGAATCAATCAGTGTTCGTTTTGATGATAAGCTTGACTCTCCAAAGTCAAAGTAGAATGAAGTATTTGCAGGTATGGAAATTGAATTCACAGGTACTGAAGATAAGTCATCAGAAGCTCTCAACAAAGACACTCCCTCAACATCAGAAAGAGGCACTGCAAGCAATCTAGCACCTTCTGTTGATCAACTTCAGAAAAGACTATCCAGAAGCAGCTTGGATCACCCAGAAGAAACAATCTTAGGAAGAAAGGAAAATCCAATCAGAACAAGATCTAGCTTCAGAAACTCTGAAGAATCCCTCATGGGACTTGTTTCTCTAATTGAACCATCAACAATTGATGAAGCACTTCTGGATAATGACTGGATTCTAGCAATGCAAGAGGAGCTGAATCAATTCACAAGAAATGACGTATGGGATCTAGTTCCCAAACCAAAAGGATTCAACGTCATTGGAACAAAATGGGTGTTCAGAAACAAACTGAATGAACAAGGTGAAGTCATCAGAAACAAAGCACGATTGGTAGCACAAGGTTATAGTCAGCAAGAGGGGATAGACTATACATAAACCTTTGCTCCAGTCGCCAGGTTAGAATCTATCAGACTCTTAATTTCTTTTGTTGTTAATAAAGGCATCACTCTGTATCAGATGGATGTTAAGAGTGCATTCTTAAATGGCTATATAGAAGAAGAGGTATATGTGCACCAAAACCCTGGTTTTGAAAGTTCAAAAAATACAGAATATGTTTTCAAACTAAAGAAGTCACTGTATGGTCTGAAACAAGCTCCTGGAGCTTGGTATGAAAGACTGAGTAACTTCCTGTTAGAAAAGGAATTCACCAGAGGGAAAGTGGACACAACCTTATTCTGTAAGACAATTAAGAATGACATTTTAGTATGTCAGATTTATGTTGATGATATCATTTTTGGATCTACTAAACCTTCTCTGGGAAGAAAGTTTGCTAAGTGTATGCAGGCAGAATTTGAGATGAGCCTAATGGGGGAACTGAAATTCTTTCTGGGCATTCAGATCAATCAAACCCCAGAAGGAACTTACATTCATCAGAGCAAATATGTCAGAGAACTTCTGAAGAAATTTGATCTCTCAGAATGTAAGCCATCAAAGATTCCAATGCATCCCACGTGCATTCTGGAAAGAGAAGAGGTAAGCAAAAAGGTAGAACAGAAGGTCTACAGAGGTATGATTGGTTCTCTTCTTTATCTGACAGCCTCAAGGCCTGATATTTTATTCAGTGTATGAATTTGTGCTAGATTCCAATCAGATCCTAGAGAATCTCACTTAACAGCAGTTAAGCGAATTTTCAAGTATCTGAAAGGTACTACTAATCTGGGTTTGTTTTATAGAAAATCAAGTGATTACAGCTTAGTAGGATACTGTGATGCTGATTTTGCTGGAGACAGAGTAGAACGTAAAAGCACTTCTGGAAGCTGCCAGTTTCTGGGAGAAAATCTGATCTCATGGTCCAGCAAAAGACAATCCACAATTGCTCTATCAACAGCAGAAGTTGAATACATAGCAGCAGCTGGATGCAGCACACAAATGCTCTGGATGAAAAGTCAACTTGAGGACTTCCAGATGTTTGAGAGTAACATTCCTATCTTCTGTGACAATACTTCTTCTATTTGCTTAAGTAAAAATCCAATTTTGCATTCTAGGGCTAAGCATATAGAAATAAAACATCATTTTATTAGGGACTATATTCAGAAAGGGATTTTAAATTTTAAATTTATTAACACAGACCATCAATGAGCTGATATTTTTACAAAACCACTTTCTGAAGATAGGTTCAACTTCATTCTGAAACATCTCAGCATGAAGCTCTGCCCAGAATAAAATTGTTTTAATTTTATATATTAACCTTCAGAATTTTGTTTATTTTCTGTGAACTACTGATCAATCTTCCTTCAGAACTTTAGAAGTGCAGATTGTATCAGAATCTATCCCCTAAAATCAGCTATCATTAATTGCTAATAATCATTATTAATTTCTCTCTCTTGAACGTTTATGTTTTCAAAAACTTTTTAGAAATCTATTTAAACACTTCACACCATTCACACACTTTTACCGTCACTTTCGTTTTCTCTCAATATTTCTGTTTTCAGTGTTCTTCTTTCTCAAGAAAACCTTTCAATCTTTTTCACAAAAAAAACCTCGTGTGAACATGGCTTCTTCCAGCATTCCTTCTTCAGGTTCCCAGAAAAATGCTTCATCTGAACAATACGAAGTACCATTCAAAACGCTTCTAACACCAGTCAAGAATCTTGAAGTTCTGTCAGAATTAATAGTGGATTTCAACAGTCTCAAGGAAAATGGTTTTGATTTATCTGAAGAGGTTAAAGCTCAAGGTTGGGAAAGGTATTTTGACAGGCTGGTGGGTCCAACATTTCCTATTCTGGTAAAGGAATTTTGGATTCACGCTTCTTCTTCAAATCATCAAGTTACATCTATATCATGGGGAAGAAGATTGTTATCACTGAAGACCTGATTGCAAGACTCATAGGGTACAATGGTGGTGGTATTCGTTGCATTGATATGGCAGAAAGGTGTGCAGATGTTACCCTAATTGCAAGGGAAATTTTCACGCTGGGACTTCCCTCTAGCAAGATAAGGGATTTGAAGGACAAGCACAAAATTTGGGCCAAGATCATTCTGGGCTGTTTCAACCATAGGAAGCCTACCAGCTCTCCTGATTACATAAACATTGATCAGCAGTTTCTGCTCTATTTCATCTCTCAGAAGGTCAAGATAAATCTAGCTCATCTTCTGTTCAACCATCTCAGAACAAGTGTCAAGGAAACAAGGGAAGAGGAACGTACAAAGAGGGATTGGATACCCTTGGGAAGACTGATATCAGATATTCTTATAGAGAATAGGCTGATTAATCATCTGCAAGAGGCACAAGAAATCAGCACTCTGGAACCTTCTGTTGGCAAGCAGCTGAATGCCAAAAATCAGAAGAAAATGAAGTTGATAGAGAACATTAAGAAGGAGCCCAGCGTCACTCTTTTTGCTGAAATCTCCAGCAGAAGAGTCCCTATGGACGACTTCCCTCTGTTCTCAGAGATTGACTCCAAGCCAGAAATCATTCTGAGATATCTGGATGCGTGCAAAGCTGATGGTACAACACCAAATCTGAATATTCAAGATCTTCAGCAGAAGGCTCCAGAGGTTGTTCTAAAGAAGACGAAGAAAAGAAAAGCTGCTACAGAAGGATCATCTCAACAGACTCCAAAGAAGAGAGGTAATCCTACTTCTGTTACTATTTTAGATTCAACTGTTGTTTCAACATCTATCCCTATTCCAACTCTATCTGAAAACCCAACACCTCAAACTTTCGATGATTTTGACTTAGACTTTGACCCTTCTGAATCATTAACCCTCAGAAGATCTCGCTCCCAACCACAAAATCCAAATACTGAAGCCATACCAGAACAAGAACTTGAAAAAGTTCTTTCTGATATAGACCAACACACTTCCGTTCCCGAACCAGAAAATCCAAATCCAAACACAGAAATTCCCCTCTCACCAATACCAAAAACTCCACTCTCTTCAATACCAGAAATCCATCAACCAGATATTAATCCACCCTCTCCTCAACATGAACAATCTCCACAACCTGAGACTCAAACCTCTGAGGATCAACCCTCTGAATCCCCTGAACCACAACCTTTGGCCATTCAATTACCCTGTGGCACCACTGTGAATATTCCTCAACTTCCCTCCTCACCAGAAATAAATCCACCAAATTCCCCATCTAGTCCAATCGTAATTCCTGACTCTCCCACTCCCTCACCTAAGAAAAATTCAGATGACCACAGCAAGACTGTCATTGATCTAACAGTCTTTGAACGCCTTGCTGCAATAAACAGCAAAACTGCTATCCCTAAACCAAAACATCCATATGTTGGTTCCAACATATTGAACTTTGAAACAGATATACAGAAGTGGATCACTTCTTTGAAACAAGCAAGTCTGGAACTGGTTGATCCTGCTGTATTGGACCTCCTCTGGACAAAATTCAGAAGATGGGTATGCGCTGAAACCTTTAAGTTGCAAGACCAGAGCTATGGACATGCTCAACAGAACTTCAGCAATCTGCTGAAAGAAATGGAAGGTCCAGTTCTGAGCAAGTTGCTTAAGGAAGAAGTTCTCCATCTGGACATTGCTCCTTGGTCTGAACAGCGTCCAGCATCCAGAGCTCAACCTGCAGAAGAACAGATGATTCCGACTGAAGACTTGGGTCAAGAAGAAGATACTACAGAAAGCTCTGAGAAGCACCCTGTTTCTGAAGATCCTCAAGCTTCCTCTCTTGACAGGCAGGCTCTGGAGGACTTGCAAAGATCTGATATGCTGATGAATGAAAGAATGGATAAGCAGGACATCAAAATTGATGCTATAGCAAACATGGTATCTCAGCAACAGGAAACCAGCAATCAAATCAAGAGCATGTTGGAAGATCTGTTCACACGTCTTCCACCTTCCTCTTAGAATTTTTCTGTGTTTTCTTTACATGTTTGTCTGTAATATTTTACGTGTTCTGAACTTTTCATTGCTTTTGTTTTTAATATAAACGCTTTTTTAGCTCTGATCATTTTAAATCTGATTATTTGTGCTTTTTGATAACTGAGAAAAAGGGGGAGAAAGAATGATATTTTTCAATAACGGATTACTGAGACATAAGTCTCAAACATTCTAACATTCTGATCTATTTGAATTTTTTCTGAAAAGCTTACAGGTACAAGAATCTGATGAATCTGATGAACTCTGATAAAGTAAAGTTCTGATGCTCAAGGTCTTATGGAATTAAAGGGAAGTAACCAACTCAGAGGGAGTTTTTCCCTTCGTTGCTCTGATACCTTTTATTCCTTATCTTCTTATCTCTGATACCTTTTATTCCTTGTCTTCTTATCTCTGATAACTTTTATTCGTTAATTGTTTATCTCTGATACCTTTTATTCTTTAATTTTAATTGAAAAAAAATCTGGTTTTTGTCATCATCAAAAAGGGGGAGATTGTTAGAACATAGTTTGATTCTACAACCCTCAGTTAGAGTTTTGATGATAACAAAATACAAGATTAAATAAATTGTAAGATTTATATAAGACATATATGCTACTTAAAATTATGTTGTGTATTTACAGAAACTCTGAAGGAATCAGCATCAGAATATCAGTATCAACATCAGCATCAGAAGATATGTCAGCATCAGAAGATGAAATAACATGTGCTATACGCTGAAGCCTGATGAACAGAATCTGCGCATAAAATACTCTGACTCTGATCAAGATCCTAACCAAGTCATCAGCACTCAGAAGCGTCAGCATAAAGGAAAGAACATTCTGATTACAATAAGCAGAGAAGACTCTGAAGTATCAACGTTACTAAGCATTCAAGACAGATTTATTACCAACGGCTTTGTTCCAAGACAAAGATCTTCTCAAAAAGGAAAGAACGTTATTATCATTGGAAATGGATTTATGGACAACCAACGTATCTCTTTCGTGGCTATTTAAACAAGACTGTGTGAGAAAAGAAAAGGCTAATACTCTTTACGCACGCACGCATACGAAAACTCTCTCACTCAAATTTCTAAAGCTTTCAACCACGCCTACTCAATAGCATTAGCAGTCTAGTTCATTCTAAGCTTCATATTATGTATTATCACAGTTGTGATATATAGTTTTGTTAGAAAACATCAAACACACTTTTGTTCAATTATCTGTAAGAGAATTTCCTTGAGATAAATCGGTCTGTGGTTAGACTCAAGAAGGCTTTAACAGTTGTTAAAGCAGTTGTGTATTCAGTTGAATATAGTGGATTAATACCTCGCTGGAGAGAGGCGAAATCACCTTGACGGGTGGACTGGAGTAGTTTGAGATCAAACGAACCAGGATAAAAATACAGTGTTGTCTAAATTTGATTTTAAATTTTACAATTCAACCCCCGTTCTTGTGTTTTTCACATCTTCAGAAAATAGGCTATGACTGGGGGTAATAGTGCCCTCCTTCAGCATCTTCTGAATCAGTGTTGTCATAGCCTCTTTTTTTGAATGGGGGTATCTATAAGGTTTTACATTAATGGGTGGTGTGTTAGGTAAAAGTCGAATGTGGTGATTATGAAGTCTATGATGGGGAAGGCCATGGGGAGTTTGAAATATGGATTGGTACTGTGTTAATAGATGAGAAAGCTGAGGTGGAAGGGGGGATTCTATAGGGGTTGTTGGTAAGTTAGTGATTATGGTGGAAACATGTAAAGGTTCCATGATCAGAAGATGGAAAGAAGCCACAACGTCAATATGAATAAGGTGACACACTTGATGAAAAGTGGAATAAACAAACTGCGATTTAGGGTCACCTTTCAAAGTTATGGGTTTGTTTTGATGTTGGAAAGTAAGGGAAGGAATGGAAAAATTAGCTTGAATGGGGCCCAACATTCTTAACCAAGCCATTCCTAGAACGATGTCTGCGCCTTCAATTGGGAGTGAGTAGAATGGTAGGGTAAACGGCTTATTCTATAGTAGTATTTGAACATTATTACAAACAGCTTCACAATGTAAATGAGAACCATTTCCAACCATTACAGAGAATTGACTAATTGGAGTAGTCGCGAGATGGAGATGTTGAGCAATTCGCGGCTGCATGATATTGTGAGTATTGCCCGTGACCACTAGAACCATAACTGTTAGACCTCCAATGGACCCTTTAAATTTTAGGGTTTGAGGTGAAAATTGACCCGTTAAATCTTGAGGGGAGAGTGGGAAATATGTGTCAGCAATGTCTGGATCACTAGGATTATCAATAGCACTTTGTGTCTCGAGCGGATCTTCTACTAAATTATCATCCGCCAATAAAATGAGAAATCTGCTAAAAGTGCATTTGTGACCAATGACGAACTTTTCGTCATATATAAAACATAAGCCTTGAGCTCTTCTTTCTTGCAATTGTGATTGTGTGAGACGGTGAATGGGAAATTTAGAGGTCGTGGTGGCCGTAATATGTGGGGTTGTGGGTTGGGGAAATGGAGGGTTTGTTTTGGAGGTGTTGGTAAGGGAAAGTGAGTTAGAAGGTTTATGGTATAGTGAGGGAAACTTTTTGGATGATTTGGACTTTGAGTCCTTAATCTTGGACTCGATTAGTTTGGCAAGGCCTATGGCCTGGGAAATAGAGGTAGGGCGGTGGATAGAAATTTCACTTTGAATTTCTTATTGGAGGCTAGAAATAAAACAATTTAAAATTGCTTCTTATGGTAATCCAATAACCATGTTTCCTAAATGTTCAAATCTAGTTTGATAGTCTACCACTGATCCGGTCTGTTTAAGCTTAAAAAGTTCAGCTTGGTGGTTTTCAAATGTAGATGGTCTGAAACGTAGTTCTAAGGCTTTTGTGAATGTAAACCAATCTGTCAAAAACTGGTTTTGTGACATCCATTTAAACCAGCATAAAGCGTCCCCCTTCATATAAAAGGAAATCAACGATAAACGATTTTATGGGGGTAAGTTGTAAAAACCAAAAAAACTGTTATGCCTGAAAAAGCCATTCTAAAGGGTTTGAACCATCAAAAAATGCTAGTTCTAGTTTTGGGGTCCGAAAGGGTGGTAATAGAGGTATATGGTTAAGGGTTTGTTATGGCATCTGTTGGTGAAGGAAAGGAGGGTTATCCTAGTGTTCGCTGTGATTTCTGGCGAAACAACCGCTAATCTTCCAAACACATTTGATATGTATGGTTACTCGCAGGATCGACTAGATTGATCCTAGGACATTGTCTTAACATTAATTGTAACACTTACTTGACGGTTTATGTTAAGCACGACGTAATACTTGTGCATGTGTTTGTGTAAAGGCTTGAAATACAAAAGACTTTTGAAATTAAATTCAAATGTAAAGGTTTAGACGAAGCGTCTTAATAATAAAAAAAAGGTTTGAATGTAAATACTTGACAATGAAAAGACTTAAGAATGGAATTAAATGACTTGATTGTAAAGGAAAAATCCTTTTAAAAGAAATTTGATTTATAAAGCTTTGCAGGAAAATGAAACAATTCGACAGAACATAAAGAAATTAAGAACAAATGTAAAAGAATGGTTCAAAAGAAAATTATATTGATAAGTGCATTTCAAAGATAAAATTGTGAGGTCATACGTACATTCTCAACGAACTCTTTCTCTGTAACTTGGTACTTGAGTATTTTGTGAGTAACTTTGTACGAATTATGACCCTCCTTTTCCCTAACACTAAGGAGCTATTTATAATGTTCTAACCATAACGGTACTATTCTAAGGAAAAGCCACGTCGCTTCTTGCATGTCTTTCGACACTCTAAGGTTTCCACGCGTCCTTCTTATCCAAAGAAACTATTTTCGAATTTCAAACATTCCCGCTCAAGCCTTCAGCAATGACTTTCTTACCTGGCCGTCGAAACGCGCGTCTTTGACAAAACAAAAATACTTGTCTTTTCAAACTGTCTTTGACTCAGATCTAGTAATAATATATTTCGACTATAGCTTTTTCAAGCCATCTTGTGGAAATTTTAAAGGAATGATTCCTTTATTAACCTGGTCGAAATTCCCAGCTAACAAATTGCCCCCAATAAATATCTATTTTGAATATGTGCAGAAATAGGCATTTCTTGTGATTTACGTTATTTCGACTAGCAAAGAGAACCTTTTCGTATTTTAATGAGATCATCATGACATCTCTTCCCAAAAACGTCTCTTCAAGACATGCGTGCAACAGTTACAATGATGAATAACCATTCCCAATGTCAGGTGACTTGATAAACTTCTCACCTTCTCCTTCAGGATGCGAACACGTATCCTTTGATGGACAATCACTCTTCACTATAAAAAGGGTTTTTCTCCTTCCTCTCTCTTACTTTTACAAATTTCTCTTAGCAAAAACCCTTTCAGTTTCCGTAAAACCCTTTCCTTTCCAGAAAAACTAAAAAATCTCCAGAAAAAACCTAGAAGAATCTCAACAATGGCCTCTGATAAACAGCAGATGAAAATCAAAATCAAAAACCCTGGAGCTTCTACAGGTTCAACTTCTCAATCCATCCCAACTAGCAAAATAATCACACATGAGAACAAGGAATTTATTACACCTCTGAAGCTGTCCAAAGAACAAAAAGCCATTTACGCTTCCCGGGTATTAATCTCCTCTTCATTATCTGGTAAAACCCTAAGATTCCTAGGTCCTTTAGTTTCTACTGAACATTTAGAAGAATGTAAAAACTTTTTCCCAACTTATCATGTTGTTAGACCCATAGCTAATAAGGGAAATATTTCTGATGATTCTTCCAAATCCCCCAAAAATACATCTACAGAGAGTCCTGGAGTAACGAATAAGGAACCTTTCCAAATGAATTATATTACTGAGAATTTCAGACCTTTTCGATCTTGTCCCCCTTTGGAAAATTCTTATTTGAATTGGCTAGGTAAAGTAGAAAAAAAAGAAAAGCCAATTTTGGAAAGATTTTGGTATTTTCGACCTGATCCAGATGTCAAAATTAGGTTTTAGTTATTGCCAACCTTTACTTCTTGCGTCTCACTACTTTTGGGATACCACTTATAACACCTTCCATCTTCCTTGTGGGATGATAACCCCTACGTTGTTCGACGTAGCAGCCATCACAGGACTTTCTCCTATTGGAGAAACATTTGACCCTTTTCTCAACTCCGACAACATAATAGATTTCAACACAAAAACTGCTTCTTTCAATGCCTATATGAATTTTTATCACACGGACGGCAAAGATGTTTCTGACATTGAACATATAGCTTTCTTAGCCTTATGGTTGTCCAAATTTGTTTTCTGTTGCAAATCCCTGCAAGTAGCTAGAAGATTTTTAACTTTGGCTAACCAATTCCATTCTAGTCGAAAGGTTTGCCTTAGTGAATTATTACTAGTAAGTTTGTACGAACGTCTAGGCTCTGCTGTAACCAAGCTTAAAGAACATGAAGTTGGCAGTAACCTCCTTTTATTTGGACCTTACTGGCTTCTTCAACTATGGCTGAATGCCACCTTCGAACCATCCCTTCAAACTTCTGGAAATGTGAGTTAAGAAGACCCCATGATAGCAGCAAGAAGTATTGAAGGAACTAGGCTTCTGCTACTGACTCCCAGTGAAGACATGAATCTTCAATCCAGCCTCACCAAGTATATTCTGATGTTCTCGAAATGTCATGCCTTTACTCCTGCCATGGCTCCCTTCGCCAAACGAACTCATGGCCCCTCCTGGCTTACTGTTTCGATTGAGGAAGCCATAAAGGATGCCAATACTGAAGTTGAAGATGTCTGGTGTGCATTTCTCCTACCCAGACTCCTCATTTCCAAGATTCTGCCTGTTAAGAACTACGTATTCATGTTAGCCTATCAACCAAACTTTGTCTCTCGACAATTTGGGTTGAATCAACTTGTCCTTGTATCTCTTTTTAACCGTAAGAAGGAAATCTGCTATGCCAGAATAGATTATGTTATGAGGGACATGGCAAAGCATCAAGAATATCATGCCGATTTTTCCGTCTTCAAACTTGCCCCTTTCGACCATGCGACTTATATGCCGATTTATTTTAACAACATGTTCGACAGCACTAAAATAAAAGATCAACTGACCCAAGCCTTTTCATCTTTGCTGGATCATGGACCCAAAGGTAAAACTACTCATTGCAAAGAAATAAAAGCTTTTCAGGATTATTTTAAAACTATCTATGACCCTACGCAGCTTAGTCGAACAGTCTATCAAGCGTCACTCATTTTGAAAGTAAAATTTACGAAAACCCTTTCAAAATTAAAACTTCCCAAATCTGTAAAACCTGAATTCAAGTATGATTTAACCTTTGAACTGCAACCACCCAAATTTCCAAAATTACCCACAGCGGACTTTGCTCTGGCATTTTCGCCACCTTATTCAGACTGGTTCGTCTGTGGGAACATTTTCCACGACTTACATAATGATAGTAAAAAACATGCAAAAAGGGTTGTTCCGACTAAGCTCACTATGGACAGTTTCGACGGTTTCCTACACTATGACTTGTCTGCTGTGAAAATCATTTCTCCAACACTTCAAGGTGCCATGTCGAAAAATGTACTTTAACTTTCCCATCTTAACATGTTTCCTTCTAACTTTGTGGATTTTCAGCTGTCGAAAGAAAAACCCCCCAAAAAGGGAAAACCCACTTCAAAGACCACTCCAACCGGAACTTCAAAACCTACTTCTTCAAAACCAGACAATGCTGGGAAGAACGTTTCTTCAAAAAATACTGCCAAAGCTTCTGAGGTCTTCATACTAAACTTTCCTTTCTGGAACTTCTTCTAGTTTTGCTTACTTATCAAAATTTGATGTTTTCTGCAGGATGTAAGTTCGCCAATCGCCAAGGCGAAGAAGAGAAAAATGCTTCTGAAAAAGAAGTAATTACACTCGAAGGTAGCAGCGCTGATGACTCTCCTCCTCCTATGAAGAAGTAAAATAAAAAGGGGTCGAAGTTTACTTCGTCCCAGGGTACTTCCCAAAAGGAAATCAAAACTGCTACCCTCCCTACTTCTGCGAAAGAAGCTGGGCCTCCACCCTCTGGAGCCAAAATTTCGGAGCGTATTGGAAGCAATACCTCTACTGCTGATAAGGTATTTATTTTAGACTCTTCTTTTTCATTTCCTTTCACTTTGACATATTACATTTCTTGAACAAAACATTTATATTCACTCTTGCAGGAAAAATCTGACAAGTCTCCCAAACCTTCTGATCCTCTCAGAAATCCGACTGTCGAAGGAACTCCTTCACCCCCTCCCAACGCTGGAATTGCATAAAACAAAGGGTACGCGACTGGCAACCCTCAACCTGAGTCGAAGGACGCAGAAGATCAGGAGAATTCTTCTCCTGAGGCAGATGCTCAAAAAAGTGGCACTCCTCCTAACACTGGCACGTCTGAGGAAATTGAAACGGGTGAGGACACAGAACGTTCTTCCGATATAGCAGGATTCTTTGAACGTAACGAAAGGATGGGAGATGACGAAGGAACCGTCGAAGAGTCAGAACAGACTCTCAGTAACAAAGACTTGGATTCCGCTCACGCCACTGAAGAGTCTAACCCTGTTTCGACGCACAACCAGCCTTCTTCAAGTCAGCCCACCATTGCAACTCTCTCAGAAGAGGAAAGAACTGCCCTCAAAGCAACAGATCCCTTAAAGTATGTCAAACTAATGATGGATTTAAAGGATTCCTCTCCTGCTAAAACATTTCCTGGTGCCTCTGCCCAAGCTGGTGTTGGTACCAAAGAAACTTCTTTTGATGCCCTCTTGCAACAAGTGAAGCAAGTTGTCTTCGATGATGACCTTTTTACCACCCTAAAGGAGGATTGCGCTGCTGGTTGTCGGATAAAGACACCGGTTTCTCAGATACCCATCACAGTGTGTCCACCTGATGTGGGCGAAGCTTTAGTTGATATATAGCAGTTGATTGATCAAGTGAATTCTGAGTTCAATAGAGATTTCAATGCCCAGACGAAACTTCAAGCGGCGGAAAAAGCGTAATCTCTTGAATATGAAAAAGCTTACAACGCCTACACTGCCTTTGAAACTCTCATGTAGTCGAAGAAGAAGGCTCAAGAGGAATACAATAACTATGCATCTTCTATCCAAGTTTGGGAAACTAAGATTTTTAGAGTTACAGGCGAGGATTGCTGAGGTGAAAGAGAGACAGGCTGCCATTCAAGGCTTGAATGACCCTCAGGCTGATCTCCTAGCGAAGGAAAGTGTTGCTCACATGGAAGCGGCTACCAATATGGACCAAGAAATAGCTAAGATCCAAGAGTCCAAAGCGGCTACCCAGTATAAACTTAATTTGTCAAAGATTAAATATGTAAGGATAAAGAGCAACCTTCCTTTCTAGCTTTTAGTTGTATGCCTTAACTTTCTTGTTGCATTGCCCTTTTAATTGTAATATTCAGACAAATGTCATTCTTTGGCACTTTTAATTAATTTTTTAGAAATCTATGATATGTTACAATAGCCATTTTAGTATTTCCATCTTGGCTTAGTTTTACTTATTTGTTACTATTTTCTTATTCTAATTTCCTGCATAAATCATTTGTACTTCTTTAAGTATTTCCAATTTACCCTTAGGATCTGTTGTACCCCAAAATTTTCCCTCCCATATTCTTCAAAATTTGCCAAGTCAAAGCTTCAACATCTCCCCAAGGGTTGCACAGTTCAAGGGCCTCCTAACAGTCAAAAATTAGGGTTTTGGTTCTGACAAAGAAAATGAAGTTTCCAAGGGTCCAATCAAGTCTCACATGCCTACAAACATGGTCAAGCATCCTCATACCAAGTTTCAAGACTTACAGCACAAAATTGCACAGTCAAAAACCCTAATTGCACTACAGTCAACTGTAGGGGCAAAATGGTCATTTGACAGTCAAAAGTCCAAATTTTTGGTCAACATCTCATTTTGAAGCCACAAACATCATTTGATCAATGCTTGATCATGATTCTCAAAGCTTGGCTCAAAAATCATCAAGATGCAAAAGTTTCCATATTTGGACAGTTGAAAAAGTCAACTGTAACTTGACCAGGGCATAACTTTCACATGGATTTTCATAAAAATTCCATCCAAAGCTCATTTTGAAGATAAAGACATTTCCTACAACTCCTCTTCACACTTCAAGTCCAATAAATGCTCTCACAAAAAGTTATCAATTTCAACATTATAGGTCATTTTCAAAAGTCAACAAAAAGGGACTTTAAGTCAAAGGCCATAACTTGAGATTGGTAAATCAAAATGACATGGGACCAAACACATTGGTTAGAGGACTCAAGGACCTTTCCAAAATGTCCAAGAACATGAGCAAAGCTTAAAAATTGAGCAAGTTATGCCTTGTGGAAGTTGGGAAATTTTTGGATATTTTGAAAAGTCAACATTGCTTCAAATGACCTAAAATTGCTAATGGGCCTCTTTTTCTTCCACAATTCATCATCCAAGGCATGTGCACGACCATTTGGCCCAAAGGGAAGTTTTTTTATCAATTTTATTTATTTATTTGGATTTTTAATTATTAATAATTCATTTAATTAATTAAAATACATGAAAAATACCAAACCAATGCAATCAAATCTTTTGTGCAGGGAATGAGCTTAAGATTTCGTGCATGACCAAATATAGAAAGAATCAAGTCAATTGGCCATGATTTGTATCAAATATGCTTGAAAAAGATTGGAAAATTATGGTTTGCAAATCAAATATTTTTCACATCAATGCATGGATTTTTGATCAAGTTCTCAACCCTAAAACCTTCACACATACATATATAGTGCAACCCTAATGCATAGAAGCTCCCAGCTGCGCCATACATAGAAAACCACACTTGAGTTTTTTGCTTAAAAATTGAAAACTGAAAACAGGGATACAAGGCGATTCAAGGCAAAATATCTGTTCCATTGGCTTGCTGAGGCTTCAAGGAAGGAATTTGGATCAAAACCATAAGCTCTAACGCCAAGAAACGTGAGAATCATCGTGACCTGTACAGAAAATATTTCACATTCGTGCATCTCGATTCATGCATCTTTAGCAATTTTTAACATTTGATTTATGTTCATTATTCAATTCTGAAGCTAACTGTGTGGTTTGATTTTGTTTTCGTGCCCCATTGAAGGATTCACCATTAAAGATATTTAGGGTTACCAAGCTTTTGATTTGGGCATTTCCAAATGCTGTAAAATTAGAGGATCACAATACCATGGTTAAAACTAGCAGGCTTGGACGATTTAGAAACGACCCTCGCGCCTAATTTATGTGGCCGGACGGCCTAATCGTTATTTTCAGATATGGCATATTTTGGGGGGGTTTAAAACCCCCGCTAACCATTTTCTATTTTCAGGAAATAAACAAGCCAAGGAAGAAGAAGGGTACGTGGCCAGCGTTGATTGGAATATTCAAATTCTCGCGCGAAAAAGAAGCATTAACGTTTGTTTATTTTATTATGTTTATTGATTGTTGTTGCACCCCAAAATTTGCCCTCCCATATTCATCAAGATTTGTCAAAATCAAAGTCACAAAATTCCCCAAGGGTTGTGCAGCTCAACTGTCTCCTATACAGTCAAAACTAGGGTTTGTGTTCTGATCAAGAATTGAAAGTTTTCAAAGGCCCAATCAAGTCTCATATGCCTACAAAGATGGTCAAGTATCCTCACATCAAGTTTCAAGGCATTCAGCTCAAAATTGCACAGTCAAAACCCTAGATTGCACTACAGTCAACTGTAGGGGCAAAATGGTCATTTGACAGTCAAAAGTTCAAATTTTTGGTCAATATATCATTTTGAAGCCACAAACATCATTTGATCAATGCTTGATCATGATTCTCAAAATTTGACTCAGAAATCATCAAAGATGCAAAAGTTGCTATATTTGGACAGCTGAAAAAGTCAACTGAAATTGACCAGGGCATAACTTTCACATGGATTATCAGAAAAATTCCATCCAAAGCTCATTTTGAAGAGAAAGACATTTCCTACAACTCATCTTCATATTCCAAGTCCAAGAAATGCTCTCACAAAAAGTTATCAATTTCAACATTATAGGTCATTTTCAAAAGTCAACAAAAAGGGACTTTAAGTCAAAGACCATAACTTGAGATTGGTAAATCAAAATGACATGGGACCAAAGGCATTGGTTAGAGGACTCAAAGACCTTTCCAAAATGTCCAAGAACATGTGAAAAGCTTAAAAATTGAACAAGTTATGCCTTGTGAAAGTTGGGAAATTTTTGGGAATTTTGAAAAGTCAACAATGGTTCAAATGACCTAAAAATGCAAATGGGCCCATTTTTCTTCCAAGATTCTTCATGCCAAGCCTATGCACGACCATTAGGCCCAAAGGGAAGTATTTTCTCATTTTTAATCATTTATTTGAATTTATATTAATATTAATTCATTTAAATTAATTAAATACATGAAAAATATGAACTTAACCTAAAAAAATCTTTTTATGCATGATTTGGCTTCTATAATTCGTGCACATGCTAATAGGGAAAGATTTGGTGCTAATTGATCAAAATTGAACCAAATAACATGAAAAAAGATTCAAAAAAGATTTCATAAAATCAAATATGTAAAACAATGAATGCTTGAGATTTTGTGCAGTTTTGTTGACCTAAAAGCCTCTATACATACTCAGAATCATAACCCTAATGGCCTTACACAAAAAGCTGCGCATAGAAGGCCATACAAAAACTTGAAAATTCTCCTTAAAACCAAAAACTGAAAACTAGTTTTTAGGTCGATTCAAGCTCCAATTCTTGTCCTATCATCATCCTGAGACATCATTGAACGATTCTCAATCACTAACATCAACCAGAACGCCCTGAATTGGTACCCCTAAGTCAAACTGTACCTCAAAACTTCTGAAATCGTATAGCATGATTCAAGCATATTTTTGCATTTTTATTTATGTATTCATGCTCATAATGATGTTTCTAAGCTAACCATTGTGTTTGATTGCATTTTCATTGACCATACGCGAATCTACCATGTTTGGACATTAGGGTTTGCAGGTTTCAAAATTGGGGTTTTCTGCCCAAGGAAAAATTACGCTTCCAGACTAGTGCCATTAGCTTAAGCAGGTTGAGACGAAGAAGATGGCACCCTCGCGCTCAATTTATGAGCGTCGAGGGGCTAGTCGCTATTTTCTTATAGGCCCCCTAAAACCACACCTGGAAAACCGTTGCCAATCTGTTCTATTTTGCAGGGATGGTGAGGAAGAAGAATGCGTGTCAAACAATGATTGATCCGTTCAAATTTCGCGCGAATTTCCAAAGTCATTAACATTTTCTTTTATAATACTTATTGACTATTATATATTAATTGAAATCAAAGTGGTCCAGTGGCAGGTGGAAGCGTTTGCAAGGCACAAGACCTGGGTTCGAGTCCCAGGTCTGAATAAATTCCATATTATTTTTCACTTACAAATCCCATGCAGCTTCAGTAATGCAGACATACCATATGTCCCCTCATCCAAGCGTACACATGCCTAATGGATACAGATCAAGGGCTGAGATTGAAGGTCCACTATAAGGCAAGTCAACGTGTTAACACATAACTGGCAAAGTCAACGAGGGCCATGCTTATTGGGCCAGACTCCACTAATTTTGACCTCCAATTTTGGGACTACACCCCACCCTGGTTTGCTAATTTCATTATTTTCCTTATATCCTTTTAATTATTATTTTATTTATTTTGTTATTTTAATTCAGTAATTATTTTTTTGCAAATATAAAATTCAGAAAAGACAAGAAAAATATAATTAATAATAGTTATTTTCTTACAAATTAATATGTAAATTATTTAGTTTAATTAGGTTTTTAACTTTAATTCCTTTAATAATAAAATCCAAAAAAAATGTAGAATTAGGTTAATTGATAATTTTTATATCTTTTTAATTTTTCCTTTTTCTCACAATATTATTTATTTATTATTTTATTTTCATAAATTAAAAATTGTACATAAATAAATTAGGGTTTAATGTAGATTATATTTTAATTCTTTCATGATAAATAAAAATATTAGAATTAGGGTTTGCCTTTTAATTTAATTTCAATTAACTCCTTTTTCTCATTAAAACTAAAAAACACAAAAATACCATTTTCATTTAATTTTAATTTTAATTCCTCCTTAACTAATTCATTAACTTTAATCTTTTTGCAAAAAGGGTCCAACGCCCATTGTTTTTTAATTATTTTATTTTTGCGCATTTATGTTATGTCATTTATTATAATTTTGTATCTCTCCTAAAGCATTGTAATTTAAACTTCTCGCACTTTTATTTATTCGCTTTATTTATTTTCCGCTAAATCGGGTCCGGTTTAATTTTGGCGATGTGGACCCGCGCCATTTGTAATAACCTTAGATTTATTTTTCGCAAACTTTATAACTGTTAAATATGCATGCAAGAATGAATGGCCTTAAATAAAATCAAGCGTAGAACACGACAAACATGACAAGACAAATAACTGAAACATGACACACAATTCGCACACACCACCCCTAGGGTACGCCTCACTGTTGCCTTTCGAAAGGTGATCGTCGAGTAGAGGACGTCTTAGTAAGTCCTCATGATCCGGGAACCTGGCATGAGGGTAGCTTCTAAGGTGTCTTCCCATTGCTCTGGTGATCACCATGTCCCTAAAAAATCGAATTGACCCGAACACCTCCAACGGTGGTGCTACCTACCTCTCAATGGTGGGATGGCACTACTTTAAAGGACATTTACACAGACGAATTCCTTAGGGTAGGTAGGTTCTCATAGATACTTGCTCTCTTCAAAAACAAACAAAAATCTTTTCACACCGACACTTTTCAAAAGCTTTCAAAGCAATTTTTCAAACACTCTGACACAAGAGTCGAACTGAAATTTTCAAAGAAACTTTTTAAAACCCACATTGAAAAGCAAACAAACCATTTTTGAAAACACAATGAGCAAGTATCTAAGAGCCCATGGATAACCATGGATAGAAAGGGTGCTAACACCTTCCCTTTCTATAACCTACCTCCCGAACCGAGAGCAATCTCTTTAAGGAATTTTTCTGTGCTTTTGTCCTTTCCAATTGGAGAAAATAAAAGACGGTGGCGACTCTTGCTTCCGCGACATTTCGCGAACCAGCGTTAAACAGTCAGTTCCAGATCCACCGATCACAGAACTGGCGACTCTGCTGGGGACTTAACTTAAAGTGAGGTATACCTTAGGGTTAGTTCATAACTGTGTTTTCAATTGTATTGACTTGCTTTATTATTGTGGGACTGTCTTGGGAGTTCTATAGATCCTAACCCGGATCTGGGGATACCTTTCTTAGAAAGTAGCAACAAGGCTGTGAGGGAACTGTGCGGGGTATACCGACATGGTTGAAACAGTCTGCTACGTTGATGTGGCACTTTGGTGTGTACCGGTAACCCTTGAGTTCAGTCAAGGAGAGTACGGGGCCTCCGCGTGGTGTCGTGAAGCATCAACAGACCTTAGGAACCTTAATTGAACTATCTTGGCCTCTTTAGGGTAGTGAGATAACTGACTTTGGTGCAGTCCGAGGTTGGTTGATACTCGATACTACGCTCAATTGAGGGTTGCTTTCCTGGAATATTTCGGTCGCCAGTTCAGTGGCTAAATCGAAACGATGAACAATGAAAGCAATCCCGTGATATTGGGAACCTTAGAACCCGGTTACTTTGATTAGGACAGGTTGAACCCACCAACTTCAAGAGGGTACTACCCAGACCCCATGCTGGCCTTAAACCTTAAGGGCTTGTCTTGTGTGCCTTGTGTGCCCTACATGTTTGTCTTTGTAAATATTTGTGGTGTGTTTAATCATAGCATCATGACATCATCCTGCATCATATGCATCGACTAACCATTTCAGGGGTTCGAATTTTCATCTTTGTTCTTGTTTTGTAGGACATGGAAACTGTTCGTAGAAAGACCATTCAGGTCAATCTTGTAAGGATCCCTCCTCAGCTTAAGGAGCTTATATCCAGGATTCCCGAGAACTCTTCATTCAGTGACAGGCATGGAAGCCTCATCAGCTTGGTCAACACCAACATTGAGGAAGATATGATAAAGGTCTTGTTCCAATTCTTTGACCCTCTGCATCACTGCTTTACCTTCTTGGACTATCAGTTGGTACCTACATTGGAGGAGTTCTCCCGGCTCCTGAAGATCCCTATCCTTGATCAGCTACCTTTCAACGGTACAGAAAAGGAACCTAAGCTTGAAGAGATTGCTAAAGCCTTGCACCTACAGTCATCTGACCTCAAGGGGCATTGGGAAGTCAGAAGTGGTATCAAAGGGTTCTTAGCCAGGTTTCTGTTTGAGAAAGCCCATGAATGTTGGAATTCCCTTGACTTGCAAGCTTTTGAAGAGGTTGTGGCCCTCCTTGTTTATGGTTTGGTGTTGTTCCCTAACCCAGATCAGCTCATTGATATCAGTGCCGTTCAGATCTTTATGTCCAGGAATCCTATACCTACGTTGCTGGGGGACATCCTTCACTCATGTTACACTCGAACCATGAGAAAAAGAGGTGTCCTTATGTGTTGCACTCCTCTCCTGGGAAGGTGGTTTATTTCGCACCTTCCCCAATCAGTCCTGAAGAATGAGCGGGGTTTGAGATGGTCACAACGGTTGATGACTCTTACACATGCAGATATACATTGGTGTCCTAGGTCCAGAGGAGATGTCACTATCATTGATCGTTGTGGGGAGTACCCTAATGTTCCTTTACTTGGAATCAGAGGAGGTATTACTTATAGCCCATGCCTGGCTTGGAGACAGTTTGGTTATGCTCGGAGGGATGGTCCTCATGACATGTTAATTCCCGACATAGTTTTTGACTTCGACAACGATACTCAAGGACTTCGCCAGAGATTTATCAGAGCCTGGAGGATGCCTAGTAGGATAGACAGCAAGACACTGGGGCACAGGAACTCCATCCCGTTAGAGCCTTATCTCAAGTGGGTACGCGCCCGCTCCCAGAAGTTAGTGATGCCTTATCCTCACATGCTTCCAGTAATCAAAGAGCCTGTCTTGGAAGGGGAAGTGTCTCATGTTATTCAGCACCCTGATATGCCCACGTCCTGGGAAGAGATGCAGAAGAGCTGGATCCAGCTTAAGGAGGAAAGGAATTCTCTCGAAACCAGTCTGCATGCCAGTGAAAAGAAAGTCTTGGAGCTCACTCGCCTGTTGCATGAGGAGAGGAACCTCAACACCTACATAGCTCCGAAGAGGATGCGCAGTGTATTTTGGGATTGACTTGATTTTTTGTACTCTTGCCCATGAGGCCTTGATGTATTAAACAATGATTTCTTTAATGATAACGTGTGTTCTTTTCTTGTCTACAACGAATTTGAACTTTCGAACCCTTGAATACATTGCATACGCATTTCATACATCATGTGCATAGCAGGTTTTTCCCCTTTTCAGGTTGCTTACAGTTCTTCGCTGTTTATTTCAGCATCATGAATCCCGGATCTGAATCAACAGAGACATCAATCAAGGCTCTCCAGGCGCAGAATGCGCAGTTTCAAGAACTAATCATGGGTCTAGCTAAAGGCCAGGAAGAACTGAAGACTATGCTCCTGAAGAAGGAGAAGAAGAAGAAGAGAAGAACTGTTCTGTTCAACTCGGGCCGAAGGTTGGGTAATACTCTGCAGCATGAAGAGGCTGGTTCTTCTGTTGGCAGGAGTCCTTCTCAGGCAGAAATAAAGGTTCCTAGTCCGGTCGTCTCCGACAACGAGACAGATTTTGATGAGGAGCAGTACCCTCCTGCAGATGACAGGTACAAACAACTGGAGGACAGGTTGAAAGCTATGGAGGTGCAACAGGCACCTGGGCTGGATTTCGGAGATCTGGGTTTGTCGACTGGTGTGATTATCCCACATAAATTCAAAGCACCAACTTTCTCCAAATATGACGGGGCGTCTTGTCCCAAGCTGCACTTAAGGTCCTATGTTCGGAAAATTCAGCCGTACTCTGCGGATAAGAATCTATGGATCCACTTCTTCCAGGAGAGTCTTTCAGGGACTCATCTCGAATGGTTCTATCAGCTGGATGGGACCAAAATTCGTAACTGGGAGGAGCTGGCTACTGCTTTCTACAAGCAGTATCAGTATAATGCCGACCTTGCCCCCACACGTACCCAACTCCAGGGTATGGCGTTAGGTGCAAGCGAAGGTTTTAAGGAGTACGCGCAGAAATGGAGAGACCTGGCTGGCAGGGTGCAGCCACCATTGACTGATCGGGAATTGGTTGACATGTTCTTGGGGACCCTATCTGGGCCATTCTTCAACCATCTCATTGGGAATTCTTCTGCTGGTTTCACTGATTTAATCTTGACTGGAGAAAGAATTGAAGCTGGGTTAAAATCTGGGAAGATTGCAAAGGCTGCATCATCTAGTTCGGACAAGAAACCATTCAAAAAGGAGTCTAGTGCCGTATATGGTTCCAGGAGATCAGAGAGAAATGAACACCGCCAGTCTGTCAGTGCGGTCATGATTGCTAAGCCTGTTGCCGCTCCCCGGCCAAACAATTCTCAGAAAGCTGAAAGACCCCGGAGGGAATTCACCCGCTTAGGCATGACTTTGTCGCAGATCCTGCCACAGTTGCTCGCAACTAATTTAGTGACTGTCAGGGAGGCGCCGAAGTTTCCAAATACTGCATCCCCCAAGTACAACCTGAACGCTCGTTGTGCTTACCATTCAGAAAGCCCGGGGCACTCTACCGATGACTGCTGGGCACTAAAGAACAAGCTGCAGGACCTCATTGACGCTAAGGAGGTACAGTTTGAGGCATCTGACAAGCCTAATGTGGTGACAGCTCCCCTGCCTGCTCATGGAGTTAATGCTATTGGTGATGAAGAGGAAGTTGATGAAGCTGAGTTCGATAGCTGGATCTACCCAGCAACTGACGGTGGACTTAACAATTGGAGCGCAAAGGACAATCTCCCTGTTTCTTTTGTTACTAAGTAATAAATCTCCTTGTTTTGTTATTTTGTAATAAACAATGATAAACTCTATGGCCCGGTGTCTTACCCGAGGCACCGTGGTTCTATTTGTGAGGGCATACAAACTGTCATTTTATACATCATGAATGAAAATCTTGGACGTATTTTTCGCATTGCAAATATTGTGTTCCTTTTTATCTTTCCTTTCCTTTACATAATTTTCAAAACAGCTGTATTTACACACACACTCACTCATACAGGTTCCAATCCACTCTGGATCTCACTGATAACAGCTCTGCTAATGCCAATTATGACTTCGAAAATCCGATCAACTTAGCCGAAGACGAAGGTGAAGATGATTGCGAAGTGCCTGGCGAGCTTGCAAGACTGTCGCTTCAGGAAGAGAGGGCAATTCAACCCCATGAAGAGCCAGTGGAAACCATAAACCTGGGTACTGAAGCAGATAGAAAAGAGGTAAAGATTGGTGCCAACCTAGAGCTCAACGTGAAGCAACGGTTAACCAAGATGTTACTTGACTATGTGGAGATCTTTGCCTGGTCCTACGAAGACATGCCAGGGTTGGATACCGATATTGTCGTTCATCACTTGCCGACTAGGGAAGACTGCCCTCCAATTAAACAAAAGGTTCGTCGGATGCGTCCAGAGATGTCCGAGAAGATTAAAGCCGAGGTCATGAAACAGTTTGATGCAGGGTTCCTTGCAGTGACTTCTTACCCTCAGTGGGTTGCTAACGTGGTGCCGGTACCTAAAAAGGACGGCAAGGTCAGAATGTGTGTTGATTACAGGGATCTGAACAGGGCCAGCCCCAAGGATGATTTCCCCTTACCTCACATTGATGTCCTTGTTGATAATACGGCTCAGCACAAGGTATTCTCTTTCATGGATGGTTTTTTAGGCTACAATCAGATCAAGATGGCACCTGAAGACATGGAAAAGACTACATTCGTTACTCAGTGGGGCACCTTCTGTTACAAGGTCATGCCGTTCGGATTAAAGAATGCTGGGGCAACCTACCAACGTGCCATGGTTGCCTTATTTCACGATATGATCCATCACGAGGTCGAAGTGTATGTGGACGACATGATCGCTAGGTCCCAGACTGAGGAAGAGCACCTAGATCATCTGCAGAAGTTGTTTGACCGTTTGAAACTATACAAGCTGAGATTGAACCCGAACAAGTGCACCTTCGGGGTAAGATCTGGGAAGTTGCTAGGCTTCGTGGTCAGTGATAAAGGTATTCAAGTGGACCCGGCTAAGGTCAAAGCTATTCAAGAAATGCCAGTCCCTAAGACGGAGAAGGAAGTCAGAGGCTTTTTAGGACGCCTGAATTACATCGCTCGATTCATCTCTCATCTGACCGCTACCTGTGAGCCAATCTTCAAGCTACTGAAGAAAGATCAGGTAGTACGTTGGAACGATGAATGTCAGGCTGCCTTCGACAGAATCAAAGAGTATCTCCAAGAACCACCTATCCTTATGCCACCGGTTGAAGGGAGACCTCTGATCCTATATCTGACAGTGCTGGACAACTCAATGGGGTGTGTGCTGGGGCAGCATGACGAGTCTGGCCGAAAAGAGCACGCCATTTATTACCTTAGCAAAAAGTTTACCGACTGTGAGACCCGATACTCACTGCTTGAGAAAAATTGCTGCGCTTTGGTATGGGCTGCTCGCCGGCTGAGACAGTATATGCTGACTCACACTACCTTGTTGATCTCAAAAATGGATCCGATAAAATACATATTCGAAAAGCCTGCTCTGTCTGGGAGAATTGCAAGATGGCAAATGATCTTGACGGAATACGACATTCAGTATACAACCCAGAAAGCCATCAAGGGGAGTGTATTGGCAGACCACTTAGCTCATCAAGCTGTAGATGACTACCAATCAATGAACTTCGAGTTTCCGGATGAAAGTATCATGATTGTAACTGACTGTGAGGTACCTGGACCGGATGAAGGACCTGAACCAGGATCCCGATGGTCTATGCACTTTGACGGAGCGTCCAATGCTTTGGGAAATGGTATCGGCGCCATAATCATATCTCCACAAGGTATTCATACTCCACTCACTGCCCGGCTGTGTTTCAACTGTACCAACAACATGGCGGAGTATGAGGCGTGTATCATGGGTCTTCAAGCTGCGATCGACTTAAGGATCAAGTTCCTCAGTGTCTTCGGAGATTCCGCTCTTGTGATCAATCAGATCAAAGGAGAGTGGGATACGAAACATCCAAACCTGATTCCTTACAGAGAATGTGTGTTGACCCTGATTCCCCACTTCACAGAGATAACCTTCGAACACTTTCCAAGAGAAGAGAATCAGTTAGCGGACGCGTTAGCTACAATGTCTTCAATGTTCAAGGTTAAATGGGATAATGAAGCTCCCCGGATCATCATCTGGAAACTGGACGAACCGGCATACTGTTGTGATCTCGAAGCTGAAATGGTAACTGAGAAGCCTTGGTACCACGAGGTGAAGAGATATCTGGAAGCTCAGGCATACCCTGAAGGTGCCTCTGTCAATGATAAGAAATTCCTGAGGAGGTTCGCAGCCAAGTTCTTCCTAAGCAACGGTATCTTGTACAAACGAAACCATGATTCAACCTTACTGCGTTGTGTGGATAAGACTGAAGCGGAAAGAATCATGGAAGAGCTACATGAAGGGACCTTTGGTACACATTCCAGTGGACATACGATGGCTAAGAAAATCCTACGGGCAGGATATTACTGGTCCACAATGGAAGCTGACTGTTACCAACACTCCAGGACGTGTCACAAGTGCCAGATTTATGCAGACAAGGTGCATGTTCCCCCGGTTCCTCTGAATGTTCTGACTGCGCCTTGGCCATTTGCAATGTGGGGCATAGACATGATCGGCGAGATCAAACCTACGGCATCCAATGGACATCGCTTCATCCTAGTGGTGATTGATTATTTCACAAAGTGGGTCGAAGCAGCTTCCTATGCTACAGTAACCAAGACTGTTGTGGCACGGTTCATTCGGCACAACCTGATCTGTCGGTACGGCGTCCCTGAACGGATTATTACAGACAACGGTACCAATCTAAACAACAAGATGATCGCTGAGCTCTGCGAACAGTTCAAGATACAGCACCACAATTCTTCTCCTTACAGACCGAAGATGAATGGGGCTGTAGAAGCAGCTAACAAGAACATCAAGAAGATCGTGCAGAAAATGACAGTGACTTACAAAGATTGGCACGAGATGTTACCGTTCGCTCTGCATGGGTACCGTACCTCAGCTAGGACGTCAACCGGGGCAACTCCGTTTTCTCTGGTTTATGGCATGGAGGCAGTCTTGCCGATTGAAGTA
This sequence comes from Vicia faba, assembly GCA_948472305.1. NCBI lineage: Eukaryota > Viridiplantae > Streptophyta > Magnoliopsida > Fabales > Fabaceae > Vicia > Vicia faba. The sequence goes on from OX451736.1 coordinate 1,162,852,265, forward strand.
CAAATTCCCTCTCTCCGGATAATGAAGGATGCAAATCTGAACGAAGATGATTGGATCCAGACACGACTTGACCAACTCAATCTCATTGACGAAAAGAGACTTGCTGCTATCTGTCATGGTCAGACGTATCAGAAACGAATGATCAGGGCATTTAACAAGAAGGTCAGACCACAGGAATATCAAGTTGGGGATCTGGTTATCAAGAGAATCATCCTTCCACAGAGTGATCCAAGGGGCAAATGGACCCCTACATACGAAGGGCCATTTGTGGTTAAGCATGTGTTCTCAGGAGGAGCAATGATCTTAACCAACATGGATGGTGACGACCTTCCTCACCCCGCCAATGCAGACATAGTTAAAAAATACTACGCATGAAAAAAAGACCCGCTAGGCTGACATGCCTAGGCAAAAATTAGGGCTTCCCGTCGAACCAAAAGGGTTCGGGCAAAATGAAGGGATGAAAATGAAAAAACCTGTATACCCGGCAAGTCGAAAACCTGAAAAGGCGGCTTGGGCAAAAATGGGTATCCCGGTGGACTGAAAACCCGAAAGGGCGGTCCAGGCAAAAATTAGGGATAAAGCGTAATACTATGTCTCATTGATCACTTTGCATCCAGAATCCGGTATCTACATCAAGCTCAAACGGCATCGATTAGTCAGCTTCACCTTCAACCAAGGTCATCAAGTGATGAGACGCTCGGAGTTATAAAGACAATAGCAGAGTTGAAACCCAGTGGATCATTCATATTTCACACAGCTGTTTTATTTTCTTTTGTACAAAACTTGTATAAACTCTTTTGATCGGTGACGTACCTCTTACTAGGACGTCAGCCTCTTGTACACAAAACGCATATTTTCAGGCCATTCAAAATCAATACAAATATGTTTTCAGTTAAACGTGCCCAAGTGTTTTTCTTTTGCTGTTTTGTTTTGCGAAGAACGTCCAAGGTTCAATTTGTGATGTATGCATTGACAATAATTTGCTAACTCATAAATATTTGCATACGAAACAAAGGAATTAATTGCAGGTGACACTAGAAACAGGGGCAATAAAGAGTTGTCTGAGCAGTCTAATTGTTCTATCCTCCAAGGTACCAAGGTAGGTTCAGCTAAAGAACACGACCAGTACATACTAAATCCCCAGAGAGTGGTTCAACAAAACAATACATTTCTCTCCAAGCAAAATTATCAAATCCCAAGGAAGTTGAGTATCCTCCCATAGATCTCAATACTTCCCCAGCAACATATATTCTTAACAAGCATCCCCGGCAGTCTCGGCCTAAAGATTGTTCCCCGGAGGTATATACCAGCATTCAAAAAGAATCACTTCCCCGCAGTTCAAAACTTCCCCAGAAGAGTCTAATCCGATTTCCCCAGGAAAGTTGGAATTCATATTTCCCCAAGCAGTAAGCTTATCCCCAGTAGATTCTGGAAGCTTATCCCCTCGCAGAGCACGAACGCGTCGTCCGGCTTTATTTAAAGAGTTATTTCCTTAACAGGATATAACTGGGTTATCCTCAGCCAAAAGCCATGGAAAGAGCGTCGTCGACAGAATCTTCTTATCCCCAGCGAAGTCTATCAACACTTCCAACAACAAGACATCCTCAGCAAGTTACTATCAACATTCAGCAAAGCATCTCTATCCCCACAGAGTATTGCTTCCCAGCATGGTCGCTAGAGTATTTTTTCTCCCCGCAGAATCTTCCATTTGCCAAGTTTATTCCGCGACGGAGTCATCTTCTCCTACCGGTATTCTTGCAATCATCATCCCCAGCGGAAGCAAAATTTATTCCTCAACGTCAGCCCAGGATACAACTTCCCGGCACCCGTCAAGGATTTACCATTCCTAGACGAAAACATACATAAAACTTCACATACATCATCATAGCATGCATAACGCACTGCATCATACAAGTCTCATTTATATCGAGAACATCATTGCTTGACCCATATCATGCATTGCATATGACTGACCTTTACTTTTCAGGAAAGATGCAGTTGAAATTCTCAATCACGTTTCAAGACCTAGACCGGTTCAGTTAAATCGACCCTAAGATTTTCCTGATTCTTACCCAGTCCAAGGCCTTCTCTGGTTCAGTCAGATCGACCCTAAGATCTCCCTGATACTTATCCAGTTGAAGATGTTTCAAGACCTAGACCGGTTCAGTTAAATCGACCCTAAGATTTTCCTGATTCTTACCCAGTCCAAGGCCTTCTCTGGTTCAGTCAGATCGACCCTAAGATCTCCCTGATACTTATCCAGTTGAAGATGTTTCAAGACCTAGACCGGTTCAGTTAAATCGACCCTAAGATTTTCCTGATTCTTACCCAGTCCAAGGCCTTCTCTGGTTCAGTCAGATCGACCCTAAGATCTCCCTGATACTTATCCAGTTGAAGATGTTTCAAGACCTAGACCGGTTCAGTTAAATCGACCCTAAGATTTTCCTGATTCTTACCCAGTCCAAGGCCTTCTCTGGTTCAGTCAGATCGACCCTAAGATCTCCCTGATACTTATCCAGTTGAAGATGTTTCAAGACCTAGACCGGTTCAGTTAAATCGACCCTAAGATTTTCCTGATTCTTACCCAGTCCAAGGCCTTCTCTGGTTCAGTCAGATCGACCCTAAGATCTCCCTGATACTTATCCAGTTGAAGATGTTTCAAGACCTAGACCGGTTCAGTTAATTCGACCCTAAGATTTTCCTGATGCCTATCCAGTCAAAGGCCTCTCTGGTTCAGTCAGATCGACCCTAAGATCTCCCTGATTCTTATTCCAGTAGAAGACACCCAAGATTTTGCTCAACAAGCGTTGTTGAAGTTAAAGACACCCAAGATTTTTCTCAGCGAGCGTTGTTGAAGTTAAAGTCGCCCAAGGTTCTCTTACCATTCATGCTAAGGTAGTAACCATCCCTGGTTCATTCATCAGCGTTTGAAGCTCCAGACTCAGCTCCTGTAACCAGTCAGGACATATCTATACCAAGCATCTAAAATCAACTCCTGCAACGTGTCAGGTACTCATTTTCTCTTTTGCAGGTATGCAGGTTCTCGCTAAGGAATCTCCTACGCGATCAACATCCAGATGGCATCTATAAGCCCATCATCCTATCCATAAATCTCCAAATGGCATCTATAAGCCCATTCCCCCATCACACCGCTACTATGTGAGCGCAAATTTCTGGGCACTCTAGTGTCCAATCATCTTCTACCCTCGGATTACGAAAGGCACGTCAGCCAATCTGCATCCTCAGGTCTAAGAAGATTGAACAGGGGCAACTGTTGCACCCCAAAATTTTCCCTCCCATATTCATCAAGATTTGTAAAAATCAAAGTCACAAAATTCCCCAAGGGTTGTGCAGCTCAACTGTCTCCTATACAGTCAAAACTAGGGTTTATGTTCTGATCAAGAATTGAAAGTTTTCAAAGGCCCAATCAAGTCTCATATGCCTACAAAGATGGTCAAGTATCCTCACATCAAGTTTCAAGGCATTCAGCTCAAAATTGCACAGTCAAAACCCTAGATTGCACTACAGTCAACTATAGGGGCAAAATGGTCATTTGACAGTCAAAAGTTCAAATTTTTGGTCAATATATCATTTTGAAGCCACAAACATCATTTGATCAATGCTTGATCATGATTCTCAAAATTTGACTCAGAAATCATCAAAGATGCAAAAGTTGCTATATTTGGACAGCTGAAAAAGTCAATTGAAATTGACTAGGGCATAACTTTCACATGGATTATCAGAAAAATTCCATCCAAAGCTCATTTTGAAGAGAAAGACATTTCCTACAACTCATCTTCATATTCCAAGTCCAAGAAATGCTCTCACAAAAAGTTATCAATTTCAACATTATAGGTCATTTTCAAAAGTCAACAAAAAGGGACTTTAAGTCAAAGACCATAACTTGAGATTGGTAAATCAAAATGACATGGGACCAAAGGCATTGGTTAGAGGACTCAAAGACCTTTCCAAAATGTCCAAGAACATGTGAAAAGCTTAAAAATTGGACAAGTTATGCCTTGTGAAAGTTGGGAAATTTTTGGGAATTTTGAAAAGTCAACAATGGTTCAAATGACCTAAAAATGCAAATGGGCCCATTTTTCTTCCAAGATTCTTCATGCCAAGCCTATGCACGACCATTAGGCCCAAAGGGAAGTATTTTCTCATTTTTAATCATTTATTTGAATTTATATTAATATTAATTCATTTAAATTAATTAAATACATGAAAAATATGAACTTAACCTAAAAAAATCTTTTTATGCATGATTTGGCTTCTATAATTCGTGCACATGCTAATAGGGAAAGATTTGGTGCTAATTGATCAAAATTGAACCAAATAACATGAAAAAAGATTCAAAAAAGATTTCATAAAATCAAATATGTAAAACAATGAATGCTTGAGATTTTGTGCAGTTTTGTTGACCTAAAAGCCTCTATACATACTCAGAATCATAACCCTAATGGCCTTACACAAAAAGCTGCGCATAGAAGGCCATACAAAAACTTGAAAATTCTCCTTAAAACCAAAAACTGAAAACTAGTTTTTAGGTCGATTCAAGCTCCAATTCTTGTCCTATCATCATCCTGAGACATCATTGAACGATTCTCAATCACTAACATCAACCAGAACGCCCTGAATTGGTACCCCTAAGTCAAACTGTACCTCAAAACTTTTGAAATCGTATAGCATGATTCAAGCATATTTTTGCATTTTTATTTATGTATTCATGCTCATAATGATGTTTCTAAGCTAACCATTGTGTTTGATTGCATTTTCATTGACCATACGCGAATCTACCATGTTTGGACATTAGGGTTTGCAGGTTTCAAAATTGGGGTTTTCTGCCCAAGGAAAAATTACGCTTCCAGACTAGTGCCATTAGCTTAAGCAGGTTGAGACGAAGAAGATGGCACCCTCGCGCTCAATTTATGAGCGTCGAGGGGCTAGTCGCTATTTTCTTATAGGCCCCCTAAAACCACACCTGGAAAATCGTTGCCAATCTGTTCTATTTTGCAGGGATGGTGAGGAAGAAGAAGGCGTGTCAAACAATGATTGATCCGTTCAAATTTCGCGCGAATTTCCAAAGTCATTAACATTTTCTTTTATAATACTTATTGACTATTATATATTAATTGAAATCAAAGTGGTCCAGTGGCAGGTGGAAGCGTTTGCAAGGCACAAGACCTGGGTTCGAGTCCCAGGTCTGAATAAATTCCATATTATTTTTCACTTACAAATCCCATGCAGCTTCAGTAATGCAGACATACCATATGTCCCCTCATCCAAGCGTACACATGCCTAATGGATACAGATCAAGGGCTGAGATTGAAGGTCCACTATAAGGCAAGTCAACGTGTTAACACATAACTGGCAAAGTCAACGAGGGCCATGCTTATTGGGCCAGACTCCACTAATTTTGACCTCCAATTTTGGGACTACACCCCACCCTGGTTTGCTAATTTCATTATTTTCCTTATATCCTTTTAATTATTATTTTATTTATTTTGTTATTTTAATTCAGTAATTATTTTTTTGCAAATATAAAATTCAGAAAAGACAAGAAAAATATAATTAATAATAGTTATTTTCTTACAAATTAATATGTAAATTATTTAGTTTAATTAGGTTTTTAACTTTAATTCCTTTAATAATAAAATCCAAAAAAAATGTAGAATTAGGTTAATTGATAATTTTTATATCTTTTTAATTTTTCCTTTTTCTCACAATATTATTTATTTATTATTTTATTTTCATAAATTAAAAATTGTACATAAATAAATTAGGGTTTAATGTAGATTATATTTTAATTCTTTCATGATAAATAAAAATATTAGAATTAGGGTTTGCCTTTTAATTTAATTTCAATTAACTCCTTTTTCTCATTAAAACTAAAAAACACAAAAATACCATTTTCATTTAATTTTAATTTTAATTCCTCCTTAACTAATTCATTAACTTTAATCTTTTTGCAAAAAGGGTCCAACGCCCATTGTTTTTTAATTATTTTATTTTTGCGCATTTATGTTATGTCATTTATTATAATTTTGTATCTCTCCTAAAGCATTGTAATTTAAACTTCTCGCACTTTTATTTATTCGCTTTATTTATTTTCCGCTAAATCGGGTCCGGTTTAATTTTGGCGATGTGGACCCGCGCCATTTGTAATAACCTTAGATTTATTTTTCGCAAACTTTATAACTGTTAAATATGCATGCAAGAATGAATGGCCTTAAATAAAATCAAGCGTAGAACACGACAAACATGACAAGACAAATAACTGAAACATGACACACAATTCGCACACACCACCCCTAGGGTACGCCTCACTGTTGCCTTTCGAAAGGTGATCGTCGAGTAGAGGACGTCTTAGTAAGTCCTCATGATCCGGGAACCTGGCATGAGGGTAGCTTCTAAGGTGTCTTCCCATTGCTCTGGTGATCACCATGTCCCTAAAAAATCGAATTGACCCGAACACCTCCAACGGTGGTGCTACCTACCTCTCAATGGTGGGATGGCACTACTTTAAAGGACATTTACACAGACGAATTCCTTAGGGTAGGTAGGTTCTCATAGATACTTGCTCTCTTCAAAAACAAACAAAAATCTTTTCACACCGACACTTTTCAAAAGCTTTCAAAGCAATTTTTCAAACACTCTGACACAAGAGTCGAACTGAAATTTTCAAAGAAACTTTTTAAAACCCACATTGAAAAGCAAACAAACCATTTTTGAAAACACAATGAGCAAGTATCTAAGAGCCCATGGATAACCATGGATAGAAAGGGTGCTAACACCTTCCCTTTCTATAACCTACCTCCCGAACCGAGAGCAATCTCTTTAAGGAATTTTTCTGTGCTTTTGTCCTTTCCAATTGGAGAAAATAAAAGACGGTGGCGACTCTTGCTTCCGCGACATTTCGCGAACCAGCGTTAAACAGTCAGTTCCAGATCCACCGATCACAATTGTATAATATACAAAGAACTCAAGCAGCGCGTTTGGCAAGGCATAGCATTGGTATTCATCAAGACCTGGGTTCGAGCCCAGGTCCCCACCCCTTTCATATTATTTTTCATTTAACGCTTATATGCAGCTTCAACGCTAAAGCACACCATGCATCCACGTTATCAAGCCATCCACGCGTCCCACTGCACTCAATCATACCAATCCAAGGGACTAGATCTGAAGAACATGGTAAACTGCAGTCAAAGATGCCACATGCTAGCGCCAGAGTCAATGAGGCCAAAGGCTTATTGGGCCTAAAATGCTAAGACTTCACCTCCCATTTGGGGACAGAACCCCCTTAGGTTTGCAATATTCTTTTCATTATTTTTATTTATTTGATTCAATTATTGTTTTTTTAATTAATTCCTTTAATTTAATATTTTCATAAAAAACATAAAAACAAAAAAAATCAGAAAAGACAAAATTCAAAATATATTGATTTAATTAATATTTTTGTAAATAAATATCATCAATTAATTTTAGCTTGATTAAATTAGGTTTAATGTAAACATTTTTTAATAAACTTAAAATTGGTAGAATTAGGGTTTTAATTAATTTTTATCCTTTTTTCTTTTCTTTCATAATAATTAATTATTAAAATATTATTTATTTTTATAAATCAAAATTGCATGTAAATAATTAGGTTAATTTAGGTTTAACTTTAATATTTTTTTTTAATAAATAAAAGTTATAGAATTAGGGTTAATATTTTATTTTAATTAATCTTTTTCATTAAAACTCATAAAATACAAAAATACCAAAAATAATTCCCTTTCATTTTAATTTTCATTAATTTAATCATTTAATTTAATTTCGCAAAAAGGGTCCAACGCCCTCGTTTCTAATTTTAATTCCATTCGCGTATTTATTTCTTTTTTTCTTTTAATATTTATGTAATTCTCCCAAAGCCGTGTAAATACTTATCCTTCGCACGTTCTTTATTTTCTGTCAAATCGGGTCCTGGAAATTTTGGCGATGTGGACCCGCGCCTTTTGTAATAGCTTAGAATTTTATCTTTCCCGCAACTTTTTAACTGTTAAACAAATGCATGCAAGAATGAATGGACGAAAAATAAAAACAAACACATAGATCACTTTGACATGACAAGACAAATGCAAATGAACGTGACACACAAATCACACACCACCCCTAGGGTACGCCTCACTGTTGCCTTGCCTCGAAAGGTGATCGTCGAGTAGAGGATGTCTTAGTAAGTCCTCATGATCCGGGAACCTGGCATGAGGGTAGCTTCTAAGGTGTCTTCCCATTGCTCTGGTGATCACCACGTCCCGAACCTCGAATTGACCCAAATACCTCCAACGGTGGTGCTACCTACCTCTCAATGGTGGGATGGCATTACTTTAAAGGACATTTACACAGACGAATTCCTTAGGGTAGGTAGGTTCTCGTAGATACTTGCTCTAAATTTCAAAACAAATCAAAAATACTTTTCACACCGACACCTTTTCAAAAAGCTTTCGAAAGCAATTTTTCAAACACTCTTGAGGACCGATACAAGAGTCGAACTGAAATTTTCAAAGAAACTTTTTAAAACCCACAGTTGAAAAGCAAACAAATCATTTTTGAAAACACAAATGAGCAAGTATCTAAGAGCCCATGGATAACCATGGATAGAAAGGGTGCTAACACCTTCCCTTTCTATAACCTACCTCCCGAACCGAGAGCAATCTCTTTAAAGGAATTTTTCTGTGCTTTTTTCCTTTCCATTTGGAGAAAATAAAAGACGATGGCGACTCTTGCTTCCGCGACATTTCGCGAACCAACGTTAAACAGTCAGTTCCAGATCCACCGATCACAGAACTGGCGACTCTGCTGGGGATCTAATTTTAAAGTGAGGTGTACCTTAGGGTTAGTTCATAACTGTGTTTTCAATTGTATTGACTTGTCTGCTTTAAAATTTGTGGGTTGCATGGGAGTTACATAGATCCTAACCCGGATCTGGGGATACCCTGTTAGGTAGCATAAGCTGTGAGGGACCTGTCCGGCGTAGACCGACATGGGTGAAGCAGTGGCTACGTTGGTGTGGCACCTTGGTCTGTACCGATATCCCTTGTGTTGCAACGAGGAGAATATGGGTCTTCTGAGGAGTCATTAAGCACCAACAACCTTAGAACCTTAAATGACACAACTTGGCCATTAGAACAGTAGCAGTATGCTACGCCCATTAAGGCTAAACTCTCGTGATGGTTCTGGCCGCAAGAAAAGATTGCGATGCTGGAGTTATGACCGATTGAGGGTAGTCAATGATATTGGGATCCTCTAAGAACCTGGTTACTTTGATAGGACAGGTATGAACCAACAAACTGAAAGAGGGTAATACCTAGACCTCATGCTGGCCTAAACTTTAGGGGCTTGCCTTGTGTGACTTGTGTGCCTTACCATGTTTGCCTTTGTATCTATTTGTGGTGTGCTTTATCATAACATCATAACATCACGAGCATTGCATGCATCCTGCATAAGGACTGACCATTTCAAAGACAAGAGGGTTTCACCTTTGCTCTGTTTTGTAGGACATCATGATGCCTGTGCGAAGGAATACTATCCGGTTCAACTTTGTTCACTCACCTGAGTTGCTTGAAGAGTTGGTTAGCAGAATTCCAAATACCACTTCCTTTATTCAGAGGCATGGTTCTCTTCTCGGTTTAGTCACTACAAAGCGGGATCAACAGTTGATGAGTGTTCTGACCCAGTTCTATGACCCTCTATACCAGTGTTTCACCTTTCAAGACTTCCAGCTGGTCCCTACCCTGGAAGAGTTCTCTGATTTGCTTGGTATCCCTATATTGGATCAGACTCCCTTTACTGGTTGGGAAAAGACCCTCAGGCTTGAGGATGTTGCTGCAGCTCTTCCCTTGACGCATCAAGAGGTAATGGATAACTGGGTAACTAGAAGCGGAGTTAAGGGTTTCTTGGCCAAGTTTCTGATTGGTAAAGCTAACAGTTTCTGGAATGACTTGGACTTTAGGGCATATGAAGACATCTTAGCTCTCTTAATATATGGGCTAGTCTTGTTTCCTAATCCTGACAACTTCATCAATGTCACTGCCATAAGGATCTTTATGTCTCAGAATCCGGTGCCCACTCTCTTGGGTGACATCTTGCAACAACTTCATGCTCGTACTACCCGAAGACGAGGAACCCTATGGTGTTGTATCCCTTTGTTGGTGAGGTGGTTTATTTCGCACCTCCCTAAGTTCGTACTGAAGAACTAAGAAGGAAGAGGTTGGGCTCATAGGTTAATGTCTCTCACCGACAAAGACATCATTTGGACTTGCAGAGGTTTGGATGAGATAGCTGTCATTGATCGATGCGGGGAATACCCTAATGTTCCTCTGATTGGTACCCAAGGAGGGATCTCTTACAATCCATGTCTAGCACTCCGTCAGTTTGGAAGAGCAAGAAGAGCAGGGCCTCATGAAATGTTGGTGTCTCACATCAGTTTTGAGTTTCAGGTGGATAGTGACGAGCTGCGTTGTAGGTTCATCAAGGCTTGGGACAAAGTTCATAAAGCTGACCCACAAGAGTTGGGGCCAAAGACTTCTTTACCTATGGAAGCCTACTACAAATGGGTTCGCATCCGTGCTCAGAAGTTAGGTATGCCGTATGAAGCTGTCAGACCCGTCATTCTTGAGTCTCCTGACAAAGATGGTGTTCCTCCAACTGTCCTTCCTCCTCAGATACCTACTGATTATGAGACATTGAAGAGATCTTGGTCGCAACTGCGAGAAGAACGGGATTCTTACCGGGAAAAGTTCAACAAGCAGGAATTGAAGATCCAAAGGCTGATGAAGCAGTTGGAGAATGAGCGAGCTCTGAATGACTACATCCGCACTGAGAAAAGGAGACCATGGGATCAATAAGGAGCTCTGGATGTTCTTTTACAGTTTTATTTCCTTCTTCAGTATTTCCTTTCATGTAACGCCTAAGGGCAACCTGTTGAATAATTTCAGTTTCAAAGTTGAATCTAATGAAGTGTGTTCCTTTTTGTTTACAAAGTTGATTCCCGATTGTCTTTGAAAACATAAATCATACGCATTCCATTCATCATGTGCATAACAGGTTTTCCTCTTTTCAGGTTGCTTACCATTCTTCGCTGTTTATTTCAGCATCATGAACCCCGACTCGTCATCAACTGAGATGTCCATCAAAGCTCTTCAGGCGCAGAATGCGCAATTTCAGGAACTGATCATGGGTTTGGCTCAGGGCCAAGAAGAGCTGAAGGCTCTGCTCCTGAAGAAGGAAAAGAAGAAGAAGAGAAGAACTGTTCTTTTCAGCTCGGGCCGAAGGTTTGCCAACACTCTGCAAAATGAAGAGGCTGGTTCTTCTATTGGAAAGGGTACTCCTCAAGCGGAAAAAGGTCCTAGTCCGGTAGTCTCTGACAACGAGACTGATTTTGATGAAGAGCAGTATCCTCCTGCAGAGGACAGATACAAGCAGTTGGAAGACAGGCTGAATGCCATGGAGATACAACAGGTACCTGGGCTGGATTTCGGAGATTTGGGTTTGTCTACTGGTGTGATCATTCCTCGTAAGTTTAAAGCACCATCTTTCACTAAGTACGACGGGGCGTCTTGTCCCAAGCTACATCTCAGGTCCTATGTTCGGAAGATTCAACCGTACTCAGTGGATAAGAATTTGTGGATCCACTTATTCCAGGAGAGTCTTTCAGGGACTCACCTCGAATGGTTCTATCAGCTGGATGGGACCAAAGTTCGTAACTGGGAGGAGTTGGCTACTACTTTCTATAAGCAGTATCAATATAATGCCGACCTTGCCCCTACACGTACCCAACTCCAGGGTATGTCGTTAGGTTCAAGTGAAGGTTTTAAAGAGTACGCTCAGAAGTGGAGGGATCTGGCTGGCAGGGTGCAGCCTCCGTTGACTGATCGGGAGTTGGTAGACATGTTCTTGGGGACCCTATCTGGGCCATTTTTCAACCATCTTATCGGTAATTCTTCTGCTGGATTCACTGATCTTATTCTGACTGGAGAGAGAATTGAGGCTGGGTTGAAGTCTGGTAAGATTCCGAAGGGTGCATCGTCTAGTTCTGAGAAGAAACCCTTCAAGAAGGAGGCTAGTGATTATATGGCTCTAGAAGACAAGAGAAATCTGAGTGCCGCCAATCTGTCAGTGCGGTGATGATTGCTAAGCCTGCTGCCGCTCCTCGGCCAACCAATCCTCCAAGGGCTGAAAGACCCCGGAGAGAATTTACCCGTTTGAGCATGACCTTATCGCAGATCTTGCCACAGTTGCTATCCACCAATCTAGTGACTGTCAGAGAGGCCCCAAAAGCTGTGAACACTGCCTCCCCCAAATACAACCCAAATGCTCGTTATGCTTATCATTCTGATAGCCCGGGGCATTCCACTGATGACTGTTGGGCATTAAGGAATAAGGTGCAAGACCTTATTGACGCAAAGGAGATACAGTTTGAAGCGCCTGAGAGGCCGAATATGGTTACTGCTCCTATGCCTCAGCATGGGGTAAATGCTGTTGATGAAGAGGTGTACGCTGTTTCTGTGGATGATCTAGCCACTCCCTTAATAACTGTCAAGAAGAACCTACTGCTGGCCGGTTTATTTCCGGGTTGCAGTGAGGGTTGCCTGTTCTGTGCTGTTTCCCTATCTGGTTGTCCCTTGCTGAAGTTAGGCATCCAAAGCCTGATGGACAGTAAGGAGATTCTGTTCAAGAAGTCTGTTGTTCAATTGGTTCCGGTAGAAGAAGTTTATGTGGTTACCATCTTCAATAATCCAATCAAGGCTCTCCCGAAGAAGCCTGTCCAAATCATGACTGTCGCACCTGTTGTTATCACTGTTCCGGGGCCTCTTCCCTATGTATCTGATAAAGCTGTCCCCTGGCATTATGGGGCAGACGTATATGTGAATGGAATCAAACAAGAGTTCAACACTGGCACCAGTATCTGCGATATCACTGGCCCAGCCAAGGTTACCCGCAGTGACAGGCTCTTCTCGCCTGACATTGCACCGCCCGCTACTCGAAGACCCCTCCTTATAACACCTACAAGTGTACCTGTTCCTGTTTCTGATCAAGTTGTTTCCCCTGCTGCCGAGTCATCCAATGCTCGGGGCAAAGGAATTGAAGATGAGCCTGCCCGGATGGAGGCACCAATACCTATAAATGCTGAGGCCTCCCAACAAGAGATGGAGGAAATCCTGAAAATAATAAAGAAGAGTGACTTCAATGTTGTGGAACAGCTGGGGCATACGCCCTCCAAAATCTCCATGCTCTCCTTATTGCTGTGCTCCGAGGCCCATGCTAAGGCCTTAATCTCATTTCTCAAGACGACCCATGTGCCACAGGAAACATCTGCAGTTCAGTTCACTGACTGTGTAGCAAATCTGACAGCAGACAACGGCTTGGGTTTCTCAGATGCTGACCTGACTGCAAAAGGAAGAGACCACAATGATGCCCTGCATGTCTCTATTGAATGCAGGGGCACTACTCTGGCGCATGTGTTGGTGGACACTGGTTCCTCCTTGAATGTTCTACCAAAGAAGGCTTTAGACTGTTTGGATTGTGAAGGCCTGGAATTAAAACCCAGCAATATTATCGTCCGAGCCTTTGACGGTTCCAAGAGGATGGTTCATGGTGAGGTTGACATTCCTATTCGTGTGGGATCTCAGGTGTTTGACTCTACTTTTTATGTGATGGATATCCGTCCATCGTACTCTTGTCTACCGGGTCGACCTTGGATCCATAAAGCTGGGGCAGTGACCTCTACCTTGCACCAGAAGCTGAAATACCCTGTCAGAGGGAAGATCGTCACTGTACAAGGAGAGGAGGAGTATATGGTGAGCCATTTAAATTCCTTCAGATATATTGAGATGGACGGGGAGTTTATTGAAACCCCCTTTCAGCATTTCGAGGAGGTGCTTCCAATTTCAGCAGCAGCAGAAACGGCGGTCGAAGAGGAGGTTCCGTTGAAGATGGCTTCCCTAAAGGATGCCCGGGCTGTGGTTCAGAAAGGTGAATGTACTAACTGGGGCAGGCTTCCCGACTTTACACAGAAAACTGACAAATTTGGATTGGGTTTTACTGCAGAGGGTCAGAAAGCTATACGGAAGGCGAAGACCAGAAGACCTCCTGTGCTCATTACAAATCCAGGAGTGAATGCTGTTGGGAAGGACGATGAAGTGGACGAAGCTGAGTTCAATAGCTGGATCTACCCAACGACCGAAGGAGGATTGACCAATTGGATTGTCAAAGACCATACTCCTGTTACTTTTGTTACACAGTAATAAACTTCTTTGTTTTGTTATTTGTAATAAACAATAAATAAACTCTATGGCCCGGTGTCTTACCCGAGGCACCGTGGTTTCATTTGTGAGGGCATATAAATTGTCATTTCATATATCATAAATGAAAATCTTGGACGTTTTCTCGCATTTCAAATCTTATGCTTCTTTTCTGTCTTTCCTTCCTTTACATATTTTTCAAAATAGCTGTATTTACACACACTCACTCATACAGGTTTCAATCCACTCTGGATCTCACTGGTAACGACTCTGCTACTGCCAGTTATGACTTCGAAAATCCGATCAACTTAGCTGAAGACGAAGGTGAAGATGATTGCGAAGTGCCTGGCAAGCTTGCAAGACTGTTACTCCAGGAAGAGAGGGCAATTCAACCCCACGAAGAGCCAGTGGAAACAATAAACTTGGGTACTGAGGCAGACAGGAAAGAGGTAAAGATTGGTGCCAACCTAGAGCTCAACGTGAAGCAACGGTTGACTAAGATGCTATATGATTATATGGAGATCTTTGCCTGGTCCTACGAAGACATGCCAGGGTTGGATACCGATATTGTGGTCCATCACTTGCCTACTAAGGAAGACTGCCCTCCGGTTAAGCAAAAGGTCCGCCGTATGCGTCCAGAGATGTCTAAGAAGATCAAAGCCGAGGTGATGAAACAGTTTGACGCTGGGTTCCTTGCAGTGACTTCTTACCCTCAGTGGGTTGCTAATGTAGTGCCAGTGCCAAAGAAGGATGGAAAGGTCAGAATGTGCGTCGACTATAGGGATCTGAACAGGGCCAGCCCCAAGGATGACTTCCCCTACCTCACATTGATGTCCTTGTTGATAATACAGCTCAGCATAAGGTGTTCTCTTTCATGGATGGCTTTTCAGGTTACAATCAGATCAAGATGGCACCTGAAGACATGGAAAAGACTACCTTTGTTACTCAGTGGGGCACTTTCTGCTACAAGGTCATGCCTTTTGGACTAAAGAACGCTGGGGCAACCTACCAACGTGCCATGGTTGCTTTATTTCATGACATGATCCATCATGAGATAGAAGTGTATGTTGATGACATGATCGCAAGGTCCCAGACTGAGGAGGAACACCTAGATCATCTACAGAAGTTGTTTGACCGTTTGAAACTGTACAAGCTAAGATTGAACCCGAACAAGTGCACCTTCAGAGTAAGATCTGGGAAGTTGCTAGGCTTCGTTGTAAGTGATAAGGGTATTCAAGTGGACCCTGCCAAGGTTAAAGCTATTCAAGAGATGCCAGTTCCTAAGACAGAGAAGGAGGTAAGAGGCTTTTTAGGACGCCTGAATTACATTGCTCGCTTCATCTCACACCTGACTGCTACCTGTGAGCCAATCTTCAAGCTGCTGAAGAAAGATCAGGTAGTACGCTGGAATGATGAATGTCAGGCTACTTTTGACAGAATCAAAGAGTATCTCCAAGAACCACCCATCCTTATGCCACCGGTTGAAGGGAGACCTCTGATATTATACCTAACAGTGCTTGACAACTCAATGGGGTGTGTGCTGGGGCAGCATGACGAGTCTGGCCGAAAAGAGCATGCCATTTATTACCTTAGCAAAAAGTTTACCGACTGTGAGACCCGATACTCACTGCTTGAGAAAACTTGCTGCGCTTTGGTATGGGCTGCTCGCCGGCTGAGACAGTATATGCTGACTCATACCACCTTGTTGATCTCAAAGATGGATCCTATAAAGTACATATTTGAAAAGCCTGCTCTGTCTGGGAGAATAGCAAGATGGCAAATGATCTTGACAGAATACGACATTCAGTATACAACCCAGAAAGCCATCAAGGGAAGTGTATTGGCAGACCACTTGGCACATCAGGCCGTAGACGACTATCAGTCAATGAACTTCGAGTTTCCGGATGAAAGCATCATGATAGTAACTGGCTGTGAAGTACCTGGACCGGATGAAGGACCTGAGGAAGGATCCCGATGGTCTATGCACTTTGACGGAGCCTCCAACGCTTTGGGCAACGGCATCGGCGCCATAATCATATCACCTCAAGGCACTCATACTCCACTCACTGCCCGGCTATGTTTCAACTGTACCAACAACATGGCAGAGTATGAGGCATGCATCATGGGTCTTCAAGCTGCGATCGACTTAAGGATCAAGTTTCTGAGTGTCTTCGGAGATTCCGCTCTTGTGATCAATCAGATCAAAGGAGAGTGGGATACGAAACATCCGAATCTTATTCCTTACAGAGAATGTATGTTGACCTTGATCCCCCACTTCATAGAGATAACATTTGAACATTTCCCGAGAGAGGAGAATCAGCTGGCGGACGCGTTAGCTACAATGTCTTCTATGTTCAAGGTCAAATGGGATAATGAGGCTCCCCGGATCATCATCTGGAAACTGGACGAACCGGCATACTGTTGTGATCTCGAGACTGAATTGGTAACTGAGAAGCCTTGGTACCATGAAGTGAAGAGATATCTGGAAGCTCAGGAATACCCTGAAGGTGCATCTGTCAATGATAAGAAGTTTCTGAGAAGGTTCGCAGCGAAGTTCTTCCTTAGCAATGGCATATTGTACAAGCGAAACCATGATTCGACCTTACTGCGTTGTGTGGATAAGACTGAAGCGGAAAGAATCATGGAAGAGCTACATGAAGGGACCTTTGGTACACATTCCAGTGGACATACAATGGCAAAGAAGATCCTTCGGGCAGGGTATTACTGGTCCACAATGGAAGCTGACTGCTACCAACATTCCAGGACATGCCATAAATGCCAGATTTATGCAGACAAGGTGCATGTTCCTCCAGTTCCTTTGAATGTTATGACTGCGCCTTGGCCGTTTGCAATGTGGGGCATAGACATGATCGGTGAGATTAAACCTACAGCGTATAACGGGCATCGCTTCATCCTGGTAGCGATTGATTACTTTACGAAGTGGGTCGAAGCAGCTTCCTACGCTACGGTAACCAAGACTGTTGTGGCACGGTTCATTCGGCATAATCTGATCTGTCGATACGGCGTCCCAGAGAGGATCATTACAGACAACGGTACCAATCTGAATAATAAGATAATCACTGAGCTCTGCGAGCAGTTCAAAATACAGCACCACAATTCTTCTCCTTACAGACCGAAGATGAATGGGGCTGTAGAAGCAGCAAATAAAAACATCAAGAAAATCGTGCAGAAGATGACAGTGACTTATAAAGATTGGCACGAGATGTTACCGTTCGCTCTACATGGGTACCGTACCTCAGCTAGGACATCAACCGGGGCAACTCCTTTCTCTTTGGTTTATGGTATGGAGGCAGTCTTACCGATCGAAGTGCAAATACCCTCTCTCCGGATAATGAAGGATGCAGATCTGAGTGAAGATGATTGGATCCAGACACGACTTGATCAGCTAAACTTAATTGATGAAAAGAGACTTGCTGCTATCTGTCATGGTCAGACGTATCAGAAACGGATGATCAGGGCATTTAACAAAAAGGTCAGACCACAGGAATATCAAGTTGGGGATCTGGTAATCAAGCGAATCATCCTTCCTCAGAGTGATCCAAGGGGCAAATGAACCCCTACGTACGAAGGGCCATTTGTGGTTAAACATGTGTTCTCAAAAGGAGCCATGATTCTAACCAATATGGATGGTGACGACCTTCCTCGCCCCGCCAATGCAGACATAGTAAAAAGATACTACGCATAAAAAAGGACTCGCTAGGTTGACATGCCTAGGCAAAAATTAGGGCTTCCCGGGGAACCAAAAGGGTTCGGGCAAAATGAAGGGATGAAATGAAAAAAAATTTGTACACCCGGCAAGTCGAAAACCTGAAAAGGCGGCTTGGGCAAAAATGGGTATCCCGGTGGACTGAAAACCCGAAAGGGCGGTCCAGGAAAAAGTTAGGGATAAAGCGTAATACTATGTCTCATTGGATCACTTTGCATCCAGAATCCGGTATCTACATCAAGTTCAGACGGCATCGATCAGTCAGCTTCACCTTCAACCAAGGTCATCAAGTGATGAGACGCTCGGAGTTATAAAGGCAATAGTAGAGTTGAAACCCAGTGGGATCATTCATTTCACACAGCTGTTTTATTTTCTCTTGTACAAAATTTGTATAAACTCTTTTGCTCGGCGGCGTTCTCTTACTAGGACGTCAGCCTCTTGTACATAAAACGCCTATTTTACAGGCAAATTCAAAATCAATACAAATACACTTTTCAGTTAAAATTGCCAATTGTTTTTCCTTTTTTCTGTTTTGTTTTGCGAAGAACGTCCAAGGTTCAATTTGTGATATATGCATTGACAATAATTTGCTAACTCATGAATATTTGCATACAAAACAAAGGATTAATTACAGGTAACACTAGAAATAGGGGAAATAAAGAGTTGTCTAAGCAATCTAATTGTTCTGTCCTCCAAGGTACCAAGGTAGGTTCAGCTAAAGAACATAACCAGATATCTTAATTCCCCAGAGAGTAAGCCAGCAAGTCAGTGCACTCTCCCCAAGCTATATTATCAACCTTAAGGAAGTTGGGTATCCTCCAGCAAATCTCAACCTTCCCCAGCAGTACATATATTCTTAACAAGCATCCCCGGCATTCTTGGTCTAAAGATTGTTCCCCGGCGGTATATCAAATATTCAATGGAGTCACTTCCCCGGTACAGTTCAAGACTCCCCCAGGAGAATCCAATCCAGTTTCCCCAGGAAAGTTGGAATCCAGCTCCCCAAGCAGTAAGCTTATCCTCAGTAGATTCTGGAAGCTTATCCTCGCAAAACAGGAACGCGTCGCCCAACTTTATTCAAAGAGTTATTTCCTTAACAGGATATAACTGGGTTATCCTCAGCCAAAAGCCACGGAAAGGTCGTCGTCAACGCAGTTCTTTCTTATCCCCAGCGAAGTCTATTAACACTTCCAACACAACAAGGGTATCCCCAGCGAAGTTACCATCAACATTCCAGCAAAGTACCCCTCTCCCCACAGAGTATTACTTCCCAGCAAGATCGTTAGAGTACTTTTCTCCCCGCAGAGTAACCCATTCGCCAAGTTTATTCCCCAACGGAGTCATCTTCCCCTACCGGTATACTTGCAACTATCACCCAGCGGAAGCAAAATCTGTTCTCCAACATCAGCCCAGGATATGACTTCCCGGCACCCGTCAAGGATTTATTTTCCTAAGACAAAAACATACATTCATAAACATCATACTTCCATACATTATAGCATGCATATACGCATCGTATCTTACAAATCTCATTTATGTTGAGAACATCATTGCTTGACCCATATCATGCATTGCATATGACTGACCTTTACCTTTCAGGAAAGATCCAGTTAAGTTCTCAAGCTACATTCCAAGACCTTGTCTGGTTCAGTTAAATCGACTCCCAAAGATTTTCCTGGTTATTATCCAGTCAAAGGCCTTCTCTGGTCTAGTTAAACCGACTCCTAAAGGTTTTTCTTTTGAAGACTCAGTTGAAGACTCCAAGACCTTGTCTGGTTCAGTTAAATCGACTCCCAAAGATTTTCCTGGTTATTATCCAGTCAAAGGCCTTCTCTGGTGTAGTTAAACCGACTCCTAAAGGTTTTTCTTTTGAAGACTCAGTAGAAGATATCCAAGATTCTCTCAATGATTGCTGTTGAGGTTGTAGTCGCCTATGGTTCTCTCCCTGATACTGCGGAGGTGGTAATCCCAAGATTCGCTCAACGATTGTTGTTGAAGTTGAAGTTATCCAAGATTCTCTCAATGATTGCTATTGAGGTTGTAGTCGCCTATAGTTCTCTCCCCGATACTGCGGAGGTGGTAATCCCAAGATTCGCTCAACAATTGCTGTTGAAGTTGAAGTTATCCAAGATTCTCTCAATGATTGCTATTGAGGTTGTAGTCGCCTATGGTTCTCTCCCCGATACTGCGGAGGTGGTAATCCCAAGATTCGCTCAACAATTGCTGTTGAAGTTGAAGTTATCCAAGATTCTCTCAATGATTGCTGTTGAGGTTGTAGTCGCCTATGGTTCTCTCCCCGATACTGCGGAGGTGGTAATCCCAAGATTCTCTCAATGATTGCTGTTGAGGTTGTAGTCACCTATGGTTCTCTCCCCGATACTGCGGAGGTGGTAATCCCAAGATTCGCTCAACGATTGCTGTTGAAGTTGAAGTTATCCAAGATTCTCTCAATGATTGCTATTGAGGTTGTAGTCGCCTATGGTTCTCTCCCCGATACTGCGGAGGTAGTAATCATCCCAAGATTTTCTCAACGATTGCTGTTGAGGTTAAAGTCATCCAAGGTCCTCTCACCGTTCCTGTTGAGGTAGTAACCATCCCTGGTTCATTCATCACCGTTTGAAGCTCCAGATCCAGCTCCTGTAACCAATCAGGACACATCTATACAAAGCATCTGAAGACCAGTTCCCGCAACATGTCAGGTACTCATCTTTCTTTTGCAGATACGCAGGTTCTCACTAAGGAATCTCTTACGCGATTGACATCCAGATGGCATCTATAAGCCCATCCACTCTCCATCATCTCTTAGCATGGCATCTATAAGCCCATCATCCTATCCATCAATCTCCAAATGGCATCTGTAAGCCCATTCCCCATCACACTGTTACTATGTGAGGGCAAATTTCTGGGCACTCTAGTGTTCAATCATCTTCCACCTTCGGATTACGAAAGGCACGTCAGCCAATCTGCATCCTCAGGTCTAAGAAGATTGAACAGGGGCAACTGTTGTACCCCAAAATTTTCCCTCCCATATTCTTCAAAATTTGCCAAGTCAAAGCTTCAACATCTCCCCAAGGGTTGCACAGTTCAAGGGCCTCCTAACAGTCAAAAATTAGGGTTTTGGTTCTGACAAAGAAAATGAAGTTTCCAAGGGTCCAATCAAGTCTCACATGCCTACAAACATGGTCAAGCATCCTCATACCAAGTTTCAAGACTTACAGCACAAAATTGCACAGTCAAAAACCCTAATTGCACTACAGTCAACTGTAGGGGCAAAATGGTCATTTGACAGTCAAAAGTCCAAATTTTTGGTCAACATCTCATTTTGAAGCCACAAACATCATTTGATCAATGCTTGATCATGATTCTCAAAGCTTGGCTCAAAAATCATCAAGATGCAAAAGTTTCCATATTTGGACAGTTGAAAAAGTCAACTGTAACTTGACCAGGGCATAACTTTCACATGGATTTTCAGAAAAATTCCATCCAAAGCTCATTTTGAAGATAAAGATATTTCCTACAACTCCTCTTCACACTTCAAGTCCAATAAATGCTCTCACAAAAAGTTATCAATTTCAACATTATAGGTCATTTTCAAAAGTCAACAAAAAGGGACTTTAAGTCAAAGGCCATAACTTGAGATTGGTAAATCAAAATGACATGGGACCAAATACATTGGTTAGAGGACTCAAGGACCTTTCAAAAATGTCCAAGAACATGAGCAAAGCTTAAATATTGAGCAAGTTATGCCTTGTGGAAGTTGGGAAATTTTTGGATATTTTGAAAAGTCAACATTGCTTCAAATGACCTAAAATTGCTAATGGGCCTCTTTTTCTTCCACAATTCATCATCCAAGGCATGTTCACGACCATTTGGCCCAAAGGGAAGTTTTTTATCAATTTTATTTATTTATTTGGATTTTTAATTATTAATAATTCATTTAATTAATTAAAATACATGAAAAATACCAAACCAATGCAATCAAATCTTTTGTGCAGGGAATGAGCTTAAGATTTCGTGCATGACCAAATATAGAAAGAATCAAGTCAATTGGCCATGATTTGTATCAAATATGCTTGAAAAAGATTGGAAAATTATGGTTTGCAAATCAAATATTTTTCACATCAATGCATGGATTTTTGATCAAGTTCTCAACCCTAAAACCTTCACACATACATATATAGTGCAACCCTAATGCATAGAAGCTCCCAGCTGCGCCATACATAGAAAACCACACTTGAGTTTTTTGCTTAAAAATTGAAAACTGAAAACAGGGATACAAGGCGATTCAAGGCAAAATATCTGTTCCATTGGCTTGCTGAGGCTTCAAGGAAGGAATTTGGATCAAAACCATAAGCTCTAACGCCAAGAAACGTGAGAATCATCGTGACCTGTACAGAAAATATTTCACATTCGTGCATCTCGATTCATGCATCTTTAGCAATTTTTAACATTTGATTTATGTTCATTATTCAATTCTGAAGCTAACTGTGTGGTTTGATTTTGTTTTCGTGCCCCATTGAAGGATTCACCATTAAAGATATTTAGGGTTACCAAGCTTTTGATTTGGGCATTTCCAAATGCTGTAAAATTAGAGGATCACAATACCATGGTTAAAACTAGCAGGCTTGGACGATTTAGAAACGACCCTCGCGCCTAATTTATGTGGCCGGACGGCCTAATCGTTATTTTCAGATATGGCATATTTTGGGGGGTTTAAAACCCCCGCTAACCATTTTCTATTTTCAGGAAATAAACAAGCCAAGGAAGAAGAAGGGTACGTGGCCAGCGTTGATTGGAATATTCAAATTCTCGCGCGAAAAAGAAGCATTAACGTTTGTTTATTTTATTATGTTTATTGATTGTACAATATACAAAGAACTCAAGCAGCGCGTTTGGCAAGGCATAGCATTGGTATTCATCAAGACCTGGGTTCGAGCCCAGGTCCCCACCCCTTTCATATTATTTTTCATTTAACGCTTATATGCAGCTTCAACGCTAAAGCACACCATGCATCCACGTTATCAAGCCATCCACGCGTCCCACTGCACTCAATCATACCAATCCAAGGGACTAGATCTGAAGAACATGGTAAACTGCAGTCAAAGATGCCACATGCTAGCGCCAGAGTCAATGAGGCCAAAGGCTTATTGGGCCTAAAATGCTAAGACTTCACCTCCCATTTGGGGACAGAACCCCCCTAGGTTTGCAATATTCTTTTCATTATTTTTATTTATTTGATTCAATTATTGTTTTTTTAATTAATTCCTTTAATTTAATATTTTCATAAAAAACATAAAAACAAAAAAAATCAGAAAAGACAAAATTCAAAATATATTGATTTAATTAATATTTTTGTAAATAAATATCATCAATTAATTTTAGCTTGATTAAATTAGGTTTAATGTAAACATTTTTTAATAAACTTAAAATTGGTAGAATTAGGGTTTTAATTAATTTTTATCCTTTTTTCTTTTCTTTCATAATAATTAATTATTAAAATATTATTTATTTTTATAAATCAAAATTGCATGTAAATAATTAGGTTAATTTAGGTTTAACTTTAATTTTTTTTTTTAATAAATAAAAGTTATAGAATTAGGGTTAATATTTTATTTTAATTAATCTTTTTCATTAAAACTCATAAAATACAAAAATACCAAAAATAATTCCCTTTCATTTTAATTTTCATTAATTTAATCATTTAATTTAATTTCGCAAAAAGGGTCCAACGCCCTCGTTTCTAATTTTAATTCCATTCGCGTATTTATTTCTTTTTTTCTTTTAATATTTATGTAATTCTCCCAAAGCCGTGTAAATACTTATCCTTCGCACGTTCTTTATTTTCTGTCAAATCGGGTCCTGGAAATTTTGGCGATGTGGACCCGCGCCTTTTGTAATAGCTTAGAATTTTATCTTTCCCGCAACTTTTTAACTGTTAAACAAATGCATGCAAGAATGAATGGACGAAAAATAAAAACAAACGCATAGATCACTTTGACATGACAAGACAAATGCAAATGAACGTGACACACAAATCACACACCACCCCTAGGGTACGCCTCACTGTTGCCTTGCCTCGAAAGGTGATCGTCGAGTAGAGGATGTCTTAGTAAGTCCTCATGATCCGGGAACCTGGCATGAGGGTAGCTTCTAAGGTGTCTTCCCATTGCTCTAGTGATCACCACGTCCCGAACCTCGAATTGACCCGAATACCTCCAACGGTGGTGCTACCTACCTCTCAATGGTGGGATGGCATTACTTTAAAGGACATTTACACAGACGAATTCCTTAGGGTAGGTAGGTTCTCGTAGATACTTGATCTAAATTTCAAAACAAATCAAAAATACTTTTCACACCGACACCTTTTCAAAAAGCTTTCGAAAGCAATTTTTCAAACACTCTTGAGGACCGATACAAGAGTCGAACTGAAATTTTCAAAGAAACTTTTTAAAACCCACAGTTGAAAAGCAAACAAATCATTTTTGAAAACACAAATGAGCAAGTATCTAAGAGCCCATGGATAACCATGGATAGAAAGGGTGCTAACACCTTCCCTTTCTATAACCTACCTCCCGAACCGAGAGCAATCTCTTTAAAGGAATTTTTCTGTGCTTTTGTCCTTTCCATTTGGAGAAAATAAAAGACGGTGGCGACTCTTGCTTCCGCGACATTTCGCGAACCAGCGTTAAACAGTCAGTTCCAGATCCACCGATCACAGGATCCTTCGGTCCTCTGTTAGTTCTTCCACCTCATACGCATTATTCGAAAATACTTTTAAGATTCGAAAAGGACCTTCCCAATGGGGAGACCACTTGCCTAAAGCTTGATTCTTTTTATCCATAGGTAGAATAACTTTCCAAACTAAATCATTAGCAACGAAAGCTTTACCTTTTACCCTTTTGTTGTAGGCTCTAACTACTTTTTCCTTCTGTCTTATTAACACTTCTAAGGCGTGCAACCTTTCTTTGTCTAAATCTATCAATTCATTCAACATCATTTCCCAATAAAGGTTTGGAGCTATCTCTTCCTGTTTTTGAACGCGAACTGACTGCAGAAAGATTTCGAATGGTAATACTGCATCATGCCCAAAGGTAAGTTGGAATGGTGTAGTATTGGTTGCTTCTTTAGGTGACGTTCGACAAGCCCAAAGTGCTTGATCTAACGTTTTATGCCAGTTTTTAGGCTTCTTTCCGACATGCTTCTTGATTAAGCCTATTATGACTTTGTTGGCTGCTTCGACTTGACCATTTGCTTGAGCATTATATGGTGTAGATGTTAACAATTTGAACCCCATTTCTTTCGCGAATTCTTGCATCTTTCGACCAGTAAAAACTGACCCTTGGTCCGTAGTTATACTTTATGGGATTCCAAACCTATATAGTATATGTTTTTGGATAAATTCAATGACTGTTTCTTGGTCTACATTCGCCAAAGGAATAGCTTCTACCCATTTGGTGAAATAATCTATTCCTACCAATATATATCTTTGTCCTTTGGACGAAGTGGGTCGAATCTCTCCTATTAAATCCAATGCCCATCCTCTAAAAGGCCATGGCTTAATGATTGAATGTAATTCACTTGCAGGGGCATGTTGAATGCTTGCATGCATCTGAAATTCTTGACAACCCTTGGCGAAGTCTATACAGTCTTTCAACATAGTTGGCCAATATATTCCATATCGAAACAACAACCATTTCATCTTATGTCCTGCTTGATGGGCCCTACAGGCTCCACTGTGAACGCTTGATAATGCCAGATATGCTTCATTTTCTCCCAAGCATTTTAACAAAATTCCCTCAGGGGATTTTTTGAATAATTCGTTTCCCATCAAGAAATAAGATAAAGCTCTGTATCTAACCTTTCTATCCGTGTTGGTTGAAGGGTCTTTTAGGTAGTTAATAATTGGGCTTCTCCAATCTGTATCTGCCAGAGTACCTATATTTAGTACCTCAAACTCTTTTGGGTTAGCAAACCCTAGCCTAGTAATTTCTAAGTCAATTGTGGATAACCTCGTGGCCAATGTTTTCCCTCTTATCTCAATCAATCCTTCTAATCTTTCCTTTGACACTTTGTACCCTGAGGCTATTTGTGCCAAGTCATTTGCTTCTTGGTTTTTTATTCTAGGGACATGTTTTATATCCACATATTCAAATTTTTTGAGCAATCTATTAACCAAGATGAAATACATAATCAAGTTCTCTTTTATGCATTTGTATTCTTTTGTTAGTTGCTTTATTACCAATTCAGAGTCACCTTTGATTTCGACTCTGGTTGCCCCCAATTCCAATAAAGCTTCGAGTTCAGCAAGCAACCCTTCATACTCAGCTTCATTGTTTGAAAAGAGGGCCTTCAATCTTATACTTGAGCTTTATTGGAATTCCTTCAGGAGAAATCAAAAGTATTCCAACTCCGCTACCATTCCGGTGTGTTGAACCGTCGAAGAATAATCTCCAAGGTTTCAACTCAACATAGAGTTGGCTTTCGACCATTGCATGGTCTACTATAAAGTCTGATACTATTTGACCTTTCATTGCCTTTAAAGGCATGAAAGTTAAAGAAAATTCTGTGAGGGCCAAAGCCCATTTGTCAATTTTGCCATGCAAGATTGGCTTTGACAGCATATGTTTTATAACATCACAATGAGACGAAACGAAAACATTTACTGGTTTTATATAATGTTTGAGTTTTGTACAGGAGAAATATAAACATAGACATAACTTTTCTATTGCAGTATATCTCATTTCTGCATCATTTAAAACCCTACTAAGATAATAGATGGCTCTTTCGACGCCATTTTCGTCCTCTTGGGCTAACATACTACCTAAAGTAGTGTCAGAGGCTGATATATAGAGTCTCATAGACTTCTTCCCATTTGGGGGTGATAGAATGGGCGGTTGCACCAAGTATTGCTTGATCTTGTCAAAAGCTTCTTGATGTTCCTTGTTCCATTCAAAATTTCCTTGCTTTAGGCGCAAGAGGGGGGGAAAAGCTTGCGCTCGACCACTGAGATTAGAGATAAATCTTCTTAGGAAATTTACTTTCCCCAATAGTGACTGCAATTCTTTTTTTGTCGAAGGCGCCTTTGTCTCCATGATAGCCTTCGTTTTATTCTGATTGATTTCTATCCCCTTCTTATGGACCACAAATCCCAGAAAGTCTCCTGCCTGCACAAAGAAAGCACACTTAAGAGGGTTCATCTTCAAACCATGTTTTCTCATTCTTTCGAATGATTGGCAAAGATGATTCAGATGGCTTTCGTCTGATCCAGACTTCACTACAATGTCATCTATATACACCTGCATAAATGTTTCAATATAATCATGAAATATAGAGTTCATTGCTCTTTGGTACGTTGCCCTAGCATTCTTTAGGCCAAAAGGCATAACAATCCATTCATAAGTGCCAATTGCCCTAGGGCATCTAAAGATTGTTTTAGGCACATCTTCTTCAGCAATAAAGATCTGATTATAACCTGAATACCCGTCTAACATACTAAGGTATTCAAAGCCTGCGGCTGAATCAATCAGCATTTATGCCACTGGCATCGGGTATTCATCCTTGGGGGTAGCAGCATTCAAATCACGAAAATCTATGCATACCCTCAAAGAACCGTTTTTCTTAATAACAGGTACTATGTTAGCAATCCATTCGACATACCTTGTGGTCTTGATGAAATTGCAACGCAGGAGTTTTTCGACCTCTGTCTTGATTTTTGAAAGGATTTCTGGGGCGAATCTTCTTGGAGTCTGCTTGATGGGCTTCTTGCTATCCTTTATAGGCAGTCTTAGTTCGACCATTTCCCTTTCCAAACCAGGAATCTCGTCATAATCCCAAGCAAAACATTCTTTATTTTCTTTAAGGAGCGATATGACCTTTGCCTTCAAACTGGGTTTCAGTTTAGCGTTGATGTAAGTGATTCTTTTTGAACTCCCATCTCCAAGATCAATCTCCTCAAGGGGGTCTTGAGCCAACATCTTAGGACTTGACGTTGTTGGATCTTTTTCGAACCCTAAGGGTTCTTCGTCATAGATGGAATCTAATATTTGGCTTACCTTCTCATCTTGAACCTGTTCATCAGTTGGTTCTGAGTTGAGGTTTGCTCCAGATTCTGCCACTTTGGTTGCTTTGGTAGTGGCTTCGCCAGCCACATTTGTTGTTGCAGCTTCAACAGCCGCCTGTCTTTTATTCTCGGCTACAAAAGCCGAAAGTATTTCAAAGAAAGAGGGTTCGGACATGGTCAATGTCTGTGTCCCAGCCAGTTGGTCGTATTGGAGAACTTACTTCGACATTCTCCTGGTCATCCAGTTCTCCCATAATTTCTCTGTCCCAATGAAATCCATTTGGGAGCAAAGTTAGATAATACAACGCATTCTTGTTTGGTAAGTAGCAATCTCCTGCCACTCCACATGGTCCAATGTTTGCTAGATTTTTGTCAAAGCTGGTTCTGTCTACCGTGTTTACCTTCGTCATGTAGTAACCTTGATCCCCTTCAATGTTTTCTACAATTCCATCCTCTCTCCATATGGTTAATCTTTGATGCATGGTCGATGGCACTGCCCCCACCCCGTGTATCCACTCTCTCCCTAGCAGCAAATTATAATTCGCTTTTCCAGGAATCACCATGAACATAGTTGGTCTTGTCACAGACCCAACTGTCAAATTTACTTGAATTACCCCCAAGGTGTGACCTATTTTCCCTTCATAGTTAGAGAACACCATATTGTGAGGTTTAATGTCCGTGTCGAACATCCCTATTCTTTTCAACATATAATGAGGCATCAAGTTAACTGCAACCCCTCCATCCACCAGTACTTTGTTAATACCAGTGTCTTCGATCTTGGCCCTTATATACAAAGGTTTCAGATGATTTCTCATAGCTCCGTCAGGCCTTTCGAAGAAGGCATTTTGCTCTTCGACTGCTCCATTATTGAGGATGTAGTAACACACTGGTTTATGTTTCGCCATCTCCTCTTCATCAGCTTCTTCGCAGTCTTCAACTTCAGTTTCCTGATAGTACTCATGGGGGATAACAGACACCACGTTGCAATTCATGTTCAGAGACGACACGCCATCAGAGTCGAAATCGTCTGTCGACATATCTTTAGATTTTATGGGGTTTCCTTGAGTCACTTCTTTTGTTTTATGTTGTTCCTCAGTGAACAACCTTCGTCCTACCGGTGGTTTGATGGATGTTGATGTTCCAGATACTGCTTTGGTATTTCTTGACTTACCTACCTCTTTCTGCTTTGATTCCCTCTCTGTTTTCCTTTCTCTCTGGTTTCTATGCCATTGGGATCTTGACATGGGGGTTTTTCCTTTGTAATTGTCTAGCCTGTGAGCCTCCCTTGTTGATGCCTGGAATTTCCTTCTATAGGCGAAAGCTGTTCTGCCTCCCTTGTCGAAACTCCTCCACTTTGATTTCTCATCATTAACATGCATCCACCGATCAGTTTGTATCTCAGTAGGTAATTTGAACGAGGTTCTTCTTGCCTTGGGATGTGGGCTATCTGCCCTTTTCAACGTTCCCCTTTTGTCAAACACGTACATCCTTGGGTTTGCTTCCCTTGGCTCCCAGCTACCATGGAAAGGGATTCGTTCAAACATTTCAGCAATCTCCTTGTCATATACTGCGCCACATCTTGGGCACATCAGGATCTCTGATTCTGCTTTGTAACATCGGAGTATGAAAACCAAGAGCGTTTCGCCTGGCCTTGGGTATACCCTCATCAGTTGGCTTTCTTGGCGCCAATTTCCTTGGGTGTTGATGTGTTGGGCCCTCTCACAATTTTCAGCCACTCTTCGACTCAACATAATGGAGCACCTTGGGCATAACAACGTCTTGTGGGAATTCCTCTCATGGCATCTCCACAAGTATTCGTGCAGATTCTCATTTTCCTTTGGGTAGCCAAAATTCTTCCTTTTTTGTTGATTCAGCAGGCAGTTTTCCAATTCCTCCATTTCTGAAGCGGGTTAGTCCATATTGACCATGTTGACTCCCATGGGTACTTCAGAGATTTCCATTCCTTCGAACCTAACTCTGAGACCTTCAGTGGTCTCATTAGTAACTTTCAAAGGACCCTCAGTAGCCCCAAATTTGATTTGTCCAGCCTGGGGGTCTTCAACGTCAGTGTCGAAGGATCCTCTGGTGTTTAGGCTATCAGTATCCTGCTTTCCATCTTCCACGATCTTTGCTTGGTCAGTGCTGACTATGTCCACCATATTGATATCCAAAGGCTCATCGTAGTTGGTGGCAGCTGTGATCGGTGGATCTGGAACTGACTGTTTAATGCTGGTTCGCGAAATGTCGCGGAAGCAAGAGTCGCCACCGTCTTTTATTTTCTCCAAATGGAAAGGACAAAAGCACAGAAAAATTCCTTATAGAGATTGCTCTCGGTTCGGGAGGTAGGTTATAGAAAGGGAAGGTGTTAGCACCCTTTCTATCCATGGTTATCCATGGGCTCTTAGATACTTGCTCATTTGTATTTTCAAAAATGGTTTGTTTGCTTTTCAACTGTGGGTTTTAAAAAGTTTCTTTGAAAATTCCAGTTCGACTCTTGTATCGGTCCTCAAGAGTGTTTGAAAAATTGCTTTCGAAAGCTTTTTGAAAAGGTGTCGGTGTGAAAAGTATTTTTGATTTGTTTTGAAATTTAGAGCAAGTAACTAGAGTCGTCTACCTACCCTAAGGAATTCGTCTGTGTAGATGTCCTTTAAAGTAGTGCCATCCCACCATTGAGAGGTAGGTAGCACCACCGTTGGAGGTGTTCGGGTCAATTCGAGGTTCGGGACATGGTGATCACCAGAGCAATGGGAAGACACCTTAGAAGCTACCCTCATGCCAGGTTCCCGGATCATGAGGACTTACTAAGACATCCTCTACTCGACGATCACCTTTCGAGGCAAGGCAACAGTGAGGCGTACCCTAGGGGTGGTGTGTGATTTGTGTGTCCGATTCAGATATTTTATCTTGTCATGTTATTAGTGATCTATGCGCTTGTTTTTATTTTTGTCCATTCATTCTTGCATGCCATTTGTTAACAGTTGAAAATTGCGAGAAGTAAAAGTTCTAAAGCTATTACAAAAGGCGCGGGTCCACATCGCCAAAATTTCCAGAACCCGATTTGACAGAAAATAAAGAATTAAAAATGTGAAAGATAAATATTACATGGCCTTGGGAGAGATACATAAATATTAAAAGAAAAAGAAAGAAATACGCGAATTGAATAAGAATTAAAAACGAGGGCGTTGGACCCTTTTTGCAAAATTAAATTAAACAATTATTAAATTAATAAAATTAAAAAGGAAAATAAATTGTCTTTTTGGTATTTTTGTATTTTATGATTTTAATGAAAAAGAATTAATTAAAATAAAATGCTAACCCTATTTCTAGTTGTTTTTAGTTTATTAAGAAAAGATTAAATTTTAACCTAATATTTAACCTAATTATTTACATGCCATTTAATTACAAAAGTAAATAATAGGGAATATTTAATTATTAAGAGAGAAAAGAAAAAGGGATAAAAATGATTATAAACCCTAATTCTACCAATTTTAGATTTTTATTAAAAAAAAGTTAAGGTTGAAACCTAAATTAAAAAAAAAACTAAATTAATTAATGCACTTTATTTACAAAAATACTAGTTAAGTAAAAATATTTATTATTTTTTATCTTTTCTGATTTTTTATTGTTTTTTTATATTATTGTGAAAATAATTAAATTCAAAGAATTGACTAAAAAGAATCATAATTGAAATAAAAAAAGAATGAAAAAAAATAATGTAAGAGATAGCAAACCTAGGGGGTTTCTGTCCCCAAAGTGGAGGTGTAATCTCAGCATTTTAGGCCCAATGGCCTTTGGCCTCGTTGACTTCCATGATAGCGTGTAGCCTCTTTGACTCAAGTATGCTCCTCCAATTATAGCCCTGGGATTGCTCTTAGCATACGCGTGGCAGGTTTGATTTGGGAGATGCACGATACACCTTAGCGCTGAAATTGTATGTGAACATTATATGAAAAATAATATGCAAGGGATGGGGGACCTGGGGCTCGAACCCAGGTCCTGAAGATTACCAACCAGGCGCTTTACCAACCATGCTGCTTTGTTCATCTGTACATAATATAACAAATAAATATAATAAAACAAAACAAGAGTTAGTGCTCCTTTTTCGCGCGAAATTCAAACCACCCAACCCTGGACGGCCACCTCATCTTCTTCTTCTACGTTCATTTTTTTTTCTGAAACACAAAGAACATAGGCCACGGTTTTCATATCGTTCCCTTATGCCCTTTTCTAGAAAATAGCGAATAGCTCGTGGAGGCTCATAAATTGAGCGCGAGGTGCGTTTTGAGACCGTCTGAGTATGCTGAATTGAGTGGCCTAGGTCTTATGTTCCAATTTTTCCTTATCCAAAAACCCCTAATTCGAAAGCTGAAGAACCCTAATATTCAACAATGGTGAAATCGCATATAGGTGATAAAAATACAATTAAATTACATAGTTAGCATCAGGAGAGTCTCATTAGTACAAATCCATGAACAAAATGCAATGAGAATGCTGGGAATTTGAAATACGATTATAGAAAAAATATGAACAAGTTTGATCTCTGTATACCGTTTCAAGGTGCTAGGGACGTGGAAATTTATTCAGGCACGTTGCTTAAGGTCTCAGGAAGGTGATGAGATGAATTTCTTGGCTTGAATCGACCTCTATCCCTGTTTTCAGTTTTCAATTTTTTAACCAAAAACTCAAGTTTTGTTTTCTATGTATGGCGCAGCTTCCAGTCTTTTAGGATTAGGTTTAGCATCTATATGTACCTGTGAATGATTAGGGTTAAAGAAATCACCCAAAAACCTTTGCATTCATGATTTGCAAGATTTGATTTTCCAAGATCTTTTCAAATATTTTTCATGCCTATTTGGTACAAATCATGGCCAATTAACTTCAATTCCTTCCATATCTGATCATGCACGAATTATTGAGTATATATCATGCATAAAAAGATTGAAAAACTTAGGTTTAGTATTTTTTATATATTTTAATTAATTAAATGAATTATTAATGATTAAAAATCCAAATAAATAAAATAAAAATGATAAAAACTTCCCTTTGGGCCAAATGGTCGTGCACATGCCTTGGGTAATGAATTGTGGAAGAAAAAGAGGCCCATTAGCAATCTTAGGTCATTTGAATCAATGTTGACTTTTCAAAATATCCAAAAATTTCCCAACTTCCACAAGGCACAACTTGCTCAATTTTTAAGCTTTGCTCATGTTCTTGGACATTTTGGAAAGGTCTTTGAGTCCTCTAACCAATGCTTTTGGTCCCATGTCATTTTGCTTTACCAATCTCAAGTTATGGCCTTTGACTTAAAGTCCCTTTTTGTTGACTTTTGAAAATGACCTATAATGTTGAAATTGATAACTTTTTGTGAGAGCATTTCTTGGACTTGAAGTATGAAGAGGAGTTGTAGGAAGTGTCTTTATCTTCAAAATGAGCTTTGGATGGAATTTTTCTGATAATCCATGTGAAAGTTATGCCCTGGTCAATTTACAGTTGACTTTTTCAGCTGTCCAAATAAGGAAACTTTTGCATCTTGATGATTTTTGAGCCAAGCTTTGAGAATCATGATCAAACATTGATCAAATTATGTTTGTGGCTTCAAAATGAGATGTTGACCAAAAATTTGGACTTTTGACTGTCAAATGACCATTTTGCCCCTACAGTTGACTGTAGTGCAATTAGGGTTTTGACTGTGCAATTTTGTGCTGAAAGTCTTGAAACTTGGTATGAGGATGCTTGACCATATTTATAGGCATGTGGGACTTGATTGGACCCTTGGAAACTTCATTTTCTTGATCAGGACCAAAACCCTAATTTTGACTGTTTAGGAGGCTCTTACACTGTGCAACCTTTGGGGAATTTTGAAGCTTTGACTTTGCAATTCTTGAAGAATATGGGAGGGCAAATTTTGGGGTACAACGGTTGCCCCTATTCAATCTTCTTAGACCTGAGGATGCAGATTGGCTGGCGTGCCTTTCGTAATCCGAGGGTGGAAGATGATTGAACACTAGAGTGCCCAGAAATTTGCGCTCACATAGTAGCAGTGTGATGGTGGAATGGGCTTATAGATGCCATTTAGAGATTGCTGGATAGTGGATGGGCTTATAGATGCCATCTGGATGTTGATCGCGTAAGAGATTCCTTAGCGAGAACCTGCATAAAAGAAAAATGATTACCTGACCTGTTACGGGAGCTGGTTTTCAAATTCTTTGTGTAGATGTGTCCTGACTGGTTACAGGAGCTGAATCTGGAGCTTCAACTGGTGATGAATGAACCAGGGATGGTTACTACCTCAATAGGAACGGTGAGAGAACCTTGGGTGACTTCAGCTTCAACAGCAATCGTTGAGCGAATCTTGGGATTACCACCTCCGCAGGATCGGGGAGAGAACCATAGGCGACTACAACCTCAACAGCAAACATTGAGAGAATCTTGGTGGGAATTACCATCTCCGCAGTATCAGGGAAAGAACCATAGGCGATTACAACCTCAATAGCAATCATTGAGACAACCTTGGATGGAATTATCACCTCCGCAGGATCGGGGAGAGAACCATAGGCAATTACAATCTCAATAGCAATCATTGAGAAAACCTTGGATGGAATTATCACCTCCGCAAGATCGGGGAGAGAACCATAGGAAATTACAATCTCAATAGCAATTATTGAGAAAACCTTGGATGGAATTATCACCTCCACAGGATCGGGGAGAGAACCATAGGCAATTACAATCTCAATAGCAATTATTGAGAAAACCTGGGATGGAATTATCACCTCCGCAGCATTGGGGAGAGAACCATAGGCGATTACAACTCAAAAGCAATCATTGAGAAAACCTGGGATGGAATTATCGTCTCCGCAGTATTGGGGAGAGAACCATAGGCGATTACAACTCAAAAGCAATCATTGAGAAAACCTGGGATGGAATTATCGTCTCCGCAGTATCGGGGAGAGAACCATAGGCAATTACAATCTCAATAGCAATTATTGAGAAAACCTTGGATAACTTCTACTGAGTCTTTATTAGGAAAATCTGTTTGGGGTCGATTTAGCTGGACTAGAGAAGGCCTTGGACTGGATAAGAAATCTTTGGAGTCGATTAACTGAACCGGTCTAGGTCTTGAATGTCTTCAACTGGATAAGAAACAGGGAGATCTTTGGAGTCGATCTGACCGAATCAGAGAAGGCCTTTGACTGGGTAATAACTAGAGAAATCTTTGGAGTCGATTTAACTGAACCAGATAAGGTCTTAGAGTCTTGAAATATGATTGAGAATTTAACTGAATCCTTCCTGAAAGGTAAAGGTCAGTCATATGCAATGCATGATATGGACCAAGCAATGATGTTCTCAATATAAATGAGATTTGTACGATACGTCTATGCATGCTATAATGATGTATGGGAGTGCGCTGTTTATGAATGTATTTTTCGTTTAGGAAAGTAAATCCTTGACGGGTGCCGGGAAGTCACTCCTGGGCTGATGTTGGAGAATAGATTTTGCTTCCGCTGGGGATGATGATTGCAAGAATACCGGTAGGAGAAGATGACTCCATTGGGGAATAAACTTGGCGAATGGAATATTCTGCGGGGAGAAAAGTACTCTAGCGATCTTGCTGGGAAGCAATACTCTGTGGGGAGAGAGATGCTTTTGTCGAGCGTTGATAATAACTTGCCAGGGATACCCTTGTTGTGCTGGAAGTGTTGATAGACTTCACTGGGGATAAGAAGACTTCGTCGAGGATGCTCTTTCCGTGGCTTTTGGCTGAGGATAACCCAGTTATATCCTGATAAGGAAATAACTCTTTGAATAAAGCCGGGAGACGCGTTCGTGCTCTGCGAGGATAAGCTTCCAGAATCTACTAGGGATAAGCTTACTGCTTGGGGAGATGCATTCCAACTTTCCTGGGGAAACTGGATTGGACTCTCCTGGGGAAGTTTTGAACTGCGGGGAAGTGATTCCTTTGAATATTTGATATACCGCCGGGGAACAATCTTTAGACCAAGACTGTCGGGGATGCTTGTTAAGAATACATGTATATATGCTGCTGGGGAATGTTGAGATCTGCTGGAGGATACTCAACTTCCTTAAGGTTTGATAATATAGCTTGAGGAGAGTGTATTGTCTTGTTGGCTCACTCTCTGGGGAATTAGGATATCTGGTTATGTTCTTTAGCTGAACCTACCTTGGTACCTTAGTGGATAGATCAATTAGATTGCTCAGACAACTCTTTTATGGCACCTGTTTCTAATGTTACCTGTAATTAATCCTTTGTTTCGTATGCAAATATTTATGAGTTAGCAAATTATTGTCAATGCATATATCACAAATTGAACCTTGGACGTTCTTCGCAAAACAAAACAGGAAAAGGAAAAACAATTGGCACTTTTTAGCTGAAAAATATATTTGTATTGATTTTTGAATGGCCTGAAAATAGGCGTTTTGTGTACAAGAGGCTGACGTCCTAGTAAGAGAACGCCGCCGAACAAAAGAGTTTATACAAATTTTGTACAAGAGAAGATAAAACAATTGTGTGAAAAGAATGATCCACTGGGTTTCAACTCTGCTATTGCCTTTATAACTCCGAGCGTCTCATCACTTGATGACCTAGACGAAGATGAAGCTGACTGATCAATGCCGTCTGAACTTGATGTAGATACCGGATTCTGGATGCAAAGTGATCCAATGAGACATAGTATTATGCTTTTATCCCTAACTTTTGCCTGGACCGCCCTTTCGGGTTTTCAGTCCACCGGAATACCCATTTTTTCCCAAGCCGCCTTTTCAGGTTTTCGACTTGCCGGGTGTACAGATTTTTTTTCATTTCATCCCTTATTTTTGCCCGAACCCTTTTGGTTCGTCGGGAAGCCCTAATTTTTGCCTAGGCATGTCAGCCTAGCGGGTCTTTTTTATGCGTAGTATCTTTTTACTATGTCTGCATTGGCGGGGTGAGGAAGGTCGTCACCATCCATGTTGGTTAGAATCATGGCTCCTCCTGAGAACACATGCTTAACCACAAATGGCCCTTCGTACGTAGGGGTCCATTTTCCCCTGGGATCACTCTGAGGAAGGATGATTCGCTTGATTACCAGATCCCCAACTTGATATTCCTGTGGTCTGACCTTTTTGTTAAATGCCCTGATCATTCGTTTCTGGTATGTCTGACCATGGCAGATAGCAGCAAGTCTCTTTTCATCAATAAGGTTTAATTGATCAAGTCGTGTCTGGATCCAATCATCTTCGTTCAGATTTGCATCCTTCATTATCCGGAGAGAGGGTATTTGCACTTCGATCGGTAAGACTGCCTCCATACCATAAACCAGAGAGAAAGGAGTTGCCCCGGTTGACGTCCTGGCTGAGGTACGGTACCCATGTAGAGCGAACGGTAACATCTCGTGCCAATCCTTATAAGTCACTGTCATCTTCTGCACGATTTTCTTGATATTTTTATTTGCTGCTTCTACAGCCCCATTCATCTTCGGTCTGTAAGGAGAAGAATTGTGGTGCTGTATTTTGAACTGCTCGTAGAGCTCAGTGATCATCTTGTTATTCAGATTGGTACCGTTGTCTGTAATGATCCTCTCTGGGACACCGTACCGATATATCAGATTATGCCGAATGAACCGTGCCACCACAGTCTTGGTTACCGTAGCATAGGAAGCTGCTTCAACCCACTTTGTAAAATAATCAATCGCCACTAGGATGAAGCGATGCCCATTAGATGCCGTAGGTTTAATCTCACCGATCGTGTCTATGCCCCACATTGCGAACGGCCAAGGCGCAGTCAGAACATTCAAAGGAACTGGAGGAACATGAACCTTGTCTGCATAAATCTGGCACTTATGGCATGTCCTAGAATGTTGGTAGCAGTCAGCTTCCATTGTGGACCAATAATACCCTGCCCGAAGGATCTTCTTTGCCATTGTATGCCCACTGGAATGTGTACCAAAGGTCCCTTCATGTAGCTCTTCCATGATCCTTTCTGCTTCAGTTTTATCCACACAACGCAGTAGGGTTGAATCATGGTTTCGCTTGTACACGATGCCGTTGCTGAGGAAGAACTTTGCTGCGAACCTTCTCAGAAACTTTTTATCATTGACAGAGGCACCTTCAGGGTATTCCTGAGCTTCCAGATATCTCTTCACCTCATGGTACCAAGGCTTCTCAGTCACTAATTCAGTCTCGAGATCGCAACAGTATGCCGGTTCGTCCAGTTTCCAGATGATGATCCGGGGAGCTTCATTATCCCATTTGACCTTGAACATAGAAGACATTGTAGCTAACGCGTCCGCCAGCTGATTCTCCTCTCTTGGGAAATGTTCAAAGGTTATTTCTGTGAAGTGGGGGATCAAGGTCAACACACATTCTCTGTAAGGAATAAGATTCGGATGTTTCGTATCCCACTCTCCTTTGATCTGATTGATCACAAGAGCGGAATCTCTGAAGACACTTAGAAACTTGATCCTTAAGTCGATCGCAGCTTGAAGACCCATGATGCACGCCTCATACTCCGCCATGTTGTTGGTACAATTGAAACATAGTCGGGCAGTGAGTGGAGTATGAGTGCCTTGAGGAGATATGATTATGGCGCCGATACCGTTTCCCAAAGCGTTGGAGGCTCCGTCAAAGTGAATAGACCATCGGGATCCTTCCTCAGGTCCTTCATCCGGTCCAGGTACTTCACAATCAGTCACTATTATGATGCTTTCATCCGGAAACTCGAAGTTCATTGATTGATAATCATCAACTGCCTGATGTGCCAAGTGGTCTGCCAACACACTTCCTTTGATGGCTTTTTGGGTCGTGTACTGAATGTCGTATTCCGTCAAGATCATTTTCCATCTTGCTATTCTCCCAGACAGAGCAGGCTTTTTGAATATGTACTTTATAGGATCCATCTTTGAGATCAACAAGGTGGTATGAGTCAGCATATACTGTCTCAGCCGGCGAGCAGCCCATACCAAAGCGCAGCAAGTTTTCTCAAGCAGTGAGTATCGGGTCTCACAGTCGGTAAACTTTTTGCTAAGGTAGTAAATGGCATGCTCTTTTCGGCCAGACTCGTCATGCTGCCCCAGTACACACCCCATTGAGTTGTCGAGCACTGTCAGGTATAATATCAGAGGTCTCCCTTCAACCGGTGGCATAAGGATGGGTGGTTCTTGGAGATACTCCTTGATTCTGTCAAAAGCGGCCTGACATTCATCATTCCAACGTACTACCTGATCTTTCTTCAGCAGCTTGAAGATTGGCTCACAGGTAGCAGTCAGATGCGAGATGAACCGAGCAATATAATTCAGGCGTCCTAAAAAGCCTCTGACTTCCTTCTCTGTCCTAGGAACTGGCATATCTTGAATAGCATTGACCTTAGCAGGGTCCACTTGAATGCCCTTATCACTTACCACGAAGCCTAGCAACTTCCCAGATCTTACCCCGAAAGTGCATTTGTTCGGGTTCAACCTCAGTTTGTACAGTTTCAACCGGTCAAACAACTTCTGCAGATGATCTAGGTGCTCTTCCTCAGTCTGGGACCTTGCGATCATGTCGTCAACATACACTTCTATTTCATGATGGATCATGTCATGAAATAAAGCAACCATGGCACGTTGATAGGTTGCCCCAGCGTTCTTTAGTCCAAAAGGCATGACCTTGTAACAGAAGGTGCCCCACTGAGTAACAAATGTAGTCTTTTCCATGTCTTCAGGTGCCATCTTGATCTGATTATATCCTGAAAAACCATCCATGAAAGAAAACACCTTATGCTGAGTTGTATTATCAACAAGGACATCAATGTGAGGTAGGGGGAAGTCATCCTTGGGGCTGGCCCTGTTCAGATCCCTGTAATCAACACACATTCTGACTTTTCCGTCCTTCTTCGGTACCGGCACCACATTAGCAACCCACTGAGGGTAAGAAGTCACTGCAAGGAACCCAGCATCAAACTGTTTCATAACCTCAGCTTTAATCTTCTCAGACATCTCTGGACGCATACGGCGGACCTTTTGCTTAACCGGAGGACAGTCTTCCTTAGTTGGCAAATGATGAACCACAATATCGGTATCCAACCCGGGCATGTCTTCGTAGGACCAGGCAAAGATCTCCATATAATCATGTAGCATCTGAGTCAACCGTTGCTTCACGCTGAGCTCTAGGTTGGCACCAATCTTTACCTCTTTCCTGTCTGCCTCAGTACCCAAGTTTATTATTTCCACTGGCTCTTCATGTGGTTGAATTGCCCTCTCTTCCTGAAGTAACATTCTTGCAAGCTCGCCAGGCACTTCGCAATCATCTTCACCTTCGTCTTCGGCTAAGTTGATCGGATTTTCGAAGTCATAACTGGCAGTAGCAGAGTCGTTACCAGTGAGATCCAGAGTGGATTGAAACCTGTATGAGTGAGTGTGTGTATAAATACAGCTGTTTTGAAATATATGTAAAGGAAAGAAAGACAGAAAAGGAGCATAAGATTTGCAATGCGAGAAAACGTCCAAGATTTTCATTTATGATATATGAAATGACAATTTATATGCCCTCACAAATAAAACCACGGTGTCTCGGGTAAGACACCGGGCCATAGAGTTTGTTTATTGTTTATTACAAATACCAAAACATAGGAATTCATTACTTAGTAACAAGAGAAACAGGTAGGTTGTCCTTTGCACTCCAATTGTTAAGTCCACTGTCGGTTGCCGGGTAGATCCAGCTATCAAACTCAGCTTCGTCCACTTCATCTTCGTCCCCAATAGCATTCACTCCATGAGCAGGCAAGGGAGCTGTCACTACATTAGGCTTCTCAGATGCCTCAAACTGTACCTCCTTGGCGTCAATGAGGTCCTGCAGCTTGCTCCTTAATGCCCAACAGTCATCAGTGGAATGCCCCGGGCTATCGGAGTGATAAGCACAACGGGCATTTGGGTTGTACTTAGGAGATGTAGTATTTGCAAACTTCGGAGCCTCTCTAACAGTCACTAGGTTGGTGGATAGCAACTGTGGCAAGATCTGCGATAAGGTCATGCTCAAACGGGTAAACTCTCTCCGGGGTCTTTCAGCCCTTTGAGGATTGGTCGGCCGAGGAGCGGCAGCAGGCTTAGCAATCATTACTGCACTGACAGATTGGCGGCGCTCAGATCTCTCTGGTCTCCGGGAGCCATATACAGCACTAGCCTCCTTCTTGAAGGGTTTCTTCTCAGAACTAGACGATGCACCCTTCGGAATCTTTCCAGACTTCAACCCAGCCTCAATTCTCTCTCCAGTCAGAATCAGATCAATGAACCCTGCAGACGAATTCCCGATAAGATGGTTGGAAAATGGCCCAGATAGGGTCCCCAAGAACATGTCTACCAACTCCCGATCAGTCAACGGAGGCTGCACCCTGCCAGCCAGGTCCCGCCACTTCTGAGCGTACTCTTTAAAACCTTCACTTGAACCTAACGACATACCCTGGAGTTGGGTACGTGTAGGGGCAAGGTCGGCATTATATTGATACTGCTTATAGAAAGCAGTAGCCAACTCCTTCCAGTTACGAACCTTGGTCCCATCCAGCTGATAGAACCATTCGAGATGAGTCCCTGAAAGACTCTCCTGGAAGAAGTGGATCCACAAGTTCTTATCCGCTGAGTACGGTTGAATCTTCCGAACATAGGACCTGAGATGTAGCTTGGGACAAGACGCCCCGTCGTACTTAGTGAAAGATGGTGCCTTGAATTTACGAGGAATGGTTACACCAGTAGACAAACCCAAATCTCCAAAATCCAGCCCAGGTACCTGTTGGATCTCCATAGCATTCAACCTGTCTTCCAACTGCTTGTAACGGTCTTCTGCCGGAGGATATTGTTCTTCATCAAAATCAGTTTCGTTGTCGGAGAATACCGGACTAGGACCTTTTTCCGCTTGAGGAGTACTCTTGCCAATAGAAGACCCAGCCTCTTCATTCTGTAGAGTATTACCGAACCTTCGGCCCGAGCTGAACAGAACAGTCCTTCTCTTCTTCTTCTTTTCCTTCTTCAGGAGAAGAGCCTTCAGCTCTTCTTGGCCCTGAGCCAGACCCATGATTAATTCCTGAAATTGCGCATTCTGCGCCTGAAGAGCCATGATGGACATCTCAGTTGATGACGAGTCGGGATTCATGATGCTGAAATAAACAGCGAAGAACGGTAAGCAACCTGAAAAGAGGAAAACCTGCTATGCACATGATGAATGGAATGCGTATGATTTATGTTTTCAAAGACAATCGGGAGTCAACTTTGTAAACAAAAAGGAACACACTTCATTAGATTCAACTTTGAAACTGAAATTATTCAACAGGTTGCCCTTAGGCGTTGCATGAAAGGAAATACTGAAAAGGGAAATAAAACTGTAAAAGAACATCCGGAGCTCCTTATTGATCCCATGGTCTCCTCTTCTCAGTACGGATGTAGGCATTCAGAGCTCTCTCATTCTCCAACTGCTTTGTCAGCTTCTGGATCTTTAATTCCTGCTCGTTGAACTTTTCCCGGTAAGAATCCCGCTCTTCTCGCAGTTGCGACCAAGATCTCTTCAATGTCTCATAATCAGTGGGTATCTGAGGAGGAAGGACAGTTGGAGGAACACCATCTTTGTCAGGACACTCAAGCAAGATGGGTCTGACGGCTTCATACGACATACCTAACTTCTGAGCACGGATGCGAACCCATTTGTAGTAGGCTTCCATAGGTAAAGAAGTCTTTGGCCCCAACTCTTGTGGGTCAGCTTTATGAACTTTGTCCCAAGCCTTGATGAACCTACAACGTAGCTCGTCACTATCCACCTGAAACTCAAAACTGATGTGAGGCACCAACATCTCATGGGGGCCTTCTCTTCTTGCTCTTCCAAACTGACGGAGCGCTAGACATGGATTGTAAGAGATCCCTCCTTGGGTACCAATCAGAGGAACATTAGGGTATTCCCCACATCGATCAATGACAGCTATCTCATCCAAACCTCTGCAAGTCCAAATGATGTCTTTGTCGGTGAGAGACATTAACCTATGAGCCCAACCTCTTCCTTCTTGGTTCTTCAGTACGAACTTAGGGAGGTGCGAAATAAACCACCTCACCAACAAAGGGATACAACACCATAGGGTTCCTCGTCTTCGGGTAGTACGAGCATGAAGTTGTTGCAAGATATCACCCAAGAGAGTGGGCACAGGATTCTGAGACATAAAGATCCTTATGGCAGTGACATTGATGAAGTTGTCAGGATTAGGAAACAAGACTAGCCCATAGATTAAGAGAGCCAATATGTCTTCATATGCCCTAAACTCCAGGTCATTCCAGAAACTGTTAGCTTTACCGATCAGAAACTTGGCCAAGAAACCCTTAACTCCGCTTCTAGTCACCCAGTTGTCCATTACCTCTTGATGTGTCAAGGGAAGAGCTGCAGCAACATCCTCAAGCCTGAGGGTCTTTTCCCAACCAGTAAAGGGAGTCTGATCCAAGATAGGGATACCAAGCAAATCAGAGAACTCTTCCAGGGTAGGGACCAGCTGGAAGTCTCGAAAGGTGAAGCACTGGTACAGAGGGTCATAGAACTGGGTCAGAACACTCATCAACTGTTGATCCCGCTTTGCAGTGACTAAACTGAGAAGAGAACCATGCCTCTGAATGAAGGAAGTGGTATTTGGAATTCTGCTAACCAACTCATCAAGCAACTCAAGTGAACGAACGAAGTTGAACCGGATAGTATTCCTTCGCACAGGCATCATGATGTCCTACAAAACAGAGCAAAGGTGAAACCCTCTTGTCTTTGAAATGGTCAGTCCTTATGCAGGATGCATGCAATGCTCATGATGTTATGATGTTATGATAAAGCACACCACAAATAGATACAAAGGCAAACATGGCAAGGCACACAAGTCACACAAGGCAAGCCCCTAAAGTTTAGGCCAGCATGAGGTCTAGGTACTACCCTCTTTCAGTTTGTTAGTTCATACATGTCCTATCAACGTAACCGGGTTCTTAGAGGATCCCAATATCATTGACTACCCTCAATCGGTCATAACTCCAGCATCGCAATCTTTTCTTGCGGCCAGAACCATCACGAGAGTTTAGCCTCAATGGGCGTAGCATACTGCTACTGTTCTAATGGCCAAGTTGTGTCAATTAAGGTTCTAAGGTTGTTGGTGCTTAATGACTCCTCAGAAGACCCATATTCTCCTCGTTGCAACACAAGGGATATCGGTACAGACCAAGATGCCACACCAACGTAGCCACTGTTTCACCCATGTCGGTCTACGCCGGACAAGTCCCTCACAGCTTATGCTACCTAAACAGGGTATCCCCAGA
The DNA here is from genome assembly GCA_948472305.1 of Vicia faba. Taxonomy (NCBI): domain Eukaryota; kingdom Viridiplantae; phylum Streptophyta; class Magnoliopsida; order Fabales; family Fabaceae; genus Vicia; species Vicia faba. Next base: position 1,162,896,623 of record OX451736.1, read on the forward strand.
TCCGGGTTAGGATCTATGTAACTCCCATGCAACCCACAAATTTAAAGCAGACAAGTCAATACAATTGAAAACACGGTTATGAACTACCCTAAGGTACACCTCACTTTATAAGTTAGTCCCCAGCAGAGTCGCCAGTTCTGTGATCGGTGGATCTGGAACTGACTGTTTAATGCTGGTTCGCGAAATGTCGCGGAAGCAAGAGTCGCCACCGTCTTTTATTTTCTCCAAATGGAAAGGACAAAAGCACAGAAAAATTCCTTATAGAGATTGCTCTCGGTTCGGGAGGTAGGTTATAGAAAGGGAAGGTGTTAGCACCCTTTCTATCCATGGTTATCCATGGGCTCTTAGATACTTGCTCATTTGTATTTTCAAAAATGGTTTGTTTGCTTTTCAACTGTGGGTTTTAAAAATTTTCTTTGAAAATTCCAGTTCGACTCTTGTATCGGTCCTCAAGAGTGTTTGAAAAATTGCTTTCGAAAGCTTTTTGAAAAGGTGTCGGTGTGAAAAGTATTTTTGATTTGTTTTGAAATTTAGAGCAAGTACCTAGAGTCTTCTACCTACCCTAAGGAATTCGTCTGTGTAGATGTCCTTTAAAGTAGTGCCATCCCACCATTGAGAGGTAGGTAGCACCACCGTTGGAGGTGTTCGGGTCAATTCGAGGTTCGGGACATGGTGATCACCAGAGCAATGGGAAGACACCTTAGAAGCTACCCTCATGCCAGGTTCCCGGATCATGAGGACTTACTAAGACATCCTCTACTCGACGATCACCTTTCGAGGCAAGGCAACAGTGAGGCGTACCCTAGGGGTGGTGTGTGATTTGTGTGTCCGATTCAGATATTTTATCTTGTCATGTTATTAGTGATATATGCGCTTGTTTTTATTTTTGTCCATTCATTCTTGCATGCCATTTGTTAACAGTTGAAAATTGCGAGAAGTAAAAGTTCTAAAGCTATTACAAAAGGCGCGGGTCCACATCGTCAAAATTTCCAGAACCCGATTTGACAGAAAATAAAGAATTAAAAATGCGAAAGATAAATATTACATGGCCTTGGGAGAGATACATAAATATTAAAAGAAAAAGAAAGAAATACGCGAATTGAATAAGAATTAAAAACGAGGGCGTTGGACCCTTTTTGCAAAATTAAATTAAACGATTATTAAATTAATAAAATTAAAAAGGAAAAGAAATTGTCTTTTTGGTATTTTTGTATTTTATGATTTTAATGAAAAAGAATTAATTAAAATAAAATGCTAACCCTATTTCTAATTGTTTTTAGTTTATTAAGAAAAGATTAAATTTTAACCTAATATTTAACCTAATTATTTACATGCCATTTAATTACAAAAGTAAATAATAGGGAATATTTAATTATTAAGAGAGAAAAGAAAAAGGGATAAAAATGATTATAAACCCTAATTCTACCAATTTTAGATTTTTATTAAAAAAAAGTTAAGGTTGAAACCTAAATTAAAAAAAAACTAAATTAATTAATGCACTTTATTTACAAAAATACTAGTTAAGTAAAAATATTTATTATTTTTTATCTTTTCTGATTTTTTATTGTTTTTTTATATTATTGTGAAAATAATTAAATTCAAAGAATTGACTAAAAAGAATCATAATTGAAATAAAAAAAGAATGAAAAAAAATAATGTAAGAGATAGCAAACCTATGGGGGTTTCTGTCCCCAAAGTGGAGGTGTAATCTCAGCATTTTAGGCCCAATGGCCTTTGGCCTTGTTGACTTCCATGATAGCGTGTAGCCTCTTTGACTCAAGTCTATGATGCTCCTCCAATTATAGCCCTGGGATTGCTCTTAGCATACGCGTGGCAGGTTTGATTTGGGAGATGCACGATACACCTTAGCGCTGAAATTGTATGTGAACATTATATGAAAAATAATATGCAAGGGATGGGGGACCTGGGGCTCGAACCCAGGTCCTGAAGATTACCAACCAGGCGCTTTACCAACCATGCTGCTTTGTTCATCTATACATAATATAACAAATAAATATAATAAAACAAAACAAGAGTTAGTGCTCCTTTTTCGCGCGAAATTCAAACCACCCAACCCTGGACGGCCACCTCATCTTCTTCTTCTACGTTCATTTTTTTTTTCTGAAACACAAAGAACATAGGCCACGGTTTTCATATCGTTCCCTTATGCCCTTTTCTGGAAAATAGCGAATAGCTCGTGGAGGCTCATAAATTGAGCGCGAGGTGCGTTTTGAGACCGTCTGAGTATGCTGAATTGAGTGGCCTAGGTCTTATGTTCCAATTTTTCCTTATCCAAAAACCCCTAATTCGAAAGCTGAAGAACCCTAATATTCAACAATGGTGAAATCGCATATAGGTGATAAAAATACAATTAAATTACATAGTTAGCATCAAGAGAGTCTCATTAGTACAAATCCATGAACAAAATGCAATGAGAATGCTGGGAATTTGAAATACGATTATAGAAAAAATATGAACAAGTTTGATCTCTGTATACCGTTTCAAGGTGCTAGGGACGTGGAAATTTATTCAGGCACGTTGCTTAAGGTCTCAGGAAGGTGATGAGATGAATTTCTTGGCTTGAATCGACCTCTATCCCTGTTTTCAGTTTTCAATTTTTTAACCAAAAACTCAAGTTTTGTTTTCTATGTATGGCGCAGCTTCCAGTCTTTTAGGATTAGGTTTAGCATCTATATGTACCTGTGAATGATTAGGGTTAAAGAAATCACCCAAAAACCTTTGCATTCATGATTTGCAAGATTTGATTTTCCAAGATCTTTTCAAATATTTTTCATGCCTATTTGGTACAAATCATGGCCAATTAACTTCAATTCCTTCCATATCTGATCATGCACGAATTATTGAGTATATATCATGCATAAAAAGATTGAAAAACTTAGGTTTAGTATTTTTTATATATTTTAATTAATTAAATGAATTATTAATGATTAAAAATCCAAATAAATAAAATAAAAATGATAAAAACTTCCCTTTGGGCCAAATGGTCGTGCACATGCCTTGGGTAATGAATTGTGGAAGAAAAAGAGGCCCATTAGCAATCTTAGGTCATTTGAATCAATGTTGACTTTTCAAAATATCCAAAAATTTCCCAACTTCCACAAGGCACAACTTGCTCAATTTTTAAGCTTTGCTCATGTTCTTGGACATTTTGGAAAGGTCTTTGAGTCCTCTAACCAATTCTTTTGGTCCCATGTCATTTTGCTTTACCAATCTCAAGTTATGGCCTTTGACTTAAAGTCCCTTTTTGTTGACTTTTGAAAATGACCTATAATGTTGAAATTGATAACTTTTTGTGAGAGCATTTCTTGGACTTGAAGTATGAAGAGGAGTTGTAGGAAGTGTCTTTATCTTCAAAATGAGCTTTGGATGGAATTTTTCTGATAATCCATGTGAAAGTTATGCCCTGGTCAATTTACAGTTGACTTTTTCAGCTGTCCAAATAAGGAAACTTTTGCATCTTGATGATTTTTGAGCCAAGCTTTGAGAATCATGATCAAGCATTGATCAAATGATGTTTATGGCTTCAAAATGAGATGTTGACCAAAAATTTGGACTTTTGACTGTCAAATGACCATTTTGCCCCTACAGTTGACTGTAGTGCAATTAGGGTTTTGACTGTGCAATTTTGTGCTGAAAGTATTGAAACTTGGTATGAGGATGCTTGACCATATTTATAGGCATGTGGGACTTGATTGGACCCTTGGAAACTTCATTTTCTTGATCAGGACCAAAACCCTAATTTTGACTGTTTAGGAAGCTCTTACATTGTGCAACCCTTGGAGAATTTTGAAGCTTTGACTTTGCAATTCTTGAAAAATATGGGAGGGCAAATTTTGGGGTACAACAGCAGCCACATTCAAAGGATCAGCATCCACCTTCATAGGACCTTTTCCTTTATCAGAGAATTTCAGACGTCTATCCTTGATAGTATTCTGAATTAAATCCCTGAAAAGAAAACAAGCTTATGTTTTATGGCCAAGAAAACCATGGTATTTGCAATAACCTCTTTTCTTTCGTTGTTATAACGGAGGAACTTTAGTGTTAGGAGGCAATATCATTTGGCCATCATTTACCAGTAATCAAATATTTCGTCACATTTAGTGACATCAAAAGTGTAAGTTCTTTTAGGATATTTATCACCCTTTTCCTCTTCGACGGAGTTCTTCCCATTCGAAGGTGTTAACATTTTACAAGAGTAAGGGGGTGCCTCTTTTAATTCAGCCAAATCTATTTCTACTTCTTCAACACCATAAGGGTTGTTATGCGGCTCATATTCTTCATTTTCGGCTTCGACATAGGCTACCCTTTCTTTTTTATGATTTTTACTTGCCCTGGCCTTTTCAGCTTTCAGTCGTTCGACCTGTCGAACTCTATCTGCCAACTGGGCCATATCTCTCAAGTGTTGAGTATCTAACTTCTTTCTAATGGAATAATCTAATCCACCTGCAGCCATTTCGACTAAATCATGCTCAGGAACCACAGTAAAGCATCTAGATTTCAGAAGACAAAACCTATTCAGGTAGTCATCTATGGGTTATGTGAATTTCCTCTTTACACTTGCCAATTCCTTTAAACTTATCTTTGTTTGTCCCACGTAAAACTGTTCATGGAACAGTCTTTCTAAGTAAGACCACGTATCTATGGAACTAGGAGGTAATATGGTGAACCACGTAAAAGCATTTTTGGTTAGTGAACTAGGGAAATATTTTATTCTCAGGTCTTCATTGTTTGCCAAGTTTCCTAATTGCGTCAAATATCTGGCTATGTGCTCAATAGTGGATTCATTTGTATCCCCTGAAAAATTGGTGAATTTCGGGATCTTGTGACCCCTTGGCAATTCTGTTTGTAGAATAAATAACGCTATAGGCGTCAAAACCCTGTGTTTAAACCATTATTAGCCATGATTCTTTCGACTATATTTGTTATATTATTTTCGACCAACAGGTTGTCTTGTCTCACTCTATGAACAACTTCATCTGCATCTTGGCCTCTATTGAGCATGGCTATTCTCCTGGGTGGTTCCTCCGGATTTGGCTGTCGAACACCTACTGGTTCAACTCTTGGTTCTTCGACAATATTTTGTCTAGGTTGTTGAACCTGGTTTATGGTTGGTTATTCTTGAACTCCTATGATATTCTGTCTGCGTCGAACAGGTGGTTAGGGGTTTCCAAAGAAATCCGGTATTCGCACCATATGCGCTGACAACTGTTGGTATGATTGGGTGTTTTCTTGATTGGTTCTGTTTATATTCTGGATCAGGGGAGAAAAAATAGTATTCATTTCCCTCGCCAATATTCCAACCATATCTTGGTTACTAGCGTCCATTTGTTGTCTAAGTGCTGCCTGGATATTTGTTGTTAAAGCAGGCATCTGGGCTGGCAGGCCTTGGTTTTGGGCGCTTCGACCAATTGAACCAACATTTTGAATTGGCAAAAAAGTACTTACGTTAGGTTGCGTATATGCGGAAGTGCCATTGTGTAAACCACTCATGAATGATGATGAGGGCCCTCCATATGATTATTCTGTCCAAGGCCTAAAGTTTTTGAATCCTGGTGGCCTGGAAGGTATCGAAGGTGGTACTTGGCCTCCTACATATGTCAAAATAGGGCCATTTTGAGTATTCGAAAGAGACTCTGATGTACCCCCAAAGGGGGGCACGTTGGTCACACTAGCCACAGAAGCAGTTCCTGTGTAAGGTGGATTCGAATTAGTTGCGGCCATTGATCCTATTGATGTTGGAATAGCCTGGGAACTAGTTTTCGAATTTGTACCGACCGTTCCTGATCCTTGTGGAGGGTTTTGTCCTCCTTGATCATTAGTTGTGTTAACCATTCTTCTTGTATGTTTTTTCTTAGGCATTGGTTGAGATTCACTAGTAATTCTGCCACTCCTAAGGTTCATATAACGCTTTTGCGTATTTTACCAGAAAATAGTCTTTTAAACCCTCTATTATGATTACAACTGGTTTTTTTCTTAAAACGTTATGACACCGTCCCACCGGGCGTGCCAATTTGTTTGCAGTGATTTTTGGCGAAACAACCGCTAGTCTTCCAAACACATTTGATATGTATGGTTACTCGCAGGATCGACTAGATTGATCCTAGGACATTGTCTTAACGTTAATTGTAACACTTACTTGACGGTTTATGTTAAGCACGGCGTAATACTTGTGCATGTGTTTGTGTAAAGGCTTGAAATACAAAAGACTTCTGAAATTAAATTCAAATGTAAAGGTTTAGACGAAGCGTCTTAATAATTAAAAAAAAGGTTTAAATGTAAATACTTGACAATGAAAAGACTTAAGACTGGAATTAAATGACTTGATTGTAAAGGAAAAAGCCTTTTAAAAGAAATTTGATTTATAAAGCTTTGCAGGAAAGTGAAACAATTTGACAGAACATAAAGAAATTAAGAACAAATTTAAAAGAATGGTTAAAAAGAAAATTATATTGATAAGTGCATTTCAAAGATAAAATTGTGAGGTCATACGTACATTCTCAACGAACTCTTTCTCTATAACTTGGTACTTGAGTATTTTGTGAGTAACTTTGTACGAATTATGACTCTCCTTTTCCCTAACACTAAGGAGCTATTTATAATGCTCTAACCATAACGGTACTATTCTAAGGAAAAGCCACGTCGCTTCTTGCATGTCTTTCGACACTCTAAGGTTTCCACGCGTCCTTCTTATCCAAAGAAACTATTTTCGAATTTCAAACATTCCCGCTCAAGCCTTCAGCAATGACTTTCTTACGTGGCCGTCGAAACGCGCGTCTTTGACAAAACAAAAATACTTGTCTTTTCAAACTGTCTTCGACTCAGATCTAGTAATAATATATTTCGACTATAGCTTTTTCAAGCCATCTTGTGGAAATTTTAAAGGAATGATTCCTTTATTAACCTGGTCAAAATTCCCAGCTAACATCTAGTTGTGCATATAAGGTGGAAAAGGTGGTGGTGGAGGAACAACTGTGACAAGTGATGGACTGGTAACTGTGGCGTTACGTATGAGAGTGTTAATAGATGTTGTGACAAAGGTGATTGGTGGGTTAACCCAAGGCGAAGACGGAAGCGTGCAAGTAATACCTGAAGAGTGTTCAGCGGTCATGCTTGAAGCTGCTTGCTGGGATTTGTGTTGCTGCGCGAGTTGGTGCAGAATTGTCATGATTGATTCATGCCGAGAATCTGCAATCATCTTCTCCTTGTCGAAATGCGCATGGATTTCTCCAACCTGGTGTGTGAGATCCGAAGCAGCCAAGTTGAATCGTTCATCTAATTGTTGCTGGTGTTCCTGCATCACATTACTCAAATTGAGTTGGGCAATCTGAATTGCTTCTTCCACGGTGTCTTTAAAAGAAGGATTTGTAGATTTTGGAGGAGCCATGAGTTCAAGAGAATGAGAGCACCAATGATAGAGTATGTTAATTTAACCTAAGATATAAAATTGCATAAGGGGACAATAAGATAAAACAACTTTTTTTCTTACCATTTCAATAACCAACCTACACTAATATAGTTAGGTTTATAAATCTAATGGGCTATGGACCAGCCAACTAAAAATACAAAGTCCAAGATAAAAATAAAAATATTATACTTGCACCTATTAATTTAAATATAATCTTTTAAAAGGACCGATCTTTTTTTTTCTCTAATAGGCTTCTCTTTCTTCATAACACCCAAGCCACAATTTAAACTCATATTTTAGCATATTCTTCACTTTGACAATAGAGTTCTAGATGGGTAAACTTGTAGTGAAAGAAAGATGTAGTATATAGGCACTAGCCAAATACTTTTGAGATAGGAGACATACCTTGAGATAGGAGACATACCTAAAGTTTATCGGTATCTTGAATCAAGTATCATACAAGATTTTTAAAGAGGGATAGGTTGGCATCTCTAGTTGATTGAACCCTTAGCCACTTAACTTTTTTGAGTGTGTAATTTTTTTCCAACCAACTAAATGAATACTTGTAGTGGTAGTGCCTTTCCCGATAAAATTTCGAGTCAGACAATTAGTCGAGTCATAAATTATTTGAGTAAGCAAGTGGTTTGTATATAGTAAGAGGGGTTGAAGGTGAGAAGTGATGTAACAAGGGTTAATCTACCATGCTTGTTGAGAAGCTTATTTTTTCTAGGAGGTCATGCGAGTTTTCATTTTTTTTCCATGATAAAGTTAAAATCAAATCTTTTAGTTCCACCACTAAAAATAGGAAAACCAAGATTGTTATCCAAAAATGTAGTAATCCAAATTCCCGAGATTATAGCCAGTTGATTTATTTTGGTTTGAGAGACACTGAAGGAGTAGAATTCACGAGACATAGCAAAATTTATCTTTAGATCTAAAACACATATAAAGTTGTCAAAGATCGTGGCAATTACTCTAACTTTAGATTTTTCTATTATACTTAACTCAATACTCCACACTCACTTAAACATTATTATATGAAATCAAATGGCTTAAGCATGTCAACTAGTGAAATATAATAAAATGAAATACTCCACTCTCATTTAAACATTATTATATGAAATCAAATGGCTTAACCATGTCAACCAGTGAAATATAATGAAATGATAGTAAACACGTAGATGTCAAACTACTAGAAATACACAGTTTACCTGCGAAATTTCACGCGGATTTTGCTGCGTAAGATATGTTGTATTAAAAACAAACTACATTACAAAAGCAGCAGGTAAATTCGCAGGAAACTTTCTGCGAATTTTGCTGCGGATTTGAATTTTGTTTTATATTTTTATAAATTTTTTTATAAAAATAATACAAAATATTTTTGTTTTAAAAGAAAATGTTTTTTGCAAAAAAAAAATTAATAGATTTAAATTTAAAAAAAAATAATACTAATTTTTTTAATTCAACATATTTTTTTCATATATTGTTTACAAGTCAAACTTAATTTTTTAAAGATGATTTTGGTACATATTAGTTTCATGAATTTAATAACTATGTACCGATGGTATAAAGTTTATTTACACTATTAGAGAATAATTTTTTTAATCTTATTTAATACATATTTATAATTGTTTGTATTTATAGGTTGAATTTTTTAATTCTTATTTTTTTATATTATTTTTATGGTGTTTTTTTAGTTATTTATTAATTTTAGTTTGAATTTAATTTTTTAATAAAATAAAAAATGTGAAAATTTTGAAAAATAAAATTAATAAATAGTATACAAATTTTGAAAAATAAAATCTTGACAATTTAGATATTTAATATGAAACCCACGTTCTTCCTCATATAGAGCCAAGAAATTTACCACTAGAACAATAATTTTGCTTATAGTGGAAAGAAAAGAAAGGAACATATCAACACAAAAACATGTATCAGAAGACCATTGTTTATTGTTTATTTATAATCTAACTAGAGCTAATTAATCAAAAAGTTGGTCCTTATTTGTATAATATCGTAATTTTTTTGGAATTACCTGCAGATTTTGATTTGCCTTCTGATATCATTTCCTGCGATATTACCTACAGATTTTATATTATCCTAGGAACAAAATTCAACAGATTTCCTACAGATTTTTAATTCAAATCCACGGGTAAATTTTGCGTATGTTAATAACTATTCAAAATATACAACTAAGGTTATATATTGCATAAGTAAAAAATTTATACATAAAGAAAGGTGACAGAAAGTTACATACTTGCTACAATAGTATCATATTTTTTTATCTTCATATTTTTATTAAGTTTATATTATTATTGAAATGTTACTGGAAGATAAAAAATTTCTTTTAAATCTTCAATAGCGGTTCTTTGTGGGAACAAGTGAATTTTAAAGTTACTAATTTTCCCTTTTTTTATTCATTTCTTCATGCATCAAAATTTTCCCATGATAAAACTAAAATATGTTCATGCTGAATTTATTTGATTTTAACCTATTAAAAATGAATTATATAAAAATTAAAATAAATATTACACATATTATTAAAATTCATTCTAATACAAAAGAGTTTTAGTAGAAAAAAATATATATTCTTACAGTGTATTATGATATGTGATATAACTTACTATATATAAATATGATAATTTAAGATATTTTATATATTCATATCACATTGTTTTGCTTTTTTTTTTGTTTAAACATAGATAAATGTATATTGCAATTCTTTTATATTTGACTTTTGTAATAATTGTCTTATTTGTTATTTTTTAAGTCATAAACATATATTATTAAATATAATTTTTAAATTTAAATATTTATAATTAAAAAATCATTAAAAATATTACTATATTTCCAATAACAATCAAATTTTTCAACAAACTATTTTAAAATAAAAAAGTGCCTAATGATTAAAATTTTACTCTATTCAAATTGGCACCTATAATCAAATTATAAAATTTTATAATATTAGTAAGTGTGTATGTATATGAGATTTTATATATTAATTTAGAGTAACAAAATCAAATTTTATATATTAATGTTAAATATTTTTCTCAAGCTTATAAATTGAGATTAACTAAAATTTTGAAAGAGTTGACCATTGTTTAATTATTATTTTAATACTTCCAAAAACTAAGAATTCAAAAAATCATATACATTTTTGACGGTAATGAAGTATCATATGATTTTATTTGTTATAAATATTTCTTATTTTTTTAGTTTTTCACCCAAGTATAATTTTAATGTATTTAATAATTATTTGTGAACATTGATAAGTTATTTGAAGTAAGATTGGTGTGATTTTATAATATTAAGTTGCCATATTGCTGAAGTTCTTCTTAATATTAAATCAATTGTCTTTGAAGATTTGTATATAAAAGAAACTGTTTATTCAAATTCAATTCTCATTATATATTAATTTATAATCTATTGCTATAACTATATTATATTTTAACACCAAAAGCAAAAAAATAAATTCTATTATTTATAAGAACTAAATTTTTTTATTTATAAAAACTAAAAATAAAATGTAGTAAATTTATGAGAATATAAAATATTTCATAGACATAAAATTTCGGCAACATACCGCATACAGTTCTCACATGATATATATTTGAATCATATTTGACATGTTGATAAACAAGATATTCAGTTTTAGTATTTTAATACAAAACATATTTTATAAAGACAAAAGTAAATTTAAATTTTATGTAACATGTCCAATAAATAATTTAAAATCAGTTTGATGGTTAAAACATTTAAATTTATGTTAAACATTATAAATATCAAATTTTTGACAGAAGATTTTGAAAAACTTACATTATAGCTATACAAATAAAATTTTAAAACCTTTTTAAAAAATGGTAAGAGGAATTTTTGAAAAAATAATTAATTTTGATTGTGTTCTTTGTCTAAGTTCAAAGTGATAAGTGATGAAATTAATAATTTGTTTAAAAAATAAGTGAATACTAAATAAGATTATTTTAAAATTTAATTTTTTTTAAAGTTGTTAGTTTATATGTATCAACAACTTATATTCATTTAGCTCAATTAACACTTTCATCTAGCATATGTATTATTCATTCTCACATAACATGAATGACTTTAATAGTCTTATTTAAAATATGAAGAATAAGGGAAATGGATTTTTTTTGTTGGTGACATTCATGTAATTGTTAGTTTTAGTGATTATGTATTATTTATTTAAAAATAAAACTGATTCTTTATTTTCAAAATTTAAATTTACAAATATTTGATTGTCTTTTTATCCTCTCTTTTGATTTTGAAAAAAATAAAACACTTAAATTTTAAAAGTGAAATTCTCAATTTTAGATGAAGTTCAGTTAAATTTTTAGTGAGAAGTATCTACATTTGATCTATGATTTGAACAATATTATATAGATTTTAATTACTTCTAAGTAAAATTTACTACCTATATATAAGAGAAAATTTGCTCTTATATATAAGAGAAAGTTTCCTCTTTAAATTTATTGGATAATTAATGTGTTTGGTCTATATATTGTTCAGATATATTGATTATTCAATAAATTTAAAAAATAAATTTTTTCTAATAAATGGGGAGATTAGAGTGAGTAGATTAGAAAGGTCATTTTTTAAAATTTTAGATTTAATTATCTCATGTATGATATGTTTTTCAAGGGTTAACGAATGACAATTTACCTTGGGACTCAATCTTTGCATTTCTCTCGTTGGCCATGCGAATAAATCGTGGTTTCTTTGCAAGCACGTCGTCAATTTATATTGTTGGGAGACTTTCCCCAATTTGAATGACTTTCGAGGGGTTTTGGCTTCTAAACTTTTATCATTGTTTCCACGCAAATGTCTATATATATATTCTCGGTGAAGAATTTATCTCCCACGCAAGTGTTTATAAATATTGACTTTTTGAGGTTTTTGTTTGGAGTTTCTCCTTCTTGTGGTCAGTGTTGCTTTTCCAATAGGGCCAGAAAACATACTCAAGATGCGGTCAGATCTTGAGCATTACGAATTAGACCACAATAGTATGAAATTTCATCTTTAAGTGAATTGTTGATGACACTACTCTGAATGTTGTCAATGTTGCTATTGAAAGTAAGAGGTATTTTAATGTTAAAAAGTGTGTATCTAAATTCAAGACTTGCATTAGACTTTATAGTTCCGTTCATGGGTTTCGAGGCCCTAGAATATTATATTTCGATCATCATATACCTAGGTGCACTACTGTACAAAGACTTTTTTCGCACGATTGGAAAAGGGATACTATGATGGTTAATCAATTGTGGTTAGATAGGGTGTGATTGTAAATATGTTATTTTCCACCACGGACGTCTGAACATAGTGATAAACTAGGTAGCGTATTACCTATCACAATGGTTAAAGTAAATAACTTTTGTAATGTATATAGTTCATGGGTATGAAACTCAACAACAACAATTTAATTAAAGCACACATAATATTAACATTTCACCATAGTTATATATTCCAACCGTGATTGTACGTATATGAGTTATTTTAAAATATGTGGATTGCTTGTGTATCCCTATCCCTCAGTAAACACATACAACCATTTGAATTGATTTACAAGATAATACTCTAAAAATAAAATTATTCTTGAAAATCAACTTAGACGATTCACTATTTTTTGAATTGCACAGACTTGTAATTTATTTCTTGCTCTTTAACATATATAATTTGTTTTAATGCTCCAAATTCTTCAAAGCAATGATTCATTCTCTTCCAATTTATTTTGAAAACATCAATTTGTTGAGTAATTCGAACTCATCATTGTCATCATAATGATAATCATCATCGAATAAATAATGATGATGAAAACAATGACGATGAGTCTCAATTTCTCAACAAATTGATGCTTTCAAAATAAACTAGAATAAAAAGAATGGTTGTTTTGAAGAACTTGGAGCGTTGAACCAAATTCTATATGTTAAAAAGCGAGAGATAAAGTACAAGATACATGCAGTTCAAAAAATATTGATTGATCTAAATTGGTTTTCAAATATAACTTAATTTTTAGATTATAATTTTCAAAATCAATTTAAATGAATGCATATGCACTACAACGAATAACACTTTTTATGATGAAGCTTTCATCTCCAACATGCTAAAAATCGAGAGGATATGTCTTGGGAGCGCAATGTTTGATTTCTTTAATAAGATAAACAACATGTTACGTCGGCGTTACAAAAAGCTGAGGTAACATAGCTATAAGTTTGCGCCTTTTTTATCCATAAAAAATAATAAACTTATTATCTCGGTTTTTTTGAGAATCAGGGTAATATACCTATAAGGAACCACACTTCGAATTCCCGTTATCGCATTTAAAACTTTTTCAACGGTTTATCACTTGATGTCTTTTCAAGATGTCGTGTTTTTTGTTAATTAGTAATTCTAAAAAACTTTGTTATCAATAAACAAGAATTGACAATAATAGAAAAAGGAAATATTTTATTGATAATAAAAAAAAACACACAACAAAGAAAACTACCCAACAAATTCAATGTTTTCACTCCATTCAACTTCAACATTATCCCTAACTATCCCTAACTTCAAAAAAACTCATAAATAACTCTTCGATGAGGTATGAGAAAAATTATTTCCTCTCGAGAAGTCTTTATAATTTCTTTCAAGAAGTTGAAAATGGAAAGAGGAAGATTAACTTTGATGATCTAGGTAAGGAATAACAAGAGATGCTTGTCATACCAAGTAAGCGTTTTCAGGTCTTTTTCTCTTGGGCGGAGATTTGCCACTAGAAGTTAAAATCAAAATTTTACAATTGGGAGTAGAGAAGTAGGACTGAAGAGCTTATTTTGGTTGGCAGTTGGTGAAGACGGGTTGCATAGACTATGTTGAATTCATAATGTTCAACATAACTATCAAACTCTTCACAGTTGATTGTCATAACAATCAGTGATGGAGTAATGAAGAAATGAAAGTCATTGGCATAAGACTAGATGATTTCATCATGACCAGCTAACACAACGAAGGCATTCATGCAAAACTCTTTAACGAGATTAGTGTATATGGGGCCATGAAGAATGTGAAAGTAATCATTCAACATTTGTTTGTTAACAAATTTCCTTAGTTCAAAATGATCAAAATCATTGAAATCAACACACTTTTCATTGATAACGAACAAAAAATTTGCATCCATTTTTTATAAGAAAAAAAGGACTTTGAAACAAGGAAGCAAGACACAGAGAGTTGGTAATGAGACATTGAAAATAGGAAAAGACTTTGAAACAATGTTTGAAGACAAAACGAGTTGGTAATTAGACGTTTGAATGGCTCAAAAGTCTCATTGATAATCCAAAAGAGACGTTACGACTTGAATAAAGTTGATCATTGTTGTTCTAGTGATATGTTTCTAATGCATACGCGCCACGTCGGTGTTCTAACCTCTCTTTTAATTGTACTTTTTATTTGTAAATTAAATGTTCTAACCCGTCAGTGTTCCTCAAAACTGATAGAAAACTGAGCGCTAAAATTGGAACCTCTATTTTAATTGTATTTTTTATTTGCAAATTAAATGTTCTAACCCGTCGGTTTTCCTAAAAATCGAGGAAATATTTAGCGTTAAAATTGAGGATATTTATCAAATCATTAATCAAATTTTTGTCATCTATTTCATAACTATCAATGCTCAAGACATTACCATTAGTGATTCACGTGACACATAAATAACTTTCATTATAAAAACATTTTGGATATCAAAAATTGATAATAAAACATCATGAAATGCTTGAAATTATCCTTCACTTTAAAATTTGCAAAGTCTTTGTCATGAAGAGTTCTCTATGATGGATTGCAAGAGCATAAAATTATTTATGTTTAAGGTTTGTGTTCTTAAATATTTATTTGAACAAAAAATTATTTATTTATCTATGTCTTTTTTTTTTCATATAAAAAACAAATACAAGAAAAATCAATTGAGAATATATTGTTTCCCAGCATTTGCTCTTCCCAGGATATTAAGGATTTGAAGATATTGCAAGAGCAGAAAATTATTTGGGTTTAAGGTTTGTGTTCTTAAATATTTATTTAAGCAGAACATTATTTATTTATCTAACCCTTTTTTTGTCTAACCTTTTTTTGTTCATATCAGAATTAAATGCAAGTAAAAGCCATAGAGAATATCTTGCACCCATCAATTGATCTATATCTTGGAAAAATTAATTTACCCAACCTTTTTTTTTGTTGGGAGAAAAGAGTTTCTCAACATTTGATCTTGCCCAGAATATCAAGGAATTGGAGATCCAACATATGATCTTCATGGAAAATTAGTTTTTTTGTGTAAAAAATGTAATATTTTAGGTAAACATTATAGTTTGTAAACAAATTATTTTATTAATGTTCTGTGTAAACAATGTAACGATTTTTGTTTTAAAAAAAGCTAATAACCCATCGGTTTCCTTGATAAACCGAGATAAAAAATGTGCAAATAAAAGTGTAGAAACCCAGGTTCGAACCTGTGATACGGTGGCCAGAACCGGGACGGTTTTTAGGAATGCTGGTTTGCGTTTTGCGTTTTACGTTTGTGTTCGCAAAATGTCGCGGTAAGCAATAGTCGCCACCGACTTTTATTTTATCCAACAAGGAAAGGAAAAAATCACAGAAAAATTCCTTTTCGAGATTTTCTGAGTACGGGGGGTAGATTATAGAAAGGGAAGGTATTAACACTCTTTCCATCCGTAGTTATCTACGGGCTCTTAGGTACTTGCTCATCATTTTCAAAATTGCTTCTCTGTGTTTGTGTGCTTTGAAAAGTTTTTGTTTTGACTTCGATTTAACTCTTGCTTCTGTCTTCAAGAGCGTTGCGAAGTTTTTTTGAAAACTTTGTTTGAAAAGGAGTGTAAGTGTGAAAAAGTTTGTTTGGATTGAGCAAGTACTTAAGAGCTAATCTACCTACTCGAAAAAAGAATTGTTCTATGTTTGTTTCCTTTAGACAATGTTATCCCACTATTAGTGAGTAGGTAGCACTGTCGTTGGAGTTTGAGGGTCAATTCGAAAGGGACGTACGGTCACTAAAGCAATGTTAGGACGTCTTAGTAGTAACCCTAATGTCTTAGATCAATTATTCGAGGCAACAATATTCGAGGCAACCATTTCGAGGCAACTTTGATCTTTGAGACAAAAGGATGACCACTAAAGCATCTTATACCTAATGACCATTTACCGAAGGCAACCGAAGTGGGAGTGTACCCTAGGAGTGCGTATGTGCGAGTGATTCAATTTCAAGTCATTATCTTTGCACGTTTTAGGGTTATCTAACTGTTTTAAAGTTAATCATACACTCTTGTCATGCAACCCTAATCATACATCTAACAATTAATATTTTGCGGAATTAAAAGTGCAGAAATTAAACTACGCTATTACAAGGCTTCGGGTATTTACATAGCCAAAAACAAACCCTTAAAAAATAAAGCTATAAATGAAAATAAAAGACCTAATTAAACTATTACAACTTGTGAGCAATTGCATTAATAGGATAAAAATAAATGATAAAGCGCGTGCGAGGAAATTTAGATCGGGAGAGAACTAGGGTTTTGACCCCTTCTAACCTAATTGAAAGAAAAATTGTTTTTGTTGTTTTTAATTATTTTTAAGAAAAGAATTAGGTTTTAAAATTAAATACACAATTAATTAGTAATTAAATTAATTAATGAAAATAAATAAATGGCCTATTTTTCTGTTTTGTTATTTTTTAAGAAAAAGAAAATAGAATTAAGTTAAAACCCTAATTGTTCTAATTAATTTTAATTATGTACAAAATAATTAAAGTTATCTAAAATTAAAATCTAATTAAATTAATTAATTTATTGATAAAAAATAAACCTAAGTCTAATTGGGTGAAAAACATTTTTTGTGATTTTTTGATAAAAGAAAATAATTAATTTGTTAGTAAAAATAAATAAGCAAATTAATTGAGAAAAATAAAAGAATAGAGAAAAGAAGGTTGGGCCTGCAAAAGTAATATGGGGGTGCATTGCTAGCAATCTGGGCCCAAGAAGCAAAGGTCCACGTTGACTGGCCATATTCTCCACTATGCATTGACTAAGGCCTTTGGTGCTCCTTCAGATGATAGCCATCAAATCTGGCCTATGGACACTTGGCTGGCTGGATCATGATGAACCATGGTAGTCCTTGGCATTGTGTGCACGCTGGATCCTGGAAAGACAAAATATATGAAATAACTGGGGGACCTGGGATTCGAACCCAGGTCCTGAAGCACTTTCCCACCACCTGGCCACCAACTGAGCTACGCGTTTTAATTGTTCATATAATAAGCAATAATCATAATAAATAATAATATGAAAAAGGGCGCCATAATTCAAACAAGCAAATGAAACGGAGCCACGTATGTTATCTTCTTCCTTGCTCCGTTGGTAAAAGTCCCAGACTTTTACCTACGGATGTTTGTCCGTCACTACAAACCTGCATGTTCTTAAAACCAACCATAGGCAAAATAAATAAATCTTAAGGCCATCAATCAGTTCATCTGGACCTGCTGAGCACAATGGTGCTCCTTTTATGTCCCAATTTTACCTATATGAAGAAATCCCAAATCGAAGCAGAAAAACCTAGCAATGGTGAAATCTCATACAGCCCATAAAAATGCAATTGAATATTACAGATAGTTTGAAAATGTTCCCAGGATCAAGAATCTACAAATATTTCATGCTATAGATGCCACAATTATTCAATTCGAATTCAAGAAAATAGCAATGTCGTGACTGACTTACAACGAGTTACAGGGCCTGGAAGTGCTTGTTCTTGATTGGTTTTGCTTGCTGGGGATCCCAGGAAGCGATTGGGATGGTCAGGAGGCTTTGAAATTGCTTGGAACAATGAATTCGACCCAACACTTTGTTGTGATTTTTTCAAGTTTTGTTCTTCTTCTCACGCCTCTCTCTCTCTCTCTCGCCTTTTTTTAGGTCTGCATATGCTCAATATATATCAAGGATTGGATTAGGGTTGAAAAGTTGATCTCAATCTTCCTCTATCATTGCTTTTTATTTGGATTTGATACACTTGAAAATCTTGCTAAAAATAGAGCAAACTCAATCTTTTTGTGCACACATAGCCCTTGCACGAATTCAATCTCATGCTAGCTGGATATAGGACCTGAAACATGTGTAAAATCTTGAGATTTCAATGTTTGGGATTTTCTCATAATTTGTTTTGATTAAAATTGATTTAATTCAAATCAAAATCAAAATCAAAAATAAAAACAAGATAATGAAAAGTGGCAGAGGCTAGGGCTTGTGGACCATGTTGCCAACTCAAAACAAGTGCAAAAGATTAGGCCCATTTAGCAAAAATTTCAATTTGAGGCATAGTTAACTTTTGACAATTTTGCAAAAAGGGTCAACTTCACTAATGCATAACTTCCTCAATTTTGACTCTTTGAAGGTGTTATTGGACTTTTTAGAAAGCTTGAGATGTCCTCTAAGCAACCCATTTGGTATCATCTCAATTTGGTATTCCATGCTCAAGTATGAAGCTTTGACAAAAAAGGTGTTTTTGTTGAATTTTCAAAATGACCTATAATGTCAAAATTCATAACTTCTTGTGAGTGCATATTTTGAACTTGGTAGCAGAAGATGGATTGTATGGAATTGCATCCTCTTAAAAATTAGATTTGGATGGGTCATTTCTCATAAAGTATGAGAAAGTTATGCTTGGTCAAAGTTGAGTTGACTTTTCCTACAAAACCCTAATTTAGCAACTTTTAGTTCTTGATGAATTATGAGCAATCTTTGATGAATCATGATCAATCCTTGATCAAATGATGAATAATACTTCAAAATGATGATGTTTACCAAAAATCTTGAAGTTTTACTGTATGTGGGCAAAAGTTGACTTTTGCCCTAGCATAGTCGATTTTCAGGCCTTTGAGCAATTGACTGAGCAAACTTTCTCTGCAAGGCTTGAAACTTGACATGAATGATCTTGAGAGCATATTAGGACAATGGTGAGCATTTTGGATCCCTTAGACTCAAGTATCTTGATGCAACATGAAACCCTAATTTGAGGTAGACTGCCTTAGGAGAGAGTTTGTCTGGTTAACCCTTGGACTTCCTTGAGCAACTTGAGGATCTCACTTGAAATGTTTTGAGAAATATGGGAGGGCAAATTTTTGGGTACAACAGCTTCCCCTGTTCAATCTTCTTGAACCTGAAGATTTAGATTGGCTTGTCTACCTTTCGTGATCTGAGGGTTGAAGATTATTGAACACTAGAGTGCCCAGAAATTTGCACTCGCATGACGTGGTATTTGTCTTGTGATGTCGGGAATGGGCTTAAAGATTCCATTTGGAGATTGATGACAGGAGATGGGCTTAAAGATTCCATCCGAAGGAGTGTCGATCTCATAAGAGATTCCTTAGCGAGAGCTTGTGTACCTGTTGTTGAGGAAGATTCCACTGGGGAATGCTGTTCTCTATCTTGGGAGAAATAGAATTTTAGGAGCTTCGGTCGTCCGCTATTCTACTAGGGAATCATCTCTATTTTGAGAAAAGTTGAATTTTAGTAACTTCGGTCGTCCGTTATTCTACTGAGGAATCGCCTCTTAGTTAAAGAGGTGAGAATGAACTACTATCTGGTCGTAATCTAGGCTTCATATTGACAAGGCCGACTGCTATCTGGTCGTAATCCAGGCTTTACAGTGACTTACTGGGGAGATGAGATTAAACTTGCTATCCGGTCGTAATCTAGGCTTCGTAATTTCTTGATTCTTATCTAGTCGTAATCCAGGCTTCAGAAGGAATTCAGTTGTTATTTGGTTGCATTCGGGCTTCAACTTGAATTTAGGGCACACTAATATCCGGTCGACTCTGGGCTTCTTAGTAATTGTCCAGGTAAACTGCTATTTAGTCGAAATCCAAGCTTCACAGTGTCTTGTACCGCTATCTGGTCGTAATACAGGCTTTACGATGTTCCATACCATTATCTGGTCGAATCCAGGCTTCATGGTGTCTTGTACTGTTATCTGGTCGTAATCCAGGCTTCACAATACCTCACTTCTTATTTGGTCGAAATCCAGGCTTCAGAAGAAATCAAGTGGTTATCCGATCGCATCCGGGCTTCCCTTTGACTGTTGGGCCTACTAATATCCAGTCGAATCCGGGCTTCATAGTAATTTTCCGGGTGAATTGCTATTTGGTCGAAATCCAAGCTTCACAGTGTCCCTCACTGTTATCTGGTCGTAATCCAGGCTTCAGTGTTTTTTACCACTATCTGGTCGTAATCCAAGCTTCGCGGTGTCTCATACCATTATTTGGTCAAATCCAGGCTTCATGGTGTTTGGAGAAATCAAGGTACTATCTGGTCGAATCCGGGCTTCATAACTTGTATTAAAGATATACCACTATCTGGTCGTAATCCAGGCTTCGTAGTACCCTTGGCTGCTATCTGGTCGTAATCCAGGCTTCACAATATCTTCTACCATTATCTAGTCGTAATCCATGCTTCATGGTCTTGTATTGCTATCTGGTCGTGATCCAGGCTTCACAATACTTGTTGAGCTGTTATCCGGTCGTAATCCGGGCTTTACGGCTTGTGTTTATGATATACCACTATCTGGTCGAATCCAAACTTCACGGTACTTGGCTGAGCTGCTATCCGATCGTAATCCGGGCTTCACGGCTTGCTGGGGATTAAACTATTATCCGGTCTAATTCAGGCTTCATAGCTTGCTTTTAAGAGATACCACTATCTGGTCATAATCCAGGCTTCACGATATTCTGATACTGTTATTCGGTCATTCTCCGGGCTTCACAATATGAGGAATCAAGATATTATCCCGTTGTACCCGGGCTTCATAGTTTAAACTTTTGCAAGAATTTGATTGTATCTTTCCTGAAAGGTAAAGGTTAGCCGTATGTAATGCATGATATGTATCAGGCAATGATGCTCTCAAAATAAATGAGATTGTGTTGTATGATGTGTATGCATGTCATGATGTATGGATGTGTAATGTTTTTATGATGTTCTCTAGCTGGGGAAAATAAATCCCGGGCTGCTGCTGGATAATATGAAGAGTTTCGCTCGCCGGGGATAACGACCGAAGATGATTGGGAGAATAATCCTGTTGGAGAATATATTGGTGAGAGAATGACTCTGTGGGGAAGATAAATTATGCCAGAAGATATGATGATTTGGAGAAATAACCTCGGCTGTGGATGAATTACCGTTGATGGTGATGATAAATTTTGTCGGGGATAAAGTTTTGTTTATGGAAGAAATAAACTCCACCGGGGATGGTCTTCTAGGCTCTACTGGGGATAATCTTCCAGACTCCGCTGGGGATAACCTTCCAGACTCCCCTGGGGATGGTCTTCTAGTGCTGGTGATAGATAAACTCTGCTTGGGGAGAATCTTACCGACTCATTCGCGATTGTGAACCTTAGCTGGGGAGAGTTGACAATACTGTATCCTGGTACTTCCTACTCTGCAGGGAGTGTAGATGTTACTGGGACACATGCCGAGGATATGACGATGACTTCGCATAGAGACTTTTCTGCCCCTGTATCTGCTGGTGAAAGTGCCTGCGGAGGCCTTGTGGATCGAGTGTTATCCCAACTTATGAGGTGCTTGGTAACTTTCGATCGAAATGATAAGTCTTCTTCTGGTAGGCAAGTGACAAGATAACGGGACATAGTCGTACGCTTTAATCCACAACTTTTTCCTGGATTATCTTTTCAGATTTTCAGTCCACCGGGATACCCTTTCTTTCCCAAGTCGCCCTTTCGGGTTTTCGACTTGCCGGGTGTATAGATTTTTTCATTTTTTATCCTAATTTTTTCCCGAACCCTTTTGGTTCGCCGGGATGCCCTTATTTTTTCCTAGGCCAGTCAACCTAGCGGGTCTTTGTTCATGCGCGGTATTTTCTGACTATGTCCACGTTCACCAGGTACGGAAAATTGTCACTGTCCATAGTAGTAAGTGTTGCCACACTACCAGAAGATGTTTGTTTGATCCTCCAGGATTTGTTGCTGGATATCATGCCCAATGCTCCAAGTGATTCAGATGAAGATCTGCCCCTGGCTATTTGGCCTCTTGAGAGATTCCTTGAATCTTGGCTTGACTGCCCCAGATAATGGACAATGATCATGTCGTGCCCCTTGGTTGGAAGTGTTTTTCCACTTGAGGTGATCCTTTTTATTTAGAAGGTTTTTGTTCACTAGATATTCGTCATGCGAATTTCTCTGCTGCTGAACAAATAGTCATATGCAAACAATGTTATTTTAAGAATGCAAAGCTTATGTCTGTCTTGAAATTTTTGAAAATACATTTTTCAGCAAAACAGACAAATTTTGTAAAATGTGATGTCAACTCAGGATTTACAGCAAGTCCTACAGGAGTCACGATGCCTTTTGTAACAGTATGCTTTCGAACTAACCCATGCTTCAGCTAGGACTTTTAAGGGTTATAACGTGGCCTGGTTCACGGTTCAAGAAACAAAAGGATAAAGGCTCAAATTTTATTTGTACCCACCCGTTCTTCGTGATGTTCTTCGATCCTAAACTCAACTAATTGTGCATTTAGATCCCGTTTGAGTCTTTGCTCTGATATTCCAGTGATGGTTCGGATACTGACAATTTATTTTGAATAGGCAGTCATTTTTGTTGAGAGTTCGTAGGACCTCTCTCTTTTTTATTTTATTATCCCTGTCTTTTGCCTGAACTATTTCTTTTTGTGATTACAGTCAGCGGGATGCCCCAGTTTTTTTCTTAAGTCTCCTTCATAGGTTTTGACTTAATGGGCTTTTATTTCGAGAGATAATGACTGCCTGTCTTGACGATTATAGGGAATCATCACCGTCTTTTGTTTTGGAAGGACATCTTTGATGCCATTCATTGTGCACCTGAATTAACTGAGAAAACTACCCTGCCCCAGGTTGTGATTAAGGGTTTTAATTTGTGTGTAAAAAAAACCCCTACTTCTTTGGCTCAAAGGGGTTGACTAGGGATTATCTTCCTTATAACTCCATTGTTTAGGATTTGAAACAACGCCTGTACATCGTCAGCGGGGTCTGTTCAAAAGCATATTGTAGATTGTGGTATCATTTTCGTCATCCTCCCTCTAAAGGCTTAGAGTTTTTTAATCGAGAGTTGAATATCACAAAAAGTAAAGCAATTTAAATATAGTGAATACAAATGGATTGATTCAAAACAGACATATGCAATGCATTGATAAAGTAACAGAGTTTGACATGAATAGATGTTTGAAAAATTAAAAGAAAATTTCAAATTGAAAATTCTAATGAACAAAAGCCTCTCTTGTCAGAACTTGTCACTTCAAATGGTAAGCCTTGGAGGATTGACAGAAACATTCCAATTGACCATCTTGTGTGAATTCCAATGCTCCTTCATCAATCAGGTCTTAAATTTTGTACTTCAATTTCCAACAGTCGTCAGTATCATGCCCCGGACTGTTGGAGTGATATGCACACCTTGCATCAGGATTGTAGTTAGGGGAAGAAGTCTTGGGGTTCGGATGAGGTCCTATAAATGTAATTAGATTCATCCTTAATAGGTGTTGCAAAGCTTGAGACAGCGGCATGTTGAGCTTGGTAAACTGCCTCTTGGGTGTATCTGGCTTACTCTGATTAACCCGTTGTTTTTGGAAAGGTTGTTGTTGGACCCGTGAGGTAGTAGCAATTTGGAGAGGTCCATTCTTCACCAAACCAAATCCTTGTCTTCTTGGAGGCTGATCAATGACTTGGTCCCCGGCCTCAACTGTTTGCTTCATACTGTTGTATCTGTCTTGATGAAGCTGGTTGATAATGGTTCTCAACTCTTCTTGTTCCCGGGCTAAGCTTTGGATAAGAGCCATCTGCCCCAGCATTTGGGTTCTTATTGCATCTACCTCAGCTTGCAGTTGTTCCAGTCGTTCGTCCTTATTGTCTTCAGGATTTTTCTCGACCAAATTCCCAACAAGGAGTGTTTTCAACTCTTCCTGCCCCTTGGATAGGTTTAGGAATATTTTCCTGAACTGAACTTCTTGAGTATGAAGATCTTTGTTGTCTTGTTTGAGAGCCATTGCTGAAATAAACAGTGAGAACATGAGAGACCTGTACTGGAAGACCTATTATGTAATGATATGTATGATATAGGTATGCAATGTTCTCAAGGATCTCGCGGGGTAAACAAGAAACTGTTGGAACTTGGTTGTAGCTTGATTGAAGAAACTTCGTGTCATTGAGAGTCCTTTTTCAAGAGTCAAGCTCACCATATCGAGTGGGTCATAGCCACCGACTTAAGTTATCGTGTTTTGATCTCTGGACGGCATTGGCTAGAGGAAAATAAATCCCCTTTGCCCCTTGCTAGATGTCTGATTTACCATAACCTGCATCACAAACCCTTGAGATCCTTGAAATGGTTAAGGAAATGTTGAGGCATGATGTTATAATGTGTATGCTATGCGTTTAAGCAAAAGTGCGAGGTGATGTAAGCAAGTAAACCCGACAAGAAATCCAAGTTATTGGATAAGGACTGCAAACAAAACCTGCAAAGAACTCATGTTGTCAGATAATAAAAATGCGTAAGTAGTCTAAGTTGAAAGCACACAAGTCACACCAACAACCTTAGGTTTAGGCTTGCATGAGGTCAAAGATAATACCCTCTTGAAGTTAAGTTGGTTCAACCTGTCCTAGAAAAGTAATCGGGTTCTAGAGGTTCTCAATATCACTGACCATCCTCCATCGGTCATAGTTTCAGCTCACGCAATCTTTTCTTGCAGCCGGAACCATCTCGAGAGTATGATCTCAATGAGTGTAGCATCTAGTATCAACCAGTTCCCAGCTCTACACGAGACCGGCCATCTCACCACTTCCTATGGCCAAGTTGGTCAATTATAGGTTCTAAGGTCAGTTGATGCTTAACGACCCTGTTGTACCCCAAAATTTGCCCTCCCATATTCCTCAAGATATGTCAAGAATCATCTCCAAATGGTTCAAGATGGCTCAAGGGTCATACAGTCAAATCACCTCCTTAGGCAGTCAATTCAAAATTAGGGTTTTGGTTCTTTCAAGGAATTTGGGGTTTTCAATGGTTCAATCAAGTCTCATAGGCCTATATACATTCTCAAGCACCTACATGCCAAGTTTCAAGACTCACAGTGCCAGTTTGCACAGTCAAAAGCTCCATTTGATCTACAGTCAACTGCAGGGGCAAAATGGTCATTTTGCAGTCAAAAGTCAGAATTCTTGGTCAACATCTTATTTTGAGTTCACAATCATCATTTGGTCAAGTCTTGATCATGATTTCACAAGAATAGCTCAAAAATCATCAAGGTGCAAAAGTTACTATTTTTGGACAGCAGAAAAGTCAATTGTACTTTGACAAAGGCATAACTCTTTCATGGTTTATCAGAAAAATTCCATCCAAAGCTCATTTTGAAGAGGATGCAATTTTCTACAATCCATCTTCACACTCCAAGATCAATAAATTCTCTCACACAAAGTTACAAATTTTTACATTATAGGTTAATTTCAAAAGTCAACAAAAGTACACTTTGAGTCAAAGGCCATAACTTGAGATTGGTAAATCCAAATGACATGAGACCAAAAGCATTGGTTAGAGGACTTCAAGGGCTTTCCAAAATGTCCAAGAACATGGTCATATGATCAAAATTGAGCAAGTTGTGCATTGGAGAAGTTGGGAAATTTTCATGAATTTGCAAAAGTCAATTTTGCTCAAAACACCTTCTTTTTGCTAATGGGCCTTAAATCTCTTCTTGAAACTTCACCCATGACCTATGCACGACCCACCAAGTTAAATTGGATTTATTTTCTTAAATTTATTGATTAAATGGATTTTTAATACATATTAATTCATTTAATTAATTTAAATCATAAGAAAATTCAAGATTTGATTTTTAAATCAATTTGTGAACCAAATATGATCCAAATATGCTGACCAATTCGTGCACAAGCAAAAAGATACAAAAATATCCAATTTTGGCAACTTGTTCAATCATGAAAATCAAGAATATTTGATTTATCAATCAAGGATTTAATCTTCAATGCACATGGGTATGGGTCCAAATTTTGACCTAAATTGATTCCCTTATATACAAGCAAGCCAAGCATGACCTAGGACACGAGAAAAAGCTGCAGAAACGGCCATATCAAATTCAAGAATTTTCAAGAAAACTCAAAACTTGTTCTTGCATTCTAGGCCAATTCAAGGCGCCCTGTCCATCCAAACACATTGCAGGAGGTACCAGGATTGATTTGCAATCAAATTCAAGCGCTAAAGCTCAAGGAATCACGAAATACAGTCTCACGGTTTGCACTTCCTATTCAAAACTGTATCTCTTAATTCATATGCATTTGACATGTTTTTGTGATTGATTTGCATTGCTAGAGACCATACAAAGCTAATGAAATGACTGAATTGAACCATAGTGCCCTGAATCGAGAGATGCCATGATTGAATTTCTAGGGTTTTCAAGCTTTCAAATAGGGCTTTCCAATCCAGGAAAAATTGGAACCAATAGGATACATGGTTGAAATCGTGAGACCAAGACGATTGGAACCCATACCTCGCGAAATATTTATGTTTGCTGTGTGTTTATTCGCTATTTTTCGTGCAGGGAGGTAGTGGAGGTTAAAAACCCCCGCTATCTGATTCTATTTTACACAGAACCAAGGTTGAAGATGATGACGTGTTGTCATCTGGTTTGCTCGTTTGAATCTTAGCGCGTTTCTTTATAATTTCAGCACATTGATTTATTTTCACATATAATAATTGCCTCTTATTCCTATAACAATTGAAAGAGCTTGGTTGGGTGGTAAACGTGTTGGCCTGTGAGCATTGGGACCTGGGTTCGAATCCCAGGTCCCCCAAAACCTTGTTATTTTTCTTCCACAGGTATTCACGTGCAAGTTTCAAAAGGGAGTCCACCATATGCTTCAAATCTCAGCACGCCAAGTGGCTTCAGGCCAAGATCCAGTGGCCAAAGTTGAAGGACCACCATACTCCCTGGTCAACATACGCGTGGATGATCTGAAAAGTCAAACGAGGCTGGAATGTTAATGGGCCCAGAATTCCCAAATACACCTCCAAAGTTGGCCCAAACCCCCCTGAGTTTGCATTTTTTTATTTTCTTTCATTATTTATTTGCTTGATTTATTTTTAATTAATTACTAACTAAAATAATTTATTTTTCCTAATAAAATCAGAAAACCTCAAAAAACAATATTTTTACTAATTTCACTATGTCATTATTTTTGTAAATAAATAAATAATTAATTAATTTAGTTTTAATTAGGTTAATTTTAACTTTTTTGCAACAAAATAAAATTAATGTAGAATTAGGGTTTTTAATAACTTTTAACCATTTTTAATTTATTTCCTTAAAAATAAAAAACTCAAAAATATTTTCTTTTAATTAATTAATTCCATGTTTAATTTAGACTTATTAATTAAATGCAAGAAATAACAAAAAAATCTCTTTCTTTTCTAAAAGGGGTCAAAACCCTAAAAACTCTCCGATTCAATTTTTCTCGCGCATATTATTTTTTGTCCATATAATTGTATTTTCTCCGAGGATGTAATAGTTAACTTAGGACCTTTTTATCGCTTTTATTTATTTTTCGCAATTTACTTTTCAAGGGTTTGTTTTTGGCGATGTAAATACGCGACGCCTTGTAATAGCTTAGTTTTACTTTCCGCAACCATTAACTGCTAGATGTATGCTAATAGGCTATGCATGACAAGATCTCTCTTAAATTAAAATCAACCGTAGCTCACCATAACATGTACAAAGATAACATAACTGAAACTTGACACACTCGCACATGTCACTCCTAGGGTACGCCTCACTTGGTTGCCTCGACGTGGTCATTGAGTATAGGAAGTTTTAGAGGTCGCTCTCCTGTCTAAAGATCAAAGTTTCCTCGGAACGGTTGCCTCGATAAAAAATGATCTAAGACATTAGGGTTACCACTAAGGAATCCTAACGTTGCCTTAGTGACCACATGTCCTTTAATCGAATTGACCCGAAAAACTCCAACGACGGTGCTACCTACTCCTCAATTGTGGGATAGCACTATCTAAAGGACATTTACACAGTTTAGTTCCTTTTGAGTAGGTAGAGGTTCTTGGGTACTTGCTCTTTCAAAACAAAACAAACTTTTCGCACTTACACTTTTCGAACAAAGTTTTCAACAAACACTTCATACACTCTTGAGGACAGAAACAAGGGTTAAATCGAAGTTTTCAAACAAAAATCTTTTCAAAACCCACAAACACAAGAAAAGCAAAACTTTTTGAAAACATAGTGAGCAAGTACCTAAGAGCCCGTGGATAACCACTGATAGAAAGGGTGCTAACACCTTCCCTTTCTATAATCTACCTCCCGAACCCGAGAAACATCTCGAAAAGGAATTTTGCTGTGCTTTTGTCCTTTCCTTGTTGGATAAAATAAAAGATGGTGGCGACTCTTGCTTACCGCGACATTTTGCAAAAACAAACGCAAACGCGAACGAGCATTCCAAAACAGTCAGTTCTATTTCCACCGATCACAGAACTGGCGACTCTGCTGGGGACTACTAAATAAGTGAGGTGTACCTTAGGATTAGATCACTTGTGTTTTCAATTGTATGCTTTGTATGCTTTAAATTTTGTGGGCTTGTATCGGAGTTTTATAGATCCTAACCTGGATCTGGGGGTACCCTTTTTTAGGTAAGTAGCAATAAACTGTGAGGGATCTGTCCGGCGTAGACCGACACAGATGAAGCAGTAGCTACGTTGGTGTGACACCTTGGTCTGTACCGATATCCCTTGTGTTGGAACGAGGAGAATATGGGTCTTCTGAGGAGTCATTAAGCACCAACTGACCTTAGAACCTTAAATTGACCAACTTGGCCATAGAACAGTAGCAGTATGCTACACTCATTGAGACTAAACTCTCGCGATGGTTCCGGCCGCAAGAAAAGGTTGCCAAACTGGAATTATGACCGATTGAGGGTAGTCAGTGATATTGAGATCCTCTAGAACCCGGTTACTATTTTTTAGGACAGGTTTAAACCAACTGAAACTGAAAGAGGGTAGTACCTAAACTTCATGCCAGCCTGAAATCTAAGGGCTCTTTTGTGTGACTTGTGTGCCTTTACCATGTTTTCCTTTTGTGAATATTTGTGGTGTGCCTTTACCATGACATCATAACATCATAACATTGCATACATCCTGCATAAGGACTAACCCATTTCAAAGACAAGAAGGTTTCATCTTTGCTCTGTTTTGTAGGACATCATGATGCCCATGCGTAGGAATACTATCCGGCTCAACTTTGTTCAACCACCTACTTTGCTTAAAGAATTGGTTGACAGGATTCCAGATACTACTTCCTTCATCCGGAGGCATGGTTCTCTTCTCGGTTTAGTCACCTCAAAGTGGGACCAACAACTGATGAGTGTCCTAGTCCAGTTTTATGATCCGTTATACCATTGCTTCACCTTTCAAGACTTCCAGCTGGTCCCTACCCTGGAAGAATTCTCTGAGTTGCTTGGTATCTCTGTTTTGGAGCAAACTCTATTTACTGGTTGGGAAAAGACTCTCAGGCCTGAATAGATTACTGCAGCCCTTCATTTGACCAAAGGGGAGGTAATGGCTAACTGGGAGACTAGAAGTGGAGTTAAGGGCTTTTTGGCTAAGTTTCTGGTTGGCAAAGCTAATTGTTTCTGGAATGAATTAGACTTCCAAGCGTACGAGGACATTCTGGCTCTCTTAATCTATGGTCTGGTATTGTTTCCAAATCCTGACACCTTTGTTGATGTTAATGCCATTAGGATCTTCATCTCTCGGAATCATGTACCCACTCTCTTGGGTGATATCCTCCATCAGCTTTATGCTCGTACTGCCCGAAAACGGGGAACTTTGATGTGCTGTGCTCCTTTATTGGCGAGGTGGTTTACTTCGCACCTCCCTAAATCTGTACTGAAGAACAAAGAAGGAAGGGGCTGGGCTCATAGGATAATGTCTCGTACTGATAATGACATCATTTGGACTCTCATAGGCTTAGATGAGGTGGCCGTCATTGATCATTGTGGAGAGTATCCTAATGTTCCATTGATTGGAACCCATGGAGGAATCTCTTATAACTCATGCTTAGCTCTCCGTCAGTTTGGAAGAGCCAGAAGAGAAGGGCCTCATGAGATGTTGATACCTCATATCGTCTTTGATTTTTAGGTAGATAGCGACGAGCTGCATCGTAGAT
This sequence comes from Vicia faba, assembly GCA_948472305.1. Taxonomy (NCBI): domain Eukaryota; kingdom Viridiplantae; phylum Streptophyta; class Magnoliopsida; order Fabales; family Fabaceae; genus Vicia; species Vicia faba. The sequence goes on from OX451736.1 coordinate 1,162,927,289, forward strand.
TCATCAGGGCTTGGGATAGAGTTCACAAGTCTGACCCACTTGAGTTGGGACCAAAGACTTCTCTGCCAATGGAGTCATATTTCAGATGGGTCCGCATCCGTGCCCAGAAGTTAGGTATGCCATACGAAGCTGTCAGGCCTATTACTCTTGAAGTTGCTGATAAAGACGGGGTTCCTCCAACTATTCTCCATCCTCATACGCCCACTGATGTTGGCACACTGAAGAGGTCTTGGGCGCAACTGCAGGAAGAACGGGATTCTTATAGGGAAAGGTTCAATGAACAAGAACAGAAGATCCAGAAGCTGACTAAGCAATTGGAGAACGAGCGGATCCTGAATGATTATATCTGCACTGAGAAGAAGAGGCCATGGGAACATTGATGGACCTATTGATGATTTCTTTTACGGTTTTATTTACTTTTTAGTATTTCCATTCTTGTAACGCTTAAGGGCAATTTGTTGAACAAATTAAATTCCAAAGTTAAATCTAATAAAGTGTGTTTCCTTTCTTGTCTACAAATTTGAATCCCGATTGTCTTTGAAAACATAAATCATACGCATTTCATCGTATGCATTGCATAAACAGGTACCCTTTCTTTTACAGGTCGCTTATCTTCTTCATTGTTTATTTCAGCAATCATCATGTCTACTGAACCTTCCACTGAGCAAGCTATGAAGGCCCTCCAGGCCCAGAATGCCCAGTTCCAAGAGTTGGTTATGAGCCTAGCCCAGGGTCAACAGGATTTGAAGACTCTGATTCTGAAAGAGAGGAAGAAGAAGAAGAAGAGGACCGTCTTGTTCAACACTGGACGCATGTTTGAAAATGGACTGCAGAATGAGGTTGATCTGACTACCTCATCTGTAGGGAAAGACAGTCCACAAGAGAGAAGGGTTCCTAGCCCCGTGGTCTCCGACAACGAGATGGATTATGATGAAGAACAGTACCCTCCTGCTGAGGATAGGTACAAACAGTTGGAGGACCGCTTGAGCACTATGGAGATACAGAACGTGCTTGGGCTGGACTTCGGAGACCTAGGTTTATCCTATGGGGTGGTGATTCCCCATAAGTTTAAGGCACCTGCCTTTGCCAAATATGATGGAGCCTCCTGCCCAAAGCTGCACCTCTGGTCGTATGTAAGGAAGATCCAACCTTACACTGCTGATAAGAATTTGTGGATCCATTTCTTTCAGGATAGTCTTTCAGGAACTCAACTCGAATGGTTCTATCAGCTGGATGGGGCCAGTATCCGTAACTGGGATGATTTGGCTACTGCGTTCTATAAGCAGTATCAATATAATTCCGACCTTACTCCTACGCGTACCCAACTCCAGGGTATGTCAATAGGGACGGGTGAAGGATTTAAGGAATATGCTCAAAAATGGAGAGACCTTGTTGGAAGGGTGCAGCCACCTTTAACTGAGCGTGAACTTGTTGATATGTTTCTGGGGACCCTGTCTGGTCCGTTCTTTAACCATTTGATTGGAAATTCTTCAGCCGGGTTTACAGACCTTATCTTGACTGGTGAGAGGATTGAAGCTGGTATCAAGGCAGGGAAGATACAGAAAGGTGCCTCCTCGAGAACTGAAAAGAAACCATTCAAGAAGGAATCTAGTGTTGTCTATGGTTCAAGGAGACCAAATAGATCTGAACACCGCCAAGCTGTCAACGCGGTGGTTATTTCAAAACCTGCTGGTGCTCCTCAGCGTCACAACCAACAAATAGGTGAGAGACCTAGAAGGAAATTCACTCGCCTCAGCATGACTTTGTCCCAGATATTGCCACAGTTACTGACAACCAATTTGGTGACTCTAAGGGAAGCTCCTAAGAATCCCAACACTACATCACCAAAGTACAATCCTAACGCTCGTTGCGCTTATCACTCTGATAGCCCGGGGCATAATACGGATGATTGTTGGACCTTGAAGAATAAGGTTCAGGACCTGATCGATGCAAAGGAGGTTGAGTTCGAGGCTCCCGAGAGGCCTAATGTTGTAACATCCCCCATGCCCAAGCATGGAGTCAATGCCATCGAAGATGACGTGAAGGAATCTGAATTCGACAGCTGGATCTACCCTACAACCAACGGTGGACCAAACAACTGGACGGAAAAAGACTTCGTCCCTATTACTTTTGTTACTCAGTAATGAACTCCTTTGTTTTGAACTTGTAACAAACAATATTGTGAAACTTTATGGCCCGGTGTCTTACCCGGGGCACCGTGGCTTCATTTGTGAGGGCTTTTGTGTGTCATTTTCATATATCATTAATAAAAGCATTGGACGTTTTTGCATTACAAATCTTGCGCTCCTTGTCTTTCTTTATTATATATTGCAAAACAGCTATTTACACACACTCACATATACAGGTCCCAATCCACTCTGGATCTCACTGGTAACGACTCTGCTACTGCCAGTTATGACTTCGAAAATCCGATCAACTTAGTCGAAGACGAAGGTGAAGATGATTGCGAAGTGCCTGGTGAGCTTGCAAGACTGTTACTTCAGGAAGAGAGGGCCATTCAGCCACATTAAGAGCCAATAGAAATGGTAAATCTGGGTACCGAGACAAACAGGAAGGAAGTTAAGATCGATGCAAATCTGGAGCTTAGTGTGAAACAACGGTTAATTCAGATGCTGTATGACTACGTGGAAATCTTTGCTTGGTCCTACGAAGATATGCCCGGGTTGGATACCGACATTATGGTTCATCACCTGCCTACCAAGGAAGAATGCCCTCCAGTAAAACAGAAGGTTCGCCGTATGCGTCCAGAGATGTCCGAGAAAATCAAGGTCGAGGTTATGAAACAATTTGACGCCGGTTTTCTAGCAGTGAATTCTTACCCTCAGTGGGTTGCCAATATGGTTCCAGTGCCGAAGAAAGATGGTAAGTTACGAATGTGTGTTGACTACAGGGATTTGAACAGGGCGAGCCCTAAGGATGACTTCCCTCTACCTCACATCGACGTTCTGGTTGACAACACTGCTCAGCATAAGGTATTCTCTTTCATGGATGGTTTCTCCGGTTATAATCAGATAAAAATGGCTCCCGAAGACATGGAAAAGACCACCTTTGTTACTCAGTGGGGCACCTTTTGTTACAAGGTCATGCCTTTTGGGTTGAAAAATGTTAGGGCAACGTATCAGCGTGCCATGGTTGCTCTGTTTCATGATATGATCCATCATGAGATCGAAGTATACGTCGACGATATGATTGCAAGGTTCCAAACTGAGGAGGAACACCTTGACCATCTACAGAAGCTGTTTGACCGGTTGAAGTTGTACAAATTAAGGTTAAACCCGAACAAGTGCACCTTCGGGGTGAGATCTGGAAAGCTACTAGGTTTCGTCGTAAGCGACAAAGGTATCCAAGTGGACCCTGCCAAAGTGAAAGCCATACAAGAGATGCCAGTTTCCAAGACAGAGAAAAAGGTCAGAGGCTTTCTAGGATGGTTGAACTACATTGCCCGATTCATCTCACACATAACGGCTACTTGTGAACCAATCTTCAAGCTACTGAAGAAAGATCAAGTGGTATGTTGGAACGATTAATGTCAGGCCGCTTTCGAAAGAATCAAAGAGTATCTCCAAGAGCCACATATTCTCATGCCACCGGTTGAAGGGAGACCTCTAATCTTATACTTGAAAGTACTGGACAACTCAATGGGGTGTGTGCTAGGTCAGCATGACGAGTCTGGCCGAAAAGAGCACGCTGTTTATTACCTTAGCAAAAAGTTTACCGACTGTGAGACTCGATACTCACTGCTCGAGAAAACTTGCTGCGCTTTGGTATGGGCTGCTCGCCGGCTAAGACAGTATATGTTGACTCACACTACTCTGTTGATTTCAAAAATGGATCCAATCAAATATATCTTCGAAAAGCCTTCCTTGTCCGGAAGAATAGCAAGATGGCAGATGATCTTGACTGAATATGACATCCAGTACACGACTCAAAAAGCAATCAAGGGAAGTGTGTTGGCAGACCATTTGGCACATCAGGCAGTGGATGATTACCAATCTATGAACTTTTAATTTCCAGACGAGAATATCATGGTAGTGAATGATTGTGAAATACCTGGACCGGATAAAGGACCTGAGGAAGGATCCTGATGGTCTATTCACTTTGACGGAGCCTCAAACGCTTTGGGTAATGGCATTGGCGCTGTGATCATATCTCCTAAGGGCTCTCATACCCCACTTACCGCCCGGCTATGTTTCAACTGCACCAACAATATGGCAGAGTATGAAGCGTGCATCATGGGTCTTCGAGCTGCAATTGACCTAAGGATCAAGTTTCTGAGTGTCTTCGGAGATTCCGCTCTCGTGATCAGTCAGATCAAAGGTGAGTGGGATACGAAACACCCAAATCTTATTCCTTACAAGGAGTATGTATTGACGTTGCTTCCCCATTTCGAGGAGATAACCTTTGAACATTTCCCAAGAGAGGAGAATCAGTTGGCGGACGCGTTAGCTACGAGTCCTCTATGTTCAAAGTCAAATGGGACAACGAGGCTCCCTGGATCATTATTTGGAAAGTGGATGAACCTGCATATTGTTGTGATCTTGAGACCGAAGAGGCAACAGAAAAACCTTGGTATCATGAAGTAAAGAGGTACCTTGAAGCTCAAGAATACCCCGAGGGTGCATCTGTTAATGACAAAAAGTTTATGAGAAGGTTCGCGGCAAAGTTCTTCATCAGCAATGGCATTCTTTACAAACGAAACCATGATTCAACCTTACTGTGTTGTGTAGATAAGATTGAAGCAGAAAGGATCATGGCAGAGTTGCATGAAGGTACCTTCGAAACTCATTCCAGTGGACATACCATGGCAAAGAAAATCCTTCGGGCAGGATATTACTGGTCCACAATGGAAGCCTACTGTTATCAGCATTCTCGGACATGTCACAAGTGCCAGATCTATGCTGATAAGGTGCACATTCCTCCAGTTCCTTTGAACATCTTGACAGCACCTTGGCCTTTTGCAATGTGGGGCATTGATATGATCGGCGAGATCAGACCTACGGCATCCAACGGGCAACGTTTCATCCTAGTAGCAATTGATTACTTTACAAAGTGGGTTGAAGCAGCTTCCTTTGCCACCGTAACCAAGAACGTCGTGGCACAGTTCATTCGGCATAACCTGATTTGTCGATACGGTGTACCAGAAAGGATCATTACGGATAATGGTACCAATCTTAACAACAAGATGATCACTGAGCTCTGCGAGCAATTCAAGATACAACACCACAACTCTTCTCCTTACCGACCGAAGATGAATGGGGCTGTAGAAGCGGCTAATAAGAATATCAAGAAGATTGTGCAGAAGATGACAGTGACCTACAAAGATTGGCACGAGATATTACCATTTTCTCTTCATGGGTACCGTACCTCAGCACAGACGTCAACAGGGGCAACACCCTATTCCTTGGTATATGGCATTGAGGCAGTCATGCCCATTGAAGTTCAGATACCCTCTCTCCGGATCATGAAGGATGCGGGTTTAAGAGAAGACGACTGGATCCAGACCCGGCTTGATCAACTAAACCTAATCGACGAAAAGAGACTCACTGCTATTTGTCATGGTCAGACGTACCAAAAACGGATGATCAAGGAATTTAACAAGAAAGTCAGACGACAAGAGTATCAAGTCGGGGACCTGGTAATCAAGCGCATCATTCTACCTCAAGGTGATCCCAGGGGAAAATGGACCCCTACGTACGAAAGGCCATTTGTGGTTAAGAACATCTTCTCAGGAGGAGCGATGATTCTAACCACCATGGACGGTGACGACCTTCCTCACCCCGTCAATACAGACATAGTAAAAAGATACTACGCATAATTAAAGACCCGCTAGGTTGACTGGCCTAGGCAAAAATAAGGGCTTCCCGGCGAACCAAAAAGGTTCGGGCAAAAATAAGGGATGAAAATAAAAAAATATGTACATCCGGCAAGTCGAAAACCTGAAAAGGCGGCTTGGGCAAAAATGGGTATCCCGGTGGACTGAAAACCCGAAAGGGCGGTCCAGGCAAAAATTAGGGATAAGCGTAACACTATGTCTCATTGGATCACCCTGCATCTAGTCTTATGTATCAACTATCAGGCTCGGACGACACCGATCAATCAGATTCATCTTCAACTAAGCAGCAAAGTGATGAGATGCTCGAAGATATAAAGGCGATAACAGAGTTGGAACCCAGTGGGATTTTTCACATAGCTGTTTTGTTTTCTTTTTTACAAAATGTATAAATCCTATTTGCTCGGCGGCGTTCTCTTACTAGGACGTCAGCCTCTTGTACAAGAGCGCCTATTTTCAGGCAAAATTCAAAATCAATACAAGTTTCATTTTCAGACAAATTGCAAATTGTTTTTTCTTTATCTGTTTTGTTTTGCAAAGAACGTCCAATGTTCATTTTTGATATATGCATTTGACATTAATTGCTACTCATAAATGTTTGCATGCGAAACAAAGGACTAATTACGGGTGACATCGGAAGTAGGGGCAATAAGAATTGTCTAAGCGATCTAGTTGCTCTGTCCACCCAGGTACAAGGTAGATTCGGCTGAAGAATATGACCAAGATACCTTCACTCCCCAAGAGTAAGACAGTAATGGTAGCTCTCCCCACTGAGACTTGCAACCATGAATAAATCAGCAATACTCTCCCCCAAGCAGAGTTGGTCTACCATCATCCCTAAAAAGGTGGGGTATCCCCAGTAGGTCTTAACATTCCCCAGCGAAGTATACAGATATTCCTCAGCAGGCATCTCCGGAAGTCTTAATATTCCTCGACAGAATATAAGAATGTTCCCCGGCGGAATACATGATACCCCAGTGGAACCATTTCCCAGCACAGTCTGAAAAGCTTCCCCGCCAGAGTTGAATCATCTTCCCCAGTAGATTCTGGAAGCTTGTCCCCTGCAGAGTGCAAATGTATCTCCCCAGCCATATTCAGGAGGTTATCCCCACCAGAGTCTAACTGGGTTATCCTCAGCAAGTTGCAACGGAAAGATCATCCCCAACGAAGTTCTTTCTATCCCCAGCGAAGTTCTTTCTATCCCCAACGGAGTTCATCATCAAAATCTCCAACAAAGCTTATCAACGGAATCCCCAGCGGAGTTATCGTTAAAATCTCAGCACAGCATCTCTTCCCACAGAGTAATTCCCCGCAGAGTAATCTCTTCACCAGTTTATTCCCCAACGGAGTTATCTTCTCGTGCAAGATTATCATCTTCGTTCATCATTCCCAGTGGAAACAAAGAATCCAACATCATTCTCCAGCAGCTATCCAGGATTTATTTTCCCCAGCTAAAACATCACATTCTCATACATCATGATACATGCATATACGCATCATACCATACAATCTCATTTATGTTGAGAACATCATTGCTTGATCCATATCATGGATTGCATATGAATGACCTTTATTTTTCAGGAAAGATACATTTAAAGTTCTCAGCAGTCAAAGGAGACAAATTCAGTCAAAGGATATAGATTCAGTCAAAGGAGACAGATTCAGTCAAAGGAGACAAATCCAGTTAAAGGAGACAGATTCAGTCAAAGGAGACAAATTCAGTCAAAGGAAACAAATTCAGTCAATGGAGACAAAATCAGTTAAATCGATTCCTAAAGATTTTTCTGAGGTCAATTCAGTAAATGGAGACAAAATCAGTTAAATCAATTCCTAAAGATTTTTCTGAGGCCAATTCAGTCAATGGAGACAAAATCAGTTAAATCGATTCCTAAAGATTTTTCTGAGGCCAATTCAGTCAATGGAGACAAAACCAGTTAAATTGATTCCTAAAGATTTTTCTGAGGCCAATTCAGTCAATGGAGACAAGACCAGTTAAATCGATTCCTAAAGATTTTTCTGATGCTAATTCAGTCAAAGGAGACAAAACCAGTTAAATCGATTCCTAAAGATTTTTCTGAGACAAACACAGTCAATGGAGACAAAATCAGCTAAGTCGATTCCTAAAGATTTTTTTGATGACAACCCGTCAATGAAGACAACCCGTCAATAAAGACAACCCGTCAATAAAGACAACCCGTCAATAAAGACAACCCGTCAATAAAGACAACCCGTCAACGAAGACAAAACTACCTACCAACAACCTCCAGGTGGCATCTATAAGCCCATCCTCCTATCCATCATCTCTCCAAATGGCATCTGTAAGCCCATTCCCGACATCACCATGTTGATACTACACCATGCGAGTGCAAATTTCTGGGCACTTTAGTGTTCAATCATCTTCCACCTTCGGATCACGACAGGCACACAAGCCAATCTACATCCTCAGGTTTAAGAAGATTGAATAGTGGCAACTGTTGTACCCCAAAATTTTCCCTCCCATATTCCTCAAGATTTGTCAAGAGTGATCCTCAAATTGCTCAAAATGGCTCAAGGGTTTTACAGTCAAACCACCCCCTAAGCCAGCTCAAAATTAGGGTTTTGGTTCTTTCAAGGAATTTGGGGTTTTCAATGGTTCAATTAAGTCTCATAGGCCTACATACATTCTCAAGTACCTACATGCCAAGTTTCAAAACTCATAGTGCCAATTTGCACAGTCAAAAGCTCCATTTGATCTACAGTCAACTACAAGGGCAAAATGGTCATTTTGCAGTCAAAAGTCAGAATTGTTGGTCAACATCTTATTTTGAGTTCACAATCATCATTTGATCAAGTCTTGAACATGATTCCACAAGAATAGCTCAAAAATCATCAAGATGCAAAAAGTTACTATTTTTGGACAACAGAAAAGTCAATTGTATCTTGACCAGGGCATAACTTTTTCATAGTTTGTCAGAAAAATTCCATCCAATGCTCATTTTGAAGGGAATGAAATTTCCTACAATCCATCTTCACACTCCAAGTTAAATAAATGCTCTCACAAAAAGTTACCAATTTTTACATTATAGGTCAATTTCAAAAAGTCAACAAAAGTACACTTTGAGTCAAAGGCCATAACTTGAGATTGGTAAATTCAAATGATATGAGACCAAAGGCATTGGTTAGAGGACTTCAAGATCTTTTCAAAATATCCAAGAGCATGGTCATATGATCAAAATTGAGCAAGTTGTGCATTGGAGAAGTTGGGAAGTTTTCATGAATTTGCAAAAGTCAACTTTGCTCAAAACACCTTCTTTTTGCTAATGGGCCTCAAATCTCTTCTTGAAACTTCACCCATGACTTATGCACGACCCATCAAGATTAATTGGATTTATTTTCTTATTTTTATTGATTAATTGGATTTTTAATTAATATTAATTCATTTAATTAATTTAAATCATAAGAAAATAGAAGATTTGATTTTTAAATCAATTTGTGAAGCAAATATGATCAAGACATGCTGGCAAATTCGTGCACAAGTCAAAGATACAAAAAAATACAAATTTGGCAACATTGTTCAATCATGAGAAATCAAGAATATTTGATTTTCAATCAAAGATTTAAACATCAATGCAATGGATATTGGCCCAGCTTTTTGACCTAATTTGATTCTCCTATATGTATGCAAGCTAACCATACCCTAGCACACGATTGAAAGCTGCAGAAACGGCCATAGCACATTCAAGAAATTCCAAGAAAACTAAAAACCTGTTCTTGCATTCTAGGTCGATTCAAGGCATTTTGTTCATCCAAACACCTTGTAGGAGTTCCCAGGAGTGTTTTGCAATCAAATTCAGGCATCAAAGCTTAAGGAATCATTGAACACAGTTTTACGGTTTGCCTTTCTTATTCAGAATTATATATCTTGATTCATGCGCATTTAACATGTTTTCGTGATTGTTTTGCATTGCTAGGGACCATACAAAGCTAATGGCATGATTGAATTGAACTATAATGCCCTGAATCGAAAGATACCATGATCAAATTTCTAGGGTTCTTGAGCTTTAAATTAGGGCTTTTCAATCCAGGAAAAATTGGGACTAGTGAGATACATGACTGAAATCGTGAGGCCAAGACGAACACAACCCATACCTCGCGAAATATTTATGCTTGCTATATTTCTATTCGCTATTTTTCCTTGCAGGAGTTAGTGGAGGTTAAAAACCCCTGCTATCTGATGTTAATTATACAGGACAAACGAAGAAGATGATGAGGTGTTAGCATCCCATTGGCCAATTTGAAAAGCGCGCGTTTTATTACAGCGTATTGATTATTTTCATATATAATTATTGCTCCTTATTTTAATAACAATTGAAGCAGCTTGGTTGGATGGCAAAGGCGTTGGCATGTGAACATTGGGACCTGGGTTCGAATCCCAGGTCCCCCAAATATTTGTTATAATTTTTATCTAGGTGATTGTGTGTGACGCAGCAGGCATAGCATATCATGGATCTCCAATTCCCAGACGCCATATGTCTTCAAACTGAAATCCAATGGCCTAGATGGAAGGACTATCATGGTCCTTAGTCAACACGCGTGTGGGCAAATCAGAAAGTCAAACAGGCTGGAGAGTTAGTGGGCCTGGAAGTTGCAAAACACACCTCCTCTTGGGCCCATCACCCCCCTGGGTTTATTCCTTTTTTCTTCTTTTATATTTTTCATTTAATTGTTTTATTATTAATTATTATTATTATTACTTAATTAACCAAATTAATTTTTTTCATAATAAAATCAGAAAACTAAAACATAATATTTTTTAGTATTATTTATTAAAATTAATTTCACCCTTTCATTATTTTTGTAAATAAATATAATTAACTAATTTAGTTTTTTTAATTGGGTTAATTTTAATATTTTCACAATAATTTAAAATCAATGTAGAATTAGGGTTTTAATAACTTTTGACCATCTTTTATTTTTTCCTTAACAAAACATAAAAAACTCAAAAAAATATCTTTCTTTATTTAATTAATTAATTAGTCTAGGTTTAATTTAATTAAATGCAAAATAACAAAAATCTCTTTCTTTCTCAAAAAAAGGGTCAAAACCCTAAAAACACTCCGATTTAATTTTTCTCGCGCGTATGATTATTCTTGATTCATATTTTGATCCATATAATTGTATTTGCTCCGAGGATGTAATAGCTTTAATTAGGACCTTTTTATCGCTTTCATTTATTTCTTGTAATTTACTTTTTCAAGGGTTGGTTTTTGGCGATGTAAATACCTGACGCCTTGTAATAGCTTAGTTTTATTTTCCACAACTATTAACTGCTAGATGTATGCTAACTAGGCTATGCATGACAAGACTTATCCTTAAAATAAAATCAATCGTAGCTCACCATAACATGTATAAAGATAACATAAACTGAAATCTGACACACTCGCACATGTCACTCTTAGGGTACGCCTCACTTGGTTGCCTCGATGTGGTCATTGAGTATAGGGTGTTTTAGAGGTCGCCCTCCTGTCTAAAGATCAAAGTTGTCTCGAAATGGTTGCCTAGGATAAAAACGATCTAAGACATTAGGGTTACCGTTAAGGCGTCCTACCATTGCTTTAGTGACCACATGTCCCATAATCGAATTGACCCGAAAACTCCAACGACGGTGCTACCTACTCCTCAATAGTGGGATAGTACTGTCTAAAGGACATTTACACAACTTAATTTCTTTTGAGTAGGTAGAGGTTCTCAGGTACTTGCTCTTTCAAAACAAAAATACTTTTCGCACCTACACTTTTCTGACAAAAGTTTTCAAACAACACTTCATACACTCTTGAGGACAGACACAAGAGTTAAATCGAAGTTTTCAAACAAAACTCTTTTCAAAACCCACAAACACAAGAAAAGCAAAACATTTTTGAAAACATAGTGAGCAAGTACCTAAGAGCCCGTGGATAACCACAGATAGAAAGGGTGCTAACACCTTCCCTTTCTATAATCTACCTCCCGAACCCGAGAAACATCTCGAAAAGGAATTTTGCTGTGCTTTTGTCCTTTCCTTGTTGGAGAAAATAAAAGACGGTGGCGACTCTTGCTTACCGCGACATTTTGCGAAACGCAAACACGAACCAACATTCCAAAACAGTCAGTTCTATTTCCACCGATCACACTTGTCACTATGGGGCAGATGTTTATATGCTTGGAGTTAAGCAAGAGTTTGATACTAATACCGGCGTCAACAACATTACCGGGCCTGCTAAAGTCACCCGCAGTGGTAGACTTTTCTCACCCGATATTGCGCCACCAACTGTCCGAAGACCTGTTGTCATTTCACCTGCAAATGTACCTACTTCCAGTCCTGATCAAGTTCTTGGTTCTACCCCTGTCGCCGAGTCATCTGACGCTCGGGGCAAAGGGATCGCCACTGATATGCCTGCCCAGACGGAGGCACCAAAGACCATTAATGTTGAAGCTTCCAAACAGGAGATGGAAGAGATTCTGAAGATCATCAAGAAGAGTGATTATAATGTAGTGGAGCAGTTGGGGAAAACCCCATCCAAAATGTTTATGTTATCATTGTTGTTGTGTTCAGAGGCCCATGCCAAGGCTCTGATTACCTTCCTGAAGACGGCCCACGTGCCACAAGAGACATCAACTGATCAGTTTACCGATTGTATGGCCAACTTAACTGCTGATAATGGTTTGGGTTTCTCCGACGCTGATCTGACTGCTAAAGGGAAGAACCATAACGATGCCATGCATGTCTCTATTGAATGCAGGGGCACAACTCTTGCACACGTGCTGGTTGACACTGGTTCCTCATTGAACGTCTTGCCCAAGAAAGCTCTAGACAGGTTGGATTGCGAAGGGCTGGAGCTAAAGCCAAGTAACATTGTTGTTCGGGCCTTTGATGGGTCTAAAAGGATGGTGCATGGTGAAGTCGATCTTCCAATTAGAGTTAGTTCTCAGGTCTTCGATTCTACATTCTACGTGATGGACATTCGACCGTCCTATTCTTGTTTGCTGGGTCGTCCCTGGATCCATAAGGCTGGAGCTGTGACCTCCACACTCCATCAGAAGCTGAAGTACCCGGTCAGAGGGAAGATCGTGACAGTACAGGGGGAGGAAGAGTACATGGTCAGCCACCTCAACTCGTTACGGTACATAGAGATGGACGGGGAGTTCATTGAGACCCCATTTCAACACTTTGAAGAAGTTCCTCAGACACTAGCATCCGCTGAGACTATGGTTGAAGATTTTCCTTTGAAAATGGCTTCCTTAAAGGATGCCCGGGCTGTTATTGAGAAGGGTGAGTATGCAAACTGGGGCCGACTTCCTGATTTCACTCAGAAGACTAACAAGTTTGGTTTGGGTTTCACTGCAGAAGCTCAAAGGGTTGTTCGTAGTGCAAGGATTGGAAGACCTCCTGTGTTCATCAGCAACTCGGGAGTAAATGCCATCGAAGATGACGTGGAGGAATCTGAATTCGACAGTTGGATCTACCCTACGACCAACGGTGGACCAAACAACTGGACAGCGAAAGAATTCATCCCTATTACTTTTGTTACCCAGTAATGAACTCTTTGTTTTGAATTTGTAACAGACAATATTGTGAAACTTTATGGCCCGGTGTCTTACCCGGGGCACCGTGGCTTCATTTGTGAGGGCTTTTGTGTGCCATTTTCATATATCATTAATAAAAGCATTGGACGTTTTTTGCATTTCAAATCTTGCGCTTCTTGTCTTTCTTTATTATATATTGCAAAACAGCTATTTACACACACTCACATATACAGGTCCCAATCCACTCTGGATCTCACTGGTAACGACTCTGCTACTGCCAGTTATGACTTCGAAAATCCGATCAACTTAGCAGAAGACGAAGGTGAAGATGATTGTGAAGCGCCTGGTGAGCTTGCAAGACTGTTACTTCAAGAAGAGATGGCCATTCAGCCACATGAAGAGCCAGTGGAAACGGTAAATCTGGGTACTGAGACAGACATGAAGGAAGTCAAGATCGGTGCAAATCTGGAGTTTAGTGTGAAACAACGGTTGATTCAGATGCTGCATGATTACGTGGAAATCTTTGCCTGGTCTTACGAAGATATGCCTGGGTTGGATATCGACATTGTGGTTCATCGCCTGCCTACCAAGGAAGAATGCCCTCCGATAAAACAGAAGGTTCGTCGTATGCGTCCAGAGATGTCCGAGAAAATCAAAGCTAAGGTTATGAAACAATTTGACGCCGGTTTTCTAGCAGTAACTTCTTACCCTCAGTGGGTCGCCAATGTGGTTCCAGTGCCGAAGAAAGATGGTAAGGTCCGAATGTGTGTTGACTACAGGGATTTGAACAGGGCGAGCCCTAAGGATGACTTCCCTCTGCCTCACATCGACGTTCTGGTTGACAACACTGCTCAGCATAAGGTATTCTCCTTCATGGACGGTTTCTCCGGTTATAATCAGATAAAGATGGCTCCCGAAGACATGGAGAAGACCACCTTTGTTACTCAGTGGGGCACCTTTTGTTACAAGGTCATGCCTTTTGGGTTGAAAAATGCTAGGGCAACGTATCAGCGTGCCATGGTTGCTCTGTTTCATGATATGATCCATCATGAGATCGAAGTATACGTCGACGATATGATTGCAAGGTCCCAAACTGAGGAGGAACACCTTGACCATCTACATAAGCTGTTTGACCGATTGAAGTTGTACAAGCTGAGATTAAACCCGAACAAGTGCACCTTCGGGGTGAGATCTGGAAAACTAATAGGTTTCGTCGTAAGCGACAAAGGTATTCAAGTGGACCCTGCCAAAGTGAAAGCCATACAAGAGATGACAGCTCCCAAGACAGAGAAAGAGGTCAGAGGCTTTCTAGGAAGATTGAATTACATTGCCCGATTCATCTCACACCTAACTGCCACTTGTGAACCAATCTTCAAGCTATTGAAGAAAGATCAAGTAGTACGTTGGAATGATGAATGTCAGGCCGCTTTCGAAAGAATCAAAGAGTATCTCCAAGAGCCACCCATTCTTATGCCACCAGTTGAAGGGAGACCTCTAATCTTATACTTGACAGTACTCAACAATTCAATGGGGTGTGTGCTGGGTCAGCATGACGAGTCTGGCCGAAAAGAGCATGCTATTTATTACCTTAGCAAAAAGTTTACCGACCGTGAGACCCGATACTCATTGCTCGAGAAAACTTGTTGCGCTATGGTATGGGCTGCTCGTTGGCTAAGATAGTATATGTTGACTCACACTACTCTATTGATTTCAAAAATGGATCCAATCAAGTATATCTTCGAAAAGCCTGCCTTGTCCGGAAGAATAGCAAGATGGCAGATGATCTTGACTGAATATGACATCCAGTACACGACTCAAAAAGCAATCAAGGGAAGTGTGTTGGCAGACCATTTGGCACATCAGGCAGTGGATGATTACCAGTCTATGAACTTTGAATTTCCAGACGAGAATATCATGGTAGTGACTGATTGTGAAATACCTGGACCGGATGAAGGACATGAAGAAGGATCCCGATGGTCTATGCACTTTGATGGAGCTTCAAACGCTTTGGGTAACGGTATTGGCGCTATGATCATATCTCCTAAAGGCTCACATACTCCACTTACCGCCCGACTATGTTTCAACTGCACCAACAACATGGCGGAGTATGAAGCCTGCATCATGGGTCTTCGAGCTGCAATTGACCTAAGGATCAAGTTTCTGAGTGTCTTCGGAGATTCCGCTCTCGTGATCAGTCAGATCAAAGGTGAGTGGGATACGAAACACCCAAATCTTATTCCTTACAAGGAGTATGTGTTGACGTTGCTTCCCCACTTCGAGGAGATAACCTTTGAACACTTCCCAAGAGAGGAAAATCAGTTGGCGGACGCGTTAGCTACGATGTCTTCTATGTTCAAAGTCAAATGGGACAACGAGGCCCCCCGGATCATTATTTGGAAATTGGATGAACCTGCACATTGTTGTGACCTTGAGACTGAAGAGGTAACAGAAAAGCCTTGGTATCATGAAGTAAAGAGGTACCTTGAAGCTCAAGAATACCCCGAGGGTGCATCCGTTAATGACAAGAAGTTTCTGAGAAGGTTCGCGGCAAAGTTCTTCATCAGCAATGGCATTCTTTACAAACGTAACCATGACTCAACCTTACTGCGTTACATGGATAAGATATAAGCAGAAAGGATCATGGCAGAGCTGCATGAAGGTACCTTCGGAACTCATCCCAGTGGACATACCATGGCAAAGAAAATCCTTCGGGCAGGATATTACTGGTCCACAATGGAAGCCGACTGTTATAAGCATTCTCGGACATGTCACAAGTGCCAGATCTATGCTGATAAGGTGCACATTCCTCCAGTTCCTTTGAACGTCTTGACAGCACCTTGGCCTTTTGCAATGTGGGGCATTGATATGATTGGCGAGATCAGACCTACGGCATCCAACGGGCATCGCTTCATCCTGGTAGCGATTGATTACTTTACGAAGTGGGTTGAAGCAGCTTCCTTTGCCACCGTAACCAAGAATGTCGTGGAACGGTTCATTTGGCACAACCTGATCTGTCGATACGGTGTACCAGAGAGGATCATTACGAATAATGGTACCAATCTTAACAACAAGATGATCACTGAGCTCTGCGAGCAATTCAAAATACAGAACCACAACTCTTCTCCCTACCAGCCGAAGATGAATGGGGCTGTAGAAGCAGCTAATAAGAACATTAAGAAGATTGTGCAGAAGATGACAGTGACCTACAAAGACTGGCACGAGATGTTACCATTTGCTCTTCATGGATATCGTACCTCAGCACGGACGTCAACAGGGGCAACACCCTACTCCTTGGTATACGGCATGGAGGCAGTCCTGCCCATTGAAGTTCAGATACCCTCTCTCTGGATCATGAAGGATGCGGGTTTAAGCGAAGACGACTGGATCCAGACCCGGCTTGATCAATTAAACCTAATCGACAAAAAGAGACTCACTGCTATTTGTCATGGTCAGACGTACCAAAAACGGATGATCGAGGCGTTTAACAAGAAAGTCAGACGACAAGAGTATCAAGTTGGGGACCTGGTAATCAAGCGCATCATTCTACCTTAAGGTGATCCCAGGGGCAAATGGACCCCTACGTACGAAGGGCCATTTGTGGTTAAGAACATCTTCTCAGGAGGAGCAATGATTCTAACCACCATGGATGGTGACGACCTTCCTCACCCCGTCAATGCAGACATAGTGAAAAGATACTACGCATGATTAAAGACCCGCTAGGTTGACTGGCCTAGGCAAAAATAAGGGCTTCCCGGCGAACCAAAAGGGTTCGGGCAAAAATAAGGGATGAAAATAAAAAAATTTGTACACCCGGCAAGTCGAAAACCTGAAAAGGCGGCTTGGGCAAAAATGGGTATCCCGGTGGACTGAAAACCCGAAAGGGCGGTCCAGGCAAAAGTTAGGGATAAGCGTAACACTATGTCTCATTGGATCACCCTGCATCCAGACTTTGGTATCAACTATCAGGCTCGGACGCCACCCATCAATCAGATTCATCTCCAACTAAGCAGCAAAGTGATGAGATGCTTGAAGACATAAAGGCGATAACAGAGTTGGAACCTAGTGGGATTATTCACCTAGCTGTTTTGTTTTCTTTTTACAAATTGTATAAATCCTATTTGTTCGGCGGCGTTCTCTTACTAGGACGCCAACCTCTTGTACAAAAGCGCTTATTTACAGGCAAACTTCAAAATCAATACAAGTTCATTTTTCAGACAAATTGAAAATTGTTTTTCCTTTATCTGTTTTATTTTGCAAAGAACGTCAAATGTTCATTTTTGATATATGCATTTGACATTAATTGCTGCTCATAAATATTTGCATACGAAACAAAGGACTAATTACGGGTGATATCAGAAGTAGGGGCAATAAGAATTGTCTAAGAGGTCTAGTTGCTCTGTCCACCGAGGTACCAAGGTAGGTTCAGCTGAAGAATATGACCAAGATATCTTCACTACCCGCAGAGTAAGACAGTAATGGTAGCTCTCCCCCAGCTGAGACTTGCAACTACGAAGGATTCAACAATACTCTCCCCCAAGCAGAGTTAGTCTACCATCAGTCTCGAAAATGCTCGGTATTCCCAGAAAGTCTTAATATCCCCCAGCGGAGTATAAAGATATTCCCCAGCAAGCATAGAGAGCATCCCCGGTAGTCTTAATATTCCTTAACGAAATATAAGAATGTTCCCCAGTGGAATACAAAATACCCCCAGTGGAACCATTTCCCAGCGCAGTCTAAAAAGCTTCCCCGCCAGAGTTGAATCATCTTCCCCAGTAGATTCTGGAAGCTTGTCCCCAGTAGAGTACAGATATATCTCCCCAGCCATATTCAGAGGTTATCCCCACAAGAGTTTAACTGGGTTATCCTCAGCAAGTTGCAACTGAAAGGTTATCTCCAGCGAAGTTCTATCCCCAGCGGAGTTCATCATCAAAATCCCCAACAGAGTTTATCAACAGAATCCCCAGCGGAGTTATCATTAGAGTCTCAGCGAAGCATCTCTTCCCAGAGTATTTCCCCTCAGAGTAATCTCTTCATCAAGTTTATTCCCCAGCGGAGTCATCTTCTCCTACAGGTTTATTCTTGCAACCATCTTCGTGCATCATCCCCAGTGGAAACGAAGAATTCAACCAGACTCTTCAAACATCAGCCCAGGATTTAACAAACTCCCCAGCATTAGGAAAAGGTCAATCAAAAGATGGCTACCATCAACCTTTTCAAGTCCCAGATTAATACCTGTAACAAGCCAGGAAAACTATCTGTGGACGACTGATTGTAGGTTAATACCTGAAACCAGCCAGGAAAACATCTGTGGACGACTGATTGTAGATCAATACCTGTAACAAGCCAGGAAAGCTATCTACATGAAGAGATTGAAGATCAATACCTATAACAAGCCAGGAAGACTATCTTTCTTTCTCCAGTCAGAGATTAATACCTGTAACCAGCCAGGACAACTATCTCATCGACCAACCTTTCTTAAGTTCCAGATGAATACCTGTAACAAGCCAGGAAAATTCTATGGACGACTGATTATAGATCAATACCTGTAACAAGCCAGGAAAGCTATCTACATGAAGAGATTGAAGATCAATACCTGTAACAAGCCAGGAAGACTATCTTTCTCCAGTCAGAGATTAATACCTGTAACCAGCCAGGACAACTATCTCATCGACCAACCTTTCTTAAGTTCCAGATGAATACCTGTAACAAGCCAGGAAAATTCTGTGGACGACTGATTGTAGATCAATACCTGTAACAAGCCAGGAAAGTTATCTACACGAGGAGATTGAAGATCAATACCTGTAACAAGCCAGGAAAGTTATCTACACGAGAAGATTGAAGATCAATACCTGTAACAAGCCAGGAAGACCATCTTTCTTTCTCAGGTCAGAGATCAATACCTGTAACCAGCCAGGACAACTATCTCATTGGCCAATCTTTTCAAGTTCCAGATTAATACCTGTAACAAGCCAGGAAAATTCTATGGACTACTGATCGTAGGTTAATACCTGAAACCAGATAGGACAATTATCTACTTGACCATCATGAAGCAACCCTACACTAGTTCCTTCTCTCTTTCATATGAAGCTTCACACGGACTCATCATCAGGCAACCCTACACAGGTTCCTTCTTTCAACTTACAAAGTTACACTTCTACCAACAATCTCCAAATGGCATCTGTAAGCCCATTCCTGACATCACATTGTTGATACTACACCATGCGAGTGCAAATTTCTGGGCACTTTAGTGTTCAATCATCTTCCACCTTCGGATCACGAAAGGCACACAAGCCAATCTACATCCTCAGGTTTAAGAAGATTGAACAGGGGCAACTGTTGTACCCCAAAATTTGCCCTCCCATATTCCTCAAGATATGTCAAGAATCATCTCCAAATGGTTCAAGATGGCTCAAGGGTTGTACAGTCAAATCACCTCCTTAGGCAGTCAATTCAAAATTAGGGTTTTGGTTCTTTCAAGGAATTTGGGGTTTTCAATGGTTCAATCAAGTCTCATAGGCCTATATACATTCTCAAGCACCTACATTCCAAGTTTCAAGACTCACAGTGCCAGTTTGCACAGTCAAAAGCTCCATTTGATCTACAGTCAACTGCAGGGGCAAAATGGTCATTTTGCAGTCAAAAGTCAGAATTCTTGGTCAACATCTTATTTTGAGTTCAAAATCATCATTTGGTCAAGTCATGATCATGATTTCACAAGAATAGCTCAAAAATCATCAAGGTGCAAAAGTTACTATTTTTGGACAGCAGAAAAGTCAATTGTACTTTGACAAAGGCATAACTCTTTCATGGTTTATCAGAAAAATTCCATCCAAAGCTAATTTTTAAGAGGATGCAATTTCCTACAATCCATCTTCACACTCCAAGATCAAGAAATGCTCTCACACAAAGTTACAAATTTTTACATTATAGGTCAATTTCAAAAGTCAGCAAAAGTACACTTTGAGTCAAAGGCCATAGCTTGAGATTGGTAAATCCAAATGACATGGGACCAAAAGCATTGGTTAGAGGACTTCAAGGGCTTTCCAAAATGTCCAAGAACATGGTCATATGATCAAAATTGAGCAAGTTGTGCATTGGAGAAGTTGGGAAATTTTCATGAATTTACAAAAGTCAACTTTGCTCAAAACACCTTCTTTTTGCTAATGGGCCTTAAATCTCTTCTTGAAACTTCACCCATGACCTATGCACGACCCACCAAGTTAAATTGGATTTATTTTCTTAAATTTATTGATTAAATGGATTTTTAATACATATTAATTTATTTAATTAATTTAAATCATAAGAAAATTCAAGATTTGATTTTTAAATCAATTTGTGAACCAAATATGATCCAAATATGCTGACCAATTCGTGCACAAGCAAAAAGATACAAAAATATCCAATTTTGGCAACTTGTTCAATCATGAAAATAAAGAATATTTGATTTATCAATCAAGGATTTAATCTTTAATGCACATGGGTATGGGTCCAAATTTTGACCTAAATTGATTCCCTTATATACAAGCAAGCCAAGCATGACCTAGGACACGAGAAAAAGCTGCAGAAACGGCCATATCAAATTCAAGAATTTTCAAGAAAACTCAAAACTTGTTCTTGCATTCTAGGCCAATTCAAGGCGCCCTGTCCATTCAAACACATTGCAGGAGGTACCAAGATTGATTTGCAATCAAATTCAAGCGCTAAAGCTCAAGGAATCACGAAATACAGTCTCACGGTTTGCACTTCATATTCAAAACTGTATCTCTTAATTCATATGCATTTGACATGTTTTTGTGATTGATTTGCATTGCTAGAGACCATACAAAGCTAATGGAATGACTGAATTGAATCATAGTGCCCTGAATCGAGAGATGCCATGATTGAATTTCTAGGGTTTTCAAGCTTTCAAATAGGGCTTTCCAATCCAGGAAAAATTGGAACCAATAGGATACATGGTTGAAATCGTGAGACCAAGACGATTGGAACCCATACCTCGCGAAATATTTATGTTTGTTGTGTGTCTATTCGCTATTTTTCGTGCAGGGAGGTAGTGGAGGTTAAAAACCCCCGCTATCTGATTCTCTTTTACACAGAACCAAGGTTGAAGATGATGACGTGTTGTCATCTGGTTTGCCTGTTTGAATCTTAGCGCGTTTCTTTATAATTTCAGCACATTGATTTATTTTCACATATAATAATTGCCTCTTATTCCTATAACAATTGAAACAGCTTGGTTGGGTGGTAAACGTGTTGGCCTGTGAGCATTGGGACCTGGGTTCGAATCCCAGGTCCCCCAAAACCTTCTTATTTTTCTTCCACAGGTATTCACGTGCAAGTTTCAAAAGGGAGTCCACCATATGCTTCAAATCTCAGCACGCCAAGTGGCTTCAGGCCAAGATCCAGTGGCCAAAGTTGAAGGATCACCATACTCCCTGGTCAACATACGCGTGGATGATCTGAAAAGTCAAACGAGGCTGGAATGTTAATGGGCCCAGAATTCCCAAATACACCTCCAAAGTTGGCCCAAACCCCCCTGAGTTTGCATTTTTTTATTTTCTTTCATTATTTATTTGCTTGATTTATTTTTAATTAATTACTAACTAAAATAATTTATTTTTCCTAATAAAATCAGAAAACCTCAAAAAACAATATTTTTACTAATTTCACTATGTCATTATTTTTGTAAATAAATAAATAATTAATTAATTTAGTTTTAATTAGGTTAATTTTAACTTTTTTGCAACAAAATAAAATTAATGTAGAATTAGGGTTTTTAATAACTTTTAACCATTTTTAATTTATTTCCTTAAAAATAAAAAACTCAAAAATATTTTCTTTTAATTAATTAATTCCATGTTTAATTTAGACTTATTAATTAAATGCAAGAAATAACAAAAAAATCTCTTTCTTTTCTAAAAGGGGTCAAAACCCTAAAAACTCTCTGATTCAATTTTTCTCGCGCATACTATTTTTTTTCCATATAATTGTATTTGCTCCGAGGATGTAATAGTTAACTTAGGACCTTTTTATCGCTTTTATTTATTTTTCGCAATTTACTTTTCAAGGGTTTGTTTTTGGCGATGTAAATACCCGACGCCTTGTAATAGCTTAGTTTTACTTTCCGCAACCATTAACTGCTAGATGTATGCTAATAGGCTATGCATGACAAGATCTCTCTTAAATTAAAATCAACCGTAGTTCACCATAACATGTACAAAGATAACATAACTGAAACTTGACACACTCGCACATGCCACTCCTAGGGTACGCCTCACTTGGTTGCCTCGACGTGGTCATTGAGTATAGGAAGTTTTAGAGAGCGCCCTCCTGTCTAAAGATCAAAGTTGCCTCGGAACGGTTGCCTCGATAAAAAATGATCTAAGACATTAGGGTTACCACTAAGGCATCCTAACGTTGCCTTAGTGACCACATGTCCTTTAATCGAATTGACCCGAAAAACTCCAACGATGGTGCTACCTACTCCTCAATAGTGGGATAGCACTGTCTAAAGGACATTTACACAGTTTAGTTCCTTTTGAGTAGGTAGAGGTTCTTGGGTACTTTCTCTTTCAAAACAAAACAAACTTTTCGCACTTACACTTTTCGAACAAAGTTTTCAACAAACACTTCATACACTCTTGAGGACAGAAACAAGGGTTAAATCAAAGTTTTCAAACAAAACTCTTTTCAAAACCCACAAACACAAGAAAAGCAAAACTTTTTGAAAACATAGTGAGCAAGTACCTAAGAGCCCGTGGATAACCACGGATAGAAAGAGTGCTAACACCTTCCCTTTCTATAATCTACCTCCCGAACCTGAGAAACATCTCGAAAAGGAATTTTGTTGTGCTTTTGTCCTTTCCTTGTTGGGTAAAATAAAAGACGGTGGCGACTCTTGCTTACCGCGACATTTTGCAAAAACAA
The DNA here is from genome assembly GCA_948472305.1 of Vicia faba. Classification (NCBI taxonomy): domain Eukaryota; kingdom Viridiplantae; phylum Streptophyta; class Magnoliopsida; order Fabales; family Fabaceae; genus Vicia; species Vicia faba. The sequence continues at coordinate 1,162,950,606 of OX451736.1, forward strand.
ACACAAACGCGAACCAGCATTCCAAAACAGTCAGTTCTATTTCCACCGATCACAGACCCATATAGCAGCCTCGTATTCTCCTTGTTCCTCCATAAGGGATACCGGTACCAACTAATGTGCCACATCAACGTAGATACTGCTTCAACCGTATCGGTCTACGTCGTACAGTTCCCTCACAGTTTATTGCTACTTACCTAACAGGTGTTCCCCAGATCCGGGTTAGGATCTATAATAACTCCGATACAAAGCCCACAAAAATAAAGCAATCAAATCAAACAATAGAAAACAATATGGTGAACTATTCCTAAGGTATAGCCCACTTATTAACTCCCCAGCAGAGTTTCCAGTTCTGTGATACGGTGGCCAGAACCAGGACTGTTTTTAGGAATGCTGGTTTGCGTTTTAAGTTTGTGTTCGCAAAATATCGCGGTAAGCAAGAGTCGCCACCGACTTTTATTTTATCCAACAAGGAAAGGAAAAAAGCACAGAAAAATTTCTTTTCGAGATTTTCTGAGTACGAGGGGTAGATTATAGAAAGGGAATGTATTAGCACCCTTTCTATCCGTAGTTATCTACGGGCTCTTAGGTACTTGCTCATCATTTTCAAAATTTCTTCTCTGTGTTTGTGTGCTTTGAAAAGTTTTTGTTTTGACTTCGATTTAACTCTTACTTCTGTCTTCAAGAGCGTTGCGAAGTGTTTTTGAAAACTTTGTTTGGAAAGGAGTGTAAGTGTGAAAAAGTTTGTTTGAATTGAGCAAGTACTTAAGAGCTAATCTACCTACTCGAAAAAAGAATTGTTATATGTTTGTTTCCTTTAGACAATGTTATCCCACTATTAGTGAGTAGGTAGCACCATTGTTGGAGTTTGAGGGTCAATTCGAAAGGGAAGTACGGTCACTAAAGCAATGTTAGGACGTCTTAGTAGTAACCCTAATGTATTAAATCAATTATTTGAGGCAACAATATCTGAGGCAACCATTCCGAGGCAACTTTGATCTTTGAGATAAAAGGACGACCACTAAAGCATCCTATACCTAATTGAAAGAACAAGATTAAGTTCTGACCTATCCCAAGTATTTTGATGATAACTAAATTATATTTAAGATAATTTATGCTCTAACGAATGTGTTTTTGAATGTCTTAGTTAATGTTCTGACAAGAAACATTCCAAAGTGCTAAGCAAAGATTATGAAGAAGTTCTTTGATAAAAGAACCTTTTATTCAAACGCATATGCTGACTCTGGTAAGAACACTCATTTGTTAAATGTATCTTCTAACTTCTAACAGGCTTCTTGACTCTGAAGATAACTTGAAAACAAGCGCTGTTCAAAGATCTTAGCAAGCAACGCTCTGACCAGAAGTTGAATAAAGCATGTTCTGAGTTAAAGCAAATACTGAAATAATGTCTTAATCAATGTGTCTTGTCAAAGCAAAGGAAAACACGTTCTTATATTCTGACGTGTGCTATTTAATGCAAAGACGGCTGAAAGCACTCAAGTGCCTACAACTTATTTCTTGGAGAATGGAATTTTGCAAGGATACACGCAAAGCATTTAATGCTCTCCATTTCCTCTGAAGGCAGCAACGGTCTTATTTCTCCTACTATAAATAGAAGGACATTTATTGCAAGCACATATAGAACAAAAAAACAAGAAACTACGTGAAAGATTCAAAAACTTACAAACTCATAGTCCTTACATTATTGTGTATTGCATTCTAAGAAAATCACAGTTGTGATATAGCTTGATTAGAAGCAAACTCTATTTCAATTATCTGTAAAGATTATACTTCTGTATGTGTTCCTTGAGAGACCAAGTTTGGTCAGATTTCTCAAGCAGACTAGGACTAGATTTAAGTCTTAGTGGTGTTAGTCACTTGTAAGTTTACTTGTGCATTGTTAGTCACAACAGTTGTTGTGTGATTGTAATCAGTTGATTATAGTGGATTAAGTCCTTGTTGAGAAAGGCGAAATCACCTTGGCGGGTGGACTGGAGTAGTTTGAGTTCAAACGAACCAGGATAAAAATAACTGTGTTATTCCCTTACTGTTTTGAGCTTTGTATTGAAAGAACAAAAAGAGTCACTTATTCAACCCCCCCCCCCCCCCCCTTCTAAGTGTTTTCTTACCCCTTCAATTGGTATCAGAGCTTGACTCTGAGCTCAACACTTAACTGTGTCAGGAAAAGATCCAGAAGAAAACACAATGGTCGCTGAACAAAACAATAATAGTTATAACAAACCTCCAGTGTTTGATGGAGAAGATTTTGAGTACTGGAAAGATAGGCTAGAAAGTTTCTTTCTAGGTCATGATAGTGATCTTTGGGATATAGTCTTGGATGGTTGCAAACATCCTACAGATTCAGAAGGAAACAAAGTGGATAGAAAAAATATGGATAGACAACAAAAAGCTGATTTTAAAAATCATTACAAAGGTAGAAATATTTTTTTAAATGCTATCTCTAAAGTAGAATATGAAAAAATCACTAATAGAGATACAGCACATGATATGTTTGAGTCTCTCAAAATGACTCATGAAGGAAACGCCCAAGTTAAGGAGTCTAAAGCTCTGGCTTTAATTCAAAAGTATGAAGCTTTCAAAGTTGAGGAAAGTGAGTCTATAGAAGCAATGTTCTCTAGGTTTCAAACTCTGATCGCTGGTCTGAGAGTTTTGAACAAAGGGTATACCAAAGCAGATCACGTGAAAAAGATCATCAGAAGCTTACCCAGAAGATGGGCACCAATGGTCACTGCGTTCAAGGTGTCAAAAGATTTGAACAATGTGTCTTTAGAGGAACTCATCAGCACTCTCAGAAGTCATGAGATTGAACTGGATGAACATGAGCCTCAGAAGAAAGGTAAGTCTCTAGCCCTTAAATCAATTAAGAAATTTGATACTAACGCTTTTCAGGCTGAAGAAGAAAACTCTGAAGAATCAGCTTCAGAAGAAGACGAACTATCTTTGACCTCCAAAAGGATCAATCATCTGTGGAAACACAGACAAAAGAAGTTCAGGAACTTCAAGAAGTCAGAAGATAAACCAGAATCTTCTGGACACAAAAAGTCAAACAGAAGAGAGATCATTTGTTATGAATGCAAAGAACATGGTCACTTCAAAAGTGAATGTCCAAAGCTTCAAAAAGAAAGACCAAAGAAGAGATTTGGAAAGAAGAAAGGAATGACGGCAACCTGGGATGACTCAGATTCTTCTGAAGATGAATCTGGTTCTGAAGATGAAAATGCCAACCTAGCTTTAATGGCTATCACAGAAGATGACTCAGACTGTGAGTCAGAACAAAGAGAGGTATTTTCTGAATTTTCTAGAGAAGAACTTGCTGATAGTTTATCAGAACTTCTGGAAAACTACAGTAAGCTCAAAATCAAATACAAGAAACTCAAGAAGAGTCTTGCATTTGATTTTAAGAAACTTGAAACAGAAAAATCTGAACTTTTAGAAAACAATCTTAAACTTAAAAAAGAAATTCAAATTGTTCAAAAGAATTTTAGTTCAGAGTCTGTATCTAGTTCAAAAGATATTCTGAAATAATATGACTATAGCTTTCAAACTTTTCTTGCTAAAAGCATAGACAGAAGCAAAATGGCTTCAACGATTTATGGAGTTAGTGGGAAAAACATAAGAGGAATTGGATATGAACCTCCCAAAGGAAAGGAAACATACATTCCAAAACCTATTGCTAAAATGACATTCACTTACAAACCTTTGAATAAGAAATTCAAGTTTGGACACTCACATGATATAAAATATACATCACATTCTGGAAACTCTTATGCTAACCCAAAAGGACCCAAAAAGATATGGGTACCTAAGGATAAAATAATATTTGTTGCAGATGTCCTTAACAGCTCAATTGAAACACCAGTCATGGTACCTGGACTCTGGATGCTCACGACACATGACGGGAAAAAGGTCTATGTTCCAAAGCCTGGAACTTAAAGCTGGAGGAGATGTGAAGTTTGGAGGTAATCAGAAAGGGAAGATTATTGGTTCTGGAACCATAGGAAACGGTAACCTTCCTTCTATCTCTAATGTTTTATTAGTAGAAGGATTAGCTCATAATCTATTGTCCATAAGTCAATTAAGTGACAATGGCTATGACATTATCTTCAATCAAAACTCCTGTAAAGCTGTAAATCAAAAGGATGGATTAATCCTCTTTTCTGGTAAGAGAAAGAACAACATTTACAAAATTGATTTATCAGATCTTAAATCTCAAAAAGTAAAATGCCTTTTGTCTGTTAGCAATGAGCAATGGGTATGGCACAGAAGATTGGGACATGTCAGTCTTAGAAAAATCTCTCAACTAAATAAATTAAATTTAGTCAGAGGACTTCCCAATCTGAAGTACAACTCAGATGCTATGTGCGAAGCATGTCAAAAAGGAAAATTTTCAAAACCTTCCTTTAAATCTAAAAATGTTGTCTCTTTCTCTAAGCCATTAGAGTTACTTCATATTGATCTGTTTGGACCAGTGAAAACTGCATCCATCAGAGGCAAGAAGTATGGATTGGTCATCGTTGATGATTTCAGCAGATGGACATGGGTAAAGTTTTTAAAACACAAGGATGAGTCACATTCTGTATTCATTGACTTCTGTACTCAAGTGCAAAATGAAAAAGATTTTAAAATCACAAAAGTTAGAAGTGATCATGGTGGTGAATTTGAAAATCATTATTTTGAAAAATATTTTAAAGAAAATGGTATTGTTCATAATTTTTCTTGTCCTAGAACTCCCCAGCAAAATGGAGTTGTAGAAAGAAAGAATAGAACATTACAAGAGATGGCCAGAACCATGATCAATGAAACAAATATGGCTAAGCACTTTTGGGCAGAAGATGTGAATACAACGTGTTATATTCAGAATAGAATCTCTATAAGACCTATTCTTGAAAAGACTCCCTATGAATTGTGGAAAAACAGAAAGCCCAACATTTCTTATTTCCATCCTTTTGGATGTACTTGTTTTATACTAAACACCAAAGAAACTCTGAATAAGTTTGATTCCAAAGCACAAAAGTGTTTCCTACTTGGATACTCTAAACGCTCAAAAGGCTATAGAGTATACAACACAGAAACTTTGATTGTTGAAGAATCAATCAAAGTCAGGTTTGATGATAAGCTTGGCCAACCACAGCCAAAGCAAATTGATTTTTCTGTAGGTACAGAAGATCATCACTCAAACTCTGAAAGTTCAGAAGCAAAAGAAGACGTAGCAGATCATCCTCTTGACAATGCTCTCAACAATCTCATAATCTCTGACCAACTCACTCAAAAAAGGTTTCCTAGATTATCTTCCGCTCACAAAGAAGACGTAATCATTGGAAGAAAAAAAGATCCCATCAGAACAAGACCATCTCTCAGAATCAATGAAGAATCTATGTTTGGTTTAGTCTCTCTGATTGAGTCAACTATCATTGATGAAGCTTTGGAAGATAATGATTGGATCTTAGCAATGCAAGAAGAACTAAATCAATTCTCAAAGAATGATGTATGGAGTCTAGTTCCAAGACCCAAAGGATTCAATGTTATAGGAACCAAATAGGTCTTCAGAAACAAATTGAACGAACAAGGAGAAGTAATCAGAAAAAAAGCACGACTGGTTGCACAGGGTTATAGTCAACAAGAAGGAATTGATTATAATGAAACCTTTGCCCCAGTCGCCAGGTTAGAATCTATAAGATTATTAATTTCTTTTGCTGTACAAAATAACATTACATTATATCAAATGGATGTTAAAAGTGCATTTCTAAATGGTTATATTGAAGAAGAAGTATATGTCCATCAACCTCCTGGATTTAATGATTCAAAACAACCAGAACATGTTTTTAAATTGAAAAAGTCTTTGTACGGTTTAAAACAGGCTCCAAGAGCTTGGTATGATCATCTGAGTAATTTTCTATTAGAAAAATATTTTACCAGAGGGAAAGTGGACACAACTCTCTTCAGAAAAACATTTAAAAATGATATTTTAATCTGTCAAATTTACGTTGATGATATAATTTTTGGAACCTCTAATATATCCCTTGGAAAAGAATTTGCTAAGACAATGCAGGCAGAATTTGAAATGAGCGTGATGGGTGAATTGAAATTCTTTCTTGGAATTCAAATCAACCAGACTCAAGAAGGTGCTTTCATACATCAGACGAAGTATGTTAAAAAACTTCTGAAGAAATTTCAAATGTCAGAAAGCAAAGATGCCAAGACACCTATGCATCCAACCTGCATTCTAGGTAAAGATGAGGTAAGTATGAAAGTAGATCAGAAGCTCTACAGAGGTACGATTGGATCCCTTCTCTATCTGACTGCATCTAGACCTGATATATTATTTAGCGTGTGCTTGTGTGCTAGATTCCAATCAGATCCTAGAGAATCTCATTTAACAGTTGTTAAGAGAATTCTTAGGTATCTGAAAGGTACTGCTAATCTTGGTCTGTGTTACAGAAGATCACAAGATTACAAACTAGCAGGTTATTGTGATGCTGACTTTGCTGGAGATAGAATTGAAAGAAAAAGCACCTCTGGAAGCTGCCAGTTTTTGGGTGACAATCTTATCTCATGGTACAGCAAGAAGCAAGCAACAATTTCTCTATCAACCACAGAAGCTGAATATATATCTGCTACTGGATGTAGCTCTCAGATGATTTGGATGAAAAGTCAACTAGAAGATTTCAACCTTTATGAAAGTAAGATTCCTATCTTCTGTGACAATACTTCTGTTATTTGTCTTACTAAAAATCCAATCTTACATTCTAAAGCCAAACATATAGAAATTAAATATCATTTCATAAGAGACTATATTCAGAAGGGGATTTTAAACTTGATTTTTGTAAAAACAGACCATCAATGGGCTGACATTTTTACTAAACCCCTTTCAGAAGATAGATTTAATTTCATTCTGAAAAATATTTGTATGGAATTATGTCCTGAATAAAATAATATTTATTTTTTGTGACTGGCTTCAGAACTTTCTTAAATGAATGCTCTGATCAACAACTCTTCAGAAGTTAGAAGAGAAGTTGTAACATAAGCTATATGAATCATTCTAACGCTTCATGTCCAAGTGTAGTTCAGAAATTCATTAGAACAAACAGTTGTTACATGCATCCTTCAAGAGATGAACACGTGGTGTGTTTTTGAAAGGTCAAGCGTGCAAAAGCTACTGATGACGTTCTAGGTAACTGTTGATGATTAGCCATAATCTCATGTTTTACCTCATTTTTAGCAATTCATTAAATGCAAGTAATGATGAGAATCGTTTTTTTAAATCCGTTTTAATCTTTATTTTAATTTGTCTTAAATACTTCTAATTTAATTCTTAACCTATTCTCTGAAATCAATGCCTATAAATACTCTTTGAAAAACTCTCTTCATTCTTTACTGTCTCTTTCAACTCAAGTTTTTATTTGAACATTTCTCTTAAAAACCCTTTTCGAAAATTTCTCTTTTCATAGAACTTCAATGGCTTCTTCTTCCTCTACCCACTCTGAGCAATATTGTATACCTGAAAGGACAACACTCATTCCGGTAGAAAGTTTGGAAGTTTTGAGTGAGATAATGGTAGACTTTGAGAATCTCAGGGAGAATGGATTTGACTTGTTCCCTGCTGTGAAGTTTCAAGGTTGGGAAAGCTACTTTGATCGTCTTACTGGTCCAGTCTTTCCTCATTTGGTAAAAGAATTCTGGATTTACGCTATTGCAAATCCCAAGGTTATTCTCTCCTTTGTAATGGGCAAGGAAATATCCATTACAGAAAATCTAATCAGAAGGTTGTTGGGATTTAAAGGACTTGGAGTTACAGGAATTCCCACTGGAAGAATGGAGATGTCTAGGGTATACACAGAGATTTTTACCAATGGTCAAGGTTCCTCCAATGTTAGGGATTTGAAAGACAAGTATAAGATTTGGGCAAGGATTATTCATGGATGTATTCACCACAGGAAAGACACCAGTTCTCCTGATTACATCAACGTTGATCAACAATATTTGCTGTTTTTCCTTGGAACCAATGTCAAAATTGATTTGCCCTACTTACTTTTTGAACACCTCTAGAACCATGTCAAAGAAACCAGAGAAGCTGAAAGGATGAAGAATCCCAAATCAAAGAGGAATTGGATTCCCATGGGGAGGTTATTATCATACATTCTGACTAAGAATGGTCTGATTGCTCACCTAAGAGAAGCCAATCTTCTGGGGGAGCTTGAACCTATCTGTGGTAAGACAATGACTGGAAAGAACTTGATAAAGAGGAAAATTATTGACAAACTACTGGTGGAACCCTCTCCATGTTTGTCAACTATTGTGAAGAAAAGAAGAATTCCTATTGCTGATTTTCCTATGTTCAACTCAGGGGAACATTCTCGTATGGTTTTGCACTATCTTGAGACCTGCAGAGAAACAGGATCACCTATTGATCCAGCTTGTCTTCAAGGAAGAAATCAAGCTGCTGCTGATGTTGTTCTCCAAGGATATGTGAAGAGAAAAGTTGTAGAAGGACCTTCTGACTCTCCTCAGAAGAAAAAGAAGACAGATAATCATGCTGAAACTATACCTGTTTATAATTTTGAAAATATATCTGCATCTACCGAATCCTCTCAAACCTCACCATCTGAACCCCTTGCTGACAACCTTAGTAAAAATCAGTTCTCAACAGATTTAAGTAATTCTGACTCTGATGAACATTCTTACAGCCAATCAGAACCCTCTCATTCAGAACCCCCTGAACCATCTATTTTTCAACCTATTCCTATTGAACGTTTCTCAAGACCCCCTCCCAGACCTTTATCACCCAGACCCACTGGATGGTATGATGCTGGATCTTGGAGAATTCCTGGGATTAATGAACCTCTAGCAACCATAAAACCACATTTCAATCTACCAACTGAAAACATTTTTGCTATGAACCAACCACAACCTCAAAATCCCATTCCCACTCCCGCTTATACAATAATAATTTCGCCTGATATCACTCCACCCACCTCACCACAACATACAACACCTCTCTCAACTCCTCAAATTCCAGAACAACAAAATTTTGAACAAACTGAAATTACTGAACCATTCGTACCTCATGATATATCAGAACCTCATATTTGTGATAACCAACCTGAACCTGAACCTACAAATACTCCTGAAACCAATAGCTTTTTAAGAACTGTAGTGGACTCTCAATCTCTACAATTCTTGAAAAACAAATCTTACAGAACGGCTGTCCCTAAACCTATTCAGCCAGATGTAAATATTTTGTTTCAGAATTTTATAACAAATGTTCAAGCATGGTTACAACCGCTGAAAGAAGATTGCCTCAGAAGTGTGAACACCGCAGCAACAAATCTTCTATGGGAAACTTTCAGAAGAACCTTGGTTGCTGAATCACGGAAGTTACAGGATTTGTGCCACTCTCAGGTGTTGGACAACTTTTCCAAACTTCTGCATGTTTTTAAGACAGAAGCTGCTGATACTTGGAATAAGAAGTCTTCGCTACTGATTACTGATACACCAACTGATAAGATGGACATATCAGAAGATGAATCTGAAGAATACTCTGAAGATTCAAATCCTCTGGCTATTGTTCTATTGAATCAACCTTCAGTTAAGGATGGACCTGAACGTGTGCCAACTCTTGCAATGGATCTGGGCACTCTGCTCTCCACCTTTGTGAAGTCCGATTCATCAGTTGCTGCTTCTAGCCCTGTTTCTACTGAAGCTTCATCATCTTCTGCCCCTACCTCACTCATTATGGACACTCTGAAAGAGCTAAAGAGGGAGAATGAAATCTTGAATGGACGCATGGATAAGCAAGATCAAACAAATCTAGAGTTCAAGAACTGGATGGCAATGCAAAGTGAATCTGCCTCTGAGATCAAGAACCTTCTGATGGCTCTTGTCTCTAAGAAATCCTAGTTTCTTTTTGTCTCTTATTTGGATGTTTTGTTTGTACTTCTGGATATCTATTTTTTTAACTTTTTATGAAATCTTTCAAAATTTCTCATTTATTACACTTTTTGATTATGCCAAAAAGGGGGAGAAAATGTGCATGTTTTAACTAATCACTGTTTAACAGTTATGGGACTATGTCTCAGACATTCTAACAAAATTGCAAGAATTCCTTCTGTGCAAAAGATTTTTTGCAGGTATCATTTAACTCTGAAAGAATATTTCAGCTAAGATTTATCTTCTTGAAGAAGTTCTGAAGAAATTCAAAGAAGGTTGTGTATCACTCTGACTAAATAATCTCAGGATGTCTTATGCATAGAAATATTCATTTCAGGGGGAGATTCTTATCTCTTAATCTGTTTCTTTTCTTTATCTAAAATAATTTTTTTGTCATCATCAAAAAGGGGGAGATTGAAAGAACAAGATTAAGTTCTGACCTATCTCAAGTGTTTTGATGATAACTAAATTATATTTAAGATAATTTATGCTCTAATGAATGTGGTTTTGAATGTCTTAGTTAATGTTCTGACAAGAAACATTCCAAAGTGCTAAGCAAAGATTATGAAGAAGTTATTTGATAAAAGAACCTTTTATTCAAACGCATCTGCTGACTTTGGTAAGAACACTCATTTGTTAAATGTATCTTCTAACTTCTAGCAGGCTTCTTGATTCTGAAGATAACTTGAAAGCAAGCGATGTTCAAAGATCTTAGCAAGCAACGCTCTGACCAGAAGTTGAACAAAGCATGTTCTGAGTTAAAGCAAATACTGAAACAACGTCTTAATCAACGTGTCTTGTCAAAGCAAAGGAAAACACGTTCTTACATTCTGACGTGTGCTAATTAATGCAAAGACGGCTGAAAGCACTCAAGTGCCTACAACTTGTTTCTTGGACAATGGAATTTTGCAAGGATACACGCAAAGCATTTAATGCTCTCCATTTCCTCTGAAGGAAGCAACAGTCTTATTTCTCCTACTATAAATAGAAGGACATTTATTGCAAGCACATATAGAACAAAAAAACAAGAAACTGCGTGAAAGATTCAAAAGCTTACAAACTCATAATTCTTACATTATTGTGTATTACATTCTAAGAAAAATCACAGTTGTGATATAGCTTGATTAGAAGCAAACTCTATTTCAATTAGCTGTAAAGATTATACTTCTGTATTTGTTCCTTGAGAGATCAAGTTTGGTCAGATTTCTCAAGCAGACTAGGACTAGATTTAAGTCTTAGTGGTGTTAGTCACTTGTAAGTTTACTTATGCATTGTTAGTCACAACAGTTGTTGTGTGATTGTAATCAGTTGATTATAGTGGATTAAGTCCTTGTTGAGAAAGGGGAAATCACCTTGGCGGGTGGACTAAAGTAGTTTGAGCTCAAACGAACCAGGATAAAAATAAATGTGTTATTCCATTACTGTTTTGAGCTTTGTATTGAAAGAACAAAAAGAGTCACTTATTCAACCCCCCCTTCTAAGTGTTTTCTTACCCCTTCACCTAATGACCATTTACCGAAGGCAACCGAAGTGGGAGTGTACCCTATGAGTGCGCATGTGCGAGTGATTCAATTTCAAGTCATTATCTTTGCACGTTTTAGGGTTATCTAACTGTTTTAAAGTTAATCATACATTCTTGTCATGCAACCCTAATCATACATCTAACAGTTAATATTTTGCGAAATTAAAAGTGCAGAAATTAATCTACGCTATTACAAGGCTTCGGGTATTTACATAGCCAAAAACAAACCCTTAAAAAATAAAGCGATAAATGAAAATAAAAGACCTAATTAAACTATTACAACTTGTAAGCAATTACATTAATAGGATAAAAATAAATGATAAAGCGCGCGCGAGGAAATTTAGATCGGGAGAGAATTAGGGTTTTGACCCCTTCTAACCTAATCGAAAGAAAAATTGTTTTGGTTGTTTTTAATTATTTTTAAGAAAAGAATTAGGTTTTAAAATTAAATACACAATTAATTAGTAATTAAATTAATTAATGAAAATAAATAAATGGCCTATTTTTGTGTTTTGTTATTTTTTAAGAAAAAGAAAATAGAGTTAAGTTAAAACCCTAATTGTTCTAATTAATTTTAATTATGTACAAAATAATTAAAGTTATCTAAAATTAAAATCTAATTAAATTAATTAATTTATTGATAAAAAATAAACCTAAGTCTAATTGGGTGAAAAACATTTTTTGTGATTTTTTTATAAAAGAAAATAATTAATATGTTAGTAAAAATAAACAAGCAAATTAATTAAGAAAAATAAAAGAATAGAGAAAAGAAAGTTGGGCCTGCAAAAGTAATGTGGGGGTGCATTGCTAGCAATCTGGGCCCAAGAAGCAAATGTCCACGTTGACTGGCCAGATTCTCCACTATGCATTGACTAAGGTCTTTGGTGCTTCTTCAGATGATAGCCATCAGATCTGGCCTATGGACACTTGGCTGGCTGGATCATGATGGACCATGGTAATCCTTGGCATTGTGTGTGCGCTGGATCCTGGAAAGGCAATATATGAAATAATTGGGGGACCTGGGATTCGAACCCAGGTCCTGAAGCACTTTCCCACCAACTGAGCTACGTGTTTTAATTATTCATATAATAAGCAATAATCATAATATATAATAATATGAAAAAGGGCGCCAGAATTCAAACAAGCAAATGAAACAGAGCCACGTATGTTATCTTCTTCCTTACTCCGTTGGTAAAAGTCCCAGACTTTTACCTACAGATGTTTGTCCGTCACTACAAACCTGCATGTTCTCAAAATCAACCATAGACAAAATAAATAAACCTTAAGGCCATCAATCAGTTCGTCTGGACCTGCTGAGCACAATGGTGCTCCTTTTATGTCCCAATTTTACCTATATGCAGAAATCCCAAATCGAAGCAGAAAAACCTAGTAATGGTGAAATCTCATACAGCCCATAAAAATGCAATTGAATATTACAAATAGTTTGCAAATGTTCCCAGAATCAAGAATCTACAAATATTTCATGCTATAGATGCCACAATTATGCAATTTGAATTCAAGAAAATAGCAATGTCGTGACTGACTTACAGCGAGTTACAGGGCCTAGGAGTGCTTGTTCTTAATTGGTTTTGCATGCTGGGGATCCCAGGAAGCGATTGGGATGGTCAGGAGGCTTTGAAATTGCTTGGAACAATGAATTCGACCCAGCACTTTGTTGTGATTTTTTCAAGTTTTGTTCTTCTTCTCACGCCTCTCTCTCGCCTTTTTTTAGGTCTGCATATGCTCAATATATATCAAGGATTGGATTAGGGTTGAAAAGCTGATCTCAATCTTCCTCCATCATTGCTTTTGATTTGGATTTGATACACTTGAAAATCTTGCTAAAAATAGAGCAAACTCAATCTTTTGTGCACACATAGCCCTTGCACGAATTCAATCTCATGCTAGCTAGATATAGGACCTGAAACATGTGCAAAATCTTGAGATTTCAATGTTTTGGATTTTCTCATGATTTGTTTTGATTAAAATTGATTTAATTCAAATAAACAATAAAAACAAGATAATGACAAGTGGCAAAGGCTAGGGCTCGTGGACCATATTGCCAACTCAAAACAAGTACAAAAGATTAGTCCCATTTAGCAAAAATTGCAATTTGAGACATAGTTGACTTTTGACAATTTTGTAAAAAGGGTCAACTTCACCAATGCATAACTTCCTCAATTTTGACTCTTTAAAGGTGTTCTTGGACTTTTTAAAAAGCTTGAGATGTCCTCTAAGCAACCCCTTTGGTCTCATCTCAATTTGGTATTCCATGCTCAAGTATGAAGCTTTGACAAAAAAGGTGTTTTTGTTGACTTTTCAAAATGACCTATAATGTCAAAATTCATAACTTCTTGTGAGTGCATATTTTGAACTTGGGAGCTGAAGGTGGATTGTAGGGCATTGCATCCTCTTCAAAAAGAGCTTTGGATGAATCATTTCTCATAAAGTATGAGAAAGTTATGCTTGGTCAAAGTTGAGTTGACTTTTTCTGCAAAACTCTAATTTAGCAACTTTTGGTTCTTGATGAATTATGAACAATCTTTGATGAATCATGATCAATACTTGATCAAATGATGAATAATACTTCAAAATGAGGATGTTGACCAAAAATCTTGAAGTTTGACTGTATGTGGGTCACAATTGACTTTTGCCCTAGCACAATCGATTTTCAGGCCTTTGAGCAATTGACTGAGCAAACTTTCTCTGCAAGACTTGAAACTTGACATGAATGATCTTGAGAACATATTAGGACAATGGTGAGCATTTGGGATCCCTTAGACTCAAGTATCTTGATGCAACATGAAACCCTAATTTGAGGTAGACTGCCTTAGGAGAGAGTTTGTCTGGTCAACCCTTGGACTTCCTTGAGCAACTTGAGGACCTCACTTGAAATGTTTTGAGAAATATGGGAGGACAGATTTTGGGGTACAACAGAACTCATGCGCTAATAAAATTATACCTCGGTGTTTTAAACACCAAAGTAATAAGTCTTTACTTTTTATGACGATCTTATTTACCTCGCTTCTAATACCGAGGTAAAATGCATTTCGCGTTCGACGTTAGATGTGTTATTTGTAGTAGTGATATATTCAGTAACGGGTTAGTGAAACATGCAATCTACATAGACTATAATAAACTCAATCAGACAAACATTTTGAACAACAACATATCAACTCATGAAATGTTTCACAAACGTACCTTTTATTGAAAAGGTTCGAGGAGAATGAAGAAGAAGAAATGATATACTTATCTCATAATGGTTTCCACAATGAAAGGAGGATGAAGCTGAAGTGAGGGCTGAAAATTTGTGTTAAATTTGAATGGATGTCATTCTGGATCTTTCACACAAGTTTGCAACTTTCACTTCCGCTTCATCCTCCTTGTATTTTTTTCTTGAGTTAATTTTTTTCACCTTCCCTACAAGTCAAAATGTATTGCCATGATATTGTAATCCTACAAACAACATGTTAACCAAATTCGGTAACATAAACTAGCATGACATTGTAATACGACAAACAACATGTTAACCAAATTTGATAACATAAACTAACATGACATTGTAATCCTACAAACAACATGCTAACCAGATTTGGTAACATAAACTAGCATAACAATGTAATCATATAAATAGGATGTTAAACATAAATGAAAATATAAACTAGATTTCGAACAGAGATCTATTAAACACGAATTGACCATTTCAAAAATAGAGATTCAAGTATAGACAATCCAAAAAAACATGAAAATCATGTGAAACTGAAATCAAAAAGTGATTTACCTTGAAAATCATGTGAAAGTGAAATCAAAATGTGATGTAACCAAATGGACAGAGTAAGTCGAGGAATGACGTACCTTGAAATTTCTTCAAAAGTGATGAATATTAGAACCTATACAAAGAAAAATAGAATAAAGCGTATGAATAACATGGCTACCTTTTAGAAGAAGAAGAAGAAGAAACAATGTTGAACTATATTACATTTTAGTATGAAGATCTTTCTCCACGTCTAATGATCTAAAAATTATTAGGGTAGAAAACATATGAGATTTGTTCATATAGAAATATTTTAATACTTATACTATATAAGCTTCTTGATGTACACATATTTTATTTTCCAAATGCTCAATTTGTAAACCAAGATATAACTTTTTCTTTCACAATTATTTCATTTCAAATTCTATCTTTAAGCGGTTTATAACTTTTAGAAGCTCTTTAAGAGGTCCATTAATATTTATGTCATCAAAATAGACATCAATTATAGTAAATTGTTTTCCATATATTTTCATATAAATACAAGGACAAGTGGAGTTATTTATGTATCTCTCTCTTAGTAAATATTCATTGAGACGATTGAACCACGTGTTCCACGTTGTTTTAGCTCATAGAGAAACGTGTTCAATTTGATGAAGTAGTCATCTCGAGATCCCAAATTATGCGTCTAAGTTAAATTAAACTCTTTAGGGATCTTCATGTAAATGTCATTATCAAGTGAGTCATATGAATAAACTATTACAATATCCATAATGTGCAAATTAATCCCAGAATATTCTAAAAGGCTAATAATTATCGAAAAAGTACTTCCATCCACTACAGGAGGATATGTCTTATCAAAATTAATTCCAGAACTTTGGGAAAGCCCTTGAGTAATAATTTGAGTTTTGTATCTCGCGATTTCATCATTTTTTATTTTTTATGCGCAATTTTTTTTTGTTACCAGCTAGTTTCACACCTTGAGGTGCTTTGACTACATGTCCAAAACAATTTTGCTTATAAAATGAATTTAATTATGCTTCCATGTATCTTTCCATTTTGACAAGTCCGCACTTTGTATACAATGTTTAATAGACAATGGTTTAAATATCTTTAATAGACTTTGGTATACTGGACCACATATATTATATTAGACCATATATATCACCATGGATATGCTTTAAAAGCCTGAGAGATTCCTTTTTAATTTTTGTTGGTGATGGTCAAGTTATCAACTTCGCTTTAGAATAAAAATAGTATGAGAACTTATTAGATCGAGTAATCACTTGATTCTTCAATGGATGACCACATGATGTTTTAATATTTTTTTCACATCAGTATATAATCGAGATGTCCCAACCAGTTATGCCAAATAAAAATTTATTATAATTTGTAAACTTTTAGTTTATATTGGCATATGTTTCAATTATACTAATATAAGTGTAGTACAAGACAGCAAAAAAAGTCAAAAGATTTTCCTTTACACGTGTTTTGTTCAAATTGTATTTTGTGATACATATATTCAATTCCTCCTTCATCTTTTATAGAAAAACATAAGTTGAAGGTTTAAAGAAAATTTGTGAGACTTTTTCTATCATTATGGTTCATACTACCAAGAATCCAATCAAAATTTCCCTAAAAGATTGCCCCCAACAATCTCTTATATATCTAGTTCTTGATTGATTTTCATCCCCTCTAGTGTGAGTGTCATTTCCTTCTCCATCATGTGTTATTCTCAGGATTATTGGCTTTGTTTTCGCTATGGTTTTTGAAGATTTTCATGGATTCTCTTTGCATCTCGTCATCTCTTTTCTTCTATCTTATTCTAGGTTTCGCTTTATACCTCGCCTGCATCCCGTCTTATTCCACTTCTTAAGGCAATATTTTGTATGATGAACTTCATGGTGAAGATCCCTATCGCCTCTTAAGGCAGTATTTTGTATGATGGACTCTCCAATGGGGATCCTTGCCTCCCTTTAGAACAACATGAACCAACTATCCAAACTCCACGCACGAGAGACTTGGAATTTCCTCGAGCGGAATCCAACATATAAATCTCTCTATGGAGGCGCGACTGAAAAATTATCCTAAGAAATTAAGTTTATAGTCTTGTCAGTGGGCTTGATAGAAGTCTCGCCCGAGAGATATAACGCCTTACCTAAGGGACTTATAGTCTCATCACCCAGACTCAGTATAGCTTAGCATGGGGGACTAAGAGTTCTCGTCTCAAAGGTTATCCAAACTCCCCACCTCAGAGGCTTTGAGTTTTCCTCGAGCGGGACCCAACATATAAATCTCATCCTGGAGGCGACACCAAAGTGTAACCTGAGATACTAAGTTTAAAGTCTTGTTTGAGGGCATGATATAAGTGTCGCCTGAAAGGCCCAACGCTTCGCTTAAGGGACTTATAGTCCCATTAGTTAAGATCAATGTAACCTCACTTGAAGACCCAAAGCCTAGTCAGTCTAGTTCGTCGTGCATGTCACCAAGAAACTTATGGTATCAGAACAATCTAAACGTTCTATGGTTTGAAAACATGTCGCCCTTTAACAAAGTCCTCGTGTTTGAGGAACTGAGTGGACGGTGATCCATCCCAAGGAAACTCTAGGCCCAAAAACCTCTATAAATGTTGCCTCTAACGAGAGAAAATGATAAGTCATAACTTACACAGAATACTGCATAATACAAAGCCTTTCACTTCATAAGTTAGTAGGTCCTCTAAACCACCCTAAATATCATAAGCACCATTATACTGAGCTTCTCGTCACTACAGGTAAACCCTAACCACCATAAACGGTTATATCTACTAAGGCTTCTTAATATCCCTTATCCTTATAGAAATACCAAGCACACCTGTATATTTTGACAAGTACAAAATCTCATGTCAAACTCCTACTAGATCAATGTGAGTCTTTTCAAGATCTAGGAATATATAAGAGGTTTGTTAAGGCATTGAATTACTTAACCATGATGAATAGTGTAGTGATTCATTACTTAAATTTTCATTGTGATAGCCATTGTGATGTTGTTAGAATCTTGAGGCACATTAAAGAATATCTTGGAAAAGATATTACTCACACAAACAAATGTAATTTAGGTATTGTTGCTTACACATGTGTTGGTTGAGCTCAAGTCCCTTTTATAGGCAGCCTGCATGTGGATACTGTGCTCTTATTGGTTGATGTTTATGTTCGTGAAAAAAAAGTAAGAAGCAAAACATTGTTGTCATATGCACTAATAAACTTGAATAACAAACTATGATACTTTCTAATGCGGAGCTTATATGGACAAAACATCTTCAAGGGTTGTGCTTTTATAAAATAATAGTTGCGAGACTTATTTGCAACAATTAAGCAAACTCTCAAGTTATTCACTAACAAGTTCTCAGGTATAAAAGCTAAAGAAATGACAGTATGTTATCAACAGAGATTAGGTCTAGCCAAATGAGTTAGTCTTCTACAATATAGCTAATAAAAAATTGAATCTCAACTGAGAAATTGCTCATTTTTAATGTCTGAAAATACTTTAAATATGATGATATCTAGTGGAGAGAATCTAACAGATGCTACAACAAAGAAGTGACAATATATTATTATTAATCATTGTTAAAGGTTATTAAGGCTTGAACCCATATGGACGAATCGTTTAGAAAAATTCGAGTTTAAATTTGGTTAGAACAATTCTTAAGTAGGCTTTACATATTTTCTGTCTGACTCTAAAATGTCATCACCTCTTTTCATAAAAACCTTTTGTGCTACAACAGAAATCAGATCTAACCAATCAAATCGCGCTAAGAAAAAAATTCAGTTCACAATGCATTTCAACAGCACAAATCTCTCTGAACACAATGCAATTTATCAAGTCAATCGATCAAAATCTTTAACATTTACCTATCCGTGAAAATAATTGACCAAAATCATGAAAGTTACAGCAACCAAAAAGTTCAACTCTCGGTTTGTTCCCTCAACCTTCGGATGGTACTCCTCACAGTCACAGCACTTGCAGTACTGTCAGAAATAGCAAAGAAAAATGTCAGCAAACTGCTTAAAAAGAAAGGGGAAAAAAATCTAAAACAATTGAAGTAAAAAGGATGCAGAAAAACATGCATTACTTCAAAGTGTAAGCACCCCCTGCTTTCACTTTCCCACAATCCTTGCATCCCCATATTCCTACAGCCTTCCTTTTCACAGCATACTGCAACAAAATAACTTCCTCGTTAGATCCAGTTTGGTTTTTACTGTGATAAACTAACAAAAAGGGCAAGATCAATTCAGCAGAAAAATCTACCTTTCCACAAAATTCGCAGAAAAATTTGCTATGTTGACTAACTTCCATCTTCTTAATCTGCTTCCGCAGACTAGCACCATATCGAGTACCTAACACAACAAAAATGCTTACCATGAATTTCATCAAAGAAAACCAATGTCTTCTCAAAATGCATAATCAATGACCACTACTTAATTATAAACATAATTATTCTCCTTAAATGTTTCAAGCAATCATCTGGCTAGTGTTATCAATTTGCAAATGGCAGATTACAAAGCTAGCAATAACTGATAAGTATAGCTTTGTGGTCTATGGAGATGGACATAGAACCCTCCGTCAGTGTTGTCGATTATGGACGGCGGTCCAAGGCAACGAGCCAAAATCCCGTCATACTGGCCACTTTGCGGTGCCGTTATAACGGATTATGGCGGAAAAATCCACAGTATCAGCCGATATTCACAATTGCGGCAAGCCCAAAAACTACCATTATATCTGCCACTGCCTTCCGTACCATTATCGCAACAACTTCACAACATTGGAAGACAAGTAAAAACAGCTTCCTTTTTTTCCAAAATCTAAACACAAGTACAACAATCTAACCATCAACAATTCATATTAGCATAGATTTTAGCAACTTTTTCTCAGTAAACATTCATATTCATATATTTTAACAAAAAATGCATAATCAATAACAAATCCCTTATAGCTTATACCAAGCTGCAGCACATTAAAAAAACAATCTTATACACAAAAATAAAAAATCCTAACCAACGCAAATCATCTTAAAAACAGTATTGAAACCAATCTAGAAGAAAAAGAGCATAATAATCACTGAAAACCTACCATACTTTCCAACAATGCCTGCCTTCTTGGTTCTCTTTGTCTGCTCAAAATGAATAACAGAGAAAAATTAAACAAAAATTTATACAAACACGAGAACTAAAATTGGGAGAATTTCGAACGATTGATAGAAAATAACAATGGTGAGAGTAGAGGAAGTTTACCATTTTTTTGGATGGAAAGTGATGCAGTTGTATCAAGTTTGCGTTTCGGATAAATGAATCGTAAAATGAAGATGGTTGTCACGGAAACCCTAATCTTTGACAATGAGCGAGATTTTACACGTAGTAGGTAGATAATAGTTATACATTATATTCTACTTTTACTTGAATATATGGAATATGAAATTGTTCTGGACTGGGTCTGTCCTTGATCCAACTCCACATGAGGTCCGTCGGATAGAAACTTCCACTCCTCGTAAGGAAGCAATCTCGCTGTACGGGAAAAACTCAGTTAGTCTCAGGGAGCTCACACGCCGGTTAGGATGATCTCGAGGACACCCTCTGATCCTCCTCGACCAAGCCTTATCCCCCACACGACCTCGCGTCTGGCGGAGAGCATCCACGACGAGCTGAAGTACCTCACAAGCATCCTCCTCGTAGGACTGACTATCAACGTCTCCGAATATCACGAAGTCTTCGTGACTCTGGAAAGACCGCATCCATATCCTCCTGATCTTGCGGAGGAAGTCATCCAGGTGGGGGACCACGTGCGGGTCCCTACTACTCACGTAGGACCTGATAGTCTCCACTTTGGGCCTGTTTGACCAGCCCAATGAGGAGACTTTGACCCAGCGCTGGAGGCTATAAATACTCTCTCTTTCGAAAGGGTCAGGTATTAAACATTTTCTTACTCTCTTACTTACTTGCTCATTCTGAAATTTACTTTGGCATCAGAGTGTCTTGCAGGTACCCCCACCTTACCCTCAAGTTCTGTTCGACGTAAGTTGTGACGGTCCATTCTGGTCAGGTACGATCAGTGGCGCCGTATGTGGGAAACTTGCTTCTCTATCTACCATTCACACGAGACAAAAGCTAATTCAACTACTTTTGACTGTCATGGCTGATCACACAGCAGAAAACAACAACATCATCAACGTCAACAACAACGTCGCCGACCACAACACTGACGTCAACAATGCTGGTCCCACTGGCCTCAATGTCGGTAACAATAACAACATCGACAATAATAACTGCTTTGTCGATGATATGCCTGGTCCCTTAGAGTACAGAGACGGGTTGAATGCCTCTTCATCGTCACTGTCCCGACGGCTCAAAGACGATCGTCATCCTCTCCAGAACTACCAGCCACCCGCGTTCCAGGAGGTCCCCATTCCCGCGAGTGCTGATGCCACGACAAGGGCACTGCTCGCAGCAATAAACCAAACAAACTACTTGATATTTTCCAAAGGGGAGAGATTAAGGGCGCTCGAAGATTCTCGGAGAGCCCCCAAAAGACATAGGAGGCCTCATTCTCCTCATCCTCGTCAGATAGAGATTCGTCCCCAATCTCCCCCGCGGAGACGCAGACGGGATGCCTCTCGAACCCCTCTCCCCGACCAGCCGGGCAATGCCCCGCGTTGGAGAGGGACTAACCCGTAGATACGGGGAGAAGTGATTACATCCCCCCGCATCAAGAGCAAAGACCCCCTGAAAACAGGAACAGGGGAAATGACGAACGACCACACCGCCCAAGAAATCCTTCGCGCGACCAGGGCCGCCACCGCGACTGTCATTACAATAGGTCGCCTTCTCGATCTCCGGACAGAAACGACGAAGACGACCCCCGCGGTCCTCTATCCTAAGCTATTATGGAGGCACCCATCCCCCCGGATATGGAGAAACCTCCCCATCTAAAGGAGTACGACGGTATTGTCGACCCAATTGACCATATCAACGGGTTCGAGGAAATGCTACATTATCATAACGTCGGAAGATCGATAAAATGTCGGTTGTTCCCCACGACTTTGAGAAAGGTTATGATGGACTGGTATCAAAGCCTCGCCCCGGGGTCAATTACCTCCTGGAGAAATTTAAAAAACCAGTTCATCAGTTTATTCACTGCTTCACGTTGACATCCAAAGACTGAAGCGACCCTTAAGGCAATCATCCAGAGACACGACGAGACCCTCCGGGAGTTTATTGATTGATTAAACCGCAAGGCCATTCAGATCCCCTGCATCGATCATATGAAGAGATACCTGCTTGAGAGGGGACTCCTCCCGGGCACGAAGTTCAGAAAAGTTGTTAGCATTGAACCACCGTGGACATTTGATGCTCTTCTCGAAAAGGCTAGGGCCTATATGGATTATGAGGAGAGGGAAGCGGCCAATAGAGCCCGGGACCAAAGGAATCGTGGATCCACCATCAATCCACAACAACAAGATTTGGGCCTTCCTCGACGAACGAGCGAGAAAAGAAGGGATGACAAACTACGAGATCCTCGCGAGCAAAGATGACCTTCGGGGCGGTTTACCGAGTACACTCCGCTGACAGCTTCCCGCGAGTGCATCTTGGCGGAGTGCGCTAATACTGGTTTCAAGGACGGCAGCGTCAAGCGTCCTCGCTTCGCTCCTGCTAAGCCCGGGACTGATTGGAGCAAATACTGCCAATATCATTGAAGTCATGGACACCTAACTGAAGATTGTGTTCATCTCAAAGATGCTATTGAGATCCTCATCAAAGGGGGAAGACTCGGGCAATATAGGTGAAGCGGCGCCCCTCTTCGAGATGCCTGTGACACAAAAGAGATTGAGGAGGATGCCTGACCATCAAACAAGACAGTCCTCATCCAGACAACATTCCCTGTTACAAGACCGGAGGACTTCTATGTCCCCGACGATATCGAAGAGCCTCTGTCCATGCACAGTAGGTGGGAAAGGTTCCCCTCTGCCATGGTCATAAATTGTGAGGGATTCAATGATATAACTATAAACTCCGCGAAGAGGAAACTGGTCGACGCCCCTGTTGTACCCCAAAATTTGCCCTCTCATTTTATCAACATTTCTCATCACAAGGCTCTTGGAACTCAAGATCAAGCTAGGGTTTGCTCTGCTCAAGACACCTCCTTGCACTGATGACCTAAATTAGGGTTTGAGTTTGCACAGAGATTTTTGGACCTACAATGCCCAAAATGACTTTCATACTTCATGTTGGACTCATAAGTTTGCCCATACCAAGTTTCAAGCCTTGAATCAAATTTTTGCCCAGTCAATTGGACAGTTGACCTAAAAATCAGTTGTATTGGGGAAAATTCAACTGTGGCTAATTTATAGTCAAACCTCATGAATTTTGACCCACATCAACATTATGAACTCATGTGAACCATTTGATAAAGTTTGGACCATAATTCCACAAGAAATTTGATCAGATCACCAAAAGGGCAAAATGGTCATTTTTAAGGTTTTGACTATACAAAGGCAATTTCTGACTTTTTGACTTAACCAATGGCAATTTAAGATCAAACAAGGACTCAAGGACTCAATGGAATCATCTTGACCTATTCAACAAGTTCAAAAGATCTCAAATGCATGAGATTGACAGATGAATTTTTCAGTCAACTGATCAAAATTTGACTGTACACTAAAAAGTCAAACTTTGACTTTTTGGTCAAAATCAAGTGCCAGGGGTCATTTTTCATCAAGATGTGTCAAAATATGAAACTTGTTCATCAAGAAACCCAAAATTGCAAATTAGGGTTTGAAATTGAAAATTTTCATAACTTAGAATTTTTCAAAGTTATGAAATTTTCTTAATTTTTCCTAACTTTGTCCCACATTTTCACCATGATGCAAATGGATTCAAACAAAACTTACAACATGAAAGTTGTAGTCCTCCACAAATTCTACAACTTTTATTCACAAAGTTTTCTTAAAAGAAGCTTGGATCTTAAGTTATGATTTTTGGAACAAGGGTCCCTAAAACTTTTAACTTAGGGAAAATTTGCCCTAGTTTAGGCAGGATTTTGCCCTATCTTCTTGGCCATTTTTAACATAGTTCCACTTGGAATCTCAAGTTGAATTTCAAATATGGACTATAGTGCATGTTGCAAGCTTTCCAAATTGTCCAAGAACTCCTCAAATACATTTGTGGTTAAGGAGAATCGAATGCTTGAAGTTGGCAAAAACTCACTTTGTATCCATGGCAAATTCATGTTCACTCAAGTGGCATTTTCAAACCAGCATGCCTTGTACTAGTTTTCAGGCATCTAAACCACTTCACACTCCTTAATTAAATGCAAATCCATCAGTCTAAGCTTTTGTTTTGGCCATTTGGACATTGTACACAAGATTAGGCCTTAAGTAGAAAAAGGCAAATTCCCATTTTTGCAAAAGTGTGCTTTATGTCAAACCATGATCTTTGAGCATAGGGCCAAGATCTCAGAAGCCAAATCAAACCCACAAATTGCAGGGACCAAGAGGATTGTATGCAGCATATTTGATGGCTTGTACAGGCCTGTAATCACAACTTTCACTTTCTTACTTCAAAAACAAGCAATTTGTCCAAATCCTTAGAACTTGGAAACCAACCAATGTTAACTTACACAAACACTTCAAACATCTTTCTCACAACCCTTTAAGCTAGAAACATGAGTGCTTGATCCCCTAAACACCCCATAGCCAGAAATCACATTCCTTTGGCAAAACAGGGCAGGTTCTGCAACTTGAGTGTCATAGCTCATTTGGCTCGTGCGTTTTGCCCCAAGTTGCTTCAAACACCTTCCATTCAACTCACTCAAGTTATCCCAAACCTCAAATACCAACTATAACTCCATTTACAGTGTTCACCATTTTCACTTTGAGCTTGTGCAGGTTGAGTTCTACAGGCTGATTCAAAGACATTCAAGGCAAGCTAGCTATTGGAGAAGGTCAAGTGAAGTTCAAGAAAGCTACCAGGCACCTTAAACCTTGCTGAAAAGCACTGTATTGCCCTACACGAATCCAACTGAAACATGTTTTTCTTCACTTTCTATCTCTCTATTTAGGAACATTTAGTCTTAGGTTTGTGAATAAAAAATAAAGTGTTTATTGCCATGAAGCTGTACATATGCTCAGTTTTCATTTATATTAAGTGTGCTAGGAGAATTTCATCCATGAACATGCTGAGAAAACTAGGTCAGATTTTAGGGTCAGAGAAATTCTCTCTGGTCTTTGAGAGTTAGGATTAGTTTTTTATATGGTTGGAATCGTCTTGGAATTCTCTACAAGTTTGATGTTGTGTGTTTTTGCAATAGAGCACGTATACAGGATTTGGAAGTTTGTACAGGGACGCGCGCGTTTTTCAAATGCTGGAGGTAGAAGATGAAGTTTTGGGCTGGGCTTGGCCTGGCTTGCTTCTAACACCTCCCATTTTCATTTTTGCACCCCCTGGCCCAATTTCTTGTATTTTCACATTTTTGCATTTTTATTTTCATTTCTGGTTTTGTTTATTTATTTCCAAATATAAAAAATGCTCAAAAAATATTTTCATATTTTTTTACATTTATTTGGCATTTTATTTTAATTTTTCTAATATATAAAACATTTTTAATACTTTTATATTATTTATTTAAACTTGAAAATAATATGTAAATCATACTTTTATTTTTATTTCTTATTTTTTTTCTCACACTGGAAATATTATTAAAAATATAATTTATTTTTGTACATATTTTATTTTATATATTTAAATATACACATATATGCATATATATACTTTTATTTTATTAAATACTTAGAATAAAAAATATAAAAATATAACATTTTTACTTTTATTATTATTCATACTAGAAATACCTTTTTTAAGTATATTTCATTTTTACACTTATTAATATATTTATTGTATATAAATAATATATAGTATTTATTTTTCCTAAAGAAATTAGGGTTTACCCTTAGAACAAGTAAAATTAATCTTTTTTTTTTAAATTATTTCTTTATACCTTTTTTACACTAAAATACTTTTACATACATAAACAAATTAAAAACCTTTTTGCATAATACATATCATTTGATATTTATTCATTTTGTTTATTTAAATATTATCCATTTAAATATTTATGCATTGTGATTCAATTTGGATGTAATAGTAAATTAGGATTTATATTTCTTGTCAAATACCCCCCATTCAAAATTGTACCCCCATCCCCATAAACATGTTGTAATAGCTTAGAATTTAAATTCTCGCACTTTACGCTTTCAATTATGCCATGATTAGAGAATTAGGGTTTGTATGCAAAATCCAAATTAACAAATAGTTTGACCTAATCAAAGACAAAAATGCATGAAAATCAAGCACACTTGCACCCCTAGGGTTACAATCTACTTGTTGCCTTCAAAAATGGGCCATGGTATGCATGTTGGGTACTTTGGCAAAACAAAAACAAAACAAAAGATCATAGTCCCTCGATGACGCTATCTTGGTTTCCTAAACAAAAATGATCAAGTCCCTCAAAAAAATTGCCAAAGACACCCAACACAATTGCTATCATGGTCTATACGATTACTCGCGCCTGTCCCGTTTAACATCCTAACACAAGGTTGTTCATCAAATACAATGGTGAGACAACACTGTCAAAAGGGTTAAAAACATGAGGGAAGATCTTTGAGTAAAATAGGGTAAATAGCTCTTAGTTACTTGATCAAAAGCTTTCAAAAAACATCCTTGCTATTTTCAAACACACAATTTCAAAACATTTCCAAATCAAACTTTCAAACATTGAAAAATCTTTTCAAAAGACAAAAACACCTTTGTATACATTCAAACAAGAATCTTTACAAAGGTTGCCACAATGATGGCCTCTTTCCAAAACATCTTTCAAAACCACACACAAAGCACCATTTCAAACAATTGGAAAAGCAAAGTAAGTAATCTGAACAAGTAACTAAGAGCCCATGGATAACCATGGATGAAAAGAGTGCTTGCACCTTCCCTTTTCATAATCTACTCCCCGAACCCAAGAAAACATCTCAAAGGTATTTCCTGTGCTTTTTGACCTTTCCTTAGGATAAAATAAAAAGTCGGTGGCGACTCTTGCTAAACCGAAACATTTGCGAACACAAACGCAAAATCCCGTCAGTTCTCCCACCGTATCACATAATTGGCGACTCTGCTAGGGAAAATTCTAAAAGTGGAGTAACCTTAGGGTTTAGATCACATTTGTATGCTTATCTTGTTTGCTTTGATTGCTTTACTCTTGGTCCTATTGTTTGGGTTTGAATCCTCCACCCGGATTTGGGAAACATTCATAGGTAAATAGCAATACGTTGTGGAAACTATGCGGGGTATACCGACATGGTTGAAGCAATAGCTATATTAGTGCGACATATTTGTGAGTACCGGTAGCCTTTGAGTCAATCAAAGAGAATACGGGGCCGCTGAGTGATGTCATGAAGCACTAATGAACTCTTAGAACCTTACTTGACCATCTTGGCCTTTTCTGGGGGTAGTGAGATGACCGGCTTTGGTACAGTCCGAAGTTGGTAGATACTCGATACTACACTCATTAAGGATTGTTTTCTTGGAATATTTTGGTCGCCAGTTAAGTGGCTAAGCCAAAACAATGAACACAGAAAATAATCCAGTGATATTGAGCTCCTTAGAACCCGGTTACTATTTATAGGACAGGTTTGAGCCAACTAACTTCAAGAGGGTACTTACCTATGAAACCTCATGCAAGCCTGAAACTAGGATCTTGTGTGATTTTCTTGTACATATGTTTGTGCATACATCATGGACATCATAAAGCATCATATGCATCCACTAACCATTTCAAGGGTTTGGATCTTCATCTTTGTTCTTGTTTTGTAGGTCATGGAATCTCTTCGCAGGAAAACAATACAAGTCAACCTTGTAAGAATCCCTCCTCAACTCAAGGAGCTCACTTCCAAAATTCCAGAGAATTCTCACTTCAGTGAAAGATATGGTAGACTTCTCAACTTGGTCAACTCCAACATTGAAGAAGATATGGTGAAAGTTCTCTTCCAGTTCTTTGACCCCCTACACCACTGTTTCACGTTCCCTGATTATCAACTGATACCTACTTTGGAGGAATTTTCTCAACTCATGAGGGTTCCTATTCTCCATCAACTACCCTACAACGGTACAGAAAAAGAACTAAAGCCTGAAGATGTTGCTCAAGCATTACACTTGCAACCATCTGATATCAAAGGACATTGGGAAAGCAGAAGTGGTGTCAAGGGTTTCTTGGCAAAGTTTCTGTTTGAGAAGGCACAAGACTGCTGGAATTCTCTAGATCTATAAGCTTTTGAAGAGATTGTGGCACTCATCATCTATGGGTTGGTATTGTTCCCAAACCCTGATCAACTTATAGATGTGAATGCTGTCAAGATTTTCATATCTCGAAATCCTGTGCCTACATTGCTTGGGGACATCCTACACTCATTTTACACACGAACAATGAGGAAAAGAGGTGTTCTCATGTGTTGTACTCCTCTTCTAGCAAGGTGGTTTATTTCTCACCTTCCCCAATCAGTTTTGAAGAATGAGCAGGGTATAAGGTGGTCACAACGGTTGATGACCCTAACACATTCTGATATTCATTGGTGTTCTCAGTCCAGAGAAAATGTCATCATCATTGATCATTATGCGGAATTCCCTAATGTCCCACTACTTGGAATTGGGGGAGGCATTACCTACAACCCCTGTTTAGCCCTAAGACAGTTTGGATATGCTCTGAGGGATGGCCCTCATGACATGCTGATTCCTGACTTGGTTTTTGACTTCGACAACGACGCTCAAGGACTTCGACAAAGGTTTATCAGAGCTTAGAGGATGCCCAACAAAGTGGATAGTAAGACACTGGGGCACAAGAATTCCATCCCCCTTGAGCCTTATCTCAAGTGGGTACGAACTCGCGCCCAGAGTCTTATGATGCCATACCCTCACATTCTCCCCATGATCAAAGAGCCTGTTATGGAAGGAGAGGTTCCATACACCCTCCTACATCCAGACATGCCAACATCATTGGAAGAATTACAAAAGAGTTGGATACAACTCAAAGAAGAACGAAATACTTTTGAAGCCAGCTTCTACGCCAGTGAGAAGAAGGTTTTGGAACTTACCCGCCGACTTCATGAAGAGGAGACCCTCAACACTTACACCGCGCCAAAGAGGATGCGCAATGTCTTTTTACATTAAGAACTTTGTAATATTTTTCCCATGGGGCATTTATGTACTAACAAATTTCTTCTTATTAATATGACGTGTGTTCTTTTTGTTTGCAACAAATTTGAATTTCTGAATCCTTGAATGCATTACATGAATAACATATCATTCATCATATGCATAAACAGGTCTTCACACCAGGTTTCCTTATCTTTCTGTTGTTTATTTCAGCAAGATGGATTTGGAGCAGACGGTTAAAGATCTGCAAGCGCAAAATTCTCAATTTCAACAACTCCTCATGACTTTAGCAAAGGGTCAAGAGGACCTTAAAGAACTGTTGGAAAAAGAGAAAGATAAAGAGAAAAAGAAGAAAAGGACAGGTGTGGCCACTATGGGAAGAAGGTTTTAAAGCCAGGCTAGAAAGGTTCTCGAGTTCCCTTCAATGTCTGATGAAGGGGTTGGTAAAGGAAAAGGAGTTGTGATGCCTTTTGAATCTGAAGTTGAAGAAAAAGAAGAGGAAGAGGATGAAGATTACTCCGAACAGCAATATCCCCCGACGAATGATAAGTATAAAAATCTTGAGGATCGGTTGGCAGCCATGGAGTTGCAAAGGGTACCTGGTTTAGATTTCGAAGAACTAGGGTTGGTTGCTGGGATCGTCATTCCTCCCAAGTTCAAAGTACCTACATTTGCTAAGTATGACGGTTTGTCCTGTCCAAAGATGCATCTGAGATCCTACGTTAGAAAGATTTAACCTCACTCCTCTGATAAGGATCTTTGGGTCCACTTTTTTCAAGATAGTTTGTCAGGCACGCAATTGGACTGGTTCTATCAACTTGAGAGATCTGATGTTCATAACTGGGAAGATTTGGCTGCGGCGTTCTACCGACAATACCAATACAATGCAGATTTAGCGCCTACTCATACTCAACCACAGAGTATGGGTATGGCCTCTAATGAGGGATTTAAGGAATATGCCTAGAAGTGGCGAGATTTGGCTGGAAGGGTGCAGCCACCTTTGTCGGATAGAGAGCTAGCTGACATGTTTCTAGGGACCCTATATGGCCCATTCTTCAATCATTTAATCGGGAGTTCATCTGCAGGATTCACCGAATTAATTCTGACCGGTGAAAGGGTCGAGGCTGGCATTAAAAGTGGTAAAATTCAGAAGGATGCTTCCACTTCCACTGCTGTTAAGAAGACCTTCCCAGCCAAGAAAGAAGCTTCTGCTGTTTATTCCCAGAAAAATCAAGGAAGAACAGAGCGCCGATCAACGGTGGGGGCTGTGATGATTCAAAACTCCTCAGCTGATCAACCTCGAAGCAGTCAACCTAGGGCTAATCAGCAAAGGGTAGAAAGGCCACAACAACAATTCACCCTAATCAATATGACACCGTCTCAAGTCCTCCCTCATTTGTTAAAGTTGAACCTCACCAACTTGAAACAAGCGCCGAAAAACCCCAATACCTCTTCTCCTTATTATCATTCCAATGCAAAATGTGCATACCATTCGGACAGTGTAGGGCATGATACCAACAACTGTTGGGCTATTAAAAACAAGATCCAAGACCTGATAGACGCTAAGGAGGTAGAGTTTGATGCTCCTGAGAAACCCAACGTGATATCCGCTCCAATGCCCAAACATGGTCATAATGTCCATGCAATTTTGGAAGATTTTCATGTTACCATTGTTGATGACCTTTTGACTCCGTTACCAGTGATTAAAGTGAATTTGATGAAAGCCAGGATATTCCTAGGCTGTGGAAAAGACTATTACTTTTGTTCAAACTTGCAAACTGACTGCCCCCTGTTGAAATCAGGCATCCAACGCCTGATGGATACCCAAGAGATTCTCTTTCAAAAGACTCCTATTGATACTATCACTCATGTTACTCCTGCTACCTTTGTTACTCCTATCAATGACATTGCTATAATAACCATCTCCGACAATCTTCCTAAGACCCGTAAAAGGCCTGTCAAGATTACGCCTGATCCTAAGTTTGTGCCGCTGAAAATTACCATGTCGGGGCCTGTCCCGTATAAATCTAACAAGACAATACCATGGAATTACGGAGGAGAAATCTTCTATCATGGTATCAAGCAGATAGAATCAGTCCAAGAGAATTCCGATGATGAAACCCCTGATATAGGGAATATTGCAGGAATAAGCAAGATAACTCGCAACAGAAGGATCTTCTCTCCGGAGATTTCTCCTCCACAGGCAGTCTTCGGACCCTCGAGAGTTTCCGTACCTGTCAAACCATCTGTGCAAAGCCTGGTAATTGAAGAATTGGATGCTCCCGAAGCTAGACCCGCTGTTGATACTACCGATAAAGGTAAGGGGATACTAGAAGCTCCTGTCAGGATGAAGGCTCAGATTGTGGTAATCCCCGAGACCACCCAAAAAGAGATGGAAGAAATCTTAAAGATAATCAAGAAGAGTGACTACGATGTCGTGGAACAGCTAGGGCAAACCCCTTCCAAAATCTCCATGTTGGCTCTCTTACTCTACTCTGAGGCTCATGCTAAGGCCTTGATCAAATTCTTAAAGACGGCACACGTACCTCAAGAAACTTCCGCATACCAGTTTCAAGAGTGCGTGGCTAGCCTTACAGCCGATAACGGTCTTGGTTTTTCTGATGCTGATTTGACCCCTAAAGGAAGGAAGCACAATGATGCACTGCACGTCTCGGTAGAGTGCAGAGGAACTACACTTGCCCATGTTCTGGTTGACACCGGTTCATCTTTGAATGTCCTACCGAAGAAGGCGCTGGACAGGCTAGACTGCGAATGTTTGACATTAAAGCCTAGCAACTTCATTATTAGAGCCTTCGACGGTTCCAAGCGGATGGTTCATGGAGAGGTGGATATCCCAATCAAAGTGGGTACAGAGACCTTCAACTCTACTTTTTATGTGATGGACATCCTTCCTTCATATTCATGCTTGTTGGGAAGGCCATGGATCCACTATGTTGGGGCAGTTACCTCTTCTCTACACCAAATGCTAAAGTACC
Source organism: Vicia faba (assembly GCA_948472305.1). Taxonomy (NCBI): domain Eukaryota; kingdom Viridiplantae; phylum Streptophyta; class Magnoliopsida; order Fabales; family Fabaceae; genus Vicia; species Vicia faba. The sequence goes on from OX451736.1 coordinate 1,162,983,048, forward strand.
CAGTCTAGGGTAAGATCATCACGGTTCATGGGGAGGAAGAGTACATGATAAGACACCTTAACTCCTTCCGCTACGTGGAATTGGATGGCGAATTCATAGAAACGCCTTTCCAACACTTTGAAGACGTGTCTCCTGATGTCGCAGTTGCAAAGACAATGACCGATGTGCCTATCATTTACAAGCCTGTGTCTCAGATGGATTCCCTCAAGGATGCGGAGGTTGTGATCAGAGAAGGAAGGAGTACAGTGTGGGGGCAACTGCCAGATTTTCCTCACAAGACATACAAGTTCGGATTGAGTTTTACTGCTGTTGGCCAGAAAGCTGTGTGTCGCTCCCGGGCTGGAGGACCACCCTTAAAAATCACTCACCATGGAATTAATGCCTTAGAAGATGATGATGAAGAAGACAACTTTGAAGATTGGATCTTTCCAACCGTTGAAGGAGGATTAAGCAACTGGGAAGCGAAAGACTTCATTCACATCACTTTCATCAATCAGTAATTTATCTTTGAACAATTTCCTATTTTGGTCTGTAATAATTAAACAATCCGTACACTCTTTTTTTGCCTTATGCCTTTCCCGGGGCATATAGGTCCATTTGTAAGGGCTTGATTTCTTCATTATCATATGCCATTTTTAATGAATCATTGGACGTTTTCATCTATAAACTGTTGTGTTCATTTTCTTTCCTTTTACATTTTGTTTTGTTTAAGGATGGCTATCTCTTACACACACCCACACTCACAAATGCAGGTACCCATCCACTTCGGATTCCATGGGTGACTATTCTACCTTGGCCTTCAATGACTCTGAGGATCTGGTCAATCATGCCGAGTACGAAGGTGATGAAGACTGTGAAGTGCCTGGAGAGTTAGCCAAACTTTTGCAATAAGAAGAAAGGGCCATTCTGCCCCATGAAGAGTTGTTAGAGACCATTAATTTGGGAACAGGGGAAGACAAGAAAGAGGTAAAAGTAGGTGCCAACTTGGAGCCAAGTGTCAAGGAGCGCTTAGTTCAGTTGTTGAATGAATATGTCGAGATCTTTGCCTGGTCTTATGAAGACATGCCGGGATTAGATACGGATATTGTGGTTCACCGTCTCCCTACAAGAGAAGACTGTCCACCAATCAAACAAAAAGTCCGCCGAATGAGGCCCGACATGTCTGAAAAGATCAAAGCTGAGGTGATGAAACAATTTAATGCTGGTTTTCTGGCTGTTACTTCCTATCCACAATGGGTTGCTAACATCGTGCCCGTGCCTAAGAAGGACGGCAAAGTCAGAATGTGTGTGGACTATCGGGACTTAAACACGGCTAGCCCTAAAGACGATTTTACACTACCACACATTGACATCTTGGTTGACAATACAACTCAACACAAGGTATTTTCCTTCATGGATGGATTCTTGGGATACAACCAGATCAAAATGCCCCCCGAAGACATGGAGAAGACTACTTTTGTTACGCAGTGGGGGACCTTATGCTATAAAGTGATGCCATTCAGACTGAAGAATGTCGGGGAAACCTATCAGCGAGCCATGGTAGCTTTGTTTCATGACATGATACATCATGAGATTGAAGTCTACGTAGACGACATGATATCCTGTTCACAAACAGAAGAAGAACACCTCGACCATCTACAAAAGTTGTTTGTCAGACTGAAGGAATATAAGCTCAGACTGAACCCTAGCATGTGTACTTTTGGAGTCAGGTCTGGCAAACTTTTGGGATTTATCATCAGTAACAAAGGCATTGAAGTTGTTCCTGCCAAGGTCAAAGCTATACAAGAGATGCCTGCTCCTCGCACTGATAAGGAGGTTAGAGGTTTCTTGGGATGCTTAAACTATATTGCAAGGTTCATCTCTCACCTAACATCTACCTGTGAGCCAATCTTCAAGCTGTTGAAGAAAGATCAGGTGGTTGAATGGAACAATGATTGTCAAGTTGCTTTTGATAAGATCAAGGAGTATTTGCTGGAACCTCCAATCTTAATGCCACCCGTCGAAGGAAGGCCTTTCATCATGTATCTGACTGTTTTGGATAATTCAATGGGGTGCGTACTGGGCCAACATGACGAGTCTGGCCGAAAAGAGCACGCCATTTATTACCTTAGCAAAAAGTTTACCAACTGTGAGACTCGTTACTCACTGCTCGAGAAAACTTGTTGCGCTTTGGTATGGGCTGCTCGCCGGCTAAGGCAGTATATGTTGACACATACCACTTTGCTGATTTCCAAGATGGATCCGATCAAGTATATCTTTGAGAAACCTGCTTTATCCGGAAGAATCGCTAGATGGCAAATGATCCTGACAGAGTATGATATCCAGTATACTACCCAAAAAGCTATAAAGGGGAGTGTACTAGTTGACCATCTAGCTCATCAAGCCATCTAAGATTACCAATCTATGAGATTCGACTTCCCTGAAGAGGACATCATGAAATTAGACAATATTGAAGGCAACAGACCGTATGACGGACCTGAAAAAGGATCCTGATGGACCCTGTACTTTGGTGGTGCTTCAAATGCACTTGGAAACGGTATCGATACGGTACTTATTTCTCCAGAAGGTTGCCATACACCTTTCACTGCTAGACTCTGCTTCAGCTGTACCAACAACATGGCTGAATATGAAGCTTGTATCTTTGGTCTCAAGGCTGCTATTGACTTGGGAATCAAATCTTTGGTCGTATTTGGAGACTCAGCTTTGGTTATCAGTTAAATCAAAGGATAGTGGGATACTAAACATCCTAATCTTATCCCATACAAGGAACATGTCCTGACATTGTTACCTCATTTAGAGCAGATAACCTTTGAGCACTTTCCGCGAGAGGAAAATCAGCTAGCGGATGCTCTGGCTACAATGTCTTCCATGTTTAAACTCAACTGGGATAATGAGGCTCCCCAAATCACCATCGAGCGAATGGATGAACCTGCGCACTGTCATGAGATTAATACCGAAGAAGTAGTGGAACAACCCTGGTTTCATGAAATCAAAAATTATCTCCAGACTCGAGAATAGCCTGAAGGAGCTTCAGTCAACGACAAAAAGTTCTTAAGGAGATTTTCTGCCAAGTTCTTCCTAAGTAATGGTAGCCTATATAAGCGCAACCATGATTGTGTTCTACTTCGTTGTGTGGACAAAGCTAAAGCTGAGTTGATCATGACTGAAATACATAGTCGCACCTTTGGCACCCACCTGAGCGGACATGCGATGGCTAAGAAGATTATAAGGGCAGGATACTACTGGTCTACCATGGAAGCTGACTGTCATCAATACGCTCGTACTTGTCACAAATGCCAAGTCTATGCTGACAAGGTACATATTCCTCCAGTTCCTCTCAACGTTCTAACAACTCCTTGGCCATTTGCTATGTGGGGAATCGACATGATTGGAGAGATCAAGCCTACGACATCCAGCAGACATCATTTCATCTTGGTGGCTATTGATTACTTCACTAAATGGGTCGAAGCAGCTTCCTTCGCCTCAGTTACAAAGAATGTGGTTGCCTGCTTCATCAAGTAGAATCTCATATGCTGGTATGGTATCCCCGACAGGATCATCATGGACAACGGTACAAACCTGAATAACACTGTGATCACCGCTCTGTGCGAGCAGTTAAAAATTCAAAATCACAATTCATCTCCCTATCGGCCAAAGATGAACAATGTTGTTGAAGCTGCGAACAAAAATATCAAGAAGATCATCTAAAAGATGACAATCACCTACAAGGACTGGCATGAGATGTTACCGTTTGCTCTGCACGGATATCGTACCACGGCGCATACTTCAACTAGGGTAACCCCCTTTTCTTTGGTATATGGCATGGAGGCTATTTTACCTATGGAAGTTCAGATTCCTTCCTTAAGGATCATGAAGGATGTCGGTTTAAGTGAAGACGATTGGATTCAGACCCGGCTTGATCAACTTAATTTGATCGACGAGAAATGACTTACTACTATTTGTCATGGTCAGACGGATCAAAAACGAATGATCAAGGCTTTCAACAAGAAAGTCAGGCATCAGGTATATCAAGTCGGAGATCTTGTAATCAAGCGGATCATCTTGCCGCAAAGTGATCCCAGGGGAAAGTGGACTCCTACTTACGAAGGACCATTTATGATCAAGAATATCTTTTCTGGTGGGACAATGATTCTGACCACCATGGACGGTGACGACTTGCCGCACCCTGAGAACGCAAACATAGTCAAAAGATACTACGCATAAAATGACCCGACAAGTTGAAAACCCGAAAGGGCGACTTGGGAAAAAATGGGCATCCCGGTGAATCGAAAACCCGAAAGGGCGGTTCAGGCAAAAATTAGGGATAAATAAAAAATCTGTACACCCGGCAAGTTGAAAACCTGAAAGGGCGACTTGGGCAAAAAAGGGTTTCCCGGTGGACTGAAAACCCGAAAGGGCGGTCCAGGCAAAAGTTAGGGAATTAAAGCGTATGACTATGTCTCGTCGGATCACTTTAAGAACAATCTCTTCACGGACAAGCTCCAGGCTTCTGATCAATCCAATCATCTGCGAACAAAGCAACGAATGAACAAGATACTCAGAGTTGTGAAGGATATAACATAATGAGAACCCCATGGAATTGTTACACATAGCCATCCTTCTTTGTATAAAATTTTTCTCTATTTTATGACAACATTCTCTTACTAGGATGTCTGTCTCCTTTGTACAAAAATACTTACAAAGTTAATACAAGAATACTTCAGTGTGCAGAAATTTGCTTGCCTTTCCTTTCTTTTTTACACTTATGTTTTATTTGAAAACCTCCAATGGTTTGTTAAATAGGCATATGCATTTGAATATAATCACTGCTTACAAATAAAATGAAATAAGAGAGGATAGTTACTGATAGGTCGAAAGAATGGGAAAACTTCTTTAGGCTATTCCAGAAGAAATCCCCGGCAGTACATCATTCTGCCCCTCAACAGAGCTAAAACCTTGGAGTATATATCCCCAGCAGAGTTAAGTTTCAAGATTCCCATCAGAGTTAAGTCTCTAAACTCCCGATCCCCAGTGGATCCCGAAAACTTTGAGCTACAGACCCTCAGTGAAGATGAAACCTTCTTCCCTAGTGGAGTCAAATTTCCAACTATCAATCCCCAACGGGAATCATTCAGTTTTCCCCAATTTCCCCAGCAGGTTATCAACCAGATAACAATTAACTTTTTGTCTTATCCCCAACTAGGATAATTCCCCAGTAGATTGGCATACAACCTAAGCTCCTGATTTCCTCGCCAGAATAAACACTCTCCCCACAAAGTTATTTCCAGACAGAACGAAGATTCTAGTTCCTGTTTCTCCATATGAAGCCTCCCAGGTTTTAATTCCCCAGTAGAGGTCGTCGGATTTTTCCTTATTTCCTCAGGAAAGTCGCGAAGGATTCTCATTCCCCGCAGAAGTTGTCAAAACTCTTGTTAATCCCCACAAGTCACCAAGGATTTTCAATCCCCAGCAATGGTCCCAGGATTTCTCGTTCTCAACAACCAAAGATTTTTGGAATCCCCAGCGTCGGTCAAGGGTTTACTTTCCCCGACAGCAGTCAAAGATTTCATTATCTCCAGCTATCAAGGATTTATTTTTCTCAGCAAGATATCTAATCAGCTTACATGCACATCCATTACATTCATATATCACGACCATTAATGGAACATATTTTATTGCATCATACATATCATGCAACATAACTTTGTGCTTTAGCTAACATTCTACCCTTTTCAGGATAAGATTAAAAAGCTATCGTTAACAACTATTCAGAGATTTCAGATACAATATGGATACACCCCAGACGTGGCGGTTATTCTATTACTCATTCAGACTTTAGCAATTAGATACATACTAGATACGCTCCAGACACGGAAGCCATCCTATTTCTCATTCAGATTCAACTATCAACTTCAAGTTCAGATACACTCCAGACACGAAAGTCATTCTGTCACTTTTCCGGATCCCAGTTACAGTACAGATACACTCCAGGAACGAAAGTCATTCTGCTACTCATACAGATCTCAACTTCAGATACAGTCTAGATATGCTCCAGACACGGTTGCCATTCTGTCACTCATTCAGAATTTATCCCCAGCACATAGATGCTCCATATACAGATGTTTCTCTGTTACCCATTCAGAATACAGATACACTCCAGACACGGCAGTCATTCTGATATTCATTCAAGAATCAAATACAGTTACATCTCAGATACGCTCCAGACACGGACGCCATTCCCTTGCTCATACAAACCCAGTCTCAAGATACAACTCAGATACGTTCCAAATACGAATACTATTCTGATGTTCATTCTACTGATTTTCAAACAAACAAGTCTTGGATGGCATCTTTAAGCCCATCTCCATCAAGATTCTATCACCTCCAAATTTCATCTTTAAACCCATTCCCTCAGCTACATTTTGACGAGTGCAAATTTACGGGCACTCTAGTGTCCAATCCTCTTTTACCTTCGAGTCACGAAAGGCAAACTTGCCAATCTAACTCTTCTGGTTCAAGAAGATCGAACAGGGGCAACTTTTGTACCCCAAAATTTGCCCTCTCATTTTATCAACATTTCTCATCACAAGGCTCTTGGAACTCAAGATCAAGCTAGGGTTTGCTCTGCTCAAGACACCTCCTTGCACTGATGACCTAAATTAGGGTTTGAGTTTGCACAGAGAGTTTTGGACCTACAATGCCCAAAGTGACTTTCATACTTCATGTTGGACTCATAAGTTTTCCCATACCAAGTTTCAAGCCTTGAATCAAATTTTTGCCCAGTCAATTGGACAGTTGACCTAAAAATCAGTTGTATTGGGGAAAAAGTCAACTGTGGCCAATTTACAGTCAAACCTCATGAATTTTGACCCACATCAACATTATGAACTCATATGAACCATTTTATCAAGTTTGGACCACAATTCCACAAGAAATTTGATCAGATCACCAAAAGGGCAAAATGGTCATTTTTAGGGTTTTGACTGTACAAAGGCAATTTCTGACTTTTTGACTTAACCAATGTCAATTTAAGCTCAACCAAGGACTCAAGGACTTAATGGCATCATCTTGACCTATTCAACAAGTTCAAAAGATCTCAAATGCATGGGATTGACATATGAATTTTTCAATCAACTGATCAATATTTGACTGTACACTGAAAAGTCAAACTTTGACTTTTTGGTCAAAATCAAGTGCCAAGGGTCATTTTTCATCAAGATGTGTCAAAATATGAAACTTGTTCATCAAGAAACCCAAAATTGCAAATTAGAGTTTGAAATTGAAAATTTTCATAACTTAGAATTTTTAAGTTATGAAATTTTCTTAATTTTTCCTAACTTTGTCCCACATTTTCACTATGATGCAAATGGATTCAAACAAAACTTACAACATGGAAGTTGTAGTCCACCACAAAGTCTACAATTTTGATTCATAAAGTTTTCTCAAAATAAGCTTGGATATTAAGTTATTATTTTTGGAACAAGGGTCCCTAAAACTTTTAACTTAGGGAAATTTTGCCCTAGTTTAGGCAGGATTTTGCCCTATCTTCTTGGCCATTTTTCACATAGTTCCACTTGGAATATCAAGTTTCATTTCAAAGATGTATTATAGTGCATGTTTCAAGCTTTCCAAATTGTCCAAGAACTCCTCAAACACATTTGTGGTTAGGGAGAATCAAATGCTTGAAGTTGGCAAAAACTCACTTTGTATCCATGGCAAATTCATGTTCACTCAAGTGGCATTTTCAAACCAGCATGCCTTGTACTAGTTTGCAGGCCTCTAAACCACTTCACACTCCTTAATTAAATACAAATCCATCAGTATAAGCTTTTGTTTTGGCCATTTGGACATTGTACACAAGATTAGGCCTTAAGTAGAAAAAGGCAAATTCCCATTTTTGCAAAAGTGTGCTTTATGTCAAACCATGATCTTTGAGCATAGGGCCAAGATCTCAGAAGCCAAATCAAATCCACAAATTGCACGAACCAAGAGGAATGTATGCAGAATATTTGATGGCTTGTATAGGCCTGTAATCAAAACTTCCACTTTCTTACTTCAAAAACAAGCAATTTGTCCAAATCCTTAGAACTTGGAAATCAGCCAATGTTAACTTACACAAACACTTCAAACATCTTTATCACAACCCTTTGAGCTAGAAACACGAGTGCTTGATCCCCTAAACACCCCATAGCCAGAAATCACATTCCTTTGGCAAAACAGGGCAGGTTCTGCAACTTGAGTGCCATAGCTCATTTGGCTCGTGCGTTTTACCCCAAGTTGCTTCAAACACCTTCCATTCAACTCACAAGCTATCCTAAACCTCAAATACCAACTGTAACTCCATTTACAGTGTTCACCATTTTCACTTTGAGCTTGTGCAGGTTGAGTTCTACAGGCTGATTCAAGGACATTCAAGGCAAGCTAGCTATTGGAGAAGGTCAAGTCAAGTTCAGGCAAGCTACCAGGCACCTCAAACCTTGCTGAAAAGCACTGCATTTCCCTACACGAATCCAACTGAAACAGGTTTTTCTTCACTTTCTATCTCTCTATTTAGGAACATTTAGCCTTAGGTTTGTGAATAAAAAATGTAGTGTTTATTGCCATGAAGTTGTACATATGCTCAGTTTTCATTTATATTAACTGTGCTAGGAGAATTTCATCCATGAACATGCTGAAAAAACTAGGTCAGATTTTAGGGTCAGAGAAATTCTCTCTGGTCTTTGAGAGTTAGGATTAGTTTTTTATATGGTTGGAATCGTCTTGGAATTCTCTACAAGTTTGATGTTGTGTGTTTTTGCAATAGAGCACGTATACAGGATTTGTAAGTTTGTACAAGGACGCGCGCGTTTTTCAAATGCTGGAGGTAGAAGATGAAGTTTTGGGCTGGGCTTGGCCTGACTTGCTTCTAACACCTCCCATTTTCATTTTTGCACCCCCTGGCCCAATTTCTTGTATTTTCACATTTTTGCATTTTTGTTTTCATTTCTGGTTTTGTTTATTTATTTCCAAATATAAAAAATACTCAAAAAACATTTTCATATTTTTTTACATTTATTTAGCATTTTATTTTAATTTTTCTAATATAGAAACATTTTTAATACTTTTATATTATTTATTTAAACTTGAAAATAATATGTAAATCATACTTTTATTTTTATTTCTTATTTTTTTTCTCACACTGGAAATATTATTAAAAATATAATTTATTTTTGTACATATTTTATTTTATATATTTAAATATACACATATATGCATATATACTTTTATTTTATTAAATACTTAGAATAAAAAAATATAAAAATATAACATTTTTACTTTTATTATTATTCATACTAAAAATACCTTTTTTAAGTATATTTCATTTTTACACATATTAATATATTTATTGTATATAAATAATATACAGTATTTATTTTTCCTAAAGAAATTAGGGTTTACCCTTAGAACAAATAAAATTAATCTTTTATTTATTTATTTCTTTATACCTTTTTTACACTAAAATACTTTTACATACATAAACAAATTAAAAACCTTTTTGCATAATACATATAATTTGATATTTATTTATTTTGTTTATTTAAATATTGTCCATTTAAATATTTATGCATTATGATTCAATTTGGATGTAATGGTAAATTAGGGTTTATATTTCTTGTCAAATACCCCCCCATTCAAAATTGTACCCCCATCCCCATAATCATGTTGTAATAGCTTAGAATTTAAATTCTCGCACTTTACGCTTTCAATTATGCCATGATTAGAGAATTAGGGTTTGTATGCAAAAATCCAAATTAACAAATAGTTTGACCTAATCAAAGACAAAAATGCATGAAAATCAAACACAATGCACACTTGCACCCCTAGGGTTACAATCCACTTGTTGCCTTCAAAAATGGGCCATGGTATGCATGTTGGGTACTTTGGCAAAACAAAAACAAAACAAAAGATCATAGTCCCTCAATGATGCTATCTTAGTTGCCTAAATAAAATGATCAAGTCCCTCAAAAAAATTGCCAAAGACACCCAACACAATTGCTATCATGGTCTATACGATGACCCGCACATGTCCCGTTTAACATCCTAACACAAGGTTGTTCATCAAATACAATGGTGAGACAACACTGTCAAAAGGGTTAAAAACATGAGGAAAGATCTTTGAGTAAAATAGGGTAAATAGCTCTTAGTTACTTGATCAAAAGCTTGCAAAAAACATCCTTGCTATTCTCAAACACACAATTTCAAAACATTTCCAAATCAAACTTTCAAACATTGAAAAATCTTTTCAAAAGACAAAAAAACCTTTGTATACATTCAAACAAGAATCATTACAAAGGTTGCCAGAACGATGGCCTCTTTCCAAAACATCTTTCAAAACCACACACAAAACACCATTTCAAACAATTGGAAAAGCAAAGCAAGTGATCTAAACAAGTAACTAAGAGCCCATGGATAACCATGGATGAAAAGGGTGCTTGCACCTTCCCTTTTCATAATCTACTCCCCGAACCCAAGAAAACATCTCAAATGTCTTTCCTTTGCTTTTTGACCTTTCCTTAGGATAAAATAAAAAGTCGGTGGCGACTCTTGCTAAACCGAAACATTTGCAAACACAAACACAAAATCCCAAGTCAGTTCTCCCACCGTATCACAACCCCCCTGCAAATGTTGACATTCGAGAGGGTCAAGGTCAGATCGGAGCCGATCACGTTCTACCACGAAGAATTTCCCGGATGGGCCCCTAACTCAATCATCCCCCTTCTAGTTAGGGCGATGATGGCTAATTTTAACGTTCACCGTGTCTTGGTCGACAAAGGGAGTTTCATCGATGTAATATATAACCAACTCTTCAGAACCCTACAGCTCGACGACATCCACCTTTCACCATATGCGGGATCCGACCTACAGGGCTTCAACGACTCGACCTCAAAACCTTGGGGGTACGTGGAGCTCTTTGTCACCTTCGACGAGGATACAACCACCAGGCAAGTCAAGGTGCACTTTCTGGTCATCGACTTCCCGTCTCTCTACAACTGTATCCTAGGGAGACCAACACTGGTGGAATTGACCATTGTTTCCTCCACCGCCCATCTGAAAATGAAATTCTACACAAAGAGAGGATGCGTAACCACTATCCAAGGCGACCTAGCAGCTTCCCAAAGATGCTTCAATGCAGCGTCAAAGGGATAAAGTACGGTCGACACTAGAGCACGACCTGCCAAGAAAGCCGCAACAGCATGACCAGAACCACAGCCCATCAAGACAGAAGAACAGAGAGCTCCTTCAAAGGTCGACGCCATTTTGCTGGACACCCGCTTCGACCAGGAAGAAGCACCCAACGGCGAGCAAGGACTCCTCCGACTAATTCCGGTGGAGACTTTGAGCTCGTCCCCCTCGGTGAATACCCATACAAAGGGGTGAAGATCAGCCCCAGACTCCCCGACCTGGAGAGGAAGCAGATCAAGGCGTATTTAAGGGAAAATGCAGATATGTTCGCGTGGAGCACCACAGAGAGACCCGGACTCGACCCCGAAGTCGCCTGTCACCACCTAGCCAAAGATCCAGCCGCTAGGGCAATAGTACAACATAGGCGTAGGCAGTCCCCCGAGAAAACAGAGGCTGCTGAAAAAGCTATAAAAGACCTCCTAGAGGAAAATTTTATTTTTGAAGCCCGATATTCAACCTAGCTGTCAAATGTTGTACTTGTTAAAAAGAATAATGGAAAATGGCGTATGTGTGTTGACTATATCGATCTTAACCGGACATGCCCCAAAGATGCATTCCCCTTACCTAATATTGACGTACTGGTCGACAATTCGGCCGACTATAAAATTCTATCTTTCAGGACACCTATTCAGACTACAACCAAATCCCAATGGCGATGAGTGACAAGCACTGCACCACTTTCATGACCAGCTCAGGAAATTACTACTACAACGTAATGCCCTTCGGTCTGAAAAACGCAGGGGGTGAGATACCAGCAGATAATGAATAAAGTATTCTGCAAAGAGATCAGAGACATGCTCGAGGTATACATGGACGACATGATCGTCAAATCTCGAGCAGACACTGACCATGCTACCCACCTCAGGAAAGTCTTCTCCCAAGCAAGGCAATGTAGAATGAGGTTCAACCCCGAGAAATGCACTTTCGGGGTTAAGGCGGGTAAGTTCCTTGGTTTTTATCTAACAGAACGGGGAATTAAAGCCAACCCCCAACAAATGTCAGGCATTCTCCGAGCTCCCTACACCTAATTCAAAAAAATCCATACAAGTCATGAACGACATGCTCGCCTCGCTCTCTCATTTCATGGTGAAATCTGCTCAACACGCCCTTCCATTTTTTAAACTCCTGCGCAAGGAGGAAGCTTTTGAGTGGACCGAGGAATGCGAGAAAGCCCTCATCCATCTCAAGAAGAGCCTTTCGTAACCTCTCGTACTATCACGACCATTAGACGGTGAGACCTTGTTCTTGTATTTGGCCGTCTCCGTCGAGGCCGTCAGTGCGGCCCTCATTCGCGAGACTCCTGACGATTAAAAACTTGTGTATTTCATGAACAAAGCACTTCAGGGACCAGAGTTCAGATACCAACAGATCGAGAAGGTGGCATTGGCCTTCGTCAACATGGTGAGAAGGCTTAGACACTATTTCCTTGCACACACGATCGTCGTACAAACAAACCAACCCGTGAGACAACTCTTAGGCCAACCAGACATGGCAGGTCGAATGCTAAAGTGGTCCCTAGAGCTTTCGGAGTTCGACATCCAGTACGAAAGCAGGAACGCCCTCAAGGCCCAAACTCTGGTCGGCTTCGTCATGGAGATGACCGCTCACAGCCCCTCCGTAGGGAAGGAGCACAAGCGGACCATCTTTGTGGATGGAGCTTCCAGCTCGACGGGGAGTGGAGCAGGAATTCTACTTGAAAACAAGGAAGGAGTCGTGATCGAACACTCCCTCACTCTCTCATTTCCGACCTATAACAATCAATCAAAATACGAGGCTTTTCTCGCAGGATTAAGGCTAGCCGAAGATCTTGGAACGCGAGAGATACACATTTTTACTGATTCCTAACTTGTCGCAACTCAAGTTCAAGGGGGATACCAGGGTAAGAACAACAACTTCATTGAGTATTTGAACTTGGTCAGAGAACATATGAAAAAGTTTGACCGAGCACAAATCACACGCGAACAGAACACACAGGCCAACATACTTTTAAATCTCGCTGTTGTACCCCAAAATTTGCCCTCTCATTTCTCAAGGAATCACCCTGGATCCTCAAGTTTGCTTTCATACAATTCCAAACCTTGAATTATCAATTTTTCCAAGCAAACCATTCACAAGGGCAAAACGGTCATTTGCACACTAAGAAGTCTAACTTTGACTTTTGGATCAAAATCAAATCTCAAAAATCACATTTCATCAAGACATGTTGGAATATGAAGTTTGTTTCATCAAGAATTTCAAAAGTCAAAACTACTTTGAAGAAGTCAAAATTCTAAATACTTAGAATTTTTTCTAAGTATTTAAGAAAATATGACAAGCTCGGAACTTCTGACCAGATTATCACCATAATGCTTAGCAAATTCTGGATATTCTCAAGACAGAGTTTGGTCAGAACTTTTGGGCAAGCTTTCACAAAAGCTCAGTCAGAGTTTTCCAGGGTAATTCAAAGAAGGTTAAGGAGCGTGCTGCAAGCTTTCTAGAAAGTATGAAAACTCCTTCAGAACATGCTGGAGCCAGAAGATAAGAGGATCAGAAGATTGGATGCTACGCTGAAGCAGAACTTCTGATCCAGGACTAAGCAATGATGCAGAGTTTCACATGGCAGGATTTCTGGTTGTGATAAGTCTCATCATCATCTAATGCTCATTTAATGCTCACAACCACTTTCTAAGTCTTTATCTAAAGGATGTCCACCACGTGTACCTCTACTGTCTTGGGATAACAACTTTGGTACTAAGCCCATACTTTGCTTTTTGCTTTTCCTTAATTCCTACTGATAACCAACATGCTTACTTCAAGAACAAGGCAACGCTTCAGCATATGAAGGTTATATTCAACGCTTTGGTCAGAACATGACCAAATCCCAAAACCTTGTTTATACAACCTGCTGCATACCTATAATCCGCAGCTAGTTCAGCCTATGCCTGCATCCCATAATTGCACCAAACTAGCATACGAAAACAGTGATGAAAAAGCAAGGGAACAGTATACCACAAATGTTCAAATCCCATTTTTATTTCCCCTCAAAACCATAACAAATTCACCTATAAATATTTTGCTCCATCACACGTTCAATGGGCTGGCTTTTGGAAAGAGAGAACTATCAAAAGAGGAAAAGAAACCTGTGAAACCCTTCATAAAAATCCAGATTTCCCAAATAGAAACCAAACCTTTGTTCTTCCCTTTGAATCAAAGAACTTGGCTTTTTCTCTTCCGTTACTCTTGCTGATTCCAGAACATCCAAAGGCAGCCACTCAATGCTCCAAGCAGGCTCCAGGTTCAAGGTAAGTCCTTCTGACTTTGCTTGTTTTTTCATTCTGAATATCATTAACATGTAAATATCATAGCTGTGATCGGTGGAAATAGAACTGACTGTTTCGGAATGCTGGTTCGCGAAATGTCGTGGTAAGCAAGAGTCGCCACCGTCTTTTATTTTCTCCAACAAGGAAAGGACAAAAGCACAACAAAATTCCTTTTCGAGATGTTTCTCGGTTCGGGAGGTAGATTATAGAAAGGGAAGGTGTTAGCTCCCTTTCTATCCGTGGTTATCCACGGGCTCTTAGGTACTTGCTCACTATGTTTTCAAAAATTGTTTGCTTTTCTTGTGTTCGTGGGTTTTGAAAAAGTTTCGTTTTGAAAACTTCTAGGTAACTCTTGTATCAGTCCTAAAGAGTGTATGAAGTATTTGTTTGAAAACTTTTTGAAAGTGTAGGTGCGAAAAGTTGTTTTTTTGAAAGAGCAAGTACCCAGGAGAAATCTACCTACTCTAAGGAATTAGGCTGTGTAAGAGTCCTTTAGACAGTACTATCCCACTATTGAGAAGTAGGTAGCACCGTCGTTGGAGTTTTCAGGTCAATTCGATTATAGGGACATGTGTGGTCACCAAAGCAGTAGTAGGACGCCTTAGCGGTAACCCTAATATCCTAGATCCTTTTTATCCGAGGCAACCGTTTCGAGGAAACTGGATCTTTAGACAGGAGGGCGACCTCTAAAACACCCTATACTTGATGACCACCTCGAGGCAACCGAGTAAGGCGTACCCTAGGAGTGGCATGTGCATGTGTGTCAGGTTTCATGTTTAAATCATCTTGTACATGTCGTTGGTGAGCTACGAGTTAATTTTATTTTTCATACAAGTCTTGTCATGCATAATTAATAGTTAATAATTTGCGAAAAGGTAAATTGCGGAAAGTAAATCTACGCTATTACAAGGCGTCGGGTATTTACATCGCCAAAAACATAACCCTTGAAAATAATGCGAGAAAATTAAAGAAAGCGACAAAAGAGGTCCTAATTATCTATTACATTCTCGGAACAGATACATAAATATAATCAAAATAGGAATTAAAAATAAATATGCGCGCGAAAGAATTGAATCGGGACGTCCTTAGGGTTTTGACCCTTTTTGAGAAAAGAATTGAATTTTGGTCCTTTTTGTTGCAATTAATTCAAATTAAACCTAATAACTAATTAATTAAATAATTTAAAAGAAAAAAGTATTTTTATGTTTTTTAATGTTTTAATGAAAATAAAAATAAAAAGAAATTAAAAGTCAAGAAAACCCTAATTCTAAATTTATTTTATATTTGAGAAAAAAAGTCAAAGTTAACCTAATTAATAAAAAGACTAAATTAATTAATTTACATTTATTTACAAAATGATAATTAAAGGTGAAAATAATAAATAATAAAAATAAATAATATTCACATTTTTTTTATTGTCTGAATTTATTATGAAAATAGTTAGGTTAATTAAATAATAATAATATCAATAATTAAAAATTAGTAAAAGAAAATAAAAGGAAAATTATGAAAGAACCAGGGGGTGTTGGGCCCTTAGGGAGGTTTGTTCTGGAATCTGAAACCCATTTGTTTCTCAAGCCTTTCTGACTTTCCTGGTTGTCCACGCTGGCTTTGACCAGGAGTATGGTGTTCCTTCCCTTGTAGCCATTAGATTTGTGCATAAGGCCACATGGCACCTGGGATGATTGAGACATATGGTGGAACGCCTTGAGCAACCTGCATGTGATCCAGTTATGAAAAATAATACAAGGAATTTGGGTGGACCTGGGAATCGAACCCAGGTCCCAACACTTGCTGAACATCTGGCCAACCACTCCACCACGCTGCATGCTTTGTTAGTATAGTGAACAATAAATATATTATATAAAACAACAACATGTACTAGAAATTATGAAAAAGCGCACGTTTCATTTGAACGGACCAACCATGTAGCAACACGTCTTCATCTCTTTCGTTTGCCTGTAAAAAGAATAAAGAGATAGTGGGGGTTTTTAACCCCCACAAAATAGGACGAGGAAAAATAGCGAATAGGCGTGTGAGCAAGATAAATATTTCGCGAATATGGATTCTGATTCGTCTGGTTGCAATGAATTCAACCACGGGTCTTAGGAGGCTTGATTTTTCCTATACTGAAAAGCCCCAATTTGGAAGCTTGCAAACCCTAGGATTCGTTCATGGCAACTTCTGATTTAGGACATCTTAATCCAATTAACTTATGCAAAAGGCTTCATATGATTGGTAACAACACAAAACAAACAAAAAATCACGTTAAATGCTCATGAATTGGATGTTACGATTTTGAATAAAAGTGTTAAACCGTGAGACTGTTTGCAACAATTTCTTGAGCTATGAAGCTTGGTTTTGATTGCAAATCGTTCCTGGAAGTCCTAGCAATGTGTTTGAATCCTCAAATTGCTTTGAATCGTGCTGGAATTTGGAAAACAGTTTTGAGTTTTCTTTGATTTTTTTCAATGTTCTTATGGCTTCTCTGCAGCAATTCTCACGTGTTATGCTTTAGGTTTAACTTCTGTATATATAATGGAATAGAACTAGGTTAAATCTTTGACCAAAAATCCATGGAATTATGGTTTGTATATTTGATTGAAAATCAAATATTTTTCAATCTTTTTGATTGAAAAATCTTGCCAAATTTGGAGTTTTTGATATCCTTGATTGGCACACGAAATCTCCAGCACATGTAGGTCATATTTGCTTCATGAAAAGATTGCAAAACCATATCTTGATATTTTCCTACAATTAAATGAATTAAATGAATTAATATTGATTAAAAATTCAATTAATTAATAAAAAATATGAAAATAATTCAATTTAATCTCAATGGGTCGTGCATAGGCCTTGGACAAAGTTTCAAGAAGAAATTTGAGGCCCATTAGCAAAAATGATGTGTTTTGAGCAAAGTTGACTTTTGCAAATTCACAAAAATTTCCCAACTTCTCCAATGCACATCTTGCTCAATTTTGATCATATGAACATGTTCTTGGACATTTTGGAAAGGTCTTGAAGTCCTCTAACCAATTCCTTTGCTCCCATGTCATTTGGATTTACCAATCTCAAGTTATGGTCTTTGACTTAAAGTGCCTTTTTGTTGACTTTTGAATTTGACCTATAATGTAGAAATTGATAACTTTTTGTGAGAGCATTTCTTGGACTTGGAATGTGAAGATGAGTTGTAGGAAATGTAATCCCCTTCAAAATGAGCATTGGATGGGATTTTTCTGATGAACCATGAAAAAGTTATGTCTTGGTCAAGATACAGTTGACTTTTCTATTGTCCAAAAAGAGTAACTTTTGCATCCTTGATGATTTTTGAGCCATGCTAGTGGAATCATGATCAAGACTTGATCAAATGATTATTGTGAGCTCAAAATAAGATGTTGACCAAAAATTTGACTTTTGACTGCCAAATGACCATTTTTCCCCTGCAGTTGATTGTGAACCAAATAGGGCTTTTGACTGTGCAATTTGCCTCTGTGAGTCTTGAGACTTGACAATGTATATAGGCCTATGGGACTTGATTGAGCCATTGAAAACCTCAAATTCCTTGAGAGAACCAAAACCCTAATTTTGACTGGCTTAAGAGGCCTTTGGACTGTGCAATCCTTTAGCAATCTTGAACCATTTGAAGATGATTCTTAATAAACCTTGAAGAATATGGGAGGGAAAATTTTGGGGTACAACAGTTGCCCCTGTTCAATCTTCTTAGACCTGAGGATGTAGATTGGCTTGCGTGCCTTTCGTGATCCGAAGGTAGAAGATGATTGAACACTAGAGTGCCCAGAAATTTGCACTCGCATAGTAGAGTATCAGCAACGTGATGGCGGGAATGGGCTTATAGATGCCATTTGGAGATATGAGGGATAGGAGGATGGGCTTATAGATGCCATCTGGAGATGTAACAGAACCTTGTCGGGAATGGGCTTATAGATGCCATTTGGAAGTGTAATGGATAGTTGTGGAGATGGGCTTAAAGATGCCATCTGAAGGTGTCGATCGCGTAAGAGATTCCTTAGCGAGAACTTGCATACTTGAGAAAGAAATATAATTTCCTGGCTGGCTACAAGTATTGATCTTCAAACTCTTCATGCAGATACTTTCCTGGCCAG
The DNA here is from genome assembly GCA_948472305.1 of Vicia faba. Classification (NCBI taxonomy): domain Eukaryota; kingdom Viridiplantae; phylum Streptophyta; class Magnoliopsida; order Fabales; family Fabaceae; genus Vicia; species Vicia faba. Next base: position 1,163,001,694 of record OX451736.1, read on the forward strand.
ATACAGGTATAGATCCACAATCAATCGCTCACAGATATGCCCTGGCTAGATACAGGTATCGAATCTGGAACTTCAAACTCTTCATGCAGATATGCCCTGGCTAGATACAGGTATCGAATCCACAATCAATCGCTCACAGATATGCCCTGGCTAGATACAGGTATCGAATCTTCAATCAATCGCTCACAGATATGCCCTGGCTAGATACATGTATCGAATCTGGAACTTCAAACTCTTCATGCAGATATGCCCTGGCTAGATACAGGTATCGAATCTACAATCAATCGCTCACAGATATGCCCTGGCTAGATACAGGTATCGAATCTGGAACTTCAAACTCTTCATGAAGATATGCCCTGGCTAGATACAGGTATCAAATCCACAATCAATCGCTCACAGATATGCCCTGGCTAGATACAGGTATCAAATCTGGAACCTCAAACTCTTCATGCAGATATGCCCTGGCTAGATACAGGTATCGAATCCACAATCAATCGCTCATAGATATGCCCTGGCTAGATACAGGTATCGAATCTGGAACTTCAAACTCTTCATGCAGATATGCCCTGGCTAGATACAGGCATCGAATCCACAATCAATCGCTCACAGATATGCCCTGGCTAGATACATGTATCAAATCTGGAACTTCAAACTCTTCATGCCGATATGCCCTGGCTAGATACAGGTATCGAATCCATAATTAATCGCTCACAGATATGCCCTGGCTAGATACAGGTATCGAATCTGGAACTTCAAACTCTTCATGCAGATATGCCCTGGCTAGATATAGGTATCGAATCCACAATCAATCGCTCACAGATATGCCCTGGCTAGATACAGGTATCGAATCTGGAACTTCAAACTCTTCATGCAGATATGCCCTGGCTAGATACAAGTATCGAATCCACAATCAATCGCTCACAGATATGCCCTGGCTAGATACATGTATCGAATCTGGAACTTCAAACTCTTCATGCAGATATGCCCTGGCTAGATACAGGTATCGAATCCACAATCAATCACTCACAGATATGCCCTGGCTAGATACATGTATCGAATCTAGAACTTCAAACTCTTCATGCAGATATGCCCTGGCTAGATACAGGTATCAAATCCACAATCAATCGCTCACAGATATGCCCTGGCTAGATACAGGTATCGAATTTGGAACTTCAAACTCTTCATGCAGATATGCCCTGGCTAGATACAGGTATCAAATCCATAATTAATCGCTCACAGATATGCCCTGGCTAGATACAGGTATCGAATCTGGAACTTCAAACTCTTCATGCAGATATGCCCTGGCTAGATACAGGTATCGAATCCACAATCAATTGCTCACAGATATGCCCTGGCTAGATACAGGTATCGAATCTGGAACTGCGAGAGTTGATGGTAATCGTCTTTTGATTGACCTTTTCCTGAAAAGTCAAAACATTAGTTGTATGCAATGTCATGATGTATGAAATGCATGATGTCATGATGTTCTCAAAAATAAATGAGATCGTGTCGTATGCACTTTATCATGTATGTAAGCAGGATGTATGAAATGTGAAATGTCTATGAATGTATTTTCGTCTAGGAAAATAAATCCTTGACGAATGCCGGGAAGTTAAATCCTGGGCTGATGTTTGAAGAGTAGAATTCTTCATTTCCGCTGGGGATGATGATTGCAAGAATAAATCAGTAGGAGAAGATGACTCCGTTGGGGAATAAACTTGATGAAGAGATTACTTTGCAGGGAATTATTGTGGGAAGAGATACTTCGCTGAGATTTTGATGATAACTCTGCTGGGGATTCCGTTGATGAGCTTTGTTGGGGAATTTGATGAACTCCGCTGGGGATAGAGAGAACTTTGCTGAGGATGATCTTTCCATTGTAATTTGCTGAGGATAACCCATTTAGACTCTGGTGGGGAATAACCTCTGAATATGGCTGGGAGAGATATTTGTACTATGCAGGGGACCATCTTCCAGAATCTACTGAGGATAAGCTTCCAGAATCTACTGGGGAAATGATTCAACTCTCCTGGGGAAACTTTGGACGGTACTGGGACAGTGGCTCCACTGGAGTGTCTGGTATTCCACCGGGGAACAATCTTATATTTCCGTCGAGGAATATTAAGACTTCCGGGGATGCTTGCTGAGGAACATCTGTATATTCCGCTGGGGAATGATAAGATTTATTGGGGATACCCAACTTCCTTAAGGCGGACAGTAGACTAACTCTGCTTGGGGAGAGTGTTGCTGACTTGCTGGAGATACCGTGCCTTTTCGGGGATGATGGGAGACCAACTCTTCTTGGGGAGAGGGTATGGCTGATTCATCCGTAGTTGCAAGTCTCAGTGGTGAGAGCTACCATTGCTGTCTTTTGTTGCAGGGAGTGACGGTATCCTGGTTACATTCTTCAGCTGAATATATACCTTGGTACCTAGTGAACAGGGCATCTTGTACAGTTCGGACAGTTCTTATTGCCCCAGCTTCCATGGGAAAAGGTACCTGTGGAGGTGCTTGATGACTGCCGATCGACAAATCTTCTTCTGGTAGGCAAGTGACGAGATGACGGGACATAATCGTATGCTTTTGATCCCTAACTTTTGCCTGGACCGCCCTTTCGGGTTTTCAGTCCACCGGGATACCCATTTTTGTTTTCATCCCTTATTTTTGCCTGAACCCTTTTGGTTCGCCGGGAAGCCCTTATTTTTGCCTAGGTGTGTCAACCTAGCGGGTCTTTGATTATGCGTAGTATTTTCTGACTATGTCCATGTTCTCAGGGTGCAGGGAGTTGTCACTGTCAGTAGCGTTGTGTTGTCATATTACCAGAAGATGTTTGATCGTGCAAGATTCGTTGTTGGAATTCATGTCCAATGCCCCAAGTGACTAGGCGGAGATCTGCCCCTGGCTATTTGGCATTTTGAGAGATTCTTTGAATCTTGACTGGACTGCCCCAGATGATGGACAATGATCATGTCTGCCCCTTGGTTGGAAGTGTTTTTCCACTTGAGATGACCCTTGAGAAGATCTTTGTTCACTAGATATTCGTCGTGCGAATTTCTCTACTGTTTAAACAAATAGTCATATGCAAACAATGTTATTTAAAAATGCAAAGCTTATGTCTATTTTGAACTTTTTTGAAAATGCAGTTTTTAATAAAACAAGTGGATTTTTGTAAAATGTGATGTCAACTCAGTATTTTGCGGCAAGCCTTAAGGAGTCAGGATACCTTTTGTAACAGTATGCTTTCGAACTAACCCATGCTTCAGCTAGGACTTTTAAGGGTTGTAACGTGGCCTGGTTCACGGTTTAAGAAACAAAGGATAAAGGCTCAAATTTTATTTGTACCCACCCACTCTTCGTGATGTTCTTCAAACCTAAACTCAGCTAATCATGCATTAGATCTTGTTTGAGTCTTTGCTCTGATATTCCGGTGATGGTTCGGATACTGATAGTTTATTTTGAATAGGCAGTCATTTCTTTTTTTGTTTTTATTATTCCTGTCTTTTTTCCTGAGCTGTTTCTTTTGTGATTACAGTCAGCGGGATACCCCAGTTTTGTAAGTCTCCTTCATCGATTTTGACTTAATGGGCTTTTGTTTTGAGAGGTAATGACTGCCTGTCCTTTTGATTATTCGGAACCATCATTGTCTCTTGTTTTGGAAAGACTCCTTTGATGCCATTCATTGTGCACCTGAGTTAACTGAGAAAACTACCCTGCCCCAGGTTATATTTAAGGGTTTTAATTTTTGAAAAGAAAAACTCCAACTTCTTTGGCTCAAAGGGGTTGACGAGGGATTATCTTCCTTATAACTCCACTATTTAGGACTTGAAACAATGCATGTACCTCATCAGTGGGATCTTGTTCAAAAGCATACTGTAAAGATGGCGGTATCGTTTTCGTCATCCTCCCTCAAAAGGCTTAGAGTTTTTTTTTAATCGAGAGTTGAGCATCACAACAAAAAAATGAAAGCAATTTGAATATAGTGAATACGAATGGATTGATTCAAAATAGACATATGCGATGCATTGATAAAGTAAAAACGTTTGCCATGACGAAATGTTTGAACAATCAAAAGAAAATTACAAATTGAAAAAATTCTAATGAGCAAAAAGTCTTCTCGTCTCAAGACTTGTCACTTCAAATGGTGAACCTTGGAGGGATGGTAGAAGAACTCCGCCTGACCGTCTTGTGTGAATTCCAATGCTCCTTCATCAATCAGGTCTTGGATCTTGTTCTTCAGAGACCAACAGTCGTCGGTGTCATGTCCTGGACTGGCAGAGTGGTAGGCACACCTTTTATTGGGATGATAGGTAGGAGCTGAGGTGTTGGGATTCCGGGGAGGAGCCCTTAATGTGATCAGATTCAATCTCAACAGGCGTTGTAAAGCTTGAAACAGCGACATGTTGAGCTGGGTGAATTGCCTCCTGGGCTTGTCTGGCTTGCTCTGATCAACCCATTGTTCTTGGTGAGGTCGTTGTTGGACCTGTGAAGTAGTAGCAGCTCGGAGAGGTCTATTCATCAAACCAAACCTTTGACTTCTTGGGGGCTGATTACCGGTTTGGTCCCCAACCCTGACTACTTGCTTCATACTGTCTTGCTGAAGCTGGTTGATCATGGCTTTCAACTCTTCTTGCTCCCGAGCTAAGCCTTGGATAAGGGTCGTCTGCCCCAGCATCTGGGTTCTCATAGCATCCACCTCAGCTTGCAGACGTTTCAGCCGTTCGTCCTTATCGTCTTCAGGACTCTTCTTGACCAAATTCCCCATGAGGAGTGTTCTCAACTCTTCCTGCCCCTTGGATAGGCTTAGGAAGATTTCCCTGAACTGAGTCTCTTGAGTATGGAACTCCTGATTGTTTTGTTGGAGAGCCATTGCTGAAATAAACAGCGAGAATATGAGAGACCTGTAAAAAGGGTACCTGTAATGCAATGATATGTATGTATGCAATGTTTTCAAGGATCTCGCGTGGTAAACAAGAAAGTTGTTAGAATTTGAATTTGGTAGCTTGATTGAAGGAACTTCATGTTGTTGAGAGTCCTTCTTCAAGGGTCAAGGCTCACCATATCGAGTGGGTCATAGCCCCTGACTCAAGTCATCATGTTTTGATCTCTGAATAACCTTGGCTAGAGGAAAATAAATCCCCTTTGCCCCTTGCTAGACAGTTGGTTCATCATGACCTGCATCACAAACCCTTGAGATCCTTGAAATGGGTTAGTCCTTATGCAGGATGTATGCAATGTTAGTCCTTATGCAGGATGCATGCAATGGTATGATGGTATGATGTTATGATAAAGCACACCACAAGTATTCACAAAGGCAAACATGATAAGGCACACAAGTCACACAAGACAACCCTTAGAGTTTAGGCCAGCATGAAGTTTAGGTACTACCCTCTTTCAGTTTCGTTGGTTAAGATCTGTCCTAGAAAATAGTAACCGGGTTCTAGAGGATCTCAATATCACTGACTACCCTCAATCGGTCATAACTCCAGCTTCACAATCTTTTCTTGCGGCCAGAACCATCGCGAGAGTTTAGCCTCAATGAGTGTAGCATACTGCTACTGTTCTATGGCCAAGTTGGATCAATTTAGGGTTCTAAGGTCGGTTGGTGCTTAATGACTCCTCAGAAGACCCATATTCTCCTCGTTCCAACACAAGGGATATCGGTACAGACCAAGGTGTCACACCAACGTAGCTACTGCTTCACCTGTGTCAGTCTACGCCGGACAGGTCCCTCACAGCTTATTGCTACATAAAGGGTATTCCCCAGATCCGGGTTAGGATCTATGAAACTCCGATGCAAGCCCACAAATATAAAATCAATCAGGACATACAATTGAAAACATAAGAGTGGTCTAATCCTAAGGTACACCTCACTTAAAATATCCCTAGCAGAGTCGCCAGTTCTGTGATCGGTGGAAATAGAACTGACTGTTTCGGAATGCTGGTTCGCGAAATGTCACGGTAAGCAAGAGTCACCATCGTCTTTTATTTTCTCCAACAAGGAAAGGACAAAAGCACAACAAAATTCCTTTTCGAGATGTTTCTCGGTTCGGGAGGTAGATTATAGAAAGGGAAGGTGTTAGCACCCTTTCTATCCGTGGTTATCCACGGGCTCTTAGGTACTTGCTCACTATGTTTTCAAAAATTGTTTTCTTTTCTTGTGTTCGTGGGTTTTGAAAAAGTTTCGTTTTGAAAACTTCTAGGTAACTCTTGTATCAGTCCTCAAGAGTGTATGAAGTATTTGTTTGAAAACTTTTTGAAAGTGTAGGTGCGAAAAGTTGTTTTTTTGAAAGAGCAAGTACCCAGGAGAAATCTACCTACTCTAAGGAATTAGGCTGTGTAAGAGTCCTTTAGACAGTACTATCCCACTATTGAGAAGTAGGTAGCACCGTCGTTGGAGTTTTCGGGTCAATTCGATTATAGGGACATGTGTGGTCACCAAAGCAATAGTAGGACGCCTTAGCGATAACCCTAATGTCCTAGATCCTTTTTATCTGAGGCAACCGTTTCGAGGCAACTGGATCTTTAGACAGGAGGGCGACCTCTAAAACACCCTATACTTGATGACCACCTCGAGGCAACCGAGTAAGGCGTACCCTATGAGTGGCATGTGCATGTGTGTCAGGTTTCATGTTTAAATTATCTTGTACATGTCGTTGGTGAGCTACGAGTTAATTTTATTTTTCATACAAGTCTTGTCATGCATAATTAATAGTTAATAATTTGCGAAAAGGTAAATTGCGGAAAGTAAATCTACGCTATTACAAGGCGTCGGGTATTTACATCGCCAAAAACATAACCCTTGAAAATAATGCGAGAAAATTAAAGAAAGCGATAAAAGAGGTCCTAATTATCTATTACATTCTCAGAACAAATACATAAATATAATCAAAATAGGAATTAAAAATAAATATGCGCGCGAAAGAATTGAATCGGGACGTCCTTAGGGTTTTGACCCTTTTTGAGAAAAGAATTGAATTTTGGTCCTTTTTGTTGCAATTAATTCAAATTAAACCTAATAACTAATTAATTAAATAATTTAAAATAAAAAATTATTTTTATGTTTTTTAATGTTTTAATGAAAATAAAAATAAAAAGAAATTAAAAGTCAAGAAAACCCTAATTCTAAATTTATTTTATATTTGAGAAAAAAAGTCAAAGTTAACCTAATTAATAAAAAGACTAAATTAATTAATTTACATTTATTTACAAAATAATAATTAAAGGTGAAAATAATAAATAATATAAATAAATAATATTCACATTTTTTTTATTGTCTGAATTTATTATGAAAATAGTTAGGTTAATTAAATAATAATGATATCAATAATTAAAAATTAGTAAAAGAAAATAAAAGGAAAATTATGAAAGAACCAGGGGGGTGTTGGGCCCTTAGGGAGGTTTGTTCTGGAATCTGAAGCCCATTTGTTTCTCAAGCCTTTCTGACTTTCCTGGTTGTCCACGCTGGCTTTGACCAGGAGTATGGTGTTCCTTCCCTTGTAGCCATTAGATCTGTGCATAAGGCCACATGGCACCTGGGATGATTGAGACATATGGTGGAACGCCTTGAGCAACCTGTATGTGATCCAGTTATGAAAAATAATACAAGGAATTTGGGTGGACCTGGGAATCGAACCCAGGTCCCAACGCTTGCTGAACATCTGGCCAACCACTCCACCACGCTGCATGCTTTGTTAGTATAGTGAACAATGAATATATTATATAAAACAACAACATGTACTAGAAATTATGAAAAAGCACGCGTTTCATTTGAACGGACCAACCATGAAGCAACACGTCTTCATCTCTTTCGTTTTCCTGTAAAAAGAATAAAGAGATAGCGGGGGTTTTTAACCCCCACAAAATAGGACGAGGAAAAATAACGAATAGGCGTGTGAGCAAGATAAATATTTCGCGAATATGGATTCTGATTCGTCTGGTTGCAACGAATTCAACCATGGGTCTTAGGAGGCTTGATTTTTCCTATACTAAAAAGCCCCAATTTGGAAGCTTGCAAACCCTAGGATTCGTTCATGGCAACTTCTGATTTAGGACATCTTAATCCAATTAACTTATGCAAAAGGCTTCATATGATTGCTAACAACACAAAACAAACAAAAAATCACGTTAAATTCTCATGAATTGGATGTTACGATTTTGAATAAAAGTGTCAAACCGTGAGACTGTTTGCAACGATTTCTTGAGCTATGAAGCTTGGTTTTGATTGCAAATCGTTCCTGGAAGTCCTAGCAATGTGTTTGAATCCTCAAATTGCTTTGAATCGTGCTGGAATTTGGAAAACAGTTTTGAGTTTTCTTTGATTTTTTTCAATGTTCTTATGGCTTCTCTGCAGCAATTCTCACGTGTTATGCTTTAGGTTTAACTTCTGTATATATAATGGAATAGAACTAGGGTAAATCTTTGACCAAAAATCCATGGAATTATGGTTTGTATATTTGATTGAAAATCAAATATTTTTCAATCTTTTTGATTGAAAAATCTTGCCAAATTTGGAGTTTTTGATATCCTTGATTGGCACACGAAATCTCCAGCACATGTAGGTCATATTTGCTTCATGAAAAGATTGCAAAACCATATCTTGATATTTTCCTACAATTAAATGAATTAAATGAATTAATATTGATTAAAAATTCAATTAATTAATAAAAAATAAGAAAATAATTCAATTTAATCTCAATGGGTCGTGCATAGGCCTTGGACAAAGTTTCAAGAAGAAATTTGAGGCCCATTAGCAAAAATGATGTGTTTTGAGCAAAGTTGACTTTTGCAAATTCACAAAAATTTCCCAACTTCTCCAATGCATATCTTGCTCAATTTTGATCATATGAACATGTTCTTGGACATTTTGGAAAGGTCTTGAAGTCCTCTAACCAATGACTTTGCTCCCATGTCATTTGGATTTACCAATCTCAAGTTATGGTCTTTGACTTAAAGTGCCTTTTTGTTGACTTTTAAATTTGACCTATAATGTAGAAATTGATAACTTTTTGTGAGAGCATTTCTTGGACTTGGAATGTGAATATGAGTCGTAGGAAATGTCATCCCATTAAAAATGAGCATTGGATGGGATTTTTCTGATGAACCATGAAAAAGTTATGCCTTGGTCAAGATACAGTTGACTTTTCTGCTGTCCAAAAATAGTAACTTTTGCATCCTTGATGATTTTTGAGCCATGCTTGTGGAATCATGATCAAGACTTGATCAAATGATGATTGTGAGATCAAAATAAGATGTTGACCAAAAATTTGACTTTTGACTGCCAAATGACCATTTTGCCCCTGCAGTTGATTGTGAACCAAATAGGGCTTTTGACTGTGCAATTTGCCTGTGAGTCTTGAGACTTGACATGTAGATGCTTGACAATGTATATAGGCCTATGGGACTTGATTGAGCCATTGAAAACCTCAAATTCCTTGAGAGAACCAAAACCCTAATTTTGACTGGCTTATGATGCCTTTGGACTGTGCAATCCTTGAGCAATCTTGAACCATTTGAAGATGATTCTTGATAAACCTTGAAGAATATGGGAGGGAAAATTTTGGGGTACAACAATAGCATTAATGTTTGTCTATATCATTGCATGAATAGAAAAAAAATGTGGATCAGAGTTTCTTGATTATGGCTAGACTCAGATTTAGGATTAGAACTTCTATAAGCTGATTGTGCTATTATCCTTCTGATTTGCTGTTTATTAAGAACTGAATAAATTGCTGATGTGTTGATTAAGAGTTGAAATAAGGCATAGAACTTCTGATTTTCATATGCTGATAACATGTTGAACTGCTGATTATTCACTCACTGTTTTAACACACAGAACTTCTATGATTTTCCTCACTGTTAACACACACTGAACTTCTGATGCTTACATGCTGATAACGCATTGAATTGCTCATGTTCACTCACTGGCTCAGCACAATTTAGAACTTCGGATGATTCACTCACTGTTCTAACACAGCACAGAACTTCTGAGTTCTCCTTGCATGTCAAATACACTGAACTTCTGATGTTTCCACTCGCTATTTTCAAACACTCAGGGTTTCAAATTTTTACATGCTGATAATACACTGAACTGCTGACGTTACTCACTGTTTTAGTGTAATACAGAACTTCTGACTTATGGCCCACTATCTGAATGCAACCCAAAATTTTTGTGTCTGTCCTCTAACATTTCTTGCAGGACCTCAGAGTTTACCAACTCAGAACTTCTGATACTCACTGATGTCTCCTGTTGAGTCACAACGCTCTTGGCTTCAAAACTTCTGATCCTAGTTGTTCTTCTTGCAGCAGCACGCTTTTTCTATCTTGCATTTATTTTCTTTTTCATCATTTTTTTATTAACATAAAAAACATAAAAATATTTTCCTTTTAATTTATTTCCTTAAGACAAAAACATTTTCTAAACAAGTCCATTTCTTTCTTATATTTCAATATGGTTGTAATAGATAATTAGGATTTAAAGTTCCTTGCAATCCCCATTCGTACATATGTACCCCCATCCCCCTTATGATTTTAATAGCGTAGAATCTTTATTTTCCACACTTTTATTGCTTTCATATATTGTTAGTAATTAGGGTGTGTATGGCAAGACTAAAACCAATGTTTAGATCACCCTAATCAAGATAAAATCATGCATGCAATCAAATACACCAGCACCCTTAAGGTTAACTCCACTTGTTGCCTAAAAATGGTCATGTTATGCATGTGGGGTGTCTTAGCAAAAATAATCGAAATACAAGATCATAGTCCCTCGATGATGCTATAAATATTACCTTTCAAAATGATCTTAGTCCCTCAAAAGGAAATGCTAAGATACCTCACAACATTGCTATCATGGTTATACGATGACCAACGCACGTCCCTTCACATCCAACGATGGGGCTTCTTACCAAATCAATGGTAAGATAGCAACATCTAAAGGAGAAGGAAAAACACATCTAAGACCTTTTGAGTAGGTAGGTTCGTTCTCAGTTACTCGCTTGCTCACAACAAAAACACTTTACACACCTCACAAACACCTCTTTGAACTATTTTCGAAACAAACACTTTGTATGTGTTCTTATAGAAGCAAGGATCATTACAAAGTTATATTTTCAAAATACTTTCAAAACCTACATCACAAGCACACATTTAAACAAAAGCAAGTGATCTAGCGAGTAACTAAGAGCCCATGGAAAACCATGGATGAAAAGGGTGCTAATACCTTCCTTTTTCATAATCTACCCTCCGAACTCAAGAAAACATCTCTAAAGGTCTTTCCTGTGCTTTTTCACCTTTCCTTATTGGATAAAAGAAAAGTCGGTGGCGACTCTTGCTAAACCGCAACATTTGCAAACACAAACGCAAAACCTCAAGTCAGTTCTCCCACCGTATCACAGAACTTGCGACTCTGCTGGGATTTACTTAAAAGTGGGGTTACCTTAGGGTTAGATCACATTTACTTGCCTTCATTTGTTTGAATTGCTTGCTTTACATTTTTGGTTCCTTGTTTGGGTTTGTTTTAAATCCTACACCCGGATTTGGGGACACCTTTTAGGTAAGTAGCAATAGACTGTGAGGGAACTATGCGGCGTATACCGACACGGTTGAAGTAGTAGCTACGTTGATGTGCCACTTTGGTTGGTACCAGTAACCATTGAGTCGAATCAATGAGAGTACGGGGCCGTCGCATGGTGTCGTGAAGCATCAACTGACCTTAGAACCTTACTCGACCAACTTGGCCATTAGGATGTAGTGAGATAACCGGTTTCAGTGTAGAGCTAAAAATTGGTTTATACTCGATACTACACTCATTGAGGTTGGACGTTTGGGATATCTCGACTGCAAGAAAAGATTGATTGAGCTGAGACAATGCCTAAAAGAAAGGTCAGTGATATTGAGATCCCTTAGAACCCAGTTACTATTAACTAGGACAGGTTGAGCCAACTAAACTTCAAGAGGGTACTTAACTACAAACTCCATGCAAACCTAAACCTAAGGACTTGTCTGTTTTATGTGAATATGATTATTTGTATATAAACTTGCTTAGCTCGCTTATTTGTATATAACATCATACCATAGCATTTTCAATAACCATTTCAAGGATCTCGAGGGTCTTTGATGCAGGGTCACGTTGAACCAGACATCTACCAAAGGGCAAGAGGATTTATTTTCCTCTAACCAAACATCGTCAAAAAATCAAGTACAACAAACTTGAGTCAAGGGCTATGACCCACTTGACATGGTGAGCTTGATTCTCGTGGAAGGACGTCCACTGATACAAAGTTATCCAATCAAAGATGTTGATCAAAGTTCAATTTCTAACTTTTTCTTGTGTTTACCCCGCGAGATCCTTGAAAACATGCATCCACATGTCATGCATCATATCATGACATGTTTCTCCCATACAGGTCACCTTATCTTCCTACTATTTATTTCAGTAAGATGGATATGGAACAAACGGTGAAAGATCTCCAAGCTCAAAATGCTCAATTCCAACAAATGTTCCTGGCTATGGCTAAGGGGAAAGAGGACCTGAAAACTCTCCTTCTCAAATACAAGAGGAAGAAGTCCAAGAAGTCAGTAGGTGTCCTGAACTCGAGAAGAAGACCTGGAGGACCAGTCAAGGGAGCTCTAGATCTTTCAACTCCATCTAACATGGGGGATAGTCTTGAAGAAGAAAACAGTCTGGAGATTAATGAAGTTGAAGCTGACTACTCCGAGGAACAATATCCTCTCACTGATGGCAAGTACAAACAGCTGAAGGATCGCCTCAATGCAATGGAGATTCAACAGATACCCGGTTTGGATTTAGGAGACATGGGTTTGGTTTCTGGAGTGGTCATCCCGCCAAAGTTCAAAGTCCATAGCTTTGCCCTATACGATGGAGTCTCTTACCCTAAGATGCACTTAAAGTCTTATGTCTGCAAGATTTAACCATACACAACTGATCCAAAGCTTTGGATCTATCTCTTTTAAGAAAGCCTAGTAGGGACTCAACTCGAATGGTTCTATCAATTGGAGAGTTCTCGCATCCACACCTGGGAGGATTTAGCTGCTGCTTTCTATAAGAAGTATCAGTACAATGCTGATCTTGCACCAACTCGTGTGTAATTGCAGAACATGACCATGGGTTCCAACGAGAGCTTCAAAGGGTATGCCCAAAAGTGGAGAGATCTGGCTGGTAGGGTGTAGCCCCCTTTATCTGACAGGGAGCTGATTGACATCTTTATGGGAACATTGACATGGCCTTTCTTCAAACACTTGATCGGAAGCTCCTCAGCCGGGTTCACCGAGCTAATATTGACTGGCGAAAGGGTCGAAGCTGGCATTAAAAGTGGAAAGATCCAAGGAGCTACACCTTCTGATGCTCAGAAAAAGCCATACAATGGGAAGAAAGAGTCTATTATTGTGTATGGTCAAAAGAGTCGTCATGACCAACACGTAGGAGCAATCTTGATCTCTAACCCTACTCCTGCTCAACAAAGATAGGGGCATCAGCATAAAGAGGTCGCGCCTAAAAGACAATTCACTAAGATCAACATGTCATTGGCTCAAGCGCTACAACACATGTTGAAGGCAGAGCTGATTACGTTAAAGGCTCCTCTCCGGAACCCAAATACTTCCGCTCCTACCTATCATCCCAATGAAAGGTATACATAACACACTGATAGTCTAGGACATGACACAAACAATTGTTGGGCTCTAAAGAACAAGGTCCAAGACATGATTGATGCCAAGGAGATCGATTTTGACCCTCCGGAGACTCCAAACGTGATCACTGCTCCTATGCCAAATTATTGAGAGCGTCTTGTTCATTTTGAATTTTCAATTGTAATTTCTTTTGTTGTTCAAACAATTATCTATTAATGTCAAACTTTGTTTCATTAATGCATTGCATATGTTTGTCTTGAATTCATCCATTCATTTTCATTACATTTAAACTATGCTTTTTACTCACTTTCTGACATTCAACTCTTGCTAAAAGTTACAAGCCTTTAGAGGGAGGATGACAAAAACAATGCCATAATCTCATACAGTATGCTTTTGGACAGACCTTGCTGACGATGTACAAGTATTCTTTCAAATCCTAAACACTAGAGTTATAAGGAAGATAATCCCTAGTCAACCCCTTCGAGCCAAAGAAGTAGAAGTTTTTCTGTTTTTTTCACAAAATTGAAACCTTTAATCAAAACCTGGGGCAGGGTAGTCTCTCAGTTAATTCAAACGCGCGTTAAGCCACAAACTCTCATCTCGTAATTACAACGAATGACATCAAAACATTCCTCTGGAATCAAAAGACAGTGATGGTTCCCTATCACATAGGCAGTCATTATCTATCAAAAAGAAAAGCCCACTAAGTCAAAACCTACAAAAGAGACTTAAGAAAAACTGGGGCATCCTGCTGACTGTAATCTCAAAACAAGAACGATCAGGCAAAAATCAGGGATAACAAATCAAAAGAAAGAGGACACTACAAATCCTCAACAACATGAAAAAAATGTTGCAAAAATGACTGTCTTCCGACAAACTTAACTTGTCCGAACCATCACCAAAACATCATTTCAGACTCAATTGGAGTTCAAACGCATAACTAACTGAGTTTAGGACTGAAGAACATCACGAAGAGCGGGTGGGTACAAATACATTTTGAGCCTTTGTCCTTTTTTTCTTAAAACGTGAACCAAGCCACATTACAACCCTTCAAAAGTCCTAATTGAAGCATGGGTTAGTTCGAAAGCATACTGTTACAAAAGGTATCCTGACTCCTGTAAGGCTTTACTCAAAATCCAGACTTGAATTACAAGCTTCTTTACTTGCTAAAAATGCATTTTTCAAAACTTCAAGACAAGCATAAACTTTGCATTTATTTGAATATCATTGTTTCCATATGGCTATTTATTTGACAGCGGAGAAATTCACACAACGAATATCCAGTGAACGAAAGCTCTCTCCGTGAACAAAATCAGTTCAAGAAGGATGATACTTCCATTGTCAAAACTCATATCAACAAGGGGACATGACATGTCACTATCCAACACACCTGGGGAAGTCCAGTCAAGATTCCAGGAAACCTCTCAAGAAATTCAGAGTAACCAAGGGCAAGTATCCATCTCCGTCACTTGGGGAATTGAACGTCAATCTCAGCGAAGGGTTACGTACAATCAAACATTTTTGTTAATACCACAAACATTTGTTCCTAGGGGCAATGATAAGTCTCCCCAAAGTCCTTCTCATAGGATAATTTCCCAGCAAGAGTTTAACCTCTGAAAACCTTTCCCCGAGAGAGACAACCTCAAGAATCCTCGAGGACTTTCCCCAACGAAGTCATCACCTCTCTAGAAGACCGGCAATAGAGTTTATTTCCCCCAACAAACGGCAGGATTCCCCAGCTTGAGTTTAACTTTCCAACTACTACAAAGGACCACAACTCCCTTTCCCCAGTAGACTGCTCTACAATCCCCAATAAGTTACTGTGAAACCTGGACCCGACCAGATATCAGTTCAACTTTGACTCCCCAGTAGAACAACAGACGACTAAGACTCCTGAACTCTTTTTCCCCAAGCAGGAATCAACACTCTATATAGAGCTTTCAACATCTCCCATCGGAGTTCTCCTCAACAGCAATCCGGGATTTAATAACTCCCCAACACATGTCAAGGATTTATTCTCCAAGACAAAATTACATTTCGACAACATTCATAGCATATGCATACAAAATACATATGACACAAATCTCATTTATTTTGAGAATATCATTACACAATGCATACATCATGACATTTCATACAACTAACTCTTTACCTTTTTAGGAAAGATCAATCAACAGACAAAGATCATCATCTTCTGAGGTAGTAATCGTCCAAGATTCCTTCACCATCCTGATGAGATTCCTTCTAGAGACAGTTAAGATATGATCCAGATATGGATGACATTCTGATACTTATTCCAGATCCCTTTTAGAGACAGTTCAGATGTGATCCAGATATGGCTGATATTCTGATACTTATTCCAGATTCGTTCTAGAAACAGTTCAGATATGATCCAGATATGACTGACATTATGATACTTATTCTAGATTCCTTCTAGAGACAGTTCAGATGCGATCCAGATATGGCTGACATTCTGATACTTTTTCTAGATTCCTTCTAGAGACAGTTCATATGCGATCCAGATATGGCTGACATTCTAATACTTATTCCAGATTCCTTCTAGAGACAGTTCAGATGCGATCTAGATATGGCTGACATTCTAATACTTATTCCAGATTCCTTCTAGAGACATTTTAGATGCGATCCAGATATAGTTGGCATTCTGATACTTATTCCAGATTCCTTTTAGAAACAGTTCAGATGCGATCCAGATATGGCTGACATTCTGATGCTTATTCCAGATTCCTTCTAGAGACAATTTAAATGCGATCCAGATATGGCTGACATTCTGATACTTATTCCAGATTCCTTCTAGAGACAGTTCATATGCGATCCAGATATGGCTAACATTCTGATACTTATTCCAGATTCCTTCTAGAAACAGTTCAGATGCGATCCAGATATGGCTGACATTCTGATACTTATTCCAGATTCCTTCTAGAGACAGTTCAGATGCGATCCAGATATGGCTAACATTTTGATACTTATTCCAGATTCCTTCTAGAGACAGTTCAGATGCGATCCATATATGGCTGACATTCTGATACTTATTCCAGATTCCTTCTAGAGACAATTCAGATGCGATCCAGATATGGCTGACATTCTGATACTTATTCTAGATTCCTTCAAATACAGTCCATATACGATTTAGATTCGAATGTCATTCTGTCACTCATTCAAATACAGTCCAAATACGATCCAGATTCGGATGACATTCTGTCACTTATTCAAATATAGTCCAGATACGATCCAGATTCAGATGTCATTCTGTCACTCATTCAAATACAGTCCAGATACAATCCAGATTCGAATGTCATTCTGTCACTCATTCAAATACAGTCCAGATACGATCCAGATTCGGATGAAATTCTGTCACTCATTCAAATACAGTCCAGATACGATCCATATTCGGATGTCATCCTGTCACTCATTCAAATACAGTCCAAATACAATCCAGATTCAGATGTCATTCTGTCACTCATTCAAATACATTCCATATACAATCCAAATTCGGATGTCATTCTGTCACTCATTCAAATACGGTCCAGATACGATCCAGATTCAGATGTCATTCCGTCACTCATTCAAATACAGTCCAGATACAATCCAGATTCGGATGTCATTCTGTCACTCATTCAAATACAGTCCAGATACGATCTAGATTCGGATGACATTCTACCACTCATTCAAATACAGTCCAGATTCGGATGTCATCCCGTCACTCATTCAAATACAGTCTATATACGATCCAGATTCGGATGTGATTCTGTTACTTATTCAAATACAGTCCAGATACGATCCAGATTCGGATTTCATTCTGTCACTCATTTAAATACAGTCCAGATACGATCCAGATTCGGATTTCATTCTGTCACTTATTCCAGATACGCTCCGGACACGGACACAGACGATCCGGATATGCTCTGGACACGGATGCCATTCTGACAATCATCCAGTTCTAGCTTACAGATACAGTCCAACAATCATTTCTGGATGGCATCTTTAAGCCCATCTCCAATAAATATCCATTATCTCTCCAAATGGCATCTTTAAGTCCATTCCCCACTTAATCAACTAACACATCTTCGAGTGCAAATTTTCTAGGCACTCTAGTGTTCAATCATCTTCCACCTTCAAGTCACGAATGGCAGATTTACCAATCTAACTCTTCAGGTGTAAGAAGATTGAACAGGGGCAGTTGTTGTACCCCAAAATTTGCCCTCTCATTTCTCAAGGAATCACCCTGGATCCTCAAGTTTGCTTTCATCCAATTCCAAGCCTTGAATTATCAATTTTTCCAAGCAAACCATTCACAAGGGGAAAATGGTCATTTGCATAATGAGAAGTCTAACTTTGACTTTTGGATCAAAATCAAATCTCAAAAATCATATTTCATCAAGACATGTTGGAATATGAAGTTTATTTCATCAAGAATTTCAAAAGTCAAAACTACTTTGAAGAAGTCAAAATTCTAAATACTTAGAATTTTTTCTAAGTATTTAAGAAAATATGACAAGTTCATAACTTCTGACCAGATTATCACCATAACGCTCAGCAAATTCTGGATATTCTCAAGACAGAGTTTGGTCAGAACGTCTGGGCAAGCTTTCACAAAAGCTCAGTCAGAGTTTGCCAGGGTAATTTAAAGAAGGTTAAGGAGCGTGCTGCAAGCTTTCTAGAAAGTCTAAAAACTCCTTCAGAACATGCTGGAGCCAGAAGATAAGAGGATCAGAAGATTGAATGCTACGCTAAAGCAGAACTTCTGATCCAAAACTAAGCAATGATGCAGAGTTTCACATGGCAGGATTTCTGGTTTTGATAAGTCTCATCATCATTTAATTCTCATTTAATGCTCACAACCACTTTCTTAGTCTTTATCCAAAGGATGTCCACCACGTGTACCTCTATTGTCTTGGGATAGCAACTTTGGTACTAAACCCATACTTTGCTTTTTACTTTTCCTTAATTCCTGCTGATAACCACCATGCTTACTTCAAGAACAAGGCAGTGCTTCAGCATATGAAGGTTATATTCAACGCTTTGGTCATAACATGACCAAATCCCAAAACATTGTTTATACAACCTGCTGCAGACCTATAATCAGCAGCTAGTTCAGCCTATGCCTGTATCCCATAATTGCACCAAACTAGCATACAAAAACGGTGATGAAAAAGTAAGGGAACATTATACCAAAAATGTTCAAATCCCATTTTTATTTCCCCCCGAAACCACAAAAAAATCACCTATAAATATTTTGCTCCATCACACGTTCAAGGGGCTGGCTTTTGGAAAGAGAGAACTATCAAAAGAGGAAAAGAAACCTGTGAAACCCTTCATAAAAATCCAGATTTCCCAAACAGAAAACAAAACCTTTGTTCTTCCCTTTGAATCAAAGAACTTGGCTTTTTCTCTTCCGTTACTCTTGCTGATTCCAGAACATCCAAAGGCAGCCACTCAAAGCTCCAAGCACGCTCCAAGTTCAAGGTAAGTCTTTCTGACTTTGCTTGTTTTTTCATTCTGAATATCATTGAAATGTAAATATCATAGCATTAATGTTTGTCTATATCATTGCATGAATAGAAAAAACTGTGGATACGAGTTTCTTGATTAGGGCTAGACTCAGATTTAGGATTAGAACTTCTATAAGCTGATTGTGCTATTATCCTTCTGATTTGCTGTTTATTAAGAACTGAATAAATTGATGATGTGCTGATTAAGAGTTGAAATATGGCATAGAACTTCTGATTTTCATATGCTGATAACATGCTGAACTGCTGATTGTTCACTCACTATTTTAACACACATAACTTCTATGATTTTCCTCACTGTTAACACACACTGAACTTCTGATGCTTACATGTTGATAACGCACTGAACTGCTAATGTTCACTCACTGACTCAGCACAATTCATAACTTCTGATGATTTACTCACTTTTCTAACACAGCACAAAACTTCTGAGTTCTCCTTGCATGTCAAATACACTGAACTTCTGATGTTTCCACTTGCTGTTTTCAAACACTCAGGGTTTCTGATTTTTACATGCTGATAACGCACTGAACTGTTGGCATTACTCATTGTTTTAGTGTAATACATAACTTCTGACTTGTGGCCCACTGTCTGAATGCAACCCAAAATTTCTGTGTCTGTCCTCTAACATTTCTTGCAGGACCTCAGAGTTTACCAACTCAGAACTTCTGATACCCATTGATGTCTCCTGCTGAGTCACAATGCTCTTGGCTTCAGAACTTCTAATCCTAGTTGTTCTTCTTGCAACATCACGCTTTTTCTATCTTGCATTTATTTTCCTTTTCATCATTTTTTTATTAACATAAAAAACATAAAAATATTTTCCTTTTAATTTATTTCCTTAAGACAAAAACATTTTCTAAACAAGTCCATTTCTTTCTTATATTTCAATATGCTTGTAATAGATAATTAGGATTTAAAATTCCTTGCAATCCCCATTCGTACATATGTACCCCCATCCCCCTATGATTGTAATAGGGTAGAATCTTTATTTTCCGCACTTTTATTGCTTTCATATATTGTTAGTAATTAGGGTGTGTATGGTAAGACTAAAACCAATGTTTAGTTCACCTTAATCAAGATAAAATGATGCATGCAATCGAATACACTAGCACCCTTAAGGTTAACTCCACTTGTTGCCTAAAAATGGTCATGTTATGCACGTGGGGTGTCTTAGAAAAAACAATCAAAATACAAGATCATAGTCCCTCGATGACGCTATAAATGTTGCCTTTTAAAATGATCTTAGTCCCTCAAAAGGAAATGTTAAGATACCTCACAACATTGCTATCATGGTTATACGATGACCAACACCCGTCCCTTCACATCCAACGATGGGGCTTCTTACCAAATCAATGGTAAGATATCAACATCTAAAGGAGAAGGAAAAGCACATCTAAGACCTTTTGAGTAGGTAGGTTCGTTCTCAGTTACTCGCTTGCTCACAACAAAAACACTTTACACACCTCACAAACACCTCTTTGAACTATTTTCGAAACAAACACTTTGTTTGCATTCTTATAGAAACAAGGATCATTACAAAGTTATATTTTCAAAATACTTTCAAAACCCACATCACAAGCACACATTCAAACAAAAGTAAGTGATCTAGCGAGTAACTAAGAGTCCATGGAAAACCATGGATGAAAAGGGTGTTAATACCTTCCTTTTTCATAATCTACCCCTCGAACTCGAGAAAACATCTCTAAAGGTCTTTCCTGTGCTTTTTCACCTTTCTTTATTGGATAAAAGAAAAGTCGGTGACGACTCTTGCTAAACCGCAACATTTGCAAACACAAACACAAAACCTCAAGTCAGTTCTCCCACCGTATCATACTCGCGAGTACGAAGAAGAATGGCAGAAAAAAATCAGTCATACAAGAGTCCCTCTCTCTCCTGAGAATTTAAAGGTCCACGACGCTACTCGAAGTGAATGCCATCGGGGACAGCTCATGCTGGATGACCCCAATGTTCAACTTTCTGATTCTCTGGACCAAAGGGAGTCAGTCGCGACCAAACGATGAGCATGCTCATAGGTGGTGCTCGAGCGTAAGCTGTATCGCCGTGGATTCTCCATCCCACTCTTGAAATGTGTCGAAGAATCCATAATCCCAGAGATTGATGGGTTTAATCTGTATTGTATAGCCTAAATGTAGTACTGCAAGTGTACAGCCTATCGAAGTAATATATAAGATTATCGAACCACAGAGACCAATTGTCAATCTATCAACTCTATTGCTAAGGTGCTTATCTAAGGCGAACAAGAATATTGATGTGAGTGCAGTGCACAAAGTAAATAAGCGAGGTAAATAACAGTTTAAAAGACAGGTTGGAATGTAAATCATGTAATCAGATATTGGTCCGGTCATGCGTAGATGAAACTACTTATGGGGCAATATTTTCTATTGATAGCAAAGAATCAATTTAACGGGAACTTGTAGCTTTTGACTACTAAGAACCGAGTTTACTCTTTAAATAAAATTCCTTTATTGTCACATATAAAGGGTGCCTTCCACGTTAAAGAGGTAAACCTATTTTTAAGAAATTGATAGTTTTGACTTAACAGAAAAGTAATTTTACTTGGAAAGATTAACTTAAAGAGACTTTTGGCTTTTGACCAAGAGTCAGATTTCAAACCTACAAACGCGTCCGAAAATAGTTTCAAAATCGTTTTCTAAAAAGGTCAATGATTCCTATTTAACCAATCAACGACTTTCGCTCTTTTTGTTTGGTTAAATAATAATCAAGTCGTATCATTAGTTTGGACGGCTTTCGATCTTACCCAATAAACATTTAAACATAATTGACTTAAGTTAAAAGCAAAACATCCCCAGAGCATTTTCACTAGCATGATAATTAGAACATGACCATGATGACAATCATTACATCCAAACCTTTATAGTTTAGCCAGACATAATAAGTGCGAGTCTATAAAACGTGTATACTCTGATAAGAGCGTTTAGAGTCTATAAAACGTGTAGACTATGGTAAGAGCATTTAAAGTCTATAAAACGTGTAGACTATGGTAAGAGCAATAAGTAAAGAAATGCAATAAAATAGAACCTTGCTCCAGTCGGAGACTTGAATCTGATACAAATCTACGGAATGGTAAGGCTGGTATGATGAACTTCAACCAAAGTGCTCCAAGACTCGATTACAACTCAATCTACACCGCAATAACTCCCCGATGTGAAGAGATTATTACTTTACAGAAACTGATAGTATATGGCTTAAGATTGTACTAAGCTTGGATCAAACTAAAGAATGAAAATCGAAAACTATTTATAGAGGATCCTTGAGATGCGTAAAG
This sequence comes from Vicia faba, assembly GCA_948472305.1. Classification (NCBI taxonomy): domain Eukaryota; kingdom Viridiplantae; phylum Streptophyta; class Magnoliopsida; order Fabales; family Fabaceae; genus Vicia; species Vicia faba. The sequence continues at coordinate 1,163,024,179 of OX451736.1, forward strand.
ACCAGCATGCCCCTCAACTTCTTTTGAGCGGGAAGCTTTTTGTGAAGGCCGCGGGCGCGGTGGCAGTGGCCGCGGGCGCGGTGGCTGGAACTGCCACATCATGGGAACGTGGCAGTTGGTCTCCGGGTGAAAGTGGGACACGTCATCGCGTTCCCTGTAGCCAGCGCGGCGCTGAACGCCATAAGTGCAGAATATCTTGAAAAACCCTAATTTCTTGGCGTTTTGGCTCGTTTCTTCACAGAAGGCTCTGAAATGACAAGAATCCTGAAAACAAAGGAAAAAGGAACATAATACGAGAAAATGATAATAAAAACTAAGGAAAACATGTGATATTTGAGTCAGAAACATAGTGCGATTTAGTGCGATCAAATCCTCCCACGCTTAGACCTTTGCTTGTCCTCAAGCAACAACTCTTAGAAGTAGATGAAAGAAAATTATGGTGTATACAGGTTTTGGGCAAAGAGGGCTTCTAAGTCCGAGTAAGGGTGTGTTGTCAGGCACTAACTATCTGAATCAAGGGTATCGTAATTACACTACTCGCAGAAATGCGGACATAAACCTCATAAGTATACAGATCGATCCTAATATCCTTACTATGCTAAGACTTCTTTTTGTACGAGGTCCTTTTTCATTCAGGCGCAATCACATTAAGCCCGTTATCCGTACATACTCATGGTGTAGTGACCGGTTAGTGACTCTGATCTCAAGTGATGGGATTCTGGTACAAGAGTTGGTTTAACCCCCCTTTTATTTTACCCATTTGCAGTTGCGGGGGATCAGACCGTAGTCCGCCCTACCAAGTCCAGCACCAGATACCTCTGGACCAACTACAACGGATGTGCCTTATATATATATTTTTTTTCTTTGTTTTTATTGGTGCTTACAACTTTCTTGAGTTGAGTAATCTTTGTGAGGATCACCCAACTCGTAGTCGTATTCATACTTTATTTTATAACTTTTAAGGCAAAATAGAGATCATCCACTTATATTCATCGATCCTACACTTAGAGCATGCTTAGGCCGGAGCTGACTGCTAAGATAAACTACTTGAAGACCTATTTGTACAGTTTTATTCAAAACCATAGCATATTGGGAAGAAAGGATCTAATCTAAATGTTCAAAAAGGCTTACGGTGTTAAAACGATAACGAATTTTTCAAAAAGTGAGTGCCCAAGAAATAGACCCTATCTAGGACCTGTCTCATAGCCCAAATCCTTAAAAACAAACACAATTTTTTGAAAAAGAAAAATTTTGTAAGGCTAAAAAGTGGGGGAAATGAAAGGGTACACTACGCAGAAAGACTCGCCTATCACATGCATTTATTAACTACGAATATAACATACCTAAAAGGAAAAATGCGGAAGGGAAATAAAAGCAGGAAAAATGGGAAATAAAAGCGATAAATAAAAGCGATAAATGCTCCTCCCACACTTAAATCAGACATTGTCCTCAATGTTCCAAAATAAGGTAGGAGGAGGTACCTAAAAACACTAGTGGGGGCCACTAGGACCTTCACCATCCTGGTTGGCACGACCGGAACGGCGGCTACGGCTGCGACGACGGCTCTCTCGGTCCAAAACAAGCTGCTCCATTCTCTCTGTCAAGGCGGCATTTGCCGCTTGTAGCTCTTGGGTCCTACCAATGAGGGTGCCTTGGGTTGCCTCCATCAATTGGAAGTGACGAGCGTATGTGGTCTGGTTTAGGTGCTGTTCTCTCTGGAAAGCCAGCTGACTTTCCATAATAGTGCGCAGAGAGCTAGCATTTTGCTCTTGGGATGCTTGCATGAAGGCCATGTTATCGGTCGCCTGTTGCTGCAAAGTAGCAAGGAGGGTGTCCCTCTGGGCCTCTCGGGCCATATGCTCACGCCACATGTCCTCAGTGACATGGAAACTAGGAGCTGTACCTGCATGTGGGTTAGAAGTAGATGGTGTCGTGTGTGGTGGTGAAAAGTGGGGTGGTTCCTCCGTTTGGAAATCGTACTCATCATCAGTGTTGTTACCCTCATTTAAAGGTAGATTTGGGGGCAACGGACCAATAAAAGCAGGAGCGGTGAGATCGTAGGTCCAGTTACGCTCAAATCTGATATCAGTATGACGGGTGCAAGGAATAACAACACTGGGTACAGCGGCACCTCCAACCATGAGGAAGTAACCACCTTCCCTCCTCGTCTTGCATAAACGCATATCCCTGAAAAATTTAAGATTTGCAATACGAGGAGGAAGTGGCTCAAGGGTGGCAAGTTCCGTATCCAATCCTATGGCACGGGCAATAGTAGTAATCAGTCTACCAAAGGAAATCGGCCCACCTTTTCTTAAAACATGGTGCATGTGGGCAATCATGAATGGGACTGGATTAACTTTGGTGTCTGTGAGGCAGCTCTGCATGATAATTAATTCTTTAGCATTCACCTTGTTTGGGTTTTCCCGAGCAAAGATGGTGGATGCTAAAAGAAATCTAAAAACACGAAGGGCAGGATTGTGGATATGAGAAGCAAGTAGGCCATCAAAAGATGTTGCATTTTGTTTAGTAATTCTGGCCCAAAATGCTTCAAATGCCCAATCCGTGTCTAAAGGTGCTTCACAAATGGCACCATCCCCATAAGGCCATCCTAACATGGCAGCTAGACCGTCAGTGGAGTAGTCATATTCAACATTAAACATTCTAAATTTGACTCCACCTACGGTGCTAGCAGTGTTAGGAGAGACGTTATAAATTAAAGAACTCAAAAATTCGAACGTCAGCCTAGGGTAGGTTGGTGCTTGAGTAGCAAAAATATCATGCATGCCTATTTTGTCGAGAAGGAAAAATACACTATGGTATATACCTAATGAATATAGACAGTTTTCATCGATATACCTGGTAGAGTGTATTGGTGTTGTCAGCAATTTCTCAAGCCGCTTTTGTTGTCTTTCTCCGGCTTGGCCACCTCGCAAAATGTAGCCGTGATACTCCATAGGATTTTCTTGTGGATGAATATAAAGAGAAAGAATGGGATGTAGAAGTAATGAAGGTGTGAGGAAGAAAATGAAATAGTGGGGGTATTTATAGGTAGTGAAGAAAAATGGTGGTTGAAAATATTTATGATGGGAATAATGGGAATAAATGTAGTGGGGTAGGTATGGATAATAAAGGAAGTTATGGGGGGTTAAGAATGGAAGAAAATGGGATTGGAAATGGAAAAAGAGGCAAAATGGGGGGGAAAACGAGCACTAGCCGTTAGGTGACCGTTATGTCACCGCGGGCGCGGCAGGGCTCACCGCGGGCGCGGTCAGGGCGGGCCAAGTTGGGCCGGTCTGGCTTCCTTTCCATTGGGCTTTTCCTTCCTTGCCATTAGCTTCAATTTTTGGAGGTGTACCTATTTTTCTTATGAACGTGCATATATGTATGTGAATACATATATACATGTATATTTATTTTTTTATATTAAAATTATGGTGACCAGAAAAACAAAAACATTAGTAAATGAAAGATATATAAATGAAACACATGCATATATATATATATAGGTACGGACATCGGGTCACCAAAATAATTATTAATAATGCAGGAAATAGATAATGCAAATAAAAATGAGTCTGAAAAGGAAATCAACATAATACTAATAATAGTGGAATTAGATATCTTGTGAATAACACAGATCTATCGCCAACCGGTAGGATGCTCTGCAGGAGTGTCTGGGCCACGCAGCTCAGTCAGCTGGCGTCGAATCTCTGCCACCTCGTGAGCTAATTCATCTAACTCACCAGCAAAGGTAACATCATTCACTTCCAACTGTAAATGAAGGTCAGCCACCTCATTGCGGAGAGTGGTTATCTTAGTGCGCATAGCAGTCAACAGAGTGCGAATATCAGGTTCCTGCAAGCTGAGGTTATTAGTAAGAACAGTAGTGTGTGTAACCTCGGGTCGGGATGTGTGATCTGGAGTAGAGTCCTCGGGAGCAGGAGTGTATTCTTGAGTTGGATCTTCGGAAGCAGGAGTGTATTCTTGAGTTGGATCTTCGGAAACAGGAGTGTATTCTTGAGTTGGATCTTCGGAAACAGGAGTGTATTCTTGAGTATACTCTGATATCTCACCCCAACCTTCTACAGAATAGTTCCAATTAGCAGGGTTGGAAACACAAGTCATCTGAGGGTCTGGCAGTGTGAAGGTGTAAACTGTCTGGTCATCGATGAGCAATCTGTACTGATATGGGTGGAAAGAGGCCCTCCTCATGAGTCCACGATCCATGCAGAAGTCTAAATCCAGGAAAGTATATCCACAGTATGGGGTCAGCTGTGCTATCATACTGTCCAAACCCAAAGCAGAAGCTATCTGTGTCACATTCCCTCCGGAATGAATGAGTCCTACAGCGGATCGAGCAGTCTGCTCGAGGCTCTCTATCAGAAAACCTCCACTAGCTATAGGTCTGGACTGACTGGCACAATATAGGAAAAGGATCTCCTCAGCGGTGACTAAGTGGTCACAGTAACTCCTCCCAAAGAAAGTGTGGCACAGGATCATCTCGAAGTATCGGAAAGCCGGGTTATGGATCTTCCTGGACAGCTGGGTAGAGGGGTCAAGGCTGGCTCTATCAGTAATGTCCTGCCAAAAATTATCAATATCTCTGTCCATATAGTAACTCAATGGAAACTCAGTGATAGCGGTCGGTCCAGTTTGGAAACCAAGCAAATCCCCAAATTCTTTGATGGTCAGGGTATACTCGGTACCAAACAATCTGAAACTTAGGCATCCTCGCTCATCTCCTTCACCCACCCGTGGGTTATAATCCACAGAGCTAAGAAACTCCAGAGTAAGGTTCCTGTAAGTTTTGTGGACATCATCAGCATAATGATCCCAGCCAAGTTGGTTGCACAGATACCTAATACTTGGCTCAATCCCGAGTGCCTCCATGCAGCTCTGATCGGGGTACCTAGTGGGTACCATAGGTCTAGCAGATAAGGTAGCAAATCGGGCTTTTTGTGCTTCATCCCTGAAAATCACAACCATACCATCGGGGTAATGCATCCTGAAAATATAAACACAAGAAATTAGTCCAGATAAAACATATATAAATTAATAAAATAAAATAAAATAAAATTAAGAATAAACCATGGGTTGCCTCCCATGCAGCGCTTGTTTAACGTCTTTAGCTTGACGATTAGATCTTACTTTATGTGGGTATTGGTGGGTCTATAAGAATATGACTAGAGTAGTCAACAGGAAAATCGCCTCCTTTGTATAGCTTCAGTCTTTGTCCATTTACCACAAATGGAGCGCATGAATTGTTTTTTATTTCTACTGCTCCAGACTTTAGAACTTTTGACACTTCAAATGGACCTGTCCATCTTGAACGAAGCTTACCAGGAAAAAGTCGTAACCTTGAGTTAAATAGGAGAACAGGGTCACCAATGTTGAAATCTTTCTTGATGATTTTTTTATCATGCCACATCTTGGTTCTTTCCTTATATATGATGGCATTCTCATAGGCATTCAAGCGAAGCTCTTCCAGCTTGTGAATGTCCAGGATACGTTTTTCTCTGGCTTTTAGGTAATCTAGATTCAAGGATTTAATGGCCCAATAGGCCTTATGTTCTAGTTCGAAGGGTAAATGACAGGACTTTCCATAAACCAATTGATAAGGAGTTGTTCCAATAGGGGTTTTATAAGCCGTTCTATAAGCCCATAAGGCGTCTTTAAGTTTTCCAGACCAGTCTTTTCTGGATAATGATACGGTTTTCTCTAGGATCTGCTTAATCTCCCTATTCGATACTTCTACTTGGCCACTGGTTTGCGGGTGATATGGTGTTGCTACTCTATGTTTTACTCCGTATTTGCTTAGAAGCTTGTCAAATATCTTAGATATAAAATGCGATCCTCCATCACTTATGACTAACCTCGGGGTTCCAAACCTAGGAAAAATAATATTCTTAAACAGTTTGATAACTACCTTGGTATCGTTTGTGGGTGATGCAACAGCTTCTATCCACTTTGAGACATAACCGACAGCTACTAGGATATACTTGTTACCCATTGAGGAAGGAAAAGGTCCCATGAAATCTATACCCCAGACATCAAATATTTCCACTTCTTGGATGTTACTTAAAGGCATTTCATAACGTCTTGAGATGTTCCCAGTGCGTTGGCATCGGTCACATTTTGTAATGTAAGTGTGGACATCGCGCCATACAGTAGGCCAATAAAAACCTGCTTGAAATATTTTGGCGCATGTTTTAGATGTGCTTGCATGTCCACCATAAGGTGAAGCATGACAATGTTTAATGACGTTGCCTACTTCTTCTTCCGGCACACATCGTCTGAATATATTATCTATTCCTCTTTTGAATAGGAGGGGTTCATCCCAAAAGAAGTGTTTAACATCTCTAAAAAACTTCTTCTTCTGTTGGTAGCTTAAGTCAGGGGGTATGATATCAGCGGCCAGATAATTCACAATATCTGCGTACCATGGTATGTTGTTCAAGGTCGAGATTTCCTCATAGGTCTCTTCTTCAGTTGAGTTTATCCCAGCTATTAATCTTTCATAAGTAGAGTGATCGTCTATAGGTATAAGTTCAGGTTTAAGGTGTTCTAACCTAGAGAGATGATCAGCTACTAAGTTTTCAGCTCCTTTTTTATCCTTAATATCCAAGTCAAATTCTTGGAGTAAAAGTACCCATCTGAGCAATCTAGGCTTAACATCTTTCTTACTTAACCGGATTGCTGCATGATCTGTGTATACTATTATTTTTGCTCCCACCAAATAAGATCGAAATTTATCAATAGCAAAAACTACGGCTAGCAATTCCTTTTCTGTGGTTGTATAATTTAGATGGGAAGCGTCTAGTGTTCTACTAGCGTAGTAAATTGCATGCAGTTTCTTGTCTTTTCTTTGCCCTAGTACAGCTCCTACAGCGAAATCACTAGCATCGCACATGATTTCAAAGGGTCGTGTCCAATCAGGTGGTCTTATGATAGGTGCTGAAATAAGAGCTTGCTTTAAAACTTCAAAGGCCTCAAGACATTTTTGGTCGAATTCAAACTCGACATCCTTCATCAATAAGTTAGTTAAAGGTTTTGTTATTCCGGAAAAATTCTTGATGAAACGTCGGTAGAACCCGGCATGTCCTAGAAAACTTCTTACTTCCCTAACGGTCTTAGGTGGGTTTAGGTTTTCTATAACTTCTATCTTGGCCTTATCGACTTCTATACCTCTTTCAGAAATAATGTGTCCTAAGACTATCCCTTCATTTACCATAAAGTGGCACTTTTCCCAATTCAACACAAGGTTTACTTCCACACATCTTTTTAAGATTTTCTCTAAGTTTGAGAGGCAGTTTTTGAAATCAAACCCACACACTGAAAAATCATCCATAAATACTTCCATAATTCCATCTAGGTAGTCTGCGAAAATTGACATCATACAACGTTGGAAAGTGGCAGGTGCATTACAGAGTCCAAAGGGCATTCGTCTATAAGCGAATGTTCCATAAGGGCAAGTAAATGTGGTTTTTTCTTGGTCCTCTGGGTGAATAGGGATTTGGAAAAACCCCGAATACCCATCAAGATAGCAGAAACATGAGTGTCTTGCTAGACGTTCAAGCATCTGATCTATAAATGGGAGAGGGAAATGGTCTTTTCTCGTTGCCTTATTCAACTTTCTGTAATCTATACACATACGCCATCCTCCTTCTGTTCGTTTTGCCACATGCTCACCTTTCTCATTTTTCAGAACAGTGATACCTCCTTTCTTGGGTACCACATGGACTGGGCTTACCCATTCACTATCCGAAATTTGGTATATGATACCAGCTTCTAATAACTTAAGAACTTCTTTCTTGACTACATCACTCATGATAGGGTTTATTCTTCTTTGATGTTCTCTTGAGGGTTTTGAATCTTCTTCTAGCATAATCCGATGCATGCATACGGATGGGCTTATACCTTTTAAATCTGAAACTTTATACCCTAAAGCTGAGGGATATTTTCGCAAGGTATCTAAGAGTTGATTTGTTTCTATTTGGTTTAGAGCGGCGCTAATTATAACAGGTCTATTCATCTCCTCATCCAAAAACTCATATCTTAGATTCTTGGGTAGTTCCTTAAGTTCTATAGTGGGTTTCTCAGTACGCGGCATAAGGTCAGGGGTAAGAGCTAAGCATTCGAAAAGGTTGTCGTCAATGTACGGTTCGATACTCTTAAATCCGTCATCCTCTAAAATAGGGGTTGATGGTAATTTGATTAAAGATTCGTTTTGTTCGAGCTCATTTACACATTCATCAATGACGTCGATGGCATAACACGCATCTCCTATCACTGGTGCCATTAGAAACTTTGATAAAATGAACTCAATCTTTTCATCTCCTACCTCGAAAGTCAGTTTCCCTTTCTTAACATCTATTATAGCTCCGGCGGTCGATAGGAATGGTCTTCCTAAGAGGATTGGGATGTCTTCATCTTCTTTAATATCCATTACGACGAAGTCGGTCGGAATGTACAACTGACCAATCTTGACAGGTATGTCTTCTAAAATACCCATGGGATATTTGACAGATCTATCAGCTAGTTGTAAGGACATCTTAGTAGGTTGAAGTTCTCCTAATTTTAACCTCTTACAAACGGCCAGAGGCATCAGACTTACGCTTGCTCCTAAGTCTAAAAATGCTTTGTCTATCATATGGTTACCTAGGATGCAAGGGATAGAAAAACTTCCAGGGTCTTTATCTTTCTTGGCGAGTTTATTTTCGGATATAGAATGACATTCTAAAGGCTTGGGATCATCGAGTCGCCGTTTATTGGTCAAAATATCTTTCAAGAACTTGGCATATGATGGTATCTGGGTTATAGCTTCAGTAAAAGGAATCTCTACATGGAGTTTCTCTATTACCTTAATAAACTTTTGGTACTGGTTTTCTACTTTGGTATTTTTCAGCCTCTGTGGGAACGGAATAGGTGGTTTATAAGGTTGTTGAGTGTTATTCCCTGGTTCTGGTTTTGATTGCTTTTCTGGTTTCTCTGGTTCCTCTACCTGGTCTTTAGGCGTAGCATCTTCCATAGGTTTTTCTGATGTGCTTAAGTTAGGATTTCTAGGCCCTTCATAAGCAGTTCCACTTCTTAAGGTGATAGAATTTGCTTGGCCTTTTGGATTTGGTTGAGTTTGTCCAGGAAATTGTCCTCCAGGTGCAACTTGTACAGAGGTGTTTTGTGCTACTTGGGAAATCTGAGTCTCAAGCATTTTGGTGTGGGTTATTATCTGGCCAAACTTGGTTGCCAGTTGAGTAACTAGTTCGTTCGTGTGAATGTGTTGGTTCATAAACTCCTTATTTTGCTGAGTTTGAGTCTGAATAAAGGTGTCTATGGTTTCTTTAAGGTTTGGTCTTGGGGGCACTATTTGCATAGGTTGGTTTTGTTTTTGCGTTTGGAATCCTTGAGGTCTCGAAGGTCCGGGATTTTGGATAGGGTTATTGTTTTTGTAAGAGAAATTCGGGTGGTTCCTCCATCCAGGATTGTAGGTATTCGAGAAAGGGTTCCCTTGGGTATAGTTAACTTGGTCTGGGCTAGATTCGTTCAAAAGGTTACAGTCAACGGTTTGATGTCCTTGAGTTCCACAGAGTTCGCATTCCGATTGGATTGCTGCTACTGTGGTTGGGTGTTGAGACATGTTCTCGACTCTCAAAGCTAGGGCATCCATCTTGGCATTAATCATGTCTATGCAACTTACCTCATGCTTTCCTCCATGACTCTCCTTTTTCTCTACTGTCGCTCGTTCTAATCCCCACTGGGCGTGGTTTTGGGCCATGTCCTCTATTAGGGCACAAGCGTCAGGGTAAGGTTTGTTCATCAACGCTCCGCCAGCGGCAGCGTCTATGGACATCTTCGTGTTGTAATGGAGTCCATTATAGAAGGTATGTATGATTAACCATTGCTCCAGGCCATGGTGCGGACAAGCTCTTAAAAGTTCTTTATATCTCTCCCAGGCATCAAAAAGTGATTCGCCTTGGTTTTGGGTGAAACAAGTGATCAGGTTCCTAAGAACAGCGGTCTTGCTTGGTGGAAAATACCTCGCAAGAAAAGCTCTCCTAAGGTCTTCCCAAGTTGTTATTGAGTTAGTTGGAAGGGCGTCTAACCAGTCGTGAGCTTTACCTCTAAGGGAAAAAGGAAACAGTCTTAAACGGATAGCTTCGGGTGTGGCTCCATTTGCCTTAAGGGTGTCAGCTAACTGGATAAATACTTTTAAATGTTGATTCGGGTTCTCGGTAGCGAGACCAGCGAATTGGTTTTGTTGTACTAATTGTAATAATGAGGGCTTTAGTTCAAAGTTGTTGGTAGTTATAGCAGGGTTTACTATACTAGAACTAGGTTCCTCGTTAGATGGTTGGGCGAATTCCTTGAGCGGTCTTTGGTTACGATCTTCTGCCATAGCTTTTCTTATCTTGCGTATAAAAAGACGGGCACGAGCGTAACGTTCAGGTTCTACTAAAGGATCTATTAGGTTACCGGTGCTACGATTTCTACGCATCTACTGGCTAGAATAGCCTTAGTCTAAATGGGATAACAATAGGGTACGAAATTTGACGAAGTTGGTCCCCGGCAACGGCGCCAAAAACTTGATGGGTTTAATCTGTAACGTATAGCCTAAATGTAGTACTGCAAGTGTACAGCCTATCGAAGTAATATATAAGATTATCGAACCACAGAGACCAATTGTCAATCTATCAACTCTATTGCTAAGGTGCTTATCTAAGGCGAACAAGAATATTGATGTGAGTGCAGTGCACAAAGTAAATGAGCGAGGTAAATAACAGTTTAAAAGACAGGTTGGAATGTAAATCATGTAATCAGATATTGGTCCGGTCATGCGTAGATGAAACTACTTATGGGGCAGTATTTTCTATTGATAGCAAAGAATCAATTTAACGGGAACTTGTAGCTTTTGACTACTAAGAACCGAGTTTACTCTTTAAATTAAATTCCTTTATTGTCACATATAAAGGGTGCCTTCCACGTTAAAGAGGTAAACCTATTTTTAAGAAATTGATAGTTTTGACTTAACAGAAAAGTAATTTTACTTGGAAAGATTAACTTAAAGAGACTTTTGGCTTTTGACCAAGAGTCAGATTTCAAACCTACAAACGCGTCCGAAAATAGTTTCAAAATCGTTTTCTAAAAAGGTCAATGATTCCTATTTAACCAATCAATGGCTTTCGCTCTTTTTGTTTGGTTAAATAATAATCAAGTCGTATCATTAGTTTGGACGGCTTTCGATCTTACCCAATAAACATTTAAACATAATTGACTTAAGTTAAAAGCAAAACATCCCCAGAGCATTTTCACTAGCATGATAATTAGAACATGACCATGATGACAATCATTACATCCAAACCTTTATAGTTTAGCCAGACATAATAAGTGCGAGTCTATAAAACGTGTAGACTATGATAAGAGCGTTTAGAGTCTATAAAACGTGTAGACTATGGTAAGAGCATTTAAAGTCTATAAAACGTGTAGACTATGGTAAGAGAAATAAGTAAAGAAATGCAATAAAATAGAACCTTGCTCCAGTCGGAGACTTGAATCTGATACAAATCTACGGAATGGTAAGGCTGGTATGATGAACTTCAACCAAAGTGCTCCAAGACTCGATTACAACTCAATCTACACCGCAATAACTCCCCGATGTGAAGAGATTATTACTTTACAGAAACTGATAGTATATGGCTTAAGATTGTACTAAGCTTGGATCAAACTAAAGAATGAAAATCAAAAACTATTTATAGAGGATCCTTGAGATGCGTAAAGACCAGCATGCCCCTCAACTTCTTTTGAGCGGGAAGCTTTTTGTGAAGGCCGCGGGCGCGGTGGCAGTGGCCGCGGGCGCGGTGGCTGGAACTGCCACATCATGGGAACGTGGCAGTTGGTCTCTGGGTGAAAGTGGGCCACGTCATCGCGTTCCCTGTAGCCAGCGCGGCGCTGAACGCCATAAGTGCAGAATATCTTGAAAAACCCTAATTTCTTGGTGTTTTGGCTCGTTTCTTCACAGAAGGCTCTGAAATGACAAGAATCCTGAAAACAAAGGAAAAAGGAACATAATACGAGAAAATGATAATAAAAACTAAGGAAAACATGTGATATTTGAGTCAGAAACATAGTGCGATTTAGTGCGATCAGAGATACTACAGGAAATCCACGAAGGAATCAACGCCCAACACATGGGCCAAAGGTCCCTAGCGCGAAAAGCACTGCGAGTAGGGTACTACTGACCGGCCATGTAACAACACGCCAAAGAACATGTCAAGAGGTGCGACAAGTGCCAGAGACACACTGACTTACACCTTGCACCATCGCACGAGCTAAATATGCTATCCTCCCCGTGGCCATTTGCCTCGTGGGGAATGGATATCCTTGGAACGTTCATGCAAGGGACATACCAAAACAAATTCCTCGTCATGGTCGTAGACTATTTCACCAAATGGATAGAGGCTGAAGCCCTAGCAAAAATAACTTCACACGACATCCTTCATTTCTATAAACAATATGTGCTCACTCGGTTTGGGATACCACAATCTCTTGTCACGGACAACGACACCCAGTTCATCGATCAAGGTTTCCAAAGCTTCGTGCTAAACTCAGTACCAAGAAACATTTTACCTCGGTCGAACACCCCCAGAAAAACGGGCAAGCCAAAGCCGCAAATAGGCTCATCTTACGAGGACTTAAACACAAACTGGGTGAAGCCAAAAGGGGATGGGTTGAAGAACTACACAACGTCATGTGGGCTTATCGAACAACACCCTATTCAACAACTAGTGAGACACCATTCCGACTAACCTACGGCACCGAAGCCATCATCCTGGTAGAAATCGTGGATCCATCCAGGCGAACAGAAATGCCCCTCGACAAGGAGATGAACGATGAGGGCCTCAGAGATGAGATTGACCTAGTTAAAGAGATTCAATCGGGAGCATCTCTTTGCGAGGCCACGCTAAAACAACAGGCAGCCCTACGCCATGACTACAAAGTTATAAAGCGTGGATTTCAGGTCGGCAACCTAGTCTTGCAGAGAAACCTGAAGGATTCTCACGAAGGGAAATTGGCCGCAAACTGGGAGGGGCCTTACCGTGTCCAAGGAGCTACGGTCACCGGAGCATATCACATTGAATAATTAAACTAAGAACCACTACCTCGGCCCTGGAATGCTGTGAAGCTAAAACAATATTAGAGTTAAGTCCTTCACCTACTAAGGGTGTTAGTTGTCGACTAATCCTTTTCAACCAACGAAGGGATGAGCTCGACCATGTAGGCGCGTCTAGGTAAGGACGTGGCCTCCAAACATCAAAAAAAGGTAAGAGGTTATTCATTTGACGAGCAGCGTCTTAGCCCGACAGGGACACCTCAATCGAGCTCTGCTGTCAAAGTACCTAACATGGCAGAACACCCAGCTCGCGATAGGTGGTTCATGCCACGAGTTTAGGATCCCGACCGCGATCTTATGCTCGTTCTGCGGATCCCTATTCTGCGTCCTCGACACATCTCAACATGTGTCGAAAAAATATGAGGGTCAAGCACATATCTCCACATGGAAACACGAACTTTTATGGAAAACGTATATCGACCATAAACAAAGGTCGAACACATATCTCCACACGCAATATACGAATATTCATGGAATAAATAAGTCAAAAACAACGAAAAACAAAAATAATAATAAGCTAGCATCAGCAAAAACATAGGCAATAAAGCAAAGCAAAGCATTTATAAATGTCGACCACTAGAGCCGACAATGTCTAAATGTTACAAAAATCATGGGCACGCAGGCCCAAATACAAATAAAAGTTATCAAAAGAAAAACGTTAATTACTCCTCGGAGTACCCACTTCGACCTCGGGAGAATCAGGAGGAGGAACAACCCGGCCATCGACCACCTGGGATAGAACCCCAGTTCCTTCAGTGTTGAGCCTCAGGTTCAGCATAGACAGATGGTTCATGGCAGCTTCGAAACTGTCAGCCAAGGCGTCGACGCAGTCCGACTCGAGGATTTGAATTCGGGCAATGAAATATGCGCGAGTGCACAAATCAGTTACACTCTCGGGTTCGTCCTCCACGGGCGCTATAAAAACCTTCAGATCAGCAATTTCCCTCTCCAGTTGCTCCCTTTCGCTCTCCCACAATTCTTTGTCGAGCAGGAGGCAGTCCTTTTCCTCGAGGGCTTTGTCATGCCTCTCTTTCTCCCCCTCTAGAGCATCAGCCTATTCCTGAAACTTCTCTTTGCTTTATTCAAGGGTGGTCTTTAATTTCCGTGTCTTTGCTTGAAGAGTCACGTTCTCTGACTCCAATTCCTTGACCCGACCAGAGCAGTTGGCCCCTTCACCTGCAAGGACCACGACCATCTTTTCCATCTTCATCACCCCGACCATACTGGAAGCCAAATGCTTCCTTCGACCTTCATCGTCGAGTCGCCTTATGATGTCGGGCTCATTATCAGACACAGTTAGAGGGAAGCCCTCAAAGAAATCCTTCTCCATGAAGTAAGGCAGGAGGCTGAAGGCTCGAGAAGTCGCCTTTCCGGTCACACCAACAACCCCATCTGTGAGGCGACTCCTTTTCCTGCCTAACACAATAGCTTGCTGGTCGACACCGCGGGTCCCCGACTACCCGCTGGATCCTTCCTTGGCCGGCTCAAAAAATGAACCCATGCGTATAGGTTGATGCGAATTCACCAACCTCTTATGGCTTTTTTCTCTTGGGTCAGCTTCAACAGCCTCTCGCTACGTTCTGCCATGTTGCCTGTAAAAAAAATGGTATCCTCGGGAAAACAAAACAAAATAAGGCAAGAAGTAATATAGTAAAATCAAGCAAGCAAGAACCTAAGAGATCCATGGCCTATTCATAAGATCGACACTCGACGAGCGCCTTGGTGTTGATCGGACACGTTTCAAACATCGGATCACCATCTTCATCAAGGATATCGTATCCTTCCCTCGTGACCCACCTGGCGGGGAAGAAACTGTCAACGAACTGATTGAGGATGTTATAGGCCTCTTCGTCTTTGACGCTCATACCTCCAGCAGAAGTATGGTAATGCCCGGAACCATGATCATAGTGGCTCGAACACCAGTGGATGGGAACTTCGAGATTCACCCGATCTCAGAATTACCCTCGGCATCGTAGCACAGTTCTCCATCCTCGTCCGCAACGGAAGCCGGGTCGAGCATGGCGTCCACGGCTGTTTGAGTAGAGGGTTGCAAGACATACCACCTGTCTTTAAAGTTGCTGACATAGTCCATGTACATTCTGAACACCCTCTTCAACTGTTTGAGGGAAACCTAACTGTGTTTCCCTCCCCGGGACTGCCGTTGTAGGTGAAAAACCTGAAGAACAGGGGAATGGTCTCCCCGATCCCCAGGAACCGACAAGTAAGTTCAAATGCCTGGATGAAGGTAATAACATTGGGATGAAGCTGAGAGGGTGTTAAGTTCAAGTGACTGATCACCCCCATTTGGAAATTGTTGAATGGAAGTCAAAGTACCAAGTCTTTGAATACAACCTCGTACATAGGGAAGGCGTCGTGGTTGAACTCTGAGCATATGCGAGCAGTAGGAATCAGCTGCAGGATTTTAAAGTTTCTTTGGAAGCCTTCCTGATTGCCGCCATACTCGACAACAATATAAGCTTGCCTCCTAATGTAAATATATATCGAGGCTATTCCTATAGGCTTTGCACCGACCCAAGCCAAAGTAGGATCATCAATTGTGTCGACCAAGTTGACGCCCTCCTCGACTACACTAGTCTCTTCGGTGTCCATATGCTCTGATGATTTGGGAGTGTCAGCCATTTACCTGCAAAGTAGAGGAAACCGATGAATTCGACAGCAAATCCAAATCCACCATTCCACGACACAGATGAGAAGGCTAAGTAACACCCAAACCAAGTCGACAGTCATTCACGCAGAGAGGGGAAATACATGGCTCTCGACCAGTCCATAAAAATAATGTCAGTCTTATAAGACCACACAACGATCGTAACAACGAAAACTTTTTCATGCGAACATTTTTTCATGAATACCACGGGCACAGGATGAATACAGCAAGCGAGATATGAATTCATCGGCTAAACTCATGATCCTTCAGGGATCATATAAATTTATTGCGCAAAAATCATGAATTTCACGGGGATATATGAAGAGTATAGGGCAAATTCGTATAAGTGTAGGTGACAAGATAAATACCGCATGCTCAATGTTGTACCCCAGAATTTTCCCTTTCACTTATCAAATATTTTCTCACAAAGATCTCTCTTGGTTCAAGACTGCACTAGGATTGATCAACTCAAGACACCTCCTTAAGCACTGATGACCGAAATTAGGGTTTGAGATTGCACAAGGATAATTGAACTTCCAATGCCTCATATGACTTTCATGGATCATTATGGACCCCCAATATTACTCATGTCAAGTTTCAAGCCTTGGATCACACTTTTGCTCAGTCAATTGAGCAGTTGACCTAAAAATCAGCTGTATTAGGGGAAAAGTCAACTATGGTCAATTTACAGTCAGACTTCATAATTTTTTATCCACATCAAAATTATAAACTCATATGTATCATTTGATCAAGTTTGGACCACAATTCTTCAAGAAATTTGATCAAATAATCAAAAGGGCAAAATGGTCAAAATTAGGGTTTTGACTTAGGAAAGGGAATTTTTGATTTTTGACCTAGAAAATGGTTAATTGGTTTGAGGCATGATCTCAAGAGTTCAATTGCATCATTTTGACCTAATGGCATGACCCAAAGCATTGCTCATGATCAATTGGATTGATAGTGAATTTCAGTCAATTGATCAAAAGTCAAATGTACATTGAAAAGTCAAACTTTGACTTTTTGGTCAAAATCAAATGTCAAAGATCACAATTCATCAAAACATGTCAAAATATGAAACTTATTCATCAAGAAATCAAAAAGTCAAGATTTCATTTTGAAAAGTCAAAGTTTTTAAACTTAGAAATTTTTCTGTGTTGAAAACTTTATGTTTTTTCACAACTTTGAGAAAATTTTCCACCACGATGTAAGATGATTCAGAAGAAACTTTCAACATGAGAGTTGTAGATATCTATGAGATCTACAACATTGATTTAAACAAATTCTTCTAAAATTGCTTGGATCTCAAGTTATTAATTCATAAAGTCATGGTCTTGGAATTAAACACTTAGTGAAATTTTGCCCTAGTTTAGGCAGGATCTTGACCTAACTTCATGGCACTTTTTAATATAGTTCCAAAGGTAATTTTAAAAAGTGATTCAAAGAAGGGTTTTAGAGCACATTACAAGCTTTCCAAAATGTCCAAGAACTCCTTTAGATCATTCTTGAGCAGAGGGACTCGAAGAGAGGAAGTTAGGGTTTTCAAACTTGAATTACAAGTCGTTTTTGATGAACACATGAACCAAATCCATACTAGGCTGCATAATATTTTCTTTGAAGGCCTCAAACTTGTTTGTCGCTCCATAATTAAATTTTTACACGATTGTTAGAGCTTTGATCCAAGCAATTGAGCTATTATCCAAATTGCATTTCCATTAATGGCACAAAGTTAACATTATCATTCTCGTAAAGCAAGCTTTTTGCATAAAGTCCATTCTTGAGCCTCTAACATGTTCCCTCTGATCACACTCCATCCACAAAGTCAGAAGCAACTGTGTTTAAAGCATAACCACTTTATCTTAGCAAGTACACAAGGCTTTGAAACTTGAATTTCTCAAAAATCACATGTTATGCATAAATATGTGATTTTGAATTCTGATCAACAACAAGTCTCCAAATTTGTTGCTTATAAATAAAGTCATTATTTATGAGCTAGGACACGAAGGCTAGCACCCTAAAACACTCCCAAACTCCCTCTAGCCAGAAATTGCACAAAAAACTCCATTGATACACAGTTCTGACCTTAAACTTGTATCTCTCATTTCCCTCGTGCGTTTTCCCTCAAATTCATTCCTAAAGCTTCCTTACATCAAATACAAACTATCCCTGACCCTGTTTCATAACTGTAACTCTATCTTCATCAACCTCCATAACAAAAAACAGAGCTCTGTAAGTTGACTTCTCCAGACCATTTCAGCCACCCATTGCTCAAGCTAATCATTGCATTAGCTTCCTGGGAACTTGAGGAAGCTAACCTGATCATTGCAGCACCTTGAATCAAGCCCATTTGCATTTCACGATTTCCAGTTTTGAGGTATTTTTCTTGAACTTCTATCTTCATATTTAGGCATTGTTAGGCTTGCATTTGTGAAGATAAAATATAGACATCATTGCCCTGAAACTATACATGTCCATAGATTTCATTTATTTTGATTGAGCTAGGAGAATTTTGAGTTTGAACTTTCTGAAATATTTAGGTCAGAATTTGGTACTTTTAGAAATTCTCATTCATCTTTGATTTATAGTTCATGATATTTATATGGTTGGATTCGTATGAAAAATTGGAGCAATGTTCATGTTTACATTTTTGCAAATGGTTGAGAAATGAACAAGTTGCAGGGCTTCTGGCTAGAGGTTGAAGATGAAGTATATTTAGGGCAAGATTTATGTTATATATTTATTATTTCATACAAGTTAACGGATGTATCACCACCCCAGTGGTTAAAGCGCACGCCTGTCACCCCTTGGACCTGGGTTCGAGCCCCAGCGTCCGTTTTTACTTTTTTTTATTACATATTTTCTGTTTTCCTTGTGTTTGTTTGAACAGGTGGGGCCTCCAAATTGGGCCTATTCTTTTTTATTTATTTTACTAACCCTGACTTACTTGTGCACCCCTGGCCCAATTTCTTTTATTATTTTTTTTCTTATTTTTGTTTTATTTCTTTTTTTCTTTAATATATTTTTTATTATTATTACTATTATTATCATTTTTATTATTTTTATTAATATAAAAATCCAAAAAAATATTTTATTTATTATTTACACTTATTTATTTTATTTTCTTATAAAAACAAAAAGACTAAAAACATTTTCTTAAATAAATTAATTTCTTTTTTTTAAATTAATATTTAGACTTAGGTTTATTTATTATATTATTGTCTTTTAAAATCAACTTAGAACTTAGATTTCTTTTAATTAATATCCATATTTTTTTCTTTTACTAATTTAAAAATCTTTTCATAAATAAAAACCCTACAAAACTTACTTTTTTAAAATTAATTTATTCTACTAACTTAATCTTAACTTTCTTATTTTTAGTTAAATATTTTCTTTTAATTAGGTTAAAAAACCCTTTTCATAAAAAACAAACAAAAATCATATTTCTTTACATTTGCATTCTTGCACTTTATTTATTTATTTTGTACATTTATTCTAAATTCAATATGGTTGTAATATTTATTTAGATTTAAATTCTTGCAATATTCCCCATTTGTAAATTTGTATACTCATCTCATAAATGATGTAATAGCATAGTAATTTTAAATTCCACAATTTATCGCTTTATATACAAAATGCTAGTAATTAGAGTTTTGTATGGAAAGACTAAAACCAATCAATAGCAAACCCTAATCAAAGACAAATCAAGCATGAAAATCAATACACTTTCATACAAGCACCCCTAGGGTAAATCCACTTGGTTGCCTTACAAAAACGACCATATTATGCATGTGAGGTATCTTAGTAAAGACAAGCGAAATACAAGATCATAGTCCCTCGATGACGCTATCTATGTTGCCTTTTCAAAAATGATCTTAGTACCTAAAGAAAATGCTAAGATACCTTGCAACATTGATAATCATGGTTATAAAATGACCCATGTCCGTCCCATTTACATCCAAAGATAGGGTTACTTACCAAATCAATGGTAAGACAACAATATCAAAGGAAAAAGGAAATGGACATGAAAGACTTTTTGAGTAGGTAGAACGTTCCTAGTTACTTGCTCCATTTCAAAACAAAATATCCTTTCTATTTTCAAAACAAACACCAACACTTCCAAAACATCTTTCAAAAAACTTGAAAACATTTTCAAAAAGATCAACACCTTTGTATACATTCTTACGAACGAGAATCATTACAAAAGTTTGCCTAAACAATGGTCTCTTTACAAAATACTTTCAAAAAACCACACAAAGCATATTTTCAAACAAAAACAAGTGATCTAGCAAGTAACTAAGAGCCCATGGAAAACCATGGATGAAAAGGGTGCTAATACCTTCCCTTTTCATAATCTACCCCCCGAACTCAAGAAACAATCTCAAAGGTCTTTCCTGTGCTTTTTCACCTTTCCTTTTGGATAAAAGAAAAGTCGGTGGCGACTCTTGCTAACCGCAACATTTGTGATCAAATGAAAAACAACAAAGTTAGTTCTACCACAATATCACAGAACTGGCGACTCTGCTGGGGATTATTCTAAAAGCAGGGTTACCTTAGGGTTAGATCACATTTACTTGCTTTCATTGTTTGACTTGTATGCTTTACATTATGGTTCTTTGTTTGGGTTTGAATCCTCTACCCAGATTTTGGATACGTTATAGGTAAGTAGCAATACATTGTGGAAACTGTGCGGGGTATACCGACATGGTCTAAGCAATAGCTACGTTAGTGCGACATATTTGTGGGTACCGGTAGCCCTTGAGTAGTCAAGGAGAATACAGGGCCGCTGAGTGATGTCATGAAGCTCTAATGAACTTCTAGAACCTTTACTTGACCAACTTGGCCTTTAGGACATAGTGATATAATCGGCTTTGGTGTAGTCCGAAGTTGGTAGATACTCGATACTACACTCATTGCGGTTTGGTTTTTTGGGATATTTTGGTTGCAATTAAAGAGGGTTATGCTGAAACAATGCCCAAGGAAACAAACCAGTGATATTGAGCTCCTTAGAACCCGGTTACTATTGCTAGGACAAGTTTGAGCCAACTAAACTTCAAGAGGATACTTACCTATGAGACTCCATGCAAGCCTAAACTTAAGGACTTGTTTGCTTTGTTTGTATATATATACTTGTACATAACATCATAAACATCATACTCATATTCACTAACCATTTCAAGGATCTTGGAATTTATCTTTGTTCTGTTTTGTAGGACATGGATTCTATTCGTAGGAAAACTATTCAAGTAAACCTTGTAAGGATCCCTCCTTAACTTAAAGAGTTAGAATCAAGGATTCCTGAAAAATCTCCATTCACCAAAAGACATAGTCGCCTACTAAACTTGGTTACCTCCAACATGGATGAAGACATGATGAAGGTGCTCTTTCAGTTCTTTGATCCTTTACACCATTGCTTCACATTTCCCGATTATCAACTTGTGCCAACTTTGTAAGAATTCTTTCAACTCTTGAGGATTCCCATTCTCAATCAACTACCTTTCAACGGTATGGAAAAAGATCCAAAGCCAGAAGAGATTTCTCAAGCTCTACACTTGCAACCATCTGATATCACAACTAATTGGGAAACAAGGAGTGGTGTCAAGGGTTTCCTAGCAAAGTTCTTGTTTGAGAAAGCCCAAACCTGTTGTAACTCTTTGGATTTGCAAGCTTTTGAGGAAATCTTGGCTCTCCTCATCTATGGGATGGTTTTGTTTCCAAATCTTGACCAACTCATAGATGTGAACACCGTCAAAATCTTCATGTCTCATAACCCAATGCCTACTTTGCTAGGGGACATCCTACATTCTTTTCACACTCGCACTATGAGAAAAAGAGGTATCCTTATATGTTGTACTCCTCTTTTGGCAAGATGGTTTATTTCTCATCTTCCCGAATATGTATTGAAGAACGAGCAAGGTTCAAGGTGGTCACATAGGTTGATGACACTCAAACATCCAGACATTCATTGGTGTTCCCGATCTATAGAGAATGTTACTATTGTCGACCGTTGTGGATAATTCCCTTATGTCCCCTTACTTGGCATTAGAGGAGGTATCACCTACAACCCCTGCTTAGCCTTAAGACAGTTTGGTTACGCCCAAAGGGATGGCCCACATGAGATGCTCATTCAAGGTTTGGTATTTGACTACGAGAACAACGATCAAGGTCATCGCCAGAGATTTATCCGAGCTTGGAGGATGTTGAACAAGGTAGATAACAAGACATTGGGGCATAAGAATTCCATCCCTCTTGAGCCTTACCTCAAGTGGGTACGAGCTCGTGCTCAAAGTCTTATAATGCCTTACCCCCTCCATTCTCCCGGTAATCATAGAGCCTGTTGTGGAAGGAGATGTCCCATACACTATCCTACATCCTGACATGCCCACCTCTCTTGAAGACTTACAAAGGGATTGGATACAACTTAAAGGGGAGCGAGACACTTTCAGAGCCCAATTCTAGGCCAGCGAGAAGAAGGTTTTGGAACTCACTAAGCAACTTCATGAGGAGCGGAGCCTGAACGCCTACATCACACCAAAGAGGATGCGTATAACTTTTTTATCTTAGAGTTTTTGTATTTCTTTGTAAGCCCAAAAGAGGAATGATGTACTCAAACTTTGACTTATTAATATAATGTGTGTTTCTTTTTTGTCTAAAGCAATTTTAAATCTCTAATTTCCTTGAAATCGTTGCATATACCATTCATCATAACATAAGCAGGTTTCTTACAAACAAGTCTCCTCATCTTTCTACTGTTTATTTCAGTAAGATGGATCTCGAGCAGACAGTAAAAGACCTCCAGGTGTATAATGCTCAGTTTCAACAGATGTTCTTGACTCTAGCTAAAGGACAAGAAGATCTGAAAACTTTGTTGGTTGAAGAAACGAAGAAGAAAGCAAAGAAAGTAACTGGAGTTCTGAATATGGGAAGAAGGTTCCAAGGACAAGCCAGATGGACCCTAGACTTTGCAATGTCATCTGGTGAAAAGGATAATCAAGAAGTGAAGGGCAATGAAGCAGTTGCCCAGCCAGAATCTGAAGAGGAAGAGGAAGAAGATTACTCTGAAGAGCAATATCCCCCGACCAACGACAAATACAAACATCTGGAAGAACATCTAAGTGAAATTGAAATTCAGAAGGTTCCTGGGCTGGACTTTGAGGAACTGGGTTTAGTATCTGGGATTGTTATTCCACCAAAATTCAAGGCACCAATATTGGCTAAATACGACAAAGTTTCGTGTCCCAAAATGCATCTCCGATCCTATGTAAGGAAGATACAGCCTCACACTGCTGACAGAGATTTGTGGGTCCACTTCTTTCAAGACAGAATATCCGGGACTCAACTAGATTGGTTATATCAACTAGAGAGGGCCAATATCCATAACTGGGAAGACCTTACCGTTGCTTTTTATAAACAGTATCAGTACAACGCAAATCTTACTCCCACCCGTACTCAACTCCAGAGTATGGCTATGGTTTCAAGTGAAGGTTTCAAAGACTACGCTCAGAAATGGAGGGACTTAGTAGGAAGAGTCCCGCCTCCCCTTTCTGAAAGAGAACTAGTAGACATGTTTTTGGGTACTCTGTCCGGTCCTTTCTCCAATCATCTAATTGGAAGCTCCTCAGCAGGCTTCACTGAATTAATCTTGACCAGAGAAAGAGTGGAAGTTGGGATTAAGAGTGGGAAGATTCAAAAAGACACACCCTCTGCTACTGTAAGAAAACCATTTATCGGGAAGAAAGAAGTTGGTGATGTGTATCCTCAAAGAAATCAAGATAGAACTGAACACCGACCAATGGCAGGGGCTGTCATGATCCGTAAGCCTGCACCTACTCAACAAAGAAGCGATCAACCTAGAACAGAAAGACCAGTAAGACAATTTACCCGGATTAATATGACATTATCTCAAGTCCTGCCACATTTGTTAAGATCTAATCTGGTAAGTTTAAAAGAAGCTCCAAAGAATCCTAACACAACCTATCCTCACTACCATCCTAATGCTCGCTGTGCATACCATTCAGAAAGTCCAGGCCATAATACTAACAACGGCTGGGCTTTGAAAAACAAGGTGCGAGACCTTCTTGAAGCCAAAGAAATTGAATTCGATGCTCCTGAGATCCCAAATGTTATCACCGCTCTTATGCCCAAGCATGGTCGTGGTGTTAACGCTATAGAAGATGATATGTTTGTTACTTTTGTTGATGAACTTGTTACTCCTCTCCTGACTATCAAGAGAAACCTATTGAATGCCAGTTTATTTCCGGGCTGTGATAAAAGCTGCCACCTCTATTTATCCCTACCAACTAGCTGTCATTTATTGAAGGCAGTTGTTCAACGCCTAATGGACGACAAAGAGATTTTGTTTGAGAAGACTCCCATTCCAACAATTTCTTACAATGATGTTTCAATAGTAACTATTTCCGCCAATTCTTCCAGGGTCTCCACCAAAAGACCCGTTAGGATTACATCATTTCCTAAAGTAGCTCCACTAATAATTACTATGCCTGGACCAATCCCGTACTCATCAAATAAGACTGTCCCATGGAATTATGGGGGCGACGTCTACTATCACGGCGTCAAGCAGGATTGGCCGACTATTGAAGACTCAATTTCTAAGAAGTTTGACCCGACATCAGCAACATTACGGGAACCAACAAGATAACCCGAAGTGGCAGATTATTCTTCCCAGAGATTGCTTCTCTGGAGACTGTTACCGGTCCTGTAATCATCCCTGTTTCTGTTCCTGTTGATACTACTACTACTACTACAGTTCCTATAGTTACACCTGCTAATACTCCTACCACCGAGTCGATCGAGACTCGGGGCAAAGGCAATCTGGTTGAGCCTGTCCAGATGAAGGCGCAATCATTATCTATCCCCGAGGCCTCCCAAAAGGAGATGGAAGAAATTCTGAAAATTATAAAGAGAAGTGACTACAACATAGTCGAACAATTAGGGCAGACTCCGTCAAAGATTTCCATGCCGGCTTTATTGTTATGCTCTGAGGCTCATGCGAAGGCCTTGGTGAAATTCCTTAAAATTCCCCATGTACCACAAGAAACCTCTGCTGATCAGTTCCAAGACTATGTGGCCAGCTTGACTGCAGATAATGCTTTAGGCTTTTGTAATGTTGACTTGACACCTAGAGGGAGGAAGCACAATGAGGCATTGCATGTCTCTGTCGAATGCAGGGGCACAACTTTGGCCCATGTCTTGGTTGATACCGGTTCATCTTTGAATGTGCTGCCTAAGAAGGCTCTTGATAGACTTGACTGTGAAGGTTTGACCTTAAAACCCAGCAACATAGTGGTAAGGGCCTTTGACGGTTCAAAGAGAATGGTGCATGGGGAGGTGAACATCCCCATAAAAGTTGGAACCCAAACCTTTGATTCAACTTTTTACGTGATAGACATTCGCCCTTCCTATTCCTGCTTGTTGGGCCGACCATGTATTCATAATGCTGGTGCCGTTACCTCTACATTACATCAAATGCTAAAATATCCAACCGAGGGGAAAATCATTACTGTCCATGGAGAAGAGGAATATATGGTCAGTCACTTGAACTCCTTCAGATATGTGGAATTGGATGGTGAATTCATTGAAACTCCATTTCAGCACTTCGAGGAAGTCCCATAAACCGTGGCAGTAACCAAGATTGTTTCCCAAGTCCCGAAGATTACAAGACCTCCACTAAAGATGTCTTCTCTGAAGGATGCCAGGGCCGTGATCGAAGAAGGTGGGTGTACTATTTGGGGACAACTCCCAGATATCCCATATAAGTTTGAAAAATTTGGTTTGGGTTTCACTTCAGGAGCCCAGAAAGTTGTACGCCATGCTCGTGCCGGGGAACCACCCTTGAAGATCAGCAACCACGAAGTGAACACAGTGGAGGATGATGAGGACAGATGCGACCTGGAGGAATGGATTTTCCCAACTATCAATAGAGAACTCAGCAACTGGGAAGCTAAAGATTTTGTCCCAATTACTTTTATCCAACAGTAATTGTCTTTAAATTTTGTCGGACCTGTAATAATTAAACAATTTTGACTTTTAAAACCTTGTGTCTTACCTGAGGCACAACGGTCCATTTGTAAGGGTTGTTATCTCATTTTCATATGTCATCAATGAATCATGGATGTTTTTGCATACAAACTTTGTGCTCTTTGTCTTTCTTTTTACATTTTTATTTCTTTCAAAGATAGTTATACTCTTACACACACTCATATTTAAAATGCAAATCTACATCCATTAGGGATCCCATGGGTAACAATCCTGCTATGGCTTTCTGTGACTCTGAAAATCTAATCTACCAAGCTGAAGACGAAGGCGAGGAAGATTATAAAGTGCCAGGGGAATTGTCCAGGTTACTACAACAAGAAGAGAGGACCATACAGCCCCACGAAGAACCAGTGGACACAGTTAACCTAGGTACAGAAGAGGATAAGAAAGAGGTCAAGGTGGGTGTCAATCTGGAACCCAACATCAAGAAGCATCTGACTCAGTTGCTACATGATTATGTCAAGGTCTTTGCCTGGTCGTACAAAGACATATCAGGATTGTATGCTGATATTGTGGTCCATCGTCTGCCAATAAAAGAAGACTGCCCTCCGGTAAAACAAAAAGGTCTGTCGCATGTGACCAGACATGTCAGAGAAGATTAAGGCGGAAGTCATGAAACAATTCAATGTCGGATTCTTGGCCGTCACCTCCTATCCACAATGGGTCGCCAATGTTGTTCCTGTGCCTAAAAAGGATGGCAAAGTACGCATGTGCGTGGGCTATAGAGATTTGAATAGGGCAAGCCCTAAGGATGATTTCCCACTTCCCCGTATCATATTTTGGTTGACAACACCGCACAAAATAAAGTGTTCTCATTTATGGACAGTTTCTCAGGCTACAACCAAATCAAAATGACCCTTGAGGACATGGAGAAAACAACCTTCGTCATACAGTGGGGCATATTCTGTTACAAGGTTATGCCATTCGGGTTGAAGAACGCTGGGGCAACCTATCAGCGTGCCATGGTAGCGCTATTTCACGACATGATACATCATGAAATAGAGGTCTATGTGGACGACATGATAGCCAGATCTCAAACTGAAGAGGAACATCTTGACCATTTACAGAAACTGTTTGAGAGGTTGAAGAAATATAAGCTGAGGTTGAACCCGAATAAATGCACATTTGGGGTGAGGTCCGGTAAACTCCTAGGCTTTGTCATCAGCGGTAAAGGTATTGAAGTGGACCCTGATAAGGTGAAAGCGATACAAGAAATTCCTACTCCCCGTACCGAGAAGGAAGTCAGAGGATTCTTGGGACGTTTAAACCACATTTCCAGATTCATTTCTCACCTGACAGCTACTTATGAACCAATCTTCAAATTATTGAAGAAAGATCAAGTAGTCAAATGGAATGATGAATGCCAAACTGCCTTCGACAAGATCAAAGAGTACCTGTAAGAGCCTCTTGTTTTAATGCCACCAGTCGAGGGAAGACCCTTGATCATGTATTTAACTGTTTTAGAAAATTGAATGGGGTGTGTACTGGGGCAACATGACGAGTCTGGCCGAAAAGGGCATGCTATTTATTACCTAAGCAAAAAGTTTACCGACTGTGAAACAAGATATTCACTGCTCGAGAAAACTTGCTACGCTCTGGCATGGGCTGCTCACCGACTAAGACAGTATATGCTGACTCATACTACCTTATTGATATCCAAGATGGATCCAATAAAATACATATACGAGAAACCTGCCCTCTCTGGGAGAATAGCGAGATGGCAGATGATCCTGACGGAATATGAAATTCAGTACACTACCCAGAAAGCAATAAAGGGCAGTGTGCTAGCCGATCACCTTGCTCACCAAGCTATGGATGACTATCAGTCCATGAAGTTCGAATTCCAAGATGAAGACACCATGATGGTAAACAACTTTGAAGAACTCAGACCATATGACGGGTCTAAACAAGGATCCCTATGGAACTTGGTTTTTGATGGGGCGTCTAACGCACTCGGCAATGGCATAGGCATTGTACTCATATCCCCTGAAGGATGTCACACTCCCTTTTCAAAAATTGCTTCTTTGTGCATTTGTGTGATTTGAAAAGTTTTTGTTTTGACTTCGATTTAACTCTTGCTTCTGTCTTCAAGAGTGTAATGAAGTGTTTTTGAAAACCTTTGTTTGAAAAGGAGTGTAAGTGTGAAAAAGTTTGTTTTGATTGAGCAAGTACTTACGAACTAATCTACCTACTCGAAAAAAGAATAGTTCTATGTTCATTTCCTTTAGGCAGCGCTATCCCACTATTAGTGAGTAGGTAACACCGTTGTTGGAGTTTTGAGGGTCAATTCGAAAGGGACGTACGGTCACTAAAGCAACGTTAGGACGTCTTAGTAATAACCCTAATGTCTTAGATCAATTATCCGAGGCAACAATATCCGAGGCAACCATTCCGAGGAAACTTTGATCTTTGGACAAAAGGACAACCACTAAAGCATCCTATACTCAATGACCGTTTACCGAAGGCAACCAAGTGGGAGTGTACCCTAGGAGTGCGCATGTGCGAGTGATTCAATTTCAGATTATTATCTTTGCACATTTTAGGGTTATCTAACCGTTTTAAAGTTTTACATACATTCTTGTCATGCATCCTAATATCATACATCTAGTAGTTTAATATTTTGCGGAATTTAAAGTGTGGAAATTAAACTACGCTATTACAAGGCTTCGGGTATTTACATAGCCAAAAACAAACCCTTAAATAATAAAACGATAAATGAAAATAAAATTCCTAATTAACTATTACAACTTGTGAGCAATTACATTAATAGGATAAAAATAAATAATAAGACGCGCGCAAAAAAAATTAGATCGGGAGAGAACTAGGGTTTTGACCCCTTCTAACCTAATTAAAAGAAAAATGTTTTTGTTTTGTTATTTTTAATTATTTTTAAGAAAAAGGAATTAAGTTTTTAAATTAAATACACAATTAATTAGTAATTAAATTAATTAATGAAAATAAGTAAATGGCCTATTTTTGTATTTTTGGTTATTTTTAGGAAAAGAAAATATAATCAAGTTTAGACAAAACCCTAATTTTCTAATTATTTGTTAATTTATTTGCAAAAAGAATTAAAGTTATCTAAAATTAACAACCTAATTAAATAAATTTAATTTTTGTATAAAAAATAAATGTCATAAGTTTAATTGGATGAAAAATATTTTTGTGATTTTTTTTTATAAAAGAAATAATTAATTGTGTTAGTAAAAGAAATAATTAAATTAAATAAAACAAAAAATTAAAAAGAAAAGAGAAAGAGTTATTGGGCCTGAGCAATTTGGGGGTGTAAACAACAATTTTCTGGCCCAAGAAGGATTGACCCACGTTGACTCTTTGCAATCCCATGCCATGCGTTTGAATAGGTGTATCATGGTCCTTCGTTAATGGCCTTTGGATCTGGATCTCAGGACACTTGGCTGATTGGATGGTGAGGTCATATGGTGGACCTTGGCTTTGTAAGCGCATGCAATTCCTGAAAGAAAAATAATGTGAAGAAATTGGGGGACCTGGGATTTGAACCCAGGTCCTGAAGCACTTTCCACCTGCACCAATGCCATATGAGCTACGTGTTCTATTTGTATATATAAAGAATAATAATAATAATATTCAATAATAACAAAAAAGGCGCCATATTTCAAATAAGCAAATGAAACAGAGCCACGTATGTTATCTTCTTCCTTGTTCCGTTGGTAAAAGTCCCAAACTTTTACCTACGGATGTTTGTCCATAGCTATAGCCACTGTCCTTCTCAAAATCAAATGTAAGTGAGATAAATAACTACCAAAGCCATGAACGGATTCTCCTGGACCTGCTGAACACAATGGTGCCTCTTTCATGGCCCAATTTCACTTATATGAAGAAATCCTAAATCGAGCCATAAAACCCTAACAATGGTGAAATCTTATACAGGCCATGAAAATGAAATTAAACGATACAGAAAGTTTGCATATGTGATGGTGAACAAGAATATATGATTAGAATATGATGAATATGCAAGAATTATGTAAACCGAATTCAAGAAAAATGCAGTATCGTGAATGCCTTACAGCGAGTTTCAGGGCTTGGGAGTGCTTGTTTTTGATTGGTTTTGCTTGCTGGGGATCCCAGGAAGCAATTTGGATGGTTAAAGGGTCTTGAATTAGCCTGGAACTATGAATTCGAATTGCTACTTTTTCTTGTTTTTTCCAAGTTTAGTTCTGATTGCTGCGCCTCTTTCTAGCCTTCTTTTAGGTCTACCAATACTCCTTATGTATTGAGGAATGGATTAAGGTTGTCAATGTGATCACGATCTTCCTCCATTATTAAGTTTGATTTTGATTTGATTCATTTGAATATCATTCCAAAAATAGCCTAAAACCAATCTTTTTGTGCACTCCAAGATTTTACACGAATTCAATCTCATGCTAGCTATAATTTAAGACCTGAAACATGTATAAAATCTTGAGTTTTCAATATTTTGGATTTTCTATGATTTGTTTTGATTTAAATTCAAATAAAAATCAAAATAAATAATAAAAACAAGATAATGACAAGTGGAAAAGGCCAGGGCTCGTGGACCATGTTGCCAACTCAAAACAAGTGCAAAAGATTGGGCCCATTTAGAAAAAATTGAAGTTTTAGGCATAGTTGACTTTTGACAATTTTGCAAAAAAGGTCAACTTCGCTAATGCATAACTTCCTCAATTTTGACTCTTTGAAGGTGTTATTGGACTTTTTAGAAATCTTGAGATGTTCTCTAAGCAACCCTTTTGGTCTCATCTCAATTTGGTATTCCATGTTCATGTATTAAGCTTTGACAAAAAAGGTGTTTTTGTTGACTTTTCAAAAAGACCTATAATGTCAAAATTCATAACTTCTTGTGAGTGCATATTTTGAACTTGGAAGATGAATATGGATTGTAGAGAATGTAATCCTATTCAAAATAAGCTTTGTATGGGTCATTTCTCATAAAGTATGAGAAAGTTATGGTTGGTCAAAGTTGAGTTGACTTTTCCTACAAAACCCTAATTTAGCAACTTTTGGTTCTTGATGAATTATGAGCAATCCTTGATGAATCATGATCAACCCTTTATCAAATGATTAAATATACTTCAAAGTGAGGATGTTGACCAAAAATCTTGAAATTTTACTGTATGTGGGCCACAATTGACTTTTGCCCTAAAATAGTCGATTTTCAGGCCTTTGAGCAATGGACTGAGCAAACTTTCTCTGTAGAGCTTGAAACTTGTCATGTATGATCTTGAGAACATATTAGGACATTGGTGAGAATTTTGGATCCCTTGGTCTCAAGTATTTTGATGCAACATGAAACCCTAATTTGAGGTAGGCTGCCTTCGGAGGGAGCTTGTCTGGTCAACCCTTGGACTACCTTGAGCGACTTGAGGATCTTTCTTGAAATGTTTTGAGAAATATGGGAGGGAAAATTTTGGGGTACAACAGCTTCCCCTGTTCAATCTTCTTAAACCTGAAGATTTAGATTGGCTTGTCTGCCTTTCGTGATCTGAAGGTGGAAGATGATTGAACACTAGAGTGCCTAGAAATTTGCACTCGCATGAAGTGGTATTTGTCTTGTGATGTCGGGAATGGGATTACAGATGCCATTTGGAGATTTATGATGGGAGATAAGCTTAAAGATGCCATCTGAAGGAGTGTCAATCGCATAAGGGATTCCTTAGCGCGGGCTTGTGTACCTGTTGTTGAGGAAGATTCCGTTGGGGAATGCAGATCTCTATCTCGAGAGAAAATAGAATTTTAGGAGCTTCAGTCGTCCATTATTCTACTGGGGAATCGTCTATGTTTCTTGAGAAAAGTTGAATTTTAGGAGCTTCGGTCGTCTGTTATTCTATTGAGGAACCGTCTCTTAGTCGAAGAGATGAGAATGAACTACTATCTGGTCGTAATCCAGGCTTCATAGTGATAAGACCGACTGCTATCTGGTCGTAATCCAGGCTTTATAGTGACTTACTAGGGAGATGAGATTAAACTTGCTATCCGGTCGTAATCCGGGCTTCGCAATTTCTCGATTCTTATCTGGTCGTAATCCAGGCTTCAGAAGGAATTAAGTTGTTATCCGGTCGCCTCCGGGCTTCAACTTGAATTCAGGGCACACTAATATCTGGTCGACTCTGGGCTTCTTAGTAACTGTCTAGGTAAAATTGCTATTTGGTCGAAATCCAAGCTTCGCAATGTCTTGTACCGTTATCTGGTCGTAGTCTAGGCTTCACGATGTATTATACCATTATCTGGTCGAGTCCAGGCTTCATGGTGTTCTGTACTGCTATCTGGTTGAATCCAGTCTTCACAATACCTCACTTCTTATCTGGTCAAAATCTAGGCTTCAGAAGAAAATCAAGTGGTTATCCGGTCGCATCCGGGCTTCCCTTTGACTGTTGGGCCTACTAATATCCGGTCGAATCCGGGCTTCATAGTAATTGGCCGGGTAAACTGCTATTTGGTCGGAATCCAAGCTTCACAGTGTCCCTTACCGCTATCTGGTCGTAATCCAGGCTTCGCGACGTCTCATACCATTATCTGGTCTTTGCATTTTTGCTTCTCCTAACCCCCCTGTTTCCTTTTGACATCGCAGACCCAACTTTCGTTCTTTTTATTTTGTTTATTTTTCTGATTAACAAAAACCCTTAATGGGCCAGGCTTCAAACAAAACTGTTTTTTTCTAACAAACACCCTAAATTCCTTTTTCACCTCCTGACTTTATTTTTCACATTTTATTTTATTTTATTTTATTTATTATTTTTCATTATTATTATTATTATTATTATTATTATTTATTAAATAAAAAATTCCAAAAAATATTTTTATTTACTATTTGTATTCTAAATATTTTATTCCTTTAAAAACAAAAGACAAAAAACATTTTTCTTATAAAAACTTAATTTATTTTTTTATTAAATTAATAATTAGATTTAGGTTTAGTTATTCTATTTTTTAATTAAAATTAACTTAGAATTTAGGTTTTCTTTTAATTAATTAATTTCCATACTATTTTTATTAAACTTAAAACCTTTTCTAAAAAACCCTAAAAAATGCTTTCTTGATTAAACTTAATTTCTTATCTTAATTAGTTTAGGTTTAATTTTACTTATCTTAATTAATTACTTCTTTAGTTAATTAGGTCAAAACCAAACCCTTTCCTCAAAAAACCAAACAAAATCCATTTCTTTTCCATTTATATCCTTGCACATTATA
Organism: Vicia faba; assembly: GCA_948472305.1. NCBI lineage: Eukaryota > Viridiplantae > Streptophyta > Magnoliopsida > Fabales > Fabaceae > Vicia > Vicia faba. Next base: position 1,163,057,265 of record OX451736.1, read on the forward strand.
TTTTCATTTCTTGTACATTATTCAAATTTCAATATGGTTGTAATAGATAATTAGGTTAAATTTCTTGCAATCCCCATTTGTAAATTTGTATACCCCATCCCCCTAATGATTGTAATAGCGTAGAATATTTACTTTCTGCAATTTATTGCTTTCATATAAATGCTAGTAATTAGGGTTTGTATGGAAAGATAAAATCAATGCCTAGATAACCCTATTCAAGATAAACCAAGCATGAAAAATAAACACACTATTCACACATGCACCTTTAAGGTTAACTCCACTTGTTGCCTAAAAATGGTCATGTTATGCATGTAGGATGTCTTAGCACAAACAAATCAAAAAATACAAGATCATAGTCCCTCGATAACGCTATAAATGTTTCCTTTCAAATGATCTTAGTCCCTCAAAGAGAAATGCTAAGATATCTCACAACATTGCTATCACAACTATACGATGATCCACGCCCGTCCCTTCACATCCAAAGATAAGGCTTCTTACCAATAAATGGTAAGATAGAAATATCAAAGGAAAGGAGAAATGAACAAAAGACTTTTGAGTAGGTAGAAACGTTCTTAGTTGCTTTCTCACTTTCAAAACAAGCATCCTTTCTCACTTTCAAAATAAACACTTTCAAAACATGAAATATTTTCAAAAGTCCAACACTTTGTATACATTCTCGCCCAAATGAGAATCATTACAAAGTTTTCCTAACGAAGGCGCCTTTTCAAAAATACTTTCAAAAACCACCACAAAGCATATTTTCAAACAAAGCAAGTGATCTAGCAAGAAACTAAGAGTCCATAGATAACTATGGATGAAAAGGGTGCTAACACCTTCCCTTTCATAATCTACCCCCCAAAATCAAGAAATAATCTCAAAGGTCTTTCCTGTTCTTTTCCACCTTTCCTTTTAGATAAAAGAAAAGTCGGTGGCAACTCTTGCTAACTGCAACATTTGCAATCAAACGCAAAATATCTCAAGTCAGTTCTCCCACCTTGTTGTACCCTAATTTTTGCCCCTAAGATCCTTTCATCATACCATATTGATTCAATCACAACAAGGTCACATTAGGGCTTTTGGTTTTCCTCCCTATCTTTAGCTTTGCTCTTTGAGGAATCACCAAGCACATTAACTTGTTTTTCTTTTGTGATCATGCATGATTTTTTTTTACTTTCCTTTTAATTAATAAAATGAAATGTTAGTTTGTCTTGTTAATAATGTAGGTAAAGGCAATGAGGCTTAGCAAGTTGATCCATGGGTCCATGAGTTTATTTCCATGTCCTAGTCAATAAAGCTTGAGAAAATCAAACCTCACCATTGAAGTTATTTTGGAAGAAATGGCATGGCAAGGTTTATCTTAGTTCACCATATTTCAAAGTTATCAAAATTGATTCAAAAGTACAAGGGGTTGATTGAAGAAGTTGTCATGATTGGACAATGCCTTGTTCCCATTGGTCACAAGTGCATATTTTTCTCAATTCTCAGGATATGGAAGTGGTTTTGGTTGCTATGAGTTATCATTATCATCATCAACAACTTCTATTTACAAAGAAAAAGTGTTGATACAAGAAAGTTATTTTAAATTGTCAAAGTTCCTTAAAGCATTTTCTTGGGTAGAGGATTGTCTGTCACATTAGGGCCCACATCCTTGAAAGATAGAATACCAGACTTCACCAATTTCTGCACCTCAGTCTTCAAAGGATAGAAATTCTCAACAGTATGCCCAGGTGCTCCCTGATGAAAAGCACATGTTTGGTCTGCTTTGTAATACCAAGGCAATGGTGATGGTACAGCGGGAGGTGGTCGGGTCTGAACCAACTTCTTCTGAATCAATGCCGGTAGTAACTCTGTATAACTCATAGGAATAGGGTCATAACTCTCCCTTCTCTGATTATACCCTTGATTCCCTTGCTGGGATGGTCTCTGATAGGTAATGGTGGTTGGAGCTACACCAACAACTGGAGTAACTGAGGCGACTTGCTGATGATGCTGATAATTTCTTCTAGGAGGATTAACCCTCCTCTCTTGCATAACAACATTTATATCCCATTCCTTCTTCTTGGTAAACCCATAAGATGGCTTCTTCGCACCTCCAAACCCTTCACTCTTTTTTAAACGACCCTCTCTTACAGCCTCTTCTAAATGGATACCCATGCCTACCATTTTAGTAAAGTCACTTGGCACACTTGCTACCATCCTTTCATAGTAGAAAGCACCCAGAATCTTCAAGAAAATCTTAGTCATCTCCTTCTCTTCCATGGGAGGAATCACTTGGGCGGTTACCTCACGCCATCTTTGTGCATATTCTTTGAATGATTCTCTGTCTTTCTGAACCATGGCCCTGAGTTGATCACGGTCAGGCGCCATGTCCACATTATATTTGTATTGTCAGATAAATGCTTCCCCATGTCATTGAAAGTATGGATGTTGACACTGTCCAAGCTCATATACCACTTCAGTGCAGCACCGGTAAGACTATCCTGAAAAAAGTGAATCATCAGACGCTGATCATTAATATGGGTAGACATTCTCCTTATATACATTACCATATGAGTATGAGGGCAAGTGTTTCCCTTGTGCTTTTCAAACTCCAGGACCTTAAACTTTGCAGGTATCTTAACATTCGGGACCAAGCATAATTCATTCACATTTTGCCCGAATAACTCTTTTCCCCTGAGGGCCTTCATCTCCCTCTGCATCTTGTCAAACTATTCTTGAAAATCATTCTTTCTATCATAGAGACCCAAGTCTTCACTTGGTGGAGGAAAAGGACGACACACATCATCTTTAACAAATGGGACCAAATTCACCGACGGAGGTGCAGCAGGAGCAGCATGCACCACAAGAGGTGCATGAGTAATAGTAGTCTGAACAACTGGAGCTTCTTGAGGACCAAGATTGAAACCTTCGGGTGAAAAATTCTCTGGCATTCCCCATGGATAACCTTGAGGCATGCGATTCTGAACAACAGTTGGGGTAGCAGACACAGGAACAGTCGGGGCTTCAGCAGTAGCCCTTGTTGGTTGAGGTTGAACACGGTGGCTGATTCTGAGCAGCCACCAGAGATTCCATCAGAGCAGTAAGATTGGCCATTCTGTCCTTCACAGTAGAAACCTCCTCGTACAGCTCGCGATTCTCTTGTTCTAAGTTGTCCATCTTCCTTCTGAAATTAGCTCGAGTGTTGTAGTGGTGAGTCAGCTTGCTGAATAAAGTAAAGAAGCTTGGTAAGACACCTGGATATGCATAACAAAAGCAAGAAATATGTGAAATATGATGTATGATATGCAATGCACATGATTTGTTTTTATTATTAACATTTCAAGGGACTTAAAGATTTATAGACACATTGCAAATATCAAAGTAATAACATATTTGAAATACTGAAAAGCTTTAATATAATAACTTCAAAATGAATTACAAGTTTCAGTGATCGCAAGTACAAGATGAAAATAAAGTCTAAAACCCTAAGAAGCAAAGCTGATGGAGATCACTCTACACACTGGCGCTTCCCTGTAAGCCTGGAAACCTGAGCCTTTAACCTCTGGTTTTCTTCAGCGTACCTAGTGGCCACCTCCTTCCAATCACCTGGATCAGGAAGTGAGCAACTAACATCTGACTGAGGCTTAGGATAAAATAAATCCCCTTGCCTCTCCATGGTCTCTACTGATCGACTCTCAAGGATCTCAATCAAGTTGTCCCTCTCCTTTAAGTCTGCTCTATAGGAAATCTCTAAAGTTTGGCACTTATTCTTCCAAGCATCCTTTTCCTACTGTATCTTGACCAAAGCAATCTGTAGCTCTTATATATCATCCAATAAGGAAGGAGTGGTCTTCAAAATCAAATCAGGAATAGGTGTTTCCTGGGAATATGACATCTTCAACTGAAATAGCTCTCGCTTGGACCCACTGAAGATATGGCTCCAAAGAAACAACCCCCCTAGGTCCCAAGTCTTTCCTACTCTTCCTATGGATGTGACTCCAGGCCTTCGCAATCTAATCCCTAGCTTCCTTATGATCTCCTCCCTCCTTCAGAAAGAAACTAATCAAATAAATACGATTTGGTTTATCCCTTATCGGATAACCGAGCTATCGTCGTGCAAGAACATGGTTATAGTTAATTCCTCCCTTTGTACCAAGAAGAGGTACATTGTGGAAACTACCACAACTGTCAACAATATTTATATCCTGGTAAGCTCGACGATACCAATCGATATTCGAGTGAGTAAGTGCCATAATTTTAGGAACCCAACAGGGTTCCTTCCCGACGTCCTAGAAAGCATTAGACTGAGGCATATGAGAGATAAACCACTGGTACAACAAAGGCGTGCAACAGATAACCATCCCCCCATGATAAGAGTTTTGAAGATGAATGGAGTAATAAGCATCACCCAAAAATGTAGGAATTGGGTTTCCAATCATGAAGATCCAGATAGCACTAACGTCAACAAATTTACCCACATTAGGAAATAAAAGCAACCCGTAGGCAAGTAGAGCAAAGATGGCCTCAAAAGTGACTGTACTCTTCATCCTGGAAAAGTAACGAGCTTTCTCCAATAAGAACTGGGCTGGTAATCCTCTAATCCCTCCTTTAGAAGTCATATGGGCTTCCACCTCAGACTTTTCTAGATGGATCAAAGCAGCAATCTCATGTGGTTTTGGCTCACCCTCAAAACCAGTAAAAGGAACACGATCGGTAACAGGTAAATCCAACAGGTAAATCCAACAGATAAGAATACTCCTCTAGTGTAGGCATTAACTGATAGTCGGAGAAAGTGAAGCAGTGATACATCGGATCATAGAACTGGACCAACGTCGAGAGAAGACCCTCCTTCATCCTAAGCTTCATAAGAGGAATAATGGATCCATACCTCTTCCGAAAATCTGCAGAACACTCGATCTCGGGAATTAGACTGATAAACTCATCTATCTTGGGATCCTTGAAACTTTACTTCCCGGTCTTTCTTTTTCCAGAATCCATGGTCAAAAAGCACCCGAGATATTCACAAATGGTAAACTTTTAAGTCCCTCGAAATAAAATTTCTTCAAAAGATGCTTATGAGTGCATGGAAGCATGATGCAACAATCACACACAAGATCACACATATAGTGTTCATAGGTTCAACGTCACGAGCATGAGGTCGAAGGTACTATCCATAAGGTGTTAGTCTAAAAGTTATCACCTGCCGAACAAGGTTCTAGAGGTTCCCAGAGTCTACATCCTTCCTTCAGATATTAGCAACTTCCTGATTAACTCAGTAATTAATAATATTCTCAAGAAAAACTCGTCCGAGCATAGTATCGCGTGACAACTATTTCTGGATTACTCCGTCATAGATTCTGCACTACACCTAAAAGGCCAAGATGGGTTAGGTATTCTACGGTCCTCAGCTTCAGCAGGCTCCCAGGTCGAAAGCAGCATGTCTTCCCGATTACTCGGTAAATGACACTACAGTCAAAGGGGCCTCCACTGAGTGGGGGATCTCATGCCTCCTTTTTTGGGATTACTCCCTCAAAGTTAACATGACTATATTGCCCGTCCTATCTTAAAGTTTGCCCAAGTCCAAGTATAGGACTTATAAGTAATCACCAAGCACCCTGAAAACCAGGAAAATCCAGATAAACACATATACAACATATAACACATAAACAAAAATAGCACATATACAAATATAAACAAATATTGGCTCAACCCACTTAGGGATAGACCAGCAAGAGGTCAATCTTTCCCCAGTGAATTCGCTATTTTTTCCGTAGCGGTAGAAATGTTTAAGACTAAGCCATTGGATTGACTAGACTTATACAGATCAAAATAAAAATCGCCACCGTGCTTTATTGTTTCCAAAGGAATGGGAAAAGAGCGAGTGACCAAAAAAGAGAGGGAAAGATTCAAGGTAAGGGGGTTGGTTATGCAAAGGGGAGGTATTAACACCCTAAACATCTACGGTACTCTGTAGGAACCTCTTTGTAAAATCTGTATATTTTGGCTATAAAATATTGTATAAAAATGGATGGTGCAGGTGAGAAAAGAAATATATTTTTATGGTTTTTGAACCCGCCGCGGTTGGGAACCTTTAGTGCCTATGTACCACCTTTCGTGCAATAGGGGATCAGGGTACACGTAGTTCTTCTTTTAAAGTATTTTAAAACATAAGTGTGTTGGTTAATTTTATGAGATAAGACATCATCGTCATTGTCTGTTTGGAAAACATACTTACTACCCACAATCGTGAGAAAGGAGAATTTGCATTATCTCAAAGTGGAGGATATGGCTTGGATTTTAAAATCAATAATGCCTCACTCAACACCCAAGTGGAAAATTTATCTCTTCACTACACATTGTAGAAGTATAGTTGTTTGCATCACTACAAGGATTGACAAGAGTCCAATCTTTATAGAAAAAGTTTTAAAGTAGAATCCAAAGTGGCAAAATAGTTTGAAATGAGATTGATTGACTTTTAGTCTTCTCACAAAAAATTCCAAGGTATTATTAAGTTGATTGAAGTTTATTTATGAAAAGGTTTTGAAAATGCATGGACCTAAGTCCAAGTTTATTATGAAAGTGGTTCAAGTTTTAAAAAAACAAGAAGAGTTTTCAAAAGGAGAGAGAAGATTTTTGAAATTAAAGAAGATGGGAGGAGAAGAAGAGACTATCCTAAGGCATAAGGTAAAAGCTATGGATAAGAACCATCTAACCAACAAGAAGCCAATACTTGACATCCTGAGCCAAGATAGAATTCCCATTATTTGGATTGAAACCAAGCAAGCAAAGATACTAGACCTCTTGTGAGAACCAAACTTCACGTGTATTAAGTCTTCACAAAAAATGGGCAGATTAACGGCTGTATACGGGTGAATTCCAGATTACAAACTGTGATACGGTGGCAGAACCAGACTATTTTTAGGAAAATGCTAGTTTGCGTTTTGCGTTTTTGTTTGCAAAATGTCGCGGTAAGCAAGAGTCGCCACCGACTTTTATTTTATCCAACTGGAAAGGAAAAAAAGCACAAAAAAATTCCTTTTTTGAGATTTTGAGTACGGGGGGTAGATTATAGAAAGGGAAGGTATTAGCACCCTTTCTATCCGTAGTTTTCTACGGGCTCTTAGGTACTTGCTCATCAATAAAAAATGTCTTCTGTGTTTGTGTGTTTTTTTAAAAAGTTTTTGTTTTTACTTTGTTTTAACCCTTGTTTCTGTCTTCAAGAGTGTTACGAAGTGTTTTTGAAGACTTTGTTTGAAAAAAGTGTAAGTGTGAAAAAAGTTTGATCTTGAGCAAGTACCTACTAGTATCTACCTACTCGAAAAAGAATGTTTTTGTTCTTGTTTCCTTTAGACAACGCTATCCTACTATTGAGAAATAGGCAGCACCTTCGTTGGAGTTGTAAGGGTAAATTTGAGAGGGACGTACGATCACTAAAACAATGTTAGGGCGTCTTAGTAATAACCATAGTGTCTTAAGATCATATTCGAGGCAACATTTTCGAGGCAACCTTTCCGAGGCAACATTTCTGAACGGGACATTTGATCTTTGTTTAGACAAGAGGGCAACCAGTAAGACACCTGTTGTACCCAAAAATTTGCCCTCCCATATTCTTCAAAGTTTGTCAAGAATCATCTTCAAATGGTTCAAAATTTCTCAAGGATTGCACAGTCAGACCACCTCCTAAGCCAGTCAAAATTAGGGTTTTGTTTCTTCCAAGGAATTGGAGGTTTTCAATGTCTCAATCAAGTCTCATAGGCCTACATACATTGTCAAGCATCTACATGTCAAGTCTCAAGACTCACAGTGCCAAATTGCACAGTCAAAAGCCCTATTTGATTCACAATCAACTGTAGGGGTAAAATGGTCATTTTACAGTCAAAAGTCAAAATTTTTGGTCAACATCTTATTTTGAGTTCACAATCATCATTTGATCAAGTCTTGATCATGATTCCACAAGCATGGCTCAAAAATCATCAAGATGCAAAAAGTTACTATTTTTGGACAGTAGAAAAGTCAACTGTATCTTGACCAAGGCATAACTTTTTCATGGTTCATCAGAAAAATCCCATCCAATGATCATTTTGAAGGGTATGACATTTCCTACAACTCATATTCACATTCCAAGTCCAAGAAATGCTCTCACAAAAAGTTATCAATTTCTACATTATAGGTCAATTTCAAAAGTCAATAAAAATGCATTTTAAGTCAAAGGACATAATTTGAGATTGGTAAATCCAAATGACATGGGACCAAAGGCATTGGTTAGAGTACTTCAATACCTTTCCAAAATGTCCAAGAACATGTTCATATGATCAAAATTGAGCAAGATATGCATTGGAGAAGTTGGGAAATGTTTGTGAATTTGCAAAAGTCAACTTTGCTGAAAACACTTTGTTTTTGCTAATGGGCCTCAAATTTCTTCTTGAAACTTTATCCAAGGCCTATTCACGACCCATCAAGCCTATTTGAATTTATTTTCTTATTTTTATTAATTAATTAGATTTTTAATTGATTTTAATTTATTTAATTAATTTAAATTGTAGGAAATTCAAAGATATGGTTTTTCAATCTTTTTTTGAAGCAAGAATGACCTAATCAAGCTGGCAAATTCGTGTGCAAATCAAAGGGACAAGAATCTCCAAGTTTGGCAAGTTTTTCCAATCAAAAAGATTCAAAAAATATATGATTGCAAATCAAATATACAAACATCAATTCCATGGATTTCTTGGCCAAGATTTAACCTAATTCTCTTCCTATATAAATACACAATCAAACCCTACTCATGCAAACGTGAATTTGCTGCAGAAGAGGCCATAGTAACATTGAAAAAAATCAAAGAAAAGTGAAAATTGTTTTCCATAGTTTAGCACGATTCAAAGCATTTTGTGGTTTCTAATCTATTGCAGGGGTTCCCAGAGACATATTGCAATCCAAACCAAGTGCTAAAGCTCAAGAAATACCCAAGAACAGTTTCACGGTTTGAACATTTTTTTCAGAACCGCATCTCCTTATTCATGTGCATTTGACATATTTTGTTGATTGTTTTGTGTTAATATGAACTGTACAAAGCTAATGATGTAGTTTAATTGCATTGAAACGCACAGAATCTCAAGTTACCATTGGAGAATTCTAGGGTTCGTAAGCCTTTGAAACCGTCAGAACAAGACGAACATGTTGGCACCATCGCGAAATATTTATGTTCATTGTAGCCCTAATCGCTATTATTAATCATCATGTTTTGTGGGGGTTAAAACCCCCCGCTATCTAACCTTGTTTTTTACAGTTTCAGCGAAGACGATGATGAGGTGGTGATATGTGGTTGGTCCATTCAAAAAGAAGCGCGCGTTTTTTTTCTTTTTACAGCATATTGTTTGGATTATTAATATATTGTTTGCTTCCTATTATATTAACAAAGCGTGCAAGTTGGTGTAGTGGAGGACGTGCTGGCATGGAGTCATTGGGACCTGGGTTCGAATCCCAGGTCCCCCCAAAATAATTGTTTGATATTTTTCTTAACATGTTCATATGCAGTCTTCCAACAAAGTGTCCACCATACGCTCAAACATCCAGATGCTAAGTGGCCACAAGTTTGGATCCAATGGTCAGGAGATGTTGATCATGGTACTCCCAGTCAACACATGCTCTGGGGAATCAACAAAGTCAACGTGGCTGAAGAGCTTATTGGGCCACAGAATTTCCAGATTAACCTCCTAATGGGCCCAACACCCCCCTGGTTCATTCATAATTTTCTTTTCATTTTCTTTTACTAATTATTATTAATTATTATTATTACTATTTAATTAACTTAATTAATACTTTTCATAATAAATTCAGACAACTAAAAAATGTAAATATTTTAATTATTATTATTAATTATTATTATTATTTATTAATTTCACTTTATTTTTTGTAAATAAATTCTAACAAATTAATTTAGTTTAATTAGGTTTAATTTTGACTTTTTGACAATAAATAAAATCAATCTAGAATTAGGTTTTTTTCTTTTGACAATTTTAATCCTTTTTATTTTATTTTCATTAAAGACCTAAAAAACTAAAAAAATACTTTTTTCTTGTAATTATTTAATTAATTAGTAAATTAGGTTTAATATTAATTAATTGCAAAAGGACCAAAATTCTATTCTCTTCTCAAAAAGGGTCAAAACCCTAAGACTTTTCCCGATTCAATTTTTCTCGCGCATGTTTATTCTTGATTCCTATTTTGATCATATTTATGTAATTGTTCCGAGGATGTAATAGCATAATTAGGACTTTTATCGCTTTCTTTATTTTCTCGCAATTTACTTTTCAAAGGGTTATGTTTTTGGCGATGTAAATACCCGACGCCTTGTAATAGCGTAGGTTTACTTTCCGCAATTTATTTTCCGCATAATTATTAACTGTTAACTATGCATGACAAGACTTGCCTGAAAAATAAAATCAAAACGTAGCTCACCATGACATGTGCAAAGATAATTTAACATGAAACCTGACACACTCGCACATGCCACTCCTAGGGTACGCCTCACTTGGTTGCCTCGACGTGGTCATTGAGTATAAGGTGTTTTAGAGGTCGCCCTCCTGTCTAAAGATCCAGTTGCCTCAAAACGGTTGCCTCGGATAAAAAGGATCTAGGACATTAGGGTTACCGCTAAGGCGTCCTACTATTGCTTTGGTGACCACACATGTCCCTATAATCGAATTGACCCGAATAACTCCAACAACGGTGCTACCTACTTCTCAATAGTGGGATAGTACTGTCTAAAGGACATCTACACAGCTTAATTCCTTTAGAGTAGGTAGATTTCTCCTGGGTACTTGCTCTTTCAAAACAAAAACAACTTTTCGCACCTACACTTTCAAAAAAGTTTTCAAACAAATACTTCATACACTCTTGAGGACTGATACAAGAGTTACCTAGAAGTTTTCAAAACAAACTTTTTCAAAACCCACAAACACAAGAAAAGCAAAACATTTTTGAAAACATAGTGAGCAAGTACCTAAGAGCCCGTGGATAACCACAGATAGAAAGGGTGCTAACACCTTCCCTTTCTATAATCTACCTCCCGAACCGAGAAACATCTCGAAAAGGAATTTTGCTGTGCTTTTGTCCTTTCCTTGTTGGAGAAAATAAAAGACGGTGGCGACTCTTGCTTACCGCGACATTTCGCGAACCAGCATTTCAAAAACAGTCAGTTCTATTCCCACCGATCACCAGAATTGGCGACTCTTCTGGGGATATTATAAGTGAGCTGTACCTTAGGATTAGATCATTTTATGTTTTCAATTGAATGCTTTGTTTGCTTTAAAATTGTGGGCTTGCATCGGAGTTTCATAGATCCTAACCCGGATCTGGGGAATACCCTTTAGGTAGCAATAAGCTGTGAGGGACCTGTCCAGCGTAGACCGACACGGGTGAAGCAGTAGCTACGTTGGTGTGACACCTTGGTCTGTACTGATATCCCTTGTGTTGGAACGAGGAGAATATGGGTCTTCTGAGGAGTCATTAAGCACCAACTGACCTTAGAACCTTAAATTGACCCAACTTGGCCATAGAACAGTAGCAGTATGCTACACTCATTGAGGCTAAACTCTCGCGATGGTTCTGGCCGCAAGAAAAGATTCCGAAGCTGGAGTTATGACCGATTGAGGGTAGTCAGTGATATTGAGATCCTCTAGAACCCGGTTACTATTTTCTAGGACAGGTCTTAACCAACTGAACTGAAAGAGGGTAGTACCTAAACGTCATGCTGGCCTGAACTCTAAGGGCTGTCTTGTGTGACTTGTGTGCCTTACCATGTTTGCCTTTGCGAATACTTGTGGTGTGCTTTACCATAACATCATACCATCATAACATTGCATGCATCCTGCATAAGGACTGACCCATTTCAAAGACAAGAGGGTTTCATCTTTGCTCTGTTTTGTAGGACATCATGATGCCCGTGCGAAGGAATACTATCCGGCTCAACTTTGTTCACCCACCTGATTTGCTTAAAGAGTTGGTTGACAGAATTCCAAATACTACTTCCTTCATCAAGAGGCATGGTTCTCTTCTCGGTTTAGTCACTTCAAAGTGGGACCAACAACTGATGAGTGTCCTGACCCAGTTTTATGATCCCCTGTACCATTGCTTCACCTTTCAAGACTTCCAGCTGGTCCCTACCCTGGAAGAATTCTTTGATTTGCTTGGTATCCCTGTTTTGGAACAGACTCCATTCACTGGTTGGGAAAAGACTCTTAGGCTTGAGGAGATTGCTGCAGCCCTTCCTTTGACTAACAAATAGGTAATGGATAACTGGGAGACTAGAAGTGGAGTTAAAGGCTTTTTGGCTAAGTTTCTGATTGGTAAAGCTAACAGTTTCTGGAATGACTTAGACTTCAGGGCGTACGAAGACATTTCGGCTCTCTTAATCTATGGTCTGATATTGTTTCCAAATCCTGATACCTTTGTTAATGTCAATGCTATAAGGATCTTCATCTCTCGGAACCCGGTACCCACTCTCTTGGGTGATATCTTGCAACAACTCTATGCTCGTACTACCCGAAGACGGGGACCTTTGTGGTGTTGTTCTCCTTTGTTAGTGAGGTGGTTTATTTTGCACCTCCCTAAGTTCGTGCTGAAGAACAAAGAAGGAAGGGGCTGGGCTCATAGGTTAATGTCTCTCACTGATAATGACATCATTTGGACTCTCATAGGTTTGGATGAGGTAGCTGTTATTGATCGTTGCGGAGAGTATCCTAATGTTCCATTGATTGGTACCCAGGGAGGAATCTCTTATAATCCATGTTTAGCTCTCCGTCAGTTTGGACGAGCCAGAAGAGCAGGGCCTCATGAGATGTTGGTGCCTCACATCAGTTTTGAGTTCCAGGTAGATAGTGACGAGCTGCGTCGTAGATTCATCAGGGCTTGGGACAGAATTCACAAAGCTGACCCACATGAGTTAGGACCGAAGACTTCTCTGCCTATGGAATCCTACTACAGATGGGTCTGCATCCGTGCTCAGAAGTTAGGTATGCCATACGAAGCTGTCAGGCCTATTACTCTTGAATTTCCTGACAAAGACGAGGTTCCTCCAACTGTTCTCCATCCTCAGATACCCACTGATGTTGATACACTAAAGAGGTCTTGGGCACAACTGCAGGAAGAAAGGGATTCTTATCGGGAAAGGTTCAATGAACAAGAACAAAAAATACAGAAGCTGACCAAGCAATTGGAGAATGAGCGGATCTTGAATGACTATATCCGTACTGAGAAGAAGAGGCCATGGGAGCACTGGTGGGCCTTGGATGTTTCTTTTACAGCTTTTGTTTACTTTTCAGTATTTTCATTTATGTAATGCCTAAGGGCAAGTTGTTGAACAATTTAAGTTCTAAAGTTGAATCTAATAAAGTTTGTTTCCTTTTTGTCTACAAAGTTGAATCCCGATTGTCTTTGAAAACATAAATCATACGCATTCCATTCATCATATGCATAACAAGTACCCTTTTTTACAGGTCACTTATCTTCTTCGCTGTTTATTTCAGCAATCATCATGTCTTCTGAACCTACTACTGAACAAGCTATCAAGGCCCTCCAGGCCCAGTTCCAAGAGTTGGTCATGCGCTCAGCCCAGGGTCAACAGGAGTTGAAGACTCTGATTCTGAAGAAGAAGAAGAAGAGGACTGTGTTGTTCAATACTGGACGCAGATTCGGGAATGGACTACAAAATGAGGTTGATCTGACTACTTCCTCTGTAGGGAAGGACATTCCCCAAGAGAGAAGGGTTCCTAGTCCCGTGGTCTCCGACAACGAGACGGATTACAATGATGAACAGTACCCTCCTGCTGAGGACAGGTACAAACAGTTGGAGGACCGTTTAAGTGCTATGGAGATTCAACATGTGCCTGGGATGGACTTTGGAGACCTAGGCTTATCCTCTGGGGTGGTGATCCCACATAAGTTCAAGGCACCTGCTTTTGCAAAATATGACGGAGCTTCCTGTCCTAAGCTGCACCTCCGATTGTATGTAAGGAAGATCCAACCTTATACAGCTGACAAGAATTTATGGATCCATTTCTTCCAGGATAGTCTTTCAGGGACTCAACTCGAATGGTTCTATCAGCTGGATGGAGCCAGTATTCGTAACTGTGAGGACTTGGCTACTGCATTCTACAAGCAGTATCAGTATAATTCCGACCTCGCTCCTACGCGTACCCAACTCCAGGGTATGTCACTAGGGACGGGTGAAGGATTTAAGGAGTATGCACAAAAGTGGAGAGACCTGGCTGGAAGGGTGCAGCCACCTCTAACTGACCGTGAACTTGTGGATATGTTCTTGGGGACCCTTTCTGGTCCGTTCTTCAACCATCTGATTGGGAATTCTTCTGCTGGGTTTACAGATCTGATCTTAACTGGTGAGAGAATAGAAGCTGGTATCAAGTCGGGGAAGATACAGAAAGGTGCCTCCTCGAGCTCTGAAAAGAAGCCCTTCAAGAAGGAATCTAGTGCTGTTTATGGTTCAAGGAGACAGAATAAACCGGAACGCCGCCAAGCTGTCAACGTGGTGGTAATTTCAAAGCCTGCTGCTGCTACTCAGCAATACAACCAGCCAAGGGGTGAGAGACCTAAAAGGCAATTCACTCGGCTCAGTATGAGCTTGTCCCAGATATTGCCGCAACTACTGTCAACCAATCTGGTAACTATAAAAGAAGCTCCGAAAGTAGTGAATACAACATCTCCAAAGTACAATCCCAACGCCCGTTGCGCCTATCACTCTGATAGCCCGGGGCACACTACGGATGATTGTTGGGTGCTGAGGAATAAGGTTCAGGACCTTATTGATGCTAAAGAGATAGAGTTCGAGGCACCCGAAAGGCCCAATGTTGTGACTGCTCCCATGCCCAAGCATGGAGTGAATGTTGTGGAAGAAGACCGATATGTAGCCTCCGTGGATGATATTGTTACTCCGCTGTTGACTGTCAAAAGGAACCTATTGTTAGCCGGTTTATTTCCGGGATGTAGCAAAGGTTGCCATCTATGTTCTGTTTCACCTGCTGGTTGTCCTTTGTTGAAGTCAGGCGTCCAAAACCTGATGGATAACAAAGAGATCTTGTTCGAGAAGATTGTTGTTCCTGCTACCCCTACTGAAGAAGTGTCCATTGTTACTATTTTCAACAACCCTCCTAAGGCTCCCTCAAAGAAGCCTGTCAAAATCATGTCTGCTCAGAAGATTGCTCCCATAATCATCACAGTTCCGGGGCCTATTCCATATGCATCTGATAAAGCTGTCCCTTGGCACTATGGGGCAGATGTTTATATGCTTGGAGTTAAACAAGAGTTCGATACTAGTACCGGCGTCAGCAACATCACCGGGCCTTCCAAAGTCACTCGTAGTGGTAGACTGTTCTCACCAGATATTGCTCCACCAACAATCCAGAGACCTATTGTCATCACACCTGCAAGTGTGCCTGCTCCCCTTCCTGACCAAGTTCCTATTTCCACCCCTGCTGCCGAGTCATCTGACGCTCGGGGCAAAGGGATTGCTACTGATATGCCTGCCCAGACGGAGGCACCAAAGACAACCGCTGTTGAAGCTTCCAAGCAGGAGATGGAAGAGATCCTTAAGATTATCAAGAAGAGTGATTTCAACGTAGTTGAGCAGCTAGGGCACACCCCATCAAAGATTTCTATGCTATCACTGTTGTTGTGTTCAGAGGCCCATGCCAAGGCTCTGATTACCTTCCTGAAGACGACCCACGTGCCACAAGAGACGTTAGCTGATCAGTTTACTGACTGTATGGCCAACTTAACTGCTGATAATGGTTTGGGTTTCTCCGACGCCGATCTGACTGCTAAGGGGAAGAACCATAACGATGCCCTGCATGTCTCCATCGAATGCAGGGGCACTACTCTTGCCCATGTGCTGGTTGACACTGGTTACTCGTTGAACGTATTACCCAAGAAAGCTCTAGACAGATTGGATTGTGAGGGTTTAGAGCTCAAGCCAAGTAACATTGTTGTCCGGGACTTTGACGGGTCCAAAAGGATGGTACATGGCGAGGTTGACATTCCAATTAGAGTTGGTTCTCAGGTCTTCGACTCTACATTCTATGTTATGGACATCCGACCATCCTACTCTTGTCTGCTGGGTCGTCCATGGATCCACAAAGCTGGAGCTGTGACCTCCACACTACATCAGAAGCTGAAATACCCGGTCAAAGGGAAGATTGTGACAGTTCAGGGGGAGGAAGAATATATGGTCAGCCACCTCAACTCGTTCCGGTACATAGAGATGGATGGGGAGTTCATTGAGACCCCCTTCCAGCACTTTGAAGAGGTTCCTCAGACACTGGCGTCAGCTGAGACTGTGATTGAAGATCCTCCTTTGAAGATGGCTTCCTTAAAGGATGCCCGGGCTGTTATTGAGAAGGGTGAGTGCGCAAACTGGGGCCGACTTCCTGATTTCACTCTGAAGACTGACAAATTTGGTTTGGGTTTCACTGCAGAAGCTCAAAGGGCTGTTCATAAAGCAAGGATTGGAAGACCTCCTGTATTCATCAGCAACCCAGGGGTAAATGCTATTGAAGATGGCGTGGGGGAATCTGAATTCGACAGCTGGATCTACCCAACGCTCAACGGTGGACCAAGCAACTGGACGGCGAAAGACTTCATACCTATTACTTTTGTGACTCAGTAATGAACTCCTTTGTTTTGAATTTGTAACAGACAATATTTGAAACTTTATGGCCCGGTGTCTTACCCGGGGCACCGTGGCTTCATTTGTGAGGGCTTTTGTGTGTCATTTTCATATATCATTAATAAAAGCATTGGACGTTTTTTGCATTTCAAATCTTGCGCTCCTTGTCTTTCTTTATTATTATATATTGCAAAACAGCTATTTACACACACTCACATATACAGGTCCCAATCCACTCTAGATCTCACTGGTAACGACTCTGCTACTGCCAGTTATGACTTCGAAAATCTGATCAACTTAGCCGAAGACGAAGGTGAAGATGATTGCGAGGTGCCTGGTGAGCTTGCAAGACTGTTACTCCAGGAAGAGAGGGCCATTCAGCCACATGAAGATCCAGTGGAAACGGTAAATCTGGGTACAGAGACAAACAGAAAGGAGGTCAAGATTGGTGCCAACCTGGAGCTTAGTGTGAAACAACGGTTGATTCAGATGTTGCATGACTACGTGGAAATCTTTGCCTGGTCCTACGAGGACATGCTTGGGTTGGATACCGACATTGTGGTTCATCACCTGCCTACCAAGGAAGAATTCCCTCCGGTAAAACAGAAGGTTCGCCGTATACGTCCAGAGATGTCCGAGAAAATCAAAGCTGAGGTTATGAAACAATTCGACGCCGGTTTTCTAGCAGTAACTTCTTACCCTCAGTGGGTTACCAATGTGGTTCCAGTGCCGAAGAAGGATGGTAAGGTCCGAATGTGTGTTGATTACAGGGATTTGAACAGGGCGAGCCCTAAGGATGACTTCCCGCTGCCTCACATTGACGTTCTGGTTGACAACACTGCTCAGCATAAGGTATTCTCCTTCATGGACGGGTTCTCCGGTTATAATCAGATAAAGATGGCTCCTGAAGATATGGAAAAGACTACCTTTGTTACTCAGTGGGGCACCTTTTGCTACAAGGTCATGCCTTTTGGGTTGAAAAATGCTGGGGCAACCTACCAACGTGCCATGGTTGCTTTGTTTCATGATATGATCCATCATGAGATTGAAGTATATGTTGACGATATGATTGCAAGGTCCCAAACTGAGGAGGAACACCTTGACCATTTACAGAAGCTGTTTGACCGGTTGAAATTGTACAAGCTGAGGTTGAACCCGAACAAGTGCACCTTCGGGGTAAGGTCTGGAAAACTGCTGGGCTTCGTCGTGAGCGACAAAGGTATTCAAGTGGACCCTGCCAAAGTGAAAGCCATACAAGAGATGCCAGTTCCCAAGACAGAGAAAGAAGTCAGAGGCTTTCTAGGACGTCTGAACTACATTGCCCGATTCATCTCACATCTAACTGCTACCTGTGAACCAATCTTCAAGCTACTGAAGAAAGATCAAGTAGTACGTTGGAACGATGAATGTCAGGCCGCTTTCGAAAGAATCAAAGAGTATCTCCAAGAGCCACCCATTCTTATGCCACCGGTTGAAGGGAGACCTCTAATCTTATACTTGACAGTACTCGACAGCTCAATGGGGTGTGTGCTGGGGCAGCATGACGAGTCTGGCCGAAAAGAGCACGCTATTTATTACCTTAGCAAAAAGTTTACCGACTGTGAGACCCGATACTCACTGCTCGAGAAAACTTGCTGCGCTTTGGTGTGGGCTGCTCGCCGACTGAGACAGTATATGTTGACTCACACAACTCTGTTGATTTCAAAAATGGATCCAATCAAGTACATCTTCGAAAAGCCTGCCTTGTCTGGAAGAATAGCAAGATGGCAGATGATCTTGATAGAATACGACATCCAGTACACGATACAAAAAGCAATCAAGGGAAGTGTATTGGAAGACCATTTGGCGCACCAGGCAGTGGACGACTACCAATCTATGAACTTTGAATTTCCAGACGAGAATATCATGGTAGTGACTGATTGTGAAGTACCTGGACCGGATGAAGGACCTGAGGAAGGATCCCGATGGTCTATGCACTTTGATGGAGCCTTAAATGCTTTGGGTAACGGTATTGGCGCTCTGATCATATCTCCAAAAGGCTCTCATACTCCACTCACTGCCCGACTATGTTTCAACTGCACCAACAATATGGCGGAGTATGAAGCATGCATCATGGGTCTTCGGGCTTCAATTGACCTAAGGATCAAGTTTCTGAGTGTCTTCGGAGATTCCGCTCTCGTGATCAGTCAAATCAAAGGCGAGTGGGATACGAAACACCCAAATCTTATTCCCTACAAGGAGTATGTATTGACGTTGCTTCCCCATTTCGAGGAGATAACCTTTGAACATTTCCCAAGAGAGGAGAATCAGTTGGCGGACGCGTTGGCTATGATGTCTTCTATGTTCAAAGTCAAATGGGACAACGAGGCTCCCCGGATCATTATTTAGAAATTGGATGAACCTGCACATTGCTGTGATCTCGAGACTGAAGAGGTAACAGAGAAGCCCTGGTATCATGAGGTGAAGAGATATCTTGAAGCACAGGAATACCCTGAGGGTGCATCTATTAATGACAAGAAGTTTCTGAGAAGGTTCGCGGTGAAGTTCTTCCTCAGCAATGACATTCTGTACAAGCGAAACCATGATTCGACCTTACTGCATTGTGTGGATAAGACTGAAGCAGAAAGGATCATGGCAGAGCTGCATGAAGGTACCTTCGGAACTCACTCCAGTGGACATACCATGACAAAGAAAATCCTTTAGGCAGGATACTACTGGTCCACAATGGAAGCCGACTGTTATCAACATTCTCGGACATGTCACAAATGCCAGATCTATGCTGATAAGGTGCACATTCCTCCAGTTCCTTTGAACGTCTTGACAGCACCTTGGCCTTTTGCAATGTGGGGCATTGATATGATCGGCGAGATCAGACCTACGACATCCAACGGGCATCGTTTCATCCTGGTAGCGATTGATTACTTCACGAAGTGGGTCGAGGCAGCTTCCTTTGCTACCGTAACCAAGAACGTCGTGGCACGGTTCATTCGGCATAACCTGATTTGTCAATACGGTGTACCAGAGAGGATCATTACGGACAATGGTACCAATCTTAACAACAAGATGATCACTGAGCTCTGCGAGCAATTCAAGATACAGCACCACAACTCTTCTCCCTACCGGCCGAAGATGAATGGGGCTGTAGAAGCGACGAATAAGAATATTAAGAAGATTGTGCAGAAGATGACAGTGACCTACAAAGATTGGCACGAGATGTTACCATTCGCTCTTCATGGGTACCGTACCTCAGCACAGACGTCAACAGGGGCAACACCCTTTTCCTTGGTCTATGGCATGGAGGCAGTCTTTCCTATTGAAGTCCAGATACCCTCTCTCCGGATAATGAAGGATGCAGGTTTGAACGAAGATGACTGGATCCAGACTCGGCTTGATCAACTGAACCTAATCGACAAAAAGAGACTCACTGCTATTTGTCATGGTCAGACGTACCAAAAACGGATGATCAAGGCATTTAACAAGAAAGTCAGGCGACAAGAGTATCAAGTTGGGGAACTGGTAATCAAGCGCATCATTCTACCTCAAGGCGATCCCAGGGGCAAATGGACCCCTCCGTACGAAGGGCCATTTGTGGTTAAGAATATTTTCTCAGGAGGAGCTATGATTCTAACCACCATGGATGGTGACGACCTTCCTCACCCCGCCAATGCAGACATAGTAAAAAGATACTACGCATGATTAAAAGACCCGCTAGGTCGACTGGCCTAGGCAAAAATAAGGGCTTCCCGGCGAACCAAAAGGGTTCGGGAAAAAATAAGGGATGAAATGAAAAAAATCTGTACACCCGGCAAGTCGAAAACCTGAAAAGGCGGCTTGGGCAAAAATGGGTATCCCGGTGGACTGAAAACCCGAAAGGGCGGTCCAGGCAAAAGTTAGGGATAAGCGTAATACTATGTCTCATTGGATCACCTTGCATCCAGAATTCGGTATCAACTATCGGGCTCAGACGGCACCAATCAATCAGCTTCATCTTCCACTAAGCAGCAAAGTGATGAGACGCTTGAAGACATAAAGGCGATAGCAGAGTTGGAACCCAGTGGGATTTTTTACATAACTGTTTTGTTTTCCTTTTTACAAATTGTATAAACTCTATTCTGTTCGGAGGCGTTCTCTTACTAGGACGTCAGCCTCTTGTACAAACGCCTATTTACAGGAAAATTTCAAAATCAATACAAGTTCATTTTTCAGACAAATCGTAAATTGTTTTTCCTTTATCTGTTTTGTTTTGCAAAGAACGTCCAATGATCATTTTTGATATATGCATTTGACATTAATTGCTAATCACAAATATTTGCATGCGAAACAAAGGACTAATTACGGGTGATATCAGAAACAGGGGCAATAAGAATTGTCTAACCGATCTAGTTGCTCTGTCCACCAAGGTGCCAAGGTAGGTTCGGCTGAAAAATGTAACCAGGATACCTTCACTCCCTGCAGAGTAAGACAAGATTCAGCAATACTCTCCCCAAGCAGAGTTGGTCTCCCATCAGCCCCGAAAAGGCACAATATCCCTAGCAAGTCAGCAACACTCTCCCCAAGCAGAGTTAGGCTACTGTCAGCCCTAAGGAAGTTGGATATCCCCAGAAGATCTCAATATTCTCTAGCAGAGTATACAGATATTCCTCAGCAAGCATCCCCGGCAGTCTTAATATAAGGTTGTTCCCCGGCGGAATACAGACACCCCAGTGGAGCCATTTCCCCAGTGTAGTCCAAAGTTTCCCCAGGAGAGTTGAACCATCTCCCCAGTAGGTCCTAGAAGCTTGTCTCCCGCAGAGTAAAAATATCTCTCCCCATCCATATTCAAAGGTTATTCCCCACCAGAGTCTAACTGGGTTATCCTCAGCGAAGTTCTTCCTATCCCCAACGGAGTTCATCAAAATCCCCAATGGAGCTTATCAACGGAATCCACAGCGGAGTTATCATCAAAATCTCAGCAAAGCATCTCTCCCCCACAGAGTAATTCCCCGCAGAGTAATCTCTTCACCAGGTTTATTCCCCAACAGAGTCATCTTCTCCTACTGGTTTATTCTAGCAAACATCTTTGTTCATCATCCCCAGCGGAGACGAAGAACTCTACTCTTCAACATCAGCCCAGGATTCAACGAACTTCCTGGCATTCGTCAAGGATTGATTTTCCCAGACGGAAATACATTCATAAACATATCACATCTCATACCTCCTATTTACATACATGATAAAGTGCATACAACACGATCTCGTTTTGAGAACACCATGACATCATGCATTTCATACATCATGACATTGCATACAACTAATGTTTTACCTTTTCAGGAAAAGGTCAATCCAAAGATGATTACCATCAACCTTTTGTTCCAGATTCAATACCTGTATCTAGCCAGGGCATATATGTGAGCGATTGATTATAGATCTATACCTGTATCTATCCAGGAAAGTATCTGCATGAAGAGTTTGAAGATGAATACCTGTATCTAGCCAGGAAGTCATCTTTCATTCTCAGGTCAGAGGTCTACACCTGTATCCAGCCAGGAAAGCTATCTCTACCAACCTTTTGAAGTTACAGATTCGATACATGTATCTAGCCAGGGCATATCTGTGAGCGATTGATTGTAGATCTATACCTGTATCTAGCCAGGAAAGTATCTGCATGAAGAGTTTAAAGATCAATACCTGTATCTAGCCAGGAAGTCATCTTTCATTCTCAGGTCAGAGGTCTACACCTGTATCCAGCCAAGAAAGCTATCTCTACCAACCTTTTGAAGTTCCAGATTCGATACCTGTATCTAGCCAGGGCATATCTGTGAGCGATTGATTGTAGATCTATACCTGTATCTAGCCAGGAAAGTATCTGCATGAAGAGATTGAAGATCCATACCTGTATCTAGCCAGGAAGTAATCTTTCTTTCTCAGGTCAGAGGTCTACACCTGTATCCAGCCAGGAAAGCTATCTCGACCAACCTTTTGAAGTTCCATATTCGATACTTGTATCTAGCCAGGGCATATCTGTGAGCGACTGATTGTAGATTTATACCTGTATCTAGCCAGGAAAGTATCTGCATGAAGAGTTTGAAGATCAATACCTGTATCTAGCCAGGAAGTCATCTTTCATTCTCAGGTCAGAGGTCTACACCTGTATCCAGCCAGGAAAGCTATCTCTACCAACCTTTTGAAGTTCCAGATTCTATACCTGTATCTAGCCAAGGCATATCTGTGAGCGATTGATTATAGATCTATACCTGTATCTAGCCAGGAAAGTATCTGCATGAGGAGATTGAAGATCAACACCTGTAACAGGCCAGGAAATTATCTTTCATTCTCAGGTCAGAGGTCTACACCTGTATCCAGCCAGGAAAGCTATCTCAACCAACCTTTTGAGTTCCAGATTCGATACCTGTATCTAGCCAGGGCATATCTGTGAGCGATTGATTGTAGATCTATACCTATATCTAGCCAGGAAAGTATCTGCATGAAGAAATTGAAGACCAATATCTAAAACCAGACAGGAAAACTATCTTTCCTTCTTAGGTATGCAAGTTCTCGCTAAGGAATCTCTTACGCGATCGACACCCCTGGATGGCATCTTTAAGCCCATCTCCACAACTATCCATTACATTTCCAAATGGCATCTATAAGCCCATTCCCGACAAGATTCTGTCACATTTCCAGATGGCATCTATAATCCCATCCTCCTATCCATCATCTCTCCAAATGGCATTTGTAAGCCCATTCCTGACATCACATTGCTGATACTCTACTATGTGAGTGCAAATTTCTAGGCACTTTAGTGTTCAATCATCTTCCACCTTCGGATCACGAAAGGCATGCAAGCCAATCTACATCCTCAGGTCTAAGAAGATTGAACAGGGGCAACTGCTGTGCCCCAAAATTTTCCCTCCCATATTCTTCAAAGTTTGTCAAGAATCATCTTCAAATGGTTCAAAATTTCTCAAGGATTGCACAGTCAGACCACCTCCTAAGCCAGTCAAAATTAGGGTTTTGTTTCTTCCAAGGAATTGGAGGTTTTCAATGGCTCAATCAAGTCTCATAGGCCTACATACATTGTCAAGCATCTACATGTCAAGTCTCAAGACTCACAGTGCCAAATTGCACAGTCAAAAGCCCTATTTGATTCACAATCAACTGCAGGGGTAAAATGGTCATTTTACAGTAAAAAGTCAGAATTTTTGGTCAACATCTTATTTTGAGTTCACAATCATCATTTGATCAAGTCTTGATCATGATTCCACAAACATGGCTCAAAAATCATCAAGATGCAAAAAGTTACTATTTTTGGACAGTAGAAAAGTCAACTGTATCTTGACCAAGGCATAACTTTTTCATGGTTCATCAGAAAAATATAATCCAATGCTCATTTTGAAGGGGATGACATTTCCTACAACTCATCTTCACATTCCAAGTCCAAGAAATGCTCTCACAAAAAGTTATCAATTTCTACATTATAGGTCAATTTCAAAAGTCAACAAAAATGCATTTTAAGTCAAAGGCCATAATTTGAGATTGGTAAATCCAAATGACATGGGACCAAAGGCATTGGTTAGAGGACTTCAAGACCTTTCCAAAATGTCCAAGAACATGTTCATATGATCAAACTTGAGCAAGATATGCATTGGAGAAGTTGGGAAATTTTTGTGAATTTGCAAAAGTCAACTTTGCTCAAAACACTTTGTTTTTGCTAATGGGCCTCAAATTTCTTCTTGAAACTTTATCCAAGGCCTATGCACGACCCATCAAGCCTATTTGAATTTATTTTCTTATTTTTATTAATTAATTGGATTTTTAATTGATTTTAATTCATTTAATTAATTTAAATTGTAGGAAATTCAAAGATATGGTTTTTCAATCTTTTTTTGAAGCAAGAATGACCTAATCAAGCTGGCAAATTCGTGTGCAAATCAAAGGGACAATAATCTCCAAGTTTGGCAAGTTTTTCCAATCAAAAAGATTCAAAAAATATATGATTGCAAATCAAATATACAAACATCAATTCCATGGATTTCTTGGCCAAGATTTAACCTAATTCTCTTCCTCTATAAATACACAATCAAACCCTACTCATGCAAACATGAATTTGCTGCAGAAGAGGCCATAGTAACATTGAAAAAAATCAAAGAAAAGTGAAAACTGTTTTCCATAGTTTAGCACGATTCAAAGCATTTTGTGGTTTATAATCTATTGCAGGGGTTCCCAGAGACATATTGCAATCCAAACCAAGTGCTAAAGCTCAAGAAATACCCAAGAATAGTTTCACGGTTTGAACATTTTTTTCAGAATCGCATCTCATTATTCATGTGCATTTGACATATTTTGTTGATTGTTTTGTGTTAATAGGAACTGTACAAAGCTAATGATGTAGTTTAATTGCATTGAAACACACATAATCCCAAGTTACCATTGGAGAATTCTAGGGTTCGTAAGCCTTTGAATTGGGGCTTTATTATCTAGGAAAAATTAGCACCTCTAAAGCATATGGTTGAAACCGTCAGAACAAGATGAACATGTTGGCACCATCGCGAAATATTTATGTTCATTGTAGCCCTAATCGCTATTATTGGTCATCATGTTTTGTGGGGGTTAAAAACCCCCGCTATCTAACCTTGTTTTTTACAGTTTCAGCGAAGACGATGATGAGGTGGTGATATGTGGTTGGTCCATTCAAAAAGAAGCGCGCGTTTTTTTTTCTTTTTACAGCATATTGTTTGGATTATTAATATATTGTTTGCTTCCTATTATATTAACAAAGCGTGCAAGTTGGTGTAGTGGAGGACGTGCTGGCATGGAGTCATTGGGACCTGGGTTCGAATCCCAGGTCCCCCCAAAATAATTGTTTGATATTTTTCTTAACATGTTCATATGAAGTCTTCCAACAAAGTGTCCACCATACGCTCAAACATCCAGATGCCAAGTGGCCACAAGTTTGGATCCAATGGTCAGGAGATGTTGATCATGGTACTCCCAGTCAACACATGCTCTGGGGAATCAGCAAAGTCAACGTGGCTGAAGAGCTTAATGGGCCACAAAATTTCCAGATTAACCTCCTAATGGGCCCAACACCCCCCTGGTTCATTCATAATTTTCTTTTCATTTTCTTTTACTAATTATTATTAATTATTATTATTACTATTTAATTAACTTAATTAATATTTTTCATAATAAATTCAGACAACTAAAAAATGTAAATATTTTAATTATTATTATTATTTATTAATTTCACTTTATTTTTTGTAAATAAATTCTAACAAATTAATTTAGTTTAATTAGGTTTAATTTTGACTTTTTCACAATAAATAAAATCAATCTAGAATTAGGTTTTTTTCTTTTGACAATTTTAATCCTTTTTATTTTATTTTCATTAAAGACCTAAGAAACTAAAAAAAATACTTTTTTCTTGTAATTATTTAATTAATTAGTAAATTAGGTTTAATATTAATTAATTGCAAAAGGACCAAAATTCCATTCTCTTCTCAAAAAGGGTCAAAACCCTAAGACTTTTCCCGATTCAATTTTTCTCACGCATGTTTATTCTTGATTCCTATTTTGATCATATTTATGTAATTGTTCCGAGGATGTAATAGCATAATTAGGACTTTTATCGCTTTCTTTATTTTCTCGCAATTTACTTTTCAAAGGGTTATGTTTTTGGCGATGTAAATACCCGACGCCTTGTAATAGCGTAGATTTACTTTCCGCAATTTATTTTCCGCACAATTATTAACTGTTAACTATGCATGACAAGACTTGCCTGAAAAATAAAATCAAAACGTAGCTCGCCATGACATGTGCAAAGATAATTTAACATGAAACCTGACACACTCACACATGCCACTCCTAGGGTACGCCTCACTTGGTTGCCTCGACGTGGTCATTGAGTATAGGGTGTTTTAGAGGTTGCCCTCCTGTCTAAAGATCCAGTTGCCTCGAAACGGTTGCCTCGGATAAAAAGGATCTAGGACATTAGGGTTACCACTAAGGCGTCCTACTATTGCTTTGGTGACCACACATGTCCCTATAATCGAATTGACCCGAATAACTCCAACGACGGTGCTACCTACTTCTTAATAGTGGGATAGTACTGTCTAAAGGACATCTACACAGCTTAATTCCTTTAGAGTAGGTAGATTTCTCCTGGGTACTTGCTCTTTCGAAACAAAAACAACTTTTCGCACCTACACTTTCAAAAAGTTTTCAAACAAACACTTCATACACTCTTGAGGACTGATACAAGAGTTACCTAGAAGTTTTCAAAACAAACTTTTTCAAAACCCACAAACACGAGAAAAGCAAAACATTTTTGAAAACATAGTGAGCAAGTACCTAAGAGCCCATGGATAACCACGGATAGAAAGGGTGCTAACACCTTCCCTTTCTATAATCTACCTCCCGAACCGAGAAACATCTCGAAAAGGAATTTTGCTGTACTTTTGTCCTTTCCTTGTTGGAGAAAATAAAAGACGGTGGCGACTCTTGCTTACCGCGACATTTCGCGAACCAGCATTTCAAAAACAATCAGTTCTATTCCCACCGATCACAACACCCTATACTTAATGATCGTTTACCGAAGGCAACCGAAGTGAGAGTATACCCTAGGAGTGCGCATGTGCGAGTGATTTGACTTCAGTTATTATCTTTTCACATTTAGGGTTTGCTAGCCATTTTAAATTAACATGCAATCTTGTCATACAATCCTATTAACATACATCTAAACAGTTAATATTTGTGAAATTTAAAATGCGAGAAATAAAACTACGCTATTACAAGGCTTCGGGGAGGGGGATTAATTACATAGCCAAAAACCCGTAAAACGATAAATAAAAGGAAATCCTAATTAAACTATTACAAACCAGGAATAGTTACAACAATATTGTAAAAATATATAATCAGCGCGCGGCGAGTTAAATACGAAGCGACTAGGGTTTTGACCCTTGACTGAACCTAATTGTAATTGATTAAAGTAAACATATTTTTTGTCATTTTTTATCATTTAGGAGAGTAATGAAATAATTGAATTAAAAAAGAAAATCCTAAATTTTAATTAATTTTAATTGTGAAAGAAATTAGAATTGCCTTAAATTAATTTAATCTAATTTATTAAAAAACGCTTATCAAGAAAACAAGTCTTTTTTTTTTTGTTGTGATTTTTTGTTGGTTATTAAAAAAAGGGTAATTTGGTGTTGATAAAAAAAACAGAATAACTAAAGAAAGGAGAATTATAGAAAAAATAAGAAGCAACCCAAGGGCCTGCTGTCAGTGGCTCTGATCAGAGGATGATGGTCTAGAGGATGGTGGTCTAAAGCATGATGGTCCAGAGGATGGTGGTCCAGAGGATGATGGTCTAGAAGATGATGGTCCAGAGGATGGTGGTCCAGAGTATGGCGGTCCAGAGGATGGTGATACTGGGCCTGCTCCTGGCTGGTGGATCCAGCAAATTATGACCAGATGATGCTTGATCCGGTCCTGGTTGATGGGTCCATAGGATGACCAGAGGATACTTGACCTGGTCTTGGTTGATGAAGCCAGAAGATGACCCTCAGAAGATGTAGGCGCTGAATCTGGTGAAGACAAAAGGGAAAAAATGCCAAAGCTCACGCTTGGGATCGAATCCAGAATCATGAGCTTCTGACTTCCTTCTTCTGACCAACTGCGCTGGGTGTTAGTTTATCAATACAATAGAAACAAACAAATAGATCAAAGCTACAGGCTTCTGGCCAGAATAAGCACGCCCGAATTTAAACCGGCCAGTAAAGTCGTGACACGCCATCGTCTTCTTACCTGGATCTGTCGTTTAAAACTCTGAACCTTTACCAACAGGCGTGGCGCTGTAGCTATAACCCTGTGCATTTCAGAAATTGCATACAAGCAATATAAATAAAATTCAAGACCATGGATCAACTGGGTTTGACCCACTGATCATAATGGTCTCCTCCATTAGGGCCAATTATTCCTGTATGAAAAACCCCTAAAAACAAAGCTCGAACCCTAATCATGGCATCTTGGTATGCATTCAATAAAAATGCAATTAAATACAACCATTAGCTTGTAAATGGTTCAAGGATTAAGAATATGTAAATTTTTCGTGCTAAAGATGCCAGAATCATAATATACGAATTCAAAAAAACATGGAAGTCGTGGGACTCTTATAGTGTGTTTTTGGATGTTATGGGGCTTGCTAATTGTTGGAACACGTTCTTGGGATGTCCAGCAAACGTTTGGGATGCTTAGAATGCTTTGAGTTGGCCTGCAACTTAGAAATCAGTGTGCCACTTTTTTCCAGTTTCTTGAAACTTGCTCTCTTGTTTACACGCCTCCAATCTCTTCTTTTGATCTGCAAATGTTCTATATGTACTTTAGAGCGGATTAGGGTTACAAACTTATTTCAAATCTTCCTCAATTAAGATCATTGATTCAAGATTTGATCCTTATGCAAATATTTCCAAATCAAGCCAAATCCAATCTTTTGTGTCCAAATAAAGCTTGCACGATTTGATTCTCTTTTCAACTGTATAAGAGGCCTAAACATTTCCAATCTTCCATATGTACTTTAGAGCGGATTAGGGTTACAAACTTATTTCAAATCTTCCTCAATTAAGATCATTGATTCAAGATTTGATCCTTATGCAAATATTTCCAAATCAAGCCAAATCCAATCTTTTGTGTCCAAATAAAGCTTGCACGATTTGATTCTCTTTTCAGCTGTATAAGAGGCCTAAACATGCACAAAATCTCAAGCTTTGATTAGTTTTGATATTTTCATGATTTTATTTTGATTTTATTTGATTTAATTGAAATAAAATCAAAATAAATGACAAAAATAAAAGAATGACAAATGGGAAATATCATGGGTCGTGGATAATGTTACAAACTCAATGCAAGCATAAAAAGTTGGGCCCATTTGACAAAAATTGCAATTTTGGCCACATTTGACTTTTGGCAATTATGCAAAAAAGGTCAACTTTGTCAATGCACAACTTCTTCAATTTTGACCCTAGAGATGTGTTCTTGGAATTTTTAGAAATCTTAGGATGTCCTCTAAGAAACCCTTTTGGTATCATCTCAATTGAGTCTTCCATGTTCATGTATGAAGCTTTGACAAAAAAGGTGTTTTTGTTGACTTTTCAAAATGACCTATAATGTCCAAATTCACATCTTCTTGTGAGTGCATATTTTGAACTTGGGAGCTGAAGATGAATCGTAGGGAATTGCATCCTATTCAAAATGAGCTTTGTATGGGTCATTTTTGATAAAGTATTAGAAAGTAATGCTTGGTCAAAGTTGAGTTGACTTTTCCTACAAAACCCTAATTTAGCAACTTTTGGTTTTTGATGAATTGTGAGCAATCCTTGAGGAATCATGATCAACCCTTGATCAAATGATGAATAATACTTCAAAATTATGATGTTGACCAAAAACCTTGAAGTTTTACTGTATGTGGGACATAGTTGACTTTTGCCCTAGCACAGTCGATTTTCAACCCTTTGAGCAATTGACTGAGCAAACTTCCTCTGCAAGGCTTGAAACTTGACATGGATGATCTTAAGAACATATTAGGACAATGGTGAGCATTTGGGATCCTTTGGACTCAAACATCTTGGTGCAAAATGAAACCCTAATATGGGGTAGACTTCCTTAGGAGAGAGTTTGTCTAGTCAACCCTTGGACCTCCTTGAGCAATTTGAGGACCTCACTTGAAATGTATTAAGAAATATGGGAGGGAAAATTTTTGGGTACAACACAAACAAAGAATGTAATCAAAATAACCTGCACACAAAACAATTAAAACAACCCAATGTCTTGAGGTAAACCTCAAGAACTCCAGACAAAATATCAATCAAGGTCATAAGGTTTCTAACATAGGCAAAGGTTTCTAATCCTAAGTCCAAGAAGTCCAATGCTCTATAATGCCAAGGATAGTATCCAAATAGTCCAAGTATTTTAAAGGTTTTTATGGTTTATGTTGATTATTAAGTGTCTTATAAGAGAAAAGAAAAGCTCAAATGAGCAAAATAAAAATGACATGAAATGTAATGCTTAAAGTAAATGGTACACAAAGCATAAAAAATAAAAGGGCACAAAGTAAAAACAATTTAATAATTAGTGGTTAGTTGGATGACCATATTGAAACTTGCATTTGGAACTTATTAGAGGATTGGTAGAACCAAAGCCTCCACACAAAAAGTTGCATTCGCTTTTTGTCAAGTATATCATCCATTTGGAATCCTCAAAAGTACCATTTAATGATCAACGATGTTAAAGTGATCCGCGTTGACCAAAAGTGTTATAGATCTGTTGTACCCCAAAATTTGCCCTCGCATTTTTTCCACAAGAAATCTCAGCTTCAGGCATTTCCTGATTTTCCAAACTGGCTCAAGAATCGGTCAAACAGATTTTTCTCGTCAGTCAGACAAAATTAGGGTTTCATTGATTTTTCAGGACTTTGGATTGCTTCAAACAGTTGCCTTAGGGTTTTGGTTGACTTTGGCTAAATTTTGATCAGGCAAACGTTATTTGGAATTTAATCAGGAATTAAGGTTTTATGGGCATATTCTCAGAAAGATTAAATTTCCACAGCCCTTTGCAAGTTATTCCAAGATTCGGGTTGAATTAGCGTTGTTTTGATTTAATCAGTAAAAGAGGCAGTTGGTTTGAATTCATGTTAGTTTGTTTGAGCCAGTCAAAAGAAATACGCAGTTTGGATTTACAGTGTTTGTTGAAAATCAGTGAAGAAGGAATGCGCCTGTTTGGTTTGTTTCGGTTAACTGTCATTTTGCTTTGGAGATACCAGGTTTGACTGATCAGTGTGCTGAAGCATTGTTTATTTATTTATTATTCTAAATTAAATGATTGAAATTTATTTTTCAATTATTTTAATTCAAAGAGTTTTAAATAATAAATAAACAATAAAGAGAAAACAAAATTAAATTGGATAATGGAAACTTTTATTTATCTTTAAATTAACTGTACAATTGATGTTTGGAATTTAATTACAAACATTGGTTTTACATTGATTTAAATTTAAATAAAAAGAAAACTATCCTATTTATTTCTAATTCTTCATGCTTCACTTTATTCCTCTCCATCCGAATATTCATCTGCAAAAGAAAAGGAGAAAAGTCAAAAAGCAGATAAAATAATAAACGACAGAAGAAATTCATCATTAAGGGCCACTGATTGGGATCAGTTAACCCTCTCTGCAAATCACGGGATTTCTCCCGGTTCACAAAGAGGGAAGAATTTTATCATGAATGCAAAATGTCAAAATGCATAATTTTAAAATGTCAAAACTGCATAGTTCCAGTTCAACCAAACTGAAAAATCCAAAATGCAACTTTCTGTCAAAATCCAAAAGGGACAAGTTACTGCACAAAGATATCAAAGAAGATAAAGAAGTACAATTTGCTGTCAAAAGTGCCAAAGTTTACTCAAAGCTGTCATGAAAAGGATTTGGGCAAAGATATGGAAAGTTCAAAAAGTACAAAAGCTGTCAAAGAAAAGATAAAGAATGCAGAAGTAAGAAATTGTTATGCAAGCAAGCTTTCTTTTTTTCATCATTTCCCAAATGCAATAGCCCTTTCAGAGAAAGTACAGAAATAAAACATTTTTAAACATATCCAACTGTACTGAGAGAGAATAAGAGAGAAAAGATGCAGGTTTTTAGGCTTTAGGCAGGCATAGATAGAAAGATATACAAAAGAGCAAAACACAGTTCAAAAAGAAGGCAGAACTTTCACCAAAGCACAAAGAAAAATATACAAACTGCTAAGCTTGAAGCCTAACCACAGCCTGCATTAGCATAATCTGCAAAACTAGCAGAACCTCAAAAACACATAACCTGCTAAGTCTCAAACCTAAAAGCTCCAAAACCATACCTGCATAAGTCCTAACCAGAAGCAAGAACCTACTGTCAAAAACCTGTCAACTGCATAAAAACCTGCCCACCTGCTTAAACCATCAAACACCTCAAAACTCCCACTGCATAACCCCCAAACTCAGGACCTGCTACCTCAAGCAATAACAAACCTGTATTGGCTAAAACCAAATGCCCACAGCAAAACCAGTAAAACCTGGCTAAAACCATAACCTGCATCAACATAACCTGCTGAAGCAAATTCAAACCAGGCCAAACATACCCTGTCAAACACTAAACCCGCCTAAACTTTGAAGCAAGCACAATACCTGGCCAAAACCATCGACCATTCAATCCAGACATAACCCACACAAAGAGAACCAGTCAAAACCTCCAGCCCTCAGAATACTCATCATAGGGCCTGAACCATAAAAATACAATTTCCAAACCCCAAACATCAGGCCCTCAGTAAGAACACATCATCGGGCAACAAGCTCAACATATTCAAAGGCAGCTCAAAGCAAGATAACAAGTCAGAAGAAGAGGAAAAATAATAGGCAACACGAGAAGGCAAAGAAGATACACGGGCAAGCCTCAGGCAATTAACATCCAGGCATCCAACTCAAAGCATACAGAAGAAGGAGAACAAAGAAATATTCCAACAGGAAACAAGGGTAACTAAACCCTAGGCCTCAGAAGAAGCTCTTCATCATAGGCAAACACGTACAAGGCAACCAGCAGTTCAAAGGCAAAGAGAAGAGATAAAGAAGTGAATATTAAAAGGGTTTTCAGTGCAAATGAAAATCATCATTAAACCCAATAAGCAGGCAAAGTAGATAAAGAGTACCCGAAAATATACAGGTCCATCAACACCCTCCGCTCGTCAAGCCTCCTAAGGACCTCCATCCTCCTCCTTCCCCCTCTCCAGTAAAAGTAAGACCTCTTCTTTCATCTCACGTACCTCCATCAAAATCAAATAATAAACAGCATAAGAAATCTAATCAAGCAATTAAATCAAGAGGAATACAGTGACACATAGCATGTAAAAGAAATTAAAACCTAAAAAACGCGAAATCGAAGAGAACAGAGTTACCCTCTTGTGCGTTTCCCTGCTTCAAGGAAGAGGGGAGAGGAATTGAAGGTCGCTGGTGGCTGAGGCAAAGGGCTCACGCTGGGCATTCAAGAACGAACGGAGAAGACGAAGAAGAAAAGTACGAACGGCGCGCTGCTCGCAAACCCTAAAGCCTTTGTCTCCAAATGAAAATGCCAAACGAAACCCTAAAACTTGTTTCAGCATCGTGGGCCTCGCCCCATTCTGCATGCTTAAAGCCCATTGCTCTCATTTAACTGTTTTTTTTAACACATCTTTTTTTTTGAGAAATTAATTAACATAACCTCCTTTTTATTAACATTATTTCTACATATTTTGATCCATAAATAACTTATATTTTCTCTTTTTTCTTTTTCATACATAGAACATTAAAATTTTCTTAAAGATAATACCTTTCTTTTATTTAATTTGTACATAACAATATAAAAATACACTTCTTTTTTAATATACATAATTCATTTCTTGATATTTAATTGAAACATATTTTGTACATAAATAATAAAATACATTTTTACACCATGTAATTAAAATTGAAAGCATTTTCCCTTTCTTTTTTTTAATTAAAATATTTTTGTTCATAACAAATGAAAAATACTCTTTTTTGTATACATAATTAACACCTAGAAATATTTTCTTAAAACATCATTTTCATAATTTAATTAGAACTTGAACATTCAATTAAAACATTTCTTTTGTACATATTAAAAGAAATACAAGATCATTAAATAGACGTTTAATTTTTCTTTAGGTCAAAACAAATACTTAACAATACTTTCTTAAAATCATATTGTCACACATGTAAATAATCACTTACACAATGCATCTCATACCTACACAATACATTCACGTTGCTCCTATACATACTTGTTTATCTTATACATTGATATTCGTCATTTATATTTGATCGCAAATTCGATTTGGTTGTAACTTATTGGATACTATAAGTCTCATCCCCATTCATACACATGTACCCCCACTCCCGGATACTTATTTTGTAATGGCGTAGACTTTACATTTCCGCAATTTACAGTTTTCCAATTATACCATGGTTAGACCTAGGGTTTGCATGTACATAAAATCAAACGCTAGATAACCTAATACAAGACAAATACATGTAATCAATACACAATCACACTTGC
This sequence comes from Vicia faba, assembly GCA_948472305.1. NCBI lineage: Eukaryota > Viridiplantae > Streptophyta > Magnoliopsida > Fabales > Fabaceae > Vicia > Vicia faba. Next base: position 1,163,092,025 of record OX451736.1, read on the forward strand.
ACCCTCTAGGGTAATCCCACATGTTGCCTTCCAAAATGGGCCATGCTTGCACGTCGAGTATCTTTGGCAAAACAAAATCAAAATGATCATAAGTCCCTCAAAATGTTGCCTAAACGGAATGATCATAGTCCCCTCAAAGCAAATTGCCAAAGACACTTGGCACCATTGCATTCATGGTCCATACGATGACCCACGCCCGTCCCGAACAAACTTCCTAAATGCAAGATTGTCCACCAAATCCAATGGTGGAACAAAATTGTTAAAAGGGGTTAAAACATAACGAAAACCTTTGAGTACAATAGGGTAGACAAAACTCTTAGTTACTTGAGATCAACTTGCAAAAACACTTGCATTCTTTTCAAAAACCACAATCCACAAACACTTTCAAACAAACTCTCAAAAACATTTGAAACATCTTTTCGAAAAGATCCACACTTTTGTAAAACACTCAAACACGAGTCAAATACATTAGTCGCCTAAGACAAGGCATCTCTTCAAAAACATTCCCAAAACACACACACACACACCATTTTTCAAGCAATCGAAAATCAAGGCAAGTGATCTAAAAAACCAAGTAACTAAGAGCCCATGGATAACCATGGATGAAGAGGGTGCTAATACCTTCCCTTTTCATAATCTACCCCCCGGACCCACGAAATATCTCAAAAGGTTTTTGCTGTGCTTTTTTAACCTTTCCTTTAGGATAAAATAAAAAGTCGGTGGCGACTCTTGCTCAACCGAAACATTTGCGAAAACAAACGCAAAACCATAGTCAGTTCTCCCACCGTATCACAGAACTGGCGACTCTGCTGGGGATGAAATTTTAAAGTGGGGTTACCTTAGGGTTTAGATCACCTTTATTTTTATTTGATTGCTTTGCTTGCTTTTACATTTGTGGGCTTTGTATCGGAGTTTCATAGATCCTAACCCGGATCTGGGGGAAACCTTTTTAGGTAGCATAATCTGTGAGGGACCTGTCCGGCGTATACCGACATGGGTGAAGCAGTGGCTACATTGGTGTGGCGCTTTGGTCTGTACCGTTATCCCTCGTGTTGAAACGGGGAGAATATGGGTCTTCCAAGGGGTCATTAAGCACCAACCGACCTTAGAACCCTAAATTGACCCAACTTGGTCATTAGAACAGTAGCAGTATGCTACGCTCATTGAGGCTAAACTCTCGCGATGGTTCCGGCCGCGAGAAAAGGTTGCAATGCTGGAGTTATGACCGATTGAGGGTAGCCAATGATTTGAGATCCTCTAGAACCCGGTTACTTTTGATAGGACAGGTTTTAACCAACGAACTGAAAGAGGGTAGTACCTGAACCTCATGCAAGCCTAAACCTAAGGACTTGTTTGCTTTGTGTGAATATGTTTGTCTGTATATACACTCGCTTACTTTTTGCATACATGTACATAACATCATGACATCATACCTTAGCATTTTCAATAACCATTTCAAGGATCTCGAGGGTTCTTTTGATGCAGGGTTACGTTGAACCAGACGTCTATCAAGGGGTAAGGGGTTTCTCCTCTAAACAAAGCTCTCCAGTCAAAGTTCAAGTACAACAACTTGAATCAGTGACTATGACCCACTCGACATGGTGAGCTTGATTCTCGTGGAAGGACATCCACCAATACAAAGCTCTCCAATCAAAGATCAAGTGCAACAACTTGAATCAGTGGCTATGACCCACTTGACATGGTGAGCTTGATTCTCGTGGAAGGACGTCCACCGGTGCAGAGATCTCCAATCCAAGAGCAAAGTTTAACCTCTAACATTTTCTTGTGTTTACCCCAAGAGATCCTTGAAAGCATGCATCCACATATCATGCATTGCATTTTGACAGTCTTTCCTTTTTCAGGTTTCCTTACTCTCCTGCTGTTTATTTCAGCAAGAGATGGCTCTAGAAAGGTCTGTCAAAGACATCCAAGACCAGACTACTCAGCTGCAGGAGATGTTCCTGAACCTGTCTCTGGGGCAAGAAGAGATGAAAGCTCTCCTCACCAAGGGCTTGGAGAATTCCAACAATGCCAGGAGTGACCAGCTGGCGGAACTGCAGTTTGATTTGACAACATTGAGGACCCAAGTGATGGGACAGTTGGTGGGCCAGATGGCTCTCATCCAAGACCTATCCCAAAGACAAGAGGAACTCAGAGTTCTTGTCCGCCAACTGCTTTAAAACAACCAACTGGGGCAAACATCTGAGGTCGAAGAGCAAGTCACCGCTCAGCCTCCATCCACTCAAGAAGACAAGGGGAAAGCTCCTTTGCTAGCTTCAGGGTCACAAGCCCATCAACAACCTCGCCAGCGTCAACGGGGTAATCGGCGTAAGCAAGAAAAGTCGGGAAGACAGTTTACGGAGACTGAAATACCATCATTCTTCATACTGAAGCGTCTGTTGGAGGTCAACTTGCTTACCGTAAAGGACCCTCCTCAGAAGCTCAATACCTCATCTCCTCACTATCATCCCGACGCATTCTGTGTTTACCACTCCTATAGCCCGGGACACGACACCGACGACTGTTGGGCCTTGAAGAATAAGATTCAAGATCTGATCGACATTGGGGTGCTGGAATTCATGCCAGACGGCGAGATGGAAATCTTCCGTTAAAGGGTTCTCCACTTGAAGTGACGAAGCTCGAGCTGAAAGACTTTTGCTTCTTTTTGAATTTTCAAAGTTGTAATTTCTTTTGCTGTCAAACAATTATCTGTTGATGATAAACTCTGTTTTCATTAATGCATTGCATATGTTTGTCTTGAATCCATCCATTTGTTTCACTACTCTTATGCTTTTCTTTATGATATTTGACTCTTGATAAAAAGCTGTAAGCCTTTAGAGGGAGGATGACGAAACAATACCGCGATCTTATACAGTATGCTTTTGAACAGACCTTGCTGACGATGTACAGGCATTTCTTTCAAATCCCAAACACTGGAGTTATAAGGAAGTTAATCCCTAGTCAACCCCTTCGAGCCAAAGAAGTAGGAGTTTCCTGTTCTGAAACGATCAAAAACCTTGATATAAACCTGGGGCAGGGTAGTATCTCAGTTAATTCAAGAGAAAATGCGCATTGAAGTCGCAAACTCTCAGTTCGTAACACAACGAACGACATCGAAAAAGAAAGCATTCCCTTGGAGTCAAAAGACAAGGGTGGTTCCCTATCACATAGACAGTCAATCTCTCAAAAGAGAAAAGCCCACTAAGCCAAAACCTATAAAGGAGACTTAAGAAAGCTGGGGCATCCCGCTGACTGTAATCCCGGAAAACGGTAACAGTCAGGCAAAAGTTAGGGATAACAAATCAAAATCAAAATAGTGAGGTCATTACAAAATCCTCAACAACATGAAAAGTGTTGAAAAAGAAAAAGGAGATGATGACTGTCTCCCAAAATTCAATTAGTGAACCATCGCCCAAAAGTCGTTCCAAACTCAAAACAGAGTGTGACGCATAATTAACTGAGCTTAGGTTGGAGAACATCACGAAGAGCGGGTGGGTACAAATATACTTTGAGCCTTTATCCTTTGTTTCTTAAACCGTGAACCAGGCCACGTTACAACCCTTTAAAAGTCCTAATTGAAGCATGGGTTAGTTCGAAAGCATACTGTTACAAAAGGTATCCTGACTCTTGTAGGGCTTTTCTCTAAATCTTGTGTCGATCTGTCTTGTGAAAAGTTTTCTGCTAAAAGCGCATTTTTCAAAATTTTGAGACAAACATAAACTTTGCATTATTCGAATATCACTGTCTGCATTTGACCTTTTTGTTTGACAGTGAAGAAATTCATACAGCGAATGTTCGGAGGAACGAAAACTCTCTCAGTAAGTAAAAATCACTTCAAGAGGATAACACTTCCACTGCAAATTTCCTATCAACAAGGGGCATGACATGCCACAATTCAATTAACCTGGGGCAGTCCAGTCAAGGTCCAACAGATCTTTCAAAGTTCAGTTAACCTGGGGCAGTCCAGTCAAGATTTTAAGAAATCTCTCAATATGCAGAGTAATCTAATTCAAGATTCCTTCATCACCACTTGGGGCATTCGAATGTCAAAAGTGTTCAACAAATCAACTACAACATTTCCAGACTCAATTCCTGTATCTAGCCAGGGCACGTTTGAAGAGTTTGAAGATTCGACTCCTGTATCCAGCCAGGGCACATCTATCAACTACAACAATTCCAGATTCGACTCCTGTATCCAGCCAGGGCATATCTGTTGACTACATTTCCAGACTCGATTCCTGTATCTAGCCAGGGCACGTCTGAAGAGTTTGAAGATTCGATTCCTGTATCCAGCCAGGGCATATCTGTTGACGACTATTTCCAGATTCGATTCCTGTATCCTGCCAGGGCATATCTGTTGACCGCATTTCCAGACTCGATTCCTGTATCTAGCCAGGGCACGTCTGAAGAGTTTGAAGATTCGACTCCTGTATCCAGCCAGGGCATATCTGTTGACCACATTTCCAGACTCGATTCCTGTATCCAGCCAGGGCATGTCTGAAGAATTCCAGATCAACACCTGTAACAACCCAGGAAAACATCTGTGAACGACCGATTGTAGACCAACACCTGTAATAAGCCAGGAAATTATCTACATCACCACTTGGGGCATTCGAATGTCAAAAGTGTTCAAAAACCGATGCAGTTTTACACGAGCTCATCATCAGGAAACCCTACACCGGTTCCTCTTCAAGACTTCTGAAAACAGTTTACGGATTCTTCCCAACAACGGATGTTAATCTACCAACTTGTTCAGACTCTTCTCAACCGTTGAAAACAGTTTACGGACGCTTCCCAACAACAGACGCGGCTCTATTGCTGATTCAACTTCAAGACTTCTGAAAACAGTTTACGGATTCTTCCCAACAACGGATGTTAATCTACCGACTTGTTCAGATGCAACCTTTGAAATTAGTTTACGGACGCTTCCCAACAACGGATGCTGCTCTATTGCTGATTCAATCTCAAGATTTCTGAAAACAGTTCATGGGTTCTCCAAGTAACGGATGTTAACCTATCACTTGTTCAGATTCTTCTCAAGCTAACTCCACTCAGATTCAAGTTTCATTTATCCCCAGCAAAGCTAAAACTTCAAATTATCAATCCCCAGCGGAGCCAGACCCTTGAACCTTCTCCCCACAGAGTTTTGAGAGGGTAAATCTTGAGTTCCCCAGTGAAGTCGCCAAAGTTACTTCCCACCAAGCTGAAGATTCTCAATCTTACCTCCCCAGCATGAGCCTGTTAGATTGGAACTCCCCAGTAGAGGTCGTCAGGAATTCTCTTCCCCAGCAACAGCCAATGATTTATTTTCCCCGGCAGCAGTCAAGATGCTTTTATCTTCAGCCATCTCAGATTCATTTATCCTCAGCAAGATAGCTCATCAGCTTACATGCGCATTCATCACATCCATATCATAAACATTGATGTCACATACATTGCATCATGCATCATAACATTGCATACGGCTAACCCTTTACTTTTCAGGTAAGAGCAGTCGACAGACACAGATCATCTCCCGAGATTCATCCAGAAATAGTTCAGATGTGACCCAGACACGGCGACGTTCTGATACTTATTCCAGATCCATTCAGACGCATCATCAGGAAACCCTACACCGGTTCCTCTTCAACTTCAAGACTTCTGAAAACAGTTTACAGATTCTTCCCTACAACGGATGTCAATCTACCAACTTGTTCAGACTCTTCTCAACTTCTGAAAACAGTTTACAGATTCTTCCCTACAACGGATGTCAATCTATCAACTTGTTCAGACTCTTCTCAACTTTTGAAAACAGTTTACGGACGCTTCCCAACAACGAACGTTGCTCTATTGCTTATTCAATCTCAACTCCTGAAAATAGTTTACGGATTCTCCAAACATGGATGTCAATCTATTGCTTGCTCGGACCCCCAATTCAGAGATGTTCCAAAACATGGATGCCTTTCTGATACTCGTCCAGTCACCATCGACATACAATTCAACATTTCCAGATGGCATCTATAAGCCCATCCTCCTACCAGCAGTCGCCAAATGGCATCTCTAAGCCCATCCCCCGACAAGATTCTATTGCACCAGATGGCATCTTTAAGCCCATCATCAAATGGCATCTTTAAGCCCATTCACATCTACCATCACATCGCCGAGTGCAAATTTTCTGGGCACTTTAGTGTCCAATCTTCTTTTACCTTCAAGTCGCGAAAGGCAAACTTGCCAATCTAACTCTTCAGGTCCAAGAAGATTGAACAAGGGCAACTGTTGTACCCCAAAATTTGCCCTCGCATTTTTTCCACAAGAAATCTCAGCTTCAGGCATTTCCTGATTTTCCAAACTGGCTCAAGAATCGGTCAAACGGATTTTTCTCGTCAGTCAGACAAAATTAGGGTTTCATTGATTTTTCAGGACTTTGGATTGCTTCAAACAGTTGCCTTAGGGTTTTGGTTGACTTTGGCTAAATTTTGATCAGGCAAACGTTATTTGGCATTTAATTAGGAATTAAGGTTTTATGGGCATATTCTCAGAAAGATTAAATTTCCACAGCCCTTTACAAGTTATTCCAAGATTCGGGTTGAATTAGCGTTGTTTTGATTTAATCAGTAAAAGAGGCAGTTGGTTTGAATTCATGTTAGTTTGTTTGAGCCAGTCAAAAGAAATACGCAGTTTGGATTTACAGTGTTTGTTGAAAATCAGTGAAGAAGGAATGCGCCTGTTTGGTTTGTTTCGGTTAACTGTCATTTTGCTTTGGAGATACCAGGTTTGACTGATCAGTGTGCTGAAGCATTGTTTATTTATTTATTATTCTAAATTAAATGATTGAAATTTATTTTTCAATTATTTTAATTCAAAGAGTTTTAAATAATAAATAAACAATAAAGAGAAAACAGAATTAAATTGGATAATGGAAACTTTTATTTATCTTTAAATTAACTGTACAATTGATGTTTGGAATTTAATTACAAACATTGGTTTTACATTGATTTAAATTTAAATAAAAAGAAAACTATCCTATTTATTTCTAATTCTTCATGCTTCACTTTATTCCTCTCCATCTGAATATTCATCTGCAAAAGAAAAGGAGAAACGTCAAAAAGCAGATAAAATAATAAACGACAGAAGAAATTCATCATTAAGGGCCACTGATTGGGATCAGTTAACCCTCTCTGCAAATCACGGGATTTCTCCCGGTTCACAAAGAGGGAAGAATTTTATCATGAATGCAAAATGTCAAAATGCATAATTTTAAAATGTCAAAACTGCATAGTTCCAGTTCAACCAAACTGAAAAATCCAAAATGCAACTTTCTGTCAAAATCCAAAAGGGACAAGTTACTGCACAAAGATATCAAAGAAGATAAAGAAGTACAATTTGCTGTCAAAAGTGCCAAAGTTTACTCAAAGCTGTCATGAAAAGGATTTGGGCAAAGATATGGAAAGTTCAAAAAGTACAAAAGCTGTCAAAGAAAAGATAAAGAATGCAGAAGTAAGAAATTGTTATGCAAGCAAGCTTTCTTTTTTTCATCATTTCCCAAATGCAATATCCCTTTCAGAGAAAGTACATAAATAAAACATTTTTAAACATATCCAACTGTACTGAGAGAGAATAAGAGAGAAAAGATGCAGGTTTTTAGGCTTTAGGCAGGCATAGATAGAAAGATATACAAAAGAGCAAAACACAGTTCAAAAAGAAGGCAGAACTTTCACCAAAGCACAAAGAAAAATATACAAACTGCTAAGCTTGAAGCCTAACCACAGCCTGCATTAGCACAATCTGCAAAACTAGCAGAACCTCAAAAACACATAACCTGCTAAGTCTCAAACCTAAAAGCTCCAAAACCATACCTGCATAAGTCCTAACCAGAAGCAAGAACCTACTGTCAAAAACCTGTCAACTGCATAAAAACCTGCCCACCTGCTTAAACCATCAAACACCTCAAAACTCCCACTGCATAACCCCCAAACTCAGGACCTGCTACCTCAAGCAATAACAAACCTGTATTGGCTAAAACCAAATGCCCACAGCAAAACCAGTAAAACCTGGCTAAAACCATAACCTGCATCAACATAACCTGCTGAAGCAAATTCAAACCAGGCCAAACATACCCTGTCAAACACTAAACCCGCCTAAACTTTGAAGCAAGCACAATACCTGGCCAAAACCATCGACCATTCAATCCGGACATAACCCACACAAAGAGAACCAGTCAAAACCTCCAGCCCTCAGAATACTCATCATAGGGCCTGAACCATAAAAATACAATTTCCAAACCCCAAACATCAGGCCCTCAGTAAGAACACATCATCGGGCAACAAGCTCAACATATTCAAAGGCAGCTCAAAGCAAGATAACAAGTCAGAAGAAGAGGAAAAATAATAGGCAACACGAGAAGGCAAAGAAGATACACGGGCAAGCCTCAGGCAATTAACATCCAGGCATCCAACTCAAAGCATACAGAAGAAGGAGAAGAAAGAAATATTCCAACAGGCAACAAGGGTAACTAAACCCTAGGCCTCAGAAGAAGCTCTTCATCATAGGCAAACACGTACAAGGCAACCAGCAGTTCAAAGGCAAAGAGAAGAGATAAAGAAGTGAATATTAAAAGGGTTTTCAGTGCAAATGAAAATCATCATTAAACCCAATAAGCAGGCAAAGTAGATAAAGAGTACCCGGAAATATACAGGTCCATCAACACCCTCCGCTCGTCAAGCCTCCTAAGGACCTCCATCCTCCTCCTTCCCCCTCTCCAGTAAAAGTAAGACCTCTTCTTTCATCTCACGTACCTCCATCAAAATCAAATAATAAACAGCATAAGAAATCTAATCAAGCAATTAAATCAAGAGGAATACAGTGACACATAGCATGTAAAAGAAATTAAAACCTAAAAAATGCGAAATCGAAGAGAACAGAGTTACCCTCTTGTGCGTTTCCCTGCTTCAAGGAAGAGGGGAGAGGAATTGAAGGTCGCTGGTGGCTGAGGCAAAGGGCTCACGCTGGGCATTCAAGAACGAACGGAGAAGACGAAGAAGAAAAGTACGAACGGCGCGCTGCTCGTAAACCCTAAAGCCTTTGTCTCCAAATGAAAACGCCAAACGAAACCCTAAAACTTGTTTCAGCATCGTGGGCCTCGCCCCATTCTGCATGCTTAAAGCCCATTGCTCTCATTTAACTGTTTTTTTTTAACACATCTTTTTTTTTGAGAAATTAATTAACATAACCTCCTTTTTTATTAACATTATTTCTACATATTTTGATCCATAAATAACTTATATTTTCTCTTTTTTCTTTTTCATACATAGAACATTAAATTTTTCTTAAAGATAATACCTTTCTTTTATTTAATTTGTACATAACAATATAAAAAAACACTTCTTTTTTAATATACATAATTCATTTCTTGATATTTAATTGAAACATATTTTGTACATAAATAATAAAATACATTTTTACACCATGTAATTAAAATTGAAAGCATTTTCCCTTTCTTTTTTTTAATTAAAATATTTTTGTTTATAACAAATGAAAAATACTCTTTTTTGTATACATAATTAACACCTAGAAATATTTTCTTAAAACATCATTTTCATAATTTAATTAGAACTTGAACATTCAATTAAAACATTTCTTTTGTACATATTAAAAGAAATACAAGATCATTAAATAGACGTTTAATTTTTCTTTAGGTCAAAACAAATACTTAACAATACTTTCTTAAAATCATATTGTCACACATGTAAATAATCACTTACACAATGCATCTCATACCTACACAATACATTCACGTTGCTCCTATACATACTTGTTTATCTTATACATTGATATTCGTCATTTATATTTGATCGCAAATTCGATTTGGTTGTAACTTATTGGATACTATAAGTCTCATCCCCATTCATACACATGTACCCCCACTCCCGGATACTTATTTTGTAATGGCGTAGACTTTACATTTCCGCAATTTACAGTTTTCCAATTATACCATGGTTAGACCTAGGGTTTGCATGTACATAAAATCAAACGCTAGATAACCTAATACAAGACAAATACATGTAATCAATACACAATCACACTTGCACCCTCTAGGGTAATCCCACATGTTGCCTTCCAAAATGGGCCATGCTTGCACGTCGAGTATCTTTGGCAAAACAAAATCAAAATGATCATAAGTCCCTCAAAATGTTGCCTAAACGGAATGATCATAGTCCCCTCAAAGCAAATTGCCAAAGACACTTGGCACCATTGCATTCATGGTCCATACGATGACCCACGCCCGTCCCGAACAAACTTCCTAAATGCAAGATTGTCCACCAAATCCAATGGTGGAACAAAATTGTTAAAAGGGGTTAAAACATAACGAAAACCTTTGAGTACAATAGGGTAGACAAAACTCTTAGTTACTTGAGATCAACTTGCAAAAACACTTGCCTTCTTTTCAAAAACCACAATCCACAAACACTTTCAAACAAACTCTCAAAAACATTTGAAACATCTTTTCGAAAAGATCCACACTTTTGTAAAACACTCAAACACGAGTCAAATACATTAGTCGCCTAAGACAAGGCATCTCTTCAAAAACATTCCCAAAACACACACACACATACCATTTTTCAAGCAATCGAAAATCAAGGCAAGTGATCTAAAAAACCAAGTAACTAAGAGCCCATGGATAACCATGGATGAAGAGGGTGCTAATACCTTCCCTTTTCATAATCTACCCCCCGGACCCACGAAATATCTCAAAAGGTTTTTGCTGTGCTTTTTTAACCTTTCCTTTAGGATAAAATAAAAAGTCGGTGGCGACTCTTGCTCAACCGAAACATTTGCGAAAACAAACGCAAAACCATAGTCAGTTCTCCCACCGTATCACAAGATCCATTAGAGGATTGGTAGAACCAAATCCTCCACACAATGAATCTCAAGGTTATTGGATCAAAGAGATCAAATAAACATACTTGGGCTTGCAAACATAGGTTTGGGCCACAAATGATCATTTATTTGAATCAGGACAAAATTTAGCGTTATGTTAAGCAATCGTAAGTGGACTTATGTAGAAGTCGCACCTATTTTGAGGCCGGTCAATAGCAATCTATGTTTGGATAAATGATATGAAGATCATCATCCCTTAACATGTAGCACAATCAAAAAAGAAAGGGATAATATGAAGAGGGATGGGGAAGAATATACAAACCACATTTGAATTAAAATTTAATCAAACTATTATTAAAATCATTCATCCATTTTTGTGGATTTAGACTCAACACCATGGATCCAATGATGTTAACAAAGTTCATGATCAAAATTCAACCCAAGATCAGCCAGAAAATATACAAAAAATTGAATTGTATTTTAAAATAAAAGAGTAAGGGTTTAAAAATGATTAAAAATAAAAATAATAGAGAAAAAATGAAACTATGTTCAAATTAATCAAGAAAAAAAAAGTAAGACCATAGAAAAATAAAAAATGGACTCAAATATTTTTATAAAATTTTTGGTAATTTTTTAAAGTCAGAAACTATTTCTAAAATTAAAAGAAATGAGTAAAATAAACCAAAAATGATAAAAAAAAAATAGCAAAGTCAGAAATAAAAGATAAATAAGATCACCAATATTTTTCACAATATCATTGAATCATTCCATATTTTGTTCATAATTAAAAAATGCATACAAGTATTTTTAAACATTTAAAACAATTCAAATAAAGTAAAAATTTATAAAAAATATCTAAACACAAAATAAAATTGTGAAAAAATAAAAATCAGAAGGAGAAAACCCAAAAAAAATTCTCAAAATTTTTTTAGATTTTTTTGACTAAAAATGAATTTTCTATGATTTTTTGAAATTTAAAACAATTAAATATAAAAATCAGAAAATAAAAATAAAGTAAAAAATATATGGACCATTGGATGAGAGTCAAAACACGTTAGTAATCAAATCCAAGGGATCTTCCGCGCTGTGCATATCATGGTCGTTACTAAATATCACACCAGATCCAACACTTTTTAAAATAAACAACTTAAAATGTGGCGTGTTGGATGGAGTCTGACTCACAAAAGTAATCAGATCCAAGGACTCCTGAGGCACGCGCATGGTAAGGAAAGCATATTGTATCCATTTAAAAAAAATAACGTAGCCTCATATCATTGGTTGAAGACAAACATGTCATCGTCTTCAATCTCCAGGCATCCCCAAATTGAATCCTTCAAACTGTAAAATTAGCAAACCAGATCGGTATCATTAGATTCGTCTCTTCAAGACAATTTTAATGATACCATCGCGCCAAATTTATATAAATTGTGCAAGGCTATGTTTGAAGAAAACCAAAAAAAATAGAAAGCACAAAAATCTAGGATATCTCACTCAATTCTCAATGAAATTGCAAACTATAAAGAGCACGAGGATCAGAAGAACACAAGGAGTGGATTAGTCTTTAATTTGAATCAATTTGGCCAAGAAATCTACCTGAATGAAGTAGTGAGAAGTTGCTCTGAAACTGGACTTCTACAAATCAATATAGGTCACAATTCTTGAAAGTAACCGTATAGTTAGCTTCAGAGAAGTTCAATGAAGCTAACTGAATGAAGCTTTTAGTGTTTGAAGGTGAGAATGTAAGAAGTCATAATTTCAAATTCAGAGTTCGTGTGGGATCTGAACAGGGGTCAATTGGCTATCAAAATCTTGCCCAAATGAGTGAGGGATGATCCTTATTTATAGATGATCATGATGCAAGGCTCAAGCGTGTGAATTGGAGGCAAAAGCAATGAAACTGTGTGGACCTGCTAAGTGTGAAAAGTGTGACTTCACATGGCTCAAAATGCAGAAAAAAGAATGGTTTAAGGGTCGTTTCTTGTTATGGTAAGTTCCTAAACATGATTAGACACGAAATTGATCTTTAAACAAGCTTGTAATTGAATTTAAACCAATTTTCAAATCTGACTGAACTTGGAATTTCCATTTTATGATGCTACTTTCATAACCATGGTGCCAACAATGTAGGGCACCATATGATGTGATTTTTGAAGCATTTGAAAGATGAAGTCACAAGCTTTACAATATGCAAGGATTGAGATCAATTGGATGTTTGAGCAAGAAGTTGTGTTGAGTCAAAGTTGGAAGAAAAGGGTTGACTTTCCATACTTAGAAATATTTCAAGTTTTTTCTTCAAAAGTGTCCTATAATGTTTTGCATCCAAACATGGCCTTCCACTTGGAGTTTACTCTTGACCAAAAAATATGGAATGAAATAGACCTCTTGAATGACATTTTGAAACTTGAACCATTCAAAATATCCAAAAATTGAGAGAGTTATGAATTGTTGAAGTTGGCAAAAGATCATGAAATGACCTATAATATTTTGTATCCTTAGGGCATATCCCATCCATTTTCTCACTTTGTATATAAAATAAGGAATAAAGTTCGCATTCTCAAGATCATTATGAAAAAAGAGTGGGCTCAAGGTCATAAAATTTGACCGATTTATGATCATTATAAGTCACACATGAGAAAATAGGGGTTCATTTGGAGGACTTGTAATCTTTCTTCATCATCAAGTTTCTTCCACATGAAAACTCCTTGAAACTTTTGAAGTGATTTATTAATAACCCTTTGAAGAGAAGTTTGTCTTTGGAATCACTCAAAAATACCAAAAGATGAGCAAGATATACTTCCTTTAAGTTCAAAACCCTAGCTCCTAGATCAAGAAAATGCTTTGAGGAACCTTGACAAATTTGAATCACCTTCTTGTATCAACACCCTTGATTTGTGAATAGAAATTGTTGAGGATGAAAATGAGAACTCATAGCCACCAAAACCACTTCCATATCTTGAGAATTGAGAGAAATATGCACTTGTGATCAACGGGAACAAGACCTTGTCCAATCATGACAACTTCTTCAATCAATCCCTTGCACTTTTGAATCAATTTTGATATCTTGGAAATATAGTGAACCAAAATAACCTTGCCATGTCATCCCTTCCCAAACAACTTCAATGGTGAGGTTTTGACTTCTCAAGCTTTATTGCCTAAGACATGGAAATAAACTCATGAACCCATGGAGAAACTTGCTAAACCTCATTACCTTTACCTACATTAGTAACAAGTAAGACAAACCAACATTGCATTTTATTAATTAAAAGGAAAAATCAAGACAAAATATTCATGATCACAAAAGAAAACAAGTTAAGGTGCTTGGTGATTCTTTAAAGAGAAAAGCTAAAGATAGGGAGGAAAACCAAAAACCCTAATATGATCTTGTTGTGATTGAATCAATATGGTATGATGAAGGGATCTTAGGGGGGAAATTGGGGTACAACAATCAGCAACAAATATAAAATAGAAACATAAGAGCAGTTAGTCTTCACATCTTTGACAATCTTTAGTCTTTATTGTCTTCACTCATGATGTCACAACATATTGTCAGGACTTCTTCATTGACAGTCCTGTACATACTCACCAACCAATAGGACATATTGATGATTGCCCAACACATACCAACCAATAGGACTTCTTCATGACTGTCCAACACATATTCTCTCCTCTTTTTAGCCAGAATATGACAAAGGCAGCAAGGAGAAGTAATATACTCAGTCTGATTGATGTTAGAACATCATATCCAACATCTCTTCAAAGCAGCCCAAACTAATCCATTACATCCCCCTCGGGATAATTTGGGAATAATTTCCTGAAGACATTTGGTGTACACTCCCCCTCAAACTAAGAACACATCTTCAGACATGATGTTTCACATAACTTTTATCGTGTTCTGAGGCATAAATAGAAAACCTTCCATTGGATTCTAAGTATACTCCCTTCACTTAGAATAAGTAAAACACACAAAGACATCAGAGATTCATAAGTGTGACATCTTTTATAGCAGAGGCCTTTAGAGAGTTCTTCCAAAATCTGTAGAGAAAAATAAATTCTCCCAGACACAGACACTGTCTTCCAGAGTTCACTTTAAGAGCCATGTGAACACAAGATCCAATAAACCACCCTCTCTTGAGATACACGCAGACTTCACAAAATTTTCACCATTGCAACAACAAACCATAGACAAGTACTTCACCCCCTACCATGGATAAACTGTGCTCACATTCTCATACACATGCTGAACATCTTCATACACTGTAAAATCAATCCCGATTCTTACCGATATTCTAACTTCTTGAGAATACATCCATACACTCTGATCAACAATAAGACATCTGTTGAAATCCCACATAAATCCATACAAGGTATCATGATTCCTTGGATAGCCAAGATGTCATAAACTCTTGGTAAGTCTTTACTTACAACCTCAAACTATTCTTAGTGTGCTTAAAAGCTTTACTCATCTAGACTGACATACTCTCTTCTAGAGTTACCTGAAGCAGAAGAAAACACCTCCTCAAAACATCCTGATTAGATCATACTATCTGACACCATTCATCTTCCCTTACACCCACTAGCAATTGCTGATACTATTAGTGAAATTCTGGTGTATGCCAGTCTTCAGATGTTATACTCAATGTCTAGACATCTGATATGACATAATACATACACTGCAAGGTAGATACCCAATTTTTGTGATTCAGTATAACAGAAGCATAGAGGTTGCCATATCTGCAGTTCTCGAACAAATAGCTTTGGTTTGTAAACTATCCATTCATAGCCTGATGTCTCAACATTGGTTGCAACATCATCTATCACATACCATGAAGCAAACAAACCCCTTAGTTCTGTTTATCATGCACATAAACCAGTAGGATATCCATTCATCTCTTTTGACATCATCTGTAACATTCACACAGTTTTATTCAAGCTGTACCAGATACACTTTGAAGGTGCAGAGGATAGATCACATGATGTACCTAGTTCTGTCCATGATCAACAGAGAGCAAGCAACCTTCACAGTTCTGTTTCTCCTGCACAGATATCAGCATGATGTCTTAACATGTTTTGAGACATCATCTGTTTCAACATTACAGTTTTACCTTGTTGTATAACAGACAGAATTATAAAGTATTGAAGGTAAAAACACAAATCAGTTGTTGACCCAGTTCGGTGTAATACACCTACTCTGGGGGCATACCAAGCCAGGAAGAAGATCCACTATTAGCAATATTAATTCAGGACTAAACTTCACAAGTTCCCATCCTTCACTTAATCATCTACCCAGTGCAACCTATACCTAGGAACTCCTAGATAGAAACCTACCAGTTTCCATTCCTATTGTCGCAACAACAGAAGTCTTACTCCTACTCAAGAAGCAGTGCCCTCCCACTTGGTTTCCTACATTACAATGAATATGGAGTAATGCAGAAATACTTAGACTTGCTTCACAGCTTCATCCAAGAACACTCAAACTCTTACCTACAGGTTTCGAGTTACATACATGGTAACCTTGCCACAGACCGACAGGTTTACCTAAAAACACCTTCTAATGTTACATTGTGTGTGTCACTTAAGCCCTAGGTTACAATCTGCTATTTATAACCTATTACCTAACTCAGCAAGTTTTTCTCCTTGCTGTTACAACTCAGCAGCAAACTTCTCCTATAATCAAGGTCTTCAATCTTCTAGTTCCTAAAATATCTCCATATTTAGAAACAGTATTTTCTTCAAATATTCTGATTGATTCTTGATTGATCTTCAGATTCTCCACAAGAAACGCCTCATATATTCTCAGAGTATTTAAGTACCAGAACTGTAACTGAATTATCAATTCTGTTGTCGTGATGTCAAGTCAGATGTCATGACATTACATCTAACATGTTTTCCTAGATGTTGAACTTTTTCAACACAACAAATAACCTAGATCACTTAGAATAGTTAGGTTATAAGTCACAGCTGTTACAAGCATTCAACATATAGCATAGTTACTTAAACAGTACTTAGTTTCAGGCGCGATGTCACATGCTGATGTTGTGACATCTTACATAACATGTTGGTCCAGATGTTGAACTTCTTCAACACCACATATTAAAACAACAGAGGGGATCTGGGTAAACTTGCTTTCTTATTTGTTTTACAAATGAAGCCAACTCTCCAGCCAGGGCACTTACAATCTCCCCCTTTGGCAAATTTTGGCTAAAACAAATAAGTGCAAGTTGTATTTTGGGACCAGGTCACAACACAGTTGAGATGTTACAACATCTTGTCTAACATCTTCTTTTGTAGAGGCTGATGTCCTTTGAGCAAACAACACACCTCTGTCGTCAACTGTGAGCAACTCCACTCCATCGATGCCCCAAGAGGATTTCTTTTCTCCAGATTATTACTTGTGATCATGTAACTCAGATCACAAGTCACAACTATCCTCTTAACTCAGAACACAAGACACAACCAAAGTTACTTACTTATGGATCATGTTGCTTTCTCCTGAGTCTTGCTGGACATTGCCGTCTGTTGCTTTCACCTGAGTCCCTATCTTTCTCCCCCTTTTTGGCCAGAATTTGACAAAGACTGCCCATACAGATCCATACCCATGCACAATTTTCCCAGATGCTAACAAACTTCATATTGCTGAAACCCTCTGATGAAGAGAAGGAATAGGGAGAGTCTTCATAAATAATGCAACTTTGGCATAGATAGTAACGACCTTGGTACTTTACTCTGACAGTTTCAGTGCCCTAGGACTGGTTTTAATGCAGGTACCTACCCTTGGGTTTGACCCTTTGACCATGTCAGGATGCCCTTTTAAAACAGACATTTGTCTTTTAGAACAGACTGCTCCCTTGTCTTAGGATCCCCTTCCCAAGAAACATCGTTGGTATATTACACTCTGCATTAGTTATATAATACCTTTATTAGACGACAAGTTATCACCTAAACATTCCAGCTCACTAAACTGTTTCATAATGAGACACAACAGCTCTGTTTTCTTAGCAGATGAAAACATGCTCAAATCCTATGTCGTTATACATTCTGCTATTTTCAGATTTAGCAGCTTGAAGCCATTCCATTTTCTCAAAGAGGATGGTTACTCCACATGGATTTATTAGTAATAATCCATACTTCATCCAATTTTCCTCCTGTCTGTAGTTTTAGAGGAAATTAGGAACAATGTCATTACCGATGTGATGACATTTGGTCAGACATAGTCTTCTTCAGTTTTGAACACATCATTCCAATAGTTAATAAGGTGCCACACTTTATATCCTACAAGTTTGATGAAGACCTTTTGTACAAACCAATACTCCCCCTGTTAGGGACAATCACTTCTCCTCATGGAAACAAGTAGGACACATTCAATACTCAGTTGGACCTTCAATGCAGCTTCTGATTCAAAGTAAATAAGACCCCTTGATGAATGGAAAACATAAGACGCATCTTCATGTCTTCAAGAGCACACCCTCTGTTCAACAATATTGCTTGAACGCATTCATACTGTGAATTAAACTTTCTTGATAATAATCAGCTGTCATATGTTGATTATCTTGATTCTCAGAATCCACTGCTGAGATAGACCACATGCCACTGTTTGATTATCTCCTTCATGAATCAAATGCCACCTTCATGTTTATCAGACTTCTTCCAAAGGTATTCTGATCTTCCAATTGAAATTTGAACTTCAGGTTACAAGTTATCACAAAAGGCTTAGATATACTGAGACAGGAACATGTAACAACTCCAAAGAGCTGCAAAGAGACGATCCTTTTGGAGGATCTAATCCTATCTTAAGCTGATGAGCCACTTTACCAAGCAAGAATCTGATGTTGAACCAAATGTTGCAGCATTATGTTATAACATCTAGTTGTTGAATTCAACTTCGGACTGATCCAAGTGACCATCATCTAGATTATGATGTCTTCTTCTTCTTGTGGTTTTAAGTCTGAACATGTCTCCAGGAAACCTTTTAAATGATTTTGCTGTCACCAAGGAGATAGCTCTAAGGTATCACTCTTCCTGTGATTTTTCACAGGGTCTAGAAGAATGAATGTTCCCACTTCAGTTATCTTGAACACCAAGGATAATCAATTAAATACTTGTACTTGTCACAAATAGCAATTGATCATAAATCCTTCTCATTATCCAGTAAGATACTTTCACCATTTGAATACTTTGACATACTCTTCGTGTGTTAATATCTTCTTCTTGCAAGCTCTTTCTTTGAGAGACCAAAGAGTTGAGATATCTAGGTCAAACTCTACTTACTTCAACCGACTTGAGACTCCTACCAGATCAGATTCATCATTAGGAATGAGAGAGATGAATCCTTCCTTGCAAATATGTCACACAACATCCAGAACCCATGTGACATAGGTCAACAGCCAGCTAAACACAAGGCTGAACTAATGTGAGGAGGTTAACCAAATCTCCCCCTCAAGCTATCAGTCATGGAAGCTCCACACAAAGTATCCATGCATTGTGCACAAATGTCTCGATATGACATATGACATCCCTACCAGATTTACATAGCTCTGAGTCTTCATATTCAAGACTCATGATCCCAATCTACTTCTATGAAGGAGCAATAGTGCTGCACCATCATTGGCTTTTATTAACAAGTGAGCTTGTCTTTCTTCACACCATAGTACTTCAGGGAACAATTGCTCAGCCCTGATCAATGTTACATCTCAACCAGCTTTACTTCTAGAGTTCTGACTCCTAAAGTAACCTTCGGGAGTATACAGACATAGTTGACTTTACCATTGTCAACTTTGCACACACAGATGTCTCCTCTTCCAGGTCAGGAGTAGGTTCCAAACAAAGGTATCCCTTTGTTTGACACCCAAAACATATGCTCTTCAAATAGTAGCTGCATCCTTGTTCCACCATCACATAGAACATTAGTTCCATCACCTTGGAACAAGGCCCTCCACTAATCAGTGGTTATGTGATTCTTACCAACCTGAACGAAGACCGTCTTCATGAGTGGACTTGAGAGGACTCAAGTATCTGTGACATCTTCAATAGTTTATGTTGAATTCTTGAATACAATGGCCTTCAATCCACAAGAGGGGAAACACATCAGAGCTTGAGTTTTGCCAGGTATTACATAGCGGAAGAACATAATACAACCCAATCTTTGCACACACACTCCACCAGACTAGCCTTAAAAAATAGACCAAGTTTGACTATGGTTCAAACCTCGCATGACTACTACACACAACTTCAGGCGAGCACACATCCTAGGTTTGAAAATCAAACCTAGAGCAGCTACCACACAACCAGGCCAAATGCCAATCACCAAAGACATGTACACACAGCTCCTGTCACGAATAGTCCATCCTCCCACTTCAAGGGACCATTCAGGGAAATAACAAACCATTCCAGGATACAATCTTCAGTACTAAAATTGACCTTGCAGATACCAGAAAGTAACACCCATGGATCTCATCCAGAAACATAACAGGATGCCTGCTCTGATACCAATTGAAATTCTGGTGTATGCCAGTCTTCAGATGTTATACTCAATGTCTAGACATCTGATATGACATAATACATACACTGCAAGGTAGATACCCAATTTTTGTGATTCAGTATAACAGAAGCATAGAGGTTGCCATATCTGCAGTTCTCGAACAAATAGCTTTGGTTTGTAAACTATCCATTCATAGCCTGATGTCTCAACATTGGTTGCAACATCATCTATCACATACCATGAAGCAAACAAACCCCTTAGTTCTGTTTATCATGCACATAAACCAGTAGGATATCCATTCATCTCTTTTGACATCATCTGTAACATTCACACAGTTTTATTCAAGCTGTACCAGATACACTTTGAAGGTGCAGAGGATAGATCACATGATGTACCTAGTTCTGTCCATGATCAACAGAGAGCAAGCAACCTTCACAGTTCTGTTTCTCCTGCACAGATATCAGCATGATGTCTTAACATGTTTTGAGACATCATCTGTTTCAACATTACAGTTTTACCTTGTTGTATAACAGACAGAATTATAAAGTATTGAAGGTAAAAACACAAATCAGTTGTTGACCCAGTTCGGTGTAATACACCTACTCTGGGGGCATACCAAGCCAGGAAGAAGATCCACTATTAGCAATATTAATTCAGGACTAAACTTCACAAGTTCCCATCCTTCACTTAATCATCTACCCAGTGCAACCTATACCTAGGAACTCCTAGATAGAAACCTACCAGTTTCCATTCCTATTGTCGCAACAACAGAAGTCTTACTCCTACTCAAGAAGCAGTGCCCTCCCACTTGGTTTCCTACATTACAATGAATATGGAGTAATGCAGAAATACTTAGACTTGCTTCACAGCTTCATCCAAGAACACTCAAACTCTTACCTACAGGTTTCGAGTTACATACATGGTAACCTTGCCACAGACCGACAGGTTTACCTAAAAACACCTTCTAATGTTACATTGTGTGTGTCACTTAAGCCCTAGGTTACAATCTGCTATTTATAACCTATTACCTAACTCAGCAAGTTTTTCTCCTTGCTGTTACAACTCAGCAGCAAACTTCTCCTATAATCAAGGTCTTCAATCTTCTAGTTCCTAAAATATCTCCATATTTAGAAACAGTATTTTCTTCAAATATTCTGATTGATTCTTGATTGATCTTCAGATTCTCCACAAGAAACGCCTCATATATTCTCAGAGTATTTAAGTACCAGAACTGTAACTGAATTATCAATTCTGTTGTCGTGATGTCAAGTCAGATGTCATGACATTACATCTAACATGTTTTCCTAGATGTTGAACTTTTTCAACACAACAAATAACCTAGATCACTTAGAATAGTTAGGTTATAAGTCACAGCTGTTACAAGCATTCAACATATAGCATAGTTACTTAAACAGTACTTAGTTTCAGGCGCGATGTCACATGCTGATGTTGTGACATCTTACATAACATGTTGGTCCAGATGTTGAACTTCTTCAACACCACATATTAAAACAACAGAGGGGATCTGGGTAAACTTGCTTTCTTATTTGTTTTACAAATGAAGCCAACTCTCCAGCCAGGGCACTTACAATTAGAGTCTTCAAACTGATAATAGTCATGTATTTCCAAAACTTATTACTATAAACAAGATCAGAATCCTATCATCCTAATTCGCTCAGTTAGGAGTTCTTCTTCTGACATACTGTTGGGCACCATACTCCACATCCACAACCCAAGAATCTTCCAAGAAAAATGACCAAGAACGATGTTACAACATCATTTAAGACATCAGCTTCACATCACAAAATCTAATTAGTTGGTTCTTGATTCATCATCCGAAGAATTAATTATACTAGAATCTACTTTCACACAAGAAGATCTCAAAAGATCACACCTTCTGCAGCTCATCCCGGTTAACACAAACACCTGAATGTCATAGAGAGAAATAAACTCTCAAACATTTTCTGAAGCAAAGAGTTCAGAAAGCAGATTTGCACCAACATCAGATGATTACCCAGCTCCCGACAAGGTTCTTACCATCAATCAAATGCACATATTCACCATATCATACTAATACTTATCTCCTAACAAAGTACTCGTCATCAGAGGAACATTTCCTCAAACAAAAATAACCGATGATGTTCCCCTTCCATAAATGTTAAAACTTTAGACCTGACATCTTTCTGCATACTCCTAACACAAGAGAATTATTCATCATGACAGACAATCGTGTCAGACAATCACATCACTCCAGACTTGGTCAGAGACTGGACTCAACACTTCATCATGGTCAGACATTCCAATTTAGAAATTCAATGGAGAGAAGAAATACTCACACCACGATCTTCAAAAACAAAACAACTTCCTTCTCTAAAGTAGCAAAAACCTGAGATGATGTTCCAACATCTTTTCAGACATCAGTCTCAGTCACCATCTACTATGGTTTTGGAGATAACACCATATCGATTTAAACACATCTCTTGAGGGAGAACACAAGAGAACCATACTTCAGTAGTGGACCATCCTTCAAGATCAAACCATAGAAACATGTAGTAACATGCATACCTCAAGATACTTCTTTTGCAACACACAAACTTCCTGTCTGACTTCGAGGTAATATATGTCATTCTTATACATCAACAACGTAGATTCCATATATCGTGGACACCATAACATATAGGGTATTGTATGATCATCAATCCTCAAACAAACTGTTCAGAGTAAGTCTGCTTCTCCCAATCCTTCAAGCCTTAAAACTTGAAAAACTCATCCTCACCAGTTTGGATGATACTCCAAAAAAGGAAGACAACAATTAATCATTAAATAATACACTCCACAACTGTAAGTTAATCTTATAGAATATTAACTTAATTTAGGTTGGTTCATATCCATTGTACACAACCCATTGATTGTCTATTCTACAACAGTAGAATAAGAGTTTCATGTTCTCATAGACTTGATAAGAAAAATCAAGTTTGAGTAAACAATCTCCATCCTGTTTGAGAGAAACATCAGTCAAACATATTGAGAAAAATAAATTCTCAACACAATAATGTCAGGACATTATATCTAGCACCTCTTCAAGAATCTCCAACTCCAGATCAGAGATTCTTCTTCACCAACTACTAGGAATACCTTGATAATCATACATTATGCTCCTTTAATAGCAGCACAACATGTGGTTAGTGCACACTCTCATAAAACTTTCTCAAATCAAACAAAATCTATTCCATGGCCAAAAACAAGATTTCATAAATTTGGCTCATTTGATCAGAAGGATCTTCCAGATGTTAGAGAGAATGTCCTTGACACATGAACATGGCCTTTATATTCAAGATACTTGGCTGAGATAACAAATCTTTACTGTACACTAGAGCTTAGCCTTTGCACTCCTACTTGCTTGGATTAGAAATAAACTAAACCAGGAAGAAATCAATAGGTTGATCATCGTTCAACCAGCCCACTTATCTAAGACATGTTTCCTAGATAAAACATCTTAGATACATAACCCAGATGCCTCCTTTTCCAAATCAGGAGTAGGTTCCAAACACATGTGATCATTACTCATTTGTTTAGCACCCAAAGCATCTATTATGCAACAGGAAGCTGCACACCTACTGACATGATGTCCCAATATCTAGTAGGACATCAGTTACCTTCACACGAAAACCAAAACTGAGCTTGGTTATGAAGCCATTACTCCTCCCAGAAAATCAGAACCCTCCTTGATCAACTTTAAGCTCTTCAATAGATAACTATATTTCAGTCAGTCCAGGGATAACAATAGACTCATAGTCACTTTCCTAATTAGGCCAAGAATTAGGAAGACTCTATTAGAAACCAAAATAAATGGCTACAATTTTTATTTAACAGTCTGTCAAAATCTTCTCAGACTTTTCACTACACCAACCACATACTAAAGTGCCTTTATGAGTGGACTTAGGATGAACCTCAAGTATCTTTGGCAAATTTAACAAGTCGATTGAACCAGTCTTGCACATATCCCATCACCATAGGATAAACCTGCTGAGGAGACCAAAACCGAATTCTCTTCCCATATTAGTATTCCAACTTAATACCAGGGATACAAGTAACAACCAGGGTTACATCAAATACCATGCGCCAAAACAAACCAATAACTATTGTACCGACCTTCAGGCATAACATAAAACCCTTGAACACAATGATTACAATTCAGGTGCAAACAAAACAACCTAAGTTTGAAAATAAATCAAACCCAACACTAAGCAGCTCACCACCAAAGCTAGAATCCTGAGAACAACAGACAAATCCAATACATACCCTGTCACGAATAGTTCATCCTCCACTTCAAGGGACCATTCAAATAACAATATGAACTATCCAAGTTCAAATATCTAACCTCTTTCCTTGCCTATGACCAGAAAGTATCCTTCCAAGATCTCACCCAGAAACAGAATATAATGTCTGCTCTGATACCAATTGAAATTCTGGTAT
This sequence comes from Vicia faba, assembly GCA_948472305.1. NCBI lineage: Eukaryota > Viridiplantae > Streptophyta > Magnoliopsida > Fabales > Fabaceae > Vicia > Vicia faba. The sequence continues at coordinate 1,163,116,833 of OX451736.1, forward strand.
ATCAGACTTCAGGTGTCCTATGACATGTTAGGACATTTGATCTGACTTAAAACACATAGGCAGGGCACAACAATAAAAAATAGTACTGAAAAACATAAACAACACACAAAATTGTTAACCCATTTCGGAATAACTCTCCTACTCTAGGGGTATACCAAGCCAGGGATAAAGTCCACTATAATAGTATCAATTCGAAGCTAAACTCCCTAGCTTACAAGTTCTCACTTAATCACAACTTGTGCTAACTTTTTACCTAAGACTCACCTAGGTATGAGGCCCTCCTCAACTCCATCATCAATCACAAACAACGATTGGATCAAAATAGGAAGACACACTTCCATGACGCAAAACCAAAAGACACACTTCCATGACAATACCTAGCCAAGACTCTTGACTAAGAAAAATACTTAGAGTTTCTTAAAAGCTTCCTCCAAGAACAATAATCACTCTTGCTTCACAGCTTCGAGGAGAACACATACCAACTCTCTTAGAGAGTGGCACACAGACTCAGCCCTAATAACTACATCTTTTCATTCACGGTCGATACCTTCTTCTAGAATATAATTCTTCTATTTATAACATTTTTTCCAAATTGATTTGGGCTTCAAATCACAGCATATCAACTGTTACAAATCTATAGAAGATTCTACAACAAAATAGGTCTTCAATCAAATCTTTCCTAAAAGTCTCCTTATTTAGAAAGTATATTTTCCTCTTGAATTCTGATTGAAGCTTCTAGACCTACAACTCAGCGCCACATAGGATTGCATATTATGAATTTTTTAAATCATAACAGAATCCAACTGTCCAACTTAGCTCAGGCGTGATGTCGTATGATCCTGCATAGGACATCTTATCTAACATGTTGCTCCAGATATTGAAACATTTAAACTCAACATGTTCTTCATAAAATAGGACTTCTTGCTCAACCTATTCTTCATAGCAAGTGATCACATTATATTTAACATATTGCTGCAAAATTAGTTTTACCAAACATAATGCTAACCAACAGAGAATTTACATAAATAGTGAACGGAAACACAAGAATCATCTTTATGTTCACGTAGAGAAAAACATATAACTTTACACTCCTTGTTTAATACACATGCTGAAAACATTCACATACTATAAAACCAATCGTGACTCTTACAGGCACAAATGGCTATGCTCCTTGAAAATACATCCAAACAACCTGGAATATTCACACATCAAAGACATACATGATAAATAGCCTTTCAAACTCAAACAAGTATCTCAACCCTTTGGTTAGGCAAGATTTCATTCCCATCAATCACATTCTTCAGAATAACAGGATCTTTGTTCACTTGCTTCACAAGATTCAAACTGACACAATCTCTTTAAGAGATACTTGTAACAGAAGAATTCTCCTCCTAATAAGCAAACATATCAGGTCACTTTAACTGATACTCTTCCTTTGCACCCACTAGCAACAAATAGTAGTCATGCATTTACCATACACACCACTGTAGGTATGGTCAGAAGCTTTACAACCTACTTCACCATTATTAGAAAAGCCTCTTCCTAAACCAACATTGAGAATCAAGTTTCACATTCACAACTCCAAGCATCTCCAAAATAAAACCATCAACAAGAATGATGTTGCAACATCGTTTATGACATTAGCTTCTGCAACTTATTCAAGTTATCTCAATCACCGAAAATACCATGGAGAGAAATAAACTGTCACATTTTCTGAAGCATAATGTTCAGACGGCAAACCTTCATCAATATATTAGCCAAATATATAACTCCCTTATTTAGTTAGGAAATAGTTCAAGCACAAATAATTTGACAACAGTCATATGCACAACTACATGAGAGAAACATTCCCTCACGTTTCTTCCTTCAGAGTTTCCCTCATAGGTGCAATCAGAAGATAGAGCTACCTCCTCACAAATGGTACACCATTTGGTATTACATCCTTCTTCTGCAATCCACTATAACACGTGGATTCAAACAGGTATGGCTGATACTCATTCCACAAACCACCCATGGCTTAACTTGATACTTCACCATGGTCGAACATTCCAATCTAGAATCTAATGGTGATCAACAATCCATACATCATGAACTTCAAGAATAACTTCCATTTTTGGATAAGTAATCATTGAGATGATGTTCCAACACCAATTCATACATTAATCTCAATCACATAATTTCCTAACTTACTATGGTTCTGGAGACAACATCCATAGTAACCCATATGCATCGCTTTGCACAGAACACATGAGAGCCATACAACAGTAAACAAATCATTCTCCAAGTCTAGATCACAAATATATACAGCAATCCACATTCCATACACCCGATAGTTAATCTAACTTATCTCAAGATGATCCAGATCCATTGCATATAATCCATTATTCACCAATACCGCTTGATACAATATTGAAGCTCTATCCTTTAGACTTCCATGAATCATCCTAACTTGGAAGTCTTTTCCACTAGAATATTTCCATGTTCTTACCCACTTGATAATGGTCTCAAGTTTGAGTGAGCACCCTCCATCATGTTTAAGAAAACCACCAGCTAGCCATCCTGATAAGTTACTGCTTAAATTCCCCTTTCTCCAACTCAATCTAAGCCTTTTTCATTATGGCATAGTGGCCACAAGCAAGATCACACACACCTGCCTCCTTTTGACCAGAATAATCTTCAAGATATCTGAGCGAATGTCCTAGACCTTTGATCTTGACCTCCATGTTCATAGAATCTTAACAGAGAAATCTTCAACACTTCTTCAGAAAAATACATACTACAAACCCCTTCACAGGTAGAGGCATGGCTCATATCCTCCTATAAATTAGATTAGAAATAAACTAACATAGGGATATTCACCAGACTGATGATGTCTTCACCTACATTAGCCTCTTCATTCAAGAAAAATTAAGGATCTTTTAAGGACTACAAAGTTGATACTTATGCAAAAGGAGAACCTACACTTGTATCCGTCTTCCAAGACTCTCACTTAGAAAGCATTAATAAGATTCCTAGGATAAGTTCTTGATATTTTTCAAATAATGATGTTGCACCCTGGTTTAACATCTAGGCTTCAGATCTCTTGAATGCCAATAAAAGGATAATAAATTAAATACTTGTGGATGTAACAAATAGCAATTGATTTTAAATCCTTGTTTAGACAGCCATATACATGATCTAGAGGATACCAACCTTATAGGAACATAAATCATGTGTTTTCCATTGTCAAGGAAAATGTTGATATGTCAAGGCTGACATCCTTGACTCAACTTGCCTTTAACTATTATGGATTTCTCTTGCTGACTTAGTTAGCACAACCATATCAACCTTACTTGAGAAGGAGTGCATCCTAACAGAATTAGAGAACAAAAATAAAGCTCTTGAAGAACAAAAATAAATTTTTATTGTCTTTTTATAGAGGTTTGTCTCTCTCATGTTTATTGTCTTGAATAAACCTAGAGTATCTTTGTAACACCCCAATTCTACCTCAAGCAATTATGCAATTAAATCAGAGTTACAAAATTTCAATCATACAAATGAATCGGGATGTAACAAATTCTTCTAACAAGTTCATTGCATTCATCATGGATATATAACACATTTTCAAAACATCGGGTGAACCATCAACATAACATCTTTCATTAAATAATTCAACAACTACGCAGCGGAATCCTTCAATAGCATCTTTAAATAAAACAGCAACTTCGAAACATCTCATATTTAGTAAATAAACAATTTAAAGTTCAACAACTAAAAATCGGAAATAAAAAATCAGCAAGTGATCATCCCCCCAAGTGTTACATATCATAGTAATGACACCGACTCGATCTATGGAAGGTATACGGCCTTCACTCTCGATTACCTGCACGTTACCAACATAGGGGCAACATTCAAACAGAAGGGGTGAGATATCTAACAATATAATAAAGCGCATGATAATTAATATATTAAATTAGATCAATAATGTCACCACTTCTCATCTCCTAATCAACAACAATTACAACATATATACTCATCCATCAACATCAAATACATTTCATTATTCATTCATATAATGCGACTCAAAACTATGCAAATGCATGTGGTACCATTGAAGCAGAACTCCCATCTCAAAAATCAGCCAATTAATAGAGGCATCAACAAGGCATAGCCTTCATCTCAAAATTTGCCAATCCAGGCCATCTCAACGAGCATAAGCTCCATCTAAAAAATGCAATATATGCGACTCATCATGAATGTAATAGAAACACCCAAATCATCTCAAAACACATCTCAAAACATCTCAATTAACATCTCAAAATCACAACATCTCAATTACAGCATCTCATAAACATCTGTAAACATATCAATTAACATCTCATAAACATCTCAAAGCAACAACATCTCAATTACAGCATCTCATAAACGTCTCAAAACAACAACATCTCAACTATAGCATCTCATAAACATCTCAAAACAATTTATTAAACATCATTTATTATCACAAAATCATTGAACACAACTCCATCAATAACATATCATTAATACTCAATTGTATATTAATAGTATAGTAATCCATCCTGTTATTATGCTAATTTATATTGTTATTGTCACTAATCATACTGTCATATTTCTAACAGCAGTCTCTAAACATCACACATTCCTCATTCTGTTCAACAACCAGCACAATGATCGACACAGGAATTAATTCTAAATCCTAAATTTGTTACTAAGATTACACTTCTTAATCATCATCTAAATCATCTAGAATAGAGTTCATCGCGTTAGCTAATCAATGCTTCGAACGACATCTCAAACAACATCTTAAAACTCAAGTTACAACAATTTAAAACTGATTCTGTCATAAACCAGACATTATGGGTCGACACAAAACCTTATGGATCGACTCATCCTGCTTCTCCTATACACTATGAGTCGACACATCCTCCTTATGGATCGACTCATCCTGGCTTTAAATCACAACATGTATCGACACATGCATCTCAGCGGTCGACTCATCCTGAGTCTCACACGCTCATTTATCGACACATCCTGTCTTCGTGTCGACTCATACTGAGTCTCGTAACTATCATGCATCGATGCAAGCCCTTCTTGTATCGACTTATCCTGAGTCTAACAACCCACATGTATCGACGCATGCCTCCATGAATCGATACATCCTGTTACAGTCTGCATAATTTTCTGCGTTTTCTACTGTAATTTCACAACGGGAATCATAATACAACCCTAAAAACCTCATCATAAACATGGTAATTCATCACCTAATCATTAACCTATAATACTACATTGATTAAACGACATCATAACGTCATTATTCATCCAGAATTCATCAATATTCACCATATATCATTCATAACACATCCAATTCAAGAGCAAACAACAATTACATCTAACCCCACATATCAAATAGCATGAACCCAATTATAAATCCAGAACCCCACCCTTACCTTGGATTGAAGGTCGCTCTACAATTCCGGGTTGAATCTTTGTTCTTGCCGTTTTCCACTATTTCCAACAGCTTCACGTTCTCTTCCAAATCCTTATTCTCTCCTTACTGCTTCCTCCTTCTATTCTTTCTCAAAAATAATAAAATAACCTAATACTATTATATTATTCTTATTGGGCTCCAAACCTACACCCCCTTATTACTTCCACTTACACAATATAGGCCCACATGAAATAATATTAGCTTCTAACATTATTTCACCAAATAGTAATATTATACCTCTAATATTATTATTTCTCCACTTAATAAAATAAATCCAATTTAATAACACTTCTTCACAAATATTCAAAAAAAGAATTTAATTAAATAATTAATTAAATTACGGGCGTTACAACTCTCCCCCACTTAGAATATTTTCGTCCTCAAAAATTTACCTCAATCAAACAATTCAGGATAGGAGTCCCGCATCTTGCTCTCCAATTCCCAAGTCATGCTTTCACCAGCAGCTCCTAGCCAAACCACTTTAACCAAAGCAATCTCTTTGCCCCTCAGAGTCTTTGTCTCATGGTCCGTGATTCGTACATGCATCGTTTCCACATGAGATAGATCTGAAATATACTTCCGAAGTTGCGACACATGAAACACATCATGCAAATTCGAAATATTAGGCGGTAAAGCCAATATGTAAGCAACATTCCCCACTTTCTATGAAATCTGATACGGTCTAATAAAATGAGAAGTGAGCTTCTTAGACTTCAATGCTCGCCCAACACCAGTCACAGGTGTAACTATCAAAAACACATGATCACCAGCTTGAAATTCTAAATCCTTCCTTCGCTTGTCATGATAACTCTTCTGTCTACTTTGAGAAGCTTTCATCTTTTCTCGAATCAACTTCACCTTCTCGGTAGTGTCACGAACAAATTCAGGTCCAAGTACTACACTTTCACCAGATTCATGCTAATATAACGGAGTTCTACATCTTCGACCATACAACGCTTCAAAAGGTGCCATCCCAATACTAGAATGGTAACTTTTGTTATATGTGAACTCTATCAACGGAAGATAAGTATCCCATGAACCTCCCTGCTCAAGAACACATGCCCTCAACAAGTCTTCCAACGATTGAATCGTCCGTTCAGTCTGACCATCTGTCTGAGGATGATACGCTGAACTCAACCTCAACTTAGAACCCAACGCTTCTTGCAAACTCTTCCAAAAATTAGAAGTAAATCTTGGATCTCTATCTGACACAATGCACAAAGGAACACCATGCAACTTCACAATCACACTAATATAAATCTCAGCCAACTTCGACACTGGAAAACCGATGTTAATAGGAATAAAATGAGCTGACTTCGTAAGCCTATAAACAATCACCCAAATAGAATCATGTCCTCTTAAAGTACTAGGAAATCCTGTCACAAAGTCCATTGAAATGCTATCCCATTTCCATTCTGGAACTTCCAGCGGTTGCATCAATCCTACAGGCTTCTGATGTTCAACTTTCGACTTCTAACAAGTCAAACATGCATACACAAACCGAGCCACATCACTCTTCATCCCAGGCTACCAAAACAGACCTTTCAAATCTTGATACATCTTCGTATATCCTGGATGAATACTCAACTTACTTCTATGACTCTCTTTAAGTATCACTTTCTTCATCTCAGCATCATCAGGAATACAAATCCGGTTATGAAATCTCAACACACCTTGCTCATCTAACTTGAAATCACTATTCTTAGATTGATCATTCCCAACCATCCAATCTACTAGTTTCACATCCAACTTCTGAGCTTCTCTGATACTGTCTAAAAATTCATTATTAATGTTCAACATACCCAACATAACACTCTGCGGAGTAACCTCGCAAACTAAGCTCATATCTCTGAACTGCTCAATCAATTCCAACTCTCTAATCATCATTGCTGACATATGTAAAGTCTTTCGACTCAACGCATCAGCTACCACATTCGCCTTTCCTGGATGATAATTCAAACTGAAATCATAATCCTTTAACAATTCTAACCATCTTCGTTGCCTCATATTCAACTCCTTCTGATCAAACAAATACTTGAAGCTCTTATGGTCACTAAACACTTCAAATCTAGAACCATAAAGATAATGCCTCCAAATCTTCAACACAAAAACAACTGCAACAAGCTCTAAATCATGCGTAGGATAGTTCTTCTCATGAGTCCTTAACTTCCTTGACGCATAAGCAACTACCTTACCATTCTGCATAAGCATACCTCCTAAACCCATCTTAGAAGCATACTTGGTCTTACAAACTTCTTCTCAAGTAACTCTTCCAATTGCTTCTTCAACTCTGACAACTCTGACACGGACATCCTGTATGGTGCCATAGACACAGGTCTGGTACCAGGTACAAGATCAACTGTAAATTCAACTTCCCTCTCCGGCGGCACATCAGGAATCTCATCAGGGAAAACTTAAGGAAATTCACACACCACTGGCAATTCCTCAATTACAGCTTGAGTCTCTACAGATAGCGACGCCATAAACGAAAACATCTGTACTTCCTCTTGCATCAACTTTCTCAACTTTCTAGCAGACAACAGACCATCTTCCTCTTCTTCAGGAGTAGAAAACTTCACAGACTTGTCATAACAGTTAATATGAACACAATTATGCTCTAACCAGTTCATACCCAAAATTACATCCAAACCTCTTAACGATAAACAAACCAAATCAACAACAAAGTCTCTGTCGAAGATCGACAAGGGAAACTTAGCACACACAAAAGAAGTAGTCACCGACCCCTTGGCTGGAGTATCGATGACCATTTCTCCATTCAAAGAAGACAACACAAGACCCAGTCTCTCAACATAATCAGCAGCAATAAAAAAATGCGTAGCACCAGTATCAATAATAGTGATTAAAGGAGTACTATTAATGAAACATTTACCTCTAATAAGTCCGTCCTCAGCAGCTGTCTGATCCTCAACCAAAGCAAACACTTTACCACTTGACTGAGCCTTCTTCGATTTCAGACACTGACTACCAATATGCCCTTCTTCTTTACAGTTGAAACAAACCACATTCTTGTGCTCGCACTCATATACAACATGGTCGTTCTTACCACAACGGTAACATCTCTTCACTTCAGCAGTGCACACATTACTCTTGTGTCCAGGTTTCCCACACTTAAAGCAAATCACACCAACAAGAGCATCTCCCCCACTAGTCCTATGTCCATGAGAAAATTTCTTCTTACCCTTACCAGTTGGGGAATCATAAGGCTTACCACGATTCTGTGGGTGCCTACTTTTCTTCTCATTAATAATCTTGTAATGAGCATTATTGTCTTCCTCATAAATCCTGCAGCTATCAACCAGGTCAGCAAAGACACGAATTTTCTAGTATCCAACTGCCTTCTTAATCTCCGGGCGCAACCCATTCTCAAACTTAATACACTTTGAAAACTCAGCATTTTCCTCAGCGTAATGCGGATAAGACTTCGCCAACTTAGCAAACTTGGCAGCATACTCAACAACAGACATACTTCCTTGCTTCAGCTCAAGGAACTCAATTTCCTTCTTACCACAGACATCTTCAGGAAAGTACTTCCTCAAAAACTCCCTACAGAACACAGCCCAAGTGACATTCTCACCTGCAGATTCCAACTTCTGGCAAGTCTCTAGCCACCAGTCATCAACCTCGACTGCTAGCATATGAGTCCCATAACGAACCTTCTGCGCTAGAGTGCAGTCCATCATCCGAAAGATTCTCTCAATCTCTTTCAACCACTCCAATTCTCCGTCAGGATCATACTTTCCCTTGAACGTAGGTGGATTCTCTCTCTGAAAAGTCGCTAAGCTACGAGATCCAACATTCTCATCAACATTCGGCTGATTTTCCATCGCATGAGCCATTGCTTCTAAAGCAGCAGCAAGAGCAACATCATTCCTTCCAGCCATCTCAACTTCTCACTTAAACATAAACAATGATTAGAACTCAAAATAACAATACTCGATTATTAGACAACTATGACTCGACGACAAGGTCGGACCAACCTTTTGCTCTAATACCAACTTTGTAACACCCCAATTATACCCCAAGCAATTATGCAATTAAATCAAAGTTACAAAATTTCAATCATACAAATGAATCGGGACGTCACAAATTCTTCTAACAAGTTCATTGCATTCATAATGGATATATAACACTTTTTCAAAACATCGGGTGAACCATCAACATAACATCTTTCATTAAATAATTCAACAACTACGCATCGGAATCCTTCAATAGCATCTTTAAATAAAATAGCAACTTCGAAACATCTCATATTTAGTAAATAAACAATTTAAAGTTCAACAAATAAAAATAGGCAATCAAAAATCAACAAGCGTTCATCCCCCCTGAGTGTTACATATCAAAGCAATGACACCGACTCGATCTATGGAAGGTATACAACCTTCACTCTCGATTACCTGCACGTTACCAACATAGGGGCAACATTCAAACAGAAGAGGTGAGATATCTAACAATATAATAAAGGGCGTGATAATTAATATATTAAATTAGATCAATAATGTCACCACTTCTCATCTCCTAATCAACAACAATTACAGCATATATACTCATCCATCAACATCAAATACATTTCATTATTCATTCATATAATGCGACTCAAAACTATGCAAATGCATGTGGTACCATTGGAGAAGAACTCCCATCTAAAAAATCAGCCAATTAATAGAGGCATCAACAAGGCATAGCCTTCATCTCAAAATTTACCAATCCAGGCCATCTCAACGAGCATAAGCTCCATCTCAAAAATGAAATGTATGCGACTCATCATGAATGTAATAACAACACCCAAATCATCTCAAAACACATCTCAAAACATCAAAACACATCTCAAAATCACAACATCTCAATTACAGCATCTCATAAACATGTATAAACATCTCAATTAACATCTCAAAACAACAACATCTCAATTACAGCATCTCATAAACATCTCAAAACAACATCTTAACTACAACATCTCATAAACATCTCAAAACAATTTATTAAACATCATTTATTATCACAAAATCATCGAACACAACTCCATCAATAACATCTCACTAATACTCAATTGTATATTAATAGTACAGTAATCCATCCTGTTATTCTGCTAATTTATATCGTTATTGTCACTAATCCTACTGTCATATTTCTAACAGCAGTCTCTAAACATCACACATTCCTCATTCTGTTCAACAACCAGCACAATGATCGACACGGGAATTAATTCTAAATCATAAATTTGTTACTAAGGTTACACTTCTTAATCATCATCTAAATCAACTAGAATAGAGTTCATCGCGTTATCTAATCAATGCTTCGAACGGCATCTCAAACAACATCTTAAAACTCAAGTTACAGCAATTTAAAACTGATTCTGTCATAAACTAGACATTATGGGTCGATGCAAAACCTTATGGATCGACTCATCCTGCTTCTCCTATACACTATGAGTCGACACATCCTCCTTATGGATCGACTCATCCTGGCTTTAAATCACAATATGTATCGACACATGCATCTCACCGGTCGACTCATCCTGAGTCTCACACACTCATGTATCGACACATCCTTTCTTTGTGTCGACTCATATCGAGTCTCGTAACTATCATGCATCGATGCAAGCCCTCCTTGTATCGACTCATCCTGAGTCTAACAGTCCACATGTATCGACGCATGCATCCATGAATCGATACATCCTGTTACAGTCTGCATAATTTTCTGCGTTTTCTACTGTAATTTCACAACGGGAATCATAGTACAGCCCTAAAAACCTCATCATAAACATGGTAATTCATCACCTAATCATTAACCTATAATACTACATCGATTAAACGACATCATAACATCATTATTCATCCAGAATTCATCAATATTCACCATACATAATTCATAACACATCCAATTCCAAAACAAACAACAATTACATCTAACCCCACATATCAAATATCATGAACCCAATTATAAATCCAGAACCCCACCCTTACCTTGGATTGAAGGTCGCTCTACAATTTTGAGTTGAATCTTTGTTCTTGCCGTTTTCCACTATTTCCAGCAGCTTCACGTTCTTTTCCAAATCCTTATTCTCTTCTTACTGCTTCCTCCTTCTATTCTTTCTCACAAATAATAAAATAACCTAATATTATTATATTATTCTTATTATGCTCCAAACCTACACCCCCTTATTACTTCCACTCACACAATATAGGCCCACATGAAATAATATTAGCTTCTAACATTATTTCATCAAATAGTAATATTATACCTCTAATATTATTATTTCTCCACTTAATAAAATAAATCCAATTTAATAACACTTCTTTACAAATATTCAAAAAAAGAATTTAATTAAATAATTAATTAAATTACGGGCGTTACAATCTTCATCTTGATCATTTTCTCTTATGAGCTCTTTTCACAAATAGAAGTGCCTTTATGAGTGGGCTTGATAGAAATCTCAAGTACCTTTGGCTAATTTATATGTGATACGAGTATTTACTAATCATGGATCAGAGAGAGTAAAAGAATCAAAAGAAACCTCTTCTCTTTATCTTACTCCCAGCTGGTCTTGTACCAGCACCATCTTGCTTCATTCATCTGGGTGTGAACAACAAGACATCTATACCTTAGATGAGAGCTCGAAGGGTCTTGAGAGAGACTCAAGAGAATTTGACCATAATACACATATTTATCACTTCTCTGGATAGAGAGAAAATCAAACTATTCCAAGTATAGACCTTTCTTGAACCACAACTCAATGAACACACATGTCTCCAAGAGTTCTTTCATAAGAGACATATGCAGCAGAACAAAACAGGTAACACCCCAATTTCGTTGGAATTATTTTATTCAAAATAATTAAATGATGAGATGTATTTATATACGTTGGTGAATTTGGATTTGTGTTGTTGTGCATTTGTTAGGAAATTAGATGCCTTAGAAATTATTGGAGTTAAGGGATAGGGGTGTATGACCAAAAGTATAGAAGCATAACGGTGTGAAAAGAGGAATAATTTACTAGTATTATTTGATTTATAATATTAGACTTATTATTATAGTATAATAATTAAATAATTTGTTTTATTAATAAGAGGAAGGGTGTAATTGGAATAGTGATTTAGGGGTCCAAGGAATAGATAACTCAAAATAAGAGGAATAGAAGAGCAAGTTGTTTTGATCGATCATGAAAACGAGAGAAGGGTAGAAGCGAGAAAGAGGAAGAGCTAGGAAGGGAAGACCCATTATTGAAGCTTGAGGAATCTACAATCTAAGGTAAGTGTGAGGTTCTAACTCTCTAATGGGTGGTATAATCGTAGGTAGATAAAGATATAAATGTTAGGGTTTTTGGTGTAGATGATTTTGTTAAAATAATTGTTATAATTGATTGAAGTTGGTGAAATTGATGTGATGATATGATTAGAATTGTTGTGTATAATGTGTATTGATGATCACATGAATTTACATGTTTCAGTGTGTGTGTGTGTGTGTGTGTGTGTTTGTAAAAGTGATTTTGGGTGAAAAAGGTTAAAATTTTGTAGCAGGAAAAATAGCAGATTTGTGACTATGTATGCATTGTAACCGGGTACAAAATATGGGGTAACCGGTTACCTATGTACTTTTGGGGAAAATTGGGAAAAATTTGAAGGTGTAATAGGTTACTCCATATGTGGTAATCGGTTACCCAACTGAACAATAGCTTGTATTTTTGAGTTTCAGGGGTGTAATCGGTTACCCCATATGTAGAAACCGGTTACCACTAAAGTAGACAAATTTTTACAAACTTTAAAAATTCATAACTTTTGACTCGAGTGTCCGTTTGACGTGTCATTTGGATCATTGAAAAGCTAAAAATATTTTCTATAATATGATAATAACTTTAATAGCAGTATGCGAATTATTTAGGGTTGGAGGCTTATGCCTTGGGTGTCAGTGTTAGATAGATTAAGGATTATTCATGATAATTGAACATGATAAATTTTGCTAATGTGTACAAATGGACAACAAGTTATATTACTGGATAATTACGATGTTATTGGATTGGATTAGTGTAATATTGAGAGCTTATGCTCTGTTGTGGCACAATTAATGTTGATTTCATAATGATGATGATGATGATGATGATGTCGTTATCCTGGATTGGTTTTTATGTTGAAAGGTATTTCCTTATAGTTGATTAATCTTATTGTTGCATGTCAGTGTCGCATACATGCATCATTGACAACCCAAAATTGGCTTATGTTGTTGGCCCAGATTTGGCCATATGTTGATAGCCTGGATTTGGCTTATGTTGTTAGCCTGAATTTGGTCGTATGTTGATAGCTCAAATTTGGCTTTATGGAGAGGGCTTATGCCCTGATGGTACCACATGCATCATGCATCAGCATCAGTTTCATTGCATTTTTATTGAATTTTTGATATAATTGATGCTTGTTGAGCTTGAAATCTTGCATGATATATCTTTCGTATACTTATGATTATACAACTTATTATATTGTTGTGATATCTCACCCCTTCTGTTTGAATGTTTCCTCTACGTGGGTAACATACAGATAACCAGGAGTAGTCCGAGTTGAGGAGTCTAGAAGAGGTTACTCTTCTTATCCTTGAGTTGGTGTCAGTGCTCTGATATGTAACATCGAGGAGGATGAACGCTTGCTTATTTCGTTATTTCATTGTTTTATTTTGGTGATTGTGTTGAAGTATTATGAACTCCCTTTTGTTTGGTTTAATGTTGGTTGAGGTAGTTTTAATGAAAAACTTGAATTCTTTCTGCTGCGTCAATAAAGTTGAAATTGAGAACTATGTCCAAAAGTGTTGTCGGTTCATCCGAAAAATGTGTTATGTATCAATTCAATTATGCACGAGTGAGTTTTTGATATGTTACAAAATGTGGCATCCTAATATTAATGTTTATTTTATGAATTAATTTACTCTGATTTTACTAAATTACCGTTGGGGAAATAGGGTGTTACATTAGTGGTATCAGAGCAGGTCAGTCCGTCCGGCCAAGTTGTCGAGTCATTAGTGTAATGTGATAGTTGAATACAGTCGATGTGTTTCTTCTAACCATTGTTTGATGTTATGACGTGGAGCAGAGTAATGACTGGAAGGAACGATACTGCACTTGCTGCTGCTTTGCAGGCTTTGGCTTAGGCTGTGCAACATTAGCCTAATGCTGGTGGGAACGATGGATCCTGCGTCTTGGAAACTTTTCAGAGGAACCATCCACCTACGTTCAAGGGTAAGCATGACCCCGATAAAGCACAGAGTTAGTTCAAAGAGATTGAGAGGATATTTTAGGTTATAGATTGTATGGATACACATAAGGTAGCTTCGGCATGCATCGGCTGGCAAGAGAAGCCGATGACTGGTGGGTTAACACTCGTTAGAGACTGGATGGTGAAGGTGAAGAGATTACGTGGGCTGTTTTTGCCAGGGAGTTTTTGAGAAAGTACTTTCCAGAAAATGTCGACGGTAAGAAAGAAATTAAATTTATGGAACTGAAACAGGGAGATTTGTCAGTAACTGAGTATGCTGCTAAGTTCGTGGAGCTGGAAAAGTTCTACCCTCATTATAACGAGGCAACTACTGAATTTTCTAGGTGCATAAAGTTTGAAAATAGATTGTGTTCAGAAATCAAGAAGACCATTGGGTATCAACGAATCTGTAAGTTTCCAGATTTGGTGAATAGCTGTATAATTTATGAAGAGGATAGTAAGGCTCACTATAATATTATGAATGATATGAGGGGAAAACAACAACAGAACCGTGGAAAGCCTTACAATGGTGTTACAACGGCATATCGACAAGCAAAAAGTAAGTTATTAATTTACCGGGTGATATTTAGGTTATATCGTATCGTGTCCACAAAGATTGGTTATTGAATTGTTGTTTAACAAATCATTCGTTAATGAGTTTGGGGTTTGAATGGTATAGAAAAGAAAATAAGTGAACATAAACGTTATACATACAAGAAGAATTTCATTATTCTAATAGGATAAAACTCTCGAGTGTGTATTTCGTCTATCCTATCTTATACTTAAACTTACTACCCAGTTGTACTTAACCATAACTACTAGTCAATATCATCATGTATCTGTTGTACCTAAAAATTTGCTCTCCCATTAGTCAAGACAAATTGATTCAAGGTATCTGTTCATGCTCATGAAGGTCCTAAACACTCAAGACTACTCAAGAGTTGATCAGACAAACCCTCCTCCTAAGCATTGACCTACAACTAGGGTTTTGTTTTTCTCAAAGGAAAATTGGACTTCTAATGCCTTCATTGGATTTCATGACTTCTCATATGCCTCAAAGAATCCTCATGCTAAATTTCAAGCCTTGCATCACAAGTTTGCTTAGTTAACTAGTCAGATGATTGAAAATCAACTATATTGGACAAAAAGTCAACTTTGACCAACTTACAGTCAAACTTCAATATTTTTGATCAACACCAATATTTTTAACTCATGTTCATCATTTGATCAAAGGTTTATCATGATTCATCAAGAAAACTCAAGATTCATCAAAAGTAAAAAGTTACTAAATTAGGGTTTTCTTAAGTAGAAGTCAACTAAACTTTGACCAAGCATAAATTTTACACACTTCATCATAAAATTCTCAACCAAAACTCATTTGGAAGTAAATTTAAATATCTACAACTTTTTCTCTCTAAGCTCAAGGCCAGAAATGCTTCATTTGAGAGATATGAGCCAAAATATTACATGTCATTTTAAAAGTCAACAAAAAGACACTTTTTGTCAAAACACTTTACATAAATGTAAAGTCTTAAAATGAAAAATGACCAACATTAAGGTTGTAGGGGATATCTTGATCTTTCCAAAAAATCAAAGACCACCTTCGTATGATAAAAATTGAGTGAGTTATGATTGGTGCAAGTTGGGCAATTTTGAGAAAATGCATGAAGTCCAAATTGAGAAAATTTGAATTTTTGGCCTAATGGGCCTATCTTTTAAGATCCAAACACGTTCTTGACCTCATAATAGACTCCTAAATCCATTTATTTATTTTTGTGGTTTTCATTTATTTTGATTTTGATTTTATTCAATTAAAATCAAAATAAATCAAATAAAATATCAAATAAATAATATAAGGCATGTAGATCTATTTTTAAATCAAATCATAAGTCTAAAATCTGGTAATAAATTGCAAAAAGGACACGAAAATTGCCTCAAGAATACACTCTCAAAAATATCAATTTTCTCAAAACAAGGGTAAACTAAAAACTGTGTGCAACAACTTTCAATCCATTCCAAGCATCCCATCCCGTTTCTGAAGTTCTCAGGAGTTCACCCCATCCATCTTTAAAGCTTGAAGCGCGCTAAATCATCACATCACAACATCACTGGTTGTGTTATATTCTTGAAATTCAAACTCATAATTCATACATTGTTGATTAATTCTATACATATATACCTGTTTATAATGATGTTTAGACTTGTTTAGAATCATTATTTGTAAGCTTTGGCGCAGGAATAAGGATCTGCCATTGCTAAGGCAGTTTGAGTTATTTTCATCAAATCTCACGATACAAGTATTTTCAGACCAAACACCCACCCCAGGCAATTGTTTTTTTTCCTTTTTTTACTAACCCTAATTTATTTTCACCATATTTTCTTAATTTCCTTTATAATTAACAATTAATTAACCTAATATTTTTTCAAAACTATAACAAATTAGGGTTATGTCTTTTTAATTAGTAATTAAAATTTTTCTTATATATTTTTATTTTACTAATTATTTAATTGATTAATTAATTAACTAAACTTTTCTTCTTAATATTAAAATTAATTAGAATTAGGTTTTTAATTACTATTATCATTTAAACAATTTTCTACACAAAGAAATATTTAAAAAAAAAACATTAACACTTAAATTTGAGGTCCTTAAAATATTTTTTCTAATATTATTTTATTTATCTTTTACTATTTAAATTCATAGAAAATGTATAGGTCGCACTACCGAGTGTAATATCGTAGGTTTCTCTTCTCGCATTTTTCTAATTATGTATCTGTTCCGAGGATGTAATAACGTAGGTTTACTTTCTCGCAATTTTTATACTTATGTATCTCTCCCAAAGCCATGTAATAGCTTAGGTTTAAATTTCCGCACTTTACATTCTGCACTTCTCTGTACATATTTTAACTACTAGTAACTAGCGTTTGTATGGAAAGACTAAAAAAAAACATAGAAAACCCTAATTCTAAAGATAAATAATTGAATTAACACACTTCACACACTTTCACCTTTAGGGTAACCTCTCTTGTTTCCTTACGATACTTGGTCACATCCCTCAAAAGTGGGGGTACTTTAGAAAAAGATCCTCGATCAAATCATCATTATCCCTTTCGAATAAATATCATAATCCCTCAATGACACTTAGAGTTTCCTACATAATGATCTAGTCCCTTCGATGACCCTACGAGCAAAATGATGATAGTCCCTTCGATACAATTGCTAAAGTAACCTTGCATGTTGCCTTCGATGATCATACAATGACCCTACGTATGTCCCTTCATATCTAATAGATAGGGCTACCTATCAACTAATGGTACGAATAGTACTATCTCTAAAGGAGAAGGAAAAGAATAAGAAAGACTTTAGTGGGTAAGAAACTCCTAATTGCTTGCTCACAACTTTTCTCAAAACATTTTTTCACACATCACTTTCAAACAAATATTTTCAAAACACTTTGTACGCATTCTTGAGGACTGATACAAGAATCATTACAAAGTCATCCTTACGTTGGAGATTTCAAAATATTTTCAAATAAATCACACACACACAAAGCAAGTTTTTCAAAAGTGATTTAAGCAATTAAGAGCCCGTAGATAACTACGGATGAAAATGGTGCTAACACCTTCCCTTTTCATAACTTACCCCCTGAACTCAAAATCTATCAAAGGTCTTTCCCGTTCTTTTCACCTTTCCTAAATATTGGATAAAAGAAAATTCGGTGGCGACTTTTGGTATCGGTACATTTGAATAAAACTAAAAAAGTCAGTTATTCCACCGTGTTATAGAATTGGCGACTCTGCTGGGGAGAAACTTAAAAAAGAGGGGTTACCTTAGAGTTTAGATCACTTTACTTTTACTGTTTACTTTAACTCTAAGGGCTTGTTTGAGTTTAATTGCTTGTAAGATCCTACACCCAGATCTAGCGGTTCCTTAGGTAAGTAGCAATAGATCATAAAGACTGTACGACATAAACCGACATGGTTAACATAATGGCTATAATTAGTGTGATACTTTGGTTTGTAGTGATGTTCCTTGAGTCAGTCAAGGATAACATTAGGCTTTCGTGTGGTGTCGTTAACACTAACTTACTTTTAAAACCTTAATTGACCCATCTTGGCCATTAAAAAGTAGTGAGATAGCCGGCTTTGGTGCATTCTAAAGTTTGTTGATACTCGAAGCTACGCTCATTGATATTCGAATTTCGAGACGTTTTGGTGGAAAGCCAGTTGCCGTGCTAAAATAAAGCCTGTGAGAAAGATCTGTGATATGAGACCCTTAGAACCCGGTTACTATTTTAGGACAGGTTGAGCCAACTTAACTTCAATGGGGAAGGGTATTTACCTATGGACTTCATGCAAGCCTATAAACTTAAGGCTCCTGTGTGACTTGTTTGTGTTTTCTACTTATCTAACATGAACATGACATCTAACATCATATCATCATAACATCATATCATCTTAATATAACATTTTTACTAACCATTTCCAGGATCTTAAGGATTTACGGTGCAGGATTATCATAAGCCATATTTCTAGAAAGGGGTAAGAGGATTTATTTTCCTCTTGCCAGATGCTATCAAGATCAAAGTACATTCTCTTGAGTTAGAGGCTATGGCCCACTTGATATGGTGAGCTTGATTCTTATAGAAGGATGTTCAAAGATGAAGACTCAAAGTTCTTCATAAAAAGCCGCAACCAAATTTCAATCTAATACTTCAAATTTAAATCCCACGAGATCCTTGAAAATATTGCATATGCATCTACATGTCATACATATCATCGCATAATAGGTTTCCAAGATAGGTTTTCTCATCTTCTTGCTGTTTATTTCAAGCAGAAAAGTGGCTCTTGAACAGACAATCAAAGATCTCCAGGCTCAGAATGCCCAGTTCTAAGAGATGTTCCTAAGCTTAGCTAATGGGCAAGAAGGATTGAAAGCACTCCTCGTCGAGAACATGACCGAGAAGAATCCTGAAGACAACAAGGACGGCCAGTTGTAACAACTGCAAGATGAGATTGCAGAGATGAGAATCTAGGTGATTGGTCAGATGGCTCTTTTCCAAAATTTATCTCCCAATTATGATCCTAATGCAAGGTGTGCATATCACTCCTACAGTCCTGGACATGTCACTAACAGTTGTTGGACGTTGAAATGTAAGATTCAAGACCTGGTTGACGAAGGAGTTTTCGAGTTCACACAAGATGGTCAAATTGAGTTTTTCTATCATCTCTCAAATATCAAAATTGCAAGGCACACCATCTGAAATAACAAGTTCCGACGGAGAAGCTTTAAGATCATTTAAATTTCTATTTTTAATTTCTTTTGTTTTTTTTCAAACAATTTCTGTCATGTCCAACTTTGGTTTTTCCCATTAATGCATTGCATATATCTGTCTTGAATTAATCCATTCGTTTCACTATATTTAAACTGTGCTTCTTACTTCCCTTTTTGTGATATTCAACTCTCATTAAAGCTATAAGCCTTTATAGAGAGGATGATGAAAAAATATACCATAATATCATACAATATGCTTTTGAAAAAACCTTGCTGACGATGTACATGCATTTCTTTAATTCCTAAACAGTGGAGTTATAAGGAAGTTAATCTATAGTCAACCCTTTTGAGCCTAAGAAGTAGGAGTTTTCTTTTTTCGCGCAAATTAAAACCCTTAAGCATAACCTGGGGCAGGGTAGTTTCTCAGTCAAATCAATTGTGAATTCATAAGCTTTACCTTCATACACGACGACTAGTGTCGAAGATACTCTTCTAAATCGAAAACTGATGATGGTTCCCCGTAAACATTGAGTCAGACATTTATTATCTTTCAAAAGAAAATCCCACTAAGTCAAAACCTATGAAGGATCCTTAAGAAAAAACTGGGGCATCCCGCTGACTGTAATCTCACACGAAACAGTTCAGGCAAAAGTTAGGGATAATAAAGTCTAAAAGAGGTCACAACAAATCCTTAATAAAATAAAGATGTTACAAGAAAAATGAATGCCTTATAAACTCCGGGTTTTGGAACCATCACCAAAGTATCAACTTTATAATTCCAAACACTATTGGAATCTAAATGCATAATTAACTGAGTATAGGACTGAAGAACATCATGGAGAACGGGTCGGGTACAAATAAACTTTGAGACTTTATCCTTTGTTTCTTAAACCGTGAACCAGACCACATTACAACCCTTAAAATTCCTAACTGAAGCATGGGTTAGTTCGAAAGCATAATGTTATAAAAAGGTATCCTGACTCCTGTAAGGCTTTCTATAAATCCTGAGTTGATATCACATTCTTACAAATTTTTGTTTTACTAAAAAATGCATTTTTAAACTTTAAGACAAACATAAGTTTGCATTTTAATACCACTGTTTGCATATGACTAAATGTTTGACAGCAAAGATTTTTGCATGATGAATATTCAATGAATGAAAATCCTCCTAATAGACAGAATTACTTTAAATTATGTGTCAAAGAGAAAGACACTTCCAGTAACAGGTCTTTCGTGTACCCAATTGGTTATAAATCAAGGGGCATGACATGTTATTGTCCAACTCATTTGTGGCAGTCAAGTCAAGATTCAAAGAATCTCTCAAAAGTACTGAATAACCAGGGGCCGATCTCCATATGAGTCACTTGGGGGGCGTTACATTGATCATGAGTTTCATCAAGATCCACTATGAAAATTGAATCTTCAGTATCACCAAATGCTTGTCTATGTCAGTAGTATCAAATGGTGTCATTCTGCCGCGACGGTTCTTAGAAAAATACTGAGGAAAGTCAAGACTATCATAAAGTTGACAATCAATGGTTGAACAATAACTTCAAACATCAGGGGGCACCAGACTAATCCCAGGGGAAAATGGACGTCCGCATATGAAGGGCCATGTATGATTAAGAAAATATTTTCTGGCAGTACTACAACACTTACTACCATGGACAGTGAAAATTTTCCGCACCCTGTGAACGCGGACATAGTAAAAAATACTATGCATGAAAAAGAGACCCACTAGGTTAATTGGCCTAGGTAAAAATAAAGGAATTCCGAAGAACTAAAAGAGTTTGAAAAAAAATCAGGGATCTATAAATGAAATTGTACACCCGACAAGTCAAAAACCTGAAAAGGTGGCTTGGGCAAAAAAGGGTATCCTGGTGGGCTGAAAATCTGAAAAGGCGGTCCAGGCAAAAGTTAGGGATTAAAGCGTACAACTATGTCCCGCTTTATCACTCTGATCAACATTTATTAAAGGCCCTAGGAGTTGGGGGTAATGTTTAAGTTATCCATAAATCCCCACAGAGCAATCTCCATGGAGCTATCTCTACGAAGCTATCTTCACAAGCTCATCCCCAACAGAGACATATTCCCCGGCAAATCTGCTATGTCCTCAGATAGAATTTGGGGCATCTTCTAGCAGTTCACCTCCATTTTTATGAATAGCTTGATGATCATCTTCCTCAATGGGTTCCCTAGCAGATAAGGAAGTTTGATCATTTCCCCAGCATACAGTGGAAACTTCTTCAGTGGAGTCTATGAATTTCTACTCAGAGACTATTTCCTCAATGCAGTCTACAAGGTTTATTTCCCCAACGGAGTGTATTTCTCCAATACTGCAAATCCCTCGATAGAATTCTATTCTCCGACTAGATATCATTCAACATTGTCCTCCCTGGAAGAATTGACATCTGTATCTGAAATCTAGATTATCCATCTCTTTTATCCCCAATCGGGGTGTATAGGAATGCAATCCTTCAAAGAAAAACGCATGACCTATTCTCCTTGAATGCTTCTATCCCCAAGCAGAAGTCAAACATCCCCAGTGGAGTGTCCTCAAATAGAAAACGAAAATCCCCAGTAAATTTATTCTAAACAAAGTTGAAGAATTACTTTCTTCATTCCCAACGAAATTCAGGGATTTATTTTCCCTAGCCAAAGTTGTTACATGGAGCTACTGATATGCTCCATTGACATCCATATATCATTCACGAAATATCATAACATATGCATACAAAACGCATATACTATTCTCATTTATTTTGAGAACATCATTACGTAATGCATTACATACATCATGACATTGCATAAAACTAACTTTGTATTTTCAGGTTAAGTTGGAAAAAGACGAATATTATCAGCAATTTATAGACATGTTGTAGATCAATTCTTGAAATAGGACGGGGCGACTATCTACACGACCAGATAATTTCCTTCATATCTTTATTCTGAAAAGCATTTCCTTCAGATCTTCATTCTGAAAAGCATTTCCTTCAGATCTTCATTATGAAAAGCATTTCCTTCAGATCTTCATTCTGAAAAGCATTTCCCTTCAGATCTTCATTCTGGAAAGCATTTCCTTCAGATCTTCATTCTGAAAAGCATTTCCTTCAGACCATCATTCTGAAAAGCATCTCCTTCAGATCTTCATTCTGAAACTCATTTCCTTCATATCTTCATTCTGAAATGCATTTCCTTCAGATCTTCATTCTGAAAAGCATTTCCTTCAGATCTTCATTCTGAAAAGCATTTTCTTCAGATCTTCATTCTGAAAAGCATTTCCTTCAGACCATCATTCTCAAAAGCATCTCCTTCAGATCTTCATTCTGAAAATCATTTCCTTTATATCTTCATTCTGAAATGCATTTCCTTCAGATCTTCATTCTGAAAAGCATTTCCTTCAGATCTTCATTCTGAAAAGCATTTTCTTCAGATCTTCATTCTGAAAAGCATTTCCTTCAGATCTTCATTATGAAAAGCATTTTCTTCAGATCTTCATTCTGAAAAGCATTTCCTTCAGATCTTCATTCTGAAAAGCATTTCCTTCAGATCTTCATTCTGAAAAGCATTTCCTTCAGATATTAATTTTGAAAAGCATTTCCTTTAGAGCTTCATTCTAAAAAGCATTTCCTTCAGAGCTTCAGTCTGAAAAGAATTTCCTCCATTGCTTCATTCTGAAAAGCATTTCCTTCAGAGATTCATTCTGAAAAGCATTTCCATCAGATTAAGTCGAGCGTAGACTCATTATAGTACTCCTATCAATAGTTGCTTCAGATGGAATCTATAAGCCCATATGCGACCGCATCCCGTCACCTGGTCAAATGGAATCTTTAATCTCATTCAATTAGTATAATAAACCAACAGTGTTACTTTGTGCACATGTGAGTGCAAATTTCCGGGGACTTATAAGTGTTCAATCCTCTTCCACCTTAAGATCACGAATGGCGGGCATGTCAATCTAACTCTTCAAGTTTAAGAAGATTGAACAGGGGCAGCAGTTGTACCCCAAAAGTTTCCCTCCCATTATTCAAGACAAATTGATTCAAGATACCTCCTCATGCTCATGAAGTTCCTAAACACTCAAGACTACTCAAGAGTTGATCAGACAAACCCTCCTCCTAAGCACTGACCTACAACAAGGGTTTTGTTTTTATCAAAGGAAAATTGGAATTCTAATGCCTCAAGTGGATTTCATGACTTCTCATATGTCTCAAAGAATCCCCATGCTAAATTTTAAGCCTTGCAACACAAGTTTGCTCAGTCAACTAGTCAAATGATTGAAAATCAACTGTATTGGACAAAAAGTCAACTTTGACCAACTTACAGTCAAACTTCAAGATTTTTGGTTAACATCAATATTTTTAAGTCACATTCATCATTTGATCAAAGGTTGATCATGATTCATCAAGAAAACTCAATATTCATCAAAAGTCAAAAGTTACTAAATTAGGGCTTTCTTAAGGAGAATTCAATTGAACTTTGACCAAGCATAACTTTTACATACTTCATCAGAAAATTCTCAACCAAAGCCAATTGTGAAGTAAATTCAATTCTTTACAACTTTGTCTCTCTAAGCTCAAGGCCAAAAATGCTTCATTTGAGAGATATGGGCCAAAACATTACAGGTCATTTATAAGTCAACAAAAAGACATTTTTTTGTCAAAACACTTTACATAAAGATAAAGGCTTCAAATGAAAAAAATGACCAACATGAAGGTAGTAGGGGATATCTTGATCTTTCCAAAAAGTAAAAGACCACCTTTATATGATAAAAATTGAGTGAGTTATGATTGGTGCAAGTTGGTCAATTTTGAGAAAATGCATGAAGTCTAAATTGAGCAAATTTGAATTTTGGGATAATGGGCCTATCTTTTAAGGTCCAAACGTATTCCAGACCTCATAATAGACTCCTAAATTCATTCATTTATTTTTGTGGTCTTTATTTCTTTTTATTTTGATTTTATTCAATTTAAAGCAAAATAAATCAAATAAAATATCAAATAAATGATATAAGGCATGTAGATCTATTTTTGAATCAAATCATAAGTCTAAAAAGCTTGTGATAACTTACAAAAAACATAATTGGTATGAGATTGGCCTAAAAAGAAAGATTTCATGCAAAACTTCAATCAAATATTTGATCACGAAATTCAAATCTTTTGTAATTTCATCAATATTTGATCATGAATATTTGATCATGAAATTCAAATCATAAAATATTATACCATGATTTCACAAGATTTGATTCAATATTGTTGACCTAATCTTTTCTACTATAAATACACAATGTATTCAGAACAAGAAGGACACAAAAATTTCCTCAAGAACACACTCTCAAAAATCTCAATTTTCTCAAAACTAGGGCAAACTAAAAACCTTGTATGCAGCAACTTTTAATCCATTCCAATCATTCTGTCATGTTCCTGAAGTCCTCAGGAGTTCACCCCATTCATCTTTGAAGCCTGAAGCGCGCTAGATCATCATATCTCAACATCACCGGTTGGGTAATATTCTTGAAATTCAAACTCATAATTCATGCATTGTTGATTAATTCTATGCATATATACATGTTTATAATGACGTTTAGACTTGTTTAGAATCATTGTTTGCAACTTTGACGCATGAATAATGATCTGCCATTGCTATGGCAGTTTGAGTTATTTTCATCAAATCTCACGATACAAGTGTTTTCAGGCTAAACTAACACCCACCCTAGGAAATTAGTTTTTTTTTTCCTTTTTTTTACTAACCCTAATTTATTTTCACCATATTTTCTTAATTTATTTTATAATTAACAATTAATTAACCTAATCTTTTTTCAAAACTATAACAAATTAGGGTTAGGTCTT
Organism: Vicia faba; assembly: GCA_948472305.1. Taxonomy (NCBI): domain Eukaryota; kingdom Viridiplantae; phylum Streptophyta; class Magnoliopsida; order Fabales; family Fabaceae; genus Vicia; species Vicia faba. The sequence goes on from OX451736.1 coordinate 1,163,142,699, forward strand.
TTTAATTAGTAATTAAAATTTTTCTTATATATTTTTATTTTACTAATTATTTTATAAATTAATTAACTAAACTTTTCTTCTTAATATTAAAATTAATTAAAATTAGGTTTTTAATTACTATTATCATTTAAACTATTTTCTACACAAAAAAATATTTATAAAAAAAAACATTAACACTTAAATTTTAGTTTCTTAAAATATTTTTTCTAATATTCTTTTATTTATCTTTTACTATTTAAATTCATAGAAAATGTATAGGTCGCACTACCGATTGTAATATCGTATATTTCTCTTCTCACATTTTTCTAATTATGTATCTGCTCCAATGATGTAATAGCGTAGGTTTACTTTCTCGCAATTTTTATACTTATGTATCTCTCCCAAAGCCATGTAATAGCTTAGGCTTAAATTTCCTCACTTTACATTCTTCACTTTTCTATACATATTTTAACTGCTAGTAACTAGGGTTTGTATGGAAAGACTAAAAAAAAACATAGAAAGCCCTAATTCTCAAGATAAATAACTGAATTAACACACTTCACACACTTGCACCTTTAGGGTAACCTCTCTTTTTGCCTTACGATACTTGGTCACGTCCCTCGAAAGTGGGGATACTTTAGCAAAAGGCCCTCGATCAAATAATCATTGTCCCTTTCGAATAAAGATCATAATACCTCGATGACCCTTCGAGTTTCCTACAAAATGATCTAGTCCCTTCGATGACCATACAATGAACCTATGCCTGTCCCTTCACATCTAATAGATAGGGCTACCTACCAACTAATGGTACAAATAGTACTGTCTCTAAAGGAGAAGGAAAAGAATAAGAGATACTTTAGTGGGTAAGAAACTCCTGATTGCTTGCTCACAACTTTTCCCAAAACATTTTTTCACACATCACTTTCAAACAAATATTTTCAAAATACTTTGTACGCATTCTTGAGGACTGATACAAGAATCATTATAAAATTAGCCTTACATTGGATATTTCAAAAATATTTTCAAATAAATCACACACACACAAAGCAAGTTTTTCAAAATTGAGCTAAGCAATTAAAATGCCATAGATAACTACAGATGAAAAAGTTGCTAACACCTTCCATTTTCATAAATTACCCCCCAAACTCAAAATCTATCAAAGGTCTTTCTTGTTCTTTTCACCTTTCCTAAATATTGGATAAAAGAAAAGTTGGTGGAGACTCTTACTATCTTCACATTTGGATAAAACCAAGAAAGTCAGTTCTCCCACTGTGTTATAGTATTGCTCATAAAGGTCATTTCTAACACAGCGAGATATCAACTATGTCGCTTCATGTCGACGATCTCTCAGCATAACACAAAATAACACGGAAGCATTAAGAGTCGATACCTAAGTTATTACTAAGATTAAATCTATCTCTAGAATCTAAGCCCAATAGATGTTCATCCTAAATCTGGATTCAATTCGTTCATCTCTGCGACGACTCAAACCCAAACATTTAGCAAGCTAACAAGGATAAACATCAATAAAGATTTTTAAAGAAAGTTTCATACAACACCATGAGCAATAAATATACATATAATCAAGGTAAAGTTACATACAAAATCTAACCAATAATGGTTATAAAGAGAGGAACAGGAGAAGAAACCAGATTTCCCGCAGTGTCAAACACAATCCATCAAGCTCACAACCTCGGGTCATCCATTTGCACGCCATAATTATTGTTGTCTAAGCTCTAACTATTAATAATGAAGGTGATAGAATTTGGGAACAAATACCCCAAAAACCATACACCCAAAAATGAAATGAAAAGTAAATATAAAGAAATGTTATTCAGCGAGAATCGCCTGATGACATAAAGCATCGCCTGACGAGGTATCTTATTCACTTGACCCAGGATAAGCCACGTCCTCAACAGGTCAAAAATATCCTCTATCGCCCAGCGACAGAAAGCTTTGCCTGGAGATACCTTTATTCCTCGCCTGGCGACACAACAGCGAAGCAAGGCAGGAGCAATCATCAAAAATGGCCTTCAAATTTCGCCCGGCGATCCATGACAGTCCAACAACTTCTGTTGCTTTCCTAGATAACTTCCAATTGGCTCCAATCTTTAGCCTTATTCTTAATTAATCAAAAATGTATCTTGGAGCTTTATTCCTCTTGCTCCAACAATGCTAAAATACATAAAAAATAAGTACAAAATGATCAAACGATACACTTTATACACGAAAAGGCATTATACACAAACTAAACATATTTATACACAAAGTTGGGTTATTCAACTGATATTAACAACCAAGAGTCGATAAGTGAAACAAAAAGTGTATACAAAAATAACTACAATTTGCACTTATCACCTGGTTATCGCAGTACTACGTGTACTGAGGGAATGAAGAGGTGTTTCCGTTGTGGTAAGGCTGGGCATGAAATAACCGATTGTCAACACAAATAAGTAAAATGTTTTAACTATCGTGAAGAAGAACATATCAGTACTCAGTGTCTGAAACCGAAGCAAGCTCAATCCGGTGGAAAGGTGTTTGCTTTAGTTGGGACTCAGACATCCAATAGAGACCGCTCTATTAGAGGTATATGTTTCATTAATAGTACTCCTTTAATTACTATTATTGATACTGGTGCTACACATTGTTTTATTGTTGTCGACTGTATGATAAGGTTGGTCTTGTATTATCTTCTATAAATGGAGAGATGGTTATCAATACTCCAGCTAAGGGATCAATGAATACTTCTCTAGTGTGTTTAAAGTGTCCTTTGTCAATCTATGACAGAGATTTTATGGTGGATCTAGTTTGTTTACCGCTAAGTGCTATAAATATGATTTTGGGTATGAATTGGTTGGAATATAATTATGTTCATATTAATTGCTACAACAAATCAATTTGGTTTTGTGTTCCCGATAAGGAGGAGGAAACTAGGTTCTTAACTGCTAGGCAGCTGAATAAGTTGATGCAGTATGAAGCTCTGGTGTTTTTGTTAATGGCATCTTTATCTCTTGAGAACCAGGCTGCGATAGATGAGTTATGAGTAGTATGTGATTTCCCTAAAGTTTTCCTAGATGATATTCCATATGTGCCTGTAGAAAGGGAAGTGTAATTTTCTATTGATCTTGTCCCTGGTACCAGACCTATTTCTATGACACCGTACATGATGTCAACATCTGAATTAACAAAGTTAAATAAGCAGTTAGAAGACTTTCTTGAAAAGAAGTTTGTGAGATCAAGTGTATTGCCTTGAGGAGCTCCAGTGTTATTGTTGAAAAAGAAAGATGGTAGTATGAGGCTTTGTGTTGATTACCGACAACTGAATAAAGTGACAATAAAAAAAGTATCCACTTTCAAGAATAAATGATTTGATGGATAAAATGGTAGGTGCGTACATGTTTAGTAAGATTGACTTGAGATCGGGTAATCATCAAATTCGAGTCAAGAGTGACGATATTCAGAAGATAACTTTCAGAACTCGGTATGGACATTATGAGTATTCAGTGATGCCTTTTGATCTTACTAATGTGTCAGGAGTATTTATGGAGTATATGAATCGTATCTTTCTATTGTACCCAAAAATTTACCCTCCCATTTTCTTCAAAGCTTTCTTTTAAGGCTCCTCAAATACTCAAGAATCTCAAGGGATGACCAGTTAAATGCTCCTCCTAAGCCAAAGGTCTACAACTAGGGTTTTGCTCTTCTCAAAGAATATTGGGTTGCAAGGGTCTCAAAGGATTTCCACGGTTCTCCATAGGTCTTCAACAATGTTAATGTCAAGTTTCAAGTCTTGCATCACAAGTTTGCCAAATTAATGGCTTAGATGATTGAAAATCAACTGTATTGGGTAAAAAGTCAACTATGGTCAACATACAGTCAAACTTCAATATTTTTTGTCAACATCAACATTTTGGAGTGATATTTATAATTTTATAAAGGGTTGATCATGATTCCTCAAGGAAAGCCCTCAAATCATCAAAGGTAAAAAATTGCCAAATTAGGGTTTCCTTAGGAGAAGTCAACTGAACTTTGACCAAGTATAACTTTCACATGCTTCATCAACTTTTCCCCAAAAAAGCCCATTATGAAGGAAATTCAATTCTCTAAAACTTTGTATTTATTCTCAAGTCCAAAAAAGGCTTCATTTGAAAGATATGAGCTAATACATTATAGGTCATTTTCAAAAGTCAACAAAAGACACTTTTTGTCAAGGCAACTTACATCAAGATAATGTCTCCAAATGAAAAAATGATCAAAATAGAAATTGTAGGGGACATCTTGAGCTTTCCAAAAATTCCATGATCACCTTCAAAAGATGAAAATTGAGCAAGTTATGAGTTTCATAAGTTGGGAAATTTTGAGGAAATTCTTGAAATACAAAATGAGTAAACTTGAGATTTTAAACTAGTGGGCCTAACTTTTGATGTTCAAACATGTTCATAAGGTGTTATAGGGCCTCTAAAAATCATTCACACATTTTTATGATTTTTATTTCTTTTATTTGAATTTTTATTCATTTAAATAAATAAAATCAAATAAAAATGAAAACCATGTTTGAAGGCTTGGGCCATTTGATTTCAGCCTATTACAGACCCATACAAACTCATGACAACCTGTAGAGTTCGTGCAAAGACCGACAAGGCAAGAATCTCAAGTTTTAGCAAGTTTTCAAAGTCCTTTATCTCATTTGATTAAGGCCATCATGGCTTGATCTCTTGCCATATTTGTCAGCCCATTTCTTCCTCTATATAATGCAAGCAAAGCTATGCCAAAGAGACGTGAAAATCATTGCATAAAGGTCCTCCAAAAAATTTCCAAAATTCAAATAAGTTGTGAAAATTATATCTCGCATCTACAACATTCTTCAAGCCGATCCAAGCCTTCCATTATCCTCTTGAAGTTGCCAAGAGTTAGAACCAACCACTATCCTTCGTGAATCAACCCTAGAAGCTGCCCTTACATTAACTCCAATTGAATGAACACAGAAATGACATTATTCCATGGCTAGGGCATGCAGCTTCCTAAGCTTCAGATTTTATGTTACAAGAACTTTTAGCCCAGATGGACCCCAGATTCATATTCAGGGGGAAATTTCAAGGGGGATATGGTACCTTGCATGTTTCGATTTTATGTTTTTGTAGTTTTTGCAGATTTCTTCTCTGCGGAGAAGAAGGTGGAAAACACCTTCCACGGTGGTTCGAACCTTTGACCAATCACGTGGCAGGTTAATGATCCTGGTTGGCTGATTCAAATAGCAATGGTCCACTTGAGCGTGCACGTTTTTGCTTATCTGGAATTAGCAAGCACTTTGTATTATATTTATTTTGTTTAATTCATATACCAGATGAACACGCCACCCCAGTGGCAACACACTTGCACATAAGACCCTCATACGCCTAGTCGTGGGTTCGATCTAGGCGTGAGGAGTTTTTATTTTTTTTCATGTTCTTCATTACAGATCCAGTGAATGCAAAGCTAGCGCGCATGGTACACTTCACGGTTGGGCCATCAGATCTCAAAACTTCAAATCCAATGCCTCGGATCAGCAGGCGCACCATGGAACATATGGATCCAGCTACACTGAATCACGTGTGGTATTTGGGCTGGCTCGGTTCAGGCCCAACTAACTTCCTTTCCATACCCCTCAAATTTCTTACAAGCAGGCACATTAACTTCTTTCTTTTTTTGTTTTTTTGTTTTAATTTAATTATTTCTTTTTAATTATTTATTATTTAATCAGAAAAATAACAAAAAAAAATAGAAAATCATAAAAACATTAGGTTTAAGTTTTTTTTATTAATTAATTTAATTTTTGTTTAAATTTAATTAATTTAATATAAATCAATTTGAGTTTATTTTGTTAATTAAAAATTAATTCAAATTAGGTTTAATGTTTTTAATCACTTCAATTATTTTTCTCTAATAAAAACATCAAAAATATTTTCTAACACTTAGAAGTTTCTTTTAGGGTTTTTCACATCTTTCCCTTTTCCATCTCCGTGCGCTCATTTATTCTTTAGCTTTATTATGAGAATTTTTTTTATTAATAACCATGTATTAAAATAATATTTCGCAAATAACCGGGTTTCGGAAAAAATTACGCAAATAACCATGTTTCAGATGACTCCCCAAAGGAGGAGCCATCTCACTTGGCGCCTCCACCTAGGGTTTTGCCCTAGGCGCCATCTCACTTGGCGCCTCCCTTGGCTTTTAGCCAAGTGAGATGGCGCATGCTCCTTAAAAGTGAGAGGAGGCGCCATCTCACTTGGCTCCTAGGGCAAAACCAGGGCAAAATGCTGTTTTATAAATAATTCATCCGTTTCTCCGAAATTTCTCACACTTTCTCGCACTGTATTTTTATTTTGTACTCTGTTATTTGCATCATGACGTCGCATATGATTTTTAGCAGAGATGATTATGTTATCTTCTCCGCCACGAAACCTGCAATGAAAATGAAATTCTGGCATATTCACTCCATGGAGCGTCTGAAGCGGGAGTTGATGCGGTGGCTAGATGGAGACATTGCGGAGGGGGAAAAATTCAAAGGATCCAGCGAAAACGAACAACAACCTCACATGTGACAGGAAGACCTAATGTGTGGTTGGAGGAAGTCAAAACAGACAGTGATGTAATGTTGATGATGCATGGGTCAGATGAAATTGTGTTAACAGTTGTAATTTCCTAGATTGAATATCGTTAATTATTGTTGTACGCGTTTTATTAATTGTAGCAAAATCTGTTAACGGAAAACCCAAATGTTTACAACACAATTATGAAAAGATTTTATGTATTACAATATTTATGTGGTCGAGCCAGACGCCCGATTTGGACAGTTTTTGCGATTGTGTCCGACCTGAAGGCATAAACTACACTTTCTTTCCAACCTGTCAAGATCGTCCATTTCTGTTGTGATGCGCCTACTTTTGGGATGACCCTTCTTGTTCCTTCACATTTGGTCATTGTGCCAAACTATTTCGCCGTCGTATTCAGGCCAATAATCTGGTTTTGCCACCAAAGGAAAGTTGTTGTTATAAACATTGAGCAACGTTTCAGATTTTGTAAACGTTTGACAGCAGTTGAAGCGCGTCTTGATGGGTATGAGCACAAGCGGAAATGACATGAGAGCAAGGCATACGAAATGCTTGAAACCTGCCACAATCGCACCATTGAGAAGGTAAAATGACCCTGTATTCTTGTCTTGGCAGGCCTTCATTGTGGTCGATTGTCTCTTTCACAATGAAGTTGTGGTTGTGTCAGTCAAACCGTATAACCATGTGAGTGTTGGCTTTAGCACTTTCAGCCTTAATGTATTTCATGCAGCTTTCACTCCATAGTTGTCCAGATTGCAACACTGCATTCCACATTTCACCTCTTTTTGCAAATAACACAGCCATCCTAAAATACGTAGATTTTACCAAGGCAGTGATTGGGAGGCTTTGTATGCCCTTGAATACCCCATTCATTGATTCAATAAGATTCGTTGTCATATGCCCCCATCTTTGGCCATTGTCGTATGACCTAGTCCATTTTTCCACCGAAATATTGTCGATCCACCTACCGGCTTTCGGATTAGACAAACGGATCTCGTTGCGGTAATATTTGAATGTGGGTTGTGTCAATGCATATCCCGCATTCATAACCGCTTTCCTCAATGTTTTATCCTTGACCTCCCTCGAGAAATTCTGGACGATATGCCTAACGCAATAGACATGCGTAGAAGGAGGGTCATGCCAACCATTTGCTGGATTATTATAGGCACTTTCAATGGAGGCATGTCTGTCCGAGATCAAATAGAGATCTGGTTGAGGAGCCACGTGTGTCCGAAGATTTTTCAGGAAAAAGCTCCAAGCACCACCGGTCTCCCCCTCGACAAGGGCAAATGCAATGGGGAAAATGTTGTTGTTGCCATCTTGTGCAACTGCCATCAATAGCGTGCCTTTGTACTTCCCATACAACCAAGTCCCATCAATTTGTAAAATTGGTTTGCATGATGCAAACCCTGTGATGCATGGTTGAAATGCCCAAAACACGCGACTGAATATTTCGTTGCCATGCAGTAGACTACCATCTTGGGCGTACGCTGGCAATGTTTCCAGAATGTAAACACTACCTGGAGAATACGTCTTGAGTGCATTCAGGTAGCGGGGAAGTTCTCGGTATGACTCCTCCCAGTTTCCGTACACCCTTTCGATCGCCTTAGTCTTTGCTAACCACGCCTTACGGTAAGACGGAGTGTAGTTAAAAACCGTGGTGATGTGGGAGATGATTGTTTTCACCTTCAAAGATGGGTCGTTGCTGACCAGGGGTAGGATTTCTTGACAGATTAGATCATAGTTAAGTTTTCGGTGGTCCTGTGATTGAGTGGAACTTACACAAGTGTGGGTAGTCATGGAACCTATGACCCAGCAGTCACCCCTTAATATGTATGATGCAGTCAACTTGAACATACAGTCAGGGTGGACACACTTGATCTTGTACCTTTCCGGGTTGACCCCCCAAGGCTGCCAATAATATTACATGCAATAATGAAAGGAATCCCAAAGGCTGTCACGTAGCCTGAGCCTAGGTTGTAACAAAGGACACCTCTTATTCGCCAATTGGGGTGGCGACACCATTCATTTTTGTACTCTTTCGCCAAGTCCAATGGCACCTCCCTTACTGTCCAATCGTGATACATGCATGGGCTTATGTAACCCCCTAGGCTGCCACCTAGCCTGCCCCTAGTCTGCACATATACATGTATTTTGTAAGACTCCTCCCATCAACTCCAATAATATTACATGCAATAATGAAAGGAATCCCAAAGGCTGTCACGTAGCCTGAGCCTAGGTTGTAACAAAAGACACCTCTTATTCGCCAATTGGGGTGGCGACACCATTCATTTTTGTACTCTTTCGCCAAGTCCAATGGTGCCTCCCTTACTGTCCAATTGTGATACATGCATGGGCTTATGTAACCCCCTAGGCTGTCACCTAGCCTGCCCCTAGTCTGCACATATACATGTATTTTGTAAGACTCCTCCCATCAACTCCAATAATATTACATGCAATAATGAAAGGAATACCAAAGGATGTCACGTAGCCTGAGCCTAGGCTGTAACAAAGGACACCTTTTATTCGCCAATTGGGGTGGCGACACCATTCATTTTTGTACTCTTTCGCCAAGTCCAATGGCACCTCCCTTACTGTCCAATCGTGATACATGCATGGGCTGACACCTAGCCTGCAAGAGTGACACCTTTCATTTTTTGTACATGCATGCATGCATATGTGTAACCCCCTAAGCATGCAAATGTGACACTTCGCAGGCATGCAAGCACAAGCAACCACTATATCAAACTTATTTGCCTATAAATACATACCATATCATACATCTCTCACACCCACACAAGTCTCACTCTCTGCTACGAAATATTTCATAAGTCTATCATACTCTCTATCTCTTCCTAAGTCTTTCATACTCTCAAGCATTTTAAACAATGGCTCTTCTAACAATGGGCGATACTCACATAGGCACAAGGGAAAACATTACCGCATTTGTAAGTTTCTTTTTTGGTTATACATTTTTCATACTTCAAATAACGCGTTGTTCATCTTAATTAATCTTACACATGTTACATTATGAACTCAGGACACAAAAAGATTCAGAATCTGTTCGCACAACTACCTGGCTCCCGACCCATTTATCGTCCCATATCTGGAATACACAGGTTTTGGACATGTCATAAAGATCTCCAACTGCACCATTGACTCGAATTTCATTCTTGCAATGTTGGAAAGGTGGAGACCAGAGACCCATACATTTCACTTACCAATAGGTGAATGTACCATCACGCTAGAGGATGTCTACATGCTACTAGGTCTCCCTGTCGACGGTAAGGCCGTGAACGGGTCGGTTCAACAACCCAACTCTCAGTGTGAAGAACTGTTGGGCAGGGATATGGTAGAAGGTGGTGGTGCAAGAGGGCAGGGAATACTACTCACTGAGCTGAAAAGTCATTATGCAAGTTTGGAATTAAATGAAAATTCCTCAGAGAATGACAGGGTAGTAAAAGCCAGAACTTATCTTATGATACTTTTTGGTACATTTTTATTTCCCGAAAGTACGGGAAATAGTGTAAATTTTATGTACTTACATTTACTAACAAATTTTGAAAAAACAAGAAAATATAGTTGGGGTTCTGCAGTTTTAGCCCACCTATACAGTTCCTTGTGCAAAAATGCAGTCAAGGAAAAATGTACATTTTATGGGTGCGCTTTTTTACTACAAGCCCGGGGTTGGTGGAGGATGGAGTCCTTAAACCCCGTCAACAACAACACTTTCGGTTTCTCGTACGCAACAAAGTAAGTCATCAAGTTATAGCATTTATAACTATTCTGCTCTTCCCAAAATATATGCTAAGAATAAAATGTTTCTCATTTCCTTTAGGTACTGCGTGAGGGGTATGGATTACGGCAAGAATCCAAGATTCAATGTCGCACTCTACCGCAACCTGTTGGATCACTTAGGCCCGGATGACGTACGTCGTAGCTTTTAACTTTTGTTCAACTAAATTATTTATACATTACTTTTGCATTAACCTGATTTACATTTTATCGCAGTTCGTCTGGAGACCATATTTGGGTTTGGGCCATGTTCCAAACCCGGAGGATGCAGCAACTTGGACCGTGAAGACTGCAATCATTCGGTTCAACATTGTGGAGATGCACCACAGCGACCGTGTGAAGATGCAGTTCGGAATGCATCAAGAGATACCAAGTGATCCAACTTGTTTGTCCCCATGGCATCTTAAAAGGGTCGACGCCCAGTGGGGTCTTACCAACTGGAAAGACTTCGCTCCGGAATGGTGTAAGATGTGGCAGAGGCGTCACCGCTACGTCTTGCAACTCCCGGTTTTCCTTACTCAAGGTAATATGCGACACACGGATCAATATTTGTCTTGGTACAGGTTGGTTAGTAACCCAGAAATGCACGTGTCTCATCCAAGGTACTTGGTTGACCCACGCATACAATGGGCACAACCCTCGATTCCCCATCAACAAACCCAAAACCCATCAACCTCCCACCAACCCCCAAGAAGAAACAGACCCACAAACACCCAACCACAGTCCCCACCAATACACAACTACAATCAAATGCCGCACAACCAACCACAATCACCACCAAACTACCAATACCCCGATATGCCTCAAACCCAACCACAATAACAATCCCAATACCAGCACACCCGCATACCCCACACACAATTTCAGTCTTCCACATATCCCAATATGGCGCCCTCAACATCTAGCCTTAGCCCTGATATGGGAATGTCGGAAGATTACGAACAAGCCGACCCAACCTACCATCACCCACAATATCACCAAACCACCCAACATCCTCAATACCAAACACCCAAAGATCCATTTCCTTTCTACCCACCGTACTCAGACGATCAATACTACAGACCCACTATGGAACCGCACCCACCGCCAACACGACCAAACTTTGAGGGTATGGGTAACCGACTGTACCAGAGCGGATCTTCTAGATATGGAGATCTGACTAATTTTATGGATTCGGACCGTATTGACTTTGCTGGGCCATCGACCTTGCCGCAACAGGAAACGCGACGACACCCAGCACGAGAAATGCGAGGACGGGGATGCTGAACCAGGGGTCATTACCGGGTTCCGGGGGATCACTGATGTATCCGTTTTTTTTCCCATTATTTTTGTATCCAGTTTTTTTAATCTGGTTTTTTTACTGTTATTTTAATGTAATACAGTTGGATGTAATTATTTATTTTTTTAATAAAAAGTCCATTTTGTTGATCTCTGTCCAACACGCAACGCACTGAAAAAAAAATCATTTTTTGCCCTAAAAATACACCTAGGCGCCATCTCACTTGGCTTAGGGCATGCCCTAAGCACATAGGCGCCAAGTGATATGGCGCCTCCCCTTAAAATATAGGTGCATGCACCATTTCAGATGGCTCCTCCTTTGGGGAGTCATCTGAAACATGGTTATTTGCGTATTTTTTTTCCGAAATGCGGTTATTTGCGAAATATTATTTTAATACTTGGTTATTAATAAAAAAAATTCTTATTATGAATTATTGTAACTGTCAAAAGGGATGTAATAGTTTAAACTAGGACTTTTCACATTTTTCTTCCCCTCATTTATGGTTTGTAATTCCTCATTCCCGAAGCGATGTAATAGCGTAGATTTTTTTCCGTCTTTTATTTTCCACACTATTGTATGAATGGGTGTATACATTTAATTGTTAGCTTAATAGGATTTCAAGGTAAGACTTAAAAGCAATCATTAGAAAACCTAACATCCAAGATAATTATAATTGAAACACAACACACTTCACACATGTGCACCTCTAAGGTACCCCCACTTGTTGCCTTCGGAAAACAACAGTCACGTCTCTCGAACGTGGGATGTTTTAGCAAAGATCATTTGGTTAAAATATCGTAGTCCATCAATGACCCTTCAATGTTTCCTCGGTAAATGATATTAGTACCTTAGGATAATTACTAAAGTGTCCTACAAGTTGTTTTCGTGACTGTACGATGACCCTTGCATGTCCCTCAAACATCCAATGATAGGGATACCTACTAACTAATGGAATGATAGCACTATCTAAAGGAAAAGAGGAAAAGAACAAAGACATTTTGAGTAGGTAGATAGCTCATAGTTGTTTTCTCATAAAACAAAAAAATTTCTCACACATACACTTTCTTTTCTAAATATTTTCAAAGGCAAAACACATTGTATGCATTCTCAACAATACGAGAATCATTATAGAGTTTGCCGCACTAGGGCATCTTTTCAAAATATTTTCAAAAATACACTTACATAAAAAGCATTTTCAAAGTGAGCTAGCAACTAAGAGCCCGTAGATAACTACGGATGAAAAGGGTGCTAACACCTTCCCTTTTCATAACCTACCCCCCTTACTCAAAAAAATTCTCGAAAGGTCTTTCCTGTTCTTTCACCCTTTCCTTTGTTAGATAAAAGAAAAGTCGGTGGAAACTCTTTCTATCCATAACATTTGCGATAAAATGCAAAACCAGTAAAGCCAGTTCTCCCACTGTATTACACTTTCGCACTTATTTGGATTGGTTTATGGTAGTATTCATTGACAATATTTTTATATATTCCAAACCGGAAGAAGAACATGCCAAGCATTTGTGAATTGTATTGCAAGTGTTGAAAGAGAAGAAAATGTATTCAAAGTTGTCAAAGTGTGAATTCTGGTTAGAGAAGGTTAGTTTTCTTGGTCATGTTATTTCAGGTGATGGAATTATTGTGGATCCATCCAAAGTAGACACAGTGTTGCAATGGAAAGCTCTGAATTCAGTTACAGGGATCAGAAGCTTTTTGGGTTTACCTGGTTATTATAGAATATTTATCGAAGGTTTTTCTAAGTTAGCACTTCCGCTAACTCAACTGACTTGTAAAGGCAGAGCATTTGTATGGGACATCTAATTTGAACAAATTTTGTTGGGCTAAAGAAGAAATTGACGATGACTCCGATTTTAATATCACCTAATCCTGAAGAACCGTTTGTGGTGTACTGTAATGCTTTTAAATTGGGTTTAGGTGGTGTGCTTATGCAGAATGATAAAGTAGTAGCTTATGCATCGAGACAATTGAGGATTCATGAAAGGAATTATCCTACTCACAATCTTGAAATAGCTGCAGTAGTGTTTGTACTAAAGATTTTGAGGCATTACCTTTATGGTTCCAGATTTGAAGCTTTTAGTGATCACAAGAGCTTAAAGTATTTTTTTTGATCAGAAGGAATTGAACATGAGGCAAAGGAGGTGGTTAGAACTGTTGAAAGACTATTACTTTGGCTTGAATTACCACTCTGGTAAAGCTAATGTTGTGGCAGATGCTTTAAGTAGGAAAATGTTACATATGTCTGCTGTGATGGTCACAGAATTGGAGTTGATAGAGAAATTCAAAGACATGAGTTTAGTTGACACCACAAAGTGTGATGCTGGGAATGTTGAAAATTAACATTGATTTCTTGGGTAATATTAAAAAAGCTTAGAAGTTAGATGTGAAGTTCGTAGACTTGATGGTTGGGAATGACCAATCTGAAGATAGTGATTTTAAAATAGATGTCCAAGATGTGTTGAGGTTTTGAGACATAATTTGTATCCCCGATGATGCAGAGATGAAAAAGATGATTCTGGAAGAAAGTCATAGGAGTAATTTGAGTATTCATCCAGGAGCTACTAAAATGTATCACGACTTGAAGAAGTTATTTTTATGGTCCATACTGAAACAAGATGTGGCGCGATTAGTGTATGTGTGTTTGACTTGTCAGAAGTCAAAAGTTGAACATCAGAAACCAGTGGAATTGTTGGAACCTTTAGAAGTTTAGGAGTGGAATTGGGATATTATATCGATGAACTATGTGATGGGGCTGCCAAGTACTCCAAGAGGACATGATACGATTTGGGTGATTGTTGATAGGCTAACAAAATCAGCTCATTTTATTCTGATTAATATCAATTTTCCTATACCAAAGTTGGCGGAGATCTATATCCGCATAATTGTGAAGCTACACGGTGTCCCGTCGAGTGTTGTATCCGATAGAGACCCAAGGTTTACTTTTATTTTTTGAAAAATCTTGAAAAATGTGTTGGTTTCTAAGTTAAGATTGAGTTCTGCATATCACCCGCAGACAGATGGTCAGACAGAGAGGACTATTCAGTCGTTAAGGGATTTGTTGAAGGATTGTGTTCTTGAACAGGGAGGTACATGGGATACTTATCTTCCACTAATTGAGTTCACTTATAATAATAGTTTTCACTCCAATATTGGTATGGCACCTTTCAAAACATTGTATGGTCTAAGGTGAAGAACTCCTTTATGTTGCTATGAATCTGGTGAAAGTGTAGTACTCGGACCAAAAATTGTGTGACAGACTACGAAGAAAGTAAAATTAATTCGAGAAAAGATGAAGGCTTTGCAGAGTAGGTAAGAGAGTTACCATGATAAGAGAAGGAAGGATCTTGAGTTTCAAGAGGGAGACCATGTATTCTTGAGAGTATCTTTGATAATTGATGTAGGTCGTGCTTTGAAGTCACGAAAGATGACTCCTCAGCTTATTGGTCGGTACCAGATTACAAAAAAAGTGGGGAATATTGCGTATAGAGTGGCCTCGCCACCTAACTAGTCAAATTTGCATGATGTGTTCCATGTGTTGCAACTCCGAAATTATGTTTCAGATCCATCGCATGTGATTCTGATGATGATATTCAAGTGTGGGATAAACTTAATGTTGAAATCGTACTTGTAAGGATCGAAGATCGTGAAATAAAGAAACTGAGGGGAAAAGAGATTACTCTTGTGAAAGTGGTTTGGGGTGGAGCTGCTAGAGATAATGCGACGTGGGAATTAAAGAGTAAGATGCGAGAAGCTTATCTAGAGTTGTTCGCATCAGGTAAGTTTTAAGGACGAAATCCTTTTAAGTGGGGGATAGTTGTAACACCCCAATTTCGTTAGAATTATTTTATTTAAAATAATTAGATGATGAGATGTATTTATATGAGTTGGTGAATCTGGAGTTGTGTTATTGTGCATTTTAGGAAATTAGACACCTTAGAAATTATTGGAGTTAAGGGATAGGGGTGTATGACCAAAAGTGTAGAAATATAAGGGTGTGAAAAGAGGAATAATTTACTAGTATTATTTGAGTTATAATATTAGACTTATTATTATAGTATAATAATTAAATTAATTATTATAGTAATAAGAGGAAGGGGGTAATTGGAATAGTAATTTAGGGGTCCAAGGAATAGATAAGTCAAAACAAGAGGAATAGAAGAGCAAGTTGTTTTGATCGATCATAAAAATGAGAGAAAGGTAGAAGCGGGAAAGAGGAAGATATAGGAAGGGAAGACTCATTGTTGAAGCTTGGGGAATCTAATATCTAAGGTAAGGGTGGGGTTCCACCTCTCTAATATATGGTATAATCATGGGTAGATGAATATATGAATGTTAGGGTTTTAGGTGTAGATGATTTTGTTCAAATAATTGTTATAATTGATTGAAGTTGGTGAAATTAATGTAATGATCTGATTAGAATTGTTGTGTATAATGTGTGTTGATGATCACATGAATTTACATGTTTTAGTTTGTGTATAAAAGTAATTTTGAGTAAAAAAAAAGGTTAAAATTTAGTAGTAGGAAAAATAAATAGATTTTTGACTCTGCACGCAATGTAAATGGGTACAACATATGGGGTAACCGGTTACCTGTGTAATTTTGGGGAAAATTAGGCAAAACGTGAAGGTGTAATCGGTTACTGTATATGTGGTAATCGGTTACCCAACTGGATAGTAGCTTGTATTTTTGAGTTTCAGGGGTGTAATCGGCTACCCCGTATGTAGTAATCGGTTACCACTGAAGCTGACAGATTTTTACAAACTTTAAAAATTCATAACTTTTGACTCGGGTATCCGTTTGACGCGCCGTTTGGACTGTTGGAAAGCTAAAAAATATTTTCTACAATATGATAATAACTTTAGTAATAGTAGGTGAAATATTTAGGGTTGGAGGCTTATGCCTTGGGTGTCGGTGTTAGATAGATTGAGGAGTATTCGTGATAATTGAACATGATAAATTTTGTGAATATGTACGATTGGACAACGGGTTATATTAATGGATAATTATGATGTTATTGGTCTGGATTGGTGTAATATTGAGAGCTTATTCTCTGTTGTTTCATGATTAATGTTGATTTCATAATGATGATGATGTCGTTGGCCCGGATTGGTTTTTATATTGAAGGGTATTTCCTTATAGTTGTATAATCTTGTTGTTGCATGTCAGTGTTACATACATGCATCATTGACACACTGGAATTAACTTATGTTGTTGACCCGGATTTGGCCGTATGTTGATAGCTCAAATTTGGATTATGTTGTTGGATCAAATTAGGTCGTATGTTGATAGCCTGAATTTGGCTTTATGGAGAGGGCCTATGCCCTGATGGTATCACATGCATCATGCATCAGTGTCAGTTGCATTTCATTTTGATTTAATTGTTGATATAATTGATGATTGTTGAGCTTGAAATCTTGCATGATATATTTGTCGTATACTTATGATTATATAACTTATTATATTGTTGTGATATCTCACCCCTTCTGTTTGCATGTTGCCTCTACATGGGTAACATGCAGATAATCAGAAGCAGTCTGAGTTGTGGAGTCTAGAAGAGGTTTCTCTTCTTATCCTTGAGTTGGCATCAGTGCTTTGATATGTAACACCGAGAGGATGAACGCTTGCTTATTTCGTTATTTTGTTGTTTTATTTTGGTGATCATGTTGAAGTATTATGAACTCCATTTTGTTTGGTTAAATGTTGTTTGATGTTGGTTGAGGAAGTTTTAAGGACAAACTTAAATTCTTTCCGCCATGTTAATAAAGTTGAAATTGAGAACTATGTTGAAAAGTGTTGTCAGTTCATCCGAAAAATGTGTTATATATCAATTCAATTATACACGAGTAGGTTTTTGATATGTTGCAAAATGTGGCATCCTATTCTTGATGTTTCTTTTATGAATTAATTTACTCTGATTTTACTAAATAACCGTTGGGTAAATAGGGTGTTACAAAACACATCCTCAATAGACTCCAGGTAAGATGTCAACAACATCTTATAGGACATCATGCAGAAGATCTAACATCAACCTGTTGTTAGTGATTAGAGTATATAGACATTACTCCCTCTTCAAGGGAAAAACCGAAATCACCAAAATACAAACCACACTTGAACACCACATGTTCATACATCAGAGGCACATGCAGCAGAAGAAATATATGCCTCACAAGTAACATCGCAACCATAGTAGTGGCTACAACCAATACTTTGCTCCTTCATGAACACTCCTCCCTTGTCCATTGTACCAGAAAGTATCTTCCCAAGATCTCACCCAGAACAGATTAGGATGCTTACTCTAATACCAATTGAAATTCTGGTTTACAGATAACTAATGTCCTAACACATGTTGAGACACTGATCTCTGGATAACACCACACGGATAGGATAAAACATATTTATATAATACTTATCAGAACAAAGTCATGACATATGTTGCAACATTTATTACGACATGTCAATCAATAAGAAAATACTGAAATATAAATTTGCAGAATGATAATAACACAAATATATAATGACTCAGTTAAGTGTACAACAACACCTACTCTGGGGGCTACCAAACCAGGAAAAAGATTCCACTATCAGTAGTATTATTTTATGTAAACAACATAGTTTACAGGTAAACAACCTCCGTTTTTTACCTAATAACTACCCAATACAACCTTTATCTTAGAACTCCATCTAAGGTAAAAGAATCCCATCTCACTCCCTAAATCACCTCAGTGATATCTAGCAGTCACAACCTCTGGTGACTGTATCAAACTACTTGAAAGACACCTCTTTCAATACACAGTTCAACCAAGACTCTTGACTAATAAACATACTTTGATTTGCTTCAAAGCTTCATCCAAGAACAATATACATTTCATTACCTAAATGCTTCTAAATATACATTAGAACAATCTCTACCATAATTTATCAGCTCGATATAAAGGGTGACTTACAACACAAGAAAATACAAGACTCTCAAAACCCTAAACCCTTATTTTTCACTTTTTAAACATTTTACACAAGACTTTAGTTATATTTCCCTAGGTCTAAGTCTTCCTTTTATAATCTTCAACTGTCAATGGACTTCGAATCTTCTTTTAAAATATTCCTTAATCACTGCTAAAGTGTTCCTTAAATCTTGGAACAAATCTACCAAAATCCTGCTACAGCAGTCCAGGATGTCGAGTCTTCATGGTAGGACTTCTTGTTTGACATGTTGTTCTTATCATATTTTAACATCTTGTTCATAATCTTGTTTTACCAAAATTAGTAAGATCTTTAGAGCTTTCAGGTTCGACTAAGATCACCAGGTATGTACACAGTTTCAAAGTACTTTTAGAATGCTTTTATCTCTTTGATGTGTGTATTCTTATCTTTCTTGAAACGCTCCTGTATGGAATCAAAAGCACGAGTTAGGTGTTGAGATAAATCATCTACATTTAAGATTGCATTGGTATAGTATTTTCTCCACCAAGTGTCAAAATCTTGTGTGCAGAGACTTGATGGTCGAAATGAAATGGGAGTAAGATTTGTGATGTTGGCATATCGAGCAATTTGTTTTGTACAATCCGGTTCACAAAACCACATGCGATAGAGACAAAAAGCACATTTCTTTTCATAAAGTGGCTTAGGCATTGGCTGAATAAGGCCAAATTATCGAGAGACCCGGTTGGGGTGACAGCTAACCAAAACAATTTGGTTCTTAAAAATGTCTCAACCTAGTGGCCAATAACCGAGAGGCGAAGAAAGACTCCCAGATGGCCATGGATTCAACCTCTTGATCCTTCAAAGGGGGAGGAAATTTGCGTGTAAACCATTCAGGACCACACATTCGTTGAGAAAAGAGAGCCATCAACGAGGTGAAATTATGGCTCTTGGAGAACATCAGGACAAATCCATTGAAGGAATCTCATAATATTGTCTCTTCATCACTTGGAGCTAGTTGGACTAATCATATCCATTCAACCCTCCTAGTATTTATTTCATCATCTTCTTTGTTGATGAGGTTTTTAGTTGAAAGAGAATGTTCAAATGTTGCATTCAACTATAGTTGAAGTAGCTAGAATGGACCAGCGAACATGATGTTGTTTCCTTATTGGTAATTGCTTAGAATATTGTCTGATTCTCCTAATGATTCATAAAGGGAGCCTAAAATAATTTGGCTCAAACACAGCTTATGCCCAACATGAATTTGGTTCGCGGTGATAAGATATCTCTTTGCTACTTGAAGATAGCTCAGACAGAAGACACAACGTGATAACCATAATGCCAAGAAGGAAATATGTTCTTCATCAGAACTTCTTCAGTATTTTTGTCGTGTTGGTCAATTATATAATGTGTGGAAGTTGGGTTTCCATTTCCAAAGTCAATGGTGTCTTCGTCTCTAGCTCATAAGGGTCGAAGGTTTCCTCAATCGATCGAAGACAAGTAACGGCAGTAATATCTAATAAAGTTGGGGTCATCATTCCACCAGGGAAATAGAAAGTATTATGGGTAGAATCCTAGAAGTATAGTGAAGCCACTAACATGCTTTGGTTATACTCAAGATATAATTTTGACAACTCTATCATGTCGTAAATCCCCATATCCTTCCATACTTGGCTTTTCTGACTTTCATCTTTAGCAAGCCAAGAAAGATATGATTCATGGTCTTTCATTAGAGGTAAATAGAGAAACACTTTAAGAGCATTTCTTATATAATCAATATTAATTCTATCTTCTATGTTCGAAGAGTCATTCGAAGACTTTGCTTGGTTATAGGGTTTCAGGTTTTTTCTACCTTTATCATCAAGCTTTTGCTTAGTAGCTAAGGGCTTAGTATGATGGTAAGTAGGGAAAAACTCTTTGAGTTTTCTGTATCTGCATCACGGCCAAGAAAAGGACCCATGTATGCATTGGTTTCCCCATAAATTGTTAAAGGAATGAGTACATGTGATTCATAAATTTTGCTTTTCTCCTCAAGAAGAGGAGGTTCAGGAATGTATTCCTAATTTCCTGCTAGCAATGGTGTTGCAATCTTGATGTTGGGGTTTGAAGCTTCCTTTTGTTGTTTTGATACTTTGACCTCAGGCACCATTGTTAAAAATGGAAGTTTAGAAGATGAAGAAGCAGTGAAGGTTGTAGAGAAAAAGCTCAAGAATGCAAGTGTGAGGTTTCGAAAATTAGAAAAGTTTTGAAAGTAGGAGATATTGGTATTTATAAGGAGAAAGAAAAAAACGCATAAAAATTCATTATGGTAAGTGAATAAAAGTTAGTGGGTCACGTGTAAGTTGTCTACAGGGTGTGCAGGCGGTTAACTTTACAAGTTACCACCATACTCCTATTTTGCAGGGGTAATGATTCAAAGTTGTGGTTCATGTTTTCTAAAAAGTGGTCATAATGACCATGGCGTGAAAACAGTGATTGCGGACGTGTCGAAAGCTTTCAAAAAATGCCATTTTCTCATTATAATATAAAAAGATAATTTTAGGGGGCAATTTGTTAGCTGGAAAATTCGACGCTCAAGGAAACAATGAAGACATTAAGGTTTTTGAAGAGAAATCAAAAGTATTGAAGAAATTCTTCGACAGAAGTAAGCAATGGTCTTTTCGACCAAAATTTAGTAAAATAAGACGAATTTGAAACCTAGCATTCGAAAGATACTTTAAGCAGGTTCGATAAACAATTTGAAATAAGGCCAAAAAGATGTGAGTTTTGGTGCTTATCTATTCTTTTCGAAATAAGACGCATGGAGGCCTTTGAAGGATCTAACACATGCATGCGAAAATGTGTCATCTTCAGGAGAGAAGTCCGTTCA
Source organism: Vicia faba (assembly GCA_948472305.1). Classification (NCBI taxonomy): domain Eukaryota; kingdom Viridiplantae; phylum Streptophyta; class Magnoliopsida; order Fabales; family Fabaceae; genus Vicia; species Vicia faba. Next base: position 1,163,164,141 of record OX451736.1, read on the forward strand.
TAGTAAATTATAATAAATAAGAGTCTCTAGTTTAGACTTATGTGTTTTTAATTATTGTACAAGTTACTCTATTTACTTAACGTATCAAAGTTAATCGAGAAACGAGTTTTTTCTGAGAATGTACGTAAGAAACACCACTTTTATCATTCAATGCAAATTTACATTTAAGAGTCATTTACAGTTTCTTTACATTTTTAGTCGAAAATTTTAAGTTTCTTGTCATTTACATTCTTCGTCTCCTTTATCTTTCTTTTTATCATTTACATTTGAATTTACTTATTGTCGAAAAGATCAACATATAGAAAAAACCCTATAAAACTATTATACACTATTGTCCTAGGATAAATCTAGTCAATCCAATAAGTAATCAAAGTCATTAGAATTTGGAAGTCTAGCGGTTGTTTACTAAATTTCAAGGTAAACAGTCTTATACAAGAAGTAAGATGCAAGTATATCAATTGATTTAATTGTTTTATTTTAGTGCTAAATGTTGGGAATGTAATTCTTTGTGTCGAAGCACATTGCTCGACACAAGTAAAGTGATGATGAAATATCTTAGTATGTCAAAGTTGTGTAGTTGTTGAAATGTTGAAGGGATTAGCCTCAACAATAATTTTGACTTAGCCTTATTTTGTAATAGAATTAGGCTATTAGGGAGTTTTTCTTAGAGAGCAAGCAAACTCAACCTATAAATAGAGTTACCCTATTGTTGTAGATAACATGCAGTTGTATAATTGATAAGTTTCAGTTTTGAGAGCAGAGAGAAAATCTGTTGATATTCGCTCCTTCTTCCCTTATTTTTGCTGAAACCCTAATTTTCTCTATCCTCAATTCATCTTTTCTTTCTTCTTCCATTATCGATTATGCGGCAGAATCATCTTGTAACCAAGGTTAGTTGATTCACTCAAGTTAAGAGTGAAGAATAAGAGGCAAAATTAATTGGTTGATTGATTCTTGTTCATCAAGATTGCTTAGGAATTCTCTATAGGTTTTGGTGTAATTCCAATATATGGTAGCTAGACCACTGGCTGTGTGACTCTTGGGAAGCATAGTGAGATAAATCACCCGAACAAGCATTTTACAGTGAGTCTTCTGATTCTGAAAGTCGACAATTATGAGAATTGGTGTAAGAAAATGAAGATCGTTTTCTATTATCAATATCTTTGGGATCTTGTGAAGGAAAGTGTAATGCCACTTACAGAAGACACGACAAATGAACAAGAGGTTTCACACAAATAATTGAAGAAGAAGAATTATAAATCTCTCTTTATAATTCATCAATGTGTTAGTCCAGATAATTTCGAAAAGCTGAGTGGTGTTGAATCAGCGAACGAAGCATGGAAAATTCTGGAAAAATCTTTTGGAGGCACTGAAAAGGTGTGGTTATAAACTCACAAAAGAACGTATGAATTGCTTCAGGTGGAAGAAAGTGAAAGTATAACTGATTTCTTCACCAAGGTTATGAAACTGGAGAATCAAATCAAAGTATGTGAATAAGCATTGACATAAAGATCATTTATCACAAATATATTGAGATCATTGGCTCCAAAGTTCGACCACGCGATGGCAACCATATAAGAGTCGAAAGATTTGTCAACATTGACAAAGGATGAGCTTCAAGGGATGCTTGAATCTGATGAACAAAGATGGTTGAAAGAGTTGCAGGCAAGTCAAAGAGTGATATAACTCTACAAGCGCATTCATCAAGAGAAAAGAAAGGAAAATGAAATTGGTTCGACAACAAAGGTAGAGGAGGATACAATAATTTAATTGGTAGGGGAAACCAATAAGAAGGAAATTTATCGAATCAAAGAAGACCCTTGTATCAAAGAAACCACATAGGTGGTATTGTAGGTAGTGGAAGAGGTGGTAGTCAAAAACCTAATAAAATTCACATTAGTGTTTTAATTGTCAGAAGTGTGGTCACTACTCTAGTGATTGCCCTGGAAAAAAAGAATCAAGAAAATGATGCAAAGTTTGTAAAGTGTGAAGAAGAAGAAATGTTGTTAATGGTCAGAACAAGATATGAAGAAAGATTCAAGGACCAAGGGTACTTGGATTCGGGATGCTCATCATACATGACTAGTAGGAAAGATTGTTTTATTAACATAAAACCCTTGATGAAGAACATGGTGAACTTTGCAAATTATAATATTCTAGAATATGAAGGTATTGGTGATGTTCTGATTATAAGGAAAGATGGAAAAAGGTCCATAATTTCCAATGTATTATATATACCAGGCATGAAAAGCAATTTGCTCGGCATATGGTAGTTGACCGAAAAGAACTACAAAGTGTCGATTAAAGATAAGATGATAAGAGTTATCGACTCTGATGGAAGGTTAATCATGAAGGCTCCTATGTCTCAGAATAAAACCATCAAGATTAAACTTAATGTGATGGAGCACAAGTGCCTTGCAACTGCAACTAGCAGGAACGAATGGATGTGGCACTATAGACTTGGCCATCTCAACTTCAAAGACATCAGAGATTTGAAAAGGATAAACATGATTCCTGGATTACCAGAAATCGACATTCCAAATGAAGTGTGTGAGCAATGTGTGCAGGCAAAGCAACACAAGAGAAAATTTAACAAGGAAACAGGAAGCATGTCAAAGGAAATTCTTGAAATCATATACTCTGATGTGTACGGCTCTATCCAGGTGGATTCGATTGAAGATAACATATAATTTTTGAAATTCATAAATGATTTCATTCAAAAACTATGGACTTAGCTGATCAAGAAGAAATGTGAAGTGATTAAGGTATTTTCCAAAATTAAATCTATAGTCGAAAGACAAAGTGGTCGAAAGCTAAAGATTCTGAGGACTGATGGGGGTGGAGAATATGTGTCGAAAGGTTTCAACATATTATGTGATAAATAAGGTATTATGCATGAGGTGGTGTCACCCTACACTCCACAACAAAATGGACCTTCTTAAAGGAAGAATAGAACCATCATAAATACAGTGAGGAGTATGTTGAAAGGTAAGTATTTACCTAAAGAAATTTGGGGTGAAGTTGTGCTGACTGCAACATACATTTTGAACAGATGTCTGGTGAAGAGGCTAAAAGGAATCATGCCAGAAGAATGTTGGTCTGGTATCAAGCCTAACTTAGGTCAAATGAAAGTATTTGGATTTATAGCACATAGACACGTGCCTGATCATTTGAGAAGAAAAATTGATGACAAGTCTAGTCAAATGATCCTAATAGGATATCATTTGAATGGTGGATACAAGTTATTTTACCCGGTCAACAAGCAAGTAGTGATCAACAACGACGTGATCATAGATGAGCTTAAGGAATTGGATTGGACTGAAAATGTAAAGAAGGATTTAGTGAGAATCTTATATGAAGAACCAGTAAGTGAAGTCAAAAGAGAAGTTCGACAAGAATAAGTCAGAGTTTAAACATGCACTAGAAGACCTCAAAGAACAAGACACGTGCCTGCAAAGTTGCAGGAATATGTGATTACATCAGATGATACAATTGATAATGAAGGTGATCTGGTACACTATGCTTTCTGTAACACCCTTCTAAACCTAAGGAATTTTTGTAATTATTTAAATAAATAAATCAGAGTAATATCACCAACAAGGGTGTCACATCTTCACAAAAACATCTTAATAATGCATCATGCTCCGTAACACAAGTTGCAAAACTATAAACCAAATAATATGCATTTAGCATCTTCAAATTATTGCAACAGAAATCATAAATCTCAAAACATCGCTAATCGGATACCTCATATAATTCATCAAGTTAAACATCATGATCCAATTCGAATATCAATACCATAACAAGGAAATTTAGAAAACATCAAAGTAAACAGAGACATATAGTTCTCAACAAACAATCTCAACCCCGATGTTACATATCAGAGAAAGATTCCCTTATTCTCGTGAAAGCAAATAAAATTCACCTTACTACTCTTGATCACCTGCGCGTTACCCACGTGGAGGTAACATTCAAACAGAAAGGGTGAGTAAATCATAATCATTATATAAGACATAAGATATAGACAATAGAAAAATATGCACATAAGTAAGGTATCATGCTTCATCATATCTTCATGTTATAATCACACCTTCTCCAATTCATCAATTAAGAACACATATATCAGCACATACAAAGTATCATCATTCATCAATGAAACACATCAAATGCAATGTCACATAGAATGTAATACATCATCATAGACTCGTGCATGTGGTACCAAAACGTCACTGATGAATGAGTCATCTTCAATCTTCAAAGATCCCCACCAATAGGATCAATTCCCACTTGGAACCAGAGCACTTCACTATTGCACCCAATCCACACTATAGGATTATTGCTTTCATTGGACAATTTTCCTACCATTATCATTGGACCGAAGACATAATCACCATCACAAGACCGAGGTCCTAAAACATGCCATGAATGAAATGATACGCAATGTTGTACCCTAAAATTTTCCCTCCCATTTTTCTTCAAGACATTCTTCTAAAGGTATCAAGTACTCAAAGTTACTCAAGGGTTGACTAGTCAAACCTCCTCCTAAGCAACGGGTCCACAACTAGGGTTTCATCTTGCACAAGGAAGAATGGATTTCAAAATTAGCAAATGGTTTTCATGGTTCATAATAGGTCTTCAACAGTTATCATGTCAAGTTTCAAGTCTTGCCTCATAAGTTTTCCCAGTCAATCGCTCAGATGATTGAAAGTCAATTGTATTCGGTAAAAAGTCAACTATGGTCAACATACAGTCTAACTTCAAGATTTTTGGTCAACATCAACATTTTGAAGAGATATTAATCATTTGGTCAAGGTTTGATCATGATTCCTCAAGGAAATCCCTCAAATGATAAAAAGTCAAAAGTTGTCAAATTAGGCTTTCCTTAGGAGAAGTCAACTGAACTTTGACCAAGCATAACTTTCACATGCTTCATCAACTTTTCCCCAACAAAATCTAATTTTGAAGGAAAATCAATTCTCTACAACTTTTTATTTATGCTCAAGTCCAAAAAGTGCTTCATTTGAAAGATATGAGCTAATACATTACAGGTCATTTCAAAAGTCAACCAAAAGACACTTTTTATCAAGGCAACTTACATCAAGATAAAGTCTCCAAATGCAAAAATGATCAAAATAGAAATTGTATAGGACATCCTGAGCTTTCCAAAAAGTAAAAGGTCACCTTCAAAAGATGAAAATTGAACAAGTTATAAGTTTTACAAGTTAAGAAATTTTGAGGAAATGCATAAAGTGAAAAGTAAGTAAACTTGAAATTTTGGACTATTGAGCCTAGGTTTTGGAATTCAAATGTGTTCATGACATATTTGAAGACCTTTAAGTGCATCCATGCATTATTTTAGTTTTTTATTTTAGTTATTTAAAATCAAAATTAAATCAAATAAAATACAAGCTTAATGTACAAGGCGCGTAAGGCTTGTGATCCAATCTTTTGGAGGCCCAATCAACACATGTTAGCCTATTACAAGTCATGTCAAAACCGTGTAAACCAAGAGAGGAAATAATCTTCACAATTTTGGAAAGTTTTAAAAAGTATTTTGGAAATAAATCAAACCATAATTCCATTTGATTGCGTACCATTTTTGTTAACCTAATGTGATCCCTCATATATACACAAGCCCCATATCTCACAAGGACACACACAACTGTTGCCTCCAAGCCAAAGTGTTGTTCACAATTTTTTTTAAAAAAAGCCAAGCATTGAATCCTAATTTCCAGAGGTTCTCAGCCCAAACCAATGATCAAACATCACTCCTGAGATTCCCAGGGGTCTCCTCAAGTCCATTAGCGCATCCCACTGTTCCCAGAACATCCCACTTGACAACACCAGCTTGGGTAAGGTTTTGAATTTCTAATCTTTGATTTTAATCATATTTCATGGCATACTAACATTTTATTGAGTTTATGTGAATTTATAGATCAATTATGGGTGGTTAAATCAAAAGTTCCACGTTAGGATCGAAAGATGCCATGGTTAGGGCAGTCAAATGCAATTTCTTTGCATCTCATGCTAAAGGCGTTGTTAGTCAAAACAAACACAATATTCAAACTCAGGAGGGTCGAATTATTTTCTTTTTAGTCAATTCTATTTAATTAGAAAAAATCACAAAAATCACTAAAAATTAGATTTAGGTTTTGATTAATTAATTTAATTTTTGATAAATAAAAATTGATTTAATTTAATCACATTTTGATTTTATTTCATGATTCATTTGTAGACTAAATAGAATTAGGATTAATTATTATTTCACACTATAAAAATATTTTCTAAACAAAACACCAAAAATATTTTCCTAACGCTTAGTATTTTTTAGGTTTTATATCTTTCCCTTTTTCACAATCTCTGCGCGCTTATTTATTTTTGCATTGTTATTTTTATAAATATGTAACTGTTAAGGGATGTAATAGATAAATTAGGGTTTACTTTACTTTTCTCTCCATTTTGTGGTTTGTAACCCCCTTCCCCGAAGCTCTGTAATAGTCTAGATTTATTTTTTTTCGCAGTTTACTATTTTCCTTATAACTGCTAGTTTAATAGGATTGAATGACAAGACATAAAATCAACCGATAACTAACCCTAATCTCAAAGTATAAAATAACTGAATCATAACACACTTCGTACACTCACACCTCTAGGGTAATCCCACTTGTTGCCTTCAGAAAATACAGTCATGTCCCTCGAACGTAGGGATACCATTAGCAAAGACCCTCGATTAAAAATCATCATAAAGATCATAGTCCCTCGACGACCCATCAATGTTGCCTTCGGTAAATGATCTTGTCCCTCGATGTTTCCTTAGAATACATGATGATAGTCCCTTCGAATTTCTAAAGGTATCCCTATATGTTTCCTTTATGACTGTACGAGGACCCGCGCATGTCCCTCAAACATCTAATGATAGGGCTTCCTACTAACTAATGGTAGGATGGCACTATCTAAAGGAAGAGGAAAAGAAAAAAAAATACTTTTGAGTAGGTATATAGTTCTTAAATTGCTTGCTCGCGAACATTCCAAAAACATTTTTCACACAAACACTTTTTAGAAATATTTTCAAAACAAACAATTTGTATGCGTTCTCAACGATACGAGAATCATTACAAAGTTGCTGAACTTAGGCATTTTCAAACATACACATTCACAAAGCATTTTCAAAAGTGATCTAGTGATTAAGAGCCCGTAGATAACTACGAATGAAAATGGTGCTAATACGTTCCCTTTTCATAACCTTCCCCCTTACTCAGAAAATTCTCGAAGATCTTTCCTGTTCTTTTCACCCTTTCCTTTATTAGATAAAAGAAAATTCAGTGGAAAATCTTACTATCTGCAACATTTGCGATAAAATGCAAAACCAAAAGTCAGTTCTCCCACCGTATTACAGAACTGGCGACTCTGCTGGGGAAAACTAAAAGTGGGGTTACCTTAAGAGCTAGATCACCTTTATTGCCTTACTTGTTTGCCTTGTATGCTTTATATTTTGAGATATGCTTGGCTTTATTTCTTGTATAGATCCTATACCTGGATCTGGGGGCATTTTAGGTAAGTAGCAATAGATCATAAAAATTGTACGACGTATACTGATACCATTAAAGCGATGGCTACGTTAGTGTGACACGTTGGCTGGTGTCGGTGTCCCTTGAGTTAAGTCAAGGAGAATGTTGGGCTACTGCGTGGTGTCATAAAGCACTAATTGACTGCAGAACCTTAGTTGACACAATTTATCCATTAGAAATTAGTGAAATAGTTGGATTTGGTGCAGACTCAAGTTGGTTGATACTCGATGCTACACTCATTGAGATCAGACTCTCGGGATATTTCGGTCGCAAATCATATGCTTGTGCTGAAACAATGCCCGGGAGAAAGATCAGTGATATTGAGGCTCCTAAAACCCAATTGCTTCTTTTAGGATAGGTTGAGCAAACTAAAACTCAAGAGGGTACTTACCTATGAACTCCATGAAATATTAAACCTAAGGCCTTGTGTGTTTTGTTTTTGTATGATTAATTGTTTGAACATGACATCATAACATCATAACATCATGACATCATACCAAATCATTTTCACTAACCATTTCAAGGACCAAAGGATTTATCTTTGATCTTTGTTGTAGGTTATGGCCTCCGCTCGCAGAAACACTATTTGGATCAACTTTTTAAGGGTGCCTCCTCATCTTAAAGAGTTAGTCTCAAGGGTTCCTGAAAGTTCTCCATTCATAAAAAGGCATGGTAGACTACTCAGTCTGGTTATCCCATGTTTTGACGAAGACATGCTGAGTGTTCTATTCCAGTTCTTTGACCCTGCACATCACTCCTTCACCTTTCCAGATTATCAGTTGGCACCCACAATGGAGGAGTTCTCTCAATTACTGGGATTACCTATTCTCGTTCGGACACCCTTAACCAGTTTACAGAAAGCTTCAAAACTAGAAGATACTGTAGCAGCCTAACATCTGAAGCGGTCCGACATTGTATCTAATTAGGAAACGAGAAGTAGAGTCAAAGGTTTTCTTGCTTAATTTATGATAGAGAAGGCTCAATTGTTTTTGGATGCTATGAGTTTTGAGGCCCTCGAGGATATCTTGGCTTTGTTAATCTATGGATTGGTATTGTTCCCTAACCCATACCAACTCATAGATGTGAACGCCATCAAGATATTTCTTGCTTGTAATCTTGTGCGTACCTTGCTCGGAGACATTTTGCATTCTCTTCACACTCATACTATGAAGAAGTGAGGAACTCTCATGTGTTGTATACCTCTGCTATCCGGGTGTTTTATTTCGCACCTTCCCCGTTAGATAATGAAGAATGAACAAGGTTTGAGGTGGTCTCAAAGAATAATGTCACTTTCTCATACAAACATCTACTGGTATTCCCAATCTCATGAGGATATCACTATCATTGACCGTTATGGGGAATTCCCTAATGTTCTACTCCTTGGCATTAGAGGAGGTATTACTTACAACCCTTCTCTGGCTCTACGTCAATTTGGTTATGCTCAAAGAGATGGTCCTCATGACTAACTTATCCAGGGTATTGTGTTCGATTACAAAAATTATCCTCAAGGTTATCATCAAAGGTTCATACATGCTTGGGGCATAGTAAGCAAGATTGATAGTAAGGCTTTAGGACAGAAGAACTCCATCCCTCTGAAGCCCTATGTCAAAAGGGTACGAACCTTTTCTCAAAACATCATGATGCCATATTCAGTTGTCCTACCAGTGATCATGGAGCCTATTATCGAAGGATACGTTTCTCACACCATCCTTCATCCAGATATGCCCACTGACCTTGAAGAATTGTAGAAGTTCTGGATTCAACTCAAGGAAGAACGAGACACCTTTGAGACTCAATTCTATACAAGTGAAAATAATGTATTAGAGCTAACCAATAAACTTCACGAGGAGCGGAGTCTTAATGCATACATCAACATGAAGAGGAAGCCTCAGTGGAAAACTTGAGTCTTAGGTTTTAGGAGTTTATGTTGTTGTCTCTTTGAGACCCTTTTGTTTTCCTTGTAAGCCTAAAAGGAAAATATAATTTTGAACTTACTAATAAAATATTTGTTTCTGTTTCCTCTTGGTTAGAAAATTTAAATCTCCCAATGTCCTTGAAACAAATTGTGTTGTACCCCAAAAATGGCCCTCCCATTTTTCTCAAGAAATTCTTTCAAGGCTTCTCAAATACTCAGGAATCTCAAAGGTTGACTAGTCAAGAGGCTCCTCCTAAGTCAAAGGTCTACAACTAGGGTTTGGTCTTTCTCAAAGATATATGATTTGAAAAGGTATCAAATGGTTATCATGGCTCATCATAGGTCTCAAAAAATGCTCATGTCAAGTTTCAAGTCCTACATCACAAGTTTGCTCAATCAACAGCTCAGATGATTAAAAATCAACTGCATTAGGTAAAAAGTCAACTATGGATAATATGCAGTCAAACTTCAAGATTTATGGTCAACATCAACATTTTGAGGTGATATTCATCATTTTATCAAGTGTTGATCATGATTCCTCAAGAGAAGCCATCAAATCACCAAAAGTCAAGAATTGTCAAATTAGGGTTTCCTTAGGAGAGGTCAACTAAACTTTGACCAGACATAACTTTCACATACTTCATCAAATTTGCCCCAACCAAATCCCACTTTGAAGAAAATTCAATTCTCTATAGCTTTGTTTTTATGCTCAAGTCCAAAAAATGCTTCATTTGAAAGATATGAGTGTGATCGGTGGATCTGGAACTGACTGTTTAACGCTGGTTCGCGAAATGTCTCGGAAGCAAGAGTCACCACCGTCTTTTATTTTCTCCAAATGGAAAGGACAAAATCACAGAAAAATTCCTTATAGAGATTGCTCTCGGTTCGGGAGGTAGGTTATAGAAAGGGAAGGTGTTAGCACCCTTTCTATCCATGGTTATCCATGGGCTCTTAGATACTTGCTCATTTGTGTTTTCAAAAATGGTTTGTTTGCTTTTCAATTGTGGGTTTTAAAAGAGTTTCTTTGAAAATCTCAGTTCGACTCTTGTATCGGTCCTCAAGAGTGTTTGAAAAATTGCTTTCGAAAGCTTTTGAAAAGTGTCGGTGTGAAAAGTATTTTTGATTGTTTTGAAATTAGAGCAAGTATCTAGAGTTGTCTACCTACCCTAAGGAATTCGTCTGTGTAAATGTCCTTTAAAGTAGTGTCATCCCACCATTGAGAGGTAGGTAGCACCACCGTTGAAGGTGTTCGGGTCAATTCGAGGTTCGGGACATGGTGATCACCGGAGCAATGGGAAGACACCTTAGAAGCTACCCTCATGCCAGGTTCCCGGATCATGAGGACTTACTAAGACATCCTCTACTCGACGATCACCTTTCGAAAGGCAACAGTGAGGCGTACCCTAGGGGTGGTGTGTGATTCGTGTGTCATGTTCAATTATTTTTGTCTTATCATGTCATGGGTGATCTACGCGTTTGTTTTTATTTTGTCATTCATTCTTGCATGCAGTTATTAGCAGTTTAAAAGAGTGCGGAAATTAAAGGTTCCTACGCTATTACAAAGGCGCGGGTCCACATCGCCAAATTAAACCCAGGACCCGATTTGACATAAAATAAAGAAATAAAGTAAAGTGCGCAAGATAAATATTTACACGGCTTTGGGAGAGTTACATAAATATCATAAGAAATAAAATAAAATGTGCGACATAAATTAAAATTGAAAGCGAGGGCGTTGGACCCTTTTTAATGAAATCAAATTATATTATTAAATTAATGAAATTAAAATGAAAAAAGAAATTATTTTTGAGGTTTTTTGTATTTATGGTTTTTTATGTGAATTAAATGAAATTTAAGAAATTAATTAATTAACCATAATTCTACAATTTTTATTTATTAAGAAAAACTATTAAAATTTAACCTAAAATTAAACCGTATTAATTAATGGCAAGATTTATTTACAAAAATAGTATTAAGTAATTAATTATGGTGAGAGAAAGAAAAAGAATGAAAAATACTTAAAACCCTAATTCTACCAATTTTTATTGAAAAATATTAAGTTTAAGAATAAAACTAAATTAATTAATGATTTTTACTTACAAAAATATTAAAATAAAATATGTTTTTGATTTTTGATGACTTTCTGATTTTTATATTATTTTTTTGTATTATGAAAAGATAAATTAATTTAAAGGATTAAAAAAAAGATAATTGAAACAAATGAAATAAGAAAGAAAATAATTGCAAAACCTTGGGGGGTTCTGTCCCCAATTGGAGGTTTTGTTCAGTAATTCAGGCCCACTTGTCTATGGCCTCATTTGACTTTTGTGCTGGCATGCATGTGTGTTGACTAACATCCATGATGTTCTTCCAATTATGGCCCTTTGATTAATCTCAGTAAGCACGTGGAAGGCCTGGATGTGGAGAGTATGGTGAACCCTTGTATTGAAACTGCACAGAAGCATCATTAGCAAAATAATATGGAATAGAAAGGGGGGACCTGGGGCTCGAACCCAGGTCCCAGGGATTACCAATCACACGCCTTGCCAACTGAACCACCTGAATACTTTGTACGTAATATAACTAACAAATAATATAAATCAAAACGTGAGTTAGTGGACTTTTTAGCGCGAAATTTAAATGAACCAATTGTTGTCCTACACATCATCGTCTTCTCCATGGCTTTTGTACCTGAAACAAAAATTATATTTAAATAGCGGGGGTTTTAAACCCCCACTAAGTAACAAGTGCAAAAATAACGATTAGCACATGGTGGCTCATAAATTGAGCGCGAGGTGTGTGTCCTAATCGTCCAAGCCTCCTGAGTTGAATGGTCTAGGTCTCACGTCCTAATTTTTCCCTAACTGAGAAACCCCAATTCAAGGTTTTGAAAACCCTAGGCGTCGTTCATGGTGAAATCGCGTATGGGCAATGATTCTTCAATTAAATCATACTGCTAGCTTCAGAATCAACTCATTAGTACAAATCAAGAATCAAAATGCATGGATATGGTCTGAATAACAAAACACGATTATGCAAAAAGAAGGATACAATCTGACTTCTAATTACCAATTCTTGATGTTAGGGATGATGTTTTTGATTCAAACACGTTCCTTGAAGCCTCAGGAACACAATGGAATGATTGTTTTGACTTGAATCGCACTGGAATATAGTTTTCAGTTTTGGAATTTTTGTCAAAAAACTCAAACTTGGTTATGGTGTTCTTGCGCAGCTGGGAGGTCATGAGCATTAGGGTTATCATGTATATAAGTACTGGAATGATTAGGGTTAGAAATTGGATCAAAAAACTCTTTGCATTGATGAAGAGATATTTAATTTTCATGGCAAATATTTTTCAATCTTTTTCACATGTTTTTGATGCCAATCATATCCAATTGCCTTGATTCTTTCCAAATCTGACCATGCACGAAATATTGAGTGTATTTCATGCATAAAAAGATTTAAAAACTTAGGTTTGGTATTTTTCATATATTTTAATTAATTAAATGAATTATTAGCAATTAAAAATTCAAATAAATAAATAAAAATGATGAAAAACTTCCCTTTGGGCCAAATGGTCGTGCACATGATTTGGATGATCAATCTTGGAAGAAAATGTGGCCCATTAGCAATTTTAAGACATTTGAAGCAATGTTGACTTTTCAAAATATCCAAAAATTTCCCAACTTCCACAAGGCATATCTTGCTCAATTTTTAAGCTTTGCTCATGTTCTTGGACACTTTGGAAAGGTCTTGAAGTCCTATAACCAATGTCTTTGGTCCCATGTCATTTTGATTTACCAATCTCAAGTTATGGCCTTTGACTTAAAGTCCCTTTTTGTTGACTTTTGAAAATGACCTATAATGTTGAAATTGATAACTTTTTGTGAGAGCATTTCTTGGACTTGAAGTGTGAAGAGGAGTTGTAGGAAATGTCTTTATCTTCAAAATGAGCTTTGGATGGAATTTTTCTGATAATCCATGTGGAAGTTATGCCTTGGTCAAGTTACAGTTGACTTTTTCAACTGTCCAAATATGGAAACTTTTGCATCTTGAGACTTTTTGAGCCAAGCTTTGAGAATCATGATCAAGAATTGATCAAATGATGTTTGTGGCTTCAAAATGAGATGTTGACCAAAAATTTGAACTTTTGACTGTCAAATGACCATTTTGCCCCTGCAGTTGACTGTAGTGCAATTAGGGTTTTTGACTGTGCAATTTTGTGCTGAAAGTCTTGAAACTTGGTATGAGGATGCTTAACCATGTTTATAAGCATGTGGGACTTGATTGGACCCTTGGAAACCTCATTTTCTTTGTCAGAACCAAAACCCTAGTTTTTGACTGTTAGGAGGCCCTTGAACTGTGTAACCCTTGGGGAGATTTTGAAGCTTTGACTTGGCAAATTTTGAAGAATATGGGAGGGCAAATTTTTGGGTACAACAGTTGCCCCTGTTCAATCTTCTTAAACCTGAGGATGCAGATTGGCTGACGTGCCTTTCGTAATCCGAAGGTGGAAGATGATTGAACACTAGAGTGCCTAGAAATTTGCGCTCACATAGTAGTGGTGGTGGGAATGGGCTTATAGATGCCATTTGGAGATTGATGAATAGGATGATGGGCTTATAGATGCCATGCTAAGAGATGATGGATGGTGGATGGGCTTATAGATGCCATCTGGATGTTGATTGCGTAAGAGATTCCTTAGCGAGAGCTTGCGTACCTGCACAAGAAAAGGATTACCTGACCCGTTAAGGGAGATGGTCTTCAGACCCTTTGTATAGATGTGTCCTGACTGGTTACAGGAGCTGGATCTGGAGCTTCAAACGGTGATGAATGAACCAGGGATGGTTACTACCTCAACATGAACGGTGAGAAAACCTTGGATGATTACTATCTCAACAGGAACGCTGAGAGAATCTGGGGACGATTACTACTTCCGCAGTAATGGGGAGAGAACCATAGGCGACTTCAACCTCAACAGTATCATTGAGAGAATCTTGGACGACTTCAACCTCAACAGTAACGCTGAGAGAATCTTGGGCGACTTCAACCTCAACAGTAATCATTGAGAGAATCTTGGGCGACTTCAACCTCAACAGTAATCATTGAGAGAATCTTGGACGACTTCAACCTCAACAGTAATCATTGAGAGAATCTTGGGCGACTTCAACCTCAACAGTATCATTGAGAGAATCTTGGATATCTTCTACTGAGTCTTTATCAGGAAAATCTGTTAGGGGTCGATTTAGCTGGACTAGAGAAGGCCTTTGACTGGATAAGAAACAGGAAAATCTTAGGGTCGATTTAACTGAACCGGTCTAGGTCTTGAAATCTTCAACTGGATAAGAAACAGGGAGATCTTAGGGTCGATCTGACTGAACCAGAGAAGGCCTTGGACTGGATAAGAAACAGAAAATCTTAGGATCGATTTAACTGAACCGGTCTAGGTCTTGAAATCTTCAACTGGATAAGAAACAGGGAGATCTTAGGGTCGATCTGACTGAACCATAGAAGGCCTTTGACTGGATAAGAAACAGAAAAATCTTAGGGTCGATTTAACTGAACCGGTCTAGGTCTTGAAATCTTCAACTGGATAAGAAACAGGGAGATCTTAGGGTCGATCTGACTGAACCAGAGAAGGCCTTTGACTGGATAAGAAACAGAAAAATATTAGGGTCGATTTAACTGAACCGGTCTAGGTCTTGAAATCTTCATCTGGATAAGAAACAGGGAGATCTTAGGGTCGATCTGACTGAACCAGAGAAGGCCTTTGACTGGATAAGAAACAGAAAAATCTTAGGGTCGATTTAACTGAACCGGTCTAGGTCTTGGAATGTAGCTGAGAACTTAACTGAATCTTTCCTGAAAGGTAAAGGTCAGTCATATGCAATGCATGATGTGGATCAAGCAATGATGTTCTCAACATAAATGAGATTTGTAAGATGTGATGCGTATATGCATGCTATAATGATGTATGTGATGTTTATGAATGTATCTTTTCGTCTTAGGAAAATAAATCCTTGACGGGTGTCGGGAAGTCACATCCTGGGCTGATGTTAAAGAACAGACTTTTGCCTCCGCTGTGGATGATAGTTGCAAGAATACCAGTAGGAGAAGATAACTCCGTAGGGGAATAAACTTGGCGAATGGATTACTCTGCAGGGAGAAAAAGTACTCTAGTGATTTTGCTAGGGAACAATACTCTGCAGGGAGAGATGTACTTTGCTAGAATATTGATGGTAGCTTCGCCGGGGATACCGTTGTTATGTTGGAAGTGTTAATAGACTTCGCTGGGGATAAGAAAGACTTTGCCGAGGACGATCTTTCCGTGGCTTTTGGCTGAGGATAACCCAGTTATATCCTGGTAGGGAAATAACTCTTTGAATAAAGCCGGGAGACGCGTTCGTGCTCCACGGGGATAAGCTTCCAGAATCTACTGGGGATAAGCTTACTGCTTGGGGAGATGGATCCCAACTTTCCTAGGGAACTGGATTGGATTCTCCTGGGGGAAGTTTTGAATTGTATCGGGGAAGTAATTCCATTGAATGTTTGATATACCACCGGGGAACAATCTTTAGACCAAGACTGTCGGGGATGCTTGTTAGGAATGTCTGTATATTGCTGGGGAATGTTGAGATCTGCGGGAGGATACCCAACTTCCTTAAGGCTAATAATATAGCTCGGGGAGAGTGCACTGACTTGCTGACGCACTCTGGGGAATTAAGATGTACTGGTTATGTTCTTCAGCTGAACCTACCTTGATACCTTGAAAGATAGAACAATTAGATTGCTTAGACAACTCTTTATTGCCCCTGTTTTTGAGGTGGGAGAGGAAGACCTGTGAGGTGTTGATAGTTGTTGATGGACAGACCTTCTTTTGGTAGGCAGGTGACAAGATGACGGGACATAGTCGTACGCTTTGATCCCCAACTTTTGCCTGGACCGCCCTTTCGGGTTTTCAATCCACCGGGATACCCATTTTTGCCCAAGCCGCCTTTTCAGGTTTTCGACTTGCCGGGTGTACAGATTTTTTTCATTTTCATCCCTTATTTTTGCCCGAACCCTTTTGGTTCGCCGGGAAGCCCTTATTTTTGCCTAGGTGTGTCAACCTAGCGGGTCTTCGATTTTGCGTAGTATTTTTTTTGACTATGTCCACATTCTTGGAGTGTAGGGAGTTGCCCCTGTTAGAAGTGTTTTGTCATGCCACCAGAAGGTGTTTGATCAGGCAAGATTCGTTGTTGGAATGCCCCAAGTGGCTCAGGCGGAGATTTACCCCAGGTTATTTGGCCTTTGAGAGATTCTCTGAATCTTGATTGGGTTGCCCCAGATAATGGGCACTGGCCATGTCTGCCCCTTGATTGGAAGTGCTTTTGTTCACTAGGTATTCATCGTGCGAATTTCCCCGCTGTTCAAACAAATAGTCATATGCAAACAATGTTATATCAAAAATGCAAAGCTTATGTCTGTTTCGAAGATTTTGAAAATGCGTTCTTTTTCATAAAACAAATGAATGTTTGTAAAACGTGATGTCAACTCCGTATTTTACCGTAAGCCTTAAGGAGTCAGGATACCTTTCATAACAGTATGCTTTCGAACTAACCCATGCTTCAGCTAGGACTTTTAAGGGTTATAACGTGGCCTGGTTCACGGTTTAAGAAACAAAGGATAAAGGCTCAAATTATTTGTACCCACCCGCTCTTTGTGATGTTCTCCAAACCTAAACTCAGTTGATCATACGTTAGACCTTGTTTGAGTCTTTGCTCTGATTTTCCGGTGATGATTCGGATGTTGAGAGTTTATTTTGAATAGGCAGTCATTTTTTTGTTGAGGGTTTGTATGACCTCCTTCTTTTTTATTTTGTTATCCCTATTTTTTGCCTGAGCTGTTTCTTTTTGTGATTACAGCCAGCGGGATGCCCCAGTTTTGTAAGTCTCCTTCCTAGGTTTTGACTTAATGGGTTCTTATTTTGAAAGATAATGACTGCCTTTCTTTATTGATTATTCGGAACCATCATTGTCTTTCTTTGTTTTGTAAGGACCTCTTTGGTGCCATTTGTTATGCACTTGGATCAACTGAGAGACTACCCTGCCCCAGGTTATGATTAAGGGTTTTAATTCTCGAAAAGAAAAACTCCTATTTCTTTGGCTCAAAGGGGTTGACGAGGGATTATCTTTCTTATAACTCCAGTGTTTAGGGATTGAAACAATGCATGTACCTCATCAGCGGGGTTTGTTCAAAAGCATACTGTAAAGATAGCGGTATCATTTTCGTCATCCTCCCTCAAGAGGCTTAGAATTTCTAAATTAAGAGTTGATCATCAAAAAATATGAAATCAGTTTGAATATAGCGAATGCGAATATATTGCTTCAAAATAGACATATGCGATGCATTAATGAAATAACAACGTTTAACATGAATAAATGTTTGAACAGTCAAAAAGAATTATAACTTGAACATTCGAATGAACAAAAATTTCTCAATCCTAGCCATGTCTTGGCAAGGGAGCAGTGATCACGTTGGGAGTCTCGGCGGGCTCGAACTCGATCTCTTTAGCATCAATCATGTTCTGAATCTTGTACTTCAGTGCCCAACAATCCTCAGTGTCGTGCCCCGGGCTACCAGAATGGTAAGCGCACCTTGCTTCTGGGTTGTAATTTGGAGAGGAAGAGTTTGGATTTGCAGGAGGGTTGATCACCGCAATCAGGTTCATCCTTAACATGTGCTGCAAAGCTCGTGACCATGGCATGTTGATGTTGGTGAATTGTCTCTTAGGCTCGTCCGACCTGTTCTGATCAACCCGCTGTTCTTGGCGAGGTCGTTGTTGGACCTGTGAAGTAGTAGCAACTCGGAGAGGTCTATTCATTGGACCCGACCTTTTCCCTCTTGGAAGCTGTTCCATGACCTGGTCCCTGATTTGGGCTGGTTGCTTCATGCCTTGAGGAAGCTGACTGATCATGGCCCTCAGCTCTCCTTGCTCCTGAGCTAAACCTTGAATGAGGGCCCTTTTCCCCAGCATCTGGGTTTTCAATGTGTCTACCTCAGCTTGTAGACGTTTCAGCTGTTCGTCCTTGTCATCTTCAGGACTCTTTCTGATCAGATTCCCCATGAGGAGTGTCCTCAACTCTTCCTGCCCCTTGGATAGGCTTAGGAAGATCTCCTTGAACTGAGTCTCTTGAGTGTGAAGGTCCTGGTTATCTTGTTGGGAAGCCATTGCTGAAATAAACAGCGGAGAAGGTAAGTGACCTGCACAAGGGATACCTGTAATGCAATGATATGCACGATATGTATATGCAATGTTTTCAAGGACCTCGCGGGGTAAACAAGAAAATTTGTTAGCATTTGAATCTATAGCTTGATTGAAGGAAACCCATGTTGTTGAGAATTCTTCTTCAAGGGTCAAGGCTCACCATATTTAGTGGGTCATAGCCCCTGACTTTAGTCATCATGTCTAGTTCTAGTTTCCAAACAACCTTAGTTAGGGGAACCTTCTCCAGGGGTCAAAGCTCACCATATCAAGTGGGTCATAGCCCCTGACAACCTTGGCTAGAGGAAAATAAATCCTCTTTGCCCCTTGCTGGGATAGTTGATTCACCATGACCTGCATCACAAGCCCTTGAGATCCTTGAAATAGGTTAGGATGTATGCGATGGTATGATGTTATGTTATGCATGGGGTAATGTAGGTAACCCTGTTGTGAGTCCCAATTAAGGACTGCAAACCAAAACCTGCAAGAAACTTAGTACACTCTGTTATGAGTCCCGATTAAGGACTATAGACAAAACCTGCAAGAAATTCAGTAAACTTTATTATGAGTCCCAATTAAGGACTATAAACAAAACCTGCAAGAAACTTAAGGGTCAGATAACAAGCATGCAAATAGTCAAGTTGGAAGGCACACAAGTCACACAAGAGAAACCCTTAGAGTTTAGGCCAGCATGAGGTCTGGGTATTACCCTCTTGAAGTTGGTGGGCTCAACCTGTCCTATTAGAAGTAACCGGGTTCTAAGGGTCCCAATATCACAGGATTGCTTTCATTGTTCATCATTTCGATTTAGCCACTGAACTGGCGACCGAAATATTCCAGGAAAGCAACCCTCAATTGAGTGTAGTATCGAGTATCAACCAACCTCGGACTGTACCAAAGTCAGTTATCTCACTACCCTAAAGAGGCCAAGATAGTTCAATTAAGGTTCCTAAGGTCTGTTGATGCTTCATGACACCACGCGGAGGCCCCGTACTTTCCTTGACTGAACTCAAGGGTTACCGGTACACACCAAAGTGCCACATCAACGTAGCAGACTGTTTCAACCATGTTGGTATACCCCGCACAGTTCCCTCACAGCCTTGTTGCTACTTTCTAAGAAGATATTCCCCAGATCCGGGTTAGGATCTATAGAACTCCCGAGACAGTCCCATAATAATAAAGCAAACAAGCACAACAATTGAAAACACAGTGATCTTAGTCCTAAGGTACACCTCACTTTAAAAGATCCCCAGCAGAGTCGCCAGTTCTGTGATCGGTGGATCTGGAACTGACTGTTTAACGCTGGTTCGCGAAATGTCGCGGAAGCAAGAGTCGCCACCGTCTTTTATTTTCTCCAAATGGAAAGGACAAAAGCACAGAAAAATTCCTTATAGAGATTGCTCTCGGTTCGGGAGGTAGGTTATAGAAAGGGAAGGTGTTAGAACCCTTTCTATCCATGGTTATCCATGGGCTCTTAGATACTTGCTCATTTGTGTTTTCAAAAATGGTTTGTTTGCTTTTCAACTGTGGGTTTTAAAAGAGTTTCTTTGAAAATCTCAGTTCGACTCTTGTATCGGTCCTCAAGAGTGTTTGAAAAATTGCTTTCAAAAGCTTTTGAAAAGTGTCGGTGTGAAAAGTATTTTTGATTGTTTTGAAATTAGAGCAAGTATCTAGAGTTGTCTACCTACCCTAAGGAATTCGTCTGTGTAAATGTCCTTTAAAGTAGTGCCATCCCACCATTGAGAGGTAGGTAGCACCACCGTTGAAGGTGTTCGGGTCAATTCGAGGTTCGGGACATGGTGATCACCGGAGCAATGGGAAGACACCTTAGAAGCTACCCTCATGCCAGGTTCCCGGATCATGAGGACTTACTAAGACATCCTCTACTCGACGATCACCTTTCGAAAGGCAACAGTGAGGCGTACCCTAGGGATGGTGTGTGATTCGTGTGTCATGTTCAGTTATTTTTGTCTTATCATGTCATGGGTGATCTACGCGTTTGTTTTTATTTTGTCATTCATTCTTGCATGCAGTTATTAGCAGTTTAAAAGAGTGAGGAAATTAAAGGTTCCTACGCTATTACAAAGGCGCGGGTCCACATCGCCAAATTAAACCCAGGACCCGATTTGACATAAAATAAAGAAATAAAGTAAAGTGCGCAAGATAAATATTTACACGGCTTTGGGAGAGTTACATAAATATCATAAGAAATAAAATGAAATGCGCGACATAAATTAAAATTGAAAGCGAGGGCGTTGGACCCTTTTTAATGAAATCAAATTATATTATTAAATTAATGAAATTAAAATGAAAAAAGAAATTATTTTTGAGGTTTTTTGTATTTATGGTTTTTTATGTGAATTAAATGAAATTTAAGAAATTAATTAATTAACCCTAATTCTACAATTTTTATTTATTAAGAAAAACTATTAAAATTTAACCTAAAATTAAACCTAATTAATTAATGGCAAGATTTATTTACAAAAATAGTATTAAGTAATTAATTATGGTGAGAGAAAGAAAAAGAATGAAAAATACTTAAAACCCTAATTCTACCAATTTTTATTGAAAAATATTAAGTTTAAGAATAAAACTAAATTAATTAATGATTTTTACTTACAAAAATATTAAAATAAAATATGTTTTTGATTTTTGATGACTTTCTGATTTTTATATTATTTTTTTGTATTATGAAAAGATAAATTAATTTAAAGGATTAAAAAAAAGACAATTGAAACAAATGAAATAAGAAAGAAAATAATTGCAAAACCTTGGGGGGTTCTGTCCCCAATTGGAGGTTTTGTTCAGTAATTCAGGCCCACTTGTCTATGGCCTCATTTGACTTTTGTGCTGGCATGCATGTGTGTTGACTAACGTCCATGATGTTCTTCCAATTATGGCCCTTTGATTAATCTCAGTAAGCACGTGGAAGGCCTGGATGTGGAGAGTATGGTGAACCCTTGTATTGAAACTGCACAGAAGCATCATTAGCAAAATAATATGGAATAGAAAGGGGGGACCTGGGGCTCGAACCCAGGTCCCAGGGATTACCAATCACACGCCTTGCCAATTGAACCGCCTGAATACTTTGTACGTAATATAACTAACAAATAATGTAAATCAAAACGTGAGTTAGTGGACTTTTTAGCGCGAAATTTAAATGAACCAATTGTTGTCCTACACATCATCGTCTTCTCCATGGCTTTTGTACCTGAAACAAAAATTATATTTAAATAGCGGGGGTTTTAAACCCCCACTAAGTAACAAGTGCAAAAATAACGATTAGCACATGGTGGCTCATAAATTGAGCGTGAGGTGTGTGTCCTAATCGTCCAAGCCTCCTGAGTTGAATGGTCTAGGTCTCACGTCCTAATTTTTCCCTAACTGAGAAACCCCAATTCAAGGTTTTGAAAACCCTAGGCGTCGTTCATGGTGAAATCGCATATGGGCAATGATTCTTCAATTAAATCATACTGCTAGCTTCAGAATCAACTCATTAGTACAAATCAAGAATCAAAATGCATGGATATGGTCTGAATAACAAAACACGATTATGCAAAAAGAAGGATACAGTCTGACTTCTAATTACCAATTCTTGATGTTAGGGATGATGTTTTTGATTCAAACACGTTCCTTGAAGCCTCAGGAACACACTGGAATGATTGTTTTGACTTGAATCGCACTGGAATATAGTTTTCAGTTTTGGAATTTTTGTCAAAAAACTCAAACTTGGTTATGGTGTTCTTGCGCAGCTGGGAGGTCATGAGCATTAGGGTTATCATGTATATAAGTACTGGAATGATTAGGGTTAGAAATTGGATCAAAAAACCCTTTGCATTTATGAAGAGATATTTGATTTTCATGGCAAATATTTTTCAATCTTTTTCACATGTTTTTGATGCCAATCATATCCAATTTCCTTGATTCTTTCCAAATCTGATCATGCACGAAATATTGAGTGTATTTCATGCATAAAAAGATTTAAAAACTTAGGTTTGGTATTTTTCATATATTTTAATTAATTAAATGAATTATTAGCAATTAAAAATTCAAATAAATAAATAAAAATGATGAAAAACTTCCCTTTGGGCCAAATGGTCGTGCACATGCTTTGGATGATCAATCTTGGAAGAAAATGTGGCCCATTAGCAATTTTAAGACATTTGAAGCAATGTTGACTTTTCAAAATATCCAAAAATTTCCCAACTTCCACAAGGCATATCTTGCTCAATTTTTAAGCTTTGCTCATGTTCTTGGACACTTTGGAAAGGTCTTGAAGTCCTATAACCAATGTCTTTGGTCCCATGTCATTTTGATTTACCAATCTCAAGTTATGGCCTTTGACTTAAAGTCCCTTTTTGTTGACTTTTGAAAATGACCTATAATGTTGAAATTGATAACTTTTTGTGAGAGCATTTCTTGGACTTGAAGTGTGAAGAGGAGTTGTAGTAAATGTCTTTATCTTCAAAATGAGCTTTGGATGGAATTTTTCTGATAATCCATGTGGAAGTTATGCCTTGGTCAAGTTACAATTGACTTTTTCAACTGTCCAAATATGGAAACTTTTGCATCTTGAGACTTTTTGAGCCAAGCTTTGAGAATCATGATCAAGAATTGATCAAATGATGTTTGTGGCTTCAAAATGAGATGTTGACCAAAAATTTGAACTTTTGACTGTCAAATGACCATTTTGCCCCTGCAGTTGACTGTAGTGCAATTAGGGTTTTTGACTGTGCAATTTTGTGCTGAAAGTCTTGAAACTTGGTATGAGGATGCTTAACCATGTTTATAAGCATGTGGGACTTGATTGGACCCTTGGAAACCTCATTTTCTTTGTCAGAACCAAAACCCTAGTTTTTGACTGTTAGGAGGCCCTTGAACTGTGCAACCCTTGGGGAGATTTTGAAGCTTTGACTTGGCAAATTTTGAAGAATATGGGAGGGCAAATTTTGGGGTACAACAATGAGCTAATACATTATAGGTCATTTTCAAAAGTCAACAAAAGACACTTTTTTGTCAAGTAAACTTACATCAAAATAAGGTCTCTAAATGCAAAAATGATCAAAAGAAAAAGTGTAGGGAACATCTTGAGATTTTCAAAAAGTCCAAGATCATATTCAAAAGATGAAAATTGAGTAAGTTATGAGTTTCACAAGTTTGGGAAATTTTAAAGAAATACATGAAATGCAAAACATGCAAATTTGAAATTTTGGACTTATGGCTTAACTTTTTGAGCTTTGAACATATTTATGACCTTATGGAAAACCCCTAAGCTCACTCCCACCATGTCTTGAATTTTCTTATCATTTTATATAATTTAATTTGGTTTTATTCAAATAAATACAAAAATAATTAAATAAAATATGAAGCAAATGGGCCAGGAGCATGTGATGGTTCATTGGAAGCCCATTACAGCTTGTGACAACCCAACAACATGCCAAATTTTTGCGCAAGCAAAAATGGAAAGAATACTACAAGTTTGGCAAGTTTTCAAATATTTGATTCTTGTTTAAACCATGGTTTGATTGCTTGATATCATGCCATATGTGATGAGCCTATTTCTTCCTATATATAAAGCAAGCATATCAGATGCAAAAAGGACACGATTACACTGCCTAAGAGAGAGCTCCATAATTCTCAAAATTCCAAAATGTTGCAAAATTCGTAACTACATTTCCAGGCACTCTCCATTCAAACAAAAGCCATCAATTTGCTCTTGATATCCGCCAGAGTCCAAAACCAAGCCCAACACATCCCAAAATTACCTCATACCATCCCTCCGGTTTTGGTAAAAATTTGGATCTCAATTTCTTTAATTGTGTAATTTAAATCCCTTTTATGCATGCATTCATGTTATTATTGATATCTGGAATAAACCTAACGTGTTACATGTGAGCTAGGGTGTCTGAATATGAAAATGCCATATTTATGGCTTGGAAGGATGTGATCTTTATATCTTTGTGTACAGGGGTTTCAGGGCAAATGGATTAGCAGACCCTGGTTTAGGGGGGTAGGTTAAATTTTGGACCTTGATCTTGTTTCATTCGCAAGTTCGTTTTCTTTGTCAAACGGAGAAGAAGGAGATGACCACCGTGAGGGGTGGTCATAATCGCCAGAGGGTTTACATGGCATCATGATGTTTTGTGATTCCTCCATTTAAATCTTAGGGGCCCACTTAGACGCACGTGTATTTTGATTGCTGACATCAGCACGTATTTTGAATTATATTTATCTTGTTTGATATACACTACTGGATGAACACGCCATCCCAGTGGTAGCATACACGCACATAAGACCCTCATGCGCCTTGTCCTGGGTTTGATCCAGACGCGGGGTGTGATCGGTGGAAATAGAACTGACTGTTTTGGAATGCTGGTTCGCGAAATGTCGCGGTAAGCAAGAGTCGCCACCGTCTTTTATGTTCTCCAACATGGAAAGGACAAAAGCACAACAAAATTCCTTTTTTGAGAATGTTTCTCGGTTCGGGAGGTAGATTTATAGAAAGGGAAGGTATTAGCACCCTTTCTATCCGTGGTTATCCACAGGCTCTTAGGTACTTGCTCTTATGTTTTCAAAGATTTGTTTGCTTTTCAAGTGTGTGTGGGTTTTGAAAAAGTTTCGTTTGAAAAATTTCTAAGTAACTCTTGTATCTGTCCTCAAGAGTGTATGAAAAATTTGTTTGAAAACTTTTGAAAGTGTCAGTGTGAAAAAGTTGTTTTTGTTTGTTTTGAAAAGAGCAAGTACCCATGAGATCTACCTACTCTAAGGAATTAGGCTGTGTAAGAGTCCTTTAGACAGTACTATCCCACTATTGAGAAGTAGGTAGCACCATCGTTGGAGGTATTCGGGTCAATTCGATTAAGGGACAATGTGGTCACCGAAGCAATAGTAGGACACCTTAGAAGTAACCCTAATGTCCTAGATCCTTTTTTTATCCGAGGCAACCGTTTCGAGGCAACTGGATCTTTTAGACAGGAGGGCGACCTCTAAAACACCCTATACTTGACAACCACGTTCGAGGCAACCAGTGAGGCGTACCCTAGGAGTGGCATGTGCATGGGTGTTGTTTTTCAGTTAAATTGTCTTGTACATGTTATTTGTGATCTACGAGTTGTTTTTAATTTTCATACAAATCTTTCATGCATATTAACAGTTAAGAGTGCGGAAAATAAAGTGCGGAAATATGAATCTACGCTATTACAAGGCGCGGGTCTATACATCGCCAAAAACATAACCCGTTTTAGAAATAAATGCGGAAAGTAAAAGAAAGCGATAAAACCTAATTAACTATTACACCCTCGGAAGCAGTTACATCAATATGATCAAAAGGAATTAAAGCGCGAGAAGAAATTTAATCAGGACGTCCTTTAGGGTTTTGACCCTTTTTGAGAAAAGAATTTAAGTTTTGTCCTTTTTTTGCAATTAATTAAGAAATTAAACCTAATAACTAATTAATTAGTTAAAAAGGAAAAAATGTTTTTTTTTGTGTTTTTTAAGTCTTTAATGAAAATAAAATAAAAGGAATTAAAGAGTTAGTAAACAAAACCCTAATTCTAAACTAATTTTATTTATTGTAAAAAAGAAATTAAAATTACCTAATTAAACTAAATCAATTTATTAGTATTTTATTTACAAAATAATGAATTAAAGTGAAATTAATAATTAGTAAAAAAATATTTACATTTTAATAGTCTGAATTTATTATGAAAATTAATTAATTTGTTAGTTAAATAAATAATAATAATAATTAGTAATGAAATAATTAAAAGAAAACAAAATAAAATAAGAAGAAAAGAAGTAATTAACCAGGGGGTATTCTGGGCCCATGGGAGGTTAGTTAGAAATTCTGGCCCATCAAGAATCAGGCCACGTTGACTTTCTGGAATTGCCTGTGCTTGCTTTGATTGGGGAACACCATGATCTTCATCTCTGGCCCTTGGATGTATGCTTGTAGACACATGGAACATGGATGAGCGAGGTGCATGATGGAACGCGTTTAGGAAGCTGCATGGGAACTTATTAGAAAAAATATGAATAAAGGTTTGGGGGACCTGGGAATCGAACCCAGGTCCCAGTGATTACCAGACATGTCATCATCCACTGAGCCAAGCGCTTGTCTTTGTTAATATAATGGACAAGAAAAATAATATATAAACAATCAATTATTCTGGAAACTAAGAAAAAGCGCGCCATATTTTTGAACGGACCAACCACGCGTGAACACGTCCTTCATCTTCTTCGTTTTCCTGTAACAAAACAATCAAATAGCGGGGGTTTTTAACCCCCACAAAATGCAACCACAGAAAATAGCGATTAGGCGTACAATACATATAAATAGGGCGCGATGGTTGGGTTGAGTTCGTCTGGCCTTGACGAATTCAACCATGTGCGTTATGAGGTCCAATTTTGCTTATGCTGTAAAGCCCTAATTTCAGAGCTTGGAAACCCTAGAACATGTTCATGGAAACTTCTGATTTAAGGCCTCTTAATCCAATTGACTTATGCAAAAAGCTTCCTATGATTGCTAGCAACACAAAACACACAATAAATCATGTTAATGATGCATAATTTTGGAGTTTCGATTCTGAACAAAATTGACAAACCGTGAGTTCGTGTATGGGGATTTCTTGAGTGTTGGCACGTGATTTTGATTGCAAACCGTTCCTGGGAATGTTGGCAATGTGTTTGAATCGTTCTAAGGCTTTGAAAGGGCCTGGAAGGTGGAATTCAGTTTTGAATTTTCTTGGCTTTTTTTCAATATGGTAATGGTGTTTTTGCAGCATCTTGCACGTCCACAGCATTAGGGTTGAGTTATGCACTTATAGTAGAATGGTTTTTGGTCAAGTTTTGATCCAAAAATCCATGGAATAAAGTTTTCAATATTTGATTTTCAATCAAATATTTTTCAATCTTTTTGATTGAAAAACTTTGCCAAATTGGGTGATTCTTGTCTCTTTGATGGATGCACGAAATTGCCAGCTTGCCCTGAGTCTATTTGCATCACAAAAAGATTTGAAAACCATATCTTTTGAATTTTCCTACAATTAAATGAATTAAATGAATTAATAATCAATTAAAAATCAAAATAATTAATAAAAATAATAAAATAACTCAATTTAATCTCAATGGGTCGTGCATATGCTTTGGGTAAAGATTCAAGAAGGAATTTGGGGCCCATTAGCAAAAACAAGGTGTTTTAGGCAAAGTTGACTTTTGCAAATTCCCAAAAATTTCCCGACTTCTCCAATGCATATCTTGATCAATTTTTATCTTATGAACATGTTCTTGGACATTTTGGAAAGGTATTGAAGTCCTCTAACCAATGCCTTTGGTCTCATGTCATTTGGATTTACCAATCTCAAGTTATGGTCTTTGACTTAAAGTGCCTTTTTGTTGACTTTTGAAAATGACCTATAATGTAGAAATTGATAACTTTTTGTGAGAGCATTTATTGGACTTGGAATGTGAAAATGAGTTGTAGGAAATGTCATCCCCTTCAAAATGAGAATTGGATGGGATTTTTCTGATGAACCATGAAAAAGTTATGCCCTGGTCAAGATACAGTTGACTTTTCAACTGTCCAAAAATAGTAACTTTTGCATCTTGATGATTTTTGAGCCATGCTTGTGGAATCATGATCAAGACTTGATCAAATGATGATTGTGGCTTCAAAATAAGATGTTGATAAATTTTTTTGACTTTTGACAGTAAAATGACCATTTTGCCCCTGTAGTTGATTGTGAACCAAATAGGCTTTTGACTGTGCAATTTGATGTTGTGAACCTTGAAACTTGACATATAGATGCTTGACAATGTATATAGGCACATGGGACTTGGTTGAGCCCTTGAAAATCCCAACATCATTGAAGGAACCAAAACCCTAATTTTGACTGGCTTAGAAGATGGTTTGACTGTGCAACCCTTGAGTAATCTTGAAGCATTTGAAGATTGACCTTGACAAATCTTGAAGAATATGGGAGGGAAAATTTTGGGGTACAACACGCGGCGTTTTCATTTTTCTTGTATTTTCATTACAGATCCAGTGTATGCAAAGCTAGCGCACGCACGATACAATTCACATATGGACCATCATATATCAAAACCTCAAATCCAACACCCCGGATCAGCAAGCACACCATGGGATGTATGGATCTAGTTGCACTGAATCATGTGTGGTATTTGGGTTGGCTCGGTTCAGGCCCAAGCAACTTCCTTTCTACACCCCTCCAATTTCTTACAAGCAGACCCATTAACTTTTTTTGTTTTTTTTTGTTTTAATTTAATTATTTCTTTTTAATTATTTATTATTTAATCAGAAAAATAACACAAAAAATCAGAAAATCTTGAAAAACATTAGATTTAAGTTTTATTAATTAATTTAATTTTTGTTGAATTTAATTAATTTAATTTAAATAACTGAGTTTATTTTGTTAATTAAAAATTAGTTAGAAATAAGTTTATTATCATAAAGCATTTTTCTAAATGAAAACAACAAAAACATTTTTTCTAATCTTAGCAATTTTTAGGTTTTCTTAATACTTCTTCCCTCTTCAATCTCTGCGCACTCGTTTATTTTTCGCATTTATTTTCATGAATAATTGTAACTACTCAAAGGGATATAATAGGTTAAAGGCAAAATACCCTTTTTAGTCCTTTAAGTTTACCCCAAGGTCCATTTTAGTCCTTTATCTAAAAAAAGTGTCAAACTGGTCCTATAATTCTTTCAAAAGGACCATAGAAGTCCTTTTCGTCCATTTTGGTCCTTTTTGGTTCAGCCCATCCTTCTTTATTTCAATTTGTAACTCCATTATCTTATGTTTCAGCCCATCCTCCCTTTCCTTTAGATGATGTATCTCCATCTTTGCTCCATCAAGCTCATTTTACAGCTTCTCCAATGAACCAAAAAGGACCAAAATGGACGGAAAGGACTCTTATGGTCCTTTTGAAAGAATTATAGGACCAGTTTGACACTTTTTTTAGATAAAGGACCAAAATGGACCTTGGGGTAAACTTAAAGGACTAAAAAGAGTATTTTGCCTAGGTTAAATTAGGTTTTTCTTTACTTCTCTCTCACTTATGGTTTGTAATTCCCCATCCCCGAAGCGATGTAATAGCGTAGTCTATTTTCCTGCACTTTTACTTTTCGCACTACTGTATGAATGCTTGTATGTATTTAACTGCTAGCTTAATAGGATTGCATGGTAAGACTTAAAAGAAAACATCAGAAAACCTAATATCCAAGATAAACATAACTGAAACACGACACACTTTGCACACGCACACCTCTAAGGTACCCCCAGTTGTTGCCTTCGGAAAACAACAATCACGTCTCTCAAACGTGGCATGTTTTAGCAAAGATCCTTTGGTTAAAAGATCATAGTCCCTCGATGACCCGTCGATGCTGCCTTAGTAAGCGATCTTAATACCTTAGGATAATTTCTAAAGTGTCCTACAAGTTATTTTCGTGACTGTACGATGACCCGCGCCTTCCCCTCAAAACATCCAATGATAGGGATACCTACTAAGTAATAGTAAGATAACACTATCTAAAGGAAAAGAGGAAAAGAACATAGACCTTTTGAGTAGGTAGATAGGTTATAGTTGCTTGCTCGCAAAGCAAAATAATTTCTCACACACTCTCTTTTTCTAAATATTTTCAAAGACAAAACACTTTGTATGCATTCTCAACGATACAAGAATCATTATAAAGTTTTCCGCACTAAGGCATCTTTTCAAAAGTATTTTCAAAAACACTCAGACAAAAAAAGAATTTTCAAAGTGAGTTAGCAACTAAGAGCCCATAGATAACTACGGATGAAAAGGGTGTAACACCTTCCCTTTTCATAACCTACCCCCCTTACTCAGAAAATTCTCGAAATGTCTTTCTTGTTCTTTTCACCCTTTTCTTTATTGGATAAAAGAAAACTCGGTGGTGACTCTTGCTAACTGCAATATTTGCGATAACACGCAAAACCAGTAAAGTCAGTTCTCCCATTGTATTACAGAACTGGCGACTCTACTGGGGAACTCATTTCTAAAAGTGGGGTTACCTTAGAGATAATTCACATTTAAATTCTTTCATTGTTTGACTTGCTTGATTTATTATTAAAGGGTTGTTTGGGTTATTGTTGTATAGATCCTATACCTGGATTTGGGATATTTTAGGTAAGTATCAATAGATCGTGAAAAATGTACGGCATACACCAATACGATTGAAGCGATGGCTACGTTAGTGCAAAACATTGGTTTGTACCAGTGTCCCTTGAGTTAAGTCAAGGAGAATGTTGGCCTGCCGCGTGGTGCCATAAATCACTAACTGACCTTAGAACCTTAGTTGACACAACTTAGCCATTAGAAGGTAGCGAGATAGTCGGCTTTGGTGCAGACTGAAGTTGGTTGATACTCGATGCTACACTCATTGAGGTCGGACTCTCGGGATATTTCAGTCGTAAATCAGATGCTTGAGCTGATACAATGCCCGGGAGAAAGATCGGTGATATTGAGACTCCTAGAACCCGGTTACTTTCTTTTAGGACAAATTGAACCAACTAAAACTTCAAAAGGGTACTTACCTATAACTCCATGCAAGCTTTAACCTAAGGCCTTGTGTGTTTTTCTTGTGTATGATTAAATTGTTCGAACATAACATCATGCATCATAACATTCATACCATTTCATTTCTACTAACCATTTCAAGGACTAGAGAATTTATCTTTGTTCTGTTTTGCAGACTATGGCCTTCGCTCACAGAAATATTATCCAGGTAAACTTTGTAAGGGTACCTCCTCAACTTAAGGATTTAGTCTCAAGGGTTCCCGAAAGTTATTCATTTATCAAAAGGTACGGTCGACTGCTCAGTTTGGTTACTCCAAGTTTTGATGAAGACATGATGAGTGTTCTCTTCGAGTTCTTTGACCCTACACATCACTGCTTCACCTTTCCCGATTATCAATTGGTATCCACTATGGAGGAGTTCTCTCAATTACTGAGATTACCTGCTCTTGATCATACGCCCTTCACCGATTTAGAGGGAGCTCGAAAACCAAAATTTATTACAGTTGGGAAATAAGAAGTGGAGTCAAAGGTTTTATGGATAAATTTTTGTTGGAGAAGGCTCAACTATTCCTAGATGTTATGAGTTTCCAGGCTTTTGAGGATATCTTGGCTCTTCTAATCTATGGTTTGGTGCTATTCCCTAATCCCTACCAACTCATAGATATGAACACAGTCAAGATTTTTCTCGCTTGTAATCCTGTGCCTACCTTACTCGGATACATTCTGCATTCTCTTCACACTCGCACTATAAAGAGGCAGGGGACTCTCATGTGTTGTATTCCTATGCTATCTAGGTGGTTTATTTCGCACCTTCCCCGCTCGGTAATGAAGAATGAACAAGGGATGAGGTGGCCATAAAGAATAATGTCACTTTCTCATACGGATATTTACCGGTGTTCCCGATCTCATGAGGATATCACTATCATTGATCGTTGTGGGGAATTCCCTAATGTTCCACTCCTTGGAATTAGGGGGTATTACTTACAACCCTTCTCTGGCTCTATGTCAGTTTGGTTACGCTTGAAGAGATGGTCCTCATGACACACTTATTTAGGGTATTATGTTCGATTATAAAGTGATCTTCAAGGTTATCATCGGAGGTTTATACGTGCTTGGGGAATGGTAAGCAAGATTGATAGTAAGGCTTTAGGGCAGAAGAATTCCATCCCTCTAGAGCCTTATCTCAAATGGGTACGAGCTCGCGCTCAAAACCTCATGATGCCTATTCGGATATCTTACCAGTGATCATGGAGCCTGTTGTCGAAGGAGACGTCTCTCGCACCATCCTCCATCCAGATATGACCACTGACCTTGAAGAATTGCAGAAGTCTTGGATTCAACTGAAGGAAGAACGAGCCACCTTTGAGACTCAATTATGTTCCAGTGAGAAGAATGTGTTGGAGCTCACAAAACAACTTCACGAGGAGCAGAGCCTTAATGCATACATCAACATAAAGAGAAAGCGTCCATGGGAGACTTGAGTCTTAGGTTTTAGGAACTTACATCTTTTTGAGACCTTTTTGGTTTCCTTGTAAGCCTGAAAGGAAATTGTAATTTGATCTTTGCTAATAAAATCTTTGTTTTTGTTTCCTCTTGGTTAAGAAAATTTAAATCTCCTATGGTCCTTGAAATCATTGCATTTAAATATCATGCATCATTTCATAACAGGTATGTCATACATGTTTCTCATTTTCTCGCTGTTTATTTCAGCAGAAAAATGGCCCTCGAACAAACTGTCAAGGATCTCCAGGCTCAACACGCACAATTCAAAGAGACTCTCATGAATCTGGCACAAGGGCGGAAAGAGTTGTTGGCTCTCGTCGCCTAGAAAAAGAAGACCAAGAAGCCGGATGCTTCCCTCAATATGGGGAGAAGGTTCAAGGGTCCTGCTCAACCAGTCTAGGTAGAAGATGTCTCCTCTGAAGAAGATGACAACCAGGATGAAGATGGTAGAAGCATCAAGAATGAAGGCAGGAACAATCAGGGTTATGAGAATGCTCATGAAGATGAAGACTTTTCTGACAAACAATATCCTCATGCATATGACAGATATAAGTAGTTGGAGGACAAACTCAAGGCTATGGAAGTCCAGAAGGTACCTGGGTTGGATTTTGGTGAACTAGGTTTGGTCCTGAGGGTGGTCATCCCACCTAAGTTCAAGGTCCCTGTCTTTTCCAAATACAATGGGATCTCTTTTCCTAAACTCCATTTGAGGTTGTATGTTCAGAAGATACAACCTCACACTATTGACTGGAAGTTATGGGTCCATTTCTTCAAAGAAAGTTTGGCTGACACTTAATTGGAATGGTTCTATCAGCTGGATGGAACCAACATTCATACATGGGAAGACTTGGCTGCTGCTTTTTATAAGCAATATAATTACAACACTGATCTAGCACCAACTTGAGTGCAACTTCATGATATATCCATGGGCTCTAATGAAGGGTTCAAGGAATATGCACAGAAATGGAGGGACTTGGCTGGAAGGGTGCAACCTCCCTTGACTGATTGGGAAATGGTGGATATGTTTATGGGCACTCTGACAAGCCCATTCTTTAATTTGTTAATTGGAAGCTCGTCGTCTGGGTTTACAGAGATGATTTTGACAGGGGAAAGAATGAAAGTGGCATTAAAAGTGGGAAGATTCTGATGGTTACATCTTCTAATGCTGCGAAGAAGCCATTCGGAGGTAAAAAGGAAGTCGATGTTATCTATGGCCACAAGAGCCATACTAAAAGTAACTTCTATCAGTCTGTGGGAGCAGTATTAATTTCCAATTCGACGACTGTTCAACAACAACAACATGGTAACTGACGAAGGCCAGGCGATCCACCGAGGCAGTTTACAAAAATTGGAATGCATTTATCTCAGGCATTATAACATTTGCTGAAGGCTGAACTCATTTCACTGCGGGAACCTCCTCTGAATCCCAACACCTCCTCTCTAAAGTATAATCCAAACGCGAGGTGTGCTTATCATTCAAACAGTTCTGGTCATGACACCAACAATTGTTAGGCTCTGAAGAGCAAGATTTAGGAGATGATCGATAATAAAGAAATCGAGTTTAATCCTCCGGAGACTCCAAACTGATTATTGCACCTATGCCCAAGCATGACAAAGGCATAAGTGTTATTGAAGATGTGTTGTACATTACCTCTGTAAATGATGTGGTTACTCCTCTCTCTACAATTAAGAAGAAATTGTTACAAGCTGGTTTATTTCCAGGCTGTGCTTAAGAATACTATTGTTGTGTAGTTCAACCCAATGGTTGTGGGTTACTGAAGGAAGACGTTCAACGCCTAATGGACGAACATGTTATTCTGATTGAGAAGATTATGAAATTTGTGCCAAGATTTGTATGTTGTCTTCGATACTCCTTTTAAGATCCCTTCCAAAGGTCCTATAAGGATTACCGCCAATCCGAAAACTACTCCTTTGGTTATTACAATTCCCGAGCCTATCCCATATTCCTCGGAGAAGGCTATCCCATGGAATTATGGGTCTGACGTATATTACTATGGCGTTAAACAAGAGTTGTCCGTTGAAGATAATGAAGAAGTTGATCCCAGTATTGTCAATATTGCGAGGACTAGCAAAATTACCAGAAGCGGAAGGGTTTTCTCCTCGGAGATCTCTCTGCCTGCTCAAGTTATTGTTACCAAGACAACTGTTGAGGCTCGGGGTAAAGAGCTAGTGATAGACCCTTCCCAGACGGAGGCGCAAAAGGAAGCTTCGATCAAGGATAACCCCGGATAGGATTTGGAAGAAGTTTTGAAGATCATTCGCGGAAGTGATTATAAAATTATGGAATAGATGGGGCAGACCCCGTCTAAAATCTCCTTGTTGTCTTTGTTGCTTTGTTCTGAAGCCCATGCGAAGGCTTTAGTAAAGTTCTTGAAGACTTCCCATGTGACGCAAGAGATTTCGGTTGATCAATTAAGAAGTTACGTGGCTAGTCTTACAACTGATAATGATTTGGGTTTCTCCGATGCTGACTTGACTCCGGAGGGGAGATATTATAATAGGGCCCTGTATGTTTCCATTGAATGCAGGGGCACTATGTTGGACCATGTGTTAATTGATACAGGATCTTCCTTAAATGTTCTGCCAAAGGGTACTCTTGACCGACTAGATTGTGAAGGGGTTGTGCTGAAGCCCAGCAATATCACAGTTCGAGCCTTTAACATATAAAAAAGAATGGTGCATGGGGAGGTAGACCTCCCGATCAAGGTGGGTTCACAGATATTTGAGTCCACTTTCTATCTCATGGACATCCGGCCGGTTTACTCTTTTTTATTGGGACGCCCTTGGATTCATGGGATAGGTGTTGCCACCTCCACCTTGCACCAAAAACTGAAATATCTGGTAAAAGGGAAAGTTGTTACTGTTTGTGGAGAAGAGGAATACATGGTCAGCCACCTCAATTCGTTCAGATACGTGGAGATGGACGGAGAATTTATTGAAACACCCTGTCAAAACTTTGACGTGATTTCCCCTGTTATTGTTGAAGATGTTTCTGCCATTCCGAAGATCACAAAAACTCCGCACAAGATGGCCTCCTTGAAAGATTCTAAGGCTGCTATTGAAGAAGGTGGTACTACAATTTGGGGTCAGCTACTTGATATCCCTTTTAAATCTAACAAGTTTGGTCTGGGATTTACTGCAAAAGGTCAGAAGGTTGCTCGTCACTGTTGTACCCAAAAATTTACCATTACTTCTCTCAAGACATTTTCTCACAAGGATTTTCAAAAGTCCAAGTTTGCACACATACAATTGGATTTTTGATGCCCCGTATAGTTTCCATGGATCACATTGGGCCTTCGGGCATCAAATCAAAGAAAAAGCAATCTTGTTTCAATTTCCCAAGTGTTGTACCCCAAAATTTGCCCTCCCATTTTTCATACAAGATACAATCCTAGGGTTTCTCGGATATTCAAGTTGGCTCAGAAATCGATCAGACATATTCTCTTCCCAGACAGTAAATAAGCAATTAGGGTTTTGCATTTCTCAAAGAAAATTGAGTCTGCAAGGTTTCAGATGGTCTTCATAGAGCTTTGGGTCTCCTAAAGATTTATTTAAGCAAGTTTCAAGCCTCGCATCATGAGTTTGCTCAGTCAATGGTTCAGATGACTAAAAATCAACTGCAAAAGTCGGCCTTTTCAGTATCAAGTTCAAACAATTGTAAACTTCTTCATTATTCGATATTTTTGAGTAGTTTTTCTTGCGTGCGATTATCCTTGATATCTTCTGATTCTGAATGTCGACAATTATGAGAATTGGTGTAAGAAAATGAAGATTGTTTTCTATTATCAATATCTTTGGGATCTTGTGAAGGAAAGTGTAATGCCACTTACAGAAGACACGACAGATGAACAAGAGGTTTCACACAAAGAATTGAAGAAGAAGAATTATAAATCTCTCTTTATAATTCATCAATGTGTTAGTCCATATAATTTCGAAAAGCTGAGTGGTGTTGAATCAGCGAACGAAGCATGGGAAATTCTGGAAAAATCGTTTGGAGGCATTGAATAGGTGTGGTTACAAACTCACAAAAGAACGTCTAAATTGCTTCAGGTGGAAGAAACTGAAAGTATAACTGATTTCTTCACCAGGGTTATGAAACTGGAGAATCAAATCAAAGTATGTGAATAAGCGTTGACATAAAGATCATTTATCACAAATATATTGAGATCATTGGCTCCAAAGTTCGACCACGCGATGGCAACCATATAAGAGTCGAAAGATTTGTCAATATTGACAAAGGATGAGCTTCAAGGGATGCTTGAATCTGATGAGCAAAGATGGTTGAAAGAGTTGCAGGCAAGTCAAAGAGTGATATAGCTCTACAAGCGCATTCATCAAGAGAAAAGAAAGGAAAATGAAATTGGTTCGACAACAAAGGTAGAGGAGGATACAATAATTTAATTGGTAGGGGAAACCAATAAGAAGGAAATTTATCGAATCAAAGAAGACACTTGTATCAAAGAAACCACATAGGTGGTGTTGTAGGTAGTGGAAGAGGTGGTAGTCAAAAACCTAATAAAAGTCACATTAGTGTTTTAATTTTCAGAAGTGTGGTCACTACTCTAGTGATTGCCCTGAAAAAAAAGAATCAAGAAAATGATGCAAAGTTTGTAAAGTGTGAAGAAGAAGAAATGTTGTTGATGGTCACAACAAGATATGAAGAAAGATTCAAGGACCAAGGGTACTTGGATTCAGGATGCTCATCATACATGACTGGTAGGAAAGATTGTTTTGTTAACATAAAACCCTTGATGAAGAACATGGTGAACTTTGCAAATTATAATATTCTAGAATATGAAGGTATTGGTGATGTTCTGATTATAAGGAAAGATGGAAAAAGGTCCATAATTTCCAATGTATTATATATACCAGGCATGGAAAGCAATTTGCTCGGCATATGGTAGTTGACCGAAAAGAACTACAAAGTGTCGATTGAAGATAAGATGATAAGAGTTATCGACTCTGATGGAAGGTTAATCATGAAGGATCCTATGTCTCAGAATAAAACCATCAAGATTAAACTTAATGTGATGGAGCCCAAGTGCTTTGCAACTGCAACTAGCAGGAATGAATGGATGTGGCACTATATACTTGGCCATCTCAACTTCAAAGACATCAGAGATTTGAAAAGGATAAACATGATTTCGGGATTACCAGAAATCGAAATTCCAAATGAAGTGTGTGAGCAATATGTGCAGGCAAAGCAACACAAGAGAAAATTTAACAAGGAAACAGGAAGCAAGTCAAAGGAAATTCTTGAAATCATATACTCTGATGTGTACGGCTCTATCCAGGTGGATTCGATTGAAGATAACATATAATTTTTCAAATTCATAAATGATTTCATTCAAAAACTATGGACTTAGCTGATCAAGAAGAAATGTGAAGTGATTAAGGTATTTTCCAAAATTAAATCTATAGTCGAAAGACAAAGTGGTCGAAACCTAAAGATTCTGAGGACTGATGGGGGTGGAGAATATTTGTCGAAAGGTTTCAACATATTATGTGATAAATAAGG
The DNA here is from genome assembly GCA_948472305.1 of Vicia faba. Taxonomy (NCBI): domain Eukaryota; kingdom Viridiplantae; phylum Streptophyta; class Magnoliopsida; order Fabales; family Fabaceae; genus Vicia; species Vicia faba. The sequence goes on from OX451736.1 coordinate 1,163,202,462, forward strand.
GATTATGCATGAGGTGGTGTCACCCTACACTCCACAACAAAATGGACCTTCTTAAAGGAAGAATAGAACCATCATAAATACAGTGAGGAGTATGTTGAAAGGTAAGTATTTACCTAAAGAAATTTGGGGTGAAGTTGTGCTGACTGCAACATACATTTTGAACAGATGTCTGGTGAAGAGGCTAAAAGGAATCATGCCAGAAGAATGTTGGTCTGGTATCAAGCCTAACTTAGGTTAAATGAAAGTATTTGGATTTATAGCACATAGTCACGTGCCTGATCAGTTGAGAAGAAAAATTGATGACAAGTCTAGTCAAATGATCCTAATAGGATATCATTTGAATGGTGGATACAAGTTATTTTACCTGGTCAACAAGCAAGTAGTGATCAACAGCGACGTGATCATAGATGAGCTTAAGGAATTAGATTGGACTGAAAATGTAAAGAAGGATTTAGTGAGAATCTTATATGAAGAACCAGTAAGTGAAGTCAAAAGAGAAGTTCGACAAGAATAAGTTAGAGTTTAAACATGCACTAGAAGACCTCAAAGAACAAGACACGTACCTGCAAAGTTGCAGGAATATGTGATTACATCAGATGATACAATTGATAATGAAGGTGATCTGGTACACTATGCTTTCTGTAACACCCTTCTAAACCTAAGGAATTTTTGCAATTATTTAAATAAATAAATTAGAGTAATATCACCAACAAGGGTGTCACATCTTCACAAAAACATCTTAATAATGCATCATGCTCCGTAACACGGGTTGCAAAACTATAAACCAAATAATATGCATTTACCATCTTCAAATTATTACAGCGGAAATCATAAATCTCAAAACATCTATAATCGGATACCTCATATAATTCATCAAGTTAAACATCAACATCCAATTCGGATATCAATACCATAACAAGGCAATTTAGAAAACATCAAAGTAAACAAAGACATATAGTTCTCAACAAACAATCTCAACCCCTATGTTACATATCAGAGAAAGATTCCCTTATTCTACTGAAAGCAAATAAAATTCACCTTACTACTCTTGATCACCTGCGCGTTACCCACGTGGAGGTAACATTCAAACAGAAAGGGTGAGTAAATCATAATCATTATACAAAACATAAGATATAGACAATAGAAAAATATGCACATAAGTAAGGTATCATGCTTCATCACATCTTCATGTTATAATCACACCTTCTCCAATTCATCAATTAAGAACACATATATCAGCACATACAAAGTATCATCATTCATCAATGAAACACATCGAATGCAATGTCACATAGAATGTAATATATCATCATAGACTCGTCCATGTGGTACCAAAACATCACTGATGACTGAGTCATCTTCAATCTTCAATGATCCCCACCAATAGGATCAATTCCCACTTGGAACCAGAGCACTTCACTATTGCACCCAATCCACACTATGGGATTATTGCTTTCACTGGACAATTTTCCTATCATTATCATTGGACTGAAGGAATAATCACCATCACTAGACCGAAGTCCTAAAACATGCCATGAATTCAATGATACGCAATGTTGTACCCTAAAATTTTCCCTCCCATTTTCTTCAAGACATTCTTCTAAAGGTATCAAGTACTCAAAGTTACTCAAGGGTTGACTAGTCAAACCTCCTCCTAAGCAACGGGTCCACAACTAGGGTTTCATCTTGCACAAGGAAGAATGGATTTCAAAATTATTAAATGGTTTTCATGGTTCATCATAGGTCTTCAACAGTTATCATGTCAAGTTTCAAGTCTTGCCTCATAAGTTTTCCCAGTCAATCGCTCAGATGATTGAAAGTCAATTGTATTCGGTAAAAAGTCAACTATGGTCAACATACAGTCTAACTTCAAGATTTTTGGTCAACATCAACATTTTGAAGAGATATTAATCATTTGATCAAGGTTTGATCATGATTCCTCAAGGAAATCCCTCAAATGATAAAAAGTCAAAAGTTGTCAAATTAGGCTTTCCTTAGGAGAAGTCAACTGAACTTTGACCAAGCATAACTTTCACATGCTTCATCAACTTTTCCCCAACAAAATCTAATTTTGAAGGAAAATCAATTCTCTACAACTTTTTATTTATGCTCAAGTCCAAAAAGTGCTTCATTTGAAAGATATGAGCTAATACATTACAGGTCATTTCAAAAGTCAACCAAAAGACACTTTTTGTCAAGGCAACTTACATCAAGATAAAGTCTCCAAATGCAAAAATGATCAAAATAGAAATTGTAGAGGACATCCTGAGCTTTCCAAAAAGTAAAAGGTCACCTTCAAAAGATGAAAATTGAGCAAGTTATAAGTTGTACAAGTTGAGAAATTTTTAGGAAATGCATAAAGTGAAAAGTAAGTAAACTTGAAATTTTGGACTATTGAGCCTAGGTTTTGGAATTCAAATGTGTTCATGACATATTTGAAGACCTTTAAGTGCATCCATGCATTATTTTAGTTTTTTATTTTAGTTATTTAAAATCAAAATTAAATCAAATAAAATACAAGCTTAATGTACAAGGCGCGTAAGGCTTGTGACCTAATCTTTTGGAGGCCCAATCAACACATGCTAGCCTATTACAAGTCATGTCAAAACCGTGTAAACCAAGAGAGGAAAGAATCTTCACAATTTTGGAAAGTTTTAAAAAGTATTTTGGAAATAAATCAAACCATAATTCCATTTGATTGCGTACCATTTTTGTTAACCTAATGTGATCCCTCATATATACACAAGCCCCATATCTCACAAGGACACACGCAACTGTTGCCTCCAAGCCAAAGTGTTGTTCACAATTTTTTTAAAAAAAAAGCCAATCATTGAATCCTAATTTCCAGAGGTTCTCAGCCCAAACCAGTGATCAAACATCACTCCTGAGATTCCCAGGGGTCTCCTCAAGTCCATTAGCGCATCCCACTGTTCCCAGAACATCCCACTTGACAACACCAGCTTGGGTAAGGTTTTGAATTTCTAATCTTTGATTTTAATCATATTTCATGGCATACTAACATTTTATTGAGTTTATGTGAATTTATAGATCAGTTATGGGTGGTTAAATCAAAAGTTCCACGTTAGGATCGAAAGATGCCATGGTTAGGGCAGTCAAATGCAATTTCTTTGCATCTCATGCTAAAGGCATTGTTAGTCAAAACAAACCCAATATTCAAACTCAGGAGGGTCGAATTATTTTCTTTTTAGTCAATTTTATTTAATTAGAAAAAATCACAAAAATCACTAAAAATTAGATTTAGGTTTTGATTAATTAATTTAATTTTTGATAAATAAAAATTGATTTAATTTAATCACATTTTGATTTTATTTCATGATTCATTTGTAGACTAATTAGAATTAGGATTAATTATTATTTCACACTATAAAAATATTTTTCTAAACAAAACACCAAAAATATTTTCCTAACGCTTAGTATTTTTTAGGTTTTATATCTTTCCCTTTTTCACAATCTCTGCGCGCTTATTTATTTTTGCATTGTTATTTTTATAAATATGTAACTGTTAAGGGATGTAATAGATAAATTAGGGTTTACTTTACTTTTCTCTCCATTTTGTGGCTTGTAACCCCCTTCCCCGAAGCTCTGTAATAGTCTAGATTTTTTTTTTCCGCAATTTACTGTTTTCCTTATAACTGCTAGTTTAATAGGATTGAATGACAAGACATAAAATCAACCGATAGCTAACCCTAATCTCAAAGATTAAAATAACTGAATCATAACACACTTCGTACACTCGCACCTCTAGGGTAATCCCACTTGTTGCCTTCAGAAAATACAGTCATGTCCCTCGAACGTAGGGATACCATTAGCAAAGACCCTCGATTAAATCATCATAAAGATCATAGTCCCTCGACGACCCATCGATGTTGCCTTCGGTAAATGATCTTGTCCCTCGATGTTTCCTTAGAATACGTGATGATAGTCCCTTCGAATTTCTAAAGGTATCCCTATATGTTTCCTTTATGACTGTACGAGGACCCGCGCATGTCCCTCAAACATCTAATGATAGGGCTTCCTACTAACTAATGGTAGGACGGCACTATCTAAAGGAAGAGGAAAAGAAAAAAATACTTTTGAGTAGGTATATAGTTCTTAAATTGCTTGCTCGCGAACATTCCAAAAACATTTTTCACACAAACACTTTTTAGAAATATTTTCAAAATAAACAATTTGTATGCGTTCTCAACGATACGAGAATCATTACAAAGTTGCTGAACTTAGGCATTTTCAAACATACACATTCACAAAGCATTTTCAAAAGTGATCTAGTGATTAAGAGCCCGTAGATAACTACGAATGAAAATGGTGCTAATACGTTCCCTTTTCATAACCTTCCCCCTTACTCAGAAAATTCTCGAAGGTCTTTCCTGTTCTTTTCACCCTTTCCTTTATTAGATAAAAGAAAATTCAGTGGAAACTCTTACTATCTGCAACATTTGCGATAAAATGCAAAACCAAAAGTCAGTTCTCCCACCGTATTACAGAACTGGCGACTCTGCTGGGGAAAACTAAAAGTGGGGTTACCTTAAGAGCTAGATCACCTTTATTGCCTTACTTGTTTGCCTTGTATGCTTTATATTTTGAAATATGCTTGGCTTTATTTCTTGTATAGATCCTATACCTGGATCTGGGGGCATTTTAGGTAAGTAGCAATAGATCATAAAAATTGTACGACGTATACTGATACCATTGAAGCGATGGCTACGTTAGTGTGACACGTTGGCTGGTGTCGGTGTCCCTTGAGTTAAGTCAAGGAGAATGTTGGGCTACTGCATGGTGTCATAAAGCACTAATTGACTGTAGAACCTTAGTTGGCATAATTTATCCATTAGAAATTAGTGAAATAGTTGGATTTGGTGCAGACTCAAGTTGGTTGATACTCGATGCTACACTCATTGAGATCAGACTCTCGGGATATTTCGGTCGCAAATCATATGCTTGTGCTAAAACAATGCCCGGGAGAAAGATCAGTGATATTGAGGCTCCTAAAACCCAATTGCTTCTTTTAGGATAGGTTGAGCAAACTAAAACTCAAGAGGGTACTTACCTATGAACTCCATGAAATATTAAACCTAAGGCCTTGTGTGTTTTGTTTTTGTATGATTAATTGTTTGAACATGACATCATAACATCATGACATCATACCAAATCATTTTCACTAACCATTTCAAGGACCAAAGGATTTATCTTTGATCTTTGTTGTAGGTTATGGCCTCCGCTCGTAGAAACACTATTTGGATCAACTTTTTAAGGGTGCCTCCTCATATTCAAGAGTTAGTCTCAAGGGTTCCTGAAAGTTCTCCATTCATCAAAAGGCATGGTAGACTACTCAGTCTGGTTATCCCATGTTTTGACGAAGACATGCTGAGTGTTCTATTCCAGTTCTTTGACCCTGCACATCACTCCTTCACCTTTCCGAATTATCAGTTGGTACCCACAATGGAGGAGTTCTCTCAATTACTGGGATTACCTATTCTCGTTCGGACACCCTTAACCGGTTTACAGAAAGCTTCAAAACCAGAAGATACTGTAGCAGCCTAACATCTGAAGCGGTCCGACATTGTATCTAATTAGGAAACGAGAAGTGGAGTCAAAGGTTTTCTTGCTTAATTTATGATAGAGAAGGCTCAATTGTTTTTGGATGCTATGAGTTTTCAGGCCCTCGAGGAGATCTTGGCTTTGTTAATCTATGGATTGGTATTGTTCCCTAACCTATACCAACTCATAGATGTGAATGCCATCAAGATATTTCTTGCTCGTAATCTTGTGCGTACCTTGCTCGGAGACATTTTGCATTCTCTTCACACTCGTACTATGAAGAAGTGAGGAACTCTCATGTGTTGTATACCTCTGCTATCCGGGTGTTTTATTTCGCACCTTCCCCGTTAGATAATGAAGAATGAACAAGGTTTAAGGTGGTCGCAAAGAATAATGTCACTTTATCATACAAACATCTACTGGTATTCCCGATCTCATGAGGATATAACTATCATTGACCGTTATGGGGAATTCCCTAATGTTCTACTCCTTGGCATTAGAGGAGGTATTACTTACAACCCTTCTCTGGCTCTACGTCAATTTGGTTACGCTCAAAGAGATAGTCCTCATGACTAACTTATCCAGGGTATTGTGTTTGATTACAAAAATTATCCTCAAGGTTATCATCAAAGGTTTATACATGCTTGGGGCATAGTAAGCAAGATTGATAGTAAGGCTTTAGGACAGAAGAACTCCATCCCTCTGAAGCCCTATGTCAAAAGGGTACGAACTTGTTCTTAAAACCTCATGATGCCATATTCAGTTGTCCTACCAGTGATCATGGAGCCTATTGTCAAAGGATACGTTTCTCACACCATCCTTCATCCAAACATGCCCACTGACCTTGAAGAATTGTAGAAGTTCTGGATTCAACTCAAGGAAGAACGAGACACCTTTGAGACTCAATTATATACAAGTGAAAAGAATGTATTAGAGCTAACCGATAAACTTCACGAGGAGCAGAGTCTTAATGCATACATCAACATGAAGAGGAAGCCTCGGTGGAAAACTTGATTCTTAGGTTTTAGGAGTTTATGTTGTTGTCTCTTTGAGACCCTTTTGTTTTCCTTGTAAGCCTAAAAGGAAAATATAATTTTGAACTTACTAATAAAATATTTGTTTCTGCTTCCTCTTGGTTAGAAAATTTAAATCTCCCAATGTCCTTGAAACACATTGTGTTGTACCCCAAAAATGGCCCTCCCATTTTTCTCAAGAAATTCTTTCAAGGCTTCTCAAATACTCAGGAATCTCAAAGGTTGACTAGTCAAGAGGCTCCTCCTAAGTCAAAGGTCTACAACTAGGGTTTGGTCTTTCTCAAAGATATATGATTTGAAAAGGTATCAAATGGTTATCATGGCTCATCATAGGTCTCAAAAAATGCTCATGTCAAGTTTCATGTCCTACATCACAAGTTTGCTCAGTCAATAGCTCAGATGATTAAAAATCAACTGCATTAGGTAAAAAGTCAACTATGGACAATATGCAGTCAAACTTCAAGATTTATGGTCAACATCAACATTTTGAGGTGATATTCATCATTTTATCAAGTGTTGATCATGATTCCTCAAGAGAAGCCATCAAATCACCAAAAGTCAAGAATTGTCAAATTAGGGTTTCCTTAGGAGAGGTCAACTAAACTTTGACCAGACATAACTTTCACATACTTCATCAAATTTTCCCCAAACAAATCCCACTTTGAAGAAAATTCAATTCTCTACAACTTTGTTTTTATGCTCAAGTCCAAAAAATGCTTCATTTGAAAGATATGAGCTAATACATTATAGGTCATTTTCAAAAGTCAACAAAATACACTTTTTTGTCAAGGAAACTTACATCAAAATAAGATCTCCAAATGCAAAAATGATCAAAAGAGAAAGTGTAGGTAACATCTTGAGATTTTCAAAAAGTCCAAGATCATATTCAAAAGATAAAAATTGAGTAAGTTATGAGTTTCACAAGTTTGGGAAATTTTAAAGAAATACATGAAATGCAAAACATGCAAATTTGAAATTTTGGACTTATGGCTTAACTTTTTGAGCTTTGAACATATTTATGACCTTATGGAAAACCCCTAAGCTCACTCCCACCATGTCTTGAATTTTCTTATCATTTTATATAATTTAATTTGGTTTTATTCAAATAAATACAAAAATAATTAAATAAAATATGAAGCAAATGGGCCAGGAGCATGTGATGGTTCATTGGAAGCCCATTACAGCTTGCGACAACCCAACAACATGCCAATTTTGTGCACAAGCAAAAATGGAAAGAATACTACAAGTTTGGCAAGTTTTCAAATATTTGATTCTTGTTTAAACCATGGTTTGATTGCTTGATATCATGCCATATGTGATGAGCCTCTTTCTTCCTATATATAAAGCAAGCATATGAGATGCAAAAAGGACACGATTACACTGCCTAAGAGAGAGCTCCATAATTCTCAAAATTCCAAAAAGTTGCAAAATTCGTAACTACATTTCCAGGCACTCTCCATTCAAACAAAAGCCATCAATTTGCTCTTGATATCCCCCAGAGTCCAAAACCAAGCCCAACACATCCCAAAATTCCCTCATACCATCCCTCCGGTTTTGGTAAAAATTTGGATCTCAATTTCTTTAATTGTGTAATTTAAATCCCTTTTATGCATGCATTCATGTTATTATTGATATCTGGAATAAACCTAACGTGTTACATGTGAGCTAGGGTGTCTGAATCTGAAAATGCCATAGTTATGGCTTGGAAGGATGTGCTCTTTGTATCTTTATGTACAGGGGTTTCAGGGAAAATGGATAGCACCAATGGATTAGCAGACCCTGGTTTAGGGGGGTAGGTTAAATTTTGGACCTTGATCTTGTTTCATTCGCAAGTTCGTTTTCTTTGTCAACCGGAGAAGAAGGAGATGACCACCGTGAGGGGTGGTCATAATCTCCAGAGGGTTTACATGGCATCAGGATGTTTTGTGATTCCTCCATTCAAATCTCAGGGGCCCACTTGGACGCACGTGTATTTTGATTGGTGACATCAGCACGTATTTTGAATTATATTTATCTTGTTTGATATACACTACTGGATGAACACGCCACCCCAGTGGCAGCATACACGCACCCTAAGACCCTAATGTGCCTTATCCTGGGTTTGATCCAGATGCGGGGCATTTGCATTTTTCTTGTATTTTCATTACAGATCCAGTGTATGCAAAGCTAGCGCACGCACGATACAATTCACATATGGACCATCATATATCAAAACCTCAAATCCAACACCCCGGATCAGCAAGCACACCATGGGATGTATGGATCTAGTTACACTGAATCATGTGTGGTATTTGGGTTGGCTCGGTTCAGGCCCAAGCAACTTCCTTTCTACACCACTCCAATTTCTTACAAGCAGACCCATTAATTTTTTTTTTGTTTTTTTTTTGTTTTAATTTAATTATTTCTTTTTAATTATTTATTATTTAATCAGAAAAATAACACAAAAAATCAGAAAATCTTGAAAAACATTAGATTTAAGTTTTATTAATTAATTTAATTTTTGTTGAATTTAATTAATTTAATTTAAATAACTGAGTTTATTTTGTTAATTAAAAATTAGTTAGAAATAAGTTTATTATCATAAAGCATTTTTCTAAATGAAAACAACAAAAAACATTTTTTCTAATCTTAGAAATTTTTAGGTTTTCTTAATACTTCTTCCCTCTTCAATCTCTGCGCACTCGTTTATTTTTCGCATTTATTTTCATGAATAATTGTAACTACTCAAAGGGATATAATGGGTTAAATTAGGTTTTTCTTTACTTCTCTCTCACTTATGGTTTGTAATTCCCCATCCCCGAAGCGATGTAATAGCGTACTCTATTTTCCTGCACTTTTACTTTTCGCACTACTGTATGAATGCTTGTATGTATTTAACTACTAGCTTAATAGGATTGCATGGTAAGACTTAAAAGAAAACATCAGAAAACCTAATATCCAAGATAAACATAACTGAAACACGACACACTTTGCACACGCACACCTCTAAGGTACCCCCAATTGATGCCTTCAGAAAACAATAATCACGTCTCTCGAACGTGGCATGTTTTAGCAAAGATCCTTTGGTTAAAAGATCGTAGTCCCTCGATGACCCGTCGATGCTGCCTTAGTAAGCGATCTTAATACCTTAGGATAATTGCTAAAGTGTCCTACAAGTTATTTTCGTGACTGTACGATGACCCGCACCTTCCCCTCAAAACATTCAATGATAGGGATACCTACTAAGTAATAGTAGGATAACACTATCTAAAGGAAAAGAGGAAAAGAACGTAGACCTTTTGAGTAGGTAGATAGGTTATAGCTGCTTGCTCGCAAAGCAAAATAATTTCTCACACACTCTCTTTTTCTAAATATTTTCAAAGACAAAACACTTTGTATGCATTCTCAACGATACAAGAATCATTATAAAGTTTTCCGCACTAAGGCATCTTTTCAAAAGTATTTTCAAAAACACTCAGACAAAAAAAGAATTTTCAAAGTGAGCTAGCAACTAAGAGCCCATAGATAACTACAGATGAAAAGGGTGTAACACCTTCCCTTTTCATAACCTACCCCCCTTACTTAGAAAATTCTCGAAATGTCTTTCATGTTCTTTTCACCCTTTTCTTTATTGGATAAAAGAAAACTCGGTGGTGACTCTTGCTAACTGCAATATTTGCGATACCACGCAAAACCAGTAAAGTCAGTTCTCCCATTGTATTACAGAACTGGCGACTCTACTGGGAACTCAATTCTAAAAGTGGGGTTACCTTAGAGATAATTTACATTTAAATTCTTTCATTGTTTGACTTGCTTGATTTATTATTAAAGGGTTGTTTGGGTTATTGTTGTATAGATCCTATACCTGGATTTGGGGTATTTTAGGTAAGTATCAATAGATCGTGAAAACTGTACGGCATACACCAATACGGTTGAAGCAATGGCTACGTTAGTGCGACACATTGGTTTGTACCAGTGTCCCTTGAGTTAAGTCAAGGAGAATGTTGGCCTGCCGCGTGGTGCCATAAATCACTAACTGACCTTAGAACATTAGTTGACACAACTTAGCCATTAGAAGGTAGAGAGATAGTCGGCGTTGGTGCAGACTGAAGTTGGTTGATACTCGATGCTACACTCATTGAGGTCGGACTCTCGGGATATTTCGGTCGTAAATCAGATGCTTGAGCTGATACAATGCCCAGGAGAAAGATCGGTGATATTGAGACTCCTAGAACCCGGTTACTTTCTTTTAGGACAGGTTGAACCAACTAAAACTTCAAAAGGGTACTTACCTATAACTCCATGCAAGCTTTAACCTAAGGCCTTGTGTGTTTTGCTTGTGTATGATTAAATTGTTCGAACATAACATCATGCATCATAACATTCATACCATTTCATTTCTACTAACTATTTCAAGGACTAGAGAATTTATCTTTGTTCTGTTTTGCAGACTATGGCCTCCGCTCACAGAAACACCATCCGGGTTAACTTTGTAAGGGTAACTCCTCAACTTAAGGATTTAGTCTCAAGGGTTCCCAAAAGTTATTCATTTATCAAAAGGTACGGTCGATTGCTCAGTTTGGTTACTCCAAGTTTTGATGAAGACATGATGAGTGTTCTCTTCGAGTTCTTTGACCCAACACATCACTGCTTCACCTTTCCCGATTATCAGTTGGTATCCACTATGGAGGAGTTCTCTCAATTACTGAGATTACCTGCTCTTGATCATACGCCCTTCACCGATTTAGAGGGAGCTCGAAAACTAGAATTTATTACAGTTGGGAAATAAGAAGTGGAGTCAAATGTTTTATGGATAAATTTTTGTTGGAGAAGGCTCAACTATTCCTAGATGTTATGAGGTTCCAGGCTTTTGAGGATATCTTGGCTCTTCTAATCTATGGTTTGGTGCTATTCCCTAATCAAAACCAACTCATAGATATGAACACAGTCAAGATTTTTCTCACTTGTAATCCTGTGCCTACCTTACTCGGATACATTCTGCATTCTCTTCACACTTGCACTATAAAGAGGCGGGGGACTCTCATGTGTTGTATTCCTCTGCTATCTAGGTGGTTTATTTTGCACCTTCCCCGCTCGGTAATGAAGAATGAACAAGGGATGAGGTGGCCACAAAGAATAATGTCACTTTCTCATACGGATATTTACTGGTGTTCCCGATCTCATGAGGATATCACTATCATTGATCATTGTGGGGAATTACCTAATGTTCCACTCCTTGGCATTAGGGGGTATTACTTACAACCCTTATCTGGCTCTATGTCAGTTTGGTTACGCTCGAAGAGATGGTCCTCATGACACGCTTATTTAGGGTATTGTGTTCGATTATAAAGTGATCTTCAAGGTTATCATCGGAGGTTTATACGTGCTTGGGGAATGGTAAGCAAGATAGATAGTAAGGCTTTAGGGCAGAAGAATTCCATCCCTCTAGAGCCTTATCTCAAATGGGTACGAGCTCGCGCTCAAAACCTCATGATGCCTATTCGGCTATCTTACCAGTGATCATGGAGCCTGTTGTCGAAGGAGACGTCTCTCGCACCATCCTCCATCCAGATATGCCCACTGACCTTGAAGAATTGCAGAAGTCTTGGATTCAACTGAAGGAAGAATGGGACACCTTTGAGACTCAATTATGTTCCAGTGAGAAGAAAGTGTTGGAGCTCACAAAACAACTTCACGAGGAGCAGAGCCTTAATGCATACATCAACATAAAGAGAAAGCGTCCATGGGAGACTTGAGTCTTAGGTTTTAGGAACTTACATCTTTTTGAGACCTTTTTGGTTTCCTTATAAGCCTGAAAGGAAATTGTAATTTGATCTTTGCTAATAAAATCTTTGTTTTTGTTTCCTCTTGGTTAAGCAAATTTAAATCTCCTATGGTCCTTGAAATCATTGCATTTAAATATCATGCATCATTTCATAACAGGTATGTCATACATGTTTCTCATTTTCTCGCTGTTTATTTCAGCAGAAAATGGTCCTCGAACAAACTGTCAAGGATCTCCAGGCTCAACACGCACAATTCCAAGAGACTCTCATGAATCTGGCACAAGGGAAGAAAGAGTTGTTGGCACTCGTCGCCTAGAAAAAGAAGACCAAGAAGCCGGCTGCTGCCCTTAATATGGGGAGAAGGTTCAAGGGTCCTGCTCAACCAGTCTAGGTAGAAGATGTCTCCTCTGAAGAAGATGACAACCAGGATGAAGATGGTAGAAGCATCAAGAATGAAGGCAGGAACAATCAGGGTTATGAGAATGCTCATGAAGATGAAGACTTTTCTGACGAACAATATCCTCATGCAGATGACAGATATAAGTAGTTGTAGGACAAACTCAAGGCTATGGAAGTCCAGAAGGTACCTGGGTTGGATTTTGGTGAACTAGGTTTGGTCCTGAGGGTGGTCATCCCACCTAAGTTCAAGGCCCTGTCTTTTCCAAATACAATGGGATCTCTTTTCCTAAACTCCATTTGAGGTTGTATGTTCAGAAGATACAGCCTCACACTGCTGACTGGAAGTTATGGGTCCATTTCTTCAAGGAAAGTTTGGCTGGCACTTAATTGGAATGGTTCTATCAGCTGGAGGGAACCAACATTCATACATGGGAAGAATTGGCTACTGCTTTTTATATGCAATATCAATACAACACTGATCTAGCACCAACTTGAGTGCAACTTCATAATATATCCATGGGCTCTAATGAAGGGTTCAAGGAATATGCACAGAAATGGAGGGACTTGGCTGGAAGGGTGCAACCTCCCTTGACTGATTTGGAAATGGTGGATATGTTTATGGGCACTCTGACAAGCCCATTCTTTAATTTGTTAATTGGAAGCTCGTCGTCTGGGTTTACAGAGATGATTTTGACAGGGGAAAGAATGAAAGTGGCATTAAAAGTGGGAAGGTTCTGATAGTTACATCTTCTAATGCTGTGAAGAAGCCATTCGGAGGTAAAAAGGAAGTTGATGTTATCTATGGCCATAAGAGCCATAGTAAAAGTAACTTCTATCAGTCTGTGGGAGCAGTATTAATTTCCAATCCGACGACTGTTCAACAACAACAACATGGTAACTGATGAAGGCCAGGCGATCCACCGAGGCAGTTTACAAAAATTGGAATGCATTTATCTCAGGCATTATAACATTTGCTGAAGGCTGAACTCATTTCACTGCGGGAACCTCCTCTGAATCCCAACACCTCCTCTCTAAAGTATAATCCAAACGCGAGGTGTGCTTATCATTCAAACAGTCCTGGTCATGACACCAACAATAGTTGGGCTCTGAAGAGCAAGATTTAGGAGATGATCGATAATAAAGAAATCGAGTTTAATCCTCCAGAGACTCCAAACTGATTATTGCACCTATGCCTAAGCATGACAAAGGCATAAGTGTTATTGAAGATGTGTTGTACATTACCTCTGTAAATGATGTAGTTACTCCTCTCTCTACAATTAAGAAGAAATTGTTACAAGCTGGTTTATTTCCAGGTTGTGCTGAAGAATACTATTGTTGTGTGGTTCAACCCAATGGTTGTGGGTTACTGAAGGAAGACGTTCAACGCCTAATGGACGAACATGTTATTCTGATTGAGAAGATTATGAAATTTGTGCCAAGATTTGTATGTTGTCTTCGATACTCCTTTTAAGATCCCTTCCAAAGGTCCTATAAGGATTACCGCCAATCCGAAAACTACTCCTTTGGTTATTACAATGCCCGGGCCTATCCCATATTCCTCGGAGAAGGCTATCCCATGGAATTATGGGTCTGACGTATATTACTATGGCGTTAAACAAGAGTTGTGCGTTGAAGATAACGAAGAAGTTGATCCTAGTATTGTTAATATTGCGAGGACTAGCAAAATTACCAGAAGCGGAAGGGTTTTCTCCTCGGAAATCTCTCCGCCTGCTCAAGTTATGGTTACCAAGACAACTGTTGAGGCTCAGGGTAAAGAGCTAGTGATAGACCCTGCCCAGACGAAGGCCCAAAAGGAAGCTTCGATCAAGGATACCTCCGGATAGGATTTAGAAGAAGTTTTGAAGATCATTCGCAGAAGTGATTATAAAATTATGGAATAGCTGGGGCAGACCCCGTCTAAAATCTCCTTGTTGTCTTTGTTGCTTTATTCTGAAGCCCATGCAAAGGCTTTAGTAATGTTCTTGAAGACTTCCCATGTGACGCAAGAGATTTCGGTTGATCAATTAAGAAGTTACGTGGCTAGTCTGATAACTGATAATGGTTTGGGTTTCTCCGATGCTGACTTGACTCCGGAGGGGAGATATTATAATAGGGCCCTGTATGTTTCCATTGAATGCAGGGGCACTATGTTGGACCATGTGTTAATTGATACGGGATCTTCCCTAAATGTTCTGCTAAAGGGCACTCTTGACCGACTAGATTGTGAAGGGGTTGTGCTGAAGCCCAACAATATCACAGTCCGAGCCTTTAACGTATCAAAAAGAATGGTGCATGGGGAGGTAGACCTCCCAATCAAGGTGGGTTCACAGATATTTGAGTCCACTTTCTATCTCATGGACATCCGGCCGGCTTACTCTTTTATATTGGGACGCCCTTGGATTCATGGGATAGGTGTTGTCACCTCCACCTTGCACCAAAAACTGAAATATCTGGTAAAAGGGAAAGTTGTTACTGTTTGTGGAGAAGAGGAATACATGGTCAGCCACCTCAATTCGTTCAGATACGTGGAGTGGACGGAGAATTTATTGAAACACCCTGTCAAAAATTTGACGTGATTTCCCCTGTTATTGTTGAAGATGTTTCTGCCATTCCGAAGATCACAAAAACTCCGCACAAGATGGCCTCCTTGAAAGATTCTAAGGCTGCTATTGAAGAAGGTGGTACTACAATTTTGGGTCAACTACTTGATATCCCTTTTAAATCTAACAAGTTTGGTCTGGGATTTACTGCAAAAGGTCAGAAGGTTGCTCGTCGCTGTTGTACCCAAAAATTTTCCATTACTTCTCTCAAGACATTTTCTCATGAGGATTTTCAAAAGTCCAAGTTTGCACACATACAATTGGATTTTTGATGCCCCGTATAGTTTCCATGGATCACATTGGGCCTTCGGGCATCAAATCAAAGAAAAAGCAATCTTGTTTCAATTTCCCAAGTGTTGTACCCCAAAATTTTCCCTCCCATTTTTCATACAAGATACAATCCTAGGGTTTCTCGGATATTCAAGTTGGCACAGAAATCGATCAGACAGATTCTCTTCCCAGACAGTAAATCAACAATTAGGGTTTTGCATTTCTCAAAGAAAATTGAGTCTGCAAGGTTTCAGATGGTCTTCATTGAGCTTTGGGTCTCCTAAAGATTTGTTTAAGCAAGTTTCAAGCCTCGCATCGTGAGTTTGCTCAGTCAATGGTTCAGATGACTAAAAATCAACTGCAAAAGTCGGCCTTTTCAGTATCAAGTTTAAACAATTGTAAACTTCTTCATTATTCGATATTTTTGAGTAGTTTTTCTTGCGTGCGATTCTCCTTGATATCATCTCCAATTTTTCTTCACAAATCAAGAGTTGGTTACGCGTGGAAGATCACCAAAATTCGAATACGTTAGAAGTTGCATCATGGATTTTGACCTAATCTCAAGTAACTATGCCTGATTTCCAAGAATTGTAATTTCCTCAATTTTCAAGATCTTGATGCGATTATTCTTGCACATTTTCATAAGCGATGCCATCTATAAATTCTCTTCAAGGATCAAAGGAAAATTGTGCTTTGAAGACCTTGAAAATTATCGAATCGTCATAGGTCATTTGCTTGATTCTGAGTGCTCTTAACTTCTAGGTTTTGTTCATGTCGTAATCATTTTTTCTCAAAAAAATTGATTCTTATGTCAGGATAATTCAGGAAAATGGAAAGTTTGAGTTGAAAATTCATTAATCGTTTGATGTTGGCATTATGAACCATTGGTGTTGAAAAATTGATGATTATTGGATCGATGTTGGACATGTTTAAGCTCATAGGACATTCACTTTATTCAGAGATTTGATTTGAGATTAAAGGATTTAAAATAATATGGTTGAATTACTTAGAAGCCAAGATACAAAGCTCAAGTCCATTATGAATTTGGAGGCTCATTCAAGAATCAAGGCGCTCAAATGTTCATGTGTATTCATCGTTCAAAGTTCATCATTTCACAATGGAAACTCAAGACATCAAGGGTTTAAGATCCATTTTGATTCGAAGTTATCTTCACAAATTCATTCAAGATTTCATATTCATTCAATTTAATTCAAGTTTACAAAAATACAAATTCAATTCACGTTTTCCAAAGTTTCAAATTACAAATTGCAAGATATTACACAAGTTCTTTTGTACATGGAAACCTAAAGTCTTCCCTAAGCATATGCTAACTTGCTTCTAAAATCCTCCATTTGGTTTCCAACCATGGCCTTTCATCTTCAATCTTTCATGCTGCTTTGAACCTAGCATCAATCTTCAACTTTCCCTTGTCTTATTCACTTCCAAATCAATACTCATCACATGAAAATCGAAGAAGAAAGAAAGTTAGCAAACATTCAATCAAAGGTGATATGCAAAGAAGAAATAATTTATCACTAGGGTTTGCAAATAGGAATCAGAATTTTGGTCTGGTTTTGTTTTAGCATAATCCCTCTCCCCAATTGCAAATCACAAAAAATATTGCCTTTCTTGGTTCACAAAAGAAGAAGAAAAAGAAAATTGCCAACAACAATCACAAGCACAGCAGCCCAAGGCTACAAACAGCAAGCAACAACATGTGCAATGCAAAGCCACAGCAGAACCAAGCCTGCAAAGTGAACCTTGTCCATTGCTGCCCAACCTGCTATACATACAACACCCAAACTACAAAGCCAAATGACATGCAGCAAACAACAAAATAACAGCACAGCAGGCCAACAACGTAGTAAAAGCAACCAAAATCAGCTAACAGAGGCTGCTACAAACAGCAACAGTCAAATACAAAAGGGGCAGGCCTACAGCAGATACACGAAAAGGGCAAACAACAGCAACAAAGCCCAAAACAATTCATAAAAAATATTAGCATCAAATGTAACAAGGCAAGCCAACAAAACCATGTATCATTATTTCCCTATTATCACAAACCCTTTAGAAAAATATATCATAAGCAAAAAAACTACTTTATTTCATTAAAAGATGAAAGAGGAAAGAAGATAGGGACAAGTTAGAAAAGTATCACCTAAGCCAAAAACCTGTCGTGACCAGCCTGCATTACAGTCCAAAACCTACCCAAACTTGCACCAAAATGGACATAGCTTAATTTGTACTCTAAAAGGCCAAGGTCATCAAGCCAAAATTACTAAAAAGCCAATTCATTACATCTCTTATATACCAGCAACGAGGGTCAAAGAGAGGATAGGATATCACAAAAGCCAAGAAACCAGAGCCAGCATACCAGGAGATAAAATATCAGAGAAAACATACCGACCAATAACTTATCAGGGAAAGAACCAACAAAACCAAAAAAGATAACCATCACAACTTCACATACCTCCAACTGATGTCTTGAAACTACTGCAACCTTTTCATACCTTTGCATTTCCATTCTCAACCTTCAAACTCCAAGGTTCCAATCTCCATATATGACTTCATCATTTCCAAACATCACAACAAAAATCTTTCCCTGCTAATCCAAATTAGCATTGTGATCGGTGGATCTGGAACTGACTGTTTAACGCTGGTTCGCGAAATGTCGCGGAAGCAAGAGTCGCCACCGTCTTTTATTTTCTCCAAATGGAAAGGACAAAAGCACAGAAAAATTCCTTAAAGAGATTGCTCTCGGTTCGGGAGGTAGATTATAGAAAGGGAAGGTGTTAGCACCCTTTCTATCCATGGTTATCCATGGGATCTTAGATACTTGCTCATTTGTGTTTTCAAAAAGGTTTGTTTGCTTTTCAATGTGGGTTTTAAAAAGTTTCTTTGAAAAATTTCAGTTCGACTCGTACGTCAGAGTGTTTGAAAAAATTGCTTTGAAAGCTTTTGAAAATGTGTTGGTGTGAAAAGTATTTTTGTTTGAAATTAGAGCAAGTATCCTTGAGAACCTACCTACCCTAAGGAATTCGTCTGTGTAAATATCCTTTAAAGTAGTGCCATCCCACCATTGAGAGGTAGGTAGCACCACCGTTGGAGGTGTTCGGGTCAATTCGAGGTTAGGGACATGGTGATCACCAGAGCAATGGGAAGACACCTTAGAAGCTACCCTCATGCCAGGTTCCCGGATCATGAGGACTTACTAAGACATCCTCTACTCGACGATCACCTTTCGAGGCAAGGCAACAGTGAGGCGTACCCTAGGGGTGGTGTGTGCGATTCGTGTGTCGTTTTCATTGATATTTGTCTTGTCATGTTTGTTGTGATCTACGCTTGATTTTATTTTTAAGGCCATTCATTCTTGCATGCTTATTTAACAGTTAATATTTGCGGGAAAAGTAGATTCTAAACTATTACAAATGGCGCGGGTCCACATCGCCAAAATTAAACCGGACCCGATTTGACAGAAAATAAATAAAGCAAAGGAAATAAAAGTGCGAGAAGTTTAAATTACACGGCTTTGGGAGAGGTACATAATTAATTGAGCGAAATAAATATGCGAATTAAATAAATTACGAACGCGGGCGTTGGACCCTTTTGCAAAATTAATTTAATAAGGAATTAAAATTAAAAAAATGTTTTTGGTATTTTGTGTTTTTTAGATTTAATAGAAAAAGAGAATTGATTAAAATTAAAATAAAATGTCAAACCCTAATTCTAATTGTTATTTTTTTTAGTTATTAAGAAAATGTTGAAATTTTTAACTAAATGAAACCCTAATTTTTATATACAATTTAATTATGAAAATAGATAAATAAATAATATTATGATAAAAAGGAAAAAATTAAAAGGAATAAAAATTATCAATTAAACCTAATTCTACTTTTTTTTGTATTTTTATTATGAAAAGAATTAACATTAAAACCCTATTTTAAATTAATTTATTTACATGCATTTGTTTACAAGAAAATAATTAAAATAAATAAATATTATATTCTTCTCTTTTTCTGATTTTTTGTGTATTTTATAATTTGTAAAATATAATTAATTAAATTAAAACAATTGAATAAATAACAATTAACAATAAAATAAAAATAAGTAAAAAAGAAAGAAATTGCAAACCAGGGGGTTTCAGTCCCAATTGTGAGGTATAGGCCTTAGAATGCTGGCCCATTAGATTTTGATCTCTTTGACTTTTCTGACTAGCATGTGGTGCGTGGACTAGGGCTTAGTGTGCTCTTTAGATCTGTGCCTTTGGTTTGGCCATCTGGGGCACGTGGTCGGTTGACCAGGAATGTGTATGATGCACCTGGACTTTTAAAACTGCACCTGAATATTTATGGCAAAACAATATAGGAAATTGCACAGACCTGGGGTTCGAACCCAGGTCTTGGATGTTGAAGCCACAAGCATTTGCCAGCTGAGCTACTGAACGCGTGTTATATATGTTAGACAAACAAATAATAAAAAAGGGAAACAACGCATTAGTGACTGAAGCGCGCGAAATTTAAAAACAGCGAATCATAGTTTGCCACGCTTCATCGTCTCCACTATCCCTGAAACAAAAAACACAAAAGCAACGGTTTTACGTGTGTTCTCTTAGACCTGTTTCCAGAAAATAGCGACTAGGTTTTAGGCACTCATAAATTGAGCGCGATGTGTGCGTCTTCTTCGTCCAGATGCGGTGAGTTTAATGGTGGTGGTCTCAAGGACTAATTTTGTCTTGTTCCAAAAGCCCTAATTTTACATCCTGCAAAACCCTAGAAAACTAACATGGCATCTTGGCCTAGAGTGCATGAAACTTCAATTAAAGGTTATGGTTAGCTTGTAAACTTCATCAGGAATGCAAAACACATATCAAAACTTATAAAAAATGCATGAATTGGTATACACGATTATGACTTTTATTTGATATAGTTTGCACTCATATTACCAATTTCTTGAGTCTGGAAGGATGTTAATGATTGGAACGCGTTCAGTGATCTCCAAGGATGCTATTGAGACAAGAATGGAGGCTTGAATCGACCTCTAGAATGGTTTACAGTTTTGACTTTTTAGAGAATTTTTTCAAATTTGTTCATGGACTTTTAGCGCAGCCTTCAGTCTTCAAGGATTAGGTTTATGATCTAGTATTTGTATGGAATGCATTAGGTTAGAAACATTGCCCAAAATCTCTTGAATTCATGAATTGGAGATTTGATTTGTTAAGGATCTTTTTTTGAATCTTTTTCACATGTTCTTGTATCAACTTGCATCCAATCACCTCAAATCTTTCCTAATTAGCATGTGCACTAAATCTTGACCTTAAAACATGTATAAAAAGATTGGTTTAGGCAAGTTAGATATTTTTCATGTATTTAAATAATTTAAGTGAATTAATATAAATAATAATTCAAATAAATAACTAAAAAATGAGAAAATACTTCCCTTTGGGCCAAGTGGTCGTGCATATGCTTGGAATGATGAATCATGGAAGAAAAATGGGCCCATTAGCATTTTTAGGTCATTTGGATCAATGTTGACTTTTCAAAATATCCAAAAATTTCCCAACTTCCACAAGGCATAACTTGCTCAATTTTTAATCTTTTCTCATGTTCTTGGACATTTTGGAAAGGTCTTTGAGTCCTTTAACCAATGCCTTTGGTCCCGTGTCATTTTGATGTACCAATCTCAAGTTATGGCCTTTGAATTAAAGTCCCTTTTTGTTGACTTTTGAAAATGACCTATAATGTTGAAATTGATAACTTTTTGTGAGAGCATTTCTTGGACTTGGAATATGAGGATGAGTTGTAGGAAATGTCTTTCTCTTCAAAATGAGCTTTGGATGGAATTTTTCTGATAATCCATGTGAAAGTTATGCCCTGGTCAATTTCAGTTGACTTTTTCAGCTGTCCAAATATATTAACTTTTGCATCTTTGATGATTTCTGAGCCAAATTTTGAGAATCATGATCAAGCATTGATCAAATGATGTTTGTGGCTTCAAAATGATATGTTGACAAAAAATTTGAACTTTTGACTGTCAAATGACCATTTTGCCCCTACAGTTGACTGTAGTGCAATTTAGGGTTTTGACTGTGCAATTTTGAGCTGAATGCCTTGAAACTTGATATGAGGATACTTGACCCTATTTGTGGGCATATGAGACTTGATTGGGCCTTTGAAAACTTCATTTTCTTGCTCAGAACATAAACCCTAGTTTTGACTGTATAGGGGACAGTTGGACTGTGCAACCCTTGGGGAATTTTGTGACTTGGCTTGACAATTTCTTGAAGAATATGGGAGGGCAAATTTTGGGGTACAACAAGCATCTTCGATCAACTTCAAATCCCTGCATAAAATACCCAGAAAAAACTCAGTACAAAACCTCTCATAACAAACTTCACAAACCTGTAACTTCCATCGATACTGCAACGTTACAACCTGCAGAATAACTCACAATTATCAAGCGTGCAGTAATTTCTCTTTGACTCAACTCATACCTTCAACGAACCTGCAACTTGTAAATCACTTCAGAACCATAAAGACACTATTTTACCTGCAGCCCCCATGCCACAATAGCAATACAACATTCATCACAACCAAGAGACAATCAACAACAAGCTTCTTCAACCTGCAGAAGAAGAAAAAACCGAAGGAATTCAATGATACGCATAATGATTCACCAAACAGTAAAGCGACAATTCCAGATTCGCAGAAGAAGTAGATGGAATAGAATATTTCCAGCAGAAGCAAAAGAGAATGCACCTGAAATGATCTTCTTTGCAGGTACACCAATCTTCTTCATTTCCTTTTTTTTATTATATACGAACTAGTATAGTCCGATGAGGTGAACCATAACCCTATGTTTGTGCTGCCTAAAACACATCCATGACCATTTGATTTAAGATTTGAGGTACATAGGGTTTGGACTTAGTTTGTAGATTCAAAAGGATGAAACGAAAAATATGTGAAAGTTGAGGCTGGATTTGGATGGAGGTCGCATACACGACTATTTTGGCGTAAGAGTTTTAGTGTTTTCGGGTAGTAAGCCATCGCAACCGCCACTATAAGCATGCCAGCGCGGCTGAGAATTTGAACATTGAAAGAAAGACGGGGAATAGTCAGAATTACAGTGTTGAGTTTAGGTTGTTTCATTTGGAGGCTGTTGGCTTTGTTTGATTGGGATGATGAATTGGGAAGAGCTTGTGTCGAAGAGGAAGGAGTATTGGTTTTAAGAAATAGGAAGATGGTGATTGAGGGTAGTGAGGGGGTCCGAAAGAGGAAAACATGATGAAGATGATACATGAGAGAGAGAGAGGAATGTTTTATTCTTTTCCTTTAATTGTTAGGTTAATGGAAACAACAACAATAATTAAATCTTTTTTTGCCTTCCCAAGACCAACCAGCGGCGCACCTTTCTCTAGGGTTTCAAACCCTTTACTTCCTCTTTCAAAAACCGGGTCCGGTCCGACCCAATTAGCTAATTTTTTTTTGTTTTTTTTTGTTTTGTTTTTTATTTTGTACCCCTTTGGGCTCTATTCCTGAAGCCTAGTCTTTTTTTTACACCCTCTATTTTCTATTTTAAACATTATCCCTTATTCTTTTATTTGCTTTAGTTTTAATCTACTAACATTAAAATTTTGTTTTAGATTTAATCTAGCAACTTTAAATATATACAAATGATTTAATCAGTTATTTTCTTTAATAGAATAGAAGTTTATTTTTCTTTTCAAATTCTCACAAACAAAAATATCAAGAACTTTATTTCCATACTTTGGCAATTAATTTACTTCATAGATTGTTGTAATTTTATTTAATCGTTCAATTTGATTTGGTTGTATTGATTGCCTATTTTGGACTTTTTGACCGCATTCGATTCATCCCCATTTATAAATTTGTACCCCTATTCCCGAAACACTGTAATAGCGTAGAATTTCAATTCCCGCAATTTACTGTTTTCCTTATATTGTAAAGTAATTAGGCGTGCATGGCAAGATTCAAAAATCAATCGCTAGATAACCTAATTTCAACAAAAATTAACTTGAAATTAACACACTCTTTCACACGCGCACCTCTAGGGTAACCTCACTCGTTGCCTCGGAAATACAGTCATGTCCCTCGAATATGGGACGCTTTAGCAATGACCCTTCGATAAAAAAATATCGTAGTCCTTTGATGACCCTCGACGTTTCCTTTGATAAAATGATCTAGTCCCTTAAGAAAATTGCTAAAGTGTCTCACAAGTTGCCTTCTATGACTGTACAAATGACCCACACATGTCCCTTCACATCCAACGGTGGGGCTTCTTACCAAATCAATAGTAAGATAGCAACATCTAAAGGAAGAAGAAAAGAACATTTGAGACCATTCGAGTATGTAGATTCGCTCCTAGTTACTCGCTTACTCACGACAAAAAGCCTTTTTACACCGACACTCTCATTTCAAAAACATTTTCAAAAAGACAAAACATTGTGTATACGTTCTTATAGAGACGGCAACCATTGCAAAAAGTCTTTCCATAAACCACTTTCAAAAACACATTCCACAAACACATCTTTGAACTATCTTTCGAAACAAAACTTTGTACGCGTTCTTATAGAAACGAGAACCATTACAAAGACATTTTTTCAAAATATTTTCAAAACCCACACCACAAGCACACTGTCAAAGCAAAAGTAAGTGATCTAGCGAGTAACTAAGATCCCGTAGATAACTACGGATGAAAGGGTGTTAATACCTCCCCTCTTCATAATCTACCCCCCGAACCTGAGAAATAATCTTGAAAGGTCTTTCCTGTGCTTTTTTACCTTTCCTTTTGGATAAAAGAAAAGTCGGTGGCAAATCTTTCTATTCGCACAAATGTGATAAAAACGCAAAACTTCAAGTCAGTTCTCCCACCGTATCACACCAAGCTTCGACTAGACTTTGGCTTCCTTCAAGTTTGTTTCAATTTCCCAAGCTTCAATTGGACTTTGGCCTCCTTCAACTTACTTTTGATCCATAAGGAAAAAGACTTCCTCTGGACTTGCTTTCGATCTACAAGGAAAAGACTTCCTCTGGACTTGATTTCGATCCCCAAGGAAAAGACTTCCTCTGGATTTGCGTTCGATCCACAAGGAAAAGACTTCCTCTGGACTTGCTTTCGACTCACAAAGAAAAAGGATTCCTTCGAAGCAACTTGCTTTCAATTCACAAGGCAAAAATACTTTCTTCATGCTTACCTTCGATTCACTAGGCGAATACTTCCTTCGTGCCTGATTCAATTCACTAGGCAATGGCCTCCTTTGTGCTTTCTTTGATCCATAAAGCATTGGTCTCCCTCATGCTAGCATACATAAGGCATTGACTTCCTTTATGATAGTGTCGACTGGGAAATGGCTCCCTTTGAAATGGCTTGCTTCGATTCCACCTCTGAACCCTTCAACGCACAGTTTCTACATTATGAACACACATTAGTGGCACATTCGAAGAACGCATAAGGGATGCATGTGGGCTATTCGAAGAAGCTCACAAGTGGTGCCTTCGAAGGATATACAGTTAGTCCATTCGAAGAACACACAAGTGGTTCCTTTGAAGGACATACGTTTGGTCCATTCGAAGAACACACAAGTGGTGCCTTTGAAGGACATACATTGGTGGCCCATTTGAAGTACACACAAGTGGTGCCTTCGAAGGACATACAATTATTCCATTCGAAGGACACATAATTGTTGGAAACAAGTTTGTTTTGACTTTTGATGAGTCTTGGTTCAAGATGCTTGCTGGCCAAAGTCCTACATGCTACCAAGCCCAAGCCTCCTGCACTATTACATTCGAAGGAAATAACAAAAGAAGCTTCGACTGGCCAGAACAAAGTTTTCGATTGAGCTAGTTAGATAGTTTCAGATCAAGTAACTAAGGCAGATAATGGCTCAATCGAAGAAGCCACAATGTTGAGGCCTGGAGCCATTCGAATTGGAACTCGGAGCCAATCGAATAACAAGCCTTGAGGGCATTCGAAGGAGCCAGGGGTGAAACATGTCCAGGTTCACTCAAAATTTCAAAACGGCATGAATAATTCAAAATGGCAATCCTTTAATTTGTCTGATTTTGTTTTCAAAGCCATGTTTAATTGTTGGTCCTTAATTCCATGTTTCTTTCCCAATTTCCTTGTATCCTCCCCCTCCCATAAATACAGAGCTAAGGACACATTCCCAGGGGGAGGAAAAAGATGAGAGAAAAAAAGAAACACAATTTCCCTGACACACACACACACACACAAGAAATTGCCTCAAGAAAAAGCTCAAAAATCTCATAAGTTTCCTAAATACCAAGCCATCTTTACAAACTCTCAGGAAGTTGCCTAGACCCTTACGCTATCAATTCCATGCCCGAGTTCACAGATCGAAACATCTCTGGTTGGTAAGGATTTACAAAATCAAAATTGTATTTCCAGGACATTTAAATACATATTGTTTGCATGTTTGCACTGTTGATGTTGTTTGTGTTTATATGAATATACCACATGTAAGATAACATGCAGGAATAAGATTGTGCCATCGAAGGGCATGATCTAAATTTGCCTTCGAAGCTCATGATACAGGCAGTTTCAAGCCAAAATAATCCAGATTCGAACACAAGGGGTTCGAATTAGGGGAAGGTTCGAATTAAGGGGAAAGACCTGGGTTCGATATCCATGTCCTGCATTTTTATTGTTGCTAACATTTGTCTTGCAGATCCAGATCGAAAGGCAACTTCCCTCCCTGGATCAAAAAACAACATCCTTCCCTAGATTGAAGGATAATCTCCCTCCCTGGATCAAAGGATAACCTCCTTCCCTGGATCGAAGGACAATCTCCTTCCCTGGATCGAAGGACCATTTGCATTTTTATTTTTATTTTTGTTTTATTCATTTCTTTTATTAACTTTCCTCTTCAAATCAACATTGAACCAAAAAATCACAAAAAAAATTAGGTTTTAGTCTTTTTATTAAAATTAATTTCGTTAATTAATTATTAATTACTTAAGCATTTTTATAAATTAAAATTAAGTAGATTTAGATTTTTTTTCCTTTATTAAATAAAAAAACAAATAAAAGACTTTTCTTTCTAGGATTTAGACATATTTCCTATTCGCGCGCAATTGTTACTTTAGTATTATTTTTTCATACTATTGTATCTGTTTACTGGGATGTAATAGTTTAAATTAGGACATTTACTGTTTTTTATCCCTATTTTTGGACATGTAAATAATTCCCCCTCCCCGAAGCCATGTAATAGCTAGGATTTACAATTCATGCACTTTATATTTCCTGTACATATATTAATTGTTAGATGTATGTTAATAGGATTGCATGATAAGACTAAAAACAAAACGCTTGCAAACCTAACTTCAAAGACAAAATAACTGAATACAATACACTTGCACATGTGCATCTTTAGGGTATTCCCACTTTGGTTTCCTTCAGAAAAAATAGTCACAACTCTCGAAACGTGAGAGATTTTAGTGGCTACCCTCCGGTTTAAAAGATCATAAGTCCCTCAATGACCCTCTTGATGTTGCCTCGGTAAAAATGATCTTAAAACCCTAGGGTAGTTACTAAGATTTCTTTCCAAGTTTCCTTCATGACTTTAAATGTCCATTCGAATGTCCCTCAAACATCTAACGATAGGGCTACCTACTCACTAATAGTAGGATAGAATTGTCTAAAGGAAGGGAGGAAAAGAACAAACCTTTTGAGTAAAGTAGATAGATCCTAGATGCTATGCTCAAAAACAAACTTTTTACACTTACACAAATTTTTTTTAAAAAACATTTTAAAAATTCTTTATCAACACTCTTGGGGATTGATACAAGAGTTATCATAAAAGAAATCTGCCTTACTATTGGCATTTCAAAAATAATTTTCAAAACACATAAAGCACAAAGCATTTCAAATGCGCTAAGCATCTAAGAGCCCGTAGATAACTACAGATGGAAAGGGTGCTAACACCTTCCCTTTCCATAATCTACCCCCTTACTCATAAAACTCTCGAAAGGTCTTTTCTGTTCTTTTCACCCTTTCCTTTATTGGATAAAAGAAAAGTCGGTGGCGACTCTTGCTTACCGCAACATTTAAGAATATAAATGCAAAACTAGTATAACTGTCAGTTCTGCCACCGTATCACAGTCCCGCTCATGCTAGGAGGCCTCCATTCCGTATTAGCAACAACAAGGTCAACACTATAGAGGATGCAGATAGTGATTGCAACTTCAACATTTGGATATTCCCTATCTTGGTGATGGACTGGACAATTGGAAGATAGAAGAAATCTTTCCTATCTTCTTTAGTTAGGAGTAATAACTATATTCCTGTGTTATTGTTTTCAAAAGTTTTTGGTTATGTAATAAACAATGACTCTAAAACCTTGTTTCTTACCCGGGGCATAATGGTTCATTTGTTAAGGGTTAATAATTCATAAACATTTGTTCATTCAATAAAAATATCAGACTTTTTGCATGCAAATTTTGTGATCTATGTTTTCCTTTTATCTTATTGCATTTTCAAAATAGTTATGTGTTCTTACACACACCCACACACTACACTTGTAGACCTTCATCCACTCTAGATCTCGTTGATAACGATTATGCTATTGTTGCATATGACTTCGAAAATCCGATCTACCAAGCCGAGGACGAAGGTGAGGAAGATTGTGAAATACCTGGAGAACTTGCCATACTCTTAATATAAGAAGAGAAGGCTATCCAACCACATGAAGAGCCAGTTGAAGTGGTGAATTTGGGTACCGAGACAGACAAGAAAGAAGTCAAGATAGGCGCCAACTTAGAAAGCACTGTCAAGAGCAGGATAATCCAGATGTTGCATGAATATGTGGAAATCTTTGCTTGGTCATACAAATACATGCCAGGGCTTGATACCGATATTATGGTTTACCGTTTGCCAATAAAAGAGGGTTGTGCTCCGATAAAACAGAAGGTTTGTCGCATGCGTCCTGAAATTTCAGAAAAGATCAAGGCTAAGGTTATGAAACAATTCAATGCAGGTTTCCTAGCAGTGATTTCATATCCTCAATGGATTGCTAATGTTGTTCCAGTGCCAAAGAAAGACGGCAAGGTACATATGTGCGTAGATTACAGGGACTTGAATAAGGCAAGCCCCAAAGATGACTTCCCACTACCATATATCGATGTTTTAGTCGATAACACCGCTCAACACAAGGTATTCTATTTCATGGATGGCTTCTCGGGTTATAATCAGATCAAGATGGAGCCTGAAGACATGGAGAAAACTACCTTTGTCACACAATAGGGCACCTTCTTTTAGAAGGTTATGCCTTTTGGGTTGAAGAACGTCGAGGAAACTTATCAGCGTGTCATGGTAGCTTTATTTCATGACATGATTCACCATGAAATAGAGGTCTATGTTGACGACATGATAGCCAGGTCACGGACTAAAGAAGAGCACATTGATCATCTGCATAAGCTGTTTGAAAGACTGAGGAAGTATAAGCTGAGGTTAAACCCGAACAAGTGCACTTTTGGGGTGAGATCCAGGAAGATCTTAGGTTTCGTTGCCAGCGGTAAAGGTATTGAGGTTGATCCTACAAAAGTTAAAGCCATACAATAAATTTTGACTCCTCATACCAAGAAATAAGTCAAATTTTTATTAGGAAGGTTGAATTACATTTCCCGTTTCATTTCTCATTTGACTGCTACTTGTGAGCCAATATTCAAGCTGCTGAAGAAAGATCAAGTAGTAAAATGGAATGACGACTGTCAAATAGCCTTTGATAAAATTAAGGAGTACCTACAAGAACCTCCTAATTGATGCCACCAGTTGAAGGACGACCTCTAATCATGTACTTAAAAGTGCTAGAGAACTCAATGGAGTGTGTACTGGGGAAGCATGATAAGTCTGGTCGAAAAGAGCATGTAATATACTACCTTAGCCAAAAGTTTACCAACTGTGAAACAAGATATTCATTGCTCGAGAAAACTTGTTGCACTTTGGCATGGGCTGCTCGCCGACTAAGACAATATATGTTAACCCATACTACCTTATTTATTTCTAAAATGGATCTCATCAAGTACATATTTGAGAAGCCAACTCTCTCCGGAAGGATAGCCCAATGGCAGATGGTCTTAACAGAATACGACCTCTAGTACACCACTCAAAAGGCAATCAAAGGAAGTGTATTGGGAGACCATTTGGCGCATCAGGCTGTAGACGATTGTCAGTCTATGAACTTTGAATTCCCTGACGAGAACATTATGTTAGTAATAGATTGTGAAGAACATAGATCGTATAAAGGACCTGAGCTAGGATCCCGATGGACTATGGTTTTAGATGGAGCTTCCAATGCACTTGGAAATGGAATCGGCGCTGTGATCATCACCCCCACAGGTTACCATACGCCTTTCACCGCCAGACTTTGCTTTGAATGAGCCAAAAATATGGGTGAATATGAAGCGTGTATCATGGGTCTTAGGGATGCTATCGACCTAAGAATCAACTTCTTAAGTGTATATGGAGACTCGACCTTGGTGATCATTCAGATTAAGGGATATTAGGATACGAAACACCCGAATCTCATTCCTTATAAAGAGCATGTGCTAACCTTGATCTCGTATTTTGAGGAAATCACTTTCGAGCATATACCAAGGGAAGATAATCGGTTGGAGGACGCTTGGCTACCATGTCATCCATGTTCAAGGTCAGATGGGATAATGAGCCTCCCCCGAATCACCATTGAAAGATTCGATGAACTGACACACTGCTATGAGATTAACACTGATGGAGTAGAGGAAAAACCTTGGTTTCATGAGGTGAAAAGATACCTTGAAGCTCAAGAATACCCAGAAGGGGCATCAATCAATGGCAAGAAATTCCTACAGAGGTCCTCGGCTAAGTTCTTCCTGAGCAATGGAATTCTGTACAAACGCAATCATGATTCGACTCTGCTTCGTTGTATGGACAAGAAAGAAGTAGAAGAGATTATGCAAGATATGCATGAAGGTGTCTTCAATACTCATTCTAATGGGCATACTATGGCTAAAAAGATCTTAAGATCTGGTTACTATTGGTCAACTATGGGAACTAACTATCACCACCACTTGAGAACTTGTCATAAGTGCCAGATCTATGCTGATAAAATTCATGTGCCTCCAGTACGTTTAAATATCATGAATTATCCTTAGCCATTCACAGTGTGGGGAATTGATATGATCGGATAAATCAAGCCTACTGCCTTTAACGAACATCACTTCATCCTTGTCACCATTGATTACTTTACAAAATGGGTAGAAGCAGCTTTGTTTGCCTCTGTTACCAAGAATGTGGTCGCACGATTCATCAAACACAACCATATCTATCGGTATGGCATCCCCGAGAGGATTATCACAGACAACAGTACCAATCACAATAACACAATGATTATTGAGCTCTGCACACAGTTCAAGATCAAGCATCACAAGTCTTCTCTGTATCGACCTAAGATGAACTACGCAATGGAAGTCGCCAATAAGAACATAAAAAAGATCATACAGAAAATGCTTGTGACATACAAAGATTGGCACAAAATGTTATTGTCTGCTCTCCATGGCTACCGCACTTCGGCTCGAACATCAACTGGAGCAACCCCATTCTCTCTGGTATATGGTATGGAAGTTGTCCTACATGTCGAAGTCCAGATTCCTTCTCTGAGAATCATGAAAGATGTAGAATTGGAAAAAGACGAGTGGATTCAAACCAGGCTAGACCAGTTGAATCTAATAGATGAGAAAAGGCTTGTCGTTATCTGTCACAGTCAAATGTATCAAAAGCGCATGATCAAGGCATTCAATAAGAAGATCAAGCATCAGGTATATCAGGCTGGTGACTTGTTAATAAAGAACATCATTCTACCACAGGGTGATCCCAGGAGAAAATGGACTCCCACTTACGAAGGGCCATTTGTAATCAAGAAAATATTTTCTGGCGGAGCTATGATACTGACCACCATAGACGGTGAAGATTTCATGCACCCTGTGAATGCATACATGGTCAAAAGATACTACGCATAAAAATGACCCACTGGGTTGACTGGCCTAGGCAAAATTAAGGGCATCCCGGCGAACCAAAAGGGTTTGAGCAAAAATCAGGGATATATATGAAAAGATTGTACACCCGACAAGTTGAAAACCTAAAAAGGTGGCTTGGGCAAAAAAGGGTATCCTGGTGGACTGAAAACCCAAAAGGGCAGTCTGGGAAAAAAATTAGGGATTGAAGCGTACGACTATGTCCCCATTAGATCACTTACAATAAGCTTTATTACCAAAGTCAAAGTTCAAATAGTACTAATCAATTCAATCAACTTCTTTCGACAGTAATGGATGAGATGCTTGAAGACATAGATGCAATAGCAGAGTTGGACTCCAACGAGATCATTTCCACATAGCTGTTATCTTGTTTACATTTTGTACTCTTTTCATTTCACGTCAATTTCCCCTTATTGGGATCTCTATCTCTTTGTACAAAATAGCCTGTTTATGGGCAAACCATCAATGAAATACAAATTCAAAATTCAAACTTTTTTCGTTTTTACTTTTTCTGTTTTGTTTGCAAGATGTCCAATGACTAAAATTGAATGAGCATATGCATATGAATACAATCGGCTGTCAATAAATATATGCATAAAAACAGGAATAAGCATTTACTCAAGACTCTAGGAGTTAGGATAATGTCCAAGACATCCACAAATCCCCACAGAGCCACTTCCATGAGATTATCCCTACAAAGTAATCTTCGCAAGTTCACACATTCTCTGCAATTTCCCCGACAGATTACTCTGGCAAATAAAGGAGTAAAGTGTTCTTCCCAGTAATATCGCCCATCTACGGAATCCAAATTGTTATAGTTTATGGAAATTATTCTCCCCAGCTGAGTTTTCAAAACTATAAAATCCCCTGCAGACTACTCTCCAGTAGAGCTCATTCTCCTCAGTAAGGAGTTTCCCTCAGTGGAGTATTCCTCTGTCAACATGGTTTACTTTCCTAGCAGAGTTCAGATCTCCATCAACAGGGTTTATTTCCATAACAAAGTTCAATCTCCCCAGCTTAAGTCTGCTTCTACCACAGATTACCGATAAGATTCCCATCTTCCAGCAAAGGACAGCCCGGATTGCTATCCCTAGAGAGTTGCCACTAAATCTGAAACTGGATTAGATATCGGTCAACCAGATGAGTCGATACCCGTATTCTAAACTCGGTCAAACAACACCTCGAAAGAATATCCATCTCTTTTATCCCTAGTCAGGGTATATAAGAATTAAAATCCTCAATAGAGCAAGGAACACCAATGTCCCTGAACTTTTCCTCCCAAGAAGAAATCAACATTCCCCCCAACGGAGTTTCTTCAAACAGAGAATAGGAATCCCCAGCGAAAATAATCCCCAGAAGATCGAAGATACACATACTCTTCATACCCAGCAACAATCAGGGATTCATTTTCCTTAGACAAAAATGTTGCTTGAGTTTACAAATACACTTCAACAACACTTCACATTCATACATCATTTATGAACAACATAGCATATGCATACAAAACACATATAACGCAGTCTCATTTATTTTAAGAACATCATTACGCAATGCATTTCATACATCATGACATTAGATACAACTAACTCTTTACCTTTTCAGGAAAGATCGATCAACAGACAAACATCATCAACTACTTGTATGAACAGACAGTCTTCTCAAAGACAACATCTTCTGGCTCAATTTAGATCGAGCATAGATCTATTCTGATACTTCTCCTAGTTGAAGACGAGCGTGGATATCTTCTGGCTCAGTTTAGATCGACCATAGATTTATTCTGATAATTTTTTCCAGTTGAAGATGATCGTAGACATTTTCTGGCTCAGTTTAAATCAAGCGTGGATTTATTCTGATATTTCTTCCAGTTAAAGTCAAGCACAAACATCTGCTGGCTCAGTTTAAATTAAGCGCGGATTTATGATGATACTTCTTCCAGTAGACATTCTTCTAGGCTCATGTTAGATCGAGTGTAGATCTATTCTGATACTTCTTCCAGTTGAAGACCTTTTCTAGTCAGATTAAATCGACCATATATTTATTCCGATACTTCTTCCAATTAAAGTCAGGCATAAACATGCCCTGGCTCAGATTAAATCGACCAAATATTTATTTTGATACTTCTTCAAGTTAAAGACAAAGAGACCTCTTATGGATCAGATTAAATCAACCAAAGATTTATTCTGATACTTCTTCCAGTTGAAGACGGTCACAGATAGATTCTGGCTCAGATTAAATCAACCAAAGATTTATTATGATACTTCTTCCAGTCAAAAATATCTTCTGGCTCAGATTAAACCAGGCATAAATTTATTCTGATACTTTTCCCAATTGAAGACATTTTCTGGCTCAGATTAAATCGACCATAGATTTATTCTGATACTTCTCCCAGTTAAAGTCAAGGAAACATTTTCTGGCTCAGTTAAAATCAACCAAAGGTTTATTCTGATGCTTCTTCTAGATAAATAATAACATGGATATCTTCTGGATCAGTTTAAATCAAGCATAAACTTATTCTGATACTTCTTCCAGTTGAAGTCAGCAGATACTTTGGATGGCATCTATAAGCCCATCTCCGACGAATCTCCATCACCTCTCTATATGGCATCTATAAGTCCATTCCTAGTACACTAACCAAAAGCGTCACTTCTTGCATGGGCGAGTGCAAATTTCTAGTCACTTAGGTGTTCAATCATCTTCAACCTTCAAGTCACGAATGGCGGACATACCAATCTAACTCTTCAGGTTTAAGAAGATTGAACATGGGAAGCTGTTGTACCCCAAAATTTTCCCTCCCATTTTTCTTAAGACATTCTTTTAAGGCTTCTCAAATACTCAAGAATCTCAAAGGTTGACTAGTCAAGAAGCTCCTCCTAAGTCAAAGGTCTACAACTAGGGTTTGGTCTTTTTCAAAGAAATTTGGTTTGCAAAGGTCTAAAATGGTTCTCATGGCTCATCATAGGCCCCAAATTATGCTCATGTCAAGTTTCAAGTCCTACATCACAAGTTTTCTTAGTTAATGGCTCAGATGATTAAAAATCAATTGCATTGGATAAAAAGTCAACTGTGGACAATATGCAGTCAAACTTCAATATTTTTGG
This sequence comes from Vicia faba, assembly GCA_948472305.1. Classification (NCBI taxonomy): domain Eukaryota; kingdom Viridiplantae; phylum Streptophyta; class Magnoliopsida; order Fabales; family Fabaceae; genus Vicia; species Vicia faba. Next base: position 1,163,237,233 of record OX451736.1, read on the forward strand.
TCAACATCGACATTTTTAAGTGATATTCATCATTTGATCAAGGGTTGATCATGATTCCTCAAGAGAAGCCCTCAAATAAACAAAAGTCAAGAATTGTCAAATTAGGGTTTCCTTAGGAGAGGTCAACCGAACTTTGACCGGGCATAACCTTCACATACTTCATCAACTTTCCCCTAAACAAAGCCCATCTTGAAGAAAATTAAATTCTCTACAAATTTGTTTTTATACTCAAGTCCAAAAAATGCGTCATTTGAAAGATATGAGCTAATACATTATAGGTCATTTTCAAAAGTCAACAAAAGACACTTTTTTGTCAAGAAAACATACAAAAGATGAAAATTGAGCAAGTTATGAGTTGCACAAGTTGAGAAATTTTAAAGAAATACATGAAATGAAAAACATGCAAATTTGAAATTTTGGACTTATGGCTTAACTTTTTGAGCTTTGAACATATTCATGACCTTAGGGAAGACCCATAAGCTCACTCACACCATGTCTTGAATTTTCTTATCATTTTATTTATATTTTATTTTGGTTTTATTCAAATAAATACAAAATAAAATTAAATAAAATATGAATCAAATGGGCCAGAAGCATGGGATGGTTCATTGGAAGCCCATTACAACTTGTGACAACCCAGCAACATGCCAAATTCGTGTGCAAGCCAAAATGGCAAGAATACTACAAGTTTGGCAAGTTTTCAAATATTTGATTCTTGTTTAAACCATGGTTTGATTGCTTTTATATCATGCCATATGTGATGAGCCTCTTTCTTCCTCTATATAAAGCAAGCATATAAGATGCAAAAAGGACACGATTACACTGCCTAAGAGAGCTCCATAATTCTCGAAATTCTAAAAAGTTGCAAAATTCATAACTACATTTCCAGGCACTCTCCATCCAAAAAAAGCCAACAATCTATTCTTGAGGTCCCCAGGAGTTACCTAGAGTCCAAAACCAAGCCCAACGCATCCGAGAATTCTCTAACACCATCCCTCTGGTTTTGGTAAAAATTTGGATCTCAATTTATTTAATCGTGTAATTTAAATCCCTTTCATGCATGCATTCATGTTATTATTGATATCTGGAATAAACCTAGCGTGTTGCATGTGAGCTAGGGTGCTTGAATATGAAAATACCATAGTTAGGGTGTGGAAGGTTATGCTCTTCGTATCTTTGCGTACATGGGTTTTTATGGCAAATGGACAACACAAATGGATTAGAAGACCCTGATTTAGGGGGGGGGGGTAAGTTAAATTTTGACCTTGATCTTATTTCATTTGCAAGTTCGTTTTCTTTGTCAACCGAAGAAGAAAGAGTTTACCACCGTGAGAGGTGGTCAGACTCGCCGGAGGGTTTACATGGAATCAGGGTGTTTTGTGAGTCGTCCATTCAAATCTTAGGGGCCCACTTGGGTGCGCGTGTATTTTGATTGCTGGCATCAACACATATTTTGAATTATATTTATCTCGTTTAACATACACTACCAGATGAACACGCCACCCCAGTGGCAGCACACTCGCACATAAGCCCCTCATGCGCCTTGTCCTGGGTTCCATCCAGACGCGAGGCATTTTCATTTTTCTTGTATTTTCATTACATATCCAGTGTATGCAAAGCTAGCGCGCGCACGATACAACTTACATATGGATCATCAGATATCAAAACTTCAAATCCAACGCCCAAGATCAGCAGGTACATCATGGGACGTATAGATCTAGTTGCACTGAATCATGTGTGGTATTTGGGCTGCTCGGTTCAGGCCCAAGCAACTTCCTTTCAACACCCCTCCAATTTCTTACAAGCAGACCCATTAACTTGTTTTTTGTTTTTTTGTTTGTTTTAATTTAATTATTTATTATTTAATCAGAAAAATAACATAAAAAATCAGAAAATCTTAAAAAAAATATTTGATTTAAGTTTAATTAATTAATTTAATTTTTGTTAAATGTAATTAGTTTAATTTAAATCACTTTGAGTTTATTTTGTTAATTAAAAATTAGTTAGAATTAGGTTTATTATCATAAAGCATTTTTCTAAATAAAAACAACTAAAAACATTTTTTCTAATCTTAGAAATTTTTAGGTTTTCTTAATACTTCTTCCCTCTTCAATATTTGCGCACTCGTTTATTTTCGCATATATTTTCATGAATAATTGTAATTGCTCAAAGGGACGTAATAGGTTAAATTAGGTTTTTCTTTACTTCTCCCCCACTTATGGTTTGTAATTCCCCATCCTCGAAGCGATGTAATAGCAGACTATTTTCCAGCACTTTTACTTTCCACACTACTGTATGAATGCTTGTATGTATTTAACTGCTAGCTTAATAGGATTGCATGGTAAGATTTAAAATAAAACTCCAGAAAACCTAATATCCAAGATAAACATAACTAAAACACGACACACTTCACACACGCGCACCTCTATGGTATCCCCACTTGTTGCCTTCGAAAAATAATAGTCACATCTCTCGGATATGGGATGTTTTAGCAAAGATCCTTTGGTTAAAAGATAATATTCCCTCAATGACCCTTTGATGTTTCCTCAATAAACAATCTTAGTACCTTAGGATAATTACTAAAGTGTCCTACGAGTTATTTTCATGACTGTACGATGACTCGCGCCTGCCCCTCAAAACATCCAATGATAGGGATACCTACTAACTAATGGTAGGATAGCACTATCTAAAGGAAAATAGGAAAAGAACGTATACCTTTTGAGTAGGTAGATAGATTATAGTTGCTTTCTAGCAAAGCAAAACAATTTCTCACACACTCTCTTTTTGTAAATATTTTTAAAGACAAAACACTTTGTATGCATTCTCAATGATACTAGAATCATTACAAAGTTTGCCGCACTAAGACATCTTTTCAAAAATATTTTCAAAAACACTCACACAAAAAAGCATTTTCACAGTGAGCTAGCAACTAAGAGCCCGTAGATAACTATGAATGAAAAGGGTGCTAACACCTTACCTTTTCATAACCTACCCCCGTGACTCAGAAAATTCTCGAAAGGTCTTTCCTATTCTTTTCACCCTTTCCTTTATTAGATAAAAGAAAATTCGGTGGCGACTCTTTCTAACCGCAACAATTACGACAAAATGCAAAACCAGTAAAGTCAGTTCTCCCACCATATTAAACATTGCATTTACATATTATCCATCATTACCTAACATGTTTTTCATACAGGTTTTCCCATCTACTTACTGTTTATTTCAGTATAAGATGGCCTCGAACAAACTATTGAGGACCTCCAAGCTCAGCATACACAATTTCAAGAGACTCTTATAAATCTGGCACCGTGACAGAAAGATCTGATGGCGCTCGTCGCCAAGAAAAAGAAGACTAAAAAGTCAAATGTTGTCCTCAACATGGGGAGAATATTCAAAGTTCATGCTCAACCAATTCAAATGGATGATATTTCCTCTGAGGAAGACGACAACCAAGAAGAGGATGGTAGAAGCATCCAACTTGAAGGTAGAAATAATTAGGTTTTTGAAGATGAAGACTACTCCGACGAACAGTACCCTCCTGCAGATGACAAGTACAAGCAGTTGGAAGACCGTCTCAGAGCATTGGAATTCCAGAAAATGCTTGGATTGGATTTTAAAGAACTAGGTCTGATCCCGGGGTGGTCATCCATCACAAGTTCAAGGTCCCCATATTTGCTAAACATGATGGGGTCTCTTGTCCCAAACTCCATTTTAGGTTGTATGTTCGAAACATCCAACCTCATACTGCTGACAGGAAATTATGGGTCCATTTCTTTCAAGAAAGTTTGTCTGGCACTCAACTTGAATGGTTCTATCAGCTGGAGGGAACCAACATCCACACATGGGAAGACTTGGTTGTTGCTTTCTATAAGTAGTATCAATATAATGCTGACCTTGCGCTGACTCGTATGCAGTTGCAAAATAGGTCCATGGGCTCGAATGAAGGGTTCAAGGAGTATGCACAAAAATGGAGGGATTTAGTTGGAAGGGTGCAACCTCCCTTGTCTGACCGGGAGATAATAGATATGTTCATAGGAACTCTAGAATGCCCATTATTTACGCTGATTCTGACTGGGGAAAGAGTTAAAAGTGGTATTAAGTGTGGGAAGATTCCAATGGCTACGTCATCTAATGCTGTGAAGAAGTCAATCGGTGGTAAAAATGAAGCCAATGATGTTTATAGCCAGAAGGGCCGTAGTAAAAATTACCGACATCAGTCTGTGGGAGCGGTGTTCATATCTAATTCCGCGTTTGTTCAACAACAACAACAGGGAAACCGACAAAGGCCAGATGCTCCATTAAGGAATTTTACCAAGATCGGCATGCCTTTATCTCAAGCATTGCAACATTTGTTAAAAGTTAAACTCATTTCACTGTGGGATCCTCCTCAGAATCCTAACACATCCTCTCCTAATTATAATCCAAATACGAGGTGTGCCTATCATTCTAACAGTCCTAGGCACGACACCAACAATTGCTTGGTCATGAAAAACAAAATTTAGGACATGATTGAGAATAAAGAAATTGAGTTCGATCCTCTGGAGACTCAGAATGTGATTACTGCACCTATGTCGAAGCATGACAAAGGCATAAGTGCTATTGAAGATGTTATGTATGTTACCTCTCTAAGTGATGTGGTTACTCCTCTCTCAACAATAAAAAAAGAATCTGTTACAGGTCGATTTATTTCCGGGTTATGTTAAAGAATGTTATTGCTATTGTGATACGGTGGGAGAACTGACTTGGGTGTTTTATGTTTTATCACAATTGTTGCAGATATCAAGAGTCGCCACTGACTTTTCTTTTATCCAATAAAGGAAAGAGTGAAAAGAACAGGAAAGACCTTTCGAGAATTTTCTTGAGTTTGGGGGTAGGTTATGAAAAGGGAAGGTGTTAGCACCCTTTTCATCTGTAGTTATCTACGGGCTCTTAGTTGCTAGCTCACTTTGAAATGCTTTGCTTGAAATGTGTTTGTGATTGTTTTGAAAGTATTTTTTGAAAGCTCCTTTTTTTAGGCAAACTTTGTAATGATTCTCGTCTCTATAAGAATGTATACAAAGTGTTGACTTTTGAAAACATTTCATTTTTTTTAAAGTGTTGGTGTGTTTGAAAGATGTTGTTTTGAAAATGATTGTGAGAAAGAAACTATAAACATCCTACCTACTCAAAAGGTCTTTGTTCTTTTCCTCCTCCTTTAGATATTTCTATCTTACCATTGATTTGGTAAGAAGCCCTGTCATTGGATGTGAAGGGACAGGCGTGAGTCAATCATACAGTCATAGAAGGCAACTTATGAGACGCTTTAGCAATTTTCGTAAGGGATTAGATCGTTTACCCAAGGCAACATCGAGGGACATCGAGGGACTACGATATTTTTTTATTGAGGGTCTTTGCTAAAGCGTCCCACATTCAAGGGACATGACTGTTTTTTTCCGAGGCAACAAGCGAGGTTACACTAGAGGTGCGCGTGTGAAAAGTGTGTTTGATTCAAGTTAATTTGTCTTTGATTTGGGTTATCTAGCGATTGATTTTAATCTTTTCATGCACTCCTAATTACTATACAGTATAAAGAAAACAGTAAATTATGGAAGTTTAAATTCTACGCTAGAACCAACCATATTTGTAACATCATCAGCCTTGTATTCATTGATCCGAGAATCTTGCTTAATTCCATGATAGTAAACCTCAGCACCGTAATTCCAAGGAACTGCCTTGTCGGAGGAGTAAGGAATCGGACCAGGTGCAGTAATTATCAAGGGAGAAATCGTTGGTTCATTAGAAATCCTAATAATACCCTTTGAGGAGATTCTAAGAGGCTTGTTGGAAATTGTTATGATGGCAATGTCTTTAGTTTTATCGGTAAAACTTTAGAAGGTCAAAGTTCTTTCAAACAGGATCTCATGACTATCTATCAGGTGTTGAACACCTTCCTTCAGCCATTTTCATCCTATCACTTATTCGGAATAACAATTACAGTCTTTCAAACAGCCATGGAAAACCCCAGCTCTCAGCAGATTCTCTTTAACAACGGTCATTGGAGTAGTCAAATCTTCAACGGAGGAAACAAAAACAGCATCTTCAATTACATTGACACGTTTTCCATGATTTGGCATTGGTGCAGTTATAACATTCATAGTTGTAGATGGATCAAACTCAATAGTTTTACTATTGATAAGATCTTGAATCTTGTGTTTTAGAGCCCAACATTGATCAGTTTCATGCCCAGGGCTATTGGAATAATATATGCATTTGGAATTAGGATTGTACTTTCGTGATGTAACATTGGGATTTGATGGTGGATCACGCAATGTTACCAAGTTGGCCTTCAATAGTTGTTGCAAGGCTTGGGACAGTGACATATTAATCCTCGTGAATTATATTGTAGGAACTTTAAGTCGTTGATGGTTTGCTTGTTGTTATCTTTGAGCAGATGGAAGATTATAGATCAAAACAGCATCAACGGTTTGGCGATATTCTTTTTTGACATGGCTTCATGAACCATATACGACATTGGTTTCTTTCTTACCAGTAAAGGGCTTCTTTATAGTGTTTGATGTAGAAGCATATGCCATGGGAATTTTTCCACTCTTGATACCACTCTCGACCCTTTCACCAATCAGAATTAACTCTATGTAACCAGATGATGAGCTCCTAATTAACAAGTTGAAAAATGGGCAGTTAATGTTCCCATGAACATGTCCACCAGCTCTCTGTTAGTCAATGGTGGTTGAACTCTACCAACAACTTACCTCCATTTTTGCGTGTACTCTTTAAACCCTTCATTAGTGCCCATTGTCATTCCTTGAAGTTGAACTCTAGTTGGTGCCAAATCAACATTATACTGATATTGATGGTAGAAAGCAGTGGCCAGATCTTCCCAAGTATGAATGTTGGAACCCTCCAACTGGTAAAATCGTTCTAAATGAGTCCCAGACACACTCTCTTTAAAGAAGTGTACCCAGAGCTTCCTGTCAGTGGTATACGGTTGTATCTTACGGACGTAGGACCTCAAGTGAAGTTTTGGGCATGAAACTCCATCTGTGATACGGTGGAAAAATAGACTGTTATATACTGGTTTTGCGTTTTGTGTTTGTAAATGTTACAGTAAGCAAGAGTCACCACCGTCTTTTCTTTTATCCAACAAAGGAAAGGGTGAAAAGAATAGAAAAAGACCTTTTCGAGAATTTTCTGAGTAAGGGGGGTAGATTATGGAAAGGGAAGGTGTTAGCATCCTTTCCATCCGTGGTTTTCCACGGGCTCTTAGAGGTTTGCTCATTTTAAAAATACCTTTGTGCTTTGTGTTTGAAAATGTTTTGAAAATGCCTTAGTGCGGAGATTTTCTTTGCGTTTAACTCTTGTATCAGTCCTCAAGAGTGTTAACAAAGAAAATGTTTTTGAAAATTGTTTTTGAAAAGTAGTACTTGTGTAAGTGCAAAAAGTATTTTTGAGCAAACTTCTAACAACTATCTACTTTTATACTTGAAAAGGGTCGTTCTTTTCCTCATATCCTTTAGACAACGCTATCCTACTATTAGTGAGTAGGTAGCCCTATCGTTGGATGTTTAAGGGACATCAAAGGGACATTTACAGTCACGAAGGAAATTTATGGAGACGCTTTAGCAATTTTGTTTAGGGACTAGATCATTTACCGAGAAGGCAACTGTAGGGTCATCGAGGGACTATAATCTTTTGATTTATGGAACTTTGCTAAAGCATTCCTACCTCATGACTGTTTTATTTCTTAAAGGCAACCAAAGCGGGGTGCCCTAGAGGTGTATATGTGCAAGTGTGTTATGTTTAATTATTTTTGTCTTTTTTTTTTAAGTTTGTTAACATTTGTTTCAATCTTACCATACATGCCTAGTTACTAGCAGTTAATATTGCACAGAAAAATAAAATGCAGAAGATAAAACCTAGATTATTACATGGCTTTGGGGATGGGGATTTACAAAATTTGGGAGTGCAAAAATTAAAAGCAGAAAAATAAAAATACCTAATTATAATCAATTACATCCTGAAGGCAGTTACAATAACATAAAAAATGCAAAAAAAATGAGTAACGCGCGAAAGAATGAAAATACATTCTAAAACCTAGTAAGAGAAATCTATTTACTTATTTTTGATTTAAGAAAAAAAATTAAGTTAAAAAATAACCTGAAAAATCTATTTTAGCAAAATAAAGTTAAATAAGTTTTTTTTTTGGTTTTTTATTATGAAAAGAAAAATTAAATCTAAATTAAATCCTAATTCTAATTTATTTTAAAATTGAGAAAGAGTTAAAGTTTTAATTAAATTATTTGCAAAATTAGTTTAATTAAGAAAAGAAAAAAAAACTTCTCTAATATTTTTTTATGATTTTTTATTATTATTGTTAATTAAATAAATGAAAACAAAAATTAAAAAAGAAAATATTAAAACAAAACAAATGGGCATGGGGTTATTCAGCAAAAACAAGGGGTGCTGAGTTGAATTTGCGCTGGGCCCAAGTGTGAAAGCCCAAGTCCATCCTTGGATACAGTGAGGTGTGGCCTTGAGGGCGCATGGTGGATCTCATATTGAAGCCTTTAGATCTAGACCCCTTATGATTTAAAGGCTAGATCTGATGGTGTTTGGTACACTTTTGGCCATGTAATGCATCGAATCTGCATGAAACAAGTTAGAAAATATAAAAAATGGAGCTTACTGAGGCGTTTTGTGATGTTTCAGGGCTTGGTAATGATTGCAAAAGCTTCAGGGAGCCTCCAGGAATGTATTTGGATCTTTTGTTTGGACTGAGGAATGCTGGAACCTAAAATGCGAATTTTACAACTTTGATATTTTTTGCAAAATTTGTAGAGCTTTTCTAGGATGTATATCATGTGTCTTGAAGCTTGCTAATATGTCCTTTATATAGAGAGGAGGGAGGAGACAAGAGAACAAAGGTAATAACAACCATAAACATGTGTTTTTAAAGCCATGAATGATGTTTTGTAACTTTGTCAAAGACATGGAATCTTGTCCTTTTTGAATTTGAATGAATGCGGACATTGCTTGCACGAAATTTTATGGGCCTAGGCTGTCCAAAACATCAACCCAAATCTCAAAGCCCATTTCCAATTATTTTATACATTTTATTTTATATTTATTTGAAATAAATTAAAATAAATATGAATAAAATAGTTAGCAAATGCAAGGCATGGCAAGAATAATTTTAGAGGTCCTCTATAGGATTAGGAAGATGTTTTAAGTCCAAGAAATTAAGCCATTAACCTAAAACTTCAAGTTTTCTCAATGCATAACTCTTGAAAATTACCAAATTTTCCCAACTTGGGAAAGCCATAATTGCTAAATTTTATCTCATGATGATGATCTTGGACTTTTTGGAAAGCCAAGGTGTCTACTTCAATCCCTCTTTTTATCAATTTTGCATTTGAAGATTTTATCTTGATGTAAATGGTCTTGACAAAAAGTGCCTTTTGTTGACTTTCTGAGAATGACCTATAATGTCTGAGCTTGTATCTTTTAAATGGTTCATTTCTTGGACTTGAGGGCTGAAGAGAAGTTGTAGGGAATTGAATCCTCTTCAAAATAAGCTTTCGTTGGGGGGAAATGGATGAAGTATGTGATAGTTATGTCTAGTCAAAGTTTGGTTGACTTTTCCTATAGAAACCCTAATTTAGCAATTCTTGACTTTTGATGAATTAGGAGCATTTATTGAGGAATTATGACAAACCTTGATCAAATGATGGATATCACTTCAAAATGTTGATGTTTACCAAAAATCTTGAAGTTTAACTGTATATGGGCCACAATTGACTTTTGACCTAGTACAGTTGATTTCCAAGCATTTGAGCAATTGACTGAGCAAAATTATAGTGCAAGGAATGGAACATGTCATGGATAATATTTAAGGCACATTATGATAATGGAAAACATTTGAGACCTTTGGAGCTCACACATCTTGATGAGAAGTGAAACCCTAGTTAGAGGTTCATTGCTTAGGAGGAGAATTTGTCTGGTCAATTCTTGGTCAACATTGAGCAATTGAGGATCTCTAGGAGCATGATTTGATTAAAAATGAGAGGGAAAATTTTTGGGTACAACACCATCATACTTAGCAAATATTGGAATTTTGAACTTGTGTGGGATAACCACCCCAAGTACCAAGCCTAAATCACTGAAATCCAAGCTATGCACGGCTTGAATTTCAACAGCTTTTAACCTATCCTCCAGTTGCTTGTATTTATCCTTAGCCAATGGATAATGTTATTGTTCATTAAAGTAGTCTTCATCCTCAAATGCTTGATCATTTGCACCACCAGCACGGGTGCTCCTCGCGTATTCCTCCTGGTTCTCGTTTTCCTTAGATGACTCTTCAACCACTTGCACTTGACGGACGGGCCTTTAAACCTTTTCCCCATGTTGATCAATGCCCTCTTCTTGGTCTCCTTTTTAGCCACCAGAAGTGACATCAGCTCTTGTTGTCCTTTGTCCAGGGTCGGCAAGGTTTCTTGGAATTGAGAATTCTGCTTCTGTAAGTCTTTCATGGTTTGCTCGATATCCATCATACTGAAGTAAACAGTAGAAAGATGAGGAAACTTGTGCTTGAAAACCTATTTATGTTATGATGCATGAAATGTGTATTCAAATTATTTCAAGGAATTTTAAGATTTAAACTTGTTTGGACAAAGAGAGAATAAACATTAATTGCATTAATAAGTTCAAATGGTTACAAGATGCCCATTGGGCTTACAATGGAAGAAACAAAGATAATACAAAATAAACTCCTAAAATAAAATGAATCAAGCTTCCCATGAGCACATCCTATTTGGTGCAATGTAGGCATTCAAGCTCCTCTCCTCATGAAGTTGTCTCGTGAGCTCCAAAACCTTCTTCTCACTTGCATAGAATTGGGTTTCAAAGGTGTCTCACTCCCCTTTGAGTTGAATCCATGATCTTTGCAACTCCTCGAGAGTAGTCGTTATGTCAGGATAAAGAATAGTATAAGAAACAACTACATCGATAATAGGCTCCATGATGATAGGTAGAATGGCCTCATAAGGCATCATGAGGTTTTGAGCGCGAGCTTGCACCCTCTTGAGATAAGGCTCCAAAGGAATGGAGTTCTTATGCCCCAATGTCTTGCTATCGACTTTGTTCACCATGCCCCAAACTCGTATGAATCTCTGACGATAACCTTGGACATCATTTTCATAGTCAAATACAATTCCTTGGACAAGTGTATCATGAGGACTGTGATTCAGTGGCAGAACCAACTGTTTGATATTGGTTTGCGTTTTGTGTTTTTTTGTTTGCAAAATGTCGCGGTAAGCAAGAGTCGCCACCGACTTTTATTTCATCGAATTAGAAAGGAAAAAAGTACAGAAAAAAATCCTTTTTCGAGATATTCTGAGTACAGGGGTAGATTATAGAAAGGGAAGGTGTTAGCACCCTTTTTATCCATGGTTTTCCATGGGATCTTAGGTACTTGCTCATCTTTTTAAATAGCTTGTGTTTGTGTGCTTTGTTTTGAAAAATGTTTTACTTCGTAATAACCCTTGTATCGGTCCTCAAAGGTGTGACGAAGTTGTTTTGAAAATTGTTTTGCAATGTGTAAGTGTGAAAAGTTTTGATTTGAGCAAGTACCTACTAGCATCTAACTACTCAAAAAAAGATTGTTTCTATTCTTATTTCCTTTAGACAATTCTATCCTGCTATTGAGAAATAGGTAGCATCGTCGTTGGAGTTGTAAGAGTCAATTCCAAAGGGACGTACGATCACTAAAGCAATGTTAGGAAACCTTAGTGATAACCCTAGGGTCTTAAGATCATATTCGAGGCAACATTTCCGAGGCAACAGTTGAATGGGATATTTGATCTTTTTAGACAGGAGGGCAACCACTAAGATAACCTATGCTTAATGATCGTTTACCGAAGGCAACCGAAGTGAGAGTATACCCTAAGAGTGATATGTGTGAGTGATTTGTTTTCAGTTATTTATCTTTGCATATTAGGGTTTTCTAACCGTATTAATTTGTCATGCATTCTTGTCATACAATCCTATTAGCATACATCTAGAAAGTTAAATATTTGCGGGAATTAAAAATGTGAGAACGTAAATTTACGCTATTACAAGGCTTCGGGGAGGGGGATTAATTACATAGCCAAAAAACCCGGGGAAAAGCGATAAGTAAAAAGTCCTAGATTAAACTATTACAAACCATGAACAGTTACAAAAATATCGGCAAAAAAATAATAAGCGCGCGACAAATTAAATGCGAGAAGAAATTGAAACCTGAAAAATCTAATTTGAGGAAAAAGTATTTTTGGATTTTTATTGAAGAAAATATTTAATTGCAAATTAATTAAACCTAATTTCTAATTGTTTTTAAATTATGAAAGAAATTAAAGTTGCCCTAAATTAATTAAAATAATTAATTAAAATAATATTTATTAAGAAAATAAATCTTTTTTGTGATTTTTGATTGGCTAATTTAATAAAATAATTTTTGTGCTGATAAAAAAAACAAAATAATTAAAGGAAAGGAATTAAGAAGAAAAAAAAAGGGTAACAATAACCAAAGGGCCTGTTGTCAGCAGATTCTGGTTGGAGGTGAATCCAGAAGATGATGACCCTCAGAAGATGAGGTGCGCTGGATTTGATTCTGCCTGATGGATCCAGAAGATGATGACCCTCAGAAGGTGAGGTGCGCTGGATCTGGTTCTGGCTGATGGATCCAGAAGATGACCAGAGGACACTTGATCTGGCCCAGGCTGATGGGCCCAGAAGATGACCAGAGAACGCTTGATCTGATTTTGGTTGATGGATTCAGAAGATGATGACCCTCAGAAGGGGTATGTGCTGGATCTGGTGAAAACAATGGATAAAATGCCAAAAGCTCACGCTTGGGATCGAACCCAGGACATGATTTTCTGATTTCCTTCTTCTGACCAATTGCGCTGGATGTTAACTTGTTAATATAAATAAAAACAAATAATATATCAGAAAAACAAGTTTCTGGCCAGAATAACGCGCTAGAATTTAAACCAGCCAATCAAGTTGTGACACGCTGTTGTCTTCTTCCCTGGAACTGTCGTTTTAGGCTCTAAACCTTTACCCACAGACGGAGGTCTGTTGCTGAAACCTGTGTCATTTAAGAATCAAGCACATGCAATATAAATTCAATTGGGGACCATGAATCAAATGGATTTGAAACTCTTATCATCATGGTACCCATTATCAGGCCTAATTTTGCTTGAAACCCAAAGCCCCAAATTGGAACACGAAACCCTAACAATGGCAAAAGCTTATTCCTGCACTGTAAATTAAATCAAACTACCCAGAAACATTGCAAACATGATAATGAATACAAATATGTATTTTAAATATGCTAAATATGCAAGAATTACTGTAATCAAAGTAGGTTAACAATTTTGGATCCAATCTTGAGAATTCATGAATGGAATATTTGATTTTTTAAGCCACATGATATCTTTCTATAATCATCCCAATCATGTCTTTCTTGTACCAATTGCCAATCATATGATTTGATTCTGATCTTCCAGCATAATGAGCTTATGATTCTGTCCAAAAATCTAATAAAAACAAATCTTTGCTATTATTTACCAATTATTTGATTTCATTCAATTTTTAATAAATAAAAAATCAGAATAAAATAAATAATGAAACAAATAACATGTGAGTGAGCATTTGGGTCGTGGACCATGTTATATTTGAGGTGCAAGCATAAAAAGTTGGGCCTATTTAGCAAAAAATGCAAATTTGAGCACATTTGACTTTTGGCAACTTTGAAAAAATGGTCAACTTGTCCAATGCATAACTCTCTCAATTTTGACCCTAGAGAGGTGTTCTGGGACTTTTAGAAAGCTTAGGATTTCCTATAAGCAACCCTTTTGGTCTCATCTCAATTTAGTCTTACATGTTCATGTATGAAGCTTTGAACCAAAATGTGTTTTTCTTGACTTTCCAAAATGACCTATAATGTCAAAATTCATATCTTTTTATGAGTGAATATTATGAACTTGGGATTTGAAGATGAATTGTATGGAATTGCATCCCCTTCAAGATGATATTTGGATGGGTCGTTTCTGATAAAGTATGAGAAAGTTATGCTTGGTCAAAGTTGAGTTGACTTTTCCAACAAAACCCTAATTTAGCAACTTTTGGGTTTTGATGAATTGTGAGCAATCCTTGAGGAATCATGATCAACCCTTGACCAAAAATCTTGAAGTTTGACTGTACGTGGGCCACAGTTGACTTTTGACCTAGCACAGTTGATTTTTCAGGCATTTGAGCAATTGACTGAGCAAACTTCCTATGTAAGGCTTGAAACTTGACATGGATGATTTTGAGAACATATTAGGAGAATGGTGAGCATTTGAGTCCTTTGTGGTTCACACATCTAGATGAAAAATGAAACCCTAATTTGAGGTAGACTGCTCTAGGAGAGGGTTTGTCTGGTCAACTCTTGAACTTCCTTAAGCAATTTGGGGACCTCACTTGCCATGTGTTGAGAAATATGGGAGGGAAAATTTTGGGGTACAACAGTTGCCCCTGTTAAATCTTCTTAAACCTGAAGATGTAGATTGGCTCGTCTGCCTTTCGTGATCTGAAGGTGGAAGATGATTGAACAATAGAGTGCCCAGAAATTTGCACTCGCATGAAGTGATACTTTATTTGCGATATCGGGAATGGGCTTACAGATGCCATTCGAAGAAGTGTCGATCGCATAAGAGATTCCTTTGCGAGAAACTGTATACATGTTGTTGAGGTAGACTTCGCTGGGGAATACTGGTCTTTGTCTTGAGAGAGATAAAGTTTTAGGAGCTTCAGTTGTTTGTTACTCTACTGGGTAATAATTCCGGTTTGGGAAGCGGAAGTGAACTGCGTATCCGGTCGGGGTATATGTTGCACCGCGACATCCTGGGGAAATGTGAAACCAAACGTGTTTGATCCGGTCCCAGTCTTAACGTGTTGTGGATTGCTGTCTAGGGATAAGAGAGGAAGAAACCAGATAGTAAGGTTATGATAAGGAACCTGGATAGTAGGGTTACTTTGAGATGAAAGCCTAGATAGTAGGGCTGTGAGAAGGAACCTCGATAGTAGGGTTACTTCGAGATGAAATCCTGGGTAGTAGGGCTTGAGAAGGAACCTGGATGGTAGGGTTACTTCGATATGAAAGCCTGGATAGTAGGGCTGTGAGAAGGAACCTGGATAGTAGGGTTACTTTGCTATGAAATCCTGGATAGTAGGGCTGTGAGAAGGAACCTGGATAGTAAGGTTACTTCTATATGAAAGCCTGGATAGTAGGGTTGTGAGAAGGAACCTGGATAGTAGGGTTACTTCGATATGAAAGCCTGGATAGTAGGGTTGTGGGAAGGAACCTGGATAACAGGGTTACTTCGATATGAAAGCCTGGATAGTAGTGCTGCTGAGAAGGATCCTGAATGGTAGGGTTACTTCGATATGAAAGCCTTGATAGTAGCGCTGCTGAGAAGGAACCTGGATAGTAGGGCTGTAAGAAGGAACCTGGATGGTAGGGTTACTTCAACATGAGTTTGGGTAAAACTGCAGAGGGAACCTGGTGAGGTTGCATCTATCGCACCGATGATTACTCCGTTTAGCTTCGAGCGTCTGTCATGGACCTGCTGGAAATTGTTGATAATGACTGTTTTTTCTGAAAGAAATACATGGTTAGTTATGCGCGATGCATGAGATGCATTGTGATGTGGTTCCCAAAATAACTGGGATTATGTTGTATGCAATGCATGCACATGTCATGATGTATGAATATGCAATGCTGACATAATGAACTGAGTCTGGGAAAATAAATCCCTGACTGCTGTTTGGAGAGTATGAGAAATGGTATTCTTGACTGCTGTAAAAAACCATAGTTCCTCTATTTCTGTTGGTGATGGTGAACAAAGATGACTATGCTGGGGATTTGCCCCTCGTTTACAGATATTCTTCCGAGGAGAGACTCTGCTTAAGAACAACTATGAGGGGGAATAACTCTATTTGAGAGAGGAGATGCTTTGCTGGAAGATCTTGCCGATTTAGAGAGATAAACTCTGATGGGGATGAACTTCCGTAGCCGGAGGAATAAACTCTGTTAGGGATTGAGCTTCTGTATTCAGAGAAATAAACTCTGCTTGGGAGACAACTGTACGAACCGCTTGCGAGTATGCAATTCGGTCGGGGAATATAGATGTCGATTCTCTGAAGGAACTTTGTTGGGGAACGTAGCTCCTGTTTGGGGAAGCCGATGTCAAAGCTTTAGTTGCCTCTACTATGTGGGGAGTGTAGATGTTACTCGGACGCATGATGAGGATATGACAATGACTTCGTATCAAGACTCTTCTGCCCCTGTACCTGTTGGAGAAAGTGCCTGCGGAGGCCTTGTGGATTGAGTGTTATCCTAACTTATGAGGTGCTTGGTAATTGCCGATCAGAATGATAAGTCTTCTACTGATAGGAAAGTGACAAGATAACGGGACATAGTCATACGCTTTAACCCTTAACTTTTTCCTGGACTGTCTTTTCAGATTTTCAGTCCACCGGGATACCCTTTTTTGCCCAAGCCGCCTTTTCAGGTTTTTGACTTGCCGGGTGTACGAATCTTTTTTTGTTTTTATCCCTAATTTTTCCAGAACCCTTTTGGTTTTCCGGGATGCCCTCATTTTTGCCTAGGCCAGTCAACCTAGCGGGTCTTTGTTCATGCGCAGTATTTTCTGACTATGTCCATGCTCCCAGGATGTAGGGAGTTGTCACTATTGGTATTGTTATGCTGCCACACTACCAGAAGATGTTTGTTTGATCATACATGATTTGTTGCTGGAATTCATGCCCAATGCCCCCAAGTGATTCATATGGAGATCTTCCCCTGGCTATTTGGCATCTTTGAGAGATTCCTTGAATCTTGACTTGACTGCCCCATATGATGGACAATGATCATGTCGTGCCCCTTGGTTGGAAGTGTTTTTCCACTTGAGGTGATCCTTTTTATTGAGAAGGTTTTTGTTCACTAGATATTCGTCATGCGAATTTCTTTGTTGTTGAACAAATATTCATATGCAAACAATTTTATTTTAAGAATGCAAAGCTTATGTCCGTCTTGAAGTTTGAAAATTCACTTTTTAGTAATACAAGTTTTTTTGTTGTAAAAGTGTGATGTCAACTCAGGATTTATAGCAAACCTTATAGGAGTCAAGATACCTTTTGTAACAATATGCTTTCGAACTAACCCATGCTTCAGCTAGGACTTTTAAGGGTTATAACATGGTCTGGTTCACGGTTTAAGAAACAAAGGATAAAGGCTCAAATTTTATTTGTACCCACCCGTTCTTTGTGATGTTCTTTGATCCTAAACTCAGCTAATTGCATTTAGATCTTGTTTGAGTCTTTTCTCTGATATTCCAGTGATGGTTCGGATACTGAAAGTTTATTTTGAATAGGCAGTCACTTTTTTTGTTGAGGGTTTGTAGGACCTCTTTCTTTTTTATTTTATTATCCCTGTCTTTTGCCTGAACTGTTTCTTTTTGTGATTACAGTCAGTGGGATGCCCCAGTGTTTTTCCTTAAGTCTCCTTCATAGGTTTTGACTTAATGGGCTTTTATTTCGGGAGATAATGACTGCCTGCTTGGATGATTATGCGGAACCATCACTTTCTTTTGTTTTGGAAGGACGTCTTCGATGCCATTCATTGTGTACGAAGCGGAAAATTGTGACTTAATGCGCCTCCGAATTAACTGAGAAAACTACCCCGCCCCAGGTTATGATTAAGGGTTTTAATATGTGTGAAAAGAAAAACTCCTACTTCTTTGGCTCGAAGGGGTTGACTAGGGATTATGTTCCTTATAACTCCACTGTTTAGGATTTGAAACAACGCCTGTACATCGTCAACAAGGTCTGTTCAAAAGCATACTATAGAGATTGTGGTATTGTTTTCGTCATCCTCCCTCTAAAGGCTCAGAGCTTTTGTTCGAGAGTTGAATATCACAAAAAGGAAAGCAATTTAAATATAGTGAATACGAATGAATTGATTCAAAACAGACATATGCAATGCATTGATAAAGTAACAGAGTTTGACATGAATAAATGTTCGAACAATCAAAAGAAAATTGCAAATTGAAAATTCTAATGAACAAAAGCCTCTTCGTCTGATCTTGTCACTTCAGATATGGGCCTTAGAGGATTGACAGAAACATTCCAGTTGACCATCTTGTGTGAATTCCAATGCTCCTTCATCAATCAGGTCTTCAATTTTGTATTTCAACCTCCAACAGTCGTCAGTATCATGCCCCAGACTGTTAGAGTGATATGCACATCTTGCATCAGGATTGTAGTTAGGCTAAGAAGTCTTGGGATTCGGATGAGGCCCTATCAACGTAACCAGATTCATCCTCAACATGTGTTGTAAAGCTTGAGACAGCGGCATGTTGAGTTTGGTAAACTGCCTCTTGGGTGTATCTGGCTTACCCTGATTAACCCGTTGTTTTTGGCGAGGTTGTTGTTGGACCCGTGAGGTAGTAGAAATTTGGAAATGTCCACTCTTCATCAAACCAAACTCTTGTCTTCTTGGAGGTTGATCAATGACTTGGTCCCCGGCCTCGACTGTTTACTTCATACTGTTGTATTTGTCTGGATGAAGTTAGTTGATGATGGCTTTCAGCTCTTCTTGTCTTCGGGCTAGGCCTTGGATAAGAGCCATCTGCCCCAGCATCTGGGTTCTCATTGCACCTACCTCAGCTTGCAGTTGTTTCAATTGTTCGTCCTTATTGTCTTCAGGACTTTTCTTGACCAAGTTCCTAACGAGGAGTGTTTTCAACTCTTCCTGCCCCTTGGATAGGTTTAGGAATATGTCCCTGAATTGAGCTTCTTGAGTTTGAAGATCTCTATTGTCTTGTTTGAGAGCCTTTGCTGAAATAAACAGTCAGAACATGAGAGACCTGTAGTGGAAGACCTGTTATGTAATGATATGTATGATATATGTATGCAATGTTTTCAAGGATCTCGCGGGGTAAACAAGAAACTGTTAGAATTTGATTGCAGCTTGATTGAAGAAACTTTGTGTCGTTGAGAGTCCTTCTTCAAGAGTCAAGCTCACCATATCAAGTGGGTCATAGCCACTGACTCAAGTTAATGTGTTTTGATCTCTAGACGACATTGGCTAGAGCAAAATAAATCCATTTCCCCTTGCTAGACGTTTGACTTACCATAACCTACATCACAAACCCTTGAGATCCTTGAAATGGTTAAGGAAATGTTAAGGCATGATGTTATGATGTGTATGTTATGCGTTTAATCAAAAGTGCGAGGTGATGTAACCAAGTAAACCCGACAAGAAATCCAAGTTATTGGATAAGGACTGTAAACAAAACCTGCAAGGAACTCATGTTGTCAGATAATAAAACTGTGCAAGTAGTTCAAGTTGAAAGCACACAAGTCACACAAACAACCTTATGTTTAGGCTTGCATGGGTTTTAAGGTAGTACCCTCTTGAAGTTAAGTTGGTTCAACCTATCCTAGAAAAGTAACGGGTTCTAGAGGATCTCAATATCACTGACCATCCTCCATTGGTCATGGTTTCAGCTCACGCAATCTTTTCTTACGGCCGAAATTATTCCAAGAGTATGATCTCAATTAGTGTAGCATCAAGTATCAACCAGTTCTCAACTCTACACCGAGACCGGCTATCTCACTACTTTCTAATGGCCAAGTTGGGAAATTAAAGGTTCTAAGGTCAGTTGATGCTTAACGACACCACACAGTGGCCCCTTATTCTCCTTGTTTCTCTACAAGGGATATCAGTACCAACTAATGTGCCACATCAACGTAGCTACTGCTTCAATCGTATCGGTCTATACTGTATAGTTCCCTCACAGTCTATTGCTACTTACCTAAAAGGTATTCCCCAGATCCAGGTGTAGGATCTATAGTAACCCCAAACAGAACCCTCAAATATAAAGCAAACAAAGCAATCAAGAGAAGCAATTATGATGAACTAGATCCTAAGTGTGATACGGTGGCCAGAACCGGGACTTCTTTTTTGGAATGTTGGTTTGCGTTTTGTGTTTGTGTTCGCAAAATGTCGCGGTAAGAAAGAGTCGCCACCGACTTTTATTTTATCCAACAAGGAAAGGAAAAAAGCACAGAAAAATTCCTTTTTCGAGATTATTCTGAGTACGGGGGGTAGATTATAGAAAGGGAAGGTATTAGCACCCTTTCTATCCGTAGTTATCTACGGGCTCTTAGGTACTTGCTCATCATTTTCAAAATTGCTTCTTTGTGTGTTTGTATGATTTGAAAAGTTTTTGTTTTGACTTTGATTTAACCCTTGCTTATGTCTTCAAGAGTGTTGCGAAGTGTTTTTGAAAACTTTGTCTGAAAAGGAGTGTAAGTGTGAAAAAAATTTGTTTGGATTGAGCAAGTACTTAAGAACTAATCTACCTACTTGAAAAAAGAATTGTTCTATGTTTGTTTCCTTTAGATAGTGCTATCCCACTATTAGTGAGTAGGTAGCACCGTCGTTGAAGTTTGACGGTCAATTCGAAAGGGACGTACGGTCACTAAAGCAATGTTTAGGACGTCTTAGTAGTAACCTTAATGTCTTAGATCAACTATTCGAGGCAACAATATCTGAGGCAACCATTCCGAGGCAACTTTGATCTTTGAGACAAAAGGACGACCACTAAAAATCCTATACCTAATGACCGTTTACCAAAGGCAACCAAAGTGGGAGTGTACCCTAGGAGTGCGCATGTGCGAGTGATTCAATTTCAATTTTATTATCTTTGCACATTTAGGGTTATCTAACCGTTTTAAAGTTAATCATACATTCTTGTCATTCATCCATAATATCATCCATCTAATAGTTAATAATTTGTGGAATTTAAAATGCGGAAAGAAAACTACGCTATTACAAGGCTTCGGGTATTTACATAGCCAAAAACAAACCCTCAAAATAAAGCGATAAATGAAAATAAAAGATCTAATTAAACTATTACAACTTGTGAGCAATTACATTAATATGGTAAAAAGTAAAGCAATAAAGCGCGCGCGGGGAAATTTAGATCGGGAGAGAACTAGGGTTTTGACCCCTTCTAACCTAATTTGAAAGAGAAAATTGTTTTTGTTGTTTTTAATTATTTTTTTAAGAAAAAGAATTCAATTTTTTAAATTAAATACACAATTAATTAGCTAATTAAATTAATCAATGGAAATAAATAAATGGCCTATTTTTGTGTTTTTTGGTTATTTTTAGGAAAAGAAAAATATAATTAAGTTTAGACAAAACCCTAATTTTCTAATTATTTTTAATTTATTTACAAAATAATTAAAGTTACCTAAAATTAAATAACCTAATTAAATTAATTAATTTATTGATAAAAAATAAACCTAAGTCTAATTGGGTGAAAAAATATTATTTGTGATTTTTTTATAAAAGAAATAATTAATTTTTGGTTAGTAAAATAAATAAACAAATTAAATAAAACAAAATATAAAAAGAAAATAGAAAGAGTTAATTGGGCCTGGGAAGCAATCTGAAGGGGGTGTGGATAGCAAGTCTTGAGCCCAACAGAAATTGATCCACTTTGACTTTTTGGATCCCATGTGTTGCCTTGACTGGGGACTTTGGTGCTCCTTCATTGATGGCATTCAGATATGGATCTCAGGACACTTGGCAAGTTGGATTATGAGGCTGTATGGTAGCCCTTGGTCTTGTGCGCGCGTATGATCACTGAAAGAAAAATAATGTGAAAGAATTTGGGGGACCTGGGATTCGAAACCAGGTCCTGAAGCACTTTCCATCTGCACCAATGCCATCTGAGCTACGTGTTCTATTTGTATATATAAAGAATAATAATGATAATATATAATAACGTGACAAAAAGGCGTCAGAATTCAAATGGGCCAATACGGTAATGCCACGCCAGTCATCTTCTTCCTTTTTCCATTGGTAAAAGTCCCAGACTTTTACCTATGGACGTTTGTCCGTCACTACAAGCCTGTATATTCTCAAAATCAACTATAAGCAAGATAAATCAAAACTAAAGCCATGGATAGCTTCGTTTGGACTTGCTGAGCACGATGGTGCCCCTTTCATGGCCCAATTTCACCTATACACGAAGATCCCAAATCGAAGCAAGGAAACCTAATAATGGCAAACTCCAATACAGGCCATGAAAATGCAATTAAATATTACAGAAAGCTTGCAAATGCTTCAAGGAGTAAGAATCTATAACTATTTTATGCTATAAGTGACAGAATGATACAATTTGATTTTAAAAATACATCAATGTCATGGATGACTTACAGTGGTATTTGGCAATGGAAACTCCTTGTTTTTGATTGGTTTCGCTTGCTTACACTCCCAGGAAGTGATTGGGATGATCAAAGAGTCTTGTAATTGCCTGTAACTATGAATTCGTGTCTGCATTTTGTTGTGATTTTTTCAAGTTTTGTTCTTGTTGTTGCGCCTCTCTCTAGCCCTGCTTTGGGTCTGCAAATACTTCTTATGTATTGAGGAATGGATTAGGGTTGCCAATATGATCACAATCTTCCTCCATCATTGCTTTTGATTTGGATTTGATACACTTGAAAATCTTGCTAAAAATAGAGCAAAATCAATCTTTTTTTGCACACCAAGCCTTTACACGAATTCAATCTCCTGCTAGCTGGATATAGGACCTGAATCATGTGCAAAATCTTGAGATTTCAATGTTTTGGATTTTCTCATTATTTGTTTTGATTTAAATTGATTTAATTCAAATAAAAATCAAAATAAATAATAAAAACAAGATAATTACAAGTGTCAAAGGCTAGGGCTCGTGGACCATGTTGCCAACTCAAAACAAGTGCAAAAGATTGGGCCCATTTGGCAAAAATTGCAATTTGAGGCATAGTTGACTTTTGACAATTTTACAAAAAGGGTCAACTTCACCAATGCATAACTTCCTCAATTTTGACTCTTTGAAGGTGTTCTTAGACTTTTTAGAAATCTTGAGATGTCTTATAAGCAACCCTTTTTGTCTCATCTCAATTTGGTATTCCATTTTCATGTATGAAGCTTTGACAAAAAAGATGTTTTTGTTGACTTTTCAAAATGACCTATAATGTCCAAATTCATAACTTCTTGTGAGTTCATATTTTGAACTTGGGAGATGAATATGGAATGTAGATAATTGCATCCTATTCAAAATTAGATTTGAATGGGTCATTTCTCATAAAGTATGAGAAAGTTATGCTTGGTCAAAGTTGAGTTGACTTTTCCTGCAAAACCCTAATTTAGCAACTTTTGGTTCTTGATGAATTGTGAGCAATCCTTGATGAATCATGATCAACACTTGATCAAATGATGAATAATACTTCAAAATGAGGAGGTTGACCAAAAATATTGAAGTTTGACTGTATGTGGGCCACAATTGACTTTTGCCCTAGCATAGTCGATTTTCAGGCCTTTGAGAAATTGACTGAGCAAACTTCCTCTGTAAGGCTTGAAACTTTGACATGGATGATCTTGAGAACATATTAGGACAATGGTGAGCATTTGGGATCCCTTGGACTCAAGTATCTTGATACAACATGAAACCCTAATTTGAGGTAGACTGCCTTAGGAGAGAGCTTGTCTGGTCAACCCTTGGACTTCCTTGATCAACTTGAGGATATTTCTTAAAATGTTTTGAGAAATATGAGAGGGAAAATGTTGGTGTACAACAGCTTCCCCTGTTCGATTTTCTTAAACCTGAGGATATAGATTGGCTTGTGTGCCTTTCGTGATCCGAAGGTGGAAGATGATTGAACACTAGAGTGCCCAGAAATTTGCACTCGCATGAAGTGGTAATTGTCTTGTGATGTCGGGAATAGGCTTAAAGATGCCATTTGGAGATTCATGATGGGAGATGGGCTTAAAGATTCCATCTGAAGGAGCGTCGATCGCATAAGAGATTCCTTAGTGAGAGCTTTTGTACCTGTAGTTGAGGAAGATTCTGTTGGAGAATGTTGATCTCTGTCTTGAGAGAAATAGAATTTTAGGAGCTCCAGTCGTCCGTTATTCTACTGGGGAATTATCTCTATTTTGAGAAATGTTGAATTTTAGGAACTTCGGTTGTCCGTTATTCTTGTTGAGGAATCGTCTCTTCGTCGAAGAGGTGAAAAGAAACTACTATCTGGTCGTCATCTAGGCTTCATAGTGATAAGACCGACTGCTATCTGGTTGTAATCCAGGCTTTACAATGACTTTACTGGGGAGATGAGATTAAACTTGCTACTCGGTCGTAATCCAGGCTTCGCAATTTCTCAATTCTTATCTGGTCGTAATCTAAGCTTCAGAAGGAATTAAGTTGTTATCCGGTCGCATCCGGGCTTCAACTTGAACTTATGGCACACTAATATCCGGTCGACTCCAGGCTTCTTAGCAATTGTCCATGTAAACTACTATTTGGTCGAAATCCAAGCTTCGCAGTGTCTTGTACTGTTATCTGGTCGTAATCCAGGCTTCAGTCCTTTTATTGTTATCTGGTCCTAATCTAGGCTTCACGACACTTTGTACCATTATCTAGTCGAATCCAGGCTTCATGGTGTTCTGTACTGCTATCTGGTCGTAATCCAGGCTTCACAATACCTTACTTCTTATCTGGTCGAAATCCAGGCTTCAGAAGAAAATCAAGTGGTTATCCAGTCGCCTTTGGGCTTCCCTTTGACTGTTGGTCCTACTAATATCCGGTCGAATCTGGGCTTCATAGTAATTGGCCGGGTAGACTGCTATTTTGTTGAAATCCAAGCTTCACAGTGTCCCTCACTATTATTTGGTCGTAATCCAGGCTTCAGTGTTCTTTACCGCTATCTGGTCGTAATCCAGGCTTCACGATGTATTATACCATTTTCTGGTCGAATCCATGCTTCATGGTGTTTCGAGATATCAAGATACTATCCGGTCGAATTCGGGCTTCATAACTTGTATTAAAGATATACCACTATCTAGTCGTAATCCAGGCTTCGTAGTATTCTTGGTTGCTATTTGGTCGTAATCCAGGCTTCACAATGTCTTCTACCATTATCTAGTCGTAATCCAGGATTCATGGTCTTGTATTGCTATCTGGTCGTAATCTAGGCTTCACAATAACTTGTTAGGCTGTTATCCGGTCGTAATCCGGGCTTCACGGCTTTGTTTATGATATACCACTATATAGTCGTAATCCAGGCTTCATGGTACTCGCTGAGCTTCTATCTGGTCGTAATTCAGGCTTCACGGCTTGCAGGGGATTAAACTATTATTCGGTCGAATCCGGGCTTCATAGCTTACTTTTTAAAAGATACCACTATCTGGTCGTAATCCAGGCTTCGCGGCATTCTGATACTGTTATCCGATCGTTCCCCGGGCTTCACAATATGATGGAGTAATCAAGATATTATCCGGTCGTACCCGGGCTTCATAACTTGAATTTTGTGAGAACTTGATTGTATCTTTCCTGAAAGGTAAAGGTTAGTTGTATGTAATGCATGATATGTATCAGGAAATTATGTTCTCAAAATAAATGAGAAGGTGTTGTATGATGCGTATGCGTATGTCATGATGTATGGATATGTGATGTTTTTTATGATACTCTCTGGCTGGGGAAAATAAATCTCGGATTGCTGCTGGAGAGTACAAAGAATTTCGCTCGCTGGGGATGAAAACCGAAGATGATTGGGAGAACAATCCTGCTGAAGAGTATATTGGTGAGAGAATGACTCTGTGGGGAAGAGATGCTCTGCTGAGGATTTGCTGATCTTGGAGAAATATCCTCGGCTGTGGATGAATTACCTGTTGTTGGCGATGATAAACTCTGTTGGGGATGAATTTCTTGTTTGTGGAAGAAATAAACTCCACTGGGGATGGTCTTCTAGACTCTACTGGGGATAATCTTTCAGTGCTGGTGATAGATAAACTCTACTTGGGGAGAATCTTACCGACTCATTCGCGGTTGCGAACCTCAGCTGGGGAGAATTAACACCACAGTCCTTTTCTTACTCTCCGGGGAGTGTATGCATTTTTAACCATATTCTTCAGCTAGGTTTATCCATGTACCTGGTGAAATAGAGCAACTGCAAGGTCTGGACATTTCTTGTTTGCCCCTGTTTTTGATATTACGAGTAATCGTCTTTTGTTTCGCATGTAAATATTTATGAGCGGCAATTATTGTCAAATGTATATATAAAAAATGAACATTGGACGTTCTTGCGAAACAAAACAGAAAAAGGAAAAAACAATTTTTGAAATTTCTTTGTGAAAACGAACTGTATTGATTTTGAAGTTGGCCTGAAAATAGGCGTTTTTGTACAGGAGGCTGACGTCCTAGTAAGAGAACGCCACCGAATGATAGAATTTACACAATTTGTGAAAAACAAAGAAAAACAGCTATGTGAACAATTCCACTGGGTTCTAACTCTGCTATTGCCTTTATATCCTCGAGCATCACATCACTTTACTACTTGGTTGAAGGTAGATCAGATTGATTAGTGTCTTCCGAGCTTGACAGTCGATACCGAAGTCTGGTTGCAAGGTGATCCAATGAGACATAGTGTTACGCTTTGATCCCAAATTTTTTCCTGGACCACCCTTTCGGGTTTTCAATCCACCGGGATACCCTTTTTTGCCCAAGCCGCCTTTTCAGGTTTTCGACTTTCCAGGTGTATAGATTTTTTATTTTCATCCCTTACTTTTGCCCAAACCCTTTTAGTTTGCCGGGAAGCCCTTATTTTTGCCTAGGCTAGTCAACCTAGCGGGTCTTTGATTATGCGTAGTATTTTTTCACTATGTCTGTATTGACGAGGTGAGGAAGGTCGTCACCATCCATGGTGGTTAGAATCATAGCCCCTCTTGAGAAAATGTTCTTAACCATAAATGGCCCTTCGTACGTAGGGGTCCATTTACCCCTGGGATCACCTTGAGGTAGGATAATATGCTTGATGACCAGATCCCCGACTTGATACTCTTGTCGTCTAAATTTCTTGTTAAATGCCTTGATCATCCGTTTTTGATACGTCTGACCATGACAAATAGCAGTAAGTCTCTTTTCATCGATTAAATTCAGTTGATCAAGCCGGGTCTGGATCCAGTCGTCCTCGCTCAAACCTGCATCCTTCATAATCCGAAGAGAGGGTGTCTGAACCTCAATGGGCAAGACTTCCTCCATACCATATACCAAGGAATAGGGTGTTTCCCCTGTTAACGTCCGTGCTGAGGTACGGTACCCATGAAGAGCGAATGGTAACATCTCATGCCAGTCTTTGTATGTCACTGTCATCTTCTGCACAACCTTCTTGATGTTCTTGTCTGGGAATTCAAAATTCATGGATTGGTAATCATCCACTGCCTGATGTGCCAAATGATCCACCAACACACTCCCCTTGATTTCTTTTTGAGTTTGTGTATTGGATATCATACTCGGTTAAAATCATCTTCCATCTTGTTATTCTTCCGAACAAGGCAGGCTTTTTAAAGATGTACTTGATTGGATCCATTTTTTATGTCAATGGGGTAGTGTGAGTCAACATGTATTGTCTCAGCCGGCGAGCATCCCATCCCAAAGCGCAGCAAGTTTTCTCGAGCAGTGAGTATCGGGTCTCACAGTCGGTAAACTTTTGCTAAGGTAGTAAATAGCATGCTCTTTTCGGCCAGACTCGTCATGCCGCCCTAGCACGCACCCCATTGAATTATCCAACACTGTCAAGTATAAGATCAACGGTCTTCCTTCAACTGGAGGTATCAGAATAGGTGGCTCTTGGAGGTTGTATGGCTCTCTCTTCCTGAAGTAACAGTCTAGCAAGCTCCCCAGGCACTTCACAATCATCCTCATTTTCGTCCTCGGCTTGGTTGATCGGACTTTCGAAGTTATAACTGGCAGTAGTAGAGTCGTTATCAATTGTATTCAGAGTGGATGTAGATCATGATATGTGAGTGTGTGTAAGACAATAACTGCTTTGATAAAGTGCAAGATAGAAAATAAAAACAAGGAGCGCAAAATTTGTAATGCAAGAAAAACGTCCAATGCTTTATTGATGATATATGGAAATGACACATAATAAACCCTCACAAACAAAGCCACGGTGTCTCGGGCAAGGCACCAGGCCGTAAAAGTTTCAAATTGTCTGTTACAAGTCTCAAAACAAAAGTCTATTATTGTGTAATAAAAGAAACGGGCACGAAGTCCTTCGCCGTCCAATTGTTCAAGCCACAGTTGATAGTCGGGTAAATCCAGCTGTCGAAATCTGACTCTTCATCATCATCTCCAATTGCATTCACTCCCTGATCATGTTTGGGCATAGGAGCCGTTATGGCATTAGGCTTTTCTGGTGCATCAAACTCAATTTCTTTAGCTTCAATCAGATCTTGCACCTTATTTCTCAAGGCCCAATAGTTGTTGGTATCATGCCCTGGGCTATCAGAGTGATAGGCACAGCGGGAGTTCGGATTATACAGCAGAGAGGTGGTACTGGGATTCTTTGGGGCTTCCCTCAGAGTTACCAGGTTAGTCTTCAACAATTGTGGTAAGATTTGAGATAAGGTTATACTGAGCTGAGTATACTGTATTTGCGGTCTCTCTACTCTTTGTTGATTATTTCATTGTGGGGCAATAGTGGGTCTCGATATTACCACCGCATTAACTGCTTGGCGGCGTTCAGGTCGGTTTTGGCTCCTCGAGCTGTAAACTGCACTAGCTTCCTTCTTGAAAGGCTTCTTTTCTGTACTAGATGAAGCACCTTTCTGTATCTTGCCACTTCTGATACCAGCTTCGACTCTCTCCCCGGTCATTATCAATTCAGTGAACCCAGACGATGAACTACCGATCAAATGATTGAAATATGGACCCGACAAAGTCCCAAGAAACATATCCACCAACTCCCTATCAGACAGAGGGGGTTGAACTCTTCCCGCCAGATCTCTCCACTTCTGAGCGTAGTCCTTAAAACCTTCGCTCGCACCCATGGACATACTCTGAAGTTGAGTACATGTAGGAGCAAGGTCGGCTTTATACTGGTATTGCTTGTAAAAGGCAGCAGCAAGGTCCTCCCAGTTGCGGAAATTAGCTCCCTCCAATTGATAGAACCATTCAAGTTGAATCCTTGATAGACTATCTTGAAAGAAATGAACCCAAAGGTTCCTATCAGCAGTGTAGGGTTGAATTTTTCTGACGTATGAGCGGAGATGAAGCTTTGGGCAGGATGCTCCATCATACTTAGTAAAAACCGGAGCCTTAAACTTGTGAGGAATCACCACTCCCGATGCCAGCCCTAAATCTCCAAAATCCAAACCGGGGACCTTCTGAATCTCCATGGAACTCAGACGGTCTTTAAGTTGTTTGTACCTCTCCTCAGTAAGAGGGTATTGTTCATAATCAAAATCAGTGTCATTATCAGATACCATAGGGCTAGGACCCTTCCTTTCCTCTTGATTCTCTCCTCCTCCATATGAATGAGATAGATCAACCTCCTCTCACAACCGATTCCCAAATTTGTGACCCATATTCAGCAGAACCACCTTCTTCTTCTTCCTCCTCTTGTCCTTCAGGATGAGAGTCTTCAAATCCTGTTGTCCTTTAGCCAAGTTCAAGAACATCTCCTGAAATTGAGCATTCTGAGCCTGAAGAGCCTTGATGGCTTGATCAGTAGGTGTTTCAGAAGACATTTTGTGCTGAAATAAACAGCGAAGAAGATAAGAAACCTGTAATGAGGTGCATGGTAATGGAATGCGTATGAAATGATTTCAAAGACTTTGGGAGATTCAAATTTGTAAAACAAAATAAAACACACTTTATTAGATTAAAACTTGTAACAATGTTTAACAATGCCTTTAAGGCGTTACAAAAGAAATACTGAAAAGCAAATCTAAACTAGAAACAATAAAAGACATCAGAAATCCCATGGTCGTTTTCCCTTCATGATGACATAATCGTTGATTGTCCTTTCATTCTCAAGTTGCCTTGTAAGCTTCAAGATTTTCCGTTCCTGCTCATGATACTTCTCCCTGTAGGTATCCATTTCTTCCTTCAACTGGATCCAAGATCTCTTCAATGCCCCAAGATCAGTAGGCATATAGGGATTGAGAACTGTATAAGGAACCCCTTCTTCATTAGTATGATCTACAATCATCGGCAAAACAGCTTCATATGGCATCCCCAGCTTTTGAGCACGGGCTCGAACCCACTAGAGATAAGGTTGCATCGGGAGAGAAGTCTTCAGTCCTACCTCATATGGGTCAGACCCGTTCACCATGCCCCAAGCTCGTATAAACCTGCGGCGATGCCCATTAATGCCCCCCTTGTAGTCAAAGACAATGTCTGTAAGAAGCAGCTCATGAGGACCGTCTCTCCGAGCTCGTCCAAACTGTCGTAAAGCCAAACAAGGATTGTAGGTTATTCCCCCTCTAATTCCAAGCAACAGAACATTGGGGTATTCCCCACATCGATCAATGACAGCTACCTTTTCCATATCTTTAGAACTCCAAAGGATGTCCGTATGAGCAAGGGACATGATTCTGTAAGCCCAGCCTACACCTTCCTCATTCTTCAATACAGACTTGGGGAGGTGCAAAATAAACCACCTCGCCAGCAGCGGCGTACAACATATGAGAGTTCCCCTTCTCCGTACAGTACAGGTATAGAGAGCATGTAGAATATCACCTAGAAGAGTAGGCACTGGGTTAAGAGACATGAAGATCTTAACTGCGTGCACATCTATGAAGGAATCTGGATTTGGGAAAAGAACCAAGTCGTAGATGAGGAGAGCCAAGATGTCTTCAAATGCTTAAAAGTCCAAGTTATCCCAAAACTGTTGATCTTGATCAATCAGAAACTTAGTCAAGAAACCTTTAACCCCACCCCGAGTCTCCCAGTTGGATACTACATCAACCCTTTTTAGATGTAGGGCTGAAGCAATGTCCTCCGGTCTAGGAACCTCCTCCAAACCTGTGAAGGGTGTCTGCTCGAGGATAGATATGCCTAGCAAGTCAGAAAACTCCTCCAAAGTAGGGACTAGCTGATAGTCCGGGAAGGTAAAACAATGATGCAACGGGTCAAAGAACTGGAATAACACGCTGATCATTTGATCATCCAACTTTGAAGTGACCAGGCTAAGGAGATGACCATGTCTTTTAACAAATGAAGAAGTATCAGGAACTTTTGAAACTAACTCTCTAAGCTGAGCAGGGATTTGCACGAAGTTGACTTGAATGGTATTTCTGCGCATAGAAGCCATAATCTGCAAAACAGAACAAAGATGAATCCCCTCGGTCTTTGAAATGGTTAGTCTAATGAAATATGCATGTTATGTTATGATGCATGATGTCATGATAAAACACACAACAGGTATAGTAGGTATCAAACATGGTAAAGGGAAACAAGTCACACAATAGCCCTTAAGTTTTAGGCTTGCATGGAGTCTAGGTACTACCCTCTTGAAGTTCAGTTGGTTCAACCTGTCCTAATAATAGTAATTGGGTTCTAGAGGCTCTCAATATCACTGACCATCCTCCATCGGTCATAGTTTCAGCTCATGCAATCTTTTCTTGTGGCCGGAACCATCTCGAGAGTATGGTCTCAATGAGTGTAGCATCGAGTATCAACCAGTTCCTAGCTCTACACTGAGACCGGCTATCTCACTACTTCCTATGGCCAAGTTGGTCAATTATAGGTTCTAAGGTCAGTTGATGCTTAACGACCCATATAGAATCCCCGTATTCTCCTTGTTCCTCCAAAAGGGATACCGGTACCAACTAATGTGCCACATCAACATAGCTACTGCTTTAACCGTATCGATCTATGCTGTACAGTTCCCTCACAGTTTATTGCTACTTACCTAAAAGGTGTTCCCCAGATTCGGGTTAGGATCTATAGTAACTCCGATACAAAGCCCACAAGGATAAAGCAATCAAATCAAGCAATAGAAAACAATATGATGAACTAATCCTAAGGTACACTCCACTTATTAAATCCCCAGTAGAGTTGCCAGTTTTGTGATACGGTGGCCAGAACCGGGACTTGTTTTTTGGAATGCTGGTTTGCATTTTGCGTTTGTGTTTGCAAAATGTCGGAGTAAGCAAGAGTCGCCACCGACTTTTATTTTATCCAACAAGGAAAGGAAAAAAGCACAGAAAAATTCCTTTTTCGAGATTATTCTGAGTATGGGGGGTAGATTATAGAAAGGGAAGGTATTAGCACCCTTTCTATCCGTAGTTATCTACGGGCTCTTAGGTACTTGCTCATCATTTTTAAAATTGCTTCTTTGTGTGTTTGTATGATTTGAAAAGTTTTTGTTTTGACTTCGATTTAACCCCTGCTTCTGTCTTCAAGAGTGTTGCGAAGTGTTTTTGAAAACTTTGTCTGAAAAGGAGTGTAAGTGTGAAAAAAGTTTGTTTGGATTGAGCAAGTACTTAAGAACTAATTTACCTACTCGAAAAAAGAATTGTTCTACGTTTGTTTCCTTTAGACAACACTATCCCACTATTAGTGAGTAAGTAGCACCGTTGTTGGAGTTTGAGGGTCAATTTGAAAGGGACGTACGGTCACTAAAGCAATGTTTAAGACGTCTTAGTAGTAACCCTAATGTCTTAGATCAACTATTCGAGGCAACAATATCTGAGGCAACTATTCCGAGGCAACTTTGATCTTTGAGACAAAAGGACGACCATTAAAACATCCTATACCTAATGACCGTTTACCGAAGGCAACCGAAGTGGGAGTGTACCCTAGGAGTGCGCAAGTGCGAGTGATTCAATTTCAATTTTATTATCTTTGCATATTTAGGGTTATCTAACCGTTTTAAAGTTAATCATACATTCTTGTCATGCATCCCTAATATCATACATATAACAGTTAATAATTTGCGGAATTTAAAACGCGGAAAGAAAACTACGCTATTACAAGGCTTCGGGTATTTACATAGCCAAAAACAAACCCTCAAAATAAAGCGATAAATGAAAATAAAAGACCTAATTAAACTATTACAACTTGTGAGTAATTACATTAATATGGTAAAAATTAAAACAATAAAGCGCGCGCGGGGAAATTTAGATCGGGAGAAAACTAGGGTTTTGACCCCTTCTAACCTAATTTGAAAGAGAAATTTTTTTTTGTTGTTTTTAATTATTTTTTTAAGAAAAAAAATTAGATTTTTTAAATTAAATACACAATTAATTAGCTAATTAAATTAATTAATGGAAATAAATAAATGGCCTATTTTTGTGTTTTTTGGTTATTTTTAGGAAAAGAAAAATATAATTAAGTTTAGACAAAACCCTAACTTTCTAATTATTTTTAATTTATTTACAAAATAATTAAAGTTACCTAAAATTAAATAACCTAATTAAATTAATTAATTTATTGATAAAAAATAAACCTAAGTCTAATTGGGTGAAAAAATATTATTTGTGAATTTTTGATAACAGAAATAATTAATTTTTGGTTAGTAAAATAAATAAACAAATAAAATAAAATAAAATATAAAAAGAAAAGAGAAAGAGTTAATTGGGCCTGGAAAACAATCTGAAGGGGGTGCGGATAGCAAGTCTTGAGCCCAACAAAAATTGATCCACTTTGACATTTTGGATCCCATGCGTTGCCTTGACTGGGGACTTTGGTGCTCCTTCATTAATGGCTTTCAGATCTGGATCTCAGGACACTTGGCAAGCTGGATTATGAGGGTGTATGGTAGCCCTTGGTCTTGTGCGCGCGTATGATCACTGTAACAAAAATAATGTGAAAGAATTGGGGGGACCTGGGATTCGAACCCAAGTCCTGAAGCACTTTCCACCTGCACCAATGCCATCTGAGCTACGTGTTCTATTTGTATATATAAAGAATAATAATGATAATATACAATAACGTGACAAAAAGGCGCCAGAATTCAAATGGGCCAATACGGTAACGCCACGCCAGTCATCTTCTTCCTTTTTCCGTTGGTAAAAGTCCCAGACTTTTACCTACGGACGTTTGTCTGTCACTACAAGCCTGCGTATTCTCAAAATCAACTATAAGCAAGATAAATAAAAACTAAAACCAATGATAGCTTCGTTTGGACCTGCTGAGCAGGATGGTGCCTCTTTCATGGCCCAATTTCACCTATACACGAAGATCCCAAATCGAAGTAAGGAAACCTAATAATGGCAAACTCCAATACAGGCCATGAAAACACAATTAAATATTACAGAAAGCTTGCAAATGCTTCAAGGAGTAAGAATCTATAACTATTTTGTGCTATAAGTGACAGAATGATACAATTCGATTTTAAAAATACATCAATGTCGTGGATGACTTACAGTGCTATTTGGCAATGGAAACTCCTTGTTTTTGATGGGTTTCGCTTGCTTACACTCCCCGGAAGTGATTGGGATGATCAAAGAGTCTTGTAGTTTCCTGTAACTATGAATTCGTGTCTACACTTTGTTGTGATTTTTTCAAGTTTTGTTCTTGTTGTTGCGCCTCTCTCTAGCCCTGCTTTGGGTATGCAAATACTCCTTATGTATTGAGGAATGGATTAGGGTTGCCAATATGATCACAATCTTCCTCCATCATTGCTTTTGATTTGGATTTGATACACTTGAAAATCTTGCTAAAAATAGAGCAAACTCAATCTTTTTGTGCACACCAAGCCTTTACACGAATTCAATCTCATGCTAGCTGGATAGAGGACCTGAAACATGTGAAAGATCTTGAGATTTCAATGTTTTGGATTTTTCTCATGATTTGTTTTGATTTAAATTGATTCAATTCAAATAAAAATAAAAATAAATAATAAAAACAAAATAATGACAAGTGGAAAAGGCTAGGGATCATGGACCATGTTTCCAATTCAAAACAAGTGCAAAAGATTGGGCCCATTTGGCAAAAATTGCAATTTGAGGCATAGTTGACTTTTAACAATTTTGCAAAAAGGGTCAACTTCACCAATGCATAACTTCCTCAATTTTGACTCTTTGAAGGTGTTCTTTGACTTTGTAGAAAGCTTGAGATGTCCTCTAAGAAACCCTTTTGGTCTCATCTCAATTTGGTATTCCATGTTCATGTATGAAGCCTTGAGAAAAAAAGGTGTTTTTGTTGACTTTTCAAAATGACCTATAATGTCCAAATTCATAACTTCTTGTGAGTGCATATTTTGAACTTGGGAGCTGAAGATGGATTGTATAGAATTGCATCCTCTTCAAAATGAGATTTGTATGGGTTATTTTTCATAAAGTATGAGAAAGTTATGATTGGTCAAAGTTGAGTTGACTTTTCCTACAAAACCCTAATTTAGCAACTTTTGGTTCTTGATGAATTATGAGCAATCCTTGATGAATAATGATCAAACCTTGATCAAATGATGAATAATACTTAAAAATGAGGATGTTGACCAAAAATCTTGAAGTTTGACTGTATGTGGGCCACAGTTGACTTTTGCCCTAGCATAGTCGATTTTCAGGCGTTTGAGTAATTGACTGAGCAAACTTCCTCTGCAAGGCTTGAAACTTTGACATGGATGATCTTGAGAACATATTAGGACAATGGTGAGCATTTGGGATCCATTGGACTCAAGTATCTTGATGGAACATGAAACCCTAATTTGAGGTAGACTGCCTTAGGAGAGAGCTTGTCTGGTCAACCCTTGGACTTTCTTGATCAACTTGAGGATCTTTCTTGAAATGTTTTGAGAAATATGAGAGGGCAAATTTCGGGGTACAACACTAAGGTATACCCTACTTAATTTCCCCAGCAGAGTCGCCAGTTCTGTGATACGGTGGCAGAACCGACTGTTTGATACTGGTTTGCATTTTACGTTTTTTTGTTTGCAAAATGTCGCGGTAAGCAAGAGTCACCACCGACTTTTATTTCATCCAATCGGAAAGGAAAAAAGTACAGAAAAAATCCTTTTTCGAGATATTCTGAGTACGGGGGGTAGATTATAGAAAGGGAAGCTGTTAGCACCCTTTCTATCCATGGTTTTCCATGGGCTCTTAGGTACTTGCTCATCTTTTTAAATTGCTTGTGTTTGTGTGCTTTTTTTTGAAGAATGTTTTACTTCGTGATAACCCTTGTATCGGTCCTCAAAGGTGTGACGAAGTTGTTTTGAAAATTGTTTTGCAATGTGTAAGTCTGAAAAGTTTTGATTTGAGCAAGTACCTACTAGCATCTACCTACTCGAAAAAAGATCGTTTCTATTCTTGTTTCCTTTAGACAGCACTATCCTGCTATTGAGAAATAGGTAGCACCGTCGTTGGAGTTGTAAGGGTCAATTCAAAAGGGACGTACGATCACTAAAGCAATGTTAGGAAACCTTAGTGATAACCCTAGGGTCTTAAGATCATATTCGAGGCAACATTTCTGAGGTAACATTCGAATGGGAAATTTGATCTTTTTAGACAGGAGGGCAACCACTAAGACAACCTATGCTTAATGATCGTTTACCGAAGGCAACCTAAGTGAGAGTATACCCTAAGAGTGATATGTGCGAGTGATTTGTTTTCAGTTATTTATCTTTGCACATTAGGGTTTTCTAACCGTATTAATTTGTCATGCATTCTTGTCATACAATCCTATTAGCATACATCTAGACAGTTAAATATTTGCGGGAATTAAAAATGCGAGAAAGTAAATTTACGCTATTACAAGGCTTCGGGGAGGGGGATTAATTACATAGCCAAAAAACCCGGGGAAAAGCGATAAGTAAAAAGTCCTAGATTAAACTATTACAAACCATGAACAGTTACAAAAATATCGGCAAAAAAATAATAAGCGTGCGGATAATTAAATGTGAGAAGAAATTGAAACCTGAAAAATCTAATTTGAGGAAAAAGTATTTTTGGATTTTTATAAAAGAAAATATTTAAATGCAAATTAATTAAACCTAATTTCTAATTGTTTTTAAATTATGAAAGAAATTAAAGTTGCCCTAAATTAATTAAACTAATTAATTAAAAAAATATTTATTAAGAAAATAAATCTTTTTTGTGATTTTTGATTGGCTAATTTAATAAAATAATTTTTGTTCTGATAAAAAAACAAAATAATTAAAGGAAAGGAATTAAGAAAAAAAAGGGTAACAATAACCAAAGGGCCTGCTGTCAGCAGATTCTGGTTGGAGGTGAATCTAGAAGATGATGACCCTTAGAAGATGAGATGCGCTGGATTTGATTCTGGCTGATGGATCCAAAAGATGATGACCATCAGAAGGTGAGGTGTGCTGGATTTGGTTCTGACTGATGGATCCAGAAGATGACCAGAGGACACTTGATCTGGCCCTGGCTGATGGGCCCAGAAGATGACCAGAGAACGCTTGATCTGATTCTGGCTGATGGTTTCAGAAGATGATGACCCTCAGAAAGGGTATGTGCTGGATCTGGTGAAAATAATAGAGAAAATGCCAAAAGCTCACGCCTGAGATCGAACCCAGGACATGAGTTCTAATTTCCTTCCTCTGACCAACTGCGTTGGATGTTAACTTGTTAATATAAATAAAAACAAATAATATATCAGAAAAATAAGTTTCTGGCCAGAATAACGCGCCAGAATTTAAACCAGCCAATCAAGTTGTGACACGCTATTGTCTTCTTCCCTAGAACTATCATTTTAGGCTCTGAACCTTTACCCACAGACGCAGGTCTGTTGCTGAAACCTGTGTCATTCAAGAATCAAGCACATGCAATATAAATTCAATTGGGAACCATGAATCAACTGGATTTGAAACTCTGATCATCATGGTACCCATTATCAGGCCTAATTTTGCTTGAAACCTAAAGCCCCAAATTGGAACACGAAACCCTAACAATGGCAAAAGCTTATTCCCGCACTGTAAATTAAATCAAACTACCCAGAAACATTGCAAACATGATGATGAATAAAAATATGTATTTTAAACATGCTAAATATGCAAGAATTACTATAATCGAATTTTGATAATTTTGGAAACCGTGAGAGTGATAAAGCATGATACTGAATGTTCTGACACCTGCAAATGATTGGGAATGCTTCCTGAAATGCCAAGGAATTGATTGGGAACCTCAACACACCTTGAATCGGCTTGTGGAAGGAGATTTGTTTCACACTTTTATTGAATTTTTTCAAGTTTTGTTCTGGTTCTTGGAGGCAGGTTGTGCACGAAAATCCTCCCGCTCAGGGTTCCATAAACTTCAGTATATGTATTGAATCCAATTAGGTTAACAATTTTGGATCCAATCTTGAGAATTCATGAATGGAATATTTGATTTTTAAGCCATATGATATCTTTCCATAATCATGCCAATCATGCCTTTCTTGTACCAATTGCCAATGATATGATTTGATTATGATCTTCCAGCATAATGAGCTTATGATTCTGTCCAAAGATCCAATCAAAACAAATCTTTGCTATTATTTACCAATTATTTGACTTAATTCAATTTTTAATAAATAAAAAATCAAAATAAAATAAATAATGAAGAAAATAACATGTGAGTCAGCATTTGGGTCGTGGACCATGTTATATTTGAGGTGCAAGCATAAAAAGTTGGGCCCATTTAGCAAAAAATGCAAATTTGAGCACATTTGACTTTTGGCAACTTTGCAAAAATGGTCAACTTGGCCAATGCATAACTCTCTCAATTTTGACCCTAGAGAGGTGTTATGGGACTTTTTAGAAAGCTTAGGATGTCCTCTAAGCAACACTTTTTGTCTCATCTCAATTGAGTCTTCCATGTTCATGTATGAAGCTTTGACCCAAAATGTGTTTTTGTTGACTTTCCAAAATGACCTATAATGTCAAAATTCATATCTTTTTGTGAGTGCATATTCTGAACTTGGGAGCTGAAGATGAATTGTAGGTAATTTCATCCCCTTAAAAATGAGATTTGGATGGATCATTTATGATAAAGTATGAGAAAGTTATGCTTGGTCAAAGTTGAGTTGACTTTTCCAACAAAACCCTAATTTGGCAACTTTTGGGTTTTGATTAATTGTGAGAAATCCTTGAGGAATCATGATCAACCCTTGACCAAATTATGAATAATAGTTAAAAATGAGGATGTTGACCAAAAATCTTGAATTTTGACTGTATGTGGGCCACAGTTGACTTAGCACAGTTGATTTTTCAGGCATTTGAGCAATTGACTGAGCAAACTTCCTCTGCAAGGCTTGAAAATTGACATGGATGATTTTGAGAACATATTAGGACAATGGTGAGAATTTGAGTCCTTTGTGGTTCACACATATTGATGAAAAATGAAACCCTAATTTGAGGTAGACTGCTCTAGGAGAGAGTTTGTCTGGTCAACTCTTGAACTTCCTTAAGCAATTTGGGGACCTCACTTTCCATGTGTTGAGAAATATGGGAGGGAAAATTTTGGGGTACAACAAGGACCATACCTCCTAGAATACCAAAACTGTCACAAAGCCAAACAAGGATTATAAGTGATACCCCTCTAATGCCAAGGAGAGGGACATTAGAGAATTCCCCACAGTGATCAATGATGGTAATTTCCTCCAAAGATCGAGAACACCAATGAATATCAAAATACGTGAGTGACATCAACCTATTAGACCATCCCATGCCAAGCTTATTCTTCAAAATAGACCGAGGTAGGTGCGAAATAAACTATCTAGCCAACAAAGGAGTGAAACACATAAGAATTCCTCTTCTCTTCATGGTGCGAGTGTGAAGAGAATGTAAGATATCTCCAAGCAAGGTAGGCATCAGGTTACAAGATAGAAAAACTTTGACTGCATTCACATCTATGAGTTGGTCCGGGTTAGGAAAGAATACCATCCAATAGATTATAAGAGCCACCACTTCTTCAAAAGCTTGAAAATCCATAGCCTCCCAAAATTGTTAAGCCTTCTCAAACAGAAACTTGACTAGAAACCCTTTAACACCACTTCTTGTTTCCCAATTTGCCACAACATCGAACCGTTGCAAATGTAAGGCTCGAGAAATCTCCTCAGGTCTTGGTTCTCTCTCGATACCAATGAAGGGTAATTGATCAAGAATAGGCACTCCCAAGAGTTGAGAAAACTCCTCCATAGTAGGCACTAATTAGTAATCAGGAAATGTAAAGCAATGGTGCTTAGGATCAAAGAATTGGAAAAGCACATGTACCATATCCTCTTCAATGTTTGTGGTAACCAAGTTGATGAGACGACCGTACTTTTTGGTGAAAAGAGAATCATTGGGAATCCTTGATGCTAATTCCTTGAGTTGAGGAGTCACTCTCACAAGGTTGATTCAAATGGTATTTCTTTGCATGGAAGCCATGTCCTACAAAACAACACAAAGATAAATCCCAAAGTCCTTGAAATGGTTAGTGCAAATGCAATGGTATGATGTCATGATATTATGTACAAGTAAACATGCACAAGCAAAGAAAATAAGTCCTTAGGTTTAGGCTTGCATGAGGTTTCATTGGTAAGTACCCTCTTGAAGTTTAGTTGGTTGAACCTGTCCTAAAAAGTAATCGGGTTCTAGGGGATCTTAATATCATTGGTCTTTCTTCATCGAGCATTGTTTCAGTGCAAGCCTCTTTATCGGCGACTAAAATATCTCTAAAGTAAGATCTCAATGAGTATAGTATCGAGTAACAACTAACTTCGGACCGCACCAAAGTTGGTTACCTCATAACTTCCTAATGGCGAAGTTGTTCAATTAAAGGTTCTAAGGTTCGTTAATGCTTCATGACACCACACAGTAGCCCCGTATTCTCCTTAATTCACCATAATGGATACCGGTACCCACAAATGTGTCACACTAACATAGCTATTGTCTCAACCATATCGGTCTACGCCGTACAGTCTCCACAATTTTTGCTATTTACCTAATGATGTTCCCATATCCGGGTAGAGGATCAAAACAAGCCCAAACTAAAACCCATAAATGTAAATCAAACAAATCAAACAATAAAAGCAATTAAATATGATCTAACTCTAAGGTAACCCCACTTTTAAGTACACCCCAGCAGAGTCACCAGTTCTGTGATTTGGTGGGAGAACTGACTTGGGTGTTTTGTGTTTTATCGCAATTGTTGCAGATAGCAAGAGTCGCCATCGACTTTTCTTTTATCCAATAAAGGAAAGGGTGAAAAGAACAGGAAAGAGCTTTAGAGAATTTTCTTGAGTTCGGGGGGTACGTTATGAAAAGGGAAGGTGTTAGTTATTTTCCTCCTCCTTTAGATATTGCTGTCTTACCATTGATTTGTTAAGAAGCCCTATCATTGGATGTGAAGGGACAGGCGCGGGTCAATCGTACAGTCATAGAAGGCAACTTGTGAAATGCTTTAGCGATTTTTGTAAGGGACTAGATCATTTACCAAAGGCAACATCGAGGGAAAATGAGGGACTACGATCTTTTTTTATCGTGGGTCTTTGCTAAAGCGTCCCACATTCGAGGGACATGGCTGT
This sequence comes from Vicia faba, assembly GCA_948472305.1. Lineage (NCBI taxonomy): Eukaryota > Viridiplantae > Streptophyta > Magnoliopsida > Fabales > Fabaceae > Vicia > Vicia faba. Next base: position 1,163,278,605 of record OX451736.1, read on the forward strand.
TTTTTACGAGGCAACAAGCGAGGTTACCCTAGAGGTGCGTGTGTGAAAAGTGTGTTTGATTCAAGTTAATTTATCTTTGATTTAGGTTATCTTGCGATTGATTTTAATCTTGCCATGCACGCCTAATTTCTATACAATATAAAGAAAACAGGAAATTGCAGAAATTAAAATTCTACGCTATTACAGAGCTTTTGGGAATGGGGAATACAAACTTACAAATGGGGATGGATCAAATCGAAAATGTGATTATAAATCTAAATAAACAAGTAATACAACCCAATCGAATAAAAAATGAACAAATATTTAAACAAGCACAATCTATAAAAACTTATTAGCAAAATAAATAACACTAGTATTTTTGGTATTTTTGTTTGTGAGAAATATAAACAAAACAATTTAAAACTAAATAAAGAGTTAATTAATAAAATTATTCACAAAAAATCCCTAACTAAACTAATTAAGATAATTTAACTAATTTAAAAAACTATATTTAATTCAATTGAATTTAAAAATCTAAACAAAATTGATATTCTAAAAAATCTAATGACATGTTTTTTTGTATTGTATTATTTTTGTTTAATTAAAATTAAACTAAACTAAAAAAAACTTAATTAAAGAAATTTATGTTAACCAAAATAAGTAGAAATAACATGATCAAAATGAAGGTGTAAGACCAAAAATAGGGGTGTGAAGGAGCAAGGGCGCTAGGCCCAACAACTTGTTTTTTTGTACAAACCAAAACTTCAAAACAATAAAATGGAGTTAATGAGAAACAGAAAATAAGGAAAATGAGAAAAAAAACACCCCAGGGAGTCTCGAACCTGGGTCTCTTAAGTTACTGCAAACATGCCTTGCCAATGGAATTGTATTTTTTATTCGTTATTATTATAATTTAATTGAAATATAAGGTAAAAATTTATAATGGGTTTAGGCCAAAAGGCCCAATAGGCCGACCCGGTTGGGAGGAGGAAAAGGAAATAGATTAAACCCTAGAACGGTAGGAATGTGCCGCTGGAAGTTGGTGTCTTGGGAAGGGATATGGATTAAATTATATTATTGGTATGTTGTTTCCTGTAAAACAATTATAAGAGAAAACAAAAAATAAAAACTCCTCTCTCTCTCTTACAGGCCATCGTCATCTTTCTCTACTACAACTCTACTTCATCCTTTCTAAACCCTGATTTCCACTCATTGAATTCATTCAAATCCTCAGGCATCTCATTGTAAGAACTTACATCCCCCTGAATAGCACTAACCTGAGCATCAAACCTATTATACTTCTTCGAATCTACTCGACCCAAATCGCAATTTACCGCGACAGTACCAATATCGGAATCTGGATCGAGATTAACGGCGAGGATGGATTCCTTCCCTTGATATATGCTCTGAGCCGTTGATTTTATAACGGTGCTACCACTCTCAACAACTGAATCTTGAGCAACTTCGATCTCGCTCATCAAGTCGGCACTGAATTCTTGTAGATCGCGACGGTACGTCTCGATTATGGATTCGGATTTGGATTCTGCAACGTTTGGAGAGAACGAGGGTTTTTTCATATCTCTTTCGTAAAATACTTGAATTCAAGTAATTGTAAACCATCCACATGATCGTCAAATCGACTATCAACTTGAAACATGAAATGGTCTCTCGTTTCATTTGGAGGTGGGCGGCCATCTTTGAAGTAGAAATAAGGAATGATCTCCCTAACAGATTCACGGACTACTTTTAGTGGAGAACCTAATGGAGAAGAGCTAGTTCTATGTTTCATGGTCCGTGGCGAACAAGATGAACTACATGGTGAAAGTGGCGGTGTACTCACACCAGGAAATAAGGAAGGTGATGGGTTTATTGAAAGAGCATTTGTATTTGTTGAGTTCTCAGGTGCACTAAAGGGAACTCCAACTTTTGCGTCAGCAAGCAATAACTTAATTTTGTTATGGTTCCTGCAAAATTGACATCAATCTTTTTGAAATGAATGGTGGTTTCGTTTGAGAGTTGACTGGATTATGAGATGGAAGGGAGAACTCAAGAAAGGGATGGGTTCTGGACAGCGAAGGCGTGATAAAGATAACCAGAGACACTGATGTGAATTCAGGTAATAAGACTCAATCTCGTATGTTCTTGATTCGGTGATTTCTACTTCTCAATGATTTCATTGTTGTTGATGTTGATGCAGTGGGACTTATCGTGTGGAAGGGATGAGGAACTAGTGAGGATATGCTACGATGAAGATGACGGAATCGCATTCGCGTTGTTGATGAAGCAACGACAAAGGTTATTGATACAGTATGGAGCATTTGGTGGGTTATACAAGGTTGAGAAAATGTTTATGCAAGATGTTTGGCAAAGTTCTTTTTCTTGGAGGAGCTGGCGAACTTGCAATTTTTATCAGTTTTATATCTGTTCGGAAAGACAACAACATGGCAGGGATAACACTCATCTCAATCTTTTGTACACTAACGGCTTCGCTTATAATTTATGTTTATCGTTAAAACACGGTGGGAGAACTGACTTGGGGTGTTTTTCATTTGATCGCAATTGTTACAGATAGCAAGAGTCGCCACCTACTTTTCTTTTATCCAATGAAGTAAAGGGTGAAAAGAATAGGAAAGACCTTTGAGATTATTTTCTTGAGTTCGGGGGGTAGATTATGAAAAGGGAAGGTGTTAGCACCCTTTTCATCCATAGTTATCTATGGGCTCTTAGTTGCTTGCTAGATCACTTGCTTTTGTTTGAAAATGTGCTTGTGGTGTGGTTTTTTAAAGTATTTCGAAAATGTGCCTTTGTAATGATTCTCGTCTCTATAAGAATGCATACAAAGTGTTGTTTGGGAAATAGTTCAAAGAAGTGTTTTCTTTTAAAAGTTATTTTTAAAAGGTATCTTTGTAATGGTTCTCGTCTCTATAAGAACGCATACAAAGTGTTTGTCTTTTGAAAATGTTTCAAAATGAAAGTGTTTGATGTATGAAATGTTTTTGTTGTGAGCAAGCGAGCAACTAGGAGCAACCTACCTACTCAAAGGTCTTTACTGTTCTTTTCCTCCTCCTTTAGATGTTTCTATCTTACCATTGATTGGTAAGAAGCTTTATCTTTGGATGTAAAGGGACGGGCGTGGGTCATCGTATAGTCATGATAGAAATGTTGCGGGATATCTTAGAATTTCTCTTGTGGGACTAAGATCATTTGTAAGGCAACATTCGAAGCATCGTCGAGGGACTATGATCTTGTATTTTTTGTTATTTTTGCTAAGATATCTCACATGCATGACATGACCATTTTCATAAGGCAACAAGTGAAGTTAACCCTAAGGGTGAATGTGTGAATAGTTTTTGTATTTCATGCTTGGTTTATCTTGGATTAGTGTTCTCTAAGATTGATTTTTATCTTCCCATACAAATCCTACTTTACTAGCATTTATATGAAAGCGATAAATCGCGAAAAGTAAATATCCTACGCTATTACAATCATTAGGGGGATGGGGTGTACAAATTTACAAATGGGGATTGCGAGAAATTAAAGTCCTAATTATCTATTACAACCATATTGAAATGATGTACAAGAATTGAAATGTAAAATAGATTTGTTTTGTTTTGGTTAAGAGAAGAAATAAATTTGCTTAAGAAAATATTTTTAGTCTTTTTGTTTTAAAAGAAATAAAGAAAAGTGTATGAATATAAAGTATTTTTGGTGTTTTTGATTAATGAAAAAAAAGTGATGATAAAATTAATAAGAGAGTAAGAGTCAGAATCAATGTGTTACTGGAAGATGAGAGAGCAGAATTTCTGACTCAGGCGCGCTGCACATCAGAAAACAAATGTTAGCAAAAAAAGGGAAGGTCAGAAGTTTTGGATCCAGACGCACTGACGTTCTAAGGTTGCTGGGAACAAAGGAAAGCCTAGAAGTTATGATTTCTGAGAGGGTCTAGAAGTCCTGATGCAACTGGGAACCTAGAAGTTCTAGTGCTAAGGTCAGAAGTTCTAGTTGTTGAAGGAGTCTAGAAGTTCTGGTTGTTGAGAGAGTGAGGTGATAATGTTGTTGGGTGAGGATATCTAGAAGTTTTGGTCCAGGAATATTGTTTGACAAATATTGGGGTAAAAATGTCAATAAATAAACCTAAAAAGATGCTTATGGGGCTAGAACCCAGGACCCTTAGCACTAATGTCTCATGCGCACGCTTTCTACCACTGGAGTGGTTGTATATCCGGTATTAGAAGCAAAAACATAAACATGTATCACAAACTAAGTTCTGATGATGAACTTCATCTCCTTCTCCACGCCAGTCAGAGTATCTGCAACTTAGTCGTTCCTCAACAAAAATGGAAAATGCAAACATAGCAGTTATGGCAAATTTCATCATGTTTCAGAAATACAAAGCATCAGAATTGTAAACCAGAAGAAAATATGAGTTTTGCTAATCGTAATTCTGAACCCTAATTTCCTCAAGAAGTTATGATATGAAGTTCTCTCTACTTAGGCCATATAAATGAAATCTATAAATATGTACAGAATCAGAGCCATGATATCTACATTGTATCTTTGAAAATGCAAGCCTGATAATGCCTAAGTAATGAGATGAAAATCAGAAGAAACTTACCTTGTTGCTGGAGATTTGTTCTACGAGTTGGACCCTGGTTCATACTGTTGTGATGTTCTGGTCAGCTTCTTCAAGTTCCCAGAAAGCTGAAGCAACCCTCAATTTGAGTTATGAATGGCTGGAATATTCTGGAGCAGCCAAGAAGCAAATTTCAGATTTTGAAATGGAGATTGGTGAACATTGAGTTACAGTTTGAAAACAGAAGTTGGAAAGGCCTCTATTGTATATCAGAAACTGTATTGATGATTTGTCCAAGAAATGCCCAAGGAAAATTAGGGTTTGGACGCAAAAACTAAAAACTAGAAGGTTTTGTGTTTGTGCTGCAGTTTCGGGTTCTTGGAATTTTTAGTAAGATTTCAAGGATTTTTTCAATGTCTCTGACCCCCCCCCCCCCCACCCAACTGTTGCAAATGAAGTTTAATTTATACGAAAAGGATTTATAAGCTTAGAGAAATCATAAGTACAACCATCATGTATTATGGCTCGTTGTCTTGTTTTTGAAGAAAGTTTAAGCACGTTTCAAGGTAAGGTAGGGTGGTTAGAAGCTTTAAGCACACCTAATATGAGTTTGTAAGCATGATTTGTGGGATAAGTACACTCAGAAGCAAAGTGAAGCATGAGCTTAAGATAAACTTTGTATAAAAGTTTTCTTTTCAAGGACAACAATGGCACCTTCATGCCACACGTGGGAAGATCCTTTGGATAAAGACTCAAAATTTGGTGTAAGCATTAAATGATGATGAGATTTAACAAGCAAGAAATCCTGCAACATGAGATTGTGCAGCAAGCTTGACCCTGGATCAGAAGTTCAGCATAAACGTAACTTGGATTAAGAACAAATGTCTAACTTCTGATCTTTGAATCTCCCTGCTCCAGCATGATCTGAAGGAGTTCTAGGACTTTTTAGAAAGCTTGTAACATGCTTTGCAACCTCTCTTTGAATCATCTTAACAAACTCTGATTGAGCCTACGTGGAAACTGGCCTAGAAGTTCTACTCAAATTTTGACTTGGAAAGGCTCATAATTTACTAAGTGTTTTAGTTTCATGGACGTGTCTTCAGGAACTGATAACTTGAAATCCCAGCATTTCTAGGAGAAGCTCTGTTCTGCAATGTTTCATATCTCATTGAGATCTACAACTCTTGTGTCATAAGTTCTTCCTGAATCAGCTTGTATCATGATGAAAATTAGGCCAGAAGTTCTGAACTCATCATCTTTTCTTAGCACTTAGAAAATTTCTGTGTTTAGAATTTTGACTTTTGATTTTCTTGATGAAACAAATTTCATATTCTAACATGTCTTGATGGAATATGATTTTTGAAACTTGATTTTGATCCAAAAGTCAAAGTTTGACTTTTTAGTGTGTATTTTGACCATTTTCCCCTTGTGCCAATTCAAACCCAAATTGATGTATCAGTGCTGCAAACTTGAGCCATAGAAGATCTTGTGAGAAAATTCTTGAGAAATGAGAGGGAAAATTTTGGGGTACAACAATCGGTAAACAACACTTATGTTTTTCTCAATCGATTTTCTATTCTAAATTCTCTATTTACTAACAAATTGAAATATAGCACATCCTCAATGCAGTGATACATCGACAATAATATGAATATACGCACGAATGATTCATAAGAGATAACATGGCAAAAAATACTCATGAAAACATTTATTCAACAAACAAGAAAGTATCATGAAAACATTACCGATCCGAAAGTTATCGGAGAGATGATTCCTTGAGGTAAGTTCTTCTGTTTCTATCTTGTGTTGTTGTTGATTTTTGAAACTTGTTGGCCTATAGAAATCTTCTTCTTGCAGGTTGTGGTGATGGTTGTATTTGAATGAGATTGTTGCTTATAGGTTGCAAGTTCAGAAATGATGCATGATAGGATCAGAACTGCTTGCAGTGTGGAGGAAGATTTCAAAACTTCGACATTATCACTTCTTTTAAATTTTCTTCCTCTACACCAGTGCTTTTGTTATTCTGTTGTGTTTTTTTTGTCCCCTTTTCTCTGGTTTTTGCTGTGTTTTATAGTGAAATGAGGGTGGATTTTTTGGGGGAAATTATAGAATTTGAACATCTTTGGTATGCTGATTTGCTCCTTTTTGTTGCAATTTTTTGTGTTGCTAAATTGGTCCAATCTTGGGCACAGGACAATAGCAGTTTGGACTATTATGCAGCATGTTTTGGAGCTTATTGTGCAGGAGAACAACAAGCACAACAATAAGTTTTGTTGACAGTTTTTTTTGGGGACTGTTTTGGGGACTAAAGAAAAATGTTTTTAGCAAGGCTTTAAGTGGCTTAGAAATACATGAGACTTAGAGTAATTTAGAATAGGTTTAGAACTTAGGAAATTCTATGTAATTTTGAAAGTATTTTGATTTTGGAAACTCAAAAGTCTTGTATCATGATGAATTTTATTCAAAGTTTAATTTGAAATTTATGAAACAAACTCTCTTGATGAACTTAAGATGTGAGGAACTTGAATTGAATCTTGTATTTGAATAAAGCTTTGTAAATTTAAATGAAGATGAATGAAATTGATGATTGCCTTGCCTTGAATTCGAAACGATTCACATGAATGAATTTTTCAAATATATCAAACTTGTGTCATAAGCATATTGATCCTTTTGAATATCTTGAAATAAAGACAAATTCATATGAATGAATTATGCCTCACATGCTTGAATTGAGCTGAAGTCAAAAGAATTGTTTGAATGGATCCTTTAATCTTCTTCATTAAAATCCATATCTTTAATTCATAGTAACTTGAAATACGAGCCAATACTACAAATATTGCCTTTAAGAACTTTAGTCAACAATCCACCTTAATCCAATGATCGCTAATGTTCGCTTGCAAATGACTTGAAGTAGGAGACAAGCATCAAATGAATCATTGATCTAGAACTCTAGTTTCATGAATTATCTCAACATAAGAATCAAACGTCCTTTGAGAAATGTCTGTGACATAAATTGAACCAAGCATAATTTGACCTCGACCTTCGATGTAATCTCATAGACAATGCTATTCGTGATACTTCGCAAAAAGAATCGCCTCGGGACATTGAGAATTGAAGAAGTTATGAACCTTGAAAATTGGACAAGAGTTTCTTGTGATTAGGACAAATTTGCAAGATGACCTCTAAAGTATTTAAATTTTATGATGATCTTTCGCACGTAATCAGCTCTTGGCTTGTAAAGAGAAATTAGAGATGAAGACAAGGAGAGTCATACACAAAAAGAACCACTCAAAATATCGAATAACGAAGAAGTTACAATCGTTTGAACTTGATCTTGCAAAGGTCGATTTTTGGGTCAATGCAGTTCATTTTCAGTCATCTGAACCATTGATTGAGCAAACTTGCAATGCAAAGCTTGAAAACTGACACGAACATCCTTGAGAATACATGAAGAACCATGAAGACCATTTGAAACTTTGGAAACTCAATTTTGCTTAAGAAGTACCAAACCCTAGTTGTTGACTCAATGCCTAGGAAGAGAATTTGTCTGATCAAACCCTGAGCCATTTTGAGTATTTGAGAAACCCTAGGAGAACATCTTGAATGAAAAGTGGGAGGAAAATTTTGAGGTACAACAGCTGCCCCTGTTCAATCTTCTTAAACCTAAAGAGTTAAATTGGCATGTTTGCCATTCGTGACTCGAAGGTAGAAGATGATTGAACACTAGAGTGCCCAGAAATTTGCACTCGCTTGTGCAAGAAGTAAGGCTTTGGGTTTATTGTATCGGGAATGGGCTTAAAGATTCCATTTGGAGAGTGACAGAATGTTTGTTGGAGATGGGCTTATAGATGCCATCAGAAGTGGTTGGGAATCATTGGGGATGGGCTTAGAGATGCCATCCAGAAGAGACTGTTGATAGGTAAATTTAGACTAAGTCTAATGCTTGACTTCAACTAGGAGAAGTATCAGAATAAATATTTGGTTGATTTAATCTGAGCCAGAAAAGGTCTACTGAGAGAAGTATCAGAATAAATCTTTGGGCGATTTAATCTCAGCCAGTAGATGTCTTCAAATTTATTTGGGAGAAATATCAGAATAAATCTTTGGCCGATTTATACTAAAATAGCAGATGCCCTTCACCTGTCTTTAACTGGAAGAAGTAAATCTAACCTTAAGAGGTGTTTTGTTTGCATGTCTTTAACTAGAAGAAGTTAATCTATCCAGAAGAGGACTGTTGATTGCCTATTATTAACTGGAAGAGGTGAATCTATTCAGAAGAGGACTGTTGATTGCCTATTATTAACTGGAAGAGGTGAATCTATCCATAAGAGGATTGTTGATTGTCTATTATCAACTGGTAGAAGTAAATTCTAAACCATAAGAGGACTTTGATTGATGATTGTATTTTCCTGCAAGGAAAATGGTTAGTCGCATGCAGATGTATACATGGCATAATGATGTTCTCAAAATAAATGAGATTGTGTTGTATGCATTTATCATGTATGTAATATGATGTATGAATGTGAAATATTATTGAAAGGTATCTTTGTCTTGGAAAATAAATCCTTGACAAATTTTGGGGAGCCTTTAAATCCCGGACTGCTGTTGGGATGAAGAGTATGCACATCTTCAGGCCTTGTTTAGAATGTTTCCGCTGGGGACTCCTATTTTGTTGTTTGGGGAGAAATTTGTTGGGGAATATTGACTTTGGATCCTTGCTTGAAGAAACTATGTGGGAAATGTTGATTTCTGCTTGGGGAATAGAGTTCAGGAGCTTTGGTTGTCCATTGCTATACTGGGGAGTTATCTCTTGATTGGAGAGAATTGAAAATTAGATGTTATCTGGTCGAAATCCAGATTTGGCAGCAACTTGTTAGGGATAATAAAGTTGATTGTTATTTAGTCGTATTCTAGGCTTCACAACGACTTACTGGGGAAGATGAAATTAACTATTATATGGTCGGGCTCCAGGATTCGCAGTAACATAAACTGTTATCTGGTCAAACTCCAGGCTTCACAGTAATTGAAGAAGTTAAACTGTTATCTGGTGGGATCCCAGGTTTTACAGCCACTTAAATTTTTATATGGTCGGATTCCAGGATTTGTAGTAATTTGTTTAGAGAGATAAAGTTAAACTGACATCTGGTTGGATTCCGGGTTTTGCAGTAACTTAGATGAAATCAAATTGTTATCTGGTCGGGTCCACTCTTCACAGTAATTTTCTTGAGAGGATAAAGTTGAACTATTATCTGGTCGGGTACAGGCTTCGTAGTAACTTGTTGCTATGTGGTGGGATTCCAGTCTTCGCAGTGATTAAAGAAGTTAAACTGTTATCTGGTCAGATTCCAGGCTTCGCAACAAGTTAGATGAAATTAACTGTTATCTTGCCGGATTCCAGGCTTCGTAGTAATTTTCTAGAAAGGATGAAGTTGATTGTTATCTGGTCGGGTCCATGCTTTATAGTAACTTGCTTTGGAATGATGAAGTTGAACTGTTATCTGGTCGGGTCCAGGCTTCGTAGTAACTTGCTTTGGAGGAATGGAGTTAACTGTTATCTGGTCGGTTCCAAGATTCACAACCACTTTCGGGGATAGTAACGACTCCATTAGGTATTGCAATGACTTTTCCAAGGGTTAAGGGGTTTCATCCGTTTATTTATAAAAGTATGAGAAACAAACTCAAGATGGGGGATTTGTAGTTTTTTGGGGAAATAAACCCTGTTGAAGAGAAATTTTGACGACCTACTGGAGAGGTGTTTCCTTTAGGGAGAAATCCATAAGGCCCTTTTTTAGACCAACTCAACTAGGGAGAGGGTTCTCCGGAGATTGAAACTCTGGCTGGGGATTGCATGAATCCAAGTCTCTGGGGATAATTATTGAAGTAACTTTGTGGGGATATCCTAAGTTTTTTAAGTAAATACTTATTGCTGTTTTTACGCACACTTTTGTTAACAGTTAATCATGTTCATATGCATATGTTCATTCAATTTTAGCCATTGGATGCTTTTGCACTTAAAACCAAAAATAAATAAAAAAGTTTGCACTTCAAAGTATACTTGTATTGATGTTTGCCTATAAACATACGTTTTTGTACAAGGAGACAGAGATCCTAGTAAGAGGAAATCGTCGAAAGAAATGAAAAGAGTACAAAGTGAAAGAAAAAATAATAGCCATGTGGAAGTGATCTCATTGTGTTCCAACTCTGCTATTGCCCCTATGTCTTCGAACATCATCCCCTGCCGTTGAAAGAAGTTGATTGGATTGATCTTGTACCCTTGAATTTGGACCTTGGTAATAAAACTGGTTATAGAGATCCAATGGGACATAATCGTACGCTTTAATCCATAACTTTTTCCTAGGCCGCCCTCTCGGGTTTTTAGCCCACCAGGATACCCATTTTTGCCCAAGCCGCCCTTTCAGGTTTTCGACTTGTAGGGTGTATAATATTTTGCATATATCCCTAATTTTTCCCGAACCTCTTTGTTTCACCAGGATGCCCTTATTTTTGCCTAGGTATGTCAACCTAACGGGTCATTTTTATGCGTAGTATTTTTTAACTATGTCCGTGTTCATGGGATGTGGGAAGTCTTCATTGTCCATAGTAGTCAGCATCATGGCTCCGCCAGAGAAAACTTTCTTGACAACAAATGGCCCTTCGTATGTGGGAGTCCATTTTCCCCTGGGATCACCTTGTGGGAGAATGATGCGCTTTATTACCAAGTTTCCAGTCTGATACACTCGAGTCTTGATTTTTTTTGTTGAACGCCTTGATCATTCATTTTTGATACATTTGACCATGACAAACAGTAGTCAGTCGCTTCTCATCAATCAAATTCAACTGATCCAACCTAGTCTGTACCCATTCGTTTTCTCCCAGGTCTGCTTCTTTCATAATCCTTAGGGGAGGGATATGAACTTCAATAGGCAGGACAACCTCCATGCCATAGACTAAAGAGAATAGGGTTGCCCTAGTTGATGTTCGAGCCGAAGTACGGTAGCCATGAAGAGCAAATGGTAACATATCATGCCAATCTTTGTAGGTCACTACCATCTTTTGCACAATCTTCTTTATGTTTTTATTGGCAACTTCCATTGTGCCATTCATCTTAGGCCTGTATGGAGAAGAATTGTGATGTTTGATTTTGAACTGTATGCGGAGCTCCATAATCATAGAATTATTGAGATTGGTTCCATTGTCGGTGATGATCCTTTCGGGATATCTAACGGTAGATGAGGTTATGCTTAATAAATCTGGCTACAACATTCTTAGTGACTGAGGCAAATGAAGCAGCTTCGACCCATTTGGTGAAGTAATTAATAGCAACAAGGATGAAACGGTGTCCATTGGAAGCATTAGGTTTGATCTCTCCAATCATGTCAATGCCTCACATTGTAAATGGCCACAGAGCAGTCGTGACATTCAAAGAAATTGGAGGTATGTGAACCTTGTCGGCATAGAGTTGACACTTATGACAAGTTCTCGAGTGATGGTGGCAATCAGTTTCCATAGTTGACCAATAGTACCCAGCCCTTAGAATCTTCTTGGCCATAGTGTTTCCACTAGAGTGAGTCTCACAGATACCATCATGCATGTGTTCCATGACCTCCTCTGCCTCCTTCTTGTCCATACATCGGAGTAGAGTAGAATCATGGTTGCGTTTGTACAGGATTCCATTGCTTAGGAAGAATTTGGCTGAAAATCTTCACAAATTTTTTTTTATCATTGATGGAAGCTCCTTCAGGATACTCTTGTGCTTCAAGCTATCTCTTCACCTCAGGGTACCAAGGCTTCTCTTCGTTTGTGTCAAGCTCGCAACAGTGCACTGGTTCATCAAATCTCTCAATTATTATTCTAGGAGCCTCGTTGTCCCAATCGACCTTGAACATGGACAACATTGTTGCTAAAGCATCAACCAACTGATTTTATTCTCTTGAGAAGTGTTCAAAAGTAACCTCCTCAAAGTATGGGATCAAGTTAGCACAAGCTCTTTGTAAGGAATCAAATTAGGATGTTTGGTATCCCACTCTCCCTTGACTTGACTGGTTACTAGAGCAGAATCTCTGTATACGTCCAAGAACTTAATCCTCAGGTCAATGACAGCCTTTAGACCTAAGATGCACGCCTCGTACTCAGACATGTTATTCATACAGCCAAAGCACAATCTAGCGGTTAAAGGTGTATGGTAACCTTTGGGAGAAATAATCACAACACCAATTCTGTTACCCAAAGCATTGGAAGCTCCATAAAAAACCATAGTCCATCGGGATCCTTGTTCAGGTCCGTCATACAGTCCAAGCTTTTCATAGTCAGTTACTAGCATGATATTCTCATCCGGGAATTCAAAGTTCATAGATTGGTAGTCATCAACAGCTTGATGTGCCAAATGATCTACCACTACACTTCCTTTGATTTCCTTTTGTTTAGTGTACTGGATATCATATTCAGTCAAAATCATTTGCCATCTAGCTATTCGTCTGGGGAGAGCTAGATTTTCGAAGATATACTTGATAGGGTCCATCTTAGAAATCAATAGAGTGGTGTGAGTCAACATATATTGTCTTAGCCGGCAAGCAGCCCATGCCAGAGCGTAGCAAGTTTTCTTGAGCAGTGAATATCTTGTTTCACAGTCGGTAAACTTTTTGCCCAGGTAGTATATTGCATGCTCTTTTCGGATAGACTCGTCATGTTGGCCCATCACACATCCCATTAAATTATCTAATACAGTCAAGTACATAATCCGAGGTCTTCCTTCAATTGGAGGCATCACAATAGGAGGTTCTTGTAAGTATTCCTTAATCTTGTCAAAAGCTACTTGGCAATCGTCATTCCATCTGATTACTTTATCCTTCTTCAGCAGCTTGAAGAGTGGCTCACAAGTGGCAGTTAAGTGAGATATGAATCGGGCGATGTAATTGAGTCGACCTAAAAAACCTATGACCTTCTTCTCAGTACGGGGAGCTGGAATCTCTTGGATAGCTTTAACCTTCACTGGGTCGACCTCAATACCTTTACCACTAACAACAAATCCTAGGATTTTTCCAGACCTTACCCCAAAGGTGCATTTGTTGGGATTTAGCCTTAGCTTGTATTCTTTCAGCCTTTCAAATAGCTTGTGTAAGTGATCAAGGTGTTCTTCTTCAGTCTGCAACCTTGCAATCATGTCATCCATATAGACCTTTATTTCATGATGGATCATATCATGAAATAAAGCTACCATATCTCATTGATAAGTTGTCCCTGCATTCTTTAAACCGAACGGCATGACCTTATAACAAAAGGTCCCCCATTGTGTGACAAATGGGGTCTTCTCCATATCCTCGGGAGCCATCTTGATTTTATTGTAAACGGAGAAACCATCCATGAAGGAGAAAACTTTATGTTGAGTTGTGTTGTCAACCAAGACATCAATATGCGGTAATGGGAAATTATCTTTGGGGCTTTCCCTATTCAAATCCTATATTCTACGCACATATGGACCTTTCCGTCCTTCTTTGGCACAGGGACCACGTTCGCAACCCATTGTGGATATGATGTCACATCCAGGAAACCTGCATTGAATTGCTTCATTACCTCAACTTTTATCTTTTCAGACATGTTTGGCCGCATACGACCAACCTTTTGCTTGACTAGAGGGCAATCTTCCTTTGTTGGTAGACGATGAACCACAATATCAGTATCCAAACCCGACATATCTTCATACAACCAAGAAAACACTTCGACATAGTCATGTAACATATGTACCAATCTGCCTTTGACATTGTCTTCCAAGTTGGTGCCGATCTTGACCTCTTTCTTGTCTTCCTCGGTACCTAGGTTGATCACTTCATCTGGCTCTTCATGAGGTTGAATGGCTTTCTTTTCTTGCATCAGAAGTCTGGCTAATTCCCCTGGTATTTCACAATCTTCTTTGCCTTCGCCTTCAGCTTGGTTGATTAGATGTTCAAAGTTATAGTTGGAAATAGCAGAGTCGTTGGCAATGAGATCTGGAGTGGATGAGGATCTGCAAGTGTGTGTGTGCATGTAAGATACATGGCTATTTTAAAAATGTAAATAAGAAAAAGAAAGACAATGAGCGTAAAATTTGAATGCAAAAGGTCCAACGTTTTCATTGAATGATCATATGGCATATGGCAATAAACAAACCCTTAATAAATAGACCATGGTGCCCCGGGCAAGGCACATGGCTTAAAGTCATTGTTTGGAATTAATATTACAGACAAAAGTTCTTGAATTGACAAAACAGTAAAAGGTAATTACTCCTCGCTGAAAGAGATGGGAATGAAATCTTTGGCATGCCAGTTGTTGAGTCCTTCACTGGTAGTCGGGTAAATCCATTCATCAAAGTCGCGGTCATCCTTGGAGTCTTCAATAAAATTCACTTCATGATTGCCAATGCGAAGAGGTGGTCTTCCTATGCGAGCACGTCTGACCTCCTTTTGAGCTTTGGCAGTGAAGCCCCAACCAAACTTATCTGCTTTGAATGTAATGTCAGGGAGTTGTCCCCAAATTGTACGACTTCTATCTTTAACCGCAATGCGAGCATCTTTGAATGACACCATTCTTGGCAAAAATTCATCAGTTTTTGGAATATCATAAGAGATTTTGGTGGCGGGAACCATAGGAGGAACCACTTAAAAGGCTTGGCATGGAGTCTCTATAAACTCACCATCCATCTCCACATATCTAAAGGAATTAAGGTGGCTTACCATGAATTCTTCTTCACCACAGACAGTGAAGATCTTCCATTTGACTGGGTACTTCAACTTTTGGTGAAGGGTGGATGTCACTTCCCCTGCCCCATGTATCCAAGGGCGCCCAAGTAAACAAGAGTAACCGGGACATATATCCATCACGTAGAAGGTAGAATTAAAAACATGTGAACCAACTTTAATGGGGATATCCACTTCTCCGAGTACCATCCTCTTGGATCCATCAAAAGCCCTTACAACCATGTCACTTTGTTTTGACACCAGACTTTCGCAATCTAACCAATCCAAGGCACCTTTGGGTAAGACATTTAGAGAGGACCCTGTATCCACCAAAACATGGGCCATAGTAGTTCCTTTGCACTCAACAGAGACATGCAAAGCCTTCTTATGATTCCTTCCAACTGGTGTCAAGTTAGCATCAGAGAACCCCAATCCATTATCGGCAGTCAGACTTGAAGATGTGAAAAACACAAGAAAGGGGGTTGAATTGAAAACTTGGATCTAAAACAGCTTAATGACACAGTATTTTTATCCTGGTTCGTTTGATCTCAAACTACTCCAGTCCACCCGTCAAGGTGATTTCGCCTCTCTCCAACGAGGTCTTAATCCACTAATCTCAACAAGATTACAAAGCTACTTTAACAATTGTTAAAGTCTTCTTGAGTACAACCACAATCCGGTTAATCTCAAGGAAATCTTTTACAATATGATTAAACAAAAATGTGTTGTTGTTTTCTAACAAAAACAGTTTATCACAACTGTGATAAATTACACAGGTTAAGCTTAGAACAAAGAATGAATTTGCTAGAGCTTGAATATGCGTGGTTGGTGTTCTTAGCAAATTGTTGTGTGTACGTACGTGCTTCTTTTTGAAAGCAGACTTGTTTATATAGGCAAGGTAAAGACGTTGTCAATAAAGCAAGTTTAATGTTATTAACACACTTTCCTTTTGGAGAAGATCTTGTCTGAAGAAAGCCGTTAGAATTAATTTTGTCTTGAATGTTCAGTAACGCTTCAGAGTCTTCTTTCCTTAACTGCTGATGACGCTTCAGAATATTGATGACTTGGTTGATATGTCTTTGATCAGAATCAGAGTTTATTGTAATTGAGCGCAGATTCTTGTCACCAATCTTCAGCATATAATCTGATTGCTTCGGCGTGTAATACTTCATGGCTTATCTTCTGATGCTGATCTGATCAGAACTTCTGCATATACAAAACATATTTTTAAGGAGCATATTTGTTCTTTGTATATACATTCTTTGTATTTATTTATTCTTTGTATTTGTTATCATCAAAACTCTAACCAAGGGTTGTAGAATCAACATTTGCTCTCTTAAATTCTTCCAGAGTTTTCCTTTCATAAGAAGGAGCTGGAGATTCTTTAGCATCAGGATGCTTCTCATAGCATTCTGCAACTTGATCACATTGAACCATTTCCTTTGCTGAAATCATCTCTTCTGGAGCGGCATTCAGAGTGAGTCCTTCTGACTCTGGTTGAACTTCATCTGAGAGACGATGTTCTGACCAGGGAGTATTATCTAGAGGGAGAATCTCTTTCTTGAGCAGATGGCTCAGAACTTGGTCTTCAAAAACCTGTAGCATATCACTGAAATTTTATTGAACCTGTTCATAGCTCTGTTCTTTTAGCTTCAATGTTTTAGAACTTAGCCAGTTTCTGAAACTTGTCCAAAGATAATCAGAAGCAGCAGGGTTAGTTATCTGTAGACTAGCTTTCTTCAAGGAGGTTATCCATTTCTGCATTCCTGTTTCAAACATCAATAAACTTGTACCAACATCTGGTGTGGTTTCAGTTGGTTTTGGTTTTGGAATGGCAGTTTTGGTTTTATG
Source organism: Vicia faba (assembly GCA_948472305.1). NCBI lineage: Eukaryota > Viridiplantae > Streptophyta > Magnoliopsida > Fabales > Fabaceae > Vicia > Vicia faba. The sequence continues at coordinate 1,163,295,717 of OX451736.1, forward strand.
AGATATAGCAGCTAATCATTCAAAAGCAGTTAGATCAATGACAAGTCTTGCATTGTCAGTTGGATTTATCGTGGGTGAGGGAGTAGGAGAATCAGGTATGATAATTGGACTAGTTGGGGAATTTTGTGGTGTGGATTCTAGAGAAGAAGGAATATGTGGAATGTCCAGGATGGTGGTAGGCATGCGAATGGCTAGAGGTTCAGTGATTCCTGGAATAGGTATAGTATCTGAATCTGAAGTAGTTTCTTCAGATTGGTTGGTTGTATGATTGTGAGGTTCTGGTTCATAGGCCTCAGATGGTTGGTTCTCAGAAGTTTGAACTTCTGGTTGTGATTGTTCATGATGAGGTGATGGTGGATGAGGAATATCTTGTTGTGGAGAGGGAGGTAGTGGAATATCTGGTTGTGGAACATCTGTTGTATTTTCGGAGTTTGGATTATCATGGATTAGAGGATTTGGATTTTATGGTGTGGGAGCTGACATATCTTGGTTAAAAGAGTCAATATCTGACAGAACTTTGGCAAGTTCTGGTTGAGTTGATTCAGGATTTGGATTGATAGGAAGGGAATGAGTTTCTCTTAGACTTATAGTTTCTGAGGGATCAAACCCTGTGTCAAAGTCATCAAAAGTCTGTGGGGTTGGAAGTTCTGATTGGGTAGTTATGGGTTCAGATGTTAATATAGTTATTGATTCTAAAACAGTAACAGAAGAAGGATTACCTTTCTTTTTAGCAACTTTTGGAGTCCTTTGGGATGATCCTTCTGCTGCTGCCTTTCTTTTCTTAGTCTTCTTCAACACAACTTCTGGAGCCGCCTGATGCAAGTCCTGGATATTTAACCCTGGTGCAGTGCCATCTGCCTTACACGCATTCATATATCTGATGATTATCTCAGGCTTGGAGTCAATCTCAGAGAAAAGTGGAAAATCATCCAAAGGAATTCTTCTGTAGGTGATGGTTGCAAAAGAACTAACGTTGGGTTCCTTCTTGATGTTCTCAATAATTTTCATCTTTTTCAGATTCTTTGCATTCAGAGGCTTTCCAGCAGTTGCCTCTAGTGAGCTAATTTCATGTGCTTCGGTTAGATGCTCTATCAGCCTATTCTCTGTCAGAATATCTGATATGAGTCTTCCTAGGGGTATCCAGTCCCTTTTGGTATACTCATCTTCCCTTGTTTCCTTTACACTGGTCCTCAGATCTTTAAATACCAAGTGAGGGAAATTTACCTTAGTCTTCTTGGAGATAAAGTAGATCAGAAACTGCTGATCAATGTTTATGTAATCAGGAGAGCTGGTAGGCTTCATGTGGTTGATGCATCCCAGAATTATCTTAGCCCAGATTCTGTGATGATCCTTCAGATCCCTAATCTTGCTGGAGGGAAGTCCCAGAGTGAATATTTCCCTTGCAATTGAAGCAACATCAGAACATCTTTCAGTCATGTCTATACACCTTACGCCTCCACCATTGTAACCGATGAGTCTTGAAATTAGGTCTTCAGTAATGAAAATCTTCTTCCCCATGACATACGAAGTAACTTGATGGTTGGAGGAGAAAGCATGAATCCAGAATTCTTTTACAAGAATTGGAAACGTTGGCCCTAGAAGACGGTCAAAATATCTGTTCCATCCTTGAGCATTGACCTCTTCAGAGAGATTGAAACCATTTTCTTGAAGACTTACAAAATCAACAATCAGTTCTGAAAGAACTTCCAGGTTTTCAATGGGCGTGAGAAGAGTTCTGTAAGGTTCTTCGTACTGTTCCATAGATTCAGTTCCCTGAGCACTGGTGTTTTGGACGCTTGAAGAAGCCATGTTCACACAAGAAATTTGAGAAAGATGAAAGGTTTTTTGTTTGAAAGTATGAACTGAAAACAATTAGAAGGTATTGAGAGAGTAAAAGTGAAAGAGTGTAAAGAGTGAAACTTGAGTTTAAATAGACTTTTGAAAGCATAATCTGCAAGAGAGAGAAACAATTAGTCATGATTATAAGCATTAATGACAGTTGATTTTAGGGGATTCAGAAAGATATTGGAACGATTACGCATGACATGTGTCTCAATGCACCCAATCAGCACTTTTGACCTTTCAGAAAAGTGAACACATGTTCAGCCTTAGAAGGTAGCTGATGAATGGATGACAATTGTTTGCTTTATGTGAACAACACACTTATATCCTTGAAACGAAACGCTTAGATCTTTATGGATAGATTCTGATACAATCCGTACTTCTAAAATTCTGAAGGCAGGTTGATCAGTAGTTCACAGAAAATAACTAAAATTCTGAAGGTTAAGATATGTAAATAAAACAATTTATTCTGGGCAAAGCTTCATGCTGAGATGTTTCAGAATAAAGTTAAACCTATCTTCAGAAAGAGGTTTTGTAAAGACATCAGCACATTGATGGTCTGTGTCAATGAATTTTAAATTAAGAATCCCTTTCTGAATATAGTCCCTAATAAAATGATGTTTTATTTCTATATGCTTATCCCTAGAATGCAACATAGGATTTTTACTGAGATAAATAGCATAAGTATTGTCACAGGGGATAGGGATGTTACTCTCAAATATATTGAAGTCCTCAAGTTGACTTTTCATCTAGAGCATTTGCATACTGCATCCAGCTGCTGCTATGTATTCAGCTTCTGCTGTTGATAGTGCTATTGTGGATTGTCTTTTGTTGGACCATGAGATTAGATTTCCTCCCAGAAACTGGAAGCTTCCAGAAGTGCTTTTATGTTCTACTCTATCTCCAGCAAAGTCAGCATCACAGTATCCTACTAAGCTGTAATCACTTGATTTTCTATAAAACAAACCCAGATTAGCAGTACCTTTCAGATACTTGAAAATTCCCTTAACTATTGTTAAGTGAGATTCTCTAGGATCTGATTGGAATCTAACACAAATGCAAACACTGAATAGAATGTTAGGCCTTGAAGCCGTCAGATAGAGAAGAGAACCAATCATACCTCTGTAGACCTTCTGTTCTACCTTTTTACTTACCTCTTCTTTTTCCAGAATGCACGTGGGATGCATTGGAATCCTTGAGGGCTTACATTCTGAGAGATCAAATTTCTTCAAAAGTTCTCTGACATATTTGCTCTGATGAATGTAAGTTCCTTCTGGAGTTTGATTTATCTGGATGCCCAGAAAGAATTTAAGTTCCCCCATTAGGCTCATCTCAAACTTTGCTTGCATACATTTAGCAAACTCTCTTCCCAGAGATGGTTTAGTGGATCCAAATATGATGTCATCAACATAAATCTGACAAACTAACATGTCATTCTTAACTGTCTTACAGAATAAGGTTGTGTCCACTTTCCCTCTGGTGAATTCCTTTTCTAATAGGAAGTTACTTAGTCGTTCATACCAAGCTCTGGGAGTTTGTTTCAGACCATAGAGTGACTTCTTTAGTTTGAAAACATATTCTGGATTTTTAGAACTCTCAAAACCAGGGGGTTGGTGCATATATACCTCTTCATCTATATAGCCATTTAAGAATGCACTTTTGACATCCATCTGATACAGAGTGATGCCTTTATTAACAGGAAATGATATTAAAAGTCTGATAGATTCTAACTTGGCGATTGGAGTAAAGGTTTTTGTATAGTCTATCCCCTCTTGTTGACTATAACCTTGTGCTACCAGTCGTGCTTTGTTTCTGATGACTTCACCTTGTTCGTTCAGTTTGTTTTTGAACACCCATTTTGTACCAATGACATTGAACCCTTTTGGTTTGGGAACCAAATCCCATACGTCGTTTATGGTGAATTGATTTAGCTCCTCTTGCATTGCCATAATCCAGTCATTGTCCAGAAGTGCTTCATTAATTGTTGTTGGTTCAATCAGAGAAACCAGTCCCATGAGGGATTCTTCAGAGTTTCTGAAAGTTGATCTTGTTCTGATTGGATCTTCCTTCCTTCCCAAAATTGTATCTTCGAGGTGATCAATGCTGCTTCTGGATAGTCTTTTCTGGAGTTGATCAACAGAAGGTGCTGGATTTCTTGTAGTAACTCTATCTGCTGTTGAGGGAGTGTCTCTGTTGAGAGCCTCTGATGAGTTATCTTTAGTACCTGTGAGTTCAACTTCCATACCTGCAAGGAATTCGTTCTGCTTTGACTTTTGAGAGTCAAGCTTATCATCAAACCTAACACTGATTGACTCTTTAACAATCTGTGTTTCTGTATTGTATACTCTCTACCCTCTTGAGCATTCAGAGTATCCTAACATGATACACTTCTGTGCTTTAGAGTCAAACTTGTTCAAATAAGTTTTTGTATTCAGAATAAAACATGTGCATCCAAATGGATGAAAATAAGAAATGTTGGGCTTTATGTTCTTCCACAATTCATATGGAGTCTTTTCCAGAATAGGTCTTATGGAGATTCTATTCTGAATGTAACACACTGTGTTTATTGCCTCTTCCCAGAAGATCTTAGCAACGTTAGTCTCGTTGATCATGGTTCTGGTTATTTCTTGCAATGTTCTGTTCTTTCGTTCTACAACTCCATTTTGCTGGGGAGTTCTAGGACAAGAGAAATCATGCAGAATGCCTTTTTCATTAAAGAATAATTCAAAATCTTTATTTTCAAATTCTCCACCATGATCACTTCTGACTTTGACAGTTCTAAGATCCTTTTCATTCTGAACTTGGTTGCAGAAGGTAACAAACACAGAGTGTGACTCGTCCTTGTGTCTTAGTAACTTTACCCATGTCCATCTACTATAGTCATCTACGATTACTAACCCATACTTCTTGCCACTGGCTGAAGCAGTTTTTACTGGTCCAAATAAGTCAATGTGCAGAAGTTCTAATGGCTTAGAGGTGGAAACAACATTTTTGGATTTGAAAGCAGGTTTTGCAAACTTTCCTTTCTGACATGCTTCACACAGAGCATCTGAATTAAACTTCAATTTAGGAAGTCCTCTGACCAGATTAAGTTTGTTAATCTGAGATATTCTTCTCATACTAACATGTCCCAATCTTCTGTGCCAAATCCATTGCTCGTTGTTAACAGACAGTAGATATTTTACATTCTGACTCTTTAGTTCAGAAAGTTTTATTTTGTAAATGTTGTTTTTCCTCTTTCCATTAAATAGGATAGTCCCATCTTTCTGACTAACAGCTTTGCATGAATTTTGATTGATGATTATATCATAACCATTATCACTTAATTGACTTATGGATAACAGATTATGCATTAATCCATCAACTAATAAAACATTACTTATAGAGGGAAGATTTCCATTACCTACTATTCCAGAGCCAATGATCTTTCCTCTCTTATTGCCTCCAAATCCCACGTAGCCTCTAGGCTTAAGTTTCAGGCTTTGGAACATATGCCTTCTTCCCGTCATGTGTCGTGAGCAGCCAGAGTCCAGGTACCATGATTGGTGTCTTAGCCTTGCTGCTAAAGATATCTCTTTAGTGTCTGATTCTGAGTTTGAACCATAAGCTTCACTATCTTCTAATACGTTTGCCATGAGAGCTATGTTTTCTCTTTCATCATCTGATTCTGAGTCAGCTTCAGATGTGTCAGAATTATCCCATGTAGCCATGAGGCTTTTCTTCTTTTCCTTGATAAACTTCTTTTTTGGGCTTTTCCTTCTGAATCTTTGGGCAGTCACTTTTTTAGTGCCCTTGCTCGTTAAATTCATAGCAGATGATGTCTTTGTTGTTTGGCTTTCTGTATCCTGAAGAACCTTCAGATCTTCTGTGTCCAGAGGAGGATTCTGGCCTTCTATATCTGGATGACGATTCATTCTGATTTTCTGATCTTCTAGGATTTCTGAACTTCCTTTGTCTCTGCTTCCACAGTTGGTTCACCCTTCTGGAGAGGAGAGACAGTTCATCTTCTTCTGATGAGGATCCATCAGAGGTTTCCTCCACAACCTGCAAAATTTTAGAGTCAGATTTTCTGTTAGATTTTAAAGCTGGTGGCTTACCTTGCTTTTGAGGTTCATCTTCTTCTAGCTCTATCTCGTGACTTCTGAGGGAGCTAACAAGTTCCTCCAGAGAGATTTTATTGAGATCTTTGGCTAGCTTAAGTGCTTTGACCATAGGCCTCCATTGCTTGGGCAAGCTTCTAATGATCTTATTAACGTGATCAGCAATAGAGTACCCTTTGTCAAGAACTTTTAGTCCAACAACAAGAATTTAGAATCTTGAAAACATAGTTTCTATAGATTCACTATCTTCCATCTTGAATGCCTCATACTTCTGAATGAGCGCAAGGGCCTTGGTTTCTTTGACTTGAATGTTTCCTTCATGCGTCATTCTCAGAGAGTCAAACATATTCTTGGTAGTTTCTCTGTTTGATATTTTCTCATATTCTGAATGTGAGATGGCGCTGAGGAGAATTGTTCTGGCCTTGTGGTGGTTTCTGAATTCACGCTTTTGCTAATCAGACATCATTTTCCTTTCTATCTTCTGACCACGTCCATCCACTGGATGCGTGTATCCATCAGTTACCATGTCCCACAAATCAACATCATGGGCCAGAAATAAACTCTCAATTTTGTCTTTCCAGTATTCAAAGTTCTCTCCATCAAAGACTGGAGGTTTACCACTGAATCTGTCCCTTTCTTCATTGTTGTCATTGTTGATGTTTTGGCTTGGTCCCACCATAGTGTTTTTATGATGCTTGGATCTTGTACTAACACTGTTAAGTGTTTAAGCTCAGAACCAGGCGCTCTGATGTCAATTGAAGATGTGAAAAACACAAGAAGGGGGGGTTGAATTGAAAACTTGGATCTAAAACAGCTTAATGACACAGTATTTTTATCCTGGTTTGTTTGATCTCAAACTACTCTAGTCCACCCGTCAAGGTGATTTCGCCTCTCTCCAACGAGGTCTTAATCTACTAATCTCAAAAAGATTACAAAGCTACTTTAACAACTATTAAAGTCTTCTTGAGTACAACCACAATCCGGTTAATCTCAAGGAAATCTTTTACAATATGATTAAACAAAAATGTGTTGTTGTTTTCTAACAAAAACAGTTTATCACAACTGTGATAAATTACACAGGTTAAGCTTAGAATAAAGAATGAATTTGCTAGAGCTTGAATATGCGTGGTTGGTGTTCTTAGCAAATTGTTGTGTGTACGTACGTGCTTCTTTTTGCAAGCAGACTTGTTTATATAGGCAAGGTAAAGACGGTGTCCATAAAGAAAGTTTAATGTTATTAGCACACTTTCCTTTTGGAGAAGATCTTGTCTGAAGAAAGCCATTAGAATTAATTATGTCTTGAATGTTCAGTAACGCTTCAGAGTCTTCTTTCCTTAACTGTTGATGACGCTTCAGAATATTGATGACTTGGTTGATATGTCTTTGATCAGAATCCGAGTTTATTGTAATTGAGCGCAGATTCTTGTCACCAATCTTCAGCGTATAATCTGATTGCTTCAGCGTGTAATACTTCATGGCTTATCTTCTGATGCTGATCTGATCAGAACTTCTGCATATACAAAACATATTTTTAAGGAGCATATTTGTTCTTTGTATATACATTCTTTGTATTTATTTATTCTTTGAATTTGTTATCATCAAAACTCTAACCAAGGGTTGTAGAATCAAACTATGTTCTAACAAGACTTTCCATGCAGTTTTCAAATTGAATGGTTGTGGTTTCTTGGGGAACATGTGCTTTCTTCAAAAATTTGATTAAAGCTTGGGCATGAGCATCAGAACAAAGCAGCAAAGACAACATAGAGATTTTGGAGGGGGTTTTCCCCAATTGTTCTACTATCTTGAAATCACTCTTTTTTATGATCTTCAACATTTCTTCCAACTCTTGGGTGGAAGGTTCATCAGTGAGAACGTCTTTGGCTGGCGCCTTCGTCCTGGCAGACTCAACAACTTTCTCTTTACCCCTAGTTTCAGTATTAGGCTTATCAAGGGAAATGCAGACAGGTGTCTTTGTAGTAGTTTGGGGTGAGATGTTAGGAGAGAAAATCCTCCTCGTTCTTATTATCCTACTAGAACCAACAATATTTGTAACATCATCAGCCTTGTCTTCATTGATCCGAGAGTCTTGCTTAATTCCATGATAGTAAACCTCAGCACTGTAATTCCAAGGAACTTCCTTGTCGGAGGAGTAAGGAATCAGCCCAGGTGCAATAATTATCAAGGGAGCAATTGTTGGTTCGTTAGAAATCCTAATAGGACCCTTTAAGGAGATCCTAAGAGGCTTGTTGGAAATTGTTATGATGGCAATGTCTTCAGTTTTATCGGTCAAACTTTTGATGGCCAAAGTTCTTTCAAACAGGATCTCATGACTATCTATCAGGTGTTGAACACCTTCTTTAAGCCATTTGCATCCATTCACTTGTTCGGCACAACAATTACAGTCTTTCAAATAGCCAGGGAAACCCTAGCTCTCAGTAGATTTTCTTTAACAACGGTCAGTGGAGTAGTCCAATCTTCAATGGATGAAACAAAAACAACATCTTCAATTGCATTGACACCTTTGCCTTGATTTAGCATTGGTGCATTTATAACATTCAGAGTTGTAGGTGGATCAAACCCAATAGTTTTATTGTCGATAATATCTTGAATCTTGTTTTTTAGAGCCCAACATTGATCAGTTTCATGCCCAGGGCTGTTGGAATGATATGCGCATTTGGCATTAGGAATGTACTTCAGTGATGTAACATTGGGATTTGATGGTGGATCATGCAATGTTACCAAGTTGGCCTTTAACAGGTGTTGCAAGGCTTAGGATAATGACATATTAATCCTCGTGAATTGTCTCTAGGAAATTCAGGTCGTTGATGGTTTGCTTGTTGTTGTCTTTTAGCAGATGGAAGATTAGAGATCAAAACATCATCAACAGATTGGCGATAACTTTTTTGACATGGCTTCTTGAACCATATACGGCATTGGTTTCTTTCTTGCCAGTAAAGGGCTTCTTTACAGTGTTTGATGTAGAAGCATATGCCATGGGAATTTTTCCACTCTTGATACCACTCTCGACTCTTTCTCTAGTCAGAATTAACTCTGTGAAACCAGACGATGAGCTCCTAATTAGTAATTTGAAAAATGGTCCAGTTAATGTTCCCATGAACATGTCCACCAGCTCTCTGTCAGTTAATGGTAGTTGAACTTTACCAGCAAGGTCCCTCCATTTTTACGCGTACTCTTTAAACCCTTCATTAGTACCCATTATCATTCCTTGAAGTTGAACTCTAGTTGGTGCCAAATCAGCATTGTACTGATATTGATGGTAGAAAGCAGTGGCCAGATATTCCCAAGTATGAAGGAACCCTCCAACTGGTAAAACCATTCTAAATGAGTCCCAGACAGACTCTCTTGAAAGAAGTGTACCCAGAGGTTCTTGTCAGTGGTATACGATTGTATCTTGCGGACGTAGGACCTCAAGTGAAGTTTTGGGCATGAAACTCCATCATACTTAGCAAAGATTGGAATTTTGAACTTGTGTCGGATAACCACCCCAGGTACCAAGCCTAAATCAATGAAATCAAAGCCAGGTACGACTTGAATTTCAACAGCTTTCAACCTATCCTCCAGTTGCTTGTATTTATCCTCAGCCGGTGGATATTGTTCATCAAAGTAGTCTTCATCCTCAGACGCTTGATCATTTTCACCCCCAGCACGGGTGCTCCTTGCGTCTTCCTCCTGGTTCTCGTTTTCCTTAGATGATTCTTCAACCACTTGCACTTGATGGATGGGGCCTTTAAACCTTTTCCCCATGTTGACCAGTTCCCTCTTCTTGGTCTTCTTTTTGGCCACCAGAAGTGACATAAGCTCTTGTTGTCCTTTGGTCAGGGTCAACAAGGTTTCTTGGAATTGAGAATTATGCTTCTACAAGTCTTTCACAGTTTGCTCGATATCCATCATACTGAAATAAACAGTAGAAAGATGAGGAAACTCGTGCTTAAAAACCTGTTTATGTTATGATGCATGAAATGCGTATGCAAATGATTTCAAGGACTTTTAAGATTTAAACTTGTTTAGAGAAAGAGACAACAAACATTAATTGCATTAATAAGTTCAAACGGTTACAAGATGCCCCTTGGGCTTACAATGGAAGAAACAAAGATAATACAAAATAAACTCCTAAAACAAAAGGAATCAAGCTTCCCATGAGCGCAACCTCTTTGGTGAAATGTAGGCATTCAAACTCCGATCTTCATGAAGTTGTCTCATGAGCTCCAAAACCTTCTTATCGCTTGCATAGAATTGGGTTTCAAAGGTGTCTCGCTCCCCTTTGAGTTGAATACATGATCTTTGCAACTCCTTGAGGGTAGTCGACATGTCAGGATGAAGAATAGTATAAGGAACATCTCCCTCAGTAATAGGCTCCATGATGATAGGTGGAATGGCCTCATAAGGCATCATGAGGTTTTGAGCGTGAGCTCGCACCCACTTGAGATAAGGTTCCAAAGGAATGGAGTTATTATGCCCCAATGTCTTGCTATCGACTTTGTTCACCATGCCCCAAGCTCGTATCAATCTCTGACGATAACCTTGTACATCATTCTTATAGTCAAATGCAATTATTTAGACAAGTGCGTCATGAGGACCATCCCTCCTAGCATACCCAAACTGTCACAAAGCCAAACAAGGATTATAAGTGATACCCCCATAATTCCAAGGAGAGGGACATTAGGAAATTCCCCACAGTGATCAATGATGGTAATATTCTCCAAATATCGAGAACACAAATGAATATCTGAATGCGTGAGTGACATCAACCTATTAGACAATCTCATGCCTTGCTCATTCTTCAAAACAGATTGAGGTAGGTGAGAAATAAACCACCTGGCCAACAAAGTAGTGAAACATATAAGAATTCCTCTTCTCTTCATGGTGAGAGTGTGAAGATAATGTAAGATGTCTCTAAGCAAGGTAGGCATCGGGTTACGAGATAGAAAAACTTTGACTGCATTCACATCTATGAGTTGGTTCGGGTTAGGAAATAGTACCATCCTGTAGATTAGAAGAGCCACCACTTCTTCAAAAGCTTGCAAATCCAGAGCCTCCAAAAATTGTCCAGCCTTCTCAAACATAAACTTGACTAGAAACCCTTTAACACCACTTCTTGTTTCCTTATTTGCCACAACGTCGGACCATCGCAAATGTAAGGCTCGAGCAATCTCCTCAAGTCTTGGTTATCTCTCGATACCAGTGAAGGGTTATTGATCAAGAACAGGCACTCCCCAGAGCTGAGAAAACTACTCCATAGTAGGCACTAATTGGTAATCAGGAAATGTAAAGCAATGGTGCTTAGGATCAAAGAATTGGAAAAGCATGTGTACCATATCCTCTTTAAAGTTTGTAGTAACCAAGTTGATGAGACGACCGTACTTCTTGGTGAACGGAGAGTCATTGGGAACCCTTGATGCTAATTCCTTGAGTTGAGGAGGCACTTTAAAAAAAGTTGATTCAGATGGTATTTCTTCGCATGGAAACCATGTCCTACAAAACAGCACAAAGATAAATCCTAAAGTCCTTGAAATGGTTAGTGCAAATGCAATGGTATGATGTCATGATTTTATATACAAGTAAACATACACAAGCAAAGCAAACAAGTCCTTAGGTTTAGGCTTGCATGAGGTTTCATTGGTAAGTACCCTCTTGAAGTTTAGTTGGTTCAACCTGTCCTAGAAAGTAATCGGGTTCTAGGGGATCTCAATATCATTGATCTTTCTTCATCGAGCATTTTTTCAGCGCAAGCCTCTTTATTGGCGACCGAAATATCCCAAAAGTCAGATCTCAATGAGTGTGGTATCGAGTATCAACCATCTTCGGACCGCACCAAATCTGGTTACCTCACTACTTCCTAATGGCCAAGTTGTTCAATTAAAGGTTCTAAGGTTCGTTAGTGCTTCATGACACCACACAGTGGCCCCGTATTCTCCTTAATTCTCCATAAGGGATACCGGTACCCACAAATGCGTCACACTAACATAGATATTGTCTCAACCATATCAGTCTACTTTGTACAGTCTCTATAATTTTTTCTATTTACCTAATGATGTTCCTAGATCCGGGTAGAGGATCAAAACAAGCCCAAACGAAAACCCATAAATGTAAGTCAAACAAATCAAACAACGAAAGAAATTAAATATGATCTAGCTCTAAGGTAACCCCACTTTTAATTACTCCCCAGCAGAGTCTCCGGTTCTATGAAACGGTGGGAGAACTGACTTGGGTGTTTTGCATTTTATCATGATTGTTGCAGATAGCAAGAGTCACCACCAACTTTTCTTTTATCCAATAAAGGAAAAGGTGAAAATAATAGGAAAGACCTTTTGAGAATTTTCTTGTGTTCGGGGGGTAGGTTATGAAAAGGGAAGGTGTTAGCACCCTTTTCATCCGTAGTTATCTACAGGCTGTTAGTTTCTAGCTCACTTTGAAATGCTTTGCTTGAAATGTGTTTGTGATTGTTTTAAAAGTATTTTTTGAAAGCGCCCTTGTTTAGGCTAACTTTGTAATGATTCTCGTCTCTATAAAAATGTATACAAAGTGTTGACTTTTGAAAATATTTCTTTTTTTTTTAAAGTGTTGGTGTGTTTGAAATATGTTATTTTGAAAATGATTGTGAGCAAGAAACTATGAACATCCTACCTACTCAAAATGTATTTGTTCTTTTCCACCTCCTTTAGATATTTCTATCTTACCATTGATTTCGTAAGAAGCTGTGATCGGTGGGAATGAGAACTGACTGTTTTGGAATGCTGGTTCGCGTTCGCGTTTGTTTTTGCAAAATGTCGCGGTGAGCAAGAGTCGCCACCGTCTTTTATTTTATCCAACAAGGAAAGGACAAAAGCACAGAAAAATTCCTTTTTGAGATATTTCTCGGGTTCGGGAGGTAGATTATAGAAAGGAAAAGTGTTAGCACCCTTTCTATCTGTGGTTATAAATGGGCTCTTAGGTACTTGCTCATTATGTTTTCAAAAGTTTGCTTTTCTTTGTGTTTGTGGGTTTTGAAAAGAGTTTTTGTTTTGAAGAGAGTGTAAGTGCGAAAAGTTTTGTTTTGTTTTAAAAGGAGCAAGTACTTAAGAACATCTACCTACTCAAAAAGGAATTAGACTGTGCAAATGTCCTTTAGACAATGCTATCCCACTATTGAGGAGTAGGTAGCATCGTCGTTGGAGTTTTCAGGTCAATTCAATTAAGGGACGTGTGGTCACTAAAGCAATGTTAGGACGCCTTAGTGGTAACCCTAATGTCTTAGATCATTTTATCCGAGGCAACCGTTTCGAGGCAACTTATGATCTTTGGACAAGAGGGCGACCACTAAAACTTCCTATACTCAATGACCACTTTTGAGGCAACCAAGTGAGGTCTACCCTAAGAGTGGCATGTGCAAGTGTGTCAATTTTCAGTTATATTATCTTTACATGTCATGGTGAGCTACTGTTGATTTTAAGTTAAAGATTATCTTGTCATGCATTTCCTATTATTCAAACATCTAGCAGTTAATGGTTGCAGAGATTAAATTGCGGAAAATAAATCTAAGCTATTACAAGGCGTCGGGTATTTACATCACCAAAAACAAACCCTTGAAAATTAAATTGCAAAAAGTAAATAAAATGATAAAATAAAATCCTAAGTTAAGACTATTACATTCCCGGAGCAGTTACAAAATTGATCAAAATAATTCGCGCACGAGAAAATTAAATCGGAGTGTTCTAGGGTTTTGACCCTTTTTATCAAATAAAGCATATTTTTTGTTATTTTTGAATTAAGAATTTAAGTCTAAATTAATAATTGAATTAATTAATTACATGAAAATAATTTTTTTGTTTTTTTATTATTTAAGGAAATAAAATAAGAATGGTAAAAAAATATCAAAACCCTAATTCTATATTAGTTTTAATTTAATGCAAAATATATTAAAATTGAACCTAATTAAAACTAAATTAATTGGTTAATTTTTATTTACAAAAATAAATAATAAAATTAATGGAATTTAAATAAAAATATTTTTTTTGTTTTCTGATTTTTTATGAAAAAAGTTAATTGGTTAATTAATTAATTAAAGTAATGATAATAATAAAATAGAAAAAAAAACAATGAAAAGAAATAAAATATAAACAAACTCAGGGGGGGTGTTGGGCCTGAAACAGGAGTGAATCAGCAATTTTTTGGCCCATTTCGTCCCAGCCTGTTTGACTTTCTGAATTGCCCACATGCTTGTTGACTAGAGACCATGGTAGTCCTCCATCCTGGGCCACTGGATTTGATTGGCAAGCCATCTGGCGTTTGATATTTGGCAGAGCATGATGGTCCACTCTTTGAATGTCACATGGGAATACCTGAAGAACAAAATTAAATAAAGTTTTGGGGGACCTGGGATTCGAACCCAGGTCCCATTGCTCATATGCCTGCACGCTCAACCACTCCAACTGGCTTGTTCATTCGTTATAATAATGCAAAACAAATAATATATGGATAAATTAATTAATATGCTGAAAATAAGAAAATATGGCACGCTATTCAAACGCACCACTCTGGCCACACCACGTTATCATCCCTATCACGGGGATTGTGGCTAAAAGTTCTTATACCTATACCAACGGACGACTGTCTGTAGCTATACATCACACTGCTTTAAAATCCAACACAAGCCACTAAAATGCAAACTAACGGCGTCATTCTGCTCGCCTATCCGCCCTGGTTCCAACCATGGTCCTTTTATTGACCAATTTATCCTGTAACGAAAACCCCTGAAAGAACCCTAAAACAATCTGCAATGGCATTTTGTGATATATGGCATGATAATGAAATTGAATAATACAGAAACTTCACAAATGATGTAAGGAATTCAAATGTACAATTATTTTAAAGAATGGATGCAAGATTGAAGTTTTATGATTCCATGAATATGGCAGTTCAGAGCGATACTTACAGGGCTTTTGGAGGCAGGAGAGCACGCGATAATGATTGGTACTGCTTCAGTGAGGTCCAAGGAAGCGATTGGAACCTTTGTTTGATCCTGAAAAGGCCTCTAAGTACGATTTCAGATCCAAGGTTTTCAAGCTTTTTTCTCAAATCCTTCTGGCCGTTTCTGCAGTGTTCTATGCGTCCTTTTGGTCTGTGTGCCTTGCTTGCATATAATAGAATGATTTTAGGTTAAAACATGGGCCAATATCCTTGTGTATTGAAGAATCAAGATTGGATTTTGATCACCATTAACATGTTTCCAAATATAGGCCAAATCTGATTTTTATGCTTGAATGAGCCTTGATACGAATTGACTAGGTGTTATATGATATATGCAAGTTGTACAAATCACAAAGATACCATTTCATTAATTTTTGGATTTTATGTGAATTAATATAGATTTAAAATGAATTAAATCAATAAAAATTAAATAAAATAGAAAAATAAATGTTTGGTCATGAAATTAAAGATGGGGAACGTGTGTGGCATGACAAGACTATATCAAGTGGAAAAAAGTGGGCCCTTTTGTCAAAAATTGGAGTTTTGAGGATAGTTGACTTTTGGTAATTTTGGAAAAATGCCAACTTCAACAATGCATAGCTTCTTCAATTTTGAACTTTTGGAGGTTTTTTTGGACTTTTTAGAAACCTTGAGATGTCCTCTAATGAACCCTTTTGGTCTCATTTCATTTTGATCTTCCATGCTCAAGTTATGCGTTGTTGAAGTTGGGCATTTTGGGGTACAACAGTTGCCCCTGTTCAATTTTCTTAAACTTGAGGATATAGATTGGGTTTTGAGCCTTTCGTGATCCGAAGGTGGAAGATAATTGAACACTAGAGTGCCCAAAAATTTGCACTCACATGGTGTAGTATTAACATTGTGATGTCGGGAATGGGCTTACAGATGCCATTTGGAGATTGTTGGTAGGAGGATGGGCTTACAGATGCCATCTGCAGGAGTGTCAACCGCATAAGAGATTCCTTAGTGAGAACTTGCATACTTGTGGTTGTAAAAAAAATTCGCTGGGGAAGTCTAACCTTTGTTGAGATTTAGGAAACTGGCATTTACTTCAACTGAGAGAATGCCTCAGCTGAGTCTTAAGAACTTGTCCATAATTCAACTGGGGGGACACATCTTCATAAAGATCTAGGAATTCTCTCGTGCTCAATGGAGTATACCGTTGAGGTTATAGAACTTGTCCACACTATGACGGAGGAAAAAAACATCAAGATCTAGGAACTGACTCGTGCTCAATGGAGTATACCGTTGAGGTTATAGTACTCGTCCACACTATGACGTAGGGAAACATCTTCATCAAGATCTAGGAACTGTCTCGTGCTCAATGGAGTATACCGTTGAGGTTATATAACTTGTCCACACTATGACGGAGGAAAACATAAAGATCTAGGAACTGACTCGTGCTCAATGGAGTATACCGTTGAGGTATAGTACTCGTCCACACTACGACGTAGGGAAACATCTTCATCAAGATCTAGGAACTGTCTCGTGCTCAATGGAGTATTCCGTTGAGGTTATAGAACTTGTCCACACTATGACAGAGGAAAACATCAAGATCTAGGAATTGACTCGTGCTCAATGGAGTATACCGTTGAGGTTATAGTACTCGTCCACACTATGACGTAGGGAAACATCTTCATCAAGATCTAGGAACTGTCTCGTGCTCAATGGAGTATACCGTTGAGGTTATAGAACTTGTCCACACTATGACGGAGGAAAAAAAACATCAAGATCTAGGAACTGACTCGTGCTCAATGGCATATACCGTTGAGGTTATAGTACTCGTCCACACTATGACGTAGGGAAACATCTTCATCAAGATCTAGGAACTGTCTCGTGCTCAATGGAGTACACCGTTGAGGTTATAGAACTTGTCCACACTATGACGGAGGAAAACATAAAGATCTAGGAACTGACTCGTGCTCAATGGAGTATAACGTTGAGGTTATAGAACTCGTCCACACTATGACGGAGGAAAACATCGAGATCTAGGAACTGACTCGTGCTCAATGGAGTATACCATTGAGGTTATAGTACTTGTCCATACTATGACGTAGGAAAACATCTTCATCAAGATCTAGGAACTGTCTCGTGCTCAATGGAGTATACCGTTGAGGTTATAGAACTCGTCCATACTATGACGGAGGAAAACATCAAGATCTAGGAACTGACTTGTGCTCAATGGAGTATACCGTTGAGGTTATAGTACTCGTCCATACTATGACGTAGGGAAACTGTCGAGATTGAGAACCTTATCTGAATTTCAACCGAGGATAATTCAATTGAGATTTAAGAACTGGTCAGGTCTTCGACTAAGATGAGAACTTTAACTGTATCTTTCCTGAAAGGTAAAGGTCAGTCATATGCAATGCATGATATGGATCAGGCAATGATGTTCTCAAAATAAATGATATTGTATTCATATGATGCGTATATGCATGTATCATGATGTATGGAAGTGTGATGTTTTAGCTGGGGAAAATAAATCCCGGAGCTGCTGGAGAATAGAGTTGAGTTCTTCGTTTCTGCTGGGGATGACGAACGAAGATGATTTGTGAGAATAAGCCTGCAGGAGAAAAGAACTCCATTGGGGAATAAACTGACGAAGAGATTATTCTGAGGGGAATTACTTTGTGGGTAAGAGATGCTCTGCTGAAGATTTTAATGATAACTCCGCTGGGGATTCCGTTGATAAGCTTTGTTGGGGATTTTAATGATGAACTCCGCTGGGGATAGAAAGAACTTCGCTGGGGATGATCCTTCAGTTGCAACTTGCTGAGGATAACCTAATTAGACTCTTGTGAGGATAACCTTCCGAATTTGGCTGGGGAGGTTTGTTTGTGCTTTGCAGGGGATAAGCTTCCAGAATCTACTGGTTAAGATGATTCACCTCTGTCGGGGAAGTCTTTTTTAGACTGCGCTGGAGAAATGGCTCCACTGTGGATATCTTGTATTCTTCCGGGAAACATTCTTATATTCCGTTGGGGAATATTAAGACTGCCAGGGATGCTCTTATACTTGCTGGGGAATATCTTTATACTCCGCTGGGGAATATTAAGACCTTCTGGGGATACCAAACCTTTTTAGGGCTGATGGTAGATTAACTCTTCTTGGGGATTTTAATGATAACTCCGCTGGGGATAGAAAGAACTTCGCTGGGGATGATCTTTCAGTTGCAACTTGCTGAGGATAACCTAGTCAGACTCTTGTGAGGATAACCTTCTGAATTTGGCTGGGGATATTTATTTGTGCTCTGCAGAGGATAAGCTTCCAGAATCTACTGGGTAAGATGATTCAACTCTGGCGGGGAATCTTTTTTAGACTGCGCTGGGGAAATGGCTCCACTAGGGGTATCTTGTATTCTGCCGGAGAACATTCTTATATTCTGTTGAGGAATATTGAGACTGTCGGGGGTATCCTTATACTTGCTGGGGAATGTCTTTAAACTCCGTTGAGGGATATTAAGACCTTCTGGGGATACCCAGCCTTTTTAGCGCTGATGGTAGGTGAACTCTGCTTGGGGGAGAGTATTGCTGATTCGTTCATAGTTGCAAGTCTCAGTGGGGAGTGATGGTATCTTAGCCATATTCTTCAGCTGAATATATACCTTGGTACCTGGTGGACAGAGTAACTTGTATAGTTCGGACAATTCTTATTTGCCCATGTTTTTGCGGGAGAAGGTGCCTGCGGAGGCCCTGTGGATCGAGTATTATCCCCACCTATGAGGTGCTTGGTATCTTTCGGTCAAAATGACAAGTCTTCTTCTGGTAGGCCAGTGACGAGATGACGAGACATAGTCGTACACTTTGATCCCTAATTTTTACCTGGACCTCCCTTTCGGGTTTTCAGTTCACCGGGATACCCTTTTTTTCCCAAGCCGCCTTTTCAGGTTTTCGACTTGCCGGGTGTACAAATTTTTCATTTTCATCCCTTATTTTTACCCGGACCCTTTTGGTTCGCCGGGAAGCCCATATTTTTGCCTAGGCCAGTCAACCTAGCGGGTCTTTGATTATGCGTAGTACTTTTTGACTATGTCCATGCTCTCAGGATGTAGGGAGTTGCCTGCTGGTAGTGTTGTGTTATTATACTACCAGAAGATCTTTGTTTGATCGTGCAAGATTCGTTGCTGGAATTCACGTCCAATGTCCCAGTTGATTCAGATGGAGATTTGCCCCTGGCTATTTGGAATTTTGAGAGATTCCTTGAATCTTGACTTAACTGCCCCAGATTATGGACGATGCTCATGTCGTGCCCCTGGATTGGAAGTGTTTTTTTCCACTTGAGGTGACCTTTTTTATTGAAACGGTTTTTGTTCACTAGATATTCGTCGTGCGAATTTCTCTGCTGTTTGAGAAAATAGTCATATGCAAACAATGTTATTTTAAGAATGCAAAGCTTACGTCTGTTTTGAAGTTCTTTGAAAATGCAGTTTTTAATAAAACAAGCGAATTTTTGTAAAATGTGATGTCAACTCAGGATTTACAGCAGGCCCTACAGGATTCACGATACCTTTTGTAACAGTATGCTTTCGAACTAACCCATGCTTCAGCTAGGACTTTTAATGGTTATAACGTGGCCTGGTTCACGGTTTAAGAAACAAAGGATAAAGGCTCAAAATTTATTTGTACCCACCCGCTCTTCGTGATGTTCTTCGATCCTAAACTCATCTTACCATGCATTAGATCTTGTTTGAGTTTTTGCTCTGATATACCAGTGATGGTTCAGATACTGACAATTTATTTTGAACAAGGAGTCATTTTGTTGAGAGTTTGCAGGATCTCTTCCTTTTTGGTTTTTATTATCCCTGTCTTTTGTTTGAACTGTTTCTTTTTTGTGAATACAGTCAGCGGGATGCCCCCGTTTTTCTTTAGTCTCCTTCACAGGTTTTGACTTATTGGGCTTTTATTTTGAGAGATAATGACTGCTTGTCCTTACGATTATACGGAACCAACACCGTCTTTTGTTTCAGAAGGATTTCTTTGATGCCATTCATTGTGCACCTGGGTCAACTGAGAAAACTACCATGCCCCAGGTTGTGATTAAGGGTTTTAATTTGTGAAAAGAAAAAAAAACTCCAACTTCTTTGGCTCAAAGGGGTTGACTAGGGATTATCTTCCTTATAACTCCACTGTTTAGGATTTGAAACAAAGCCTATACCTCGTCAGCGGGGTCTATTCAAAAGCATACTGTAGAGATTTTGATATCATTTTCGTCATCCTCCCTCTAAAGGCTTAGAATTTTTTAATCGAGAGTTGATCATCACATAAAATGAAAGCAATTTGAATATAGTGAAATACGAATGGATTGATTCAAAACAGACACGTGTAATGCATTATTGAAATAAAAAGGTTTGACATGATAATAATTGTTTGAATAAGCAAAGAAAAATACAACTTCAGAATTCAAATGAACAAAAGTCTCTTAGTTTGAACTAGTCATCTCAAGTGGAGAACCTTCAGTGGAAGATTTTCATCTCGCCATCCGACATGAATTCCAGCACTCCTTCGTCAATCAAGTCTTGGATCTTGTTTTTCAAAGTCCAACAGTCGTCGATGTCATGTCCAAGACTATGGGAGTGGTATACACAAAATGTGTCGGGACGATAGCCAGGAGCAGAGGTATTGGGATTCCGGGGAGAATCCTTTAGAGAAATCGGATTGACCTCCAACAAGCGTTTCAGTATTAGAGATGATGGTATATCAGTCTTAGAGAAATGTCTTCCAGATGCATTTTGCTTGCGCCGATTACCCCGTTGACGATGGCGAGGTTGTTGCTGGGCTTGTGACCCTGCAGCAAGCTGGGGAGCTTCTCCTTTGTCTTCTTGTCTCAAAGGAGGTTGAATGTTGATTTGATCTTCAACCCTAGTTGTTTGCCCCACTTGGTTATTTTGAAGCATCTTATTGACGAGGACCCTGAGCTCTTCTTATCTTTGAGCTAAGTCTTGAATGAGAGCCATCTGGCCTACCAGTTGTCCCATCATCTGGATCTTCATTGTTGCCAAGTCGATTTGTAGCCCTTCCAACTGATCGTTCCTGATGCCGCCTGGATTCCCTAGGACCAAGCCCCTTGTGAGGAGAGCTTTTATTTCTTCTTGCCCCTGGGATTGGTTCAAGAACATTTCTTGAAGTTCAGCGTTTTGAGCCTGGAGATCTTGGTTGTCTTGTGGGAGAGCCATTGCTGAAATAAACAGCGGGAACATGAGAGACCTCTATTGGATGATCTGTTATGCAATGATATGTATGATATATGTATGCAATGTTTTCAAGGATCTCGCGGGGTAAACAAGAAACTGTTAGAATTTGAATATGGTGGCTTGATTGAAGGAACTTCATGTTGCTGAGAGTCCTTTTTCAAGAATCAAGCTCACCATATCGAGTGGGTCATAGCCCCTGACTCAAATTACCGTGTTTTGATTTTTAGACAACCTTGGCTAGAGGAAAATAAATCCCCTTTGCCCTTTGATAGGCATTCGATTTACCATAACCTGCATCACAGACCCTTGAGATCCTTGAAATGGTTAAGGAAATGTTAAGGTATGATGTTATTATGTGTATGCTATGCGTTTAAGCAAAAGTTTGAAGCGATGTAAGTAAACCCTGCAATAAATCCAAATTATTGGATAAGGACTGTAAACAAAACCTGCAAGGAACTCATGTTGTCAAATAACAAGAATGTGCAAGTAGTTCAAGTTTGAAGGCACACAATTCACACAAATAGCCTTAAGTTTAGGCTGGCATGGAGTTTAGGTATTACCCTCTTTCAGTTTAGTTGGTTTAAACCTGTCCTAAAAATAGAAACCGGGTTCTAGAGGATCTCAATATCATTGACTACCCTCAATCAGTCATAATTCCAGTTTAGCAACCTTTTCTTGCAGCCGGAATCATCGCGAGAGTTTAGTCTCAATGAGTGTAGCATATTGCTACTTTTCTATGGCCAAGTTGGTCAATTTAAGGTTCTAGGGTCAGTTGGTGCTTAATGACTCCTTAGAAGACCCATATTCTCCTCGTTCCAACACAAGGGATATCGGTACAGACCAAGGTGTCACACCAACGTAGCTATTGCTTCATCCGTGTCGGTCTACACCGGACAGATCCCTCACAGTTTATTGCTACTTACCTAAAGGGTATCCCCAGATCCGAGTTAGGATCTATAAAACTCTAATACAAGCCCACAAAATTAAAGCAGACAAAGCATACAATTGAAAACATAGTAATCTAATCCTAAGGTACACCTCACTTCTCAATATTTCCCCAGCAGAGTCGCCAGTTCTGTGATCGGTGGGAATGAGAACTGACTGTTTTGGATTGCTGGTTCGCGTTTGCATTTGTTTTTGCAAAATGTCGCGGTAAGCAAGAGTCGCCACCGTCTTTTATTTTATCCAAAAGGAAAGGACAAAAGCACAGAAAAATTCCCTTTCGAGATGTTTCTCGGGTTCGGGAGGTAGATTATAGAAAGGGAAGGTGTTAGCACCCTTTCTATCTGTGGTTATCCACGGGCTCTTAGGTACTTGCTCATTATGTTTTCAAAAATTTTGCTTTTCTTTGTGATTGTGGGTTTGAAAAGAGTTTTTTTGTTTGAAAGGGGTGTAAGTGCGAAAAAATTTTGTTTTGTTTTAAAAGGAGAAAGTACTTAAGAACATCTACCTACTCAAAAAGGAATTAAACTGTGCAAGTGTCCTTTAGACAATGCTAGCCCACTATTAAGGAGTAGGTAGTATCGTCGTTGGAGTTTTCGGGTCAATTCGATTAAGGGACGTGTGGTCACTAAAGCAATGTTTGGACGCCTTAGCGGTAACCCTAATGTCTTAGATCATTTTATTCGAGGCAACCGTTTCGAGGAAACTTATGATCTTTGGACAAGAGGGCGACCTCTAAAACTTCCTATACTCAATAACCACGTTCGAGGCAACCAAGTGAGGTGTACCCTAAGAGTGACATGTGCAAGTGTGTCAATTTTCAGTTATTTATCTTTGTACATGTTGAGGTGAGCTACTGTTCATTTTAAGTTAAAATTGGTCTTGTCATGCATTGCCTATTATTC
This sequence comes from Vicia faba, assembly GCA_948472305.1. NCBI lineage: Eukaryota > Viridiplantae > Streptophyta > Magnoliopsida > Fabales > Fabaceae > Vicia > Vicia faba. The sequence goes on from OX451736.1 coordinate 1,163,318,684, forward strand.
AAACATTTAACAGTTAATGGTTGCGGAAATTAAATTGCAGAAAATAAATCTAAGCTATTACAAGGCGTCGGGTATTTACATCGCCAAAAACAAACCCTTAAAAATTAAATTGCGAAAAGTAAATAAAAGCGGTAAATAAAATCCTAATTTAAAAACTATTACATCCTCGAAGCAGTTACAATATTGAAATATGGATCAAAAATAATTCGCGCAAGAGAAAATTAAATCAAAGTGTTTTTAGGGTTTTGACCCCTTTATTCAATAAAGCATATTTTTGTTATTTTTTTGAATTAAAAATTACGTCTAAATTAATGATTGAATTAATTAAATGAAAAGATTTTTTTTGGGTTTTTATTAATTAAGGAAATAAAATTAGAAAGGTAAAAATATATCAAAAACCTAATTCTAAATCAATGTTAATTTATTGCAAAATATATTAATGTTAACCTATTTAAACTAAATTAATTGATTGTTTATTTACAAAAATAATAAAGTTAATGGAATTAATAAAAATATTTTTTGTTTTCTTATTTTTATGAAATAAAAAGTTAATTGGTTAATTAATTAATTAAAATAATAATAATAATAAAATAAAAATATAGAAAAATAATGAAAAGAAATAAAATATAAACAAACTCAGGGGGGGTGTTGGGCCTGAAGAAGGTGTTTGAATGGCAAAGATCAAGCCCAAATTCATCCAACCTTGTTTGACTTTTGAAATTTAATGTGTGCTTGTTGACCAGGGAGTATGATGAGTCTCCATCCTGAGCCATTGGATCTGCCTTGGTAGCCACGTAACCTTTGAGATCTGGAGGTATATGGTACTCCTTGCTTGAAGTGCTGCATGTGAACGCCTGAAATAAAATTGCAATAAGGTTTTGGGGGACCTGGGATTTGAACCCAGGTCCCATTGCTCATATGCTTGCACGCTCAACCACTCCAACTGGCTTGTTCATTCGTTATAATAACGCAAAACAAATAATATATGGACAAATTAATTAATATGCTGAAAATAAGAAAATATGGCGCGCTATTCAAACGCACCACTCTGGCCACGCCATGTTATCATCCCTGTCATGGGGACTGTGGCTAAAAGTTCTTATACCTATACCAACGGACGACTGTCCCTAGCTATACATCACGCTGCTTCAAAATCCAACACAAGCCACTAAAATGCAAACTAACGGCGTCATTATGCTCGCCTCTCCGCCCTGGTTCCAACCACGGTCCTTTTATTGACCAATTTATCCTGTAATGAAAACCCCTGAAAGAACCCTAAAACAATCTGCAATGGCATTTTGTGATATATGGCATGATAATGAAATTGAATAATACAGAAACTTCACAAATGATGTAAGGAATTCAAATGTACAATTATTTTAAAGAATGGATGCAAGATTGAAGTTTTACGATTCCATGAATATGGCGGTTCAGAGCGATACTTACAGGGCTTTTGGAGGCAGGAGAGCACGCGATAATGATTGGTACTACTTTAGTGAGGTCAAAGGAAGCGATTGGAACCTTTGTTTGATCCTGAAAAGGCCTCTAAGTACGATTTCATATCCAAGGTTTTCAAGCTTTTTTTCTCAAATCCTTCTGGCCGTTTCTGCAGTGTTCTATGCGTCCTTTTGGTCTGTGTGGCTTGTGTGAGTGTTATATAATGAATTAGGGTTGGTCTTTTGGTCTCAAATCAAATGCATTGAAGATTCAAGATTGGATTTTGATCACCATAACCAAGCTTCCAAAAATAGGCCAAATCTAATTTTTTGTGCTTGTTTTGACTTGATACGAATTGATTGAGTGTCACATGGTATTTGCAAGCTGTACAAATCACAAAGATACCATTTCATTAATTTTTGGATTTTATTTGAATTAATATAGATTTAAAATGAATTAAATCAATAAAAATTAAATAAAATAGAAAATTAAATGTTTGGTCATGAAATTAAAGATGGGACACGTGTGTGGCATGACAAGACCAAATCAAGGGAAAAAAAGTGGGCCCTTTTGTCAAAAATTAGAGTTTTGAGGATAGTTGACTTTTGGCAATTTTAGAAAAATGCCCAACTTCAATCATGCATAACTTCCTCAATTTTGAACCTTTGGAGGTGTTCTGGTACTTTTTAGAAACCTTGAGATGTCCTTTAATCAAACATTTTGGTCTCATCTCATTTGGATGTTTCATGCTCAAGTTATAAGTTTGGAAAAAAATGTGTTTTTGTTGACTTTCAAAAATGACCTATAATGTCCAAATTTGTAACTTTTTGTGAGAGCATTTCTTGATCTTGGGGTGTGAAGATGGATTGTAGGAAATTTCTTATTCTTCAAAATGAGCTTTGTATGGGTCATTTCTCATAAAGTATGAGAAAGTTATGCTTGGTCAAATTGAGTTGACTTTTCCTGCAAAACCCTAATTTAGCAACTTTTGAATCTTGATGAATCTTGAGCAATCCTTGATGAATCATGATCAACCCTTGACCAAATGATGAATTATCCTTAAATATGAGAATGTTGCCAAAAATCTTAAGGTTTGACTGTATTTGGGACACAGTTGACTTTTTCCCTAGCACAGTCAATTAATGGGCCTCTTGAGCAATTGACTGACCAAACTTCCTCTGCAAGGCTTGAAATTTGACATGGATGAACTTAAGAACATATTAGGACATTGGGGAGCACTTGAGGTCATTTGGATGTGAGGACCTTAATGCAACACAAAACCCTAATTTTGACTTGACTGCCTTAGGAGGTGATTTGATTGTCCAACCCTTGAGCCAACTTGAGCAACTTGAAGATTATTCTTGACAAATCTTGAGGAATATGGAAGGGCAAACTTTGGGGTACAACAGTTGCCCCTGTTCAATTTTCTTAAACCTAAGGATATAGATTGGCTTTTGAGCCTTTCGTGATCCGAAGGTGGAAGATAATTGAACACTAGAGTGCCCAAAAATTTGCACTCGCATGGTGTATCATCAGCATTGTGATGTCGGGAATGGGCTTACAGATGCCATTTGGAGATTGTTGGTAGGAGGATGGGCTTACAAATGCCATCTGTAGGAGTGTCGATCGCATAATATATTCCTTAGCGAGAACTTGCATACCTGTTGTTGTAGAAAATTCCACTGGGGAAGTCTAACTTTTGTTGAGATTTGAGGAACTTGCCTGTACTTCAACTGAGAGAATGCCTCGGCTGAGTCTTAGGAACCTGTCCATAATCCAATTGGGGGGAAACATCTTCATCAAGATCTAGGAACTGTCTCGTGCTCAATGGAGTATACCGTTGAGGTTATAGAACTTGCCCATACTTATGACGGAGGAAAACATTAAGATCTAGGAATTGGCTCGTGCTCAATGGAGTATACCGTTGAGGTTATAGTACTCGTCCACACTATGACGTAGGGAAACATCTTCATCAAGATCTAGGAACTGTCTCGTGCTCAGCGGATTATACCGTTGAGGTTATATAACTTATCCACACTATGACAGAGGAAAACATCAAGATCTAGGAATTGACTCGTGCTCCACGGAGTATACCGTTGAGGTTATAGTACTCGTCCACACTACGACGTAGGGAAACATATTCATCAAGATCTAGGAACTGTCTCGTGCTCAATGGAGTATACCGTTGAAGTTATAGAACTTGTCCACACTATGACGGAGGAAAACATCCAGATCTAGGAATTGACTCGTGCTCAGTGGAGTATACCATTGAGGTTATAGTACCCGTCCATATTATGACGTAGGGAAACATCTTCATCAAGATCTAGGAACTGTCTCGTGCTCAATGGAGTATACCGTTGAGGTTATAGAACTTGTCCACACTATGATAGAGGAAAAAAAACATCAAGATCTAGGAACTGACTCGTGCTCAATGGAGTATACCGTTGGGGTTATAGTACTCGTCCACACTATGACATAGGGAAACATCTTCATCAAGATCTAGGAACTGTCTCGTGCTCAATGGAGTATATCGTTGAGGTTATAGAACTTGTCCACACTATGACGGAGGAAAACATCAAGATCTAGGAACTGACTCGTTCTTAATGGAGTATACCGTTGAGGTTATAGAACTCGTCCACACTATGAAGGAGGAAAACATCAAGATCTAGGAACTGACTCATGCTCAATGGAGTATACCGTTGAGGTTATAGTACTCGTCCACACTATGACGTAGGGAAACATCTTCATCAAGATCTAGGAACTGTCTCGTGCTCAATGGAGTATACCGTTGAGGTTATAGAACTCGTCCACACTATGACGAAGGAAAACATCAAGATCTAGGAACTGACTCGTGCTTAATAGAGTATACCGTTGAGGTTATAGTACTCGTCCACACTATGACGTAGGGAAATTGTCGAGATTGAGAACCTTATCTTAATTTCAATCGAGGATAATTCAATTGAGATTTAAGAACTGGTCAGGTCTTCGACTAAGCTGAGAACTTTAATTGTATATTTCCTGAAAGGTAAAGGTCAGTCATATGAAATGCATGATATGGATCAGGCAATGATGTTCTCAAAATAAACGAGATTGTATTCATATGATGCGTATATGCATGTATCATGATGTATGGAAGTGTGATGTTTTAGCTGGGGAAAATAAATCCCAGAGCTGCTGGAGAATAGAGTTGAGTTCTTCGTTTCCGCTGGGGATGACGAACGAAGAAGATTTGTGAGAATAAGCCTGCAGGAGAAAAGAACTTCGTTGGGGAATAAACTGACGAAGAGATTATTCTGAGGGGAATTACTCTGTGGGGAATTACTCTGTGGGGAAGAGACGTTCTGCTTAAGCTTTTAACGATAACTCCGCTGGGGATTCTGTTGATAAGCTCTGTCGGGGATTTTAATGATGAACTCCGCGGGGGATAGAAAGAACTTCGCTGGGGATGATCTTTCATTTGCAACTTGCTGAGGATAACCCAGTTAGACTCTTGTGAGGATAACCTTTTTGAATTTGGTTGGGGGAGATTTATTTGCGCTCTGCAGGGGGTAAGCTTCCAGAATCTACTGGGGTAAGATGATTCAACTTTGGCGGGGAAGCTTTTTAGACTGCGCTGAGGAAATGACTCCACTGGGGTATCTTGTATTACGCCGGGGAACATTCTTATATTTTGTTAAGGAATATTAAGACTGTCGGGGGTATTCTTATACTTGCTGGGGAATGTCTTTATACTCCGTTGGGGAATATTAAGACCTTCTGGGGATACCCTACCTTTTTAGGGCCGATGGTAGATTAACTCTTCTTGGGGATTTTAATGATAACTCCGCTGGGGATAGAAAGAACTTCGTTGGGGATAATCTTTCAGTTGCAACTTGCTGAGGATAACCTAGTCAGACTCTTGTGAGGATAACCTTCTGAATTTGGCTGGGGATATTTATTTGTGCTCTGCAGAGGATAAGCTTCCAGAATCTACTGGGTAAGATGATTCAACTCTGGCGGGGAATCTTTCTTCGTCTGCGCTGGGGAAATGGCTCCACTAGGGGTAACTTGTATTCCACCGGAGAACATTCTTATATTCTGTTGAGGTATATTGAGACTGCCGGGGGTATCCTTATACTTACTGGGGAATGTCTTTATACTCCGTTGAGGGATATTAATACCTTCTGGGGATACCCAGCCTTTTTAGCGCTGATGGTAGGTGAACTCTGCTTGGGGGAGAGTATTGCTGATTTGTTCATAGTTGCAAGTCTCAGTGGGGAGTGATGATATCTTAGCCATATTCTTCAGCTGAATATATACCTTGGTACCTAGTGGACATAGCAACTTGTATAGTTCGGACAATTCTTATTTGCCCCTGTTTTTGCGGGAGAAGGTGCCTGCGGAGGCCCTGTGGATCGAGTATTATCCCCACCTATGAGGTGCTTGGTATCTTTCGGTCAAAATGACAAGTCTTCTTCTGGTAGGCCAGTGACGAGATGACGAGACATAGTCGTACACTTTGATCCCTAATTTTTACCTGGACCGCCCTTTCGGGTTTTCAGTTCACCGGGATACCCTTTTTTTCCCAAGCCGCCTTTTCAGGTTTTCGACTTGCCGGGTGTACAAATTTTTCATTTTCATCCCTTATTTTTACCCGAACCCATTTGGTTCGCCGGGAAGCCCTTATTTTTTCCTAGGCCAGTCAACCTAGTGGGTCTTTGATTATGCGTAGTACTTTTTTGACTATGTCCATGCTCTCAGGATGTAGGGAGGTGCCACTGCTGGTAGTGTTGTGTTACTATACTACCAGAAGATCTTCGTTTGATCGTGCAAGATTCGTTGCTGGAATTCACGTCCAATGCCCCAGTTGATTCAGATGGAGATTTGCCCCTGGCTATTTGGAATTTTGAGAGATTCCTTGAATCTTGACTTAACTGCCCCAGATGATGGACGATGCTCATGCCGTGCCCCTGGATTGGAAGTGTTTTTTTCCACTTGAGGTGACCTTTTTTATTGAAATGGTTTTTGTTCACTAGATATTCGTCGTGCGAATTTCTCTGCTGTTTGAGCAAATAGTCATATGCAAACAATGTTATTTTAAGAATGCAAAGCTTATGTCTGTTTTGAAGTTCTTTGAAAATGTCGTTTTTAATAAAACAAGCGAATTTTTGTAAAATGTGATGTCAACTCAGGATTTACAGTAAGCCCTATAGGAGTCAGGATACCTTTTGTAACAGTATGCTTTCGAACTAACCCATGCTTCAGCTAGGACTTTTAATGGTTATAACGTGGCCTGGTTCACGGTTTAAGAAACAAAGGATAAAGGCTCAAAATTTATTTGTACCCACCCACTCTTCGTGATGTTCTTCGATCCTAAACTCAACTTACCATGCATTAGATCTTGATTGAGTCTTTTCTCTGATATACCAGTGATGGTTCGGATACTGACAATTTATTTTGAGTAGGCAGTCATTTTGTTGAGAGTTTACAGGATCTCTTCCTTTTTGGTTTTTATTATCCCTGTCTTTTGTTTGAACTGTTTCTTTTTTGTGATTACAGTCAGCGGGATGCCCCCGTTTTTCTTAAGTCTCCTTCACAGGTTTTGACTTATTGGGCTTTTATTTTGAGAGATAATGACTGCTTGTCCTTACAATTATACGGAACCAACACCGTCTTTTGTTTCGCAAGGACTTCTTTGATGCCATTCATTATGCACTTGGGTCAACTGAGAAAACTACCCTGCCCCAGGTTGTGATTAAGGGTTTTAATTTGTGAAAAGAAAAAAAAACACCAACTTCTTTGGCTCAAAGGGGTTGACTAGGGATTATCTTCCTTATAACTCCACTGTTTAGGATTTGAAACAAAGCTTGTACCTCGTCAGCAGGGTCTGTTCAAAAGCATACTGTAGATATTTTGATATCATTTTCGCCATCCTCCCTCTAAAGGCTTAGAATTTTTTAATCCAGAGTTAATCATCACAAAATATGAAATCAATTTGAATATAGTGAAATACGAATGGATTGATTCAAAACAGACACGTGTAATGCATTATTGAAATAAAAAAGTTTGACATGATAATAATTGTTTGAATAAGCAAAGAAAAATACAACTTCAGAATTTAAATGAACAAAAGTCTCTTAGTTTGAACTAGTCATCTCAAGTGGAGAACCTTCAGCGGAAGATTTTCATCTCGCCATCCGGCATGAATTCCAGCACTCCTCCGTCAATCAAGTCTTGGATCTTGTTTTTCAAAGTCCAACAATCGTCGATGTCATGTCCAGGACTATGGGAGTGGTATACACAAAATGCGTCGGGACGATAGCCAGGAGCAGAGGTATTGGGATTCCGGGGAGAATCCTTTAGAGAAATCAGATTGACCTCCAACAAGTGTTTCAGTATTAGAGATGATGGTATATCAGTCTCAGAGAAATGTCTTCCAGATGCATTTTGCTTGCGCCGATTACCCCGTTGACGCTGGCGAGGTTGTTGTTGGGCTTGTGACCCTGAAGCAAGCTGGGGAGCTTTTCCTTTGTCTTCTTGTCCCAAAGGAGGTTGAATGCTGATTTGATCTTCAACCCTAGTTGTTTGCCCCACTTGGTTATTTTGAAGCAGCTTGTTGACGAGGACCCTGAGCTCTTCTTGTCTTTGAGCTAAGTCTTGAATGAGAGCCATCTGGCCCACCAGCTGTCCCATCATCTGGATCTTCATTGTTGCCAACTTGATTTGTAGCCCTTCCAACTGATCGTTCCTGATGTCGCCTGGATTACCTAGGACCAAGCCCCTTGTGAGGAGAGCTTTTATTTCTTCTTGCCCCTGGGATAAGTTTAAGAACATTTCTTGAAGTTGAGCATTTTGAGCCTGGAGATCTTGGTTGTCTTGTGGGAGAGCCATTGCTGAAATAAACAGCGGGAACATGAGAGACCTGTATTGGATGATCTGTTATGCAATGATATGTTTGATATATGTATGCAATGTTTTCAAGGATCTCGCGAGGTAAACAAGAAACTGTTAGAATTTGAATCTGGTGGCTTGATTGAAGGAACTTCATGTTGCTGAGAGTCCTTCTTCAAGAGTCAAGCTCACCATATCGAGTGGGTCATAGCCCCTGACTCAAATTACCGTGTTTTGATTTCTAGACAACCTTGGCTAGAGGAAAATAAATCCCCTTTGCCCCTTATTAGGCATTTGATTTACCATAACCTGCATCACAGACCCTTGAGATCCTTGAAATGGTTAAGGATATGTTAAGGTATGATGTTATGATGTGTATGCTATGCGTTTAAGCAAAAGTGTGAAGCGGTGTAAGTAAACCCTGCAATAAATCCAAATTATTGGATAAGGACTATAAACAAAACCTGCAAGGAACTCATGTTGTCAGATAACAAGAATGTGCAAGTAGTTCAAGTTTGAAGGCACACAAGTCACACAAATAGCCTTAAGTTTAGGTTGGCATGGAGTTTCGGTATTACCCTTTTTCAGTTTAGTTGGTTTAAACCTGTCCTAAAAATAGTAATCGGGTTCTAGAGGATCTCAATATCATTGACTACCCTCAATCGGTCATAATTCCAGTTTAACAACCTTTTCTTGCGGCCGGAATCATCGCGAGAGTTTAGTCTCAATGAGTGTAGCATACTTCTACTGTTCTATGGCCATGTTGGTCAATTTAAGGTTCTAAGGTCAGTTGGTGCTTAATGACTCCTTAGAATACGCATATTCTCCTCGTTCCAACACAAGGGATATCGGTACAGACCAAGGTGTCACACCAACGTAGCTACTGCTTCATCCGTGTCAGTCTACGCCAGACAGATCCCTCACAGTTTATTGTTACTTACCTAAAGGGTATCCCCAGATTCGGGTTAGGATCTATAAAATTCCGATACAAGCCCACAAAATTAAAGCATACAAAGCATACAATTGAAAACACAATGATCTAATCCTAAGGTACACCTCACTTATATTAGTCCCCAGCAGAGTCGCCAGTTCTGTGATTGATGGGAATGAGAACTGACTGTTTTTTGGTGTGCTGGTTCGCGTTTGCGTTTGTTTTCGCAAAATGTCGCGGTGAGCAAGAGTCGCCACCGTCTTTTATTTTATCCAACAAGGAAAGGACAAAAGCACAGAAAAATTCCTTTTTGAGATATTTCTCGGGTTCGGGAGGTAGATTATAGAAAGGGAAGGTGTTAGCACCCTTCCTATCCGTGGTTATCCACGGGCTCTTAGGTACTTGCTCATTATGTTTTCAAAAGTTTGCCTTTCTTTGTGTTTAAGGGTTTTGAAAAGAGTTTTTATTTTGAAGAGAGTGTAAGTGCGAAAAGTTTTGTTTTATTTTAAAAGGAGCAAGTACTTAAGAACATCTACCTACTCAAAAAGGAATTAGACTGTGAAAATGTCCTTTAGAAAATGCTATCCCACTATTGAGGAGTAGGTATCATCGTCGTTGGAGTTTTCAGGTCAATTCGATTAAGGGACGTGTGGTCACTAAAGCAATGTTAGGACGCCTTAGTGGTAACCCTAATGTCTTAGATCATTTTATCCGAGGCAACCATTTCGAGGCAACTTATGATCTTTGGACAAGAGGGTGACCTCTAAAACTTCCTATACTCAATGACCACTTTCGAGGCAACCAAGTAAGGTGTACCCTAAGAGTGGCATGTGCAAGTGTGTCAATTTTCAGTTATATTATCTTTACATGTCATGGTGAGCTACTGTTGATTTTAAGTTAAAGATTATCTTGTCATGCATTGCCTATTATTCAAACATCTAGCAGTTAATGGTTGCGGAGATTAAATTGCGGAAAATAAATCTAAGCTATTACAAGGCGTCGGGTATTTACATCACCAAAAACAAACCCTTGAAAATTAAATTGCGAAAAGTAAATAAAACGATAAAATAAAATCCTAAGTTAAGACTATTACATTCCCGAAGCAGTTACAAAATTGATCAAAATAATTCGCGCACGAGAAAATTAAATCGGAGTGTACTAGGGTTTTGACCCTTTTTATCAAATAAAGCATATTTTTTGTTATTTTTGAATTAAGAATTTAAGTCTAAATTAATAATTGAATTAATTAATTACATGAAAATAATTTTTTTGTTTTTTTATTATTTAAGGAAATAAAATAAGAATGGTAAAAAAATATCAAAACCCTAATTCTATATTAATTTTAATTTAATGTAAAATATATTAAAATTGAAGCTAATTAAAACTAAATTAATTGGTTAATTTTTATTTACAAAAATAAATAATAAAATTAATGGAATTTAAATAAAAATATTTTTTTTGTTTTCTAATTTTTTATGAAAAAAGTTAATTGGTTAATTAATTAATTAATTAAAGTAATGATAATAATAAAATAGAAAAAAAAAACAATGAAAAGAAATAAAATATAAACAAACTCAGGGGGGGTGTTGGGCCTGAAATAGGAGTGAATCAGCAATTTTTTGGCCCATTTCGTCCCAGCCTGTTTGACTTTCTGAATTACCCACATGCTTGTTGACTGGAGACCATGGTAGTCCTCCATCCTGGGCCACTGGATTTGATTGGCAAGCCATCTGGCGTTTGATATTTGGCAGAGCATGATGGTCCACTCTTTGAATGTCACATGGGAATACCTGAAGAACAAAATTAAATAAAGTTTTGGTAGACCTGGGATTCGAACCCAGGTCCCATTGCTCATATGCCTGCACGCTCAACCACTCAAACTGGCTTGTTCATTCGTTATAATAATACAAAACAAATAATATATGGAAAATTAATTAATATGCTAAAAATAAGAAAATATGGCACGCTATTCAAACGCACCACTCTGGCCACACCACGTTATCATCCCTGTCATAGGGACTGTGGCTAAAAGTTCTTATACCTATACCAACGGACGACTGTCCGTAGCTATACATCACGCTGCTTCAAAATCCAACACAAGCCACTAAAATGCAAACTAACAGCGTCATTCTGCTCGCCTCTCCGCCCTGGTTCCAACCATGGTCCTTTTATTGACCAATTTATCCTGTAACGAAAACCCCTGAAAGAACCCTAAAATAATCTACAATGGCATTTTGTGATATATGGCATGATAATGAAATTGAATAATACAGAAACTTCACAAATGATGTAAGGAATTCAAATGTACAATTATTTTAAAGAATGGATGCAAGATTGAAGTTTTATGATTCCATGAATATGGCAGTTCAGAGTGATACTTATAGGGCTTTTGGAGGCAGGAGAGCACGCGATAATGATTGGTACTGCTTCAGTGAGCTCCAAGGAAGCGATTGGAACCTTTGTTTGATCCTGAAAAAGGCCTCTAAGTACGATTTCAGATCCAAGGTTTTCAAGCTTTTTTCTCAAATCCTTCTGGCCGTTTCTGCAGTGTTATATGCGTCCTTTTGGTCTGTGTGGCTTGCTTGCATATAATAGAATGATTTTAGGTTAAAACATGGGTCAATATCCTTGTGTATTGAAGAATCAAGATTGGATTTTGATCACAATAAATATGTTTCCAAATATAGGCCAAATCTGATTTTTATGCTTGAATGAGCCTTGATACTAATTGACTAGGTGTTATATGATATATGCAAGCTGTACAAATCACAAAGATACCATTTCATTAATTTTTGGATTTTATGTGAATTAATATAGATTTAAAATGAATTAAATCAATAAAATAGAAAAATAAATGTTTGGTCATGAAATTAAAGATGGGGCACGTGTGTGGCATGACAAGACTATATCAAGTGGAAAAAAGTGGGCCCTTTTGTCAAAAATTGGAGTTTTGAGGATAGTTGACTTTTAGTAATTTTGGAAAAATGCCCATCTTCAAAAATGCATAACTTCTTCAATTTTGAACTTTTGGAGGTGTTTTTTGACTTTTTAGAAACATTGATATTTCCTCTAATAAACCCTTTTGCTCTAATTTCATTTTGATCTTCCATGCTCAAGTTATAAGCTTTGGCAAAAAAGGTGTTTTTGTTGACTTTCAAAAATGACCTATAATGTCCAAATTTGTAACTTTTTGTGAGAGCATTTCTTGATCTTGGGGTGTGAAGATGGATTGTATAAAATTTCATCCTCTTAAAAATGAGCTTTTGATGGGTCATTTATCATAAAGTATGAGAAAGTTATGCTTGGTCAAAGTTGGGTTGACTTTTCCTACAAAACCCTAATTTAGCAACTTTTGAATCTTGATGAATATTGAGCAATCCTTGGTGAATCATGATCAACCCTTGATCAAATGATGAATTATCCTTCAAAATGAGAATGTTGACAAAAAAATTTGAGGTTTGACTGTATTTGGGGCACTGTTGACTTTTTCCCTAGCACAGTCAATTAATGGGCCTCTTGAGCAATTGACTGACCAAACTTTCTCTGTAAAGCTTGAAATTTGACATGGATGAACTTGAGAACATATTAGGACATTGGGGAGAACTCGAGGGCATTTGTATGTGAGGACCTTGATGCAACACAAAACCCTAATTTTGACTTGACTGCCTTAGGAGGTGACTTGACTGTCCAATCCTTTGGGTCAACTTGAGCAACTTGAAGATTATTCTTGACATGTATTGAGGAATATGGGAGGGAAAATTTTGGGGTACAACTGAAGCCCTATCATTGGATGTGAAGGGATAGGCGTTGGTCAATCTTACAGTCATATAAGGCAACTTGTGAGACGCTTTAGCGATTTTCGTAAGGGACTAGATCGGTTACTAAAGGAAACATCGAGGGACTACAATATTTTTTTATCAAGGGTCTTTGCTAAAGCGCCCCACATTCGAGGGACATGATTTTTATTTCGAAAGCAAAAGCAAGGTTACCCTAGAGGTGTGCGTGTTTGTGTTTGATTCAAGTTAATTTGTCTTTGATTTGGGTTATCTAGCGATTGATTTTAATCTTGCCATGCACGCCTAATTACTATACAGTATAAAGAAAACAGTAAATTGCGAAAATTAAAATTCTTCGCTATTATAGAGCTTTTGGGAATGGGGAATACAAACTTACAAATGGGGATGGATCGAATCGATAATCCAATTATAAATTTAAATAAACAAGCAATACAATCCAATCGAATAAAAAAGGAACAGATATTTAAACTAGCACAATCTGTAAAAACTTATTAGCAAAATAAATAACACTATAGTATTTTTGGTATTTTTGTTTGTGAGAAATTTAAACAAAATAATTTAAAACTAAATAAAGAGTTAATTAATAAAATTATTCACAAAAAATCCCTAACTAAACTAATTAAGAAAATTTAACTAATTTAAAAAACTATATTTAATTCAATTGAATTTAAAATCTAAACAAAATTGATATTCTAAAAAGTCTAATGACGTGTTTTTTTTGTATTTTATTATTTTTGTTTAATTAAAATTAAACTAAACTAAAAAAAACTTAATTAAAGAAATCTATGTTAACCAGAATAAGTAGAAATAACATGATCAAAATGAAGGGGTAAGACCAAAAATGGGGGTGTGAGGCAGCAAGGGCACTAGGCCCAACAACTTGTTTTTTTGTCCAAAACAACACTTCAAAATAATAAAATGGAGTTAATGAGAAACAAAAAATAAGGAAAATGAGAAAAAACACCCCATGGAGTCTCGAACATGGGTCTCTTAAGTTACTACAAACATGCCTTGTCAATTGAACTGTATTATTTATTCATTATTCTTATGATTTAATTGAAATATAAGGTAAAAATATATAATGGGTTTGGGCCAAAAGACCCAATAGGCCGACCATGTTGGGAAGAGGAAAATGAAATAGATTAAACCCTAAAATGGTAGGAATGTGCCGTTGTGAGTTGGTGTCTTGGGAAGGGATATGGATTAAATTATATTATTGGTATGTTGTTTCCCGTAAAACAATTACAAGAGAAAACAAAAAAAATAAAAACTCCTCTCTCTCTCTCTCTTACGAACCATCGTCATCTTCCTCTACTACAACTCTACTCGATCCTTTCCAAACCCTGATTTCCACTCATTAAATTCATTCAAATCCTCTGACACCTCAGTGTAAGAACTCACATCCCCCTGAATAGCACTAACCTGAGAATCAAACCTATTATACTGCTTCGAATCCACTCGGCCCAAATCGCGATTTACCGTGGCGGTACCAATATCATAATCTTAATCGAGATTAATGGCGAGTGTAATACGATGGCAGAACTGGCTGTTATACTGGTTTTGCATTTTGTATTCGCAAATTTATCGGTAAGCAAGAGTCGCCACCAACTTTTCTTTTATCCAACAAAGGAAAAGGTGAAAAGAACAGAAAAAGACCTTTCAAGAGTTTTCTGAGTAAGAGGGTAGATTATGGAAAGGGAAGGTGTCAGCACCCTTTCCATCTATATTTTTCTACGGGCTCTTAGATGCTAGCTCATTTGAAAATACCTTGTGCTTTGTGTGATTTTGAAAAAATATTTGAAATGCCAATAGTAAGGCGATTTGCTTTATGATAACTCTTGTATCAGTCTTCAAGAGTGTTGATAAAGCGTTTTGAAAATGTTTTTGAAAGTGTTTTGTGCATGTGTTAAAGTTTGTTTTTGAGCAAGCATCTAAAAGTTATCTACTTTTACTCGAAAGGGTTGTTCTTTTCCTCTTTTCCTTTAGATAGTGCTATCCTACTATTAATGAGTAGGTAGCCCTATCGTTGAATGTTTTGAGGGACAATCGAAGGGACGTTTATAGTCACAAAGGCAACTGGGCAAGAAACCTTAGTAACTACCCTAAGGTTTTAAGATCATTTTTACCGAGGAAATGTCGAGAGGGTCATCAAGGGACTTATGATCTTTTAAACCGGAGGGTAGCCACTAAAATCTCTCACGTTTCGAGAGTTGTGACTGTTTTCCGAAGGCAACCAAAGTGGAATACCCTAGAGGTGCGCATGTGTAATTGTGTTGTATTCAATTATTTATCTTTTGGATTAGGTTTGCTATTGTTTTATTATTAAACTCGTGTCATACAATCCTATTAGTCATGCATCTAAGCAGTTAATAATTTGCAGGAATTTAAAATTCGGAAAGATAAATTCTAAACTATTACAAGGCTTCGGGGAGGGGGATTAGTTACATATCCAAAACTTGGGGGAGAAATAAAGAAAGCAGTAAAAGAGTCCTAATTAATTCTATTACATCCCATAAGCAGTTACATTAATGATAAAAATAACAATGCTAAAATTATAAACGCACGCAAATTGAAAGGACTTCTAAATCCTAAAAAAATGAAATGTTTTTTGTTTGTTTTATGAAAATAATTAAATTCAAATAAATCCTAAGTCTATTTATTTTAACATTAAGAAGATGGTTTAAATAATAATTAATTAATTTATAGAATTAATTTAATTAAGAAAAATGCTAACCTAATGTTTTTATGAGTTTTTATTATTTTTGCTGATTAAATAAAAGGACAAAAGAAATAAGTAATAAAAAGAAAACAAAAACATAAATGGGCTTGGACAGCAAATAGAAACAGGGGGTAAGTTTAAAAATGCAGGCCCAGATCAGGAAAGAGGCCCATGTTTCCTTCTGATCCAATAAGGGAAGTTGCCTTTCGATCCAAGGAGGGGGCGACCTTTCGATCCAACGAGAGAGGTCGTTGATAGTGTATGATGGATTTCCTGTGGAGGGTACTGGGTCTGCAAGAAAATAAACAGAAAAACAATTGCAAGAGGCAGGGATTGAACCCCTGCCTCTGCACACACGTAACACCTTAACCTTCTCACCTCTAATTCGAATCCCCTGATCTCAAGTCTGAGCTAATTTTGGCTCGAAACAACCTAAACCCAGAGATTCGAAGGAAATCTCAGATCGTGCCCTAGCAATGTCACGATCTCATTCACGTTATACTTGTACTATCAATTTCCCTGAACATGAATCAAACGGTTACAAGTATTAATATGCCATGAAAATGCGGTTTTTGGTTTTTTTATAAACCCTTACCAATCAAAGATGCTTGGATCTGTGGCTTTGGGCGTGAAACTGCTTGCTTAGGGGCCTGAAAGCCTTCTTGGGAATCTTAGGAAGGGGATAGGATGTTTGGTTTTGAGTGAGGATACCTGCAAAGTGTACTTTGATTTTGACAGCTTTGATGTATTTCTTTGTGTTCTTGATAGGTAATCTCTGTGTCTAGGAAATCTGGTATGTCTTGTATTTATAGGGGTGTGGTGGTGGGCGAAAATGGCAAGAATCAGCCATTAACCATGGCTTTGAAGGCATAATCGAAAGTCTTAAAAGGTTGCCTTTTTTTATGATTTTCTACCATTTGGGGTTTTGAGTGAACCTGGACAGGTTTCACCCCACATCTTGGCTTTTCGAATGTTCCCAAGTTTTGTCCTTCGATGGCTTTAAGTTCCAAATCGAATGGCTCAAGGCCTCATCCTTGTGCCTTCTTTGATTGAGCCACTATATGCCTTGGTTGCTTGATCTGAAAATCATCCCATTAGCCCAACCAAACTCAGCTCTTGTTCCTTTCAGTCTCCTTTCCTTCAATTCGAACACCTCCTCCTCGTGGCCTATCAAAGCTTTGTTTTGTCATCTCCTTCGAATTTAGCTGTATAGGTGGCTCTTTGATTCTAACTCCCACATTTTTGCTTGTCTACAAGAATATCTTTCTTGCTGATCACTAGGTCACCTTCGATTGGTGAATATAGCTTATATGCGCCAATCTAAGGATGACTCATGAGTGCCAAGCCTGTTCTTTAATTACCTAACTCCTTCCCTTTGCTTGCCTATAAGGAACAACTTTGTTGCGCATTAGTCCACCTTCGATTGGTGAATATAGCTTGTATGCACCAATCAAAAGATAACCTAGGAGCATCAGAACTTCTCTTCAAACATCCCACATGTTCAGGTACATGCCAGAAGTTCTGAGGTGGCTCATACTTGGCTGATTCATCTCAAATTGTCCTTCGATCATGCCATGCTTGAAGATGGAATGTCCTTTGAATCATGATCCTTTCACATGTTTTCTTTTGATAAAATAAAAGCCTTTCGATCCAAAATATTCTTCTTTCCAAAGTGCACATTCAAACAACATGTCAGTCAAAAGGTCCTTCCTTGTAGTGCTTTGAATAACTTATATTTCCCTGATGCAAAAAAAAACCCTTCGGTGACTTTACTAGCTCTTCCAATCGAAGACTTTAGAAAAATCCTCCTCACGCTTTCTTTCGATCTAGCCTTCCTTGGATGTTTCGAATAGCTTATATTTCCCTAATGCGAAAACAAAAACCCTTCGATGAATTTACTAGCTCTTCCAATCGAAGAATTTAGAAAAAGCCTCATCATGCTTTATTTCGATCTAGCCTTTCTTGAATGTTAGCGCTTCGTTAGGCATCACACTGCTGTTGAAGCTGCTTCGACCCAAAAGCCCTTAGACATATTTTCAGCCTTCGACCTACACTTTATCATGCACACTTCTTTTATTTCTTTCAATTGTGCCATTACACTGAGGCATATAGGGTGTCATGGAAATCATTTGAAGCTTTGGAACTCACACATCTTGGTGAAAAGTGAAATTAGTTGAAAGGCCATTTCTTAGGAGGAGAATTTATCTGATCAATTCTTGGTCAACCTTGAGCAATTGGGGACCTTAATGAGCATGCTCTGAATAAGAATGAGAGGGAAAATTTTGGGGTGCAACAGCTGCCCCTGTTCAATCTTCTTAAACCTGAAGATGTAGATTAGCTTATCTGCCTTTCATGATCTGAAGGTGGAAGATGATTGAACACTAGAGTGCCCAGAAATTTGTGCTCGCATGAAGTAACACCTTTGGTTGATGATATCAGGAATAGGCTTACAGATGCCATTTGGAGAAGATGACTGAGAGTTGTCGGAGATGGGCTTAAAGATGCCATCCAAAGTAGATGGTGACTTAATTAGAGGTCTCCTTATAGAGATTCATGTTCCTGTTGTCTGAGGAGGACTCCACTAGGGAATGTTGATTTCTGTTGTTCTCCCGCTTGAGGAAAACTCTGTGGGGAATAGAGTCTAGGAGCTTTAGTTGTCAATGGCTCTACTGGGGAGTTATCTCTGGACTAGAGAGATGAAAGTTAGCTGTTGTTGTACCCCAAAATTTTCCCTCTCATTTTATCAAGATTTCCCCTCACAAGACTCTTTGGATTCAAGACCAGATTAGGGTTTGCTCAGCTCAAGACATCTCCTTGCACTGATGACCTGAAATTAGGGTTTGATTTTGCACAAGGATTTTTGGACTTCCAATGCCTCATGTGACTTTCATACTTCATGTTGGACTCCCTAAGATTTCTCATACCAAGTTTCAAGCCTTGAATCACTTTTTTGCCCAGTTAATTGGACAGTTGACCTAAAAATCAGCTGTATTGGGGAAAAGTCAACTGTGGCCAATTTACAATCAAACCTCATAATTTTTTGATCCACATCAACATTCTAGACTCATATGAACCATTTGATCAAGTTTGGACCACAACTCCTCAAGAAATTTGATCAGATCATCAAAAGGGCAATATGGTCAAAATTAGGGTTTTGACTGTAGAAGGGGAATTTCTGATTTTTCATCTAGCCAATGGCAAATTGGGTTCAAGCATGGTTTCAAGGACTCAATGGCATCATCTTGACCTAATCACAAGGTTCAAAAGATCTCAAATGCATTGGATTGACAGATGAATTTTCCAGTCAACTGATCAAAAATCAACTATACACTGAAAAGTCAAACTTTGACTTTTTGGTCAAAATCAAGTGCCAAGGGTCATTTTTCATCAAGATGTGTCAAAACATGAAAATTGTTCACCAAGAAACCTAATTTTGAAAATTAGGGTTTAAGTTTGAAATTTTTCATAACTTAGAAATTTTCTAAGTTATGAAAATTTCTTATTTTTTCCCAACTTTCCCAACTTTTTCACCATGATGCAATTGGATTCAATGAAAACTTCCAACATGAAAGTTTTATTCCTCCAAAAAATATACAACTTTTATTCACAAAGTTTTCCAAAAAGATGCTTGGATCTCAAGTTATGATTTTGTGAACAAGGGTCCATGAAACTTTTAACTTAGTGAAATTTTGCCCTAGTTTAGGCAGATTTTTGACCTAACTTCATGGCAACTTTTCACCTAGTTCCAAGTGGAATCTCAAAATTCATTTCAAAGATGGATTGTAGAGCATGTTACAAGCTTTCCAAAATGTCCCAGAACTCTCCAAGATTATTTGTAGTTAGGGAGAATCGAAGGAAAGAAAATGGCAATTTCTCACTTTTGTCCAAGGCATTTTGCACCATGTTACAACTTGCAAATCAATTTGAATCATGCTTGTACTTGCATTACAGGTTCTAATCCTATTTACACTCCAAAATTGAATGCAAATACAATGGTTAATGGCATTATTTTGATCTTTGAAACTTTGTACAAGGGTTTAATCCAAAAATGGCATAAAGGTAACAATGTTACTTTGATAAAGTTTGCTTTTAGCAACTTTGTTTATCTTGAGCCATGGACCTAATATCTTTTTGCAAACAAGATCCACAGATATCAGGCAATTGGTACCAACTCTCATCAGGCCTTGAACTAGCCTGTACAGGCTTTGAGCTTTGTCAACTCACTTTTGCTTCAAAAGCAAGTAAGCTTGCAAAAAGTCCATAACTTGTGCATCTGTTAAAACCAAGTCTTGTTATCATTTGAAACAACCTCAGCATATTGTACCAAGAAATAAACACTAGTTACCAACTTCTCAAACACCCATAAACACATAAATCACCATTTCTGCCCAAAACAGGGCCATCTCTGCAAATCACAAGCAAAAACATATTTCACTCGTGCGTTTTGCTTTGAACCACTTCAGACACATTCCATACACCACACCTAAACTATCCAAGCCATTGTTCAGCAACTGTAACTCCATTTTCAAGCTTCACCATTTTCAATTTCTGAGTTTGCAGGTTGACTTCTACAAGGAGATTCAAGCCATTTCAAAGCAAGCTGAGCATTGGGAAAGGTTAAGGAAACTTCAAGCAAGCTCACAAGTACTCCAGGCCTCACTCAAAGTTGCTACATTGCCATAACCAAACTCAACTGAACAAGGTAATTTTCAAAGTTCTATCTCCCTATTTAGGCATCATTAGGCTTAGGTTTGTGAAGCAAAAATGTAGTCCTTAATGTCCTTGAGTTGTACATATGCATAGTTCTTATTTATATCAACTGAGCTAGGAGAATTTGGATGTTGAAGTTGCTGAAAAAACTAGGTTAGAATTTAGGGCCACTGAAATTCTCTCTGTCCTTTGAGAGTTAGGTCACAAAATGGATATGGTTGGAATCGTGATTGAAAATGCTATAACTTTCATGTTGTAAATTTTTGATTTCATGCAAGCAATAGAGAGAACAGGATTCAAGCACAAAACCAGGGCTCACGCGCGTTTGTTCAGAGGACAGGGATGAAGTGAAGTTGGCCTAGCGCGCTTGGGCTTGTTTCTTTCTACACCCCTCTTTCGCTTTATGCGCCCCCTTGGCCCATTTGTTTTATTTTTGTATATATTTCATTTCTTTTATATTTTCTGACTTTATTTATTTTTTCTAAACATTGAAAAATCTCAAAAATATTTTCTTAATTTTTTGTATTTTATTTTATTATTTTTATTATTTTTTGGGCATAAAAATAGTTTATTAATAATAATATAACTTATTTTTCTAAATAAAAATGTAAATAATACAAAAAATATTATATATTTATATTATTATTATTTATACACTTAAATTAATATTTTCATATAATATTTAATTTTTTAACATTTTTGTATATATTATTATTATTTTTCTTAAAACAAAAAATGAATAAATAAATAATATAAAGCATATTTTCTTTTAAACCAAAAATTAGGGTTTTCACCCTTTCAAAAAATAATCATTTTATTTTCTTATTTTGAAGACATAAATAAATTTATTTTTTTTACATACATAAAACAATACAAAAACATTTTGCATATTTACAATTTATTCCATATTTAAATACTTGTTTATTTATTTATTGTTGATTAAATTCAATATGGTTGTAATAGTTTTAGGGTTTTATTTTGAGCAATATCCCCCTATTCAAAACTTGTATCCCCCTCCCCATAATAATGTTGTAATAGTTTAGATTTACTTTACGCATTTTATCGCTTTCATATACCATGATAGTAAATTAGGGTTTTGTATGCAAAAGACCAAAAATCAAACAAATAGCATGACTTAATACAAGACAAGAATGCATGAAAAATGACAACACTTTGTACACAAGCACCCCTAGGGTTTCATCCACTTTGTTGCCTTAAAATGGCCATGGTATGCATGCTAGGTATCTTGGCAAAATCAAACAAAACAAAAGATCATAGTCCCTCGATGACGCTATCTTGGTTGCCTAAAAACAAATGATCTTAGTCCCTAAAACTTGCTAAGATACTTGGCACCATTGCTATCATGGTCATACGATGACCCACGCCCGTCTCGTTTAACATCCAAAGATAAGGTTGTTTACCAAATACAATGGTAAAACAACAATATCAAAGGGTTAAAAATGTGCAGGAAATACTTTTGAGTAGGTAGACAAGCTCCTAGTTACTTGATCAAATTTGCAAACCATCCTTGCTAATTTCAAACACACACACAATTTCAAAAAAATTTCCAAACAAACTTTCAAACATTGAAATATTTTTCAAAAGACAAACATCTTTGTATACATTCTTCAAACAAGAATCATTACAGAGATTGCCAAAACGATGGCCTCTTTTTAAAATACTTTCAAAACCACACAAAGCACCATTTCAAACAATTGAAAAAGCAAAGCAAGTGATCTAAACAAGTAACTAAGAGCCCATGGAAAACCATGGATGAAAAGGGTGCTAGCACCTTCCCTTTTCATAATCTACCCCTCGAACTCAAGAAAACATCTCAAAGGTCATTCCTGTGCTTTTTGACCTTTCCTTTGGATAAAATAAAAATTCGGTGGCGACTCTTGCTAAACCGAAACATTTGCGAACACAAACGCAAAACCTCAACTCAGTTCTCCCACCGTATCACAGAACTGGCGACTCTGCTGGAGATAATTATAAAAGTGGGGTTACCTTAGGGTTTTAGATCACCTTTAAATGCTTATCTTGCTTGACTTGTATGCTTTACACTTTGGTTCTATTGTTTGGGTTTGAACCCTCTACCCGGATTTGGGAAACATTCATAGGTAAATAGCAATATGTGATTGGTGGGAATGAGAACTGACTGTTTTTTGGTGTGCTGGTTCGCGTTTGCATTTGTTTTTGCAAAATGTCGCGGTAAGCAAGAGTCGCCATCGTCTTTTATTTTATCCAACAAGGAAAGGACAAAAGCACATAAAAATTCCTTTTTGAGATATTTCTCGGGTTCGGGAGGTAGATTATAGAAAGGGAAGGTGTTAGCACCCTTTCTATCCGTGGTTATCCACGGGCTCTTAGGTACTTGATCATTATGTTTTCAAAAGTTTGCTTTTCTTTGTGTTTGTGGATTTGAGAAGAGTTTTTGTTTTGAAAGGTGTGTAAATGTCCTTTGGACAGTGCTATCCCACTATTGAGGACTAGGTAGCACCGTCGTTGGAGTTTTTGGGTCAATTCGATTAAGGGACATGTCGTCACTAAAGCAACGTTATGACGCCTTAGCGGTAACCATAATGTCTTAGATCATTTCAACTGAGGCAACCGTTTCGAGGAAACTTATGATCTTTGGACAAGAGGGCGACCTCTAAAACTTCATATACTCAATGACCACGCTCGAGGCAACCAAGTGAGGTGTACCCTAAGAGTGCGCATGTGCGAGTGTATTGTTTTTCAGTTATTTATCTTTGTACATGTCATGGTGAGCTACTGCTGATTTTAAATTAAAATTGATCTTGTCATGCATTGCCTATTATTCAAACATCTAACAGTTAATGGTTGCGGAAATTAAATTGCGGAAAATAAATATACGCTATTACAAGGCGTCGAGTATTTACATCGCCAAAAACAAACCCTTAAAAATTAAATTGCGAAAAGTAAAGAAAAGCGATAAATAAATCCTAATTTAAAAAAACTATTACATTCCCGGAGCAGTTACAATATTGAAATATGGATAAAAAATTATTCGCGCGCGAGAAAATTAAATCGGAATGTCTTAGGGTTTTGACCCCTTTTTTATTAAATAAAGCATATTTTTGTTATTTTTGAATTAAAATTAACCTAAAATTAATTATTAATTTATTAATTAAATGAAAATATTTTTGGGTTTTATGATTTAAGGAAATAAAATAAGAATGGTTAAAAGATATTAAAACCCTAATTCTATGTTAATTTTAATTTAATGCAAAAGATATTAAAATTGTTCCTAATTAAACTAAATAAATTAATTAATGTTTATTTACAAAAATAATAAAATAGTGAAATTAATAAAAATATTATTTTTTAGGGTGTTCTGATTTTATAGAAAAAATATTAATTGGTTAATTTTGATAATAATAATTAAATAAAATAAATATAGGGAGAAAAAGAAATAAACCAAAATGGGGGTTTGGGCCTGAAGAGGGAGTATGATCAGCAATTCTTGGCCCACTAACACCAGCCTGTTTGACCCTTGTGATTCCCTGCGTGCTTGTTGACCAGGGAGTATGGTGGATGCTCAAATCTGGCCTTTGGATCTTGGCCTGAAGCCACTTGGCACATTGAGATCTGAGGACATATGGTAGTCCACGCTTGGAATGCTGCGTATGAATACCTGAAGACAAAATTGAATAAAGTTTTGGGGGACCTGGGATTCGAATCCAGGTCCCAAGGGGTTTTGCCACGCCTCTCTCACCAACTCAACCAGCTTGCACATTCGTTAGTGGAATAGAAGATAAATATTATATACAGAATAAAATGCTAAGCCTGAAATAAAAGAAAAAACGCGCTAATGATTTGAATGGTCCAATCACGCCCAGCCACGTTATCATCTTCTTCATATCACCCTGGTTCTTTACCTGCGGATTTTTATCCGCAGGAAGATCCGTGGCTTGCTTTCAAAACTCACTCCAGGCCATGAAAATGCCATCCAAGAACATAGACGTGTTCGTCTCTGCCTCCTGATCATTCTTATAACCATTGTTTGGCTCAATTTATCCTGCATAAGAAACGCCTAAAAAAAAGAACAAGAACCCTAAGTTCGGGTATCACAATACAGGCCATAAAAATCAAATTAAATAATGCAGAATTGTTAGAATTTGAATGTTAAGCATGATAGTGAAATCAAATTGGCAAAAAGATGCAAGGAGAATGATTTACGATTTCATGTACAGAGGCATATTCGTGGAGACTTACAATGAGTTTTAGGCAATGAAAAGGCTTGGTTTTGATTGGTATAGCTCCACTGGATGTCAAGGAAGAGAGTAGTGTTGAGCTTTTGGACTGAATCGTGCTCCAATGTTATTTTTGATCTCTCACTTTTCAAGATTTTTTACAAACTCGTTCTGGCCGTTTTCACAGTTCCTTGTGCGTGTGCTAGGTCTGCCTCACTTGTGTGCATATAATGGAATGTGTTTAGGTCAAAATTTGGGCCATCATCCTTATGCATTGAAGATGGAATATTTGATATGATCACCATTGATAAGCTTTCCATAATTGCATCAAATCTGAGATTTTGTGCATGTTTTGACTTGGCACGAGTTTGATTGAGTTGCACATGATATTTGCAAGCTGTAATGATCACAAGAATCATACTACATCAATTTTTAGATTTTATTTGATTTAATATTGATTAATAATGAATTAAATCAATAAAAATGAAATAAAATAGAAAAATAGATGAATGTCCATGAAATTAAAGATGGAACACGTGTGTGGCATGGCAAGACCATATCAAGTGTAAAAAAGTGGGCCCTTTTGTCAAAAATTGGAGTTTTGAGGATAGTTGACTTTTGGCAAATTTGGAAAAATGCCCAACTTCAACAATGCATAACTTCCTCAATTTTGAACTTTTGAAAGTGTTCTTGGACTTTTTAGAAACCTTGAGATGTCCTCTAATCAACCCGTTTGGTATCATCTCATTTTTATGTTCCATTCTCAAGTTATAAGCTTTCGCAAAAAAGGTGTTTTTGTTGACTTTCAAAAATGACCTATAATGT
Source organism: Vicia faba (assembly GCA_948472305.1). Classification (NCBI taxonomy): domain Eukaryota; kingdom Viridiplantae; phylum Streptophyta; class Magnoliopsida; order Fabales; family Fabaceae; genus Vicia; species Vicia faba. The sequence continues at coordinate 1,163,344,190 of OX451736.1, forward strand.
CTAAATTTGTAACTTTTTGTGAGAGCATTTCTTGATCTTAGGGTGTGAAGATGGATTGTAGGAAATTGCATCCTCTTCAAAAAGAGATTTTGATGGGTCATTTCTCATAAAGTACGATAAAGTTATGCTTCGTCAAAGTTGAGTTGACTTTTCCTGCAAAACCCTAATTTAGCAACTTTTGAATCTTGATGAATCTTGAGCAATCCATGATGAATCATGATCAACCCTTGATCAAATGATGAATTATCCTTCAAAATTAGAATGTTGTCAAAAATCTTGAGGTTTGACTGTATTTGGGACACAGTTGACTTTTGCCCTAGCACAGTCGACTTTTGGGTCTCTTGAGCAATTGACTGACCAAACTTCCTATGCAAGGCATGAAATTTGACATGGATGAACTTAAGAACATATTAGGACATTAGGGAACACTTGAGGTCATTTGGATGTGAGGACCTTGATGCAACACAAAACCCTAATTTTGACTTGACTGCCTTAGGAGGTGATTTGACTGTCTTATTCTTGAGCCAACTTGAGCAACTTGAATATTATTCTTGACATGTCTTGAGGAATATGGGAGGGAAAATTTTGGGGTACAACAGTTTCCCTGTTCAATTTTCTTAAACCTGAGGATATAGATTGGCTTTCGAGCCTTTCGTGATCCGAAGGTGGAAGATAATTGAACACTAGAGTGCCCAAAAATTTGCACTCACACGGTGTAGTATCAGCATTGTGATGTCGGGAATGGTCTTACAGATGCCATTTGGAGATTGTTGGTAGGAGGATGGGCTTACAGATGCCATATGCAGGTGTGTCGATCGCATAAGAGATTCCTTAGCGAGAACTTGCATACCTGTTGTTGTAGAAAATTCCGCTGGGGAAGTCTAACTTTTGTTGAGATTTAGGAATTTGGCCTGTATTTCAACTGAGATAATGCCTCGGCTGAGTCTTAGGAACCTGTACATAATCCAATTGGGGGGAAACATCTTCATTAAGATCTAGGAATTGTCTCGTGCTCAACATAGTATACCGCTGAGGTTATAGAACTTGTCCACACTATGACGGAGGCAAACATCAAGATCTAGGAAATGACTCGTGCTCAACAGAGTATACTGTTGAGGTTATAGTACTCGTCCACACTATGATGTAGGGAAACATCTTCTTCAAGATCTAGGAACCGTCTCGTGCTCAATGGAGTATACCATTGAGGTTATAGAACTTGTCCACACTATGACGGAGGAAAACATCAAGATCTAGGAACTGACTTGTGCTCAATAGAGTATAGTGCTGAGGTTATAGTACTCGTCCACACTATGACATAGGGAAACATCTTCATCAAGATATAGGAACCTTCTCGTGCTCAATGGAGTATACCGTTGAGGTTATAGAACTTGTCCACACTATGACGGAGGAAAACATCAAGATCTAGGAACTGACTTGTGCTCAACAGAGTATACCGCTGAGGTTATAGTACTCGTCCACACTATGACGTAGGGAAACTGCCGAGATTGAGAACCTTATCTGAAATTCAATCGAGGATATTTCAATTGAGATTTAAGAAGTGGTCAGGTCTTCGACGTAATTGAGAACTTTAACTGTATCTTTCCTGAAAGGTAAAGGTCAGTCATATGCAATGAATGATATGGATCAGGAAATGATGTTCTCAAAATAAATGAGATTGTATTCGTATGATGCGTATATGCATGTGTCATGATATATGGGGATATAATGTTTTAGCTGGGGAAAATAAATCCCGGAGTTGCTGGAGAATAGAGCTGAGTTCTTCGTTTCCGTTGGGGATGATGAACGAAGATGATAAACCTGTAGGAGAGAAGAACTTCGTTGGGGGAATAAACTGATGAAGAGATTATTCCGAGGGGAATTACTCTGTGGGGAAGAGACGTTCTGCTGAAGATTTTAACGATAACTCCGCTGGGGATTCTGTTGATAAGCTCTGTTTGGAATTTTAACGATGAACTCCGCTGGGGATAGAAAGAACTTCGATGGGGATGATCTTTCAGTTGCAACTTGCTGAGGATAACCCAGTTAGACTCTTGTGAGGATAACCTTCTGAATTTGGCAGGGGAGATTTATTTGCGCTCTGCAGGGGATAAGCTTCCAGAATCTACTGGGTGAGATGATTCAACTCTGGCGGGGAACCTTTTTAGACTGCGCTGGGGAAATGGCTCCATTGGGGTATCTTGTATTCCGCCAGAGAACATTCTTATATTCTGTTAAGGAATATTAAGACTGCTGGGGATGTTCTTATACTTGTTGGGGAATATCTTTATACTTCGCTGGGGAATATTAAGACCTTCCGGGGATACCGAGCCTTTCTAGGGCTGATGGTAGGTTAACTCTTCTTGGGGAGAGTATTGTTGATTCGTTCATAGTTTCAAGTCTCAGTGGGGAGAGCTACCATTACTGTTTTACTCTACGGGGAGCGACGGTATCTTGGCCATATTCTTCAGCTGAACCTAACTTGGTACCTTGGTGGACAAAGTAACTACATAGTTTGTACATTTCTTATGTCCCTGTTTTCGATATTACCCGTAATTCGTCCTTTGTTTCACATGTAAATATTTATGAGCAGCAATTAATGTCAAATGCATATATCAAAAATGAACATTGGACATTTTTTGCAAAACAAAACAGATAAAGGAAAAACAATTTGAAATTTGTCTGAAAATGAATTTGTATTGATTTTGAAGTTTGGCCTGTAAATAGGCGTTTTTGTACAAGAGGCTAACGTCCTAGTAAGAGAACACCGCCGAACAGATAGAATCTATACAGTTTGTAAAAAGAAAACAAAATAGCTATGTGAATAATCCCACTGGGTTCCAACTCTGCTATTGCCCTTATATCTTCAAGCATCTCATCACTTTGCTGCTTAGTTGAAGATGAATCTGTTTGATTAGTTCCGTCAGAGCTTGATAGTTGATACCGAAGTCTGGATGCGAGGTGATCCAATGAGACATATTATTATGCTTTGATCCCTAACTTTTTCCTGGACTGCCCTTTCGGGTTTTCAGTCCACCGGGATACCCATTTTTGCCCAAGCCGCCTTTTCAGGTTTTCGACTTGCCGGGTGTACAGATTTTTTCATTTTCATCCCTTATTTTTGCCTAGGCCAGTCAACCTAGAGAGTCTTTGATCATGCGTAGTATCTTTTCACTATGTCTGCATTGACGGGGTGAGGAAGGTCGTCACCATCCATGGTGGTTAGAATCATCGCTCCTCCTGAGAAAATGTTCTTAACCACAAATGGCCCTTCGTAAGTAGGGGTCCATTTTCCCCTGGGATCACCTTGAGGTAGAATCATGCGCTTGATTACCAGGTCCCCAACTTGATATTCTTGTCGTCTAACTTTCTTGTTAAATGCCTTGATCATCTGTTTTTGGTATGTCTGACCATGACAAATAGCAGCAAGTCTTTTTTCGTCGATTAGGTTTAGTTAATCAATTCGGGTCTGAATCCAGTCATCTTCGCTCAAACCTGCATCCTTCATGATCTGAAGAGAGGGTATCTGAACTTCAATTAGCAAGACTGCCTCTATGCCATATACCAAGGAATAGGGTGTTGCCCCTGTTGACATCCGTGCTGAGGTACGGTACCCATGAAGAGCAAATGGTAACATCTCATGCCAATCTTTGTAGGTCATTGTCATCTTCTGCACAATCTTCTTAATGTTGTTATTAGCCGCTTCGACAACCCCATTTATCTTCGGCCGGTAGGGAGAAGAGTTGTGATGTTGTATCTTGAATTGCTCGCAGAGCTCAGTGATCATCTTGTTGTTAAGATTGGTACCATTGTCCGTAATGATCCTCTCTGGTACACCGTATCGACAAACCAGATTGTGCCGAATGAACCGTGCCACGACGTTCTTGGTTACGGTAGCAAAGGAAGCTGCTTTAACCCACTTTGTAAAGTAATCAATCGCTACCAGGATGAAACGATGCCCGTTGGATGATGTACGTCTGATCTCGCCAATCATATCAATTCCCCACATTGCAAAAGGCCAAGGCGCCGTCAAGATGTTCCGAGGAACTGGAGGTATGTGCACCTTATCAGCATAGACTTAGAACTTGTGACATGTCCGAGAATACTGATAACAGTCAGCTTCCATTGTGGACCAGTAATATCCTGCCCGAAGGATTTTCTTTGCCATGGTATGTCCACTGGAATGAGTTCCGAAAGTACCTTCATTCAGCTTTGTCATGATTCTTTCTGCTTCAATCTTATCCACACAACGTAGTAAGGTCGAATCATGGTTACGTTTGTAAAGGATGTCATTGCTGATGAAGAACTTTGTCGCGAACCTCCTCAGAAACTTCTTGTCATTAACAGATGCACCCTCGGGGTATTCCTGAGCTTCAAGGTACCTCTTCACCTCATGATACCAGGGCTTTTCTGTTACCTCTTCAATCTCAAGATCACAGCAATGCGCAGGTACGTCCAATCTTTCAATAATGATCCAGGGAGCCTCGTTGTTCCAATTGACTTTGAATATAGAAGACATCGTAGCCAGCGCGTCCGCCAACTAATTCTCCTCTCTAGGGAAGTGTTCAAAGGTTATCTCCTCAAAATGGGGAAGCAATGTCAATACATACTCCTTGTAAGGAATAAGATTTGGGTGTTTCGTATCCCACTCGCCTTTGATCTGACTGATCACGAGAGCGGAATCTCCGAAGACACTTAAAAACTTAATCCTTAGGTCAATTGCAGCTCGAAGACCCATGATGCACGCTTCATACTCCGCCATGTTGTTGGTGCAGTTAAAACATAGTCGGGCGATAAACGGAGTATGAGAGCCTTTAGGAGATATAATCACAGCGCCAATGCCATTACCCAAAGCGTTCGAAGCTCCATCAAAGTACATAGACCATCGGGATCCTTCTTCAGGTCCTTCATCCGGTCCAGGTGTCTCACAGTCAGTTATCAACATGATATTCTCGTTCGGGAATTCAAAGTTCATAGATTGGTAATCATCCACTGCCTGATGTGCCAAATGGTCTGCCAACACACTTCCCTTGATTGCTTTTTGAGTCATGTATTGGATGTCATACTCAGTCAAGATCATCTTCCATCTTGCTATTCTTCTGGACAAGGCAGGCTTTTCGAAGATATACTTGATTGGATCCATCTTTGAAATCAATAGAGTAGTATGAGTTAGCATATACTGTCTCAGCCGGCGAGCAGCCCATGCCAAAGTGCAGAAAGTTTTCTCAAGCAGTGAGTATCGGGTCTCACAGTCGGTAAAATTTTTGCTAAGGTAATAAATAGCATGCTCTTTTCGGCCAGACTCGTCATGCTGCCCCAGCACACACCCCATTGAGTTGTCAAGCACTGTCAAGTATAAGATCAGAGGTCTCCCTTCAACTGGTGGCATCAGAATGGGTGGCTCTTGGAGATACTCTTTGATTTTTTTGAAAGCGGCCTGACATTCATCATTCCAACGTACCACTTGATCTTTCTTCAGTAACTTGAAGATTGGCTCACAAGTAGCAGTTAGGTGCGAGATAAATAGGGCAATGTAGTTCAGTCGTCCCAGAAAGCCTCTGACCTCTTTCTCTGTCTTGGGAGCTGGCATCTCTTGTATGGCTTTCACTTTGGCGAGTTCCACTTGAATACCTTTGTCGCTCACGAAGAAACCCAGTAGCTTACCAGACCTTACCCCGAAGGTGAACTTGTTCGGGTTTAATCTTAGTTTGTACAACTTCAACCTGTCATACAGCTTCTATAGATGGTCAAGGTGTTCCTCCTAAGTCTGGGACCTTGCAATCATATTGTCGACGTATACTTCAATCTCATGATGGATCATGTCATGAAACAAAGCAACCATGGCACGCTGATATGTTGCCCCAGCATTCTTTAATCCAAAAGGCATGACCTTGTAGCAAAAGGTACCCCACTGAGTAACAAAGGTCGTCTTCTCCATGTCTTCGGGAGCCATCTTTATCTAATTATAACCGGAGAAACCATCCATAAAGGAGAACACCTTGTGCTGAGCAGTATTGTCAACCAGAACATCGATGTGAGGTAGAGGGAAGTCATCCTTGGGGCTCGCCCTGTTCAAATCCATGTAGTCAACACACATTCGAACCTTACCATCCTTCTTCGTCACAGGAACCACATTGGCAACCCACTGAGGGTAAGAAGTCACTGCTAGAAAACCGGCATCAAACTGTTTCATAACTTCGGCTTCGATTTTCTCAGACATCTCTGGGCGCATACGGCGAACCTTCTATTTTACCGGAGGACAATCTTCCTTGGTAGGCAGGCGATGAACCACAATGTCAGTATCCAACCCAGGCATATCTTTGTAAGACCAGGCAAAGATCTCAACATAGTCATGCAGCATCTGAATCAACCGTTGCTTCACACTAAGCTCCAAATTTGCACTGATCTTGACTTCCTTCTTGTCTGTTTCAGTACCCAGATTCACCGTTTCCACCGGCTCTTCATGTGGCTGAATGGCCCTTTCTTCCTGGAGTAGCAGTCTTGCAAGTTCACCAGGAACTTCGCAATCATCTTCACCTTCGTCTTCGGCTAAGTTGATCGGATTTTCAAAGTCATAACTGGCAGTAGCAGAGTCGTTACCAGTGAGATCCAGAGTGGATTGAGACCTGTATATGTGAGTGTGTGTAAAATAGCTGTTTTGCAATATATAATAACGAAAAACAAGGAGCGCAAAATTTGAAATGCAAAAGACGTCCAATGCTTTTATTAATGATATATGAAAAATGGCACACAAAATCCCTCACAAATGAAGACACGGTGCCCCGGTAAGACATCGGGCCATAAAATTTCACAACATTGTCTGTTACAAATTCAAAACAAAGAGTTCATTACTGGTTAACAAAAGTAATAGGGATGAAGTCCTTTGCTGTCCAGTTTTTTGGTCCACCGTCGGCTGTAGGATAGATCCAGCTTTCAAATTCAGACTCCTCCACATCATCTTCAACGACATTTACTCTCGAGTTGCTGATGAACACAGGAGGTCTTCCAATCCTTGCACTTCGAACATCCCTTTGAGCTTCTGCAGTGAAACCCAAACCAAACTTGTTAATCTTCTGTGTAAAATCAGGAAGTCGGCCCCAATTTGCACACTCACCCTTCTCAATAACAGCCCGGGCATCCTTTAAGGAAGCCATCTTCATAGGAGAATCTTCAACCACAGTCTCAGCTGATGCCAGTGTCTGAGGAACCTCTTCAAAGTGCTGAAATGGGGTCTCAATGAACTCCCCATCCATCTCTACGTATCGGAATGAGTTGAGGTGGCTGACCATGTACTCTTCCTCCCCTTGTACTGTCACAATCTTCCCTCTGACTGGGTACTTCAGCTTCTGGTGGAGCGTTGAGGTTACAGCTCCAGCTTTGTGGATCCATGGATGACCCAGCAAACAAGAATAGGATGGCCGAATGTCCATCACGTAGAATGTAGAATTGAAGACCTGAGAACCAACTTTAATTGGAATATCAACTTCACCGTGCACCATCCTTTTAGACCCATCAAAGGCCCTGACAACGATGTTACTTGGTTTTAGCTCTAACCCTTCGCAATCCAACCGATCTAGAGCTTTCTTGGGCAGGACGTTCAATGAGGAACCAGTATCAACCAATACATGTGCAAGAGTAGTGCCCCTGCATTCAATGGAGACATGCAGGGCATCGTTGTGGTTCTTCCCTTTAACAGTCAAATCGGCGTCGGAGAAACCCAAACCATTATCAACAGTTAAATTGGCCACACAATCGGTAAACTGATCAGCTGATGTCTCTTGTGGCACGTGGGCAGTTTTCAGGAAGGTAACCAGAGCCTTAGCATGGGCCTCTGAACACAAAAACAGTGACAACATAGAAATCTTGGATGGGGTTTGCCCCAGCTGCTCAACTATGTTATAATCACTCTTAAAATAATCTTCAGAATCTCTTCCATCTCCTGTTTAGAAGCTTCAACAGTGATTGTCTTTGGTGCCTCCGTCTGGGCAGGCACATCAGTGATGATCCCTTTGCCCCGTGCGTCAGATGACTCGGCGACAAGGGTAGGACTAGGAACTTGATCAGGAATGGCAATAGGTACACTTGCAGGTGTAATGACAACAGGTCTTCAGACAGTTGGTGGAGCAATATCAGGTGAGAAAAGTCTACCGCGGCGGGTGACTTTAGCAGGCCCAGTAATGTTGCTGACGCCGATATCAACATCCAACTCTTGCTTAACTCCTAGAACATAAACATCTGCCCCATAGTGCCAAGGGACAGCTTTGTCAGAGGTGTAGGGGATGGGCCCCGGAACAGTGATGATTATAGGCGCGATCTTCGAAACAGACGTAATTCTAACAGGCTTCCTCGAGGGAGCCTTGGAAGAATTGTCGAAAATGGTAATAATGGCAACTTTTTCAGAATGAACGGAAGGAACAACAGTCTTTTCAAACAAGATCTCTTTGTTATCCATTAGGTTTTGGATACCTGACTTCAGAAATGGGCAACCAGTAAGTAAAACAGAACACATATGGCAACCTTCGCCACAGCCCGAAAATAAACCGGCTAGCAACTGGTTCTTATTGACAGTCATCAGAGGGGTAACAATATCATCCACGGAAACTACAAACAAGTCTTCCTCTACAACATTTACTCCATGTTTGGGCATGAGAGCAGTCACAACATTAGGCCTCTCGGGCGCCTCAAACTCAATCTCCTTTGCATCAATTAGGTCTTGCACCCTGTTCCTCAAAACCGAACAATCATCTGTATTATGCCCCGGGCTATCAGAGTGAAAAGCGCAGCGGGCATTAGGGTTGTACTTTGGTGATGTGGTGCTTGGATTCTTTGGAGCTTCTTTTAGAGTCACCAGATTGGTCCTCAGCAACTGTGGCAGAATCTGAGACAAAGTCATGCTGAGACGAGTGAATTGCCTTCGAGGTATCTCGTCCTTTTGTTGATTGTGATGCTGAGGAGCACCAGCAGGTTTTGAAATAACAACCACATTGACAGCTTGGCGATGTTCAGGTTTATTCTGTTTCCTTGAACTGTAGACAGCACTGGACTCTTTCTTAAACGGCTTTTTCTCGGTGCTCGATGAGGCACCCTTCTGTATCTTCCCAGCCTTAATACCAGCTTCAATCCTCTCACCAGTCAAAATAAGATCTGTAAACCCAGCCGAAGAGCTTCCAATTAGATGGTTAAAGAATGGACCAGACAGGGCCCCCAAAAACATGTCAACAAGTTCACGATCAGCCAGAGGTGGTTGCACTCTTCCGGCAAGGTCTCTCCATTTCTGAGCATACTCTTTAAATCCTTCACCCGTTCCTATTGACATGCCCTGGAGTTGGGTACGCGTAAGAGCGAGGTCGGAGTTGTACTGATACTGCCTATAGAATGCAGTAGCCAAATCTTCCCAGCTGCGGATACTGGCTCCGTCCAACTGATAGAACCACTCGAGCTGAGTCCCTGAGAGATTGTCTTGAAAGAAATGGATCCATAAGTTCTTATCAGCAGTGTAAGGTTGGATCTTCCTTACATATGACCGGAGGTGCAGCTTCGGACAGGAAACTCCGTCATACTTGGCAAAGGCAGGTGCCTTGAACTTATGGGGAATCACCACCCTAGAGGATAGACCTAGATCTCCGAAGTCCAGACCGGGCACCTTCTGTATTTCCATAACGCTCAAACGGTCTTCCAGCTGTTTGTACTTATACTCAGCAGGAGGATACTGTTCTTTATCATAGTCTGTCTCGTTGTCGGAGACCATAGGGCTAGGAGCCCTCCTTTCTTGTGGACTATCTTTCCCTCCAGATGAGGTGGTCAGATCAACTTCATTCTGCAGCCCGTTTCCAAACCTGCGTCCAGTATTGAACAGGATGGTCCTCTTCTTCTTCTTCTTCTTCTTCTTCTCTTTTAGAATCAAGGTCTTCAGGTCCTGCTGACCCTTAGCTAGATTCATGAACAGCTCTTGAAACTGGGCATTTTGGGCCTGGAGGGCCTTGATAGCTTGTTCAGTGGAAGGTTCGGCAGACATGATGATTGCTGAAATAAACAGCGAAGAAGATAAAAGACCTGTAATGGGGTACCTGTTTATGGAGTGCATGGGATGAAATGCGTATGATTTATGATTTCAAAGACAATCGAGATTCAAATTTGTAAACAAGAAAGCAAACACACTTTATTAGATTTAAACTTCAAAAATTTAAATTGTTCAACAAACTGCCCTTAGGCGTTACAAGAATGGAAATACTGAAAAGTAAATGAAAACTATAAAAGAAATCCTCAAAGGTCCATCAATGCTCCCATGGTCTCTTCTTCTCAGTGCGGACATAATCATTCAGGATCTGCTCGTTCTCCAACTGTCTGGTCAGCTTCTGGATCTTCTGTTCTTGTTCATTGAACCTCTTTCGGTAGGAATCCCGTTCATACCTCAACTGCATCCAAGACCTCTTCAGTGTCCCAATATCAGTGGGCATATAAGGGTGGAGAATAGTTAGAAGAACCCCCTCCTTATCAGCAACTTCAAGAGTAACAGGCCTGACAGCTTCATATGGCATACCTAACTTCTAGGCACGGATGCGGACCCGTCTGAGGTATGGCTCCATTGGCAGAGAAGTCTTTGGTCCCAACTCATATGAATCAGATTGGTGAACTCTGTCCCAAGCCCTTATGAATCTACGACGCAGCTCGTCGCTATCTCCTTGAAAATCAAAGATGATATGGGGCATCAGCATCTCATGAGGCCCTTCTCTTCTGGCTCTTCCAAACTGACGGAGAGCTAAGCATGGGTTGTAAGAAATCCCTCCATGGGTCCCGATCAATGGAACATTAGGATACTCTCCACATCGATCAATGATAGTCACCTCATCCATACCTTTGAGAGTCCAGATAATGTCATTATTAGAAAGAGACATCACCCTATAAGCCCAGCCCATTCCTTCTTTGTTGTTCAGTACGGACTTAGGGAGGTGCAAAATAAACCAACTCGACAATAAAGGAGCACAGCACATCAAAGTTCCCCGCTTTCGGGAAGTATGAGCATAGAGTTGATGAAGGATATCACCCAAGAGAGTGGGTACCGGATTCTGAGAGATGAAGATCTTTATGGCATTAATATCAACAAAAGTGTCAGGGTTCGGAAACAATACCAGACCATAAATCAAAAGAGCCAGAATATCCTTGTACGCCTTGAAGTCTAAGCTGTCCCAGAAGTAATTAGCTTTGTCAACCAAAAACTTAGCCAGAAAACCCTTAGCTCCACTTCTAGTCTCCCAGTTAACCATTACCTCCTCTTTAGTCAAGTGAAGGGCTGCAATCTCTTCAGGCCTGAGGGTCTTTTCCCAACCAGTAAACGGAGTCTGTTCCAAGACGGAGATACCGAGTAGCTCAGAGAACTCTTCTAGAGTAGGAACCAGCTGGAAGTCTTGGAAGGTAAAACAATTGTACAGCGGATCATAGAATTGGACCGGCACACTCATCATTTGTTCGTCCAATTTTGAGGTGACCAAACTGAGCAGAGAACCATGCCTTCTGATGAAGGAAGTAGTGTCTGGAATCCTGACAACCAACTCTTTAAGCAGGATAGGTACTTGGACAAAGTTGATCCGGATAGTATTCCTACGCATGGGCATCATGATGACCTACAAAACAGAGCAAAGATGAAACCCTCTTGTCTTTGAAATAGGTTAGTCCTTATGCAAGATGTATGCAATGTTATGATGTCATGATGTCATGATAAAGGCACACCACAAGTATCCACAAAAAGCAAACATGGTAAAGGCACACAAGTCACACTGAGAGCCCTTAGATTTCAGGCTAGCATGGAGCTTAGGTACTACCCTCTTTCAGTTCAGTTGGTTAAGACCTGTCCTAAAAAATAGTAACCGGGTTCTAGAGGATCTCAATATCACTGACTACCCTCAATCGATCATAATTCCAGTTTAGCAACCTTTTCTTGCAGCCGGAATCATCGCGAGAGTTTAGTCTCAATGAATGTAGCATACTGCTACTGTTGTATGGCCAAGTTGGTCAATTTAAGGTTCTAAGGTCAGATGGCGCTTAATGACTCCTTAGAAGACCCATATTCTCCTCGTTCCAACACAAGGGATATCGGTACAGACTAAGGTACCACACCAACGTAGCTACTGCTTCATCCGTGTCGGTCTATGCTAGACAGATCCCTCACAGTTTATTGCTACTTACCTAAAGGGTATCCCCAGATCCGGGTTAGGATCTATAGAAACTCTGATACAGGCCCACAAATGTAAATCATACAAAGCATACAATTGAAAACATAGTGATCTAATCCTAAGGTACACCTCACTTATATTAGTACCCAACAAAGTCTCCAGTTCTGTGATCGATGGGAATGAGAACTGACTGTTTTTTGGTGTGCTGGTTCGCGTTTGCGTTTGTTTTTGCAAAATGTCGCGGTAAGCAAGAGTTGCCACCGTCTTTTATTTTATCCAACAAGGAAAGGACAAAAGCACAGAAAAATTCCTTTTTGAGATATTTCTCGGGTTCGGGAGGTAGATTATAGAAAGGGAAGGTGTTAGCACCCTTTCTATCCGTGGTTATCCACGGGCTTTTAGGTACTTGCTCATTATGTTTTCAAAAGTTTTCTTTTCTTTGTGTTTGTGGATTTGAGAAGAGTTTTTGTTTTGAAAGGGGTGTAAGTGCGAAAAGTTTTGTTTTTGTTTTAAAAGGAGCAAGTACTTAAGAACATCTACCTACTCAAAAAGGAATTAGACTGTGTAAATGTCCTTTGGACAGTGCTATCCCACTATTGAGGAGTAGGTAGCACCGTCGTTGGAGTTTTCGGGTCAATTCGATTAAGGGACATGTGGTCACTAAAGCAACGTTAGGACGCCTTAGCGGTAACCATAATGTCTTAGATCATTTCAACCGAGGCAACCGTTTCGAGGCAACTTATGATCTTTGGACAAGAGGGCGACCTCTAAAACTTCCTATACTCAATGACCACGCTCGAGGCAACCAAGTGAGGTGTACCCTAAGAGTGTGCATGTGCGAGTGTATTGTTTTTCAGTTATTTATCTTTGTACATGTCATGGTGAGCTACTGCTGATTTTAAATTAAAATTGATCTTGTCATGCATTGCCTATTATTCAAACATCTAACAGTTAATGGTTGCGGAAATTAATTTGCGGAAAATAAATATACGCTATTACAAGGCGTCGGGTATTTACATCGCCAAAAACAAACCCTTAAAAATTAAATTGCGAAAAGTAAAGAAAAGCGATAAATAAATCCTAATTTAAAAAAACTATTACATTCCCGGAGCAGTTACAATATTGAAATATGGATAAAAAATTATTCGCGCGCGAGAAAATTAAATCGGAATGTCTTAGGGTTTTTACCCCTTTTTTATTAAATAAAGCATATTTTTGTTATTTTTGAATTAAAATTAACCTAAAATTAATTATTAATTAATTAATTAAATGAAAATATTTTTGGGTTTTATGATTTAAGGAAATAAAATAAGAATGGTTAAAAGATATTAAAAGCCTAATTCTATGTTAATTTTAATTTAATGCAAAAGATATTAAAGTTGTTCCTAATTAAACTAAATAAATTAATTAAAGTTTATTTACAAAAATAATAAAATAGTGAAATTAATAAAAATATTATTTTTTAGGGTTTTCTGATTTTATAGAAAAAATATTAATTGGTTAATTTTGATAATAATAATTAAATAAAATAAATATAGAGAGAAAAAGAAATAAACCAAAATGGGGGTTTGGGCCTGAAGAGGGAGTATGATCAGCAATTCTTGGCCCACTAACACCAGCCTGTTTGACCCTTGTGATTCCCTGCGTGCTTGTTGACCAGGGAGTATGGTGGATGCTCAAATCTGGCCTTTGGATCTTGGCCTGAAGCCACTTGGCACATTGAGATCTGAGGACATATGGTAGTCCACGCTTAGAATGCTGCGTATGAATACCTGAAGACAAAATTGAATAAAGTTTTGGGGGACCTGGGATTCGAACCCAGGTCCCAAGGGGTTTTGCCACGCCTCTCTCACCAACTCAACCATCTTGCACATTCGTTAGTGGAATAGAAGATAAATATTATATACAGAATAAAATGCTAAGCCTGAATTAAAAGAAAAATTGCGCTAATGATTTGAATGGTCCAATCACGCCCAGCCACGTTATCATCTTCTTCATATCACCCTGGTTCTTTACCTGCGGATTTTTATCCGCAGGAAGATCCGTGGCTTGCTTTCAAAACTCACTCCAGGCCATGAAAATACCATCCAAGAACATAGACGTGTTCGTCTCTGCCTCCTGATCATTCCTATAACCATTGTTTGGCTCAATTTATCCTGTATAAGAAACGCCTAAAAAACAAGAACAAGAACCCTAGGTTCGGGTATCACAATACATGCCATAAAAATCAAATTAAATAATGCAGAATTGTTAGAATTTGAATGTTAAGCATGATAGTGCAATCAAATTGGCAAAAAGATACAAGGAGAATGATTTACGATTTCATGTGCAGAGGCATATTCGTGGAGACTTACAATGAGTTTTAGGCAATGAAAAGGCTTGGTTTTGATTGGTATAGCTCCACTGGATGTCAAGGAAGAGAGTAGTGTTGAGCTTTTGGACTGAATCGTGCTCCAGTGTTGTTTTTGATCTCTCACTTTTCAAGCTTTTGTACAAACTCGTTCTGGCCATTTTCATAGTTCCTTGTGCGTGTGCTAGGTCTGCCTCACTTGTGTGCATATAATGGAATGTGTTTAGGTCAAAATTTGGGCCATCATCCTTATGCATTGAAGATGCAATATTTGATATGATCACCATTGATAAGCTTTCCATAATTGCATCAAATCTGAGATTTTGTGCATGTTTTGACTTGGCACGAGTTTGATTGAGTTGCACATGATATTTGCAAGCTGTAATGATCACAAGAATCTTACTACATCAATTTTTAGATTTTATTTGATTTAATATTGATTAATAATGAATTAAATCAATAAAAATGAAATAAAATAGAAAAGTAGATGAATGTCCATGAAATTAAATATGGAACACATGTGTGGCATGACAAGACCATATCAAGTGGAAAAAAGTGGGTCCTTTTGTCAAAAATTGGAGTTTTGAGGATAGTTGACTTTTGGCAAATTTGGAAAAATGTCCAACTTCAACAATGCATAACTTCCTCAATTTTGAACTTTTTGAAGTGTTCTTGGACTTTTTAGAAACCTTGAGATGTCCTATAATCAACTCTTTTGGTCTCATCGCATTTTTATGTTCCATGCTCAAGTTATAAGCTTTGTCAAAAAAGGTGTTTTTGTTGACTTTCAAAAATGACCTATAATGTCCAAATTTGTAACTTTTTGTGAGAGCATTTCTTGATCTTGGCGTGTGAAGATGGATTGTAGGAAATTGAATCCTCTTTAGAAAGAGCTTTGGATGGGTCATTTCTCATAAAGTACGAGAAAGTTATGCTTGGTCAAAGTTGAGTTGACTTTTCCTGCAAAACCCTAATTTAGCAACTTTTGAATCTTGATGAATCTTGAGCAATCCATGATGAATCATGATCAACCCTTGATCAAATTATGAATTATACTTCAAAATGAGAATGTTGTCAAAAATCTTGAGGTCTGACTGTATTTGGGACACAATTGACTTTTGCCCTAGCACAATCGACTTTTGGGTCTCTTGAGCAATTGACTGACCAAACTTCCTCTGCAAGGCATGAAATTTGACATGGATGAACTTAAGAACATATTAGGACATTGTGGAAAACTTGAGGTAATTTGGATGTGAGGACCTTGATGCAACACAAAACCCTAATTTTGACTTGACTGCCTTAGGAGGTGATTTGATTGTCTTATTCTTGAGCCAACTTAAGCAACTTGAATATTATTCTTGACATGTCTTGAGGAATATGGGAGGGCAAATTTTGGGGTACAACACAATACGTTGTGGAAACTGTGCGGGGTATACCGACATGGTCTAAGCAATAGCTATATTAGTGTGACATATTTTTGGGTACCGGTAGCCTTTGAGTCAATCAAAGAGAATACGGGGCCGTTGAGTGATGTCATGAAGCACTAATGGACTTTTAGAACCTTTACTTGACCATCTTGGCCTTTTAGGATGTAGTGAGATGACCGGCTTTGGTGCAGTCCGAAGTTGGTAGATACTCGATACTACACTCATTGAGGGTTGTTTTCTTGGAATATTTCGGTCGCCAGTAAAGTGGCTAAACTGAAATAATGAACACAGAAAATAATCCAGTGATATTGAGCTCCTTAGAACCCGGTTACTATTTATAGGACATGTTGAGCCAACTAAACTTCAAGAGGGTACTTACCTATGAAACCCCATGCAAGCCTAAACTAGGAACTTGTGTGACTTGCTTGTACATATATACTTGTGCATAACATTATGAACATCATGAAGCATCATTTGCACCCACTAACCATTTCAAGGATTTTGGATTTTCATCTTTGTTCCTGTTTTGTAGGTTATGGATTCCCTTCGCAGGAAAACTATTCAGGTCAATCTTGTGAGAATTCCTCCACAACTCAAAGAGCTTGCTTCCAAGATTCCAGAGTATTCTCCATTCATTGAGAGACATGGTCAACTTCTCAACTTGGTCAACTCCAACACAAAATAAGACATGGTGAAAGTTCTCTTCCAGTTCTTTGACCCCATACACCACTGCTTCACATTTCCTGATTACCAGCTGGTACCTACTTTGGAGGAATTTTCTCAACTCTTGAGGATTCCTATTCTCCATCAACTACCTTTCAACGGTACGGAAAGATATCCGAAGCCTGAAGATTTTGCTCAAGCCCTGCACTTGCAACCATCAGATGTCACAGGTCATTGGGAAACCAGAAGTGGTGTCAAGGGTTTCTTGGCAAAGTTCCTGTTTGAGAAAGCTCAAGAATGCTGGAATTCTCTAGACCTGCAAGCTCTTGAGGAGATTGTAGCTCTTCTCATCTATGGATTGGTCTTGTTCCCAAACCTTGACCATCTTATAGATGTCAATGCTGTCAAAATCTTTATGGCTCGCAACCCGGTGCCTACATTGCTTGGAGATATCTTGCACTATTTTCACACTCGAACAATGAGGAAAAGAGGTGTACTCATATGTTGCACTCCTCTACTGGCAAGATGATTTATTTCTCATCGTCCCCAATCAGTCTTGAAGAATGAGCAAGGCTTAAGGTGGTCACAATGATTGATGACTCTTACACATTCAGATGTCCATTTGTGTTCTCGATCCAGAGAAAATGTTATCATCATCGACCGTTGTGGGGAATTCCCTAATGTCCCTCTACTTGGCATTAGGGGAGGCATCACCTACAACCTCTGCTTGGCTCTGAGACAGTTTGGATATGCCCGAAGGGATGGCCCACATGACATGCTGATTCCAGACTTGGTTTTTGACTTCGACAACGATGATCAAGGACTTCGACAAAGGTTCATCCGAGCTTGGAGGATGCCAAACAAGGTGGACAGTAAGACCTTGGGACACAAGAATTCCATCCCCCTTGATCCTTACCTCAAGTGGGTGCAAACCCGCGCCCAAAGTCTCATGATGCCTTACCCCTACATTCTCCCTGTGATTAAAGAGCCTGTTAAGGAAGGAGAGGTTCCATACACCCTCCTACATCCTGACATGTCGACATCACTTGAAGATTTACAAAGGAGTTGGATACAGCTCAAGGGAGAGTGCGATACTTTTGAAGCCCAATTCTACGTAAGCGAGAAGAAGGTTTTAGAACTCACTCGTCAACTTCACAAAGAGCAGACTCTCAACACCTACATTGCACCAAAGAGGATACGCAACGTCTTTTTACCTTAGAATTTTTTGTATTATTTTGCCCATGGGGCATTGATGTACTAACAGATTCTATCTTATTAACATGATGTGTGTTCTTTTTTGTTTAAAACAAATTTGAATTTCTGAATCCTTGAATGAATTACATGAATACATATCATTCATCATATGCATAAACAGGTCTTCACACCAAGTTTCCTCATCTCTCTGTTGTTTATTTCAGCAAGATGGATATTAAACAAACGGTCAAAGACTTACAAGCTCAGAATTCACAGTTCCAACAGCTACTCATGACTTTGGCTAAGGGTCAGGAGGAGCTCAAAACTCTGTTAGAGAAGGAAAAGGAGAAAAATAAGAAGAAGAGAGTTGGTGTGGCTACCTTGGGTAGAAGATTTGAAGGTCAAGCCAGAAGGGTCATGGATTTCCTATCAACATATGAAGAGGGTGAAGGAAAGGGTAAAGGAGTTGCAGTGCCTTCTGATTCTGAAGTTGAAGAAGAGGAAGATGAGGATTACTCAGAATAACAATATCCTCCTGCATATGAAAAATACAAGAACTTGGAAGAACGTCTGGCAGCTATGGAGCTATAGAGAGTGCCTGGGCTGGACTTCGAAGAGTTAGGGTTGGTATCTAGAATTGTAATCCCTCCGAAATTCAAAGTGCCACTTTTTGCTAAGTATGATGGGGTGTCTTGCCCAAAGATGCACCTACAATCTTATGTCAGGAAAATTCAACCACATTCTTCTGACAAAGACCTGTGGGTCCACTTTTTCCAAGACAGTTTGTCGGGGACGCAGTTGGATTGGTTCTACCAGCTAGAGAGATCTGACGTGCATAATTGGGAGGATTTGGCTGCTGCCTTTTACAAGCAGTATCAATACAATGCGGACTTAGCATTAACCCGTACTCAATTACAGAGTATGGGCATGGTCTCAAATGAAGGTTTCAAAGAGTATGCCTAGAAATGGAGAGACTTGGCGGGACGAGTACAACCACCTCTATCTGATAGGGAGCTAGTAGACATATTATTGGGGACTCTGTCGGGTCCTTTCTTTAATCACCTGATAGGAAGTTCGTCTGCAGGGTTCACTGAGTTAATTCTAACTGGTGAGAGAGTTGAAGCTGGAATCAAGAGTGGTAAAATTAAAAAAGATACATCTGCTTCCGCTGCCATCAAAAAGCCTTTTCCAGCAAATAAAGAAGTCTCAGTGTTCTACTCCCAAAGAGGTCAAGGAAGAGTTAAGCGTCGGCCAGCGGTGGGGGCCGTAATGATTCAGAAGTCTGCAGCTGATCAGCCCAGAAACAATTAATCCAGAACCAACCAAGCAAGGGTGGAGAGGCCTGTACAGCAATTCACCCAGATAAACATGACTCCTGCTCAGGTTCTACCCCATCTCTTGAAGTTAAACCTTTCCAGTTTGAAAGAGGCTCCGAAGAATCCGAATACAGCTTCTCCTTTCTACCATTCAAATGCCAAGTGTGCTTATCATTCAGGGAGTATAGGGCACGAAACCAACAATTGTTGGGCCCTGAAGAATAAGATTCAGGATTTGATAGACGTTAAAGAAGTGGAATTCGACGCCCTTGAAAAGACGAATGAAATCTCTGCTCCAATGCCAAGGCATGGCCACAATGCCCATGTTATGGAAGAAGATCTATTTATTGCTACTGTTGATGATTTGATGACTCCGTTACCGATAATCAAGTTGAATTTGCTGAAGGCTAGGATTTTCCCAGGTTGTGAAGAAGATTGTTGCCTTTGTTCATCCTTACCAACCGACTGTCCATTGTTGAAGTTAGGCATCAAACGCCTAATGGATAACCAAGAAATCCTTTTTGAAAAGACTCCTGTTACACCTACTCCTATTAATGATGTTTCAATAATAACCATATCCGCCAATCTTTCCAAGGTCTCCAAAAGACCTGTTAAGATTACATCTGCTTCGAAGATTGCACCTTTAAAGATAACCATGCCCAGGACCGTCCCGTACAAGTCCGACAAATCAATACCGTGGAACTATGGTGGAGAGATCTACTACCATGGTGTTAAACAAATTGAATCAATTGAAGAGAGTTCTGATGAAAAGACTTCTGATATTGGAAACATTGCCGGAACGAGCAAAATCACCCGCAGTGGAAGGATTTTCTCTCCAGAGATTGCCCCTCCAAAGGCAATCTTTGGACCCTCAAATGCTCCTAAGGTTACCCCTGTGCCGGTCAACATATCTGCAAGAACCCCAATCATTGAAGAAGTTGTAACTCTTGTGGTTGTCCCCTCTGCTTCCGCTGATGATAGAGGGAAAGGGATCCAAGAAGAGCCCGTCAGGACGAGGGCTCAGCCATTGGTCATCCCTGAAACTTCTCAAAAAGAAATGGAAGAGATTTTGAAAATAATCAAGAAAAGCAATTATAATGTTATGGAACAATTGGGGCAAACCCCCTCAAAGATCTCTATGTTGGCCCTGCTGCTTTATTCAGAAGCTCATGCTAAAGCTTTGATAAGATTCTTGAAGACGGCCCACGTGCCACATGAACCCTCCGCGGATCAGTTCCAGGAATGTGTAGCTAGCTTAACAGTTGACAATGGTCTAGGATTCTCCGATGTCGATTTAACATCTAAAGGGTGAAAACATAATGACGCTTTACATGTCTCGGTGGAATGCAAAGGGACTACCCTAACACATGTTTTGGTTGATACTGGGTCGTCTTTAAATGTCTTGCCGAAGAAAGCCTTGGATAGATTGGATTGTGAAGGCTTAACCCTGAAACCCAGCAATATAATTGTCAAAGCCTTTGATGGTTCTAAAAGGATGGTCCACGGGGAGGTGGACATCCCGATTAAAGTGGGAACTGAAACCTTCAACTCTACATTCTATGTGATGTACATCCGTCTTTCCTATTCTTGCTTGTTAGGAAGACCTTGGATTCACAATGCTGGAGCCGTCACTTCTACTCTACATCAAATGCTCAAGTACCCTGTCCAGGGGAAAATTATAACTGTTCATGGCGAAGAGGAATACATGATAATCCATCTAAATTCTTTCCGCTATGTAGAATTGGATGGTGAATTCATCGAAACCACTTTCCATCATTTTGAAGAGGTAGCTCGGGAGATTGCGGCAACCAAAATAGTGTCTTCTGTACCCATGACTACCATACCTGCGCCTCGGATGTCATCCCTCAAAGATGCAAAGGCTGTGATTGAAGAAGGAGGAAGCACAATCTGGGGGCAACTTCAAGACTTTCCTTTCAAATCAGATAAATTCGGCTTGGGGTTCACATCTTCTGCTCAAAAGGCTGTACGTCGCGCCTGTGCAGGGAGGCCACCAGTGAAGATCCCCCATCATGGAGTCAATGCTTTGGAGGATAGTGAAGAGGAGAGCAACTTGGAAGACTGGATTTTCCCTACTGTTGACGGAGGACTGTGCAACTGGGAGGCAAAAGACTTTGTTCCGATTACTTTCATACCGCAATAATTTATCTTTAAAACATTTCTGTTGGTTTGTAATAATTCTCAAACAATTCGTACACTTTTAACCTTGTGCCTTACCCGAGGTACATAGGTTTATTTGTAAGGGTTTGATTTTTCATCTTCATATGCCATTTTAATGAATCATGGGCGTTTTCACATATAAACTTTTGTGTTAATTGTCTTTCTTTTTACATTTTATTTGTTTAAAGGTGGCTATCTCTTACACACACACACACTCACAAATGCAGGTAACCTTCCATTCCGGATTCAATGGGTAACAATTCTGCTATGGCCTTCAGTGACTCTGAAGATCTGGTCTACCATGCTGAATACGAAGGTAAGGAAGATTGTGAGGTGCTGGGAGAATTGGCTAGGCTGCTACAACAGCAAGAAAGGGAAATTCTACCTCATGAGGAGTTGTTAGAGACAATCAACTTGGGTACTGAGGAAGATAGAAAAGAAGTCAGAGTGGGTGCCAACCTAGAGCCAAGTGTCAAAGAGTGCCTAGTTCAACTGTTGAATGAATATGTTGAGATCTTCGCCTGGTCATACGAAGACATGCCAGGACTCGATACAGATATTGTGGTTCACCGTCTCCCCACCAGAGAAGACTTCCCACCAGTTAAACAGAAAGTCCGCCGCATGAGGCCTGACATGTCCGAAAAGATCAAAGCAGAAGTTATGAAGCAGTTCAATGCTGGATTTCTTGCTGTTACTTCCTATCCACAATGGGTTGCTAACATTGTGCATGTGCCTAAGAAGGACAACAAGGTGAGAATGTGCATGGATTATAGATACTTAAACAGGGCAGCCCTAAAGAGGACTTTCCACTACCACACATTGACATCTTGGTTGACAATACAACTCAGCACAAGGTATTTTCTTACATGGATGGATTTTCAGGTTACAACCAGATCAAAATGGCACTTGAAGACATGGAGAAAACTACTTTTGTTACACAGTAGGGTACGTTCTACTATAAAGTGATGCCATTCGGACTGAAGAATGTCGGGGCAACCTATCAACGTGCCATGATAGCTTTGTTTCATGATATGATACATCATGAGATAGAGGTCTACGTAGATGACATGATAGCCCGATCACAAACAGAAGAAGAACACCTCGAGCACTTGCAAAAGCTGTTTGTCAGGTTGAAGGAGTACAAGCTCAGACTGAACCCTAACAAATGCACTTTCGGAGTCCGATCCGGTAAAATTCTAGGTTTCATCGTCAGCAACAAAGGCATCAAGGTTGATCCTACCAAAGTCAAAGCTATACAAGAAATGCCCGCTCCTCGCACTGATAAGGAGGTCAGAGGTTTCTTGAGACGCCTAAACTACGTTGCAAGGTTCATCTCTCACCTAACACCTACCTGTGAACCAATCTTCAAGCTGTTGAAGAAAGATCAGGTGGTTAAATGGAATGATGACTGTCAAGTTGCTTTCGATAAAATCAAGGAGTATTTGCTAGAACCTCCTATCCTGATGCCACCTGTCGAAGGAATACCGCTAATCATGTATCTGACTGACCTAGAGAATTCAATGGAGTGCGTACTGGGCCAACATGACGAGTCTGGCCGAAAAGAGCATGCCATTTATTACCTTAGCAAAAAGTTTACCGACTGTGAGACCCGATACTCACTGCTCGAGAAAACTTGTTGCGCTTTGGTATGGGTTGCTCGCCGGCTAAGGCAGTATATGTTGACTCATACCACTTTGCTGATATCTAAGATGGATCCGATCAAGTACGTCTTTGAGAAGCCTACATTATCTGGAAGAATAGCTATATGGCAGATGATCCTGACCAAATACGATGTCCAGTACACGACCCAAAAAGCTATAAAGGGAAGTGTACTAGCTGACCATCTGGCTCATCAAGCTGTCGAAGATTACCAATCCATGAAGTTTGACTTCCCCGACAAGGACATTATGACATCGGACAACATTGAAGACTTCAGACCATATGACGGACCTGAACAAGGATCCCGATGGACCCTGTACTTTGATGGTGCCTCCAACGCACTTGGAAACGGTATCGGTGTTGTGCTCATCTCACCACAAGGTTGCCATACTCCTTTCACAGCCAGACTTTGCTTTAATTGTACCAACAACATGGTCGAGTATGAAGCTTGCATCTTTGGACTCAAGGCTGCCATAGACTTGGGAATCAAATCTTTGATTGTGTTTGGGGACTCAGCTTTGGTCATCAGTTAGATCAAAGGAGAGTGGGAGACTAAGAATCCAAACCTCATCCCTTACAAAGAACATGTCTTGACATTGTTACCACAGTTCGAGCAGATTACCTTCGAGCAGTTACCGCGAGAAGAAAATTAGCTAGCAGCTGCTCTAGCTACAATGTAATCCATGTTAAAACTTTACTGGGATAATGAGGCTCCCCAAATCACGATTGAACGGATGGACGAACCTGCATATTGTCACGAGATTAATACCGAAGAAGTAGTGGACCGACCTTGGTTTCACGAAGTCAAAAGGTATCTCGAGGCTCAATAATACCCTGAAGGAGCTTCAGTCAACGACAAAAAGTTCTTAAGGAGGTTCTCGGCTAAGTTCTTCCTGAGCAATGGTATCCTGTACAAGCGCAATCATGATTGCATTCTGCTCCGTTGTGTGGACAAGATTGAAGC
Organism: Vicia faba; assembly: GCA_948472305.1. Taxonomy (NCBI): domain Eukaryota; kingdom Viridiplantae; phylum Streptophyta; class Magnoliopsida; order Fabales; family Fabaceae; genus Vicia; species Vicia faba. The sequence goes on from OX451736.1 coordinate 1,163,368,108, forward strand.
TGAACAGATAATGGTTGAACTGAACAATGGTACATTTGGCACTCACTCTAGCGGGCATACGATGGCTAAGAAGATTCTACGGGCAGGCTATTATTGGTCTACCATGGAAGCTGACTGCTATCAACATTCCCGTACTTGTCACAAATGTCAAATCTATGCTGACAAGGTACATATACCTCCAGTTCCTCTCAATGTCTTAACAGCTCCTTGGCCATTCGCAATGTGGGGAATCGACATGATTGGAGAGATCAAGCCTACAGCATCCAATGGACACCGCTTCATCCTGGTGGCCATTGATTACTTTACCAAGTGGGTCGAAGCAGCTTCCTTCGCCTCCATTACAAAGAATGTTGTTGCCCGCTTCATCAAGCAGAACCTCATTTGTCGGTACGGCATCCCCGAAAGGATCATCATTGACAATGGTACAAACCTGAACAACACTATGATCACCGCCTTGTGCGAGCAGTTCCAGATTCAACATCACAATTCATCTCCCTATCAGCCAAAGATGAACGGTGTTGTCGAAGCTGCGGACAAAAATATCAAGAAGATCATACAAAAGATGACAGTCACCTACAAGGACTGGTATGAGATGTTACAGTTTGCGCTCCACGGGTACCGTACCACGGCGCGTACATCAACTGGGGCAACACCCTATTCTTTGGTATACGGCATGGAAGTTGTCTTGCCTATCGAGGTTCAGATTCCCTCCTTGAGAATCATGAAGGATGCTGGTTTGAGTGAAGACGATTGGATTCAGACTCAGCTTGATCAACTTAACTTGATTGATGAAAAGAGACTTACTGTTGTTTGCCATGGTCATACGTATCAGAAACGAATGATCAAGGCTTTCAATAAGAAAGTCAGACGACAAGTGTATCAATTAGGAGATCTTGTAATCAAGCGGATCATCTTGCCGCAAAGTGATCCCAGGGGAAAATGGACTCCTACTTACGAAGGACCATTTGTAATCAAGAACATCTTTTCTGCTGGGGCAATGATATTAACCACCATGGACGGTGATGACCTGCCGCACCCTACGAATGCAGACATAGTCAAAAGATACTACACATAAATGACCCACTAGGTTGACACACCTAGGCAAAAAAAAGGGCATCCCGGTGAATCGAAAACCCGAAAGGGCGGTTAAGGCAAAAGTTAGGGATAAACAAAAAAAATTGTACACCAGGCAAGTTGAAAACCAGAAAGGGCGACTTGGGAAAAAAAGGGTTTCTCGGTGGATCGAAAACCCGAAAGGGCGGTCCTGGCAAAAGTTAGGGAATTAAAGCGTATGACTATGTCTCGTCGGATCACTTTAAGGACAATCTCTTCACAGACAAGCTCCTGACTTCTGATCAACTCAATCATCTTCGGACGAAGCAACGAATGAATAAGATATTTAGAGTTACGAAGGCTATAGCAGAATGGGAACCCCATGGAATTTTTCACACATAACCATCTTTCTTTGTATAAAGTTTTCTCATTTTTATGACAACGTTCTCTTACTAGGATGTATGTCTCCTTTGTACAAAATACTTACACAAAGTTAATACAAAGATACTTCAAAGTGCAGAAAACTATTCGCCTTTTCTTTTTTCACTTGTGTTTTATTTGAAAACGTCCAATGATTTATTAATGAGCATATGCATTTGAATATAATCACTGTTTACAAATAAACGAAATGGGAAAGAATAATTACTGACAGGTTGAAAGTATAGGAAAATGTATTTAGGCTATTCCAGGAGAAATCCCCTGCAGTACACCATCTAGATCCCCAGCGGAGCTAAAACCTTGAAATACATATCCCCAGCAGAGCTAAATTTCAAAATCCCCACCAGAGTTAAAACTTCAAACTCCCAATCCTCAGAGGAGCCAAAAGTTTGAATTACAGACCCTCAACGGGGATGAAACCTTCTTCCCCAATCGATTCAAATTTCCAACTATCAATCCCCGACAAAAACCATTCAGTTTTCCCCAATTCCCCAGCAAGTTGTTTTAAAGTCTGAGAATCAACCAGATAACAGTTAACTTTTGTCTTATCCCAAAACTCGGATAATTCACCAATAGATTGGCATACAACCCAAACTCCTGAACTTTTTCCAAACAAGAATAAGCTTTGTTCCCCCAGAGTCCTGAACTTACTCTCCAGTAGGATAGCTACTCTCCAGCAGGATAGCCACTCCCCAGCAGTATAGCTACTCCCCACAGAGTTTTTACTCCCCAACAGAATGAAGATTCTCATTCTTGGTTCCCCTGTGAAGTTGCCAGAGTCTTCATTACTCCCCAGCATGAATTTGTAAGAATTTTTAATCCCCTGCAGATTAAAGACTCTCATTCTTAACTCCCCAATATGAAGTCCCCAAGGATTCAAATTCCCCAGGAGATTGAATATTCTCATTCTTAGTTCCCCACAGAAATCATCAGAATTTTCCCTATTCCCCAGCCGAGTAAAGATTCCCATTATTTAACCCCCAGTAGAAATCTTCAAAGTTCTCTAGATTTCCCAAGCAGATTTCTCAAGCAGTTTGGCATTACTTCCCCAAGCAGAATTTTTGTCAACACTCCAACTTTAAGACATGAAGGATTCTCACATCCCCACAGAAGTTGTCAAGGATCTTTAATCCCCAAGCAGTCAGCAAGGATTCCTCATCCTCAGCAATCAAAGATTTTGAATCTCCAGCAGCAGTCAAGGATTTCATTATCCCCAGCTATCAAAGATTTATTTTCCTCATCAATACAGCAAATCAGCTTACATGCGCATACATTACATTCATATATCATAAACATTGATAAAACACATTTTATTGCATCATACATTTCATGCAACATAACTTTGTGTTTCAGCTAACATTTTACCCTTTTCAGGATAAGATTAACAGCTATCCTTAACAAATGTTCAAAGATTTCAGATACAGTACGGATACACTCCAAACACGGAAGTCATTCTGTTACTCATTCAGATCTCTTATTCAGATACACTACGGATACACTCCAAACACGAAAGTCATTTTGTTACTCATTCATATTTCTTATTCAGATACAGTACGTGTACACTCCAAACACGGAAGTCATTTTGTTACTCATTCAGATCTCTTATTCAGATACAGTAAAAATACACTCCAGACACGGAAGTCATTCTTTTACTCATTCAGAATTCAAAGTCAAGATACAGTACGGATACGCTCCAGACACGGATGCCATTCTGTCACTCATTCAGACTTTAACAATCAGATATAGATTAGATACACTCCAGATACGGAAGCCATTCTATTTCTCATTCAGATTCAACTATCAATTTCAAGTTCAGATACACTCCAGACACGGAAGTCATTCTGTCACTTATTCAGATCCCAGTTACAGTTCAGATACACTCCAGACACGGAAGTAATTCTGCTACTCATACAGATCTCAGCTTCAGATACAGTCCAGATACGCTCCAGACACGGTTTCCATTCTGTCACTTATTCTGACTTTTTCCCAAACTCAGAGACGCTCCAGACACGGATGCTATTCTGTCGCTTATTCAGATTTTAGATTCAGATACAATATAGATACACTCCAGACACGGAAGTCATTCTGCTATTCATTCAAGAATCAAGTACAGTTACAGCTTGGATATGCTCCAGACACGGAAGCCATTCCATTGCTCATACAGATTCAGTCTCCAGAAACAGTTCAGATACGTTCCAGACGCGGATACCATTCTGATACTCATTCTTTTGACTTATAACATACAATTCAACAAACATCCTTGGATGGTGTGATCGGTGGAAATAGAACGGGCTGTTTTGGAATGCTGGTCCGCGTTTGTGTTTCGCAAAATGTCGCGGTAAGCAAGAGTCGCCACCGTCTTTTATTTTCTCCAACAAGGAAAGGACAAAAGCACAGCAAAATTCCTTTTCGAGATGTTTCTCGGGTTCGGGAGGTAGATTATAGAAAGGGAAGGTGTTAGCACCCTTTCTATCCGTGGTTATCCACGGGCTCTTAGGTACTTGCTCACTATGTTTTCAAAAATGTTTTGCTTTTCTTGTGTTTGTGGGTTTTGAAAAAGTTTTGTTTGAAAACTTCGATTTAACTCTTGTATCTGTCCTCAAGAGTATATGAAGTGTTGTTTGAAAACTTTTGTCAGAAAAGTGTAGGTGCAAAAAGTATTTTTGTTTTGAAAGAGCAAGTACCTGAGAGCCTCTACCTACTCAAAAGAAATTAAGCTGTGTAAATTTCCTTTAGACAGTGCTATCCCACTATTGAGAAGTAGGTAGCACCGTCGTTGGAGTTTTCGGGTCAATTCGATTAATGGGACATGTGGTCACCAAAGCAATAGTAGGACGCCTTAGCGGTAACCCTAATGTCCTAGATCATTTTTTATCGAGGCAACCGTTTCGAGGCAACTTTGATCTTTAGACAGGAGGGCGACCTCTAAAACACCCTATACTCAATGACCACGTCGAGGCAACCAAGTGAGGCGTGCCCTAGGAGTGGCATGTGCACGTGTGTCAGGTTTCAATTATGTTATCTTTGTACATGTCATGGTGAGCTACGATTGATTTTATTTTAAGGAGAAGTCTTGTCATGCATAGCCTAGTTAACATACATCTAACAGTTAATGGTTGCGGAAAATAAAACTAAACTATTACAAGGCGTCGGGTATCTACATCGCCAAAAACAACCCTTGAAAAGTAAATTGCGGGAATTAAAGGAAAGCGATAAAAAGGCCTAATTAAAGCTATTACATCCTTGGAGCAATTACATAATAATGAATCAAAAATAATAGGAATCAAAAATCACACGCGAGAAAAATTGAATCAGAGAAGTTCTTAGGGTTTTGACCCTTTTTTTTTAGAAAGAAAGAAGTTTTGGTTATTTTGCATTTAATTAAATTAAACCTAAAACTAATTAATTAATTTAAATAAAAGAAAGATATTTTTTTGAGTTTTTTATGTTTTTTTTAAGAAATAAAAATAAAAGGACCAAAATTGTCAAGAACCCTAATTCTATGTTGATTTTAAATTATTGTGAAAATATTGAAATTAACCTAATTAAAACAACTAAATTAATTATGTTAGTTTTTATTTACAAAAATAATAAATTAAGGGTGAATTTAATAAATAATAATAAAAAATATTATATTTTAGTTTTCTGATTTTATTATGAAAAAATTAATTTGGTTAATTAAATAATAATAATTATTAATAATAAAACAATTAAATGGAAAATATAAAAGAAGAAAAAAAAGAATAACCCAGGGGGGGTGTTGGCCCAAGTTAGGAGGTATCTTTGGCAATTTTCAGGCCCACTAACTCTCCAGCCTGTTGACTTTCCTGATCACCCATGCGTTGATTGACTAGGGAGCATGGTAATCCTTCCATCTAGACCCTTGGATCAGGTCTGAGGCCACTTGGCGTGCTGAGATCTGAAGCACATGGTGGACATCCTTTTGCAAGCGTACACAAGAGCGCCTGAAGAAAAATAACAAATAAATGTTTGGGGGACCTGGGATTCGAACCCAGGTCCCAAGGGATAATACTCCAATGCCTTTTCCAACTGAACCAGAACGCACTTTTGTTAAAGGAATAGATAATGAATATTATATACAAAAACTAATATTATGCTGTAAAACACAAAAAAAATACGTGCGCGTTTTCAAACACGCCAATGAGATGCTAACACGTCCTTGTCTTCTTCGTTTTCCTGTATAACTAGAATTAGATAGCGGGGGTTTTAACCCCCACTAATTCCTGCAATCAAAAATAGCGAATAGAAGCATGATGAATATAAATATTTCGCGAGGTATGATTCTTGATCGTCTTGTTCTCACGATTTCACTCATATATCTCATGAGTCCTAATTTTGCCTGGTTCAGAAAGCCCCAATTGAAAACTCAAGAACCCTAAAAAATCGTTCATGGCATCTTGTGATTCATGGAGTTATAGTTCAATTAAATGATACCATTAGCTTCGTATGGTTCCTAGCAACACAAATCAATCACAAGAACATGTTAAATATGCATGAATTACGAAATATGATTTTGAATAAAGAAGGCAAACCGTGAAACTGTGTTCTTTGATTCTTTGAGCTTTAACGCTTGAATTGGATTGCAAAACACTCCTGACACTTCCTGTAGTGTATTAGAATCAACAAAAAACCTTGAATCGCCCTAGAATGCAAAAATCAGTTTTCAATTTTCTTGGAATTTTTTCAATATGCTATGGATGTTTCTGCAGCTTTCTCACGTCCCCTAGGTCAGGTTAGCTTGCATCCATATAAAGGAAACAAATTAGGTCAAAAAATTGGATCCAATCCATGTGCATTCAAGTTTAAATCTTTGATTGGAAATCAAATATTTTTTATTCTTCATGATTGAATAATGTTGCCAAATATGGATTTTTTGATATCTTTGACTTGTGCACGAATTTGCCAGCATGATGAGGTCCTATTTGCTTCACAAAAAGATTTAAAAACCAAATCTTCTATTTTCCTACAATTTAAATTAATTAAATGAATTAATATTAATTAAAAATCCAATTAATCAATAAAAATAAGAAAATAAATTCAATTAAATTTGATGGGTCGTGCATAGGCCATGGATGAAGTTTCAAGAAGAGATTTGAGGCCCATTAGCAAAAATAAGGTGTTTTAAGCAAAGTTGACTTTTGCAAATTCATGAAAATTTCCCAACTTCTCCAATTCACAACTTGCTCAATTTTGATCCTATGACCATGTTCTTGGACATTTTGGAAAGCTATTGAAGTCCTCTAACCAATGCCTTTGGTCCCATGTCATTTGGATTTACCAATCTCAAGTTATGGCCTTTTACTCAAAGGGTACTTTTGTTGACTTTTGAACTTGACCTATAATGTAGAAATTGATAACTTTTTATGAGAGCATTTCTTGAACTTGGAGTGTGAAGGTGGATTGTAGTAAATGGCATCCCCTTCAAAATGAGCATTGGATGGAATTTTTCTGACAAACCATGAAAAAGTTATGCCCTGGTCAAGATACAGTTGACTTTTCTATTGTCCAAAAATAGTAACTTTTTGCATCTTGATGATTTTTGAGCCATTCTTGTGGAATCATGATCAAGACTTGATCAAATGATGATTGTGACCTCAAAATAAGATGTTGACCAAAAATTCTGACTTTTGCCTACAAAATGACCATTTTGCCCTTGCAGTGGACTGTGGATCAAATGGAGCTTTTGACTGTGCAAATTGGTACTGTGAGTCTTGAAACTTGGCATGTAGGTGCTTGAGAATGTATATGGGCCTATGAGACTTTTTTGAACCATTGAAAACCCCAAATTCCTTGAAAGAATCAAAACCCTAATTTCAGCTGTCTTAGGAGGTGATTTGATTGTATAACCCTTGAACAATTTTGAGCAATTTGAGGATCATTCTTGACAAATCTTGAGGAAATATGGGAGGGAAAATTTTGGGGTACAACAGTTGCCCTTGTTCAATCTTCTTAAACCTGAGGATGTAGATTGGCTTGCGTGCCTTTCGTGATCCGAAGGTGGAAGATGATTGAGCACTAAAGTGCCCAGAAATTTGCACTCGCATAGTGTAGTATCAGTAATGTGATGTCGGGAATAGGCTTACAGATGCCATTTGGAGAGATGATGGACAGGAGGATGGGCTTATAGATGCCGCCTGGAGATTGTTGGTAGGTAGTTTTGTCTTCATTGACAGGTTGTCTTCATTGACGGGTTGTCTTCATTGACGGGTTGTCTTCATTGACGAGTTGTCTTCATTGACGGGTTGTCTTCATGTTGTCTCTATTGACGGGTGTTGTCTCTATTGACGGGTGTTGTCTCGATTGACGGGTGTTATCTCTATTGACGGGTGTTGTCTCTATTGACGGGTGTTGTCTCTATTGACGGGTCATCATCAGAAAAATCTTTAGGAATCGATTTAACTGGTCTTGTCTCCATTGACTGGCTTTGCCTCAGAAAAATATTTAGGAATCGATTTAACTGATTTTGTCTCCATTGACTGGCTTTGCCTCAGAAAAATCTTTAGGAATCGATTTAACTGATTTTGTCTCCATTGACGGGATTAGTATCAGAAAAACCTTTAGGAATCGATTTAACTGAATTTATCTCCTTTGACTAGATTTGTCTCCTTTGACTGGATTTGTATCAGAAAAATCTTTAGGAATCGATTTAACTGAATTTATCTCCTTTGACTAGATTTGTCTCCTTTGACTGGATTTGTCTCCTTTGACTGCTAAGCATTTAACTGCATCTTTCCTGAAAGGTAAAGGTCAGTCGTATGCAATGCATGATATGGATTGAGCAATGATGTTCCCAACATAAATGAGATTGTATGATATGATGCGTGTGTGCATGTATCATGATGTATGAAAATGTGATGTTTTAGCTGGGGAAATTAAATCCCGGATAGCTGCTGGAGAATGATGTTGAATTCTTCGTTTCCGCTGGGGATGATGAACGAAGATGATTGTGTGAATAAACCTGTAGGAGAAGATGACTCCGTTGGGGAATAAACTTGATGAAGAGATCACTCTGCGGGGAATTACTCTATGGGGAAGAGATGTTCTGATGAGAATTTAACGATAACTCCGCTGGGGGTTCCGTTGATAAGTTCTATTGGGGATTTTGATGATGAACTCCACTGGGGATAGAAAGAACTTCGCTGAGGATGATCTTTCCATTGCAACCTGCTGAGGATAACCCAGTTAGACTCTTGTGGGGATAACCTTCTGAATACGGTTGGGGAGATGCATTTGTACTCTGCAGGGGACAAGCTTCCAAAATCTACTGGGGAGATGATTCAGCTCTAGCTAGGAAGCTTTTTGGACTGTGCTGGGAAATGGCTCCACTGAGGGTATCTTGTATTCCACCGGGGAACATTCTTATACTCTGCTGAGGAATATTAAGAACGTCGGGGATGCTTGCTGAGGAATATTTGTATATTCCGCTGGAGAATATTAGGATCTACTAGGGATACCCGACTTTTTTAGGGCTGACAGTAGACTAACTCTTCTTGGGGAGAGTATTGCTGATTTGTTCATAATTGCAAGTCTCAGTGGGGAGAGCTACCATTACTGTCTTACTCTCGGGGAGTGAAGGTATCTTGGTCATATTCTTCAGTCGAACCTACCTTGGTACCTTGGTGGATAGAGATACTAGATCGCTTAGACAATTCTTATTGCCTCTACTTCTGATGTCACCCGTAATTAGTCCTTTGTTTCGCATGCAAATACTTATGGACCGCCCTTTCGGGTTTTCAGTCCACCGGGATACCCATTTTTTCCCAAGCCGCCTTTTCAGGTTTTCGACTTGCCGCGTGTACAGATTTTTTTTAATTTTATTTTCATCCCTTATTTTTGCCCGAACCCTTTTGGTTCTCCGGGAAGCCCTTATTTTTGCCTAGGCCAGTCGACCTAGCGGGTCTTTGATTATGCGTAGTATTTTTTTACTATGTCTGCATTGGCGGGGTGAGGAAGGTCGTCACCATCCATGGTAGTTAGAATCATCGCTCCTCCTGAGAAGATGTTCTTAACCACAAATGGCCCTTCGTACGTAGGGGTCCATTTGCCCCTGGGATCACCTTGAGGTAGAATGATGCGCTTGATTACCAGGTCTCCGACTTGATACTCTTGTCGTCTGACTTTCTTGTTAAATGCCTTGATCATCCGTTTCTGATACGTCTGACCATGACAAATAGCAGTGAGTCTCTTTTCGTCTATTAGGTTTAATTGATCAAGCCGGGTCTGAATCCAGTCATCTTCGCTCAAACCTTCATCCTTCATGATCCGGAGAGAGGGTATCTGGACTTCAATGGGCAGGACTGCCTCCATGCCATAGACCAAGGAAAAGGGTGTTGCCCCTGTTGACGTCCGTGCTGAGGTACGGTACCCATGAAGAGCAAATGGTAACATCTCGTACCAATCTTTGTAGGTCACTGTCATCTTCTGCACAATCTTCTTGATGTTTTTATTAGCTGCTTCTACGGCCCCATTCATCTTCGGCCGATAAGGAGAAGAGTTGTGGTGCTGTATCTTGAATTGCTCGCAGAGCTCAGTGATCATCTTGTTGTTAAGATTGGTACCATTATCCGTAATGATCCTCTCAGGTACACCGTATCGACAGATCAGGTTATGCCGAATGAACCGTGCCATGACATTGTTGGTTACGGTGGCAAAGGAAGCTGCTTCAACCCACTTCGTAAAGTAATCAATTGCTACCAGGATGAAGCGATGCCCGTTGGATGTCGTAGGTCTGATCTCGCCGATCATATCAATGCCCCACATTGCAAAAGGCCAAGGTGCTGTCAAGACGTTCAAAGGAACTAGAGGAATGTGCACCTTATCATCATAGATCTGGCATTTGTGACATGTCCGAGAATGCTGATAACAGTCGGCTTCCATTGTGGACCAGTAATATCCTGCCCGAAGGATTTTCTTTGCCATGGTATGTCCACTGGAATGAGTTCCGAAGGTACCTTCATGCAGCTCTGCCATGATCCTTTTTTCTTCAATCTTATCCACACAACGCAGTAAGGTTGAATCATGGTTACGTTTGTAAAGAATGTCATTGCTGAGGAAGAACTTTGCCGCGAACCTTCTCAGAAACTTCTTGTCGTTAACGGATGCACCCTCGGGGTATTCTTGAGCTTCAAGATACCTCTTTACTTCATGATACCAAGGTTTTTCTGTTACCTCTTCGGTCTCAAGATCACAGCAATGTGCAGGTTCATCCTATTTCCAAATAATGATCCGGGGAGCCTCGTTGTCCCATTTGACTTTGAACATAGAAGACATCGTAGCCAGTGCGTCCGCCAACTGATTCTCCTCTCTTGGGAAGTGTTCAAAGGTTATCTCCTCGAAATGGGGAATCAACGTCAATACATACTCCTTGTAAGGAATAAGATTTGGGTGTTTCATATCCCACTCGCCTTTGATCTGACTGATCACGAGAGCGGAATCTCCGAAGACACTCAGAAACTTAATCCTTAGGTCAATTGCAGCTCGAAGACCCATGATGCATGCTTCATACTCCGCCATGTTATTGGTGCAGTTGAAACATGGTCGGGCAGTAAGTGGAGTATGAGAGCCCTTAGGAGATATGATCACAGCGCCAATACCGTTACCCAAAGCGTTTGAGGCTCCATCAAAGTGCATAGACCATCGGGATCCTTCCTCAGGTCCTTCATCTGGTCCAGGTATTTCACAATCAGTCACTACCATGATATTCTCGTCTGGAAATTCAAAGTTCATGGATTGGTAATCATCCACTGCCTGATGTGCCAAATGGTCTGCCAACACACTTCCCTTGATTGCTTTTTGGGTTGTGTACTGGATGTCATATTCAGTCAAGATCATCTGCCATCTTGCTATTCTTCCGGACAAGGCAGGCTTTTCGAAGATATACTTGATTGGATCCATTTTTGAAATCAATAGAGTAGTGTGAGTCAATATATACTGTCTTAGCCGGCGAGCAGCCCATACCAAAGCGCAGCAAGTTTTCTCGAGCAGTGAGTATCGGGTCTCACAGTCGGTAAACTTTTTGCTAAGGTAATAAATGGCATGCTCTTTTCGGCCAGACTCGTCATGCTGACCTAGCACACACCCCATTGAGTTGTCCAATATTGTCAAGTATAAAATTAGAGGTCTCCCTTCAACAGGCGGCATAAGAATTGGTGGCTCTTGGAGATACTCTTTGATTCTTTCGAAAGCGGCATGACATTCATCATTCCAACGTACTACTTGATCTTTCTTCAGTAGCTTGAAGATTGGTTCACAAGTAGCGGTTAGGTGCGAAATGAATCGGGCAATGTAGTTCAGCCGTCCTAGAAAGCCTCTGACTTCTTTCTCTGTCTTGGGGACTGGCATCTCTTGTATGGCTTTCACTTTGGCAGGGTCCACTTGAATACCTTTGTCGCTCACGACGAAACCTAGCAGTTTTCCAGATCTCACCCCGAAGGTGCACTTGTTCGGGTTTAATCTCAGCTTGTACAACTTCAATCGGTCAAACAGCTTCTGTAGATGGTCAAGGTGTTCTTCCTCAGTTTGGGACCTTGCAATTATATCATCAACGTATACTTCAATCTCATGATGGATCATGTCGTGAAACAAAGCAACCATGGCACGTTGGTAGGTTGCCCCAGCATTTTTCAACCCAAAAGGCATGACCTTGTAACAGAAGGTGCCCCACTGAGTAAAAAAAGTGGTCTTCTCCATGTCTTCAGGAGCCATCTTGATCTGATTATAACCGGAGAACTCGTCCATGAAGGAGAATACCTTATGCTGAGCAGTGTTGTCAACCATAACGTCGATGTGAGGCAGAGGGAAGTCATCCTTAGGGCTTGCCCTGTTCAAATCCCTGTAGTCAACACACATTCGGACCTTACCATCCTTCTTCGGCACTGGAACCACGTTGGCAACCCACTGAGGGTAAGAAGTTACTGCTAGAAAACCGGTGTCGAATTGTTTCATAACCTCAACTTTGATTTTCTCGGACATCTCTGGTTGCATACGGTGAACCTTCTGTTTTACCGGAGGACAGTCTTCCTTGGTAGGCAGGTGATGAACCACAATGTCGGTATCCAACCCAGGCATATCTTCGTCAGACCAGGCAAAGATTTCCATGTAGTCATGCAGCATCTGAATCAACCGTTGTTTCACACTAGACTCCAGATTGGCACCAATCTTGACTTCCTTTATGTCTGTCTCAGTACCCAGATTTGTCGTTTCCACTAGCTCTTCATGTGGGTGAATGGCCCTCTCTTCCTGGAGTAGCAATCTTGCAAGCTCACCAGGCACTTCGCAATCATCTTCACCTTCGTCTTCGGCTAAGTTGATCGGATTTTGGAAGTCATAACTGGCAGTAGCAGAGTCGTTACCAGTGAGATCCGGAGTGGACTGGGACCTGTATATGTGAGTGTGTGTAAATAGTTGTTTTTCAATATATAATAAAGAAAGACAAGGAGCGCAAGATTTGAAATGCAAAAAACGTCCAATGCTTTTATTAATGATATATGAAAATGACACACAAAAACCCTCACAAATGAAGCCACGGTGCCCCGGGTAAGACACCGGGCCATAAAGTTTCACAATATTGTCTGTTTCAAATTCAAAACAAAGGAGTTCATTACTGAGTCACAAAAGTAATAGGGACGAAGTCTTTCGCTGTCCAGTTGTTTGGTCCACTGTTGGTCGTGGGGTAGATCCAGCTGTCGAATTCAGATTCCTCCACATCCTGCTCAATGGCATTTACTCCCGAGTTGCTGATGAATACAGGAGGTCTTCTAATCCTTGCACTTCGAACAGCCCTTTGAGCTTCTGCAGTGAAACCCAAACCAAACTTGTCAGTCTTCTGAGTGAAATCAGGAAGTCGGCCCCAGTTTGCGCACTCACCCTTCTCAATAACAGCCCGGGCATCCTTTAAGGAAGCCATCTTCGAAGGAGAATCTTCAATTACAGTTTCAGCTGATGCTAGTGTCTGAGGAACCTCTTCAAAGTGTTGAAATGGGGTCTCAATGAACTCCACATCCATTTCTATGTACCGGAACGAGTTGAGGTGGCTGACCATATACTCTTCCTCCCCCTGAACTGTCACAATCTTCCCTTTGACCGGGTATTTCAGCTTCTGATGTAGTGTGGAGGTCACAGCTCCAGCCTTATGGATCCAGGGACGACCCAACAAACAAGAATAGGATGGTCGGATGTCCATCACGTAGAATGTAGAATCGAATACCTGAGAACCAACTCTGATTGGAATATCAACCTCGTCGTGCACCATTCTTTTAGACCCGTCAAAGGCCCGGACAACAATGTTACTTGGCTTTAGTTCCAACCCCTCGCAATCCAACCTGTCTAGAGCTTTCTTGGGCAAGACGTTCAATGAGGACCCAGTGTCAACCAACACATGTGCAAGAGTAGTGCCCCTGCATTCAATGGAAACATGCAGGGCATCGTTATGGTTCTTCCCTTTAGCGGTCAGATCCGCGTCGGAGAAACCCAAACCATTATCAGCAGTTAAGTTGGCCACACAATCGGTAAACTGATCAGCTGACGTCTCTTGTGGCACGTGGGCCGTATTCAGGAAGGTAATCAAAGCCTTGGCATGGGCCTCTGAACACAACAACAGTGATAACATATAAATCTTGGAGGGGGTTTGCCCCAGCTGCTCAACTACATTATAATTACTCTTCTTTATAATCTTAAGAATCTCTTCCATCTCCTGCTTGGAAGCTTCAACATTGACGGTCTTTGGTACCTCCGTCTGGGCAGGCATATCTGTGGCTATCCCTTTGCCCCGAACGTTAGATGACTCGGCAGCAGGGGTAGAAATAGGAACTTGATCAGGAAGGGAAGCAGGCACACTTGCAGGTGTGATAACAATAGGTCTCTGGATAGTTGGTGGTGCAATATCTGGTGAGAAAAGTCTACCGATGCGGGTGACTTTTCCAGGCCCGGTGATGTTGCTGACGCCGGTACTAGAATCAAACTCTTGCTTAACTCCCAAAACATAAACATCTTCCCCATAGTGCCAAGGGACAGCTTTGTCGGATGTATAGGGGATGGGCCCCGGAACAGTGATGATTATAGGTGCAATCTTATGAACAGGCATAATTTTGACAGGCTTCCTCGGGGGAGCCTTGGGAGAATTTTTGAAAATGGTGACAATGGAAACTTCTTCAGTAGGGGTAGCAAGAACAGCAGTCTTTTCAAACAGGATTTCTTTATTATCCATCAGGTTTTGGACACCTGACTTCAAAGATGGGCAACCAGTAGGTGAAACGGAACATAGATGGCAACCTTCACTACATCCCAGAAATAAACCGGCTAGCAACAGGTTCCTTTTGACAGTCAACAGTGGAGTAACAATGTCATCCACAGAGGCTACAAACAGGTCTTCCTCTACAGCATTCACTCCATGCTTGGGCATGGGAGCAGTCACAACATTGGGCCTTTCGGGTGCCTCGAACTCTATCTCTTTAGCATCAATCAGGTCTTGGACCTTATTCTTCAGAGTCCAACAATCATCCGTGTTATTCCCCGGGCTATCAGAGTGATAAGCGCAGCAGGCGTTAGGATTGTACTTTGGGGATGTAGTGTTGGGATTCTTAGGAGCTTCCCTTAGAGTCACCAAATTGGTTGTTAATAACTGCGGTAATATCTGGGACAAGGTCATGCTGAGTCGAGTGAACTGCCTTCTAGTTCTCTCACCCCTTTGTTGGCTATGATGCTGAGGAGCAGCAGCAGGTTTTGGAATAACCACCGCGTTGACAGCTTGGCGGTGTTCAGATCTGTTTGGTCTCCTTGAACCATAGACGGCACTAGATTCTTTCTTGACCGGTTTCTTTTCAGTACTCGAGGAGGCACCTTTCTGTATCTTCCCAGACTTGATACCAGCTTCAATTCTCTCACCAGTCAAGATAAGGTCTGTAAACTCGGTTGAAGAATTTCCAATCAAATGGTTGAAGAATGGACCAGACAGGGTCCCCAGAAACATATCAACAAGTTCCCGATCAGTTAGGGGTGGCTGCACCCTTCCAGCAAGGTCTCTCCACTTTTGAGCGTACTCTTTAAATCCTTCACCCGTCCCTAGTGACATACCCTGGAGTTGGGTACGCGTAGGAGCGAGGTCGGAATTATACTGATACTGCTTATAGAACGCAGTAGCCAAATCCTCCGAGTTATGGATACTGGCTCCATCCAGCTGATAGAACCACTCGAGTTGAGTCCCTGAAAGACTATCCTGGATGAAATGGATCCATAAATTCTTGTCAGCAGTGTAAGGTTGGATCTTCCTTACATACGACCGGAGGTGCAGCTTTGGGCAGGAGGCTCCGTCGTATTTGGCAAAAGCAGGTGCCTTAAACTTATGGGGAATCACCACCCCAGAGGATAAGCCTAGGTCTCCAAAGTCCAACCCGGGCACATTTTGTATCTCCATAGCACTTAAGCGGTCCTCCAGCTGTTAGTACCTATCCTCAGCAGGAGGGTACTGTTCCTCATCATAATCCGTCTCGTTGTCGGAGACCACGGGACTAGGAACCCTTCTCTCTTGTGGACTGTCTTTGCCTACGGATGAGGTAGTCAGCTCAACCTCATTCTGCAGTCCATTCCCAAATTTGCGTCCAGTGTTGAACAAGACGGTCCTCTTCTTCTTCTTCTTCAGAATCAGAGTCTTCAACTCCTGTTGACCCTTGGCTAGGCTCATAACCAACTCTTGGAACTGGGCGTTATGGGCCTGGAGGGCCTTGATAGCTTGTTCAGTGGAAGGTTCAGTAGACATGATGATTGCTGAAATAAACAGCGAAGAAGATAAGTGACCTGTAAAAAGGGGTACCTGTTATGCACATGATGAAATGAAATGCGTATGATTTATGTTCTCAAAGACAATTGGGATTCAACTTTGTAGACAAAAAGGAAACACACTGTATTAGATTCAACTTTGGAATTTAAATTGTTCAACAAATTGCCCTTAGGCGTTACATGAATGAAAATACTGAAAAGTAAATAAAAGTTGTAAAGAAGACGTCAAAGATCCATCAATTCTCCCATGGCCTCTTCTTCTCAATGCGGATATAGTCATTCAGGATCCGCTCGTTCTCCAATTGCTTTATCAGCTTCTGGATCTTCTGTTCCTGTTCATTGAACCTTTCTCGATAAGAATCCCGTTCTTCCTGCAGTTGTGCCCAAGACCTTTTTAGTGTGCCAACATCAGTGGGTGTATGAGGATGGAGAACAGTTGGAGGAACCCCGTCTTTATCAGCAACTTCAAGAGTAATAGGCCTGACAGCTTCGTATGACATACCTAACCTCTGGGAACGGATGCGGACCCATCTGAAATATGACTCCATAGGCAGAGAAGTTTTTGGTCCCAACTCATGTAGGTCAGATTTGTGAACTCTATCCCAAACCCTGATGAATCTACGACGCAGCTCGTCGCTATCTACCTGAAAATCAAAGACGATATGAGGTATCAACATCTCATGAGGCCCTTCTCTTCTGGCTCTTCCAAACTGACGGAGAGCTAAACATGGGTTATAAGAGATTCCTCCATGGGTCCCGATCAATGGAACATTAGGATACTCTCCACAACGATCAATGACGGCCACCTCATCTAAGCCTCTGAGAGTCCAAATAATGTCTTTATCAGCAAGAGACATTATCCTATGAGCCCAGCCCCTTCCTTCTTTGTTCTTCAGTACAGATTTAGGGAGGTGTGAAATAAACCACCTCGCCAATAAAGGAGCACAACACCACAAAGTTCCCCGTCTTCGAGCAGTACAAGCATAGAGCTGATACAGGATATCACCCAAGAGAGTGGGTACAGGATTCCGAGAGATGAAGATCCTTATGGCATTAACATCAACAAAAGTGTCAGGATTTGGAAACAATACCAGACCATAGATTAAGAGAGCCAAAATGTCCTCGTACGCTTGAAAGTCTAAGTCATTCCAGAAACCATTAGCTTTGCCAACCAGAAAGTTATCCAAGAAGCCCTTAACTCCACTTCTAGTCTCCCAGTTAGCCATTACTTCCTCTTTGGTCAGGTGAAGCCATGCAGCAATCTCTTCTGTGGATGATCTAGCCACTCCTCTAAAGATTGTCAAGAAGAACCTACTGCAGGGCGGTTTATTTCCGGGTTGTAGTAAGGGTTGCCTGTTCTGTGTTGTGTCCCCATCTGGTTGTCCCTTGCTGAGGTTAGGCATCCAAAGCCTAATGGATAGCAAGGAGATTCTGTTTAAGAAGTCTGCTGTTCGGTTGGTTCCAGTGGAAGAAGTTTCTGTGGTGACTATCTTCAATAATCCGATCCCGGCCCTCCCGAAGAAGCCCATGACCGTTGCACCTGTTATTATCACTGTTCCAGGGCCCCTGCCCTATGTATCTGATAAAGCTGTCCCCTGGCATTATGGGGCAGATGTATATGTAAACGGGATTAAACAAGAGTTCAACGCTGGCGCCAGCATTTGTGACATCACTGGCCCAGCCAAGGTTACCCGCAGTGGCAGGCTCTTCTCGCCTGACATTGCACCGCCTACCGCCCGAAGACCGCTCCTGATAACTCCTGCAAGTGTACCTGTTCCCGCTGCTGATCCAATTGTTTCTCCTGCTGCCGAGTCATCCAATGCTCGGGGCAAAGGAGTTGAGGTTGAGCCTGCCCAGATGGAGGCACCTGTACCTATAACTGCTGAGGCCTCCCAACAAGAGATGGAGGAGATTTTAAAAATTATAAAGAAGAGTGACTTCAATGTTGTGGAACAGCTGGGGCATACGCCCTCTAAAATCTCCATGCTCTCTTTATTGCTGTGCTCCGAGGCCCATGCTAAGGCCTTAATCTCATTCCTCAAGACGGCCCATGTGCCACATGAGACATCTGCAGTCCAGTTCACTGATTGCGTAGCCAATCTGACGGCAGACAATGGCTTGGGTTTCTCAGATGCTGACTTGACCGCAAAGGGAAGAGACCATAATGATGCTCTGCATGTCTCTATTGAATTCAGGGGCACTACCTTGGCACATGTGTTGGTGGATACTGGTTCATCTTTGAATGTGCTACCCAAGAAGGCTTTGGACCGTCTAGATTGTGAAGGCCTGGAATTAAAACCCAGCAATATCATCGTTAGGGCCTTTGATGGTTCAAAGAGGATGGTTCATGGAGAGGTTGACATTCCGATTCGTGTGGGCTCTCAGGTGTTCGACTCCACTTTTTATGTGATGGATATCCGTCCATCTTACTCTTGTCTATTGGGTCGACCTTGGATACATAAGGCTGGGGCAGTGACCTCTACCTTGCATCAGAAGCTGAAGTACCCCGTCAGAGGGAAGATTGTCACTGTGCAAGGAGAGGAAGAATATATGGTGAGTCACCTAAACTCTTTCAGATACATTGAGATGGATGGGGAGTTTATTGAAACCCCCTTTCAGCATTTCGAGGAGGTGCTTCCAATTACAGCAGCGTCAGAAACAGCAGAAGAATTTGTTCCTTTGAAGATGGCTTCCCTAAAGGATGCCCGGGCTGTGGTTCAGAAGAATGAAAGTGCCAACTGGGGAAGACTTCCAGACCTTACTCAGAAGACTGATAAGTTTGGGTTGGGTTTTACCACAGAAGGTCAGAAAGCTATGAGGAAAGCGAAGATCAGAATACCTCCGGTATTCATTACAAGTTCAGGAGTGAATGCTGTTGGGGAAGACAATGGAGTGGATGAGGCTGAATTCAATAGCTGGATCTATCCAACGGCTGAAGGCGGGTTGAACAATTGGATTGCTAAGGACCATACTCCTGTTACCTTTGTGACGCAGTAATAAATTTCTTTGTTTCGTTATTTTTGTAATAAACAATGATAAACTCTATGGCCCGGTGTCTTACCCGAGGCACCGTGGTTCTATTTGTGAGGGCATATAAATTGTCATTACATATATCATGAATGAAAATCTTGGACGTTTTTTCGCATCGCAAATATTGTGCTCCTTTTCTGTCTTTCTTTCCTTTTCATATATTTCAAAACAGCTGTATTTACACACACACTCACTCATACAGGTTTCAATCCACTCTGGATCTTACTGACAACAACTCTGCTACTGCCAATTATGACTTTGAAAATCCGATCAACTTAGCCGAAGACGAAGGTGAAGAAGATTGCGAAGTGCCTGGCGAGCTTGCAAGACTGTTGCTTCAGGAAGAGAGGGCAATTCAACCCCATGAAGAGCCAGTGGAAACAATCAACCTGGGTACTGAAGCAGACAGGAAAGAGGTAAAGATTGGTGCCAACCTAGAGCTCAGCGTGAAGCAACGGTTGACTCAAATGCTGCATGATTATATGGAGATCTTTGCCTGGTCCTACGAAGACATGCCCGGGTTGGATACCGATATTGTGGTCCATCACTTGCCCACTAGGGAAGACTGCCCTCCAGTTAAGCAAAAGGTCCGTCGGATGCGTCCAGAGATGTCTGAGAAGATTAAAGCCGAAGTCATGAAACAATTTGATGATGGGTTCCTTGCAGTAACTTCTTACCCTCAGTGGGTTGCTAATGTGGTGCCGGTACCTAAGAAAGACGGTAAGGCCAGAATGTGTGTCGACTACAAGGATCTGAACAGGGCCAGCCCCAAGGATGACTTCCCCTTACCTCACATTGATGTCCTTGTTGATAATACAGCTCAGCATAAGGTGTTCTCTTTCATGGATGGCTTTTCAGGTTACAATCAGATCAAGATGGCACCTGAAGACATGGAAAAGACTACGTTTGTTACTCAGTGGGGCACCTTCTGCTACAAGGTCATGCCTTTTGGATTAAAGAACGCTGGGGCAACCTACCAACGTGCCATGGTTGCTTTATTTCATGATATGATCCATCATGAGATAGAAGTGTATGTTGACGACATGATCGCTAGGTCCCAGACTGAGGAAGAGCACCTAGATCATCTGCAGAAGTTGTTTGACCGGTTGAAACTGTACAAGCTGAGATTGAACCCAAACAAGTGCACCTTCGGGGTAAGATCTGGGAAGTTGCTAGGCTTCATGGTCAGTGATAAAGGTATTCAAGTGGACCCTGCTAAGGTCAAAGCTCTTCAAGAGATGCCAGTTCCCAGGACAGAGAAGGAAGTCAGAGGCTTTTTAGGACGCCTGAATTACATTGCTCGGTTCATCTCACACCTAACTGCTACCTGTGAGCCAATCTTCAAGCTGCTGAAGAAAGATCAGGTAGTACGTTGGAACGATGAATGTCAGGCTGCTTTCAACAGAATCAAAGAGTATCGCCAAGAACCGCCTATCCTTATGCCACCGGTCGAAGGGAGACCTCTGATATTATACCTGACAGATGTTAGGATTAAGATCACTGTGTTTTCAATTGTCTTCTTTGCTTGCTTTATTATTGTGGGTTGCTTGGGAGTTCTATAGATCCTAACCCGGATTTGGGGGATACCTTATTAGAAAGTAGCAACAAGGCTGTGAGGGAACTGTGCGGGGTATACCGACATGGTTGAAACAGTCTGCTACGTTGATGCGGCACTTTGGTGTGTACCGGTAACCCTTGAGTTCAGTCAAGGAGAGTACGGGGCCTCCGCGTGGTGTCATGAAGCATCAACTGACCTTAGGAACCTTAATTGAACAATCTTGGCCTCTTTAGGGTAGTGAGATAACTGACTTTGGTGCAGTCCGAGGTTGGTTGATACTCGATACTACACTCAATTGAGGGTTGCTTTCCTGGAATATTTCGGTCGCCAGTTCAGTGGCTAAATCGAAACGATGAACAATGAAAGCAATCCCGTGATATTGGGACCCTTAGAACCCGGTTACTTTGATAGGACAGGTTGAACCCACCAACTTCAAGAGGGTACTTCCCAGACCCCATGCTGGCCTTAAACTCTAAGGGCTTCTCTTGTGTGACTTGTGTGCCTTTGTACTTGACTATTTGCATGCTTGTTATCTAACACAGGAATTACTTGCAGGGTTTGCTTATAGTCCTTAATGGGGACTCATAGCAGGGTTTGCTAAGTTTTTGCAGGTTTTGTCCATAGTCCTTAATTAGGACTCATGGCAGGTTTACTAAGTTTGCTTGCAGGTTTTGTTTATAGTCCTTAACTAGGACTCATAACAGGGTTTACTGAATTTCCTACAGTTTTTTGTTTTAGTCCTTAACCGGGGCTCATAACAAAGTTTACCAAGTTTCTTGCAGGGTTTGTTTTAGTCCTTAATTGGGACCCCTAACAGAGTGTACTGAGTTTCTTGCAGGTTTTGGTTTGCAGTCCTTAATTAGGACTCATAACAGGGTACTAAGTTTCTTGCAGGTTATGTTTTAAGTCCTTAACTAGGACTCATGACAGGTTTACTTGAGCTTCCTGCAGGTTTTGGATTGCAGTCCTTAATAGGGACTCATAACAGGGTTACCTACATTACCCCATGCATCATGACATCATACCATTGCATACGTCCTAACCCATTTCAAGGATCTCAAGGGCTTGTGATGCAGGTCACGGTGAATCAACTATCCCAGCAAGGGGCAAAGAGGATTTATTTACCTCTAGCCAAAGTTGTCAGGGGCTATGACCCACTTGATATGGTGAGCTTTGACACTGGAAGAAGATCGCCCTAGCCAAGGATGTCATGGGCTATGACCCACTGGATATGGTGAGCCTTGACCCTTGAAGAAGGATTCTCAGCAACATGGAGTTCCTTCAATCAAGCTATCGGACCCAAGTTCTAACAAAATCTCTTGTTTATCCCGCGAGGTCCTTGAAAACATTACATGCATATCATACATATCATTGCATAACAGGTACCCTTGTTGCAGGTCACTTACCCTCCCTGCTGTTTATTTCAGCCATGGCTTCCCAACAAGATAACCAGGACCTTCACACTCAAGAGACTCGGTTCAAAGAGATCTTCCTAAGCCTATCCAAGGGGCAGGAAGAGTTGAGGACACTCCTCATGGGGAATCTGATCAAAAAGAGTCCTGAAGATGACAAGGACGAACAGCTGAAACGTCTACAAGCTGAGGTAGACACATTGAAAACCCAGATGTTGGGGCAAAGGGCCCTCATTCAAGGTTTAGCTCAGGAGCAAGGAGAGCTGACAGCCATGATCAGTCAGCTTCATCAAGACATGAAGCAACCAGCCCAAGTCAGAGACCCAGTCACTAATCAACTTCCAAGAAGTCAAAGGTTTGGGCCTCTCCAAGCTGCTATTACTTCACAGGTCCAACAACGACCTCGCCCAGAACAACGGGCTGATCAGAGCAAACCAGACAAGCCTAAAAGGCAGTTCACCAAGATCAACATGTCGCTGGATCAAGCACTACAACAAATGTTGGAGGCAGGGCTGATCACCTTAAGGGCTCCTCTGCGGAATCCAAACACTTCTGCTCCTAACTATCATCCCAACGATAGGTGCGCATACCATTCTGATAGCCCGGGGCATACTACGGACAACTGCTGGCCTCTCAAAAACAAGATTCAAGACATGATCGACGCCGGAGAGATTCAGTTTGAAGTACCTGAGACTCCGAACATAATCACTGCTCCCTTGCCAAATCATGGCTAGGATTGAGAAATTTTTGTTCATTCGAATGTTCAAGTTGCAATTTTCTTTTGTTCAAACATTTACTCATGTTAAACATTGTTATTTCATTAATGCATCGCATATGTCTGTTCTGAAACAATATATTCGTATTCACTAAATGCAAATTATTTCCATATTTTTTCTGATGTCAGCTCTTGATCTAAAATTCTAAGCCTCTTGAGGGAGGATGACGAAAACGATACCGCGATCATTACAGTATGCTTTTGAACAGACCCCGCTTATGAAGTACAGGCATTGTTTCAATTCCTAAACACTGGAGTAATAAGGAAGATAATCCCTCGTCAACCCCTCTGAGCCAAAGAAGTAGAAGTTTTTATTTTCGAAAATCAAAACCCATAATCATAACCTGGGGCAGGGTAGTTCTCTCAGTTGATCCAAGTGCATAACGAATGGCACCAAAAAGTCCTTACAAAACAAAAGACAGTGATGGTTCCCTACAATCATAAAGACAGGCAGTCGTTATCAAAAATCATAAATGAAAAGCCCAATAAGTCAAAACCTACGAAGGGGACTTACGAAACTGGGGCATCCCGCTGACTGTAATTCCAAAAAGGAAACAGCTCAGGCAAAAAATAGGGATAACAAAAAAAAATCAGACAAGAAAGAGGTCTTACAAACCCTCAACAAAAAAAAAGGGAATGACTGCCTATTCAAAATAAGTTATCAACATCCGAATCATCACCGGAAAATCAAAACAAAGACTCAAACAAGGTCTAACGTATGATCAACTGAGTTTAGGTTTGGAGAATATCACGAAGAGCGGGTGGGTACAAATAAAATTTGAGCCTTTATCTTTTGTTTCTTAAACCGTGAACCAGGCCACGTTACAACCCTTAAAAGTCCTAGCTGAAGCATGGGTTAGTTCGAAAGCGTACTGTGATGAAAGGTATCCTGACTCCTTAAGGCTCGCAATAAAATAACGAGTTGACATCACGTTTTACAAACGATCATCTGTTTTATGAAAAAGAATGCATTTTCAAAATCTTCAAGATAGACATAGGCTTTGCATTTTTAACATAACTTTGTTTGCATATGACTTTTTGTTTGAACAACAGGGAAATTCGCACAATGAAAGTCTAATGAACAAGAGTATCTCCAATCAAGGGGCATGGCATGACTATTGTCCATCATCTGGGGCAGTTAAGTCAAGATTCGGAGAATCTCTCAAAAAAGCCTAATAGCCTGGGGCAAATCTCCGCCTGAGTCAATGGGGGAACTCCAACGACGAATCTTGCCTGATCAAACACCTTCTGGTGGCACGACAAAGAACTTCTAACAGGGGCAACTCCCTACATTCTGAAAGCACGAACATAGTCGAAAAAATACTGCGCATAATCAAAGACCCGCTAGGCTGACACACCTAGGCAAAAATAAGGGCTTCCCGGCGAACCAAAAGGGTTCGGGCAAAATGAGGGATGAAATAAAAAAATCTGTACACCCGGCAAGTCGAAAACCTGAAAAGGCGGCTTGGGCAAAAATGGGTATCCCGGTGGACTGAAAACCCGAAAGGGCGGTCCAGGCAAAAGTTAGGGATCAAAGCGTACGACTATGTCCCAGCATCTTGTCACTTGCCTATCAGAAGAAGCTTGGTCTATCAACAGCTATCAACCCCTCACAGGTCTTCCTCTCCCACCTCAGAAACAGGGGCAATAAGGAGTTGTCTAAAAGCAATCTAATTGTTCTGTCCTCCAGGGTACCAAGGTAGGTTCAGCTAAAGAACATAACCAGGCCTCTTAATTCCCCAGAGAGTAAGTCAGCAGTCAGTGCATTCTTCTCCAAGCAGAGGTATCAGAATCTTAAGGAAGTTGGGTATCCTCCATCAGATATCAACATTCTCCAGCAGTACATATATCCTTAAACAAGCATCCCCGGCAGTCTTGGTCTAAAGATTGTTCCCCGGCGGCATATCAACATTCAAAGGAATCACTTCCCCCAGCATATCAAAACTTCCCCAAGAGAGTCCAATCCAGTTCCCCAGGAAATTTGGAATTCATATCCCCAAGCAGTAAGCTTATCCCCAGTAGATTCTGGAAGCTTATCCCCTTGCAGAGCACGAACGCGTCGTCCGGCTTGATTTAAAGAGTTATTTCCTTAACAGGATATAACTGGGTTATCCTCAGCCAAAAGCCACGGAAAGAGCGTCCTCGACGAAGTCTTCTTATCCCCAGCGAAGTCTATTCATACTTCCAATACAACAAAGATATCCTCAGCAAGTCATTTTCAACAATTCAGCAAGGCATCCCTCTTCCCACAGAGTATTGCTTCCCAGCATGGTCGCTAGAGTATCTTTTCTCCCCGCAGAATCTTCCATTTGCCAAGTTCATTCCGCAACAGAGTCATCTTCTCCTACCGGTATTCTTGCAGTTATCATCCCCAGCGGAGGCAAATTTATACTTCAATATCAGCCCAGGAGTGACTTCCCGGCACCCGTCAAGGATTTACTTTCCTAGACAAAAACATACATTCATAAAACATCACATATATCATTATAGCATGCATAGACGCATTATATCATACAAATCTCATTTATGTTGAGAACATCATTTCTTGATCCATATCATGCATTGCATATGACTGACCTTTACCTTTCAGGAAAGATGCAGTTGAAATTCTCAATCATATTTCAAGACCTAGACCGGTTCAGTTAATCGACTCCAAAGATTTCTTATCCAGTCCCAGGCCTTCTCTAGTCCAGCTAAATCGACTCCCAACAGATTTTTCTGATAAAGACTCAGTAGAAGTTATCCCAGGTTATAATTGCCTATGGTTCCCTCTCCGACGGTGAGTGAGGTGGTAAGTCCTTTTCAGATGTTTCCCTCTCCGACGGTGAGTGAGGTGATAGTCTCCTATGGTTCCCTCTCCGACGGTGAGTGAGGTGGTAAGTCCTTTTCAGATGTTTCCCTCTCTGACGGTGAGTGAGGTGATAGTCTCCTATGGTTCCCTCTCTGACGGTGAGTGAGGTGGTAAGTCCTTTTCAGATGTTTCCCTCTCCGACGGTGAGTGTGAGGTGATAGTCTCCTATGGTTCCCTCTCCGACGGTGAGTGAGGTGGTAAGTCCTTTTCAGATGTTTCCCTCTCCGACGGAGTGTGAGGTGATAGTCTCCTATGGTTCCCTCTCCGACGGTGAGTGAGGTGGTAAGTCCTTTTCAGATGTTTCCCTCTCCGACGGTGAGTGTGAGGTGATAGTCTCCTATGGTTCCCTCTCCGACGGTGAGTGAGGTGGTAATTCCTTTTCAGATGGTTCCCTCTCCGACGGTGAGTGAGGTGATAATCTCCTATGGTTCCCTCTCCGACGGTGAGTGAGGTGATAATTCCTTCCCTATGGTTCCCTCTCCGACGGTGAGTGAGGTGGTAATCCCTTTTCAGATGGTTCCCTCTCCGACGGTGAGTGAGGTGATAATTCCTTTCCTTATGGTTCCCTCTCCGACGATGAGTGAGGTGATAATTCCTTTTCAGATGGTTCCCTCTCCGACGGTGAGTGAGGTGATAATCTCCTATGGTTCCCTCTCCGACGGTGAGTGAGGTGATAATTCCTTTTCAGATGGTTCCCTCTCCGACGGTGAGTGAGGTGATAATTCCTTCCCTATGGTTCCCTCTCCGACGGTGAGTGAGGTGGTAATCCCTTTTCAGATGGTTCCCTCTCCGACGGTGAGTGAGGTGATAATTCCTTTCCTTATGGTTCCCTCTCCGACGGTGACTGAGGTGATAATTCCTTTTCAGATGGTTCCCTCTCCGACGGTGAGTGAGGTGATAATTCCTTTTCCTATGGTTCCCTCTCCGACGATGAGTGAGGTGATAATTCCTTTCAGATTATAATTTCCTATGGTTCCCTCTCCGACGGTGAGTGAGGCGATAATTCCTTTCAGATTATAATTTCCTATGGTTCCCTCTCCGACGGTGAGTGAGGTGATAATTCCTTTTCAGATGGTTCCCTCTCCGACGGTGAGTGAGGTGATAATTCCTTTCAGATTATAATTTCCTATGGTTCTCTCCCCGGCGGTGCGTGAGATGTAATTCCCTTTCAGATTATAATTGCCTATGGTTCTCTTCCCGATACTGTGAAGATGGTAATTCCCACCAAGATTTTCTCAACGAGCGTTGTTGAAGTTAAAGTCACCCAAGGTTCTCTTACCGTTCCTGTTGAGGTAGTAACCATCCCTGGTTCATTCATCGCCGTTTGAAGCTCCAGACTCAGCTCCTGTAACCAGTCAGGACACATCTATACAAAGCATCTGAAGACCAGCTCCTGCAACGTGCCAGGTACTCATTTTTCTTTTGCAGGTACGCAGGTTCTCGCTAAGGAATCTCTTACGCAATCAACATCCAGATGGCATCTATAAGCCCATCATCCTATCCATCAATCTCTAAATGGCATCTATAAGCCCATTCCCCCGTCACACTACTATGTGAGCGCAAATTTCTGGGCACTCTAGTGTTCAATCATCTTCCACCTTCGGATTACGAAAGGCACGTCAGCCAATCTGCATCCTCAGGTCTAAGAAGATTGAACAGGGGTAACTGTTGTACCCCAAAATATGCCCTCCCATATTTCTCAAAACATTTCAAGAAAATTCACAAGTCCAACCCGGCGTGTTATATTCAGGTGTTCTTTTGTCAAGATATCTCTGGTAACATATTCTCAAATTCAGGTTCGGCTCAAGAGTCAATTCTTTGAAGAAGGTATCCGAATGTGTGAGTTTTCTCGAAGAAATATGGTGAAAAAAGTGTGCTGAAAGTGCAGTTTTTACGCGCTAAAAAATTCATAACTTGAAGATCGTGACTCGTTTTGAACCCGTTCCGGTGGCCAAAATTCCGTCTTGACATTATCTATGTTTCCATCTCTCACGGCTGGAAGCCAATTTCGATCAGAAGGTCTTCAAAAATGTGGATTTATCAAGTATTTTCGTGCAGAAAATTTGTGACAGAAGTTTATTTGCGTCATGTTCAAAAAATCATAACTTGGTCGATTTTCATTGTATCGAGCTGGTTCCGGTGCCAAAATTTCACAAATTGAGTTGGCTACATTTTCACAGAAGGTATTGAGTTCAAACAGTATTCAAAAGGCCTTCGTTTTTTGCTCAGAGTGTGTGACACGCTGAAAATCCTGAATGCTGAATATTATTTCAGCTGGGCCGAAACTTCGAAAATTCATAACTCGGTCAATTTTTATCGGATTGGACTCATATTTTTACACAAGGTTACTGACTCATAGATCTACAACTTTTCTTCAAAAGTCGAGACCAAATTATGCACCGATCAATACCAGTTTTTTATTGAAGAACGTGTCAGAGTCGACACTGAAGCCCAAAATAAGTTTGTCTGAGCTGAAACTTCAAAAATTCATAACTAATTCACCGTTTATCCGATTGAGTCGATTTTCGGACAGGAGTTAGTTCTCGATGTCGGCTACATTTTGTTTTCACATTTCAACTTCAAAAAATGCACTTAAGTCCCTGCGATTTAGCCTGGAAAGTGACGAATTCAAGTGAATATTGGAGGCCCAATTGCACATTCAAAGCCCATTTTCTTTACCCTAATTTCCACTATATAATCACCTTCTTGTCACACAAACTAGAGAGAGGAAAAGAGAGGAGAAAAAGAGAGGAAAAAAACCTTGCCACAACACTGTTAGAATATCAAACTCTTTCAAGAACCATACCTCACTACTTCTTCAGTAATGATAAGGCTGGCTTGATCTCCATGATCCGAATTTTCCAGTAAGGCGTAAAAGCATTCAGGTCACTAATCTTCCAGTAAGGGTAAGATTGATTTGATCTCCATGATCAAAAGGGTATAATCATTCATACATGCCATATTGTGCCTAAACATTAAATTTCTTCATATGTTGGTTTTATTTGAATTTTTATGATTTTATTTAATGTGTTCATGAGGTTCAACACTGCAGATTTAGACAGGATCCCATGCAGGTTCATTAAGGAACGTTGAGGCCAAAAGCCAAATGGCCAAAAGGCCAGAAGCCAAATGGCCAAAACAGAACATTTTACACATGACACCAATACATGGCGAGGCAGACATTAAGCCAGACATTAAGGGAACGTTGAAGCCAGAACACAAATGGCCAAAAGCCAAAAGCCAAATGGCCAAAGTAGAACAACTTATGCATGAAACTCAATCCAATGGCCAAAGAATGCAGACCACGGTACTCAGAAGTCAATACTTCAAAAAAACCTCCCCTTGGGCCAGACACCCCCTATGGTTTGCTCAATTTTTAATTTTTATTTGTTTTTCCTTTTTATTCTTTTAATTGTTTTTTAATTGTTTTCTTTTAATTCCATAAAATAATTTTCATAATAAATATAAAATACAGAAAAATCAAAAAAATGTTTATTTTATTAATATTAATTTTACTATTATTATTTTTGTAAATAAACTTTAAACAATTAATTAGATTAATTTAGGTTTCAAAACTTTAATATTTTTCTTAATAAATTAAATATGTAGAAATTAGGGTTTTTAACTTTTTCATCATTTTTTTAATAAATAATTTTCTCATCATTATTATTATTATTAACTACTAATTTATTTTGTAAATAAACATGTACATAAATTCTTTAGTAAATTAAGTTAAACTTTAACATTTTTCTCAAATAATTAAAAATAACTTAGAATTAGGGTTTCTTTTAATTTTAATTTTAATTTTCTTATTTCATAAATACAAAAAAAAAACCCTAAAAAACACTTCTTTTATTTCAATAAATAATTAATTAATTTTTAATTTCAATTTAATTCCAAAAGGGTCCAACGCCCTCGCTTCCAATTTTAATTCCAATTCGCACATTTTATTTCATATAATATTAATGTAATTCTCCCAAAGCCGTGTAAATATTTATCTTTCGCACTTTACTTTATTTCTTTATTTTATGTCAAATCGGGTCCTGGATTTTAATTTTGGCGATGTGGAC
Source organism: Vicia faba (assembly GCA_948472305.1). Lineage (NCBI taxonomy): Eukaryota > Viridiplantae > Streptophyta > Magnoliopsida > Fabales > Fabaceae > Vicia > Vicia faba. The sequence continues at coordinate 1,163,398,088 of OX451736.1, forward strand.
CCGCGCCTTTGTAATAGTTTAGAACTTTCAATTTCCGCATCTTTTTTAACTGTTAAATAAATGCATGCAAGAATGAATGACAAAAAAATAAAAACAAACGCATAGATCACCCATAACCTGACAAGACAAAAATAAATGAATCTGACACACAAATCACACACCACCCCTAGGGTACGCCTCACTGTTGCCTTGCCTCGAAAGGTGATCGTCGAGTAGAGGATGTTTTAGTAAGTCCTCATGATCCGGGAACCTGGCATGAGGGTAGCTTCTAAGGTGTCTTCCTATTGCTCCGGTGATCACCATGTCCCGAACCTCGAATTGACCCGAACACCTCCAACGGTGGTGCTACCTACCTCTCAATGGTGGGATGGCACTACTTTAAAGGACATTTACACAGACGAATTCCTTAGGGTAGGTAGACGACTCTAGATACTTGCTCTAAACTTCAAAACAAATCAAAAAAAATACTTTTCACACCAACACATTTTCAAAAAGCTTTCAAAAGCAATTTTTCAAACACTCTTGAGGACCGATACAAGAGTCGAACTGGAATTTTCAAAGAAACTTTTTTAAAACCCACAATTGAAAAGCAAACAAACCATTTTTTGAAAACACAAATGAGCAAGTATCTAAGAGCCCGTGGATAACCATGGATAGAAAGGATGCTAACACCTTCCCTTTCTATAATCTACCTCCCGAACCGAGAGCAATCTCTTTAAGGAATTTTTCTGTGCTTTTGTCCTTTCCAATTGGAGAAAATAAAAGACGGTGGCGACTCTTGCTTCCGCGACATTTCGCGAACCAGCGTTAAACAGTCAGTTCCAGATCCACCGATCACAGAACTGGCGACTCTGCTGGGGATTATCTTATAAAGTGGGGTGTACCTTAGGGATAGGTCATAACTGTGTTTTCAATTGTATTGCTTTGCTTGCTTTAAATTGTGGGACTGTCTTGGGAGTTCTATAGATCCTAACCCGGATCTGGGGGATACCTTTCTTAGAAAGTAGCAACAAGGCTGTGAGGGAACTGTGCGGGGTATACCGACATGGTTGAAACAGTCTGCTACGTTGATGTGGCACTTTGGTGTGTACCGGTAACCCTTGAGTTCAGTCAAGGAGAGTACGGGGCCTCCGCGTGGTGTCATGAAGCATCAACAGACCTTAGGAACCTTAATTGAACTATCTTGGCCTCTTTAGGGTAGTGAGATAACTGACTTTGGTGCAGTCCGAGGTTGGTTGATACTCGATACTACACTCAATTGAGGGTTGCTTTCCTGGAATATTTCGGTCGCCAGTTCAGTGGCTAAATCGAAACGATGAACAATGAAAGCAATCCCGTGATATTGGGAACCTTAGAACCCGGTTACTTTGATTAGGACAGGTTGAATCCACCAACTTCAAGAGGGTACTACCCAGACCCCATGTTGGCCTTAAACCTTAAGGGCTTGTCTTGTGTGCCTTGTGTGCCTTACATGTTTGTCTTTGTAAATATCTGTGGTGTGTTTAATCATAGCATCATGACATCATCCAGCATCATATGCATTGACTAACCATTTCAGGGGTTCGGATTTTCATCTTTGTTCTTGTTTTGTAGGACATGGGAACTGTTCGTAGAAAGACAATTCAAGTCAGTCTTGTAAGGATCCCTCCTCAGCTTAAGGAGCTTATATCCAGGATTCCCGAGAACTCGTCCTTCAGTGAAAGGCATGGAAGCCTCATCAGCTTGGTCAACACCAACATTGAGGAAGATATGATGAAGGTCCTGTTCCAATTCTTCGACCCTCTGCATCACTGTTTCACCTTCTTAGATTATCAGTTGGTACCTACATTGGAGGAGTTCTTCCGGCTCCTGAAGATCCCTATCCTTGATCAGCTACCCTTCAACGGTACAGAAAAGGAACCTAAGCTTGAAGAGATTGCTAAAGCCTTGCACCTACAGTCATCTGACCTCAAGGGACATTGGGAAGTTAGAAGTGGTATCAAAGGGTTCTTAGCCAGGTTCCTGTTTGAAAAAGCCCATGAATGTTGGAACTCCCTCGACTTGCAAGCTTTTGAAGAGATTGTGGCCCTCCTTGTCTATGGTTTGGTGTTGTTCCCTAACCCAGATCAGCTTATTGATATCAGTGCTGTCCAGATCTTTATGTCCAGGAATCCTATACCTACGTTGTTGGGGGACATCCTTCACTCATGTTACACTCGAACCATGAGAAAAAGGGGTGTCCTTATGTGTTGCACTCCTCTCCTGGGAAGGTGGTTTATTTCGCACCTTCCACAATCTGTCTTGAAGAATGAGCGGGGTTTTAGATGGTCACAACGGTTGATGACTCTCACACATGCAGATATACATTGGTGCCCTAGGTCCAGAGAAGATGTCACTATCATTGATCGTTGCGGGGAGTACCCTAATGTTCCTTTACTTGGAATCAGAGGAGGTATTACTTATAGCCCATGCCTGGCTTGGAGACAGTTTAGTTATGCTCGGAGGGATGGTCCTCATGATATGTTAATTCCTGACATAGTTTTTGACTTCGACAACGATACTCAAGGACTTCGCCAGAGATTTATCAAAGCTTGGAGGATGCCAAGTAGGATAGACAGCAAGACACTGGGGCACAGGAACTCCATCCCGTTGGAACCTTATCTCAAGTGGGTACGCGCCCGCTCCCAGAAGTTAGTGATGCCTTATCCTCATATGCTCCCTGTGATCAAAGAGCCAGTCTTGGAAGGAGAAGTGTCCTACACTATTCAGCACCCTGATATGCCCACATCCTGGGAAGAGATGCAGAAGAGTTGGATCCAGCTTAAGGAAGAGCGGAATTCTCTTGAGACTAGTCTACATGCCAGTGAAAAGAAGGTCTTGGAGCTCACCCGCCTGTTGCATGAGGAGAGGAATCTCAACACTTACATAGCTCCAAAGAGGATGCGCAGTGTATTTTGGGATTGATTTGATTTTTGTACTTTTGCCCATGAGGCCTTAATGTATTAAACAAGGATTTCTCTAATGATAACATGTGTTCCTTTTTGTCTACAACAAATTTGAACTTTCGAACCCTTGAATGCATTGCATAAATACATCTCATTCATCATGTGCATAGCAGGTTTTTCCTCTTTTCAGGTTGCTTACAGTTCTTCGCTGTTTATTTCAGCATCATGAATACCGACTCTGCATCAACTGAGACTTCCATCAAGGCTCTTCAGGTGCAGAATGCACAGTTCCAGGAGTTAATCAAGGGTCTGGCTCAAGGCCAAGAAGAACTGAAGGCTATGCTCCTGAAGAAGGAGAAGAAGAAGAAGAGAAGAACTGTTCTGTTCAACTCGGGCCGAAGGTTTGGCAATACTCTGCAGCATGAAGAGGCTGGTTCTTCTGTTGGCAAGAATCCTTCTCAGGCAGAAGCAAAGGTTCCTAGTCCGGTAGTCTCTGACAACGAGACTGATTTTGATGAAGAGCAGTACCCTCCTGCAGAAGACAGATACAAGCAATTGGAGGATAGGTTGAAAGCTATGGAGGTTCAACAGGTACCTGGGCTGGATTTCGGAGATCTGGGTTTGTCAACTGGTGTGATTATCCCTCACAAGTTCAAAGCACCATCCTTCTCCAAATATGACGGGGCGTCTTGTCCCAAGCTGCATCTAAGGTCCTATGTTCGGAAAATTCAGTCGTACTCTGCGGATAAGAATCTATGGATCCACTTCTTCCAGGAGAGTCTTTCAGGGACTCATCTCGAATGGTTCTATCAGCTGGATGGGACCAAGTTTCGTAACTGGGAGGAGTTGGCTACTGCTTTCTATAAGCAGTATCAATATAATGCCGACCTTGCCCCCACACGTACCCAACTCCAGGGTATGTCGTTAGGTGCAAGCGAAGGTTTTAAGGAGTACGCTCAGAAGTGGAGAGACCTGGCTGGCAGGGTGCAGCCTCCGTTAACTGATCGGGAGTTGGTAGACATGTTCTTGGGGACCCTATCTGGGCCATTTTTCAACCATCTCATTGGGAATTCTTCTGCTGGGTTCACTGATTTGATTCTGACTGGAGAGAGAATTGAGGCTGGGATGAAGTCTGGGAAGATTGCGAAGGGTGCATCATCTAGTTCTGAGAAGGAACCCTTCAAGAAGGAGTCTAGTGCCGTATATGGTTCCAAGAGATTAGAGAGACCTGAGCGCCGCCAATCTGTCAGTGCGGTAATAATTGCTAAGCCTGCTGCCGCTCCTCGGCCGACCAATCCTCAAAGGTCTGAAAGACCCCGGAGGGAGTTTACCCGGTTAAGCATGACCCTATCGCAGATCCTGCCACAGTTGCTATCCACCAATTTGGTGACTATCAGGGAGGCTCCAAAGTTTCCAAACACTGCATCTCCTAAGTACAACCCGAATGCTCGTTGTGCTTACCATTCAGATAGCCCGAGGCATGCCACTGATGACTGTTGGGCATTAAAGAACAAGCTGCAGGATCTTATTGACGCCAAGGAGGTACAGTTTGAGGCATCTGAGAAGCCTAATGTAGTGACAGCTCCCCTGCCTGCTCATGGAGTGAATGCTATCGGGGACGAAGAGGAAGTTGATGAAGCTGAGTTTGATAGCTGGATCTACCCGGCAACCGACGGTGGACTTAACAATTGGAGCGCAAAAGACAATCTCCCTGTTTCTCTTGTTACTGAGTAATGAATTCCTGTGTTTTGTTATTTTGTAATAAACAATAAATAAACTCTTTGGCCCAGTGTCTTACCCAAGGCACCGTGGTATCATTTGTGAGGGCATATAAACTGTCATTTCATATATCATGAATGAAAATCTTGGACGTTTTCTCGCATTGCAAATATTGTGCTCCTTTTCTGTCTTTCTTTTCCTTTACATAATTTTCAAAACAGCTGTATTTACACACACACTCACTCATACAGGTTTCAATCCACTCTGGATCTCACTGATAACAACTCTGCTACTGCCAATTATGACTTCGAAAATCCGATCAACTTAGCCGAAGACGAAGGTAAAGATGATTGCGAAGTGCCTGGCGAGCTTGCAAGACTGTTGCTTCAGGAAGAGAGGGCAATTCAACCCCATGAAGAGCCAGTGGAAACAATAAACTTGGGTACTGAAGCAGACAGGAAAGAGGTAAAGATTGGTGCCAACCTAGAGCTCAGCGTGAAGCAACGGTTAACCAAGATGCTGCATGATTATATGGAGATATTTGCCTGGTCCTACGAAGACATGCCAGGGTTGGATACCGATATTGTGGTCCATCACTTGCCAACTAGGGAAGACTGCCCTCCAGTTAAGCAAAAGGTCCGTCGGATGCGTCCAGAGATGTCTGAGAAGATTAAAGCCGAGGTCATGAAACAGTTTGATGCTGGGTTCCTTGCAGTGACTTCTTACCCTCAGTGGGTTGCTAACGTGGTGCCGGTACCTAAAAAGGATGGAAAGGTCAGAATGTGTGTCGACTACAGGGATCTGAACAGGGCCAGCCCCAAGGATGACTTCCCTCTACCTCACATTGATGTCCTTGTTGATAATACAGCTCAGCACAAAGTATTCTCTTTCATGGATGGCTTTTCAGGTTACAATCAGATTAAGATGGCACCTGAAGACATGGAAAAGACTACGTTTGTTACTCAGTGGGGCACCTTCTGCTACAAGGTCATGCCTTTTGGATTAAAGAACGCTGGGGCAACCTACCAACGTGCCATGGTTGCTTTATTTCATGATATGATCCATCATGAGATAGAAGTGTATGTTGATGACATGATCGCTAGGTCCCAGACTGAGGAAGAGCACCTAGATCATCTGCAGAAGTTGTTTGACCGGTTGAAACTGTACAAGCTGAGATTGAACCCAAACAAGTGCACCTTCGGGGTAAGATCTGGGAAGTTGCTAGGCTTCGTGGTCAGTGATAAAGGTATTCAAGTGGACCCTGCTAAGGTCAAAGCTCTTCAAGAGATGCCAGTTCCCAGGACAGAGAAGGAAGTCAGAGGCTTTTTAGGACGCCTGAATTACATTGCTCAGTTCATCTCACACCTAACTGCTACCTGTGAGCCAATCTTCAAGCTGCTGAAGAAAGATCAGGTAGTACGTTGGAACGATGAATGTCAGGCTGCTTTCGACAGAATCAAAGAGTATCTCCAAGAACCGCCTATCCTTATGCCACCGGTCGAAGGGAGACCTCTGATATTATACCTGACAGTGCTGGACAACTCAATGGGGTGTGTGCTGGGGCAGCATGACGAGTCTGGCCGAAAAGAGCATGCCATTTATTTCCTTAGCAAAAAGTTTATCGACTGTGAGACCCGATACTCATTGCTCGAGAAAACTTGCTGCGCTTTGGTATGGGCTGCTCGCCGGCTGAGACAGTATATGCTGACTCACACTACCTTGTTGATCTCAAAAATGGATCCTATAAAGTACATATTCGAAAAGCCCGCTCTGTCTGGGAGGATTGCAAGATGGCAAATGATCTTGACGGAATACGACATTCAGTATACAACCCAGAAAGCCATCAAGGGGAGTGTATTGGCAGACCACTTAGCTCATCAAGCTGTAGATGACTACCAATCAATGAACTTCGAGTTTCCGGACGAAAGCATCATGATAGTGACTGACTGTGAAGTACCTGGACCGGATGAAGGACCTGAACCAGGATCCCGATGGTCTATGCACTTTGACGGAGCCTCCAATGCTTTGGGAAATGGTATCGGCGCCATCAACATATCTCCTCAAGGCACTCATACTCCGCTAACTGCCTGGCTGTGTTTCAACTGTACCAACAACATGGCGGAGTATGAGGCGTGCATCATGGGTCTTCAAGCTGCGATCGACCTAAGGATCAAATTTCTGAGTGTTTTCGGAGATTCTGCTCTCGTGATCAATCAGATCAAAGGAGAGTGGGATACGAAACATCCGAACCTGATTCCTTACAGAGAATGTGTGTTGACCTTAATCCCCCACTTCACAGAGATAACCTTTGAACACTTTCCACGAGAAGAGAATCAGTTGGCGGACGCGTTAGCTACAATGTCTTCAATGTTCAAGGTCAAATGGGATAATGAGGCTCCCCGGATCATCATCTGGAAACTGGACGAACCGGCATACTGTTGCGATCTCGAGACTGAATTGGTGACTGAGAAGCCTTGGTACCATGAGATGAAGAGATACTTGGAAACTCAGGAATACCCAGAAGGTGCCTCTGTCAATGATAAGAAATTCCTGAGGAGGTTTGCAGCCAAGTTCTTCCTTAGCAACGGCATCTTGTACAAGCGAAACCATGATTCAACCTTACTGCGTTGTGTGGATAAAATTGAAGCAGAAAGAATCATGGAAGAGCTACATGAAGGGACCTTTGGTACACATTCCAGTGGACACACTATGGCTAAGAAAATCCTACGGGCAGGATATTACTGGTCTACAATGGAAGCTGACTGTTACCAACATTCCAGGACATGCCACAAGTGCCAGATTTATGCAGACAAGGTGCATGTTCCTCCGGTTCCCCTGAATGTTCTGACTGCACCGTGGCCATTTGCAATGTGGGGCATAGACATGATTGGTGAGATTAAACCTACGGCATCCAATGGGCATCGCTTCATCCTAGTGGCGATTGATTATTTTACAAAGTGGGTTGAAGCAGCATCCTATGCTACGGTAACCAAGACTGTCGTGGCACGGTTCATTCGACATAATCTGATCTGTCGATACGGCGTCCCCGAGCGGATTATTACAGACAACGGTACCAATCTGAACAACAAGATGATCGCTGAGCTCTGTGAACAGTTCAAGATACAGCACCACAATTCTTCTCCTTACAGACCGAAGATGAATGGGGCTGTAGAAGCAGCTAATAAAAACATCAAGAAAATCGTGCAGAAAATGACAGTGACTTATAAAGATTGGCACGAGATGTTACCGTTCGCTCTACATGGGTATCGTACTTCAGCTAGGACGTCAACCGGGGCAACTCCTTTCTCTCTGGTTTATGGCATGGAGGCAGTCTTACCGATCGAAGTACAAATACCCTCTCTCCGAATAATGAAGGATGCAAATCTGAACGAAGATGATTGGATCCAGACACGACTTGATCAGCTCAACCTCATTGATGAAAAGAGACTTGCTGCTATCTGCCATGGTCAGACGTATCAGAAACGGATGATCAGGGCATTTAACAAAAAGGTCAGACCACAGGAATATCAAGTTGGGGATCTGGTAATCAAGAGAATCATCCTTCCTCAGAGTGATCCAAGGGGAAAATGGACCCCTACGTACGAAGGGCCATTTGTGGTTAAGCATGTGTTCTCAGGAGGAGCCATGATTCTAACCAATATGGATGGTGACGACCTTCCTCACCCCACCAATGCAGACATAGTAAAAAAATACTACGCATGAAAAAAGACCCGCTAGGCTGACATGCCTAGGCAAAAATTAGGGCTTCCCGTCGAACCAAAAGGGTTCGGGCAAAATAAAGGGATGAAAACGAAAAAATCTGTACACCCGGCAAGTCGAAAACCTGAAAAGGCGGCTTGGGCAAAAATGGGTATCCCGGTGGACTGAAAACCCGAAAGGGCGGTCCAGGCAAAAATTAGGGATAAAGCGTAATACTATGTCTCATTGATCACTTTGCATCCAGAATCCGGTATCTACATCAAGTTCAGACGGCATCAATCAGTCAGCTTCACCTTCAACCAAGGTCATCAAGTGATGAGACGCTCGGAGTTATAAAGGCAATAGCAGAGTTGAAACCCAGTGGATCATTCATATTTCACACAGCTGTTTTATTTTCTTTTGTACAAAATTTGTATAAACTCTTTGGTTCGGCGGCGTTCTCTTACTAGGACGTCAGCCTCTTGTACACAAAACGCCTATTCACAGGCCATTCAAAAATCAATACAAATATATTTTCAGCTAAACGTGCCAAGTATTTTTCCTTTTTCTGTTTTGTTTTGCGAAGAACGTCCAAGGTTCAATTTGTGATATATGCATTGACAATAACTTGCTAACTCATAAATATTTGCATACGAAATAAAGGAATTAATTGCAGGTGACACTAGAAACAGGGGCAATAAAAGAGTTGTCTAAACAATCCAATTGTTCTATCCTCCAAGGTACCAAGGTAGGTTCAGCTAAAGAACATAACCAGACACCTTAATTCCCCAGAGAGTGGGTCAGTAAAACAGTGCATTCTTCTCCAAGCTATTATCAAACCTCAAGGAAGTTGGGTACCCTCCCGTAGAGCTCAACATTCCCCAGTAGCAATACATATATTCTTAAACAAGCATCCCCGGCAGTCTTGGTCTAAAGATTGTTCCCCGGCGGTATCAATATTCAAAGGAATCCCTTCCCTGCAGTCAAAACTCCCCAGAAGAGTCCAATCCAGTTTCCCCAGGAAAGTTGGAATTCGTATCCCCAAACAGTAAGCTTATCCCCAGTAGATTCTGGAAGTTTATTCTCGCATAGCACGAACGCGTCGTCCGGCTTTATTCAAAGAGTTATTTCCTCAACAGGATATAACTGGGTTATCCTCAGCCAAAAGCCACGGAAAGATCGTCGTCGATAGAGTCTTCTTATCCCCAACGAAGTCTATCAACACTTCCAATACAGCGAAGATATCCTCAGCAAGTTATCATCAACAATTCAGCAAAAGCATTCCTCTCCCCACAGAGTATTGCTTCCCAGCAAGGTCGCTAGAGTATCTTTTCTCCCTGCAGAATCTTCCATTTGCCAAGTTTATTCCGCAACGGAGTCATCTTCTCCCACCGGTATTCTTGCAGTTATCATCCCCAGCGGAAGTAAAAGCTTATTCTTCAATATCAGCCCAGGATACGACTTCCCGGCACCCGTCAAGGATTTACTTTCCTAGACGAAAACATACATTCATAAAACATTACATATATCATTATAGCAGGCATAGACGTATTATGTCATACAAACCTCATTTATGTTGAGAACATCATTGCTTGGTCCATATCATGCATTGCATATGACTGACCTCTACCTTTCAGGAAAGATGCAGTTAAAATTCTCAAACATATTTCAAGGCCTTCTCTAGTCCAGCTAAATCGACTCCTAACAGATTTTTCTGATGAAGACTCAGTAGAAGTTATCCCAGATGTTTCCCTCTCCGACGATGAGTGTGAGGTGATAGTCTCCTATGGTTCCCTCTCCGACGGTGAGTGAGGTGGTAAGTCCTTTTCAGATGTTCCCCTCTCCGACGGTGAGTGAGGTGGTAATTCCTTTTTCAGATGTTTCCCTCTCCAACGGTGAGTGTGAGGTGATAGTCTCTTATGGTCCCCTCTCCGACGGTGAGTGAGGTGGTAATTCCTTTTTCAGATGTTTCCCTCTCCGACGGTGAGTGTGAGGTGATAGTCTCTTATGGTCCCCTCTCTGACGGTGAGTGAGGTGGTAATTCCTTTTTCAGATGTTTCCCTCTCCGACGATGAGTGTGAGGTGATAGTCTCCTATGGTCCCCTCTCCGACGGTGAGTGAGGTGGTAATTCCTTCTTCAGATGTTTCCCTCTCCGACGATGAGTGTGAGGTGATAGTCTATTATGGTTCCCTCTCCGACGGTGAGTGGGGTGGTAATTCTTTTTCAGATGTTTCCCTCTCCGACGGTGAGTGTGAGGTGATAGTCTCTTATGGTCCCCTCTCCGACGGTGAGTGAGGTGGTAATTCCTTTTTCAGATGTTTCCCTCTCTGACGGTGAGTGTGAGGTGATAGTCTCTTATGGTCCCCTCTCCGACGGTGTGTGAGGTGGTAATTCCTTTTTCAGATGTTTCCCTCTCCGACGGTGAGTGTGAGGTGATAGTCTCTTATGGTCCCCTCTCCGACGGTGAGTGAGGTGGTAATTCCTTTTTCAGATGTTTCCCTCTCCGACGATGAGTGTGAGGTGATAGTCTCCTATGGTGCCCTCTCCGACGGTGAATGAGGTGGTAATTCCTTTTCAGATGTTTCCCTCTCCGATGGTGAGTGAGGTGATAAGTCCTTTTCTTATGGTTCCCTCTCCGACGGTGAGTGAGGTGACAATTCCCTTTCAGATTATAATTTCCTAGGGTTCCCTCTCCGACAGTGAGTGAGGTGATTCCCTCTCAGATTATAATGACCTATGGTTCTCTTCCCGATCCTGCGAAGATGGTATTTCCCGCTAAGATTTTTCTCAACGAGCGTTGTTGAAGTTAAAAGTCGCCCAAGGTTCTCTTACCGTTCGTGCTAAGGTAGTAACCATCCCTGGTTCATTCATCATCTTTTGAAGCTCCAGACTCAGCTCCTGTAACCAGTCAGGACACATCTATATCAAGCATCTGAAATCAACTCCTGCAACGTGTCAGGTACTCATTATTTCTTTTGCAGGTATGCAGGTTCTCGCTAAGGAATCTCTTACGTGATCAACATCCAGATGGCATCTCTAAGCCCATCATCCTATTCACCAACCTCTAAATGGCATCTATAAGCCCATTCCACCATCACTGCTACTATGTGAGCGCAAATTTCTGGGCACTCTAGTGTCCAATCATCTTCTACCTTCGGATTACGAAAGGCACGTCAGCCAATCTGCATCCTTAGGTCTAAGAAGATTGAACAGGGGAAACTGTTGTACCCCAAAATTTGCCCTCCCATATTCTTCAAGAAATTGCCAAATCAAGTCTCAAGATTCCCCAAGGGTTGCACAGTGCAAAGGTCTCCCATACAGTCAAAACTAGGGTTTGTGTTCTGATCAAGAAAATGAAGTTTCCAAAGGCCCAACCAAGTCTCATATGCCTACAAATATGGTCAAGCATCCTCATATCAAGTTTCAAGGCATTCAGCTCAAAATTGCACAGTCAAAACCCTAATTGCACTACAGTCAACTGTAGGGGCAAAATGGTCATTTGACAGTCAAAAGTTCAAATTTTTGGTCAATATATCATTTTGAAGCCACAAACATCATTTTATCAATGCTTGATCATGATTCTCAAAATTTGGCTCAGAAATCATCAAATTGCAAAAGTTTCCTTATTTGGACAGCTGAAAAAGTCAACTGAAATTGACCAGGGCATAACTTTCACATGGATTATCAGAAAAATTCCATCCAAAGCTCATTTTGAAGAGAAAGACATTTCCTACAACTCATCTTCATACTTCAAGTCCAAGAAATGCTCTCACAAAAAGTTATCAATTTCAACATTATAGGTCATTTTTAAAAGTCAACAAAAAGGGACTTTAAGGCAAAGGCCATAACTTGGGATTGGTAAATCAAAATGACATGGGACCAAAGGAATTGGTTAGAGGACTCAAAGACCTTTCCAAAATGTCCAAGAACATGAGAAAAGCTTAAACATTGAGCAAGTTATGCCTTGTGGAAGTTGGGAAAGTTTTGGATATTTTGAAAAGTCAACATTGATTCAAATGACCTAAAATTGCTAATGGGCCCATTTTTCTTCCATAATTCATCACCCATGACATGTGCACGACCACTTGGCCCAAAGGGAAGTATTTTCTCATTTTTTATTTATTTATTTGAATTTTTATTTATATTAATTCATTTAAATCATTTAAATATATGAAAAATATTTAACTCACCCTAACCAATCTTTTTATACATGTTTTAGAATCAATAATTCGTGCATATGCAAATTAGGAAAGATTTGGGGTGATTGGATATGATTTGTGCAAAAATAGCATGGAGAATATTTGGTTAAAAAGCTTGAAAATCAAATCTTCAAAAACCATTAATTCAAGAGATTTTGATCAATATTGTTGACCTAATGCACTCAGTACATAAGCATAATCACAACCCTAATGCAAGGACACGCATAATTGCTCCAGAAAGCCATTGTCACACTTGAAAAAATTGCAAAAATACTGAAATCTGAAAACCACCTTTGAGGGCAATTCAAGACCTAATTTCTATTCCATTAGCTTCCTTGGAGATCACTGATCACATTCCAATCAAAAACATCCACTCAAACTCCCAGAATCGGTATATAGGACTCAAACTGTATCAAGAAAATTTCATAATCGTACATCAAATTCCATGCATTCTTTGTGAAATTTAATTGTTGATTCTTATTCCTCATTTGATTGTGAAGCTAACCATTGCATTCAATTATGTTTTTATGTTGTATATGAGATTTCACCATGCTTGCGTTCTAGGGTTTGCAGGACCTCAAAATTGGGGGTTTTTATTTTAAGAAAAATTGATCTTCCAGACCCATGCCATTCAAATCAGTGCACCTGGACGATCCTAAACATGCCATCGCGCCTAATTTATTGACCCTCTAAGGCCTATTCGTTATTTTCCCATAAGCCACCTAAAACAACGCATGAAAAACCGTTGCTTTTGTTCTTGTGTTTCAGGCACGCGAGGAAGACGAATTCGTGGCAAAACATGATACGCTGGTTTGAATTTTCGCGCGTGGATCCACTAACATTGATTGTTTTCTTTATAATATTTGTTTGTTTATTATATATAAAACGCGTTGTAGTGGCTCAGCTGGCAAAGTGTAGTGTTGTTAACCCTCATGACCTGGGTTCGAGCCCCAGGTCTTACATGTTTCAATATTATTTTTCCATAACAATTCCTATGCAGCGCTTGCGTTGAGGATCATCATACACGCTCAAAAATCATCGCCCACGCGTCCTGGGAGATCAAATCAAAGGCATGGATTCAAAGAACACGCTACGCCCTAGTCAACGCTTCAGCACGCTAGTGGGAAAGTCAAACGGACCTGAAGCTTGTTGGGCCAGAATTCTTGGATCAAGACCTCCACTTTGGGGACTACCCCCCCTGGTTTGCAATTTTCCATATTTTTTTTATATTTTATTTTCAATTATTGTATTATTTTCTTTATTGTTTTGATTTAATTAATTATTGCACAAAATATAGAAAATGCCTAAAAATCAGAAAAGATAAAAAACATAATAAATATTTTTATTTTAATATTTTCTTGTAAATAAATGCTTGGAAATTAATTAGTTTAAAATAGGTTTGCAATTTTAATTCTTTTAATAAAAAATCTAAAAAATATAGAAATAGGTTTAATAAATGTTTTATTCCTTTTAATTTTTCTTTTTTTAACAATAATATTATTTATTTTATTTATTTTCATAATTAAAATTGTATGCAAAAATTAGGTTTAATTTAGGTTAAAAGTTTCAATATTTCTTAATAAATTAAAATAAAATAGAATTAGGGTTGGTAGTTAATTAATTATTTCTTTTTCTCATTAAATTCCTAAAATACTAAAAAAACCAAAAAAACATCCTTTTTTAATTAATTAACTTCATCATTAATTTAATTTTTGCAAAAGGGTCCAACGCCCTCGTTTCGATTTAATTTCGCATATTTATTTTATTTTGCTTAAATAATTATGTATCTCTCCCGAAGCCTTGTAATTACTTCTCGCACTTTCCAATTCTTTATTTACTTTGCTTTCTTTATTTTTTGTCAAATCGGGTCCTGGTTAATTTTGGCGATGTGGACCCGCGCCATTTGTAATAGTTTAGGAACTTTAATTTCTCGCAATATTTTTAAATTGTTAAACAAGGCATGAAAGACTGTATGGACAAAATAAAATCAAGCGTAGAACACCAATAACATGACAAGATAAATACAAATGAAAACGACACACAATTCGCACACACCACCCCTAGGGTACGCCTCACTGTTGCCTTGCCTCGAAAGGTGATCGTCGAGTAGAGGATGTCTTAGTAAGTCCTCATGATCCGGGAACCTGGCATGAGGGTAGCTTCTAAGGTGTCTTCCCATTGCTCTGGTGATCACCATGTCCCGAACCCCGAATTGACCCGAACACCTCCAACGGTGGTGCTACCTACCTCTCAATGGTGGGATGGCACTACTTTAAAGGACATTTACACAGACGAATTCCTTAGGGTAGGTAGGTTCTCGTAGATACTTGCTCTAATTTCAAAACAAATCAAAAAAAATACTTTTCACACCAACACATTTTCAAAAAGCTTTCGAAAGCAATTTTTCAAACACTTTTGAGGACAAATACAAGAGTCGAACTGGAATTTTCAAAGAAACTTTTTAAAAACCCACAGTTGAAAAGCAAACAAACCATTTTTTGAAAACACAATGAGCAAGTATCTAAGAGCCCATGGATAACCATGGATAGAAAGGGTGCTAACACCTTCCCTTTCTATAACCTACCTCCCGAACCGAGAGCAATCTCTTTAAGGAATTTTTCTGTGCTTTTGTCCTTTCCATTTGGAGAAAATAAAAGATGGTGGCGACTCTTGCTTCCGCGACATTTCGCGAACCAGCGTTAAACAGTCAGTTCCAGATCCACCGATCACACACACCAATGTAGCTACTGCTTCACCCGTGTCGGTCTATGCCAGACAGGTCCCTCACAGTTTATTGCTACTTACCTAAAGGGTATTCCCCAGATCCGGGTTAGGATCTATGAAACTCCAATACAAGCCCACAAATATAAATCATACAAAGCATGCAATTGAAAACATAAGTGATCTAATCCTAAGGTACACCTCACTTATAGCTCCCCAGCAGAGTCGCCAGTTCTGTGATCGGTGGAAATAGAACTGACTGTTTTGGAATGCTGGTCCGCGTTTGCGTTTCGCAAAATGTCGCGGTAAGCAAGAGTTGCCACCATCTTTTATTTTCTCCAACAAGGAAAGGACAAAAGCACAGCAAAATTCCTTTTCGAGATGTTTCTCGGGTTCGGGAGGTAGATTATAGAAAGGGAAGGTGTTAGCACCCTTTCTATCTGTGGTTATCCATGGGCTCTTAGGTACTTGCTCACTATGTTTTCAAAAATGTTTTGCTTTTCTTGTGTTTGTGGGTTTTGAAAAAATTTTGTTTGAAAACTTCGATTTAACTCTTGTATCTGTCCTCAAGAGTATATGAAGTGTTGTTTGAAAACTTTTGTCATAAAAGTGTAGGTGCAAAAAGTATTTTTGTTTTGAAAGAGAAAGTACCTGAGAGCCTCTACCTACTCAAAAGAAATTAAGCTGTGTAAATGTCCTTTAGACAGTGCTATCCCACTATTGAGAAGTAGGTAGCACCGTCGTTGGAGTTTTCGGGTCAATTCGATTAATGGGACATGTGGTCACCAAAGCAATAGTAGGACGCCTTAGCGGTAACCCTAATGTCCTAGATCATTTTTTATCGAGGCAACCGTTTCGAGGCAACTTTGATCTTTAGACAGGAGGGCGACCTCTAAAACACCCTATACTCAATGACTACGTCGAGGCAACCAAGTGAGGCGTGCCCTAGGAGTGGCATGTGCACGTGTGTCAGGTTTCAATTATGTTATATTTGTACATGTCATGGTGAGATACGATAGATTTTATTTTAAGGAGAAGTCTTGTCATGCATAGCCTAGTTAACATACATCTAACAGTTAATGGTTGCGGAAAATAAAACTAAACTATTACAAGGCGTCGGGTATCTACATCGCCAAAAACAACCCTTGAAAAGTAAATTGCGGGAATTAAAGTGAAATTATGGCTGCAGATACTCAATGTCACGTTCAATGTTATGACACCGTATCTGACTTTCTATAAGACAGTAAATACAAAAACAGTAAAGAACACAGTCAATTGTTTACCCAGTTCAGTGTGCAATAACACCTACTCTGGGGGCTACCAAGCCAGGGAGGAAATCCACTATAAGAGATATTA
This sequence comes from Vicia faba, assembly GCA_948472305.1. Taxonomy (NCBI): domain Eukaryota; kingdom Viridiplantae; phylum Streptophyta; class Magnoliopsida; order Fabales; family Fabaceae; genus Vicia; species Vicia faba. The sequence continues at coordinate 1,163,414,707 of OX451736.1, forward strand.
ATTCAGGAATAAACCAACCAGTTTATCTCCTTCACTTAAGACCTACCCAATGCAACTTCAATCTAAGTACAACTTAAACCTGAGTTCCTACTCACTCCCCCTCGATCACAGCAGTGATACTTAAAACAATTGACTAATGATTTAATGAAGACACTCTTCAAAACATACACTTGATTATGCTTCACAGCTTTTTAATCAAGCAACACAAACACTCTTGCTTCACAGCTTTGAGTGATACATAAACCTAACTTGACTTTGCTTCAAAGCTTTAGTCAAGAGACACAAAACACTCTTGCTTCAAAGCTTTGAGTGATACAAAACCCTTACAATTAAAACCTATTCCAAGTCACTTATCACAATGATACTTGCTTGGATTACAATAGTTAAAACTATACAGCTTCTAAATGATCTTCTGTCAAAAGGAATAAATTCCAAACAGCAGCCCTGTTGAATATATAGCAGCTGCTTCTTCGGTTAGGGTTTCCACAAAAAGCTAGGGTTAATTCCGTTTTACCTTAAGACTTGGTCACAGGACTTTATCAACCAGGTTAGGGTTGAGCTAGGTTAACCCCAAGACCAGGAGAGATTCTGTTCTGGAAAGACTGAGTCATTTTCCTGAAAAAACTCAGAATTAACCAAACTGCATAACTGTTAGTTCAGAACAGGGTGTCTTAACATTTGTTATGACATCTGAATTCCTGTTTACTGATTTTGGTAAATGTGATCATTTTGCAAAATGCTCAGATACACACTCATAAACAGCAGCACCTGTATGACATTATTTTTCTGCAAAGGTACCTAATAAATCAGTACCTAATAAACTAGAATGTTATGACATCAGTCATGACATTCACACACCTGGTTTTACCAAAAATGCATGCCAATAACTAAACAACTACATAAAGGAAAGCGATAAAAAGGCCTAATTAAAGCTATTACATCCTCGGAGCAATTACATAATAATGAATCAAAAATAATAGGAATCAAAAATCACACGCGAGAAAAATTGAATCAGAGAAGTTCTTAGGGTTTTGACCCTTTTTTTTTAGAAAGAAAGAAGTTTTGGTTATTTTGCATTTAATTAAATTAAACCTAAAACTAATTAATTAATTTAAATAAAAGAAAGATATTTTTTTTGAGTTTTTTATGTTTTTTTTAAGAAATAAAAATAAAAGGACCAAAATTGTCAAGAACCCTAATTCTATGTTGATTTTAAATTATTGTGAAAATATTGAAATTAACCTAATTAAAACAACTAAATTAATTATGTTAGTTTTTATTTACAAAAATAATAAATTAAGGGTGAATTTAATAAATAATAATAAAAAAATTATATTTTAGTTTTCTGATTTTATTATGAAAAAATTAATTTGGTTAATTAAATAATAATAATTATTAATAATAAAACAATTAAATGGAAAATATAAAAGAAGAAAAAAAAGAATAACCCAGGGGGGGTGTTGGCCCAAGTTAGGAGGTATCTTTGGCAATTTTCAGGCCCACTAACTCTCCAGCCTGTTGACTTTCCTGATCACCCATGCGTTGATTGACTAGGGAGCATGGTAATCCTTCCATCTAGACCCTTGGATCAGGTCTGAGGCCACTTGGCGTGCTGAGATCTGAAGCACATGGTGGACATCCTTTTGCAAGCGTACACAAGAGCGCCTGAAGAAAAATAACAAATAAATGTTTGGGGAACCTGGGATTCGAACCCAGGTCCCAAGGGATAATACTCCAATGCCTTTTCCAACTGAACCAGAACGCGCTTTTGTTAAAGGAATAGATAATGAATATTATATACAAAAACTAATATTATGCTGTAAAACACAAAAAAATACGCGCGCATTTTCAAACACGCCAATGAGATGCTAACACGTCCTCGTCTTCTTCGTTTTCCTGTATAACTAGAATTAGATAGCGGGGGTTTTTAACCCCCGCTAATTCCTGCAATCAAAAATAGCGAATAGAAGCATGATGAATATAAATATTTCGCGAGGTATGATTCTTGATCGTCTTGTTCTCACGATTTCACTCATATATCTCATGAGTCCTAATTTTGCCTGGTTCAGAAAGACCCAATTGAAAACTCAAGAACCCTAAAAATCGTTCATGGCATCTTGTGATTCAGGGAGTTATAGTTCAATTAAATGATACCATTAGCTTCGTATGGTTCCTAGCAACACAAATCAATCACAAGAACATGTTAAATATGCATGAATTACGAAATACGATTTTGAATAAAGAAGGCAAACCGTGAAACTGTGTTCTTTGATTCTTTGAGCTTTAACGCTTGAATTGGATTGCAAAACACTCCTGACACTTCCTGCAGTGTATTAGAATCAACAAAAAACCTTGAATCGCCCTAGAATGCAAAAATCAATTTTCAATTTTCTTGGAATTTTTTCAATATGCTATGGCTGTTTCTGCAGCTTTCTCACGTCCCCAAGGTCAGGTTAGCTTGCATCCATATAAAGGAAACAAATTAGGTCAAAAAATTGGATCCAATCCATGTGCATTCAAGTTTAAATCTTTGATTGGAAATCAAATATTTTTTATTCTTCATGATTGAATAATGTTGCCAAATATGGATTTTTTGATATCTTTGACTTGTGCACGAATTTGCCAGCATGATTAGGTCCTATTTTCTTCACAAAAAGATTTAAAAACCAAATCTTCTATTTTCCTACAATTTAAATTAATTAAATGAATTAATATTAATTGAAAATCCAATTAATCAATAAAAATAAGAAAATAAATTCAATTAATCTTGATGGGTCGTGCATAGGCCATGGATGAAGTTTCAAGAATAGATTTGAGGCCCATTAGCAAAAATAAGGTGTTTTGAGCAAAGTTGACTTTTGCAAATTCATGAAAATTTCCCAACTTCTCCAATGCACAACTTGCTCAATTTTGATCCTATGACCATGTTATTGGACATTTTGGAAAGCTACTGAAGTCCTCTAACCAATGCCTTTGGTCCCATGTCATTTGGATTTACCAATCTCAAGTTATGGCCTTTTACTCAAAAGGTACTTTTGTTGACTTTTGAATTTGACCTATAATGTAGAAATTGATAAATTTTTATGAGAGCATTTATTGAACTTGGAGTGTGAATATGGATTGTAGGAAATGGCATCCCCTTCAAAATGAGCACTGGATGGAATTTTTCTGACAAACCATGAAAAAGTTATGCCCTGGTCAAGATACAGTTGACTTTTCTATTGTCCAAAAATAGTAACTTTTTGCATCTTGATGATTTTTGAGCCATTCTTGTGGAATCATGATCAAGACTTGATAAAATGATGATTGTGACCTCAAAATAAGATGTTGACCAAAAATTCTGACTTTTGCCTGCAAAATGACCATTTTGCCCTTGCAGTTGAGTGTGGATCAAATGGAGCTTTTGACTGTGCAAATTGGCACTGTGAGTCTTGAAACTTGGCATGTAGGTGCTTGAGAATGTATATGGGCCTATGATACTTGTTTGAACCATTTAAAACCCCAAATTCCTTGAATGAATCAAAACCCTAATTTCAGCTGTCTTAGGAGGTGATTTGACTGTACAACCCTTGAACAATTTTGAGCAATTTGAGGATCATTCTTGACAAATCTTAAGGAAATATGGGAGGGAAAATTTTGGGGTACAACAGATGGCATCTTCAAGCCCATCTCTGACAAGATTCTAGCACATCTCCAAATGGCATCTTTAATCCCATTCCCTCAACTACATTTTGACGAGTGCAAATTTACGGGCACTCTAGTGTCCAATCATCTTTTACCTTCGAGTCACGAACGGCAAAGCTCGCCAATCTAACTCTTCAGGTTCAAGAAGATTGAACAGGGGAAGTTGTTGTACCCCAAAATTTGCCCTCTCATTTTATCAAGATTTCCCCTCACAAGACTCTTTGGATTCAAGACCAGATTAGGGTTTGCTCAGCTCAAGACATCTCCTTGCACTGATGACCTGAAATTAGGTTTGAGTTTGCACAAGGATTTTTGGACTTCCAATGCCTCATGTGACTTTCATACTTCATGTTGGACTCCTAATATTTCTCATACCAAGTTTCAAGCCTTGAATCACTTTTTTGCCCAGTCAATTGGACAATTGACCTAAAAATCAGCCGTATTGGGGAAAAAGTCAACTGTGGCCAATTTACAGTCAAACCTCATAATTTTTTATCCACATCAACATTCTAGACTCATATGAACCATTTGATCAAGTTTGGACCACAACTCTTCAAGAAATTTGATCAGATCATCAAAAGGGCAAAATGGTCAAAATTAGGTTTTGACTGTAGAAGGGTAATTTCTGATTTTTCACCTAGCCAATGGAAATTTGGGTTCAATCAAGGTTTCAAGGACTCAATGGCTTGATCTTGACCTAATCACAAGGTTCAAAAGATCTCAAATGCATTGGATTGACAGATGAATTTTCCAGTCAACTGATCAAAAATCAATTGTACACTGAAAAGTCAAACTTTGACTTTTTGGTCAAAATCAAGTGCCAAAGGTCATTTTTCATCAAGATGTGTCAAAACATGAAACTTGTTCACCAAGAAACCTAATTTTGAAAATTAGGGTTTAAGTTTGAAATTTTTCATAACTTAGAAATTTTCTAAGTTATGAAAATTTCTTATTTTTTCCCAACTTTTTCACCATGATGCAATTGGATTCAATGAAAACTTCCAACATGAAATTGTAGTCCTCCACAAAATCTACAACTTTTATTCACAAAGTTTTCCCAAAAGATTCTTGGATCTCAAGTTATGATTTTGTGAACAAGGGTCCATGAAACTTTTAACTTAGTGAAATTTTTCCCTAGTTTAGGCAGATTTTTGACCTAACTTCATGGCAACTTTTCACCTAGTTCCAAGTGTAATCTCAAAATGAATTTCAAATATGGATTGTATATTATGTTACAAGCTTTCCAAAATGTTCCAGAACTCTCCAAGATTATTTGTGGTTAGGGAGAATCGAAGGAAAGAAAATGGCAATTTCTCACTTTTGTCCAAAGCATTTTGCACCATGTTACAACTTGCAAATCAGTTTGAATCATGCTTGTACTTGCATTACAGGTTCTAATCCTCTTTACACTCCAAAATTGAATGCAAATACAATGGTTAATGGAATTATTTTAGTCTTTGAAACTTTGTACAAGGGTTTAATCCAAAATTGGCATAAAGGTAACAATGTTACTTTGATAAAGTTTGCTTTTAGCAACTTTGTTTATCTTGAGCCATGGACCTAATATCTTTTTGCAAACAAGATCCACAGATATCAGGCAATTGGTACCAACTCTCATCAGGCCTTGAGCTATCCTGTACAGGCTTTGAGCTTTGTCAACTCACTTTTGCTTCAAAAGCAAGTAAGCTTGCAAAAAGTCCATAACTTGTTCATCTGTTAAAACCAAGTCTTGTTATCATTTGAAACAACCTCAGCATATTGTACCAAGAAAGAAACACGAGTTACCAACTTCTCAAACACCCCTAAACACATAAATCACCATTTCTGCCCAAAACAGGGCCATCTCTGCAAATCAAAAGCAAAAACATATTTCACTCGTGCGTTTTTCTTTGAACCACTTCAGACACATTCCATACACCACACCTAAACTATCCAAGCCATTGTTCAACAACTGTAACTCCATTTTCAAGCTTCACCATTTTCAATTTCTGAGCTTGCAGGTTGACTTCTACAAGGAGATTCAAGTCATTTCAAAGCAAGCTGAGCATTGGGAAAGGTTAAGGGAACTTCAAGCAAGCTCACAAGTACTTCAGGCCTCACTCAAAGTTGCTACATTGCCATAACCAAACTCAACTGAACAAGGTAATTTTCAAAGTTCTATCTCCCTATTTAGGCATCATTAGGCTTAGGTTTGTGAAGCAAAAATGTAGTCCTTAATGTCCTTGAGTTGTACCCATAGTTCTTATTTATATCAACTGAGCTAGGAGAATTTGGATGTTGAAGTTGCTGAAAAAACTAGGTTAGAATTTAGGGCCACTGAAATTCTCTCTGTCCTTTGAGAGTTAGGTCACAAAATGGATATGGTTGGAATCGTGATTGAAAATGCTATAACTTTCATGTTGTAAATTTTTTATTTCATGCAAGCAATAGAGAGAAAAGGATTCAAGCACAGAACCAGGGCGCGTGCGTGTTTGTTCAGAGGACAGGGATGAAGTGAAGTGGGCCAGGCGCGCTTGGGCTTGTTTCTTTCTGCACCCCCCCCTTTTGCTTTCAGCACCTCCTTGGCCCATTTGTTTTATTTTTGTATATTTTTCATTTCTTTTATATTTTTTGACTTTATTTATTTTTTCTAAACATTGAAAAATCTCAAAAATATTTTCTTAATTTTTTGTATTTTATTTTATTATTTTTATTATTTTTTGGGCATAAAAATAGTTTATTAATAATAATATAACTTATTTTTCTAAATAAAACTTGTAAATAATACAAAAAATATTATAAATTTATATTTTTATTATTTATACACTTAAATTAATATTCTCATACAATATTTAATTTTTTAACATTTTTGTATATATTATTATTATTTTTCTTAAAACAAAAAATAATAAATAAATAATATAAAACATATTTTCTTTTAAACCAAAAATTAGGGTTTTCACCCTTTCAAAAAATAATCATTTTATTTTCTTATTTTGAAGACATAAATAAATTTATTTATTTTACATACATAAAACAATACAAAAACATTTTGCATATTTACAATTTATTCCATATTTAAATACTTGTTTATTTATTTATTGTTGATTAAATTCAATATGGTTGTAATAGTTTTAGGGTTTTATTTTGAGCAATATCCCCCTATTCAAAACTTGTATCCCCCTCCCCATAATAATGTTGTAATAGTTTAGATTTACTTTACGCATTTTATCGCTTTCATATACCATGATAGTAAATTAGGGTTTTGTATGCAAAAGACCAAAAATCAAACAAATAGCATGACTTAATACAAGACAAGAATGCATGTAAAATGACAACATTTTGCACACAAGCATCCCTAGGGTTTCATCCACTTTGTTGCCTTAAAATGGCCATGGTATGCATGCTAGGTATCTTGGCAAAATCAAACAAAACAAAAGATCATAGTCCCTCGATGACGCTATCTTGGTTGCCTAAAAACAAATGATCTTAGTTCCTAAAACTTGCTAAGATACTTGGCACCATTGCTATCATGGTCATACGATGACCCACGCCCGTCCCGTTTAACATCCAAAGATAAGGTTGTTTACCAAATACAATGGTAAAACAACAATATCAAAGGGTTAAAAATGTGTAGGAAAGACTTTTCAGTAGGTAGATAAGCTCCTAGTTACTTGATCAAATTTGCAAACCATCCTTGCTAATTTCAAACACACACACAATTTCAAAAAAATTTCCAAACAAACTTTCAAACATTGAAACATTTTTCAAAAGACAAACATCTTTGTATACATTCTTCAAACAAGAATCATTACAAAGATTTCCAAAACGATGGCCTCTTTTCAAAATACTTTCAAAACCATACAAAGCACCATTTCAAACAATTGAAAAATCAAAGCAAGTGATCTAAACAAGTAACTAAGAGCCCATGGAAAACCATGGATGAAAAGGGTGCTAGCACCTTCCCTTTTCATAATCTACCCCCCGAACTCAAGAAAACATCTCAAAGGTCTTTCCTATGCTTTTTGACCTTTCCTTTGGATAAAATAAAAAGTTGGTGGCGACTCTTGCTAAACCGAAACATTTGCGAACACAAACGCAAAACCTCAAGTCAGTTCTTCCACCGTATCACAACTGTTTTCTGGTTGAAAACCCAGGCTTCATAGTAACTTGTGGGGAGAATGAAATTAACGGTTATCTGGAAATATATTAGAAGGAGCTTGTGTAGGGATTTTCTAGGATGAGTTCATGTTAAACTTCATCTGGGGATATATGAGAAGGAGCCTGTGTAGGGCTGCTTCAGGATGAGCCCGTGTAAAGCTGCATCTGGAGATCATGAGAAGGAGCATGTGTGGGGCCATTTCAGGATGAGCCCGTGAAAAGCTACATCTGGAGTTTGAGAGAAGAAACCCGTGTAAGATTGCTTTGTCTGGTTGTGTTGATAGTCACCTTATCTTGTTTCGGGAATCGATCCACAGTCAGTTGTTCATAGATAGTTGTCCTGTCTTGTTTCAGGTATTAATCTGGAACTTGTTTTTGTTGGTCGTTGAGACAGTTGCCCTATCTGGTTTTAGGAATTAACCTCTGACCTTAGAGAGAGAGAAATAGTTTCCCCGTCTTGTTTCGGGTATTAATCTTCAATCTACTCATGTAGATAGTTATCATGTTTGGTTTCAGGTATTAATTTGGAACTTGTTTCTGTTGGTCGCTGAGATAGTTGCCCTGGATGGTCTAAAGAATTTATCTCTGACCTATTTGAGAAAGAAAGATAGTTTCCCCGTCTTGTTTCGGGAGTTAATCTTCAATCTGCTCATGTAGATAGTTGTCCTGTCTGGTTTCAGGTATTGATCTACAATCAGTTGCTCACAGATTGTTGTCCTGTCTTGTTTCAAGTATTAATTTGGAACTTGTGGAAATTGTTGATGATATTCACCTGTCGATCTTTCTTGAAAAGATACAAAATTAGCTTCATGCAATATCATGATGCATGGAGTGCTTTGGGTAATGATGTTCTCAAAATAAATGAGATTATGATATATGCATTTGTGTTACATATGTTATGACGCTTGTAAAATGATGTATGAATGCAATGTATGAACCTATCAGTTATTCTATTGCAGTGTTGTTGAACTAGGGAAAATAAATCCCTGATTGTTGTTGGGGATGAAGAAAGTGATTCTTCAAATTTTGTTGAAGTTGAAGTACTGGGGGATGGATTTCTGTTGCTAGAGAAATAAACTTTATTGGGAAAGGAAACTCCGTAAATCACTTGGGGATTGTTAGAATGAATCTATGTCGTGATTGTATCTGAAGATGTATTGAATGAGTGTCAGAATGACATCCGTCTCTGGATCATATCTGAACTGTATTTGAAACATGGATTGAATGAGTGTCAGAATGACATCCGTCTCTGGATCGTATCTGAACTATATTTGAAACATGTATTGAATGAGTGCCAGATTGACATCCGTCTATGGATCATATCTGAACTGTATTTGAAACATGTATTGAATGAGTTTCAAAATGACATCCGTCTCTGGATCGTATCTGAACTGTGTTTGAAACATGTATTGAATGAGTGTCAAAATGACATCCATATCTGGATCGTATCTGAATTTTATTTGAAACATGTATTGGATGAGTGTCAGAATGACATCCATCTCTGGATCGTATCTGAACTGTATTTGAAACATGTATTGAATGAGTTTCAGAATGACATCCGTCTCTAGATCGTATCTGAACTTTATTTGAAACATGTATTGAATGAGTGTCAAAATGACATCCGTCTCTTTAACATAGCTAAACTGTATTTGAAATATGTATTGAATGAGTGTCGGAATGACATCCGTCTCTGGATCGTATCTGAACTGTATTTGAAACATGTATTTAATGAGTGTCAATATGACATCTGTCTCTGGATCAGATCTGAACTGTATTTGAAACATGTATTGAATGAGTGTCAAAATGACATCCGTCTATGGATCGTATCTGAACTGTATTTGAAACGTGTATTGAATGAGTGTGACAATGACATCCGTCTCTGGATCGTATCTGAACTGTATTTAGAAGAGAAACTGGAAAATGTAGAATGTTTCCGCTGGGAACTCCTGTTTTGTTGTTTTTAAGAAGAAATCTACTGGGGAACATTGATCTTGTTTGATCGTACATGCTCTTTTGATGGAAATCGCACCCGATTCCCCAAGTGATGGAGACTTTCCCCCGACTGTTTAAGACTTTATGAGAGATTTCTTGGAATTTTGACTTGACTTCCCCAGATGTGTTGGACAATGATCAGGCCATGCTCCCTTGGTTGGAAGTGTTTTTCCATTTGAAATGAATCTGTTTATTGAGAAAGTTTTTGTTCACTGGATATTCTTCGTGTGAATTTCTCCGCTGTCAAACAAATAACTATATGCAAACAGTGATATTCAAATAATGTAAAGTTTATGTTTGTCTTAAAGTTTTGATAAATGTATTTTTAGTAAAACAAAATTTTCAAGAACGTGATATCAGCTCAGGATTTATAGCAAGCCTTACAGGAGTCAGGATACCTTTTGTAACAGTATGCTTTCGAATTAACCCATGCTTCGGCTAGGACTTTTAAGGGTTGTAGCGTGGTCTGGTTCACGGTTTAAGAAACAAAGGATAAAGGCTCAAAATTTATTTGTACCCAACCCGTTCTTCGTGATGTTATTCAGTCCTACACTCAGTTAATTGTGTGTTTAAATCCTAATTGAGTCTAGAATCTTTTCCCTGATATTCTGGTGATGGTTCGGATACTGAAAGTTTATTTTGAGAAGGCAGACACCTTTTGTAATATTTTCTTTCTGTTGAGGATTTGTAGTGACCTCTTTTTTTTCTTGATTTTGATTTTATTATCCCTACTTTTTCCTGAAATGTTTCTTTTGTGATTATAGTCAGCGGGATGCCCAAGTTTTTTCTTTAAGTCTCCTTCATAGGTTTTGACTTAGCGGGCTTTTCTTTTGACAGATAATGACTGCATGTTTTAATGATTATGTGGAACCATCACCATCTTTTGTTTTGGAAGGACGTCTTTGATGCCATTCATTGGGTACAAAGTGGAAGATTGCGACTGAATGCGCATCTGAATTAATTGAGAAACTACCCTGCCCCGGGTTATGATTAAGGGTTTTAATTTGTGTGAAAAGAAAAACTCCTACTTCTTAGGCTCAAAGGGGTTGACTAGGGATTATCTTCCTTATAACTCCAGTGTTTAGGATTTGAAAGAACGCCTATACATCGTCAGCAAGGTCTGTTCAAAAGCACATTGTATGAGATTGTGGTATCATTTTCGTCATCCTCCCTCTAAAAGCCTTTAGCTTTTAATCAAGAGTTGAATATCACAAAAAGGAAGTAAAAACACGGTTTGAATATAGTGAATATGAATGAATTAATTCAAGACAAACATATATAATGAATTAATGAAACAAAGTTTGACATAATAGATGAGTGTTTGAACAGATAAAAGAAATTACAATTGAAAATCCAAAATGAACTAGACACTCTAAATGGTTTGTCTTGGGAGCATTGATCATGTTGGGAGTCTCTGGAGGGTCGAATTCAATCTCCTTGGCGTCAATCATATCTTGAACTTTGTTCTTCAGAGCCCAGCATCCATTTCTATCATGTCCCGGACTATCGGAATGGTATGCACACCTTTCTTTGGGGTGGTAACTAGGAGCAGAAGTATTGGGATTCCGCGGATGAGCCTTTAATGTAATCAACTCTACCTTCAACATGTGTTATAACGCTTGAGCGAGTGACATGTTGATTTTGGTGAATCATCTCTTGTGTGTAACCTCTTTACACTGATTCCCCTGTTGATGTTGTTACATAGGCATAGGATTAGAGACTGGTACTGCCCCCACGGATTGGTTATGGTTACCTCTAGCACGTCCCATTAGCCATATACAGCATTGGCTTCCTTCTTGCCACCGAATGGATTCTTCTCAGCATTAGAAGATGCAGCCATCAGAGTCTTCCCACTCTTAATACCACTTTCGATCCTTTCCCCAGTTAGAACCACTTCTGTAAAACCAGACGAAGAACTCTCAATCAGCAGATTAAAGAACGGGCCTGCCAGAGTGCCCATGAACATGTCTATCATTTCCCGATCAATCAGAGGAGGTTGCACCCTGCCAGCTAAATCCCTCCATTTCTGTGTGTTGTACCCCAAAATTTTCCCTCTCACTTATCAATAAATTGCTCACAAAGATCTCATTATCTCAAGACTGCACTAGGGTTTGATCAGCTCAAGACACCTCCTTAAGCACTGATGACCAAAATTAGGGTTTAAGTTTGCACAAGGATTTTTGAACTTCCAATGCCCCATATGATTTTCATGGATCATTATGGACCCCCAATATTACTCATGTCAAGTTTCAAGCTTTGGATCATACTTTTGCTCAGTCAATTGAGCAGTTGACCTAAAAATCAATTGTATTGGAGAAAAAAGTCAACTCTGGCCAATTTATAGCAAACTTCATAATTTTTATCCACATCAACATTTTAAACTCATATGTATCATTTGATCAAGTTTGGACCATAACTCTTCAAGAAATTTGATCAAATATCCAAAAGGGCAAAATGGTCAAAATTAGGGTTTTGACCGGGAAAGGGCAACTTTTGATTTTTGACCTAGAAAATGATAAATTGGTTTAAGGTATGATCTCAAGAGTTTAATTTCATCATTTTGACCTAATATAATGGTTCAAAACATTGCAAGTCCATTGATTTGACAGATGAATTTTTCAGTTAACTGATCAAAAGTCAATTGTATACTGAAAAGTCAAACTTTGACTTTTTTGGTCAAAATCAAATTTCAAAGATCACAATTCATCAAAACATGTAAAAATATTAAACTTCTTCATCAAGAAATCAAAAAGTCAAGATTTCATTTTGAAAAGTCAAAATTTCTAAACTTAGAAATTTTTCTAAGTGTTGGAAATTTCTTATTTTTTCATAACTTTGAACAAATTTTTCACCATGATGCAAGATGATTCAAGAGAAACTTCCAACATGAAAGTTGTAGATCTCTGTGAAATCTACAACTTTTCTTTACACAACTCCTTCCAAAAGTGATTGAATCTCAAGTTATAATTTTATGAACATGTGGTCATGAAACAAAACAATTAGTGAAATTTTGCCCTAATTTGGTCAGGATTTTGACCCAACTTCATGGCACTTTTTCATATAGTTCCAAGGGGAATCTTCAAAAGCAATTCAAAGATTTGTTGTAGATAACATTGCAATATTTCCAAAATGTCCAATAACTCCTTAAAATCATTCTTGAGTAGGGAGAATCGAAGAAATGAAGTTAGGGTTTTATCACTTGAATTACAAGTCATTTTGTGATAAACCAAATTCAAAATTCAAAATTCAAACTATGCTGCATAAACTCTACTTTGAAGACCTCAAACTTGTTAGGCACTCCATAATTAATGGTTTACACAGCTGTTAGAGGTCTCACTTCAAGCATTCAATGCACAGACATGCTTTATATCCATTTTTGGAAGAAAGGTTACATTGCCATTTTGATAAAGTGCTTTTTTGCACAAAACTTGTTCTTGAGCCTTGCACTTGTGCTCTTCTGATCACACAAGTCCTATAACTCATGAGAAATGGTTTAAACACTTACAATCACCCAGCTCATGCTTGTACCTCCTCTTGAAACTTGTTTCCCACTTTTCAAAATCAAGTAACCTAGCCAAAAGCTAAAAACTTGTACTTCTGATTGTCCAAAGCTCTCAAACACTTTTGTATATACATACACAAACCTTGGACCACAAGGACACGAATGCTCATGCCCTGAAAAGACCTAGAACTCAGAATCATATTCCATACCTCCATTTTCACACAAACTGACCAAAAACTTGAAACTCATAATCTACTGGTGTGTTTCTTTGCCTTTTGGTTTCTAAAGCTTCTAAACATCATATAGAACTAATCCCACACCCTGTTACAGAACTGTAACACCATTAAAACTATCCTCCATTTTCAAAAACAGAGCTCTGCACATTGACTTCTCCAGACCATTTCAGCCATCCATTGCTCAAGCTAATCATTACATTAGCTTCCTGGGATCTCAAGGAAGCTAACCTGATCATCACCATCACTTGAAACAAGCTCAAACTCAAAACACGATTTCCAGTTTTGAGGTAAGTTTTCTTAACATTGAACTCTTCATACAAGCATCATTAATGATTTATTTGTGAATAAAACATGTAGATATCATTGCCCTAAAGCTAACCATGTTCATAGTTTCCATTAATTTTGCTTGAGCTTAGAGAATTTTTAGGATTGAAGTTTCTGAGATTTTTAGGGTTCAGATTAGGGCCAATAAAATTCATGCTTATCTTTGATCTATAGTTTTAATGCTTTACATATTTGAAATTGTGAGGAAATTTTCTTCAAGTTTCATGTTTACAGTTTTCATTTTTGATGAGAAATAAACAAGTTACAGTTGGTCTGGCTGGAGGTTGAAGATGAAGTAGTCAGGGAGCGTTTTGTATCATATATTTATTGATTTGCTTATGTTGACGGATGTATAGCCACCCCAGTGGTAGGAGCGCACGCCTGTAACCTTTGGGACCTGGGTTCGAGACCTAGCGGTACCCTTTTGATTTTTTTTTCATATTTTTTGCTTCCTGACTTTTGTTTTTTTTTGCACACGCTGGGCCTCTTTGGGCCTGGATTGTTTTTGTTTTTTTGTTGGCTAACCCCCCATTTCATTCATACGCCCTTGGCCCATTTTTATTTAATTTTCTTATTTTCTTTTTATTTATTTTCTTAATTATTTTCATAATATTAAAAAATCATGAAAAATACAAAAAAATATTAGATTTTTATTTTAATTTAGTTTATTTATTTTTCTCACACAAAAAATCATTTTATTAATCATACTTTATTTATTTTTACAAATCATCTTGTAAATTTAATTAAAACTAGGTTAGTATTTATTTTTTCTTTTACACCTATTAAAATATATTTATTTTAATATATATAAAAAAAGGCCAAAAATATTTTATAATATTATAATTTATTTCCAAGACAAAAATACCAAAAATACTTTTCTTACAAACTAATTTTCTTTTAATCAATTAATAGAATTAGGGTTTTATTTAAAATCTTTTCTTAATAAATTTAAGTTTAATCAATTATTTTCTTCAATTGGTTAAGTTAAAACAAATTCCCTTTTCTCATAAAATACAAACAAAGATTCATTTTCTTTACATTTACATTTTAGTATATTTATTCATCTTGTACATTATATTCATTTAATTCCTTGTACATTTGTACCAATTCGTTATGGTTGTAATAGATTAACTAGGTTTACATTCTTACAATCCCCATTCAATTTGTATACCCCCCTCCCACAAGTATTGTAATAGCGTAGTAACTTTAATATTCTGCAATTTATTGCTTTATATATAACATGCTAGTAATTAGGGTTTGTATGGAAAGACTAAAACCAATACTTAGAAAATCCTAATTCAAGACAAAATCAAGCATGAAAACAATGCACTTGCACACAAGCACCCCTAGGGTAAATCCACTTGGTTGCCTTTATAAAATGGTCATATTACGCATGTGAGGTATCTTAGCATAAACAAGCAAATACAAGATCATAGTCCCTCGATGACGCTATCTATGTTGTCTTTCAAATGATCTTGGTCCCTAAAAAGAATGATAAGACACCTTGCAACACTGCTAATCATGGTTATATGATGACCCACGCCCGTCCCGTTAACATCCAAAGATAGGGTTACTTACCAAATCAATGGTAAGATAACAATGTCAAAGGAAAAGAAAATGAACAAGAAAGACTTTTGAGTAGGTAGAATGCTCCTAATTACTTGCTCCATTTCAAAACAAGCATCCTTTCTATTTTAAAAAACAAACACCTACACTTTCAAACATCTTACAAACTTGAAAACATTTTCAAAAGATCAACATCTTTGTATATGTTCTTACGAACGAGAATCATTACAAAGATTGCCTAAACAATGGCCTCTTTACAAAATACTTTCAAAAACCACACAAAGCACAATTTCAAACAAATAAGCAAGTGATCTAGCAAGTAACTAAGAGCCCATGGAAAACCATGGATGAAAAGGGTGCTAATACCTTCCCTTTTCATAATCTACCCCCTGAACTCAAGAAATAATCTCAAAGGTCTTTGTTGTGCTTTTTCACCTTTCCTTTTGGATAAAAGAAAAGTTGGTGGCGAATCTTGCTAACCGCAACATTTGCGATCAAACGCAAAACCCTCAAGTCAGTTCTCCCACCGTATCACAGAACTGGTGACTCTACTGGGGAAAATTCTAAAAGTGGGGTTACCTTAGGGTTAGATCATATTTACTTGCTTTCAATTGTTTGACTTGTTTGCTTTACATTATGGTTCTTTGTTTAGGTTTGAATCCTCTACCCGGATTTTGGATACCTTATAGGTAAGTAGCAATACATTATGGAAACTGTGCGAGGTATACCGACATGGTCTAAGCAATAGCTATGTTAGTGCGACATATTTGTGGGTACTGGTAGCCCTTGAGTTAATCAAGGAGAATACGGAGCCGCTGAGTGATGTCATGAAGCACTAATGAACTTTTAGAACCTTTACTTGACCAACTTGGCCATTTAGGATGTAGTGAGATGACCGGCTTTGGTGCAGTCCGAAGTTGGTAGATACTCGATACTACACTCATTGAGGTTTAGTTTCTTGGGATATTTCGGTCGCCATTAAAGAGGCTTGTGCTGAAACAATGACCAAGGAAACAAACCAATGATATTGAGCTCCTTAGAACCCAGTTACTATTACTAGGACAAGTTTGAGCCAACTAAACTTTAAGAGGGTACTTACCTATGAGACTCCATGCAAGACTAAACCTAAGGACTTGTTTGCTTTGTTTATATATACATACTTGTACATAACATCATGAACATCATAACATCATATACATTCACTAACCATTTCAAGGATTTTGGG
Organism: Vicia faba; assembly: GCA_948472305.1. Lineage (NCBI taxonomy): Eukaryota > Viridiplantae > Streptophyta > Magnoliopsida > Fabales > Fabaceae > Vicia > Vicia faba. Next base: position 1,163,431,376 of record OX451736.1, read on the forward strand.
ATTAATCTTTGTTCTTGTTTTGTAGGACATGGATTCTATTTGCAGGAAAACTATTCAAGTCAATCTTGTGAGGATCCCTCCACAACTTATGGAGCTAGCTTCAAGGATCCCTGAAAATTCTCCATTCACCGAGAGACATGGTCGCCTACTCAACTTGGTCACCTCTAACACTGATGAGGACATGATGAAGGTGCTCTTTCATTTCTTTGATCCCTTACACCATTGCTTCACATTTCCCGATTATCAACTTGTGCCTACTTTGGAAGAATTCTCCCAACTCTTGAGGATTCCCATTCTCAATCAACTACCTTTCAACGGTACGGAAAGATACCCAAATCCAGAAGAGATTTCTCAATCTCTACACTTACAATCGTCTGATGTCACAACTCATTGGGAAACAAGGAGTGGTGTCAAGGGTTTCCTAGCAAAGTTCTTGTTTGAGAAAGACCAAAGCTGTTGGAATTCCTTGGATTTGCAAGCCTTTGAGGAAATTGTGGCTCTCCTCATCTATGGGGTGGTTTTGTTTTCAAATTCTGACCAACTCATAGATGTGAACACCGTCAAAATCTTTATATCCCGTAACCCGATACCAACATTGCTAGGGGACATCCTACATTCTTTTCACACTCGCTCAATGCGGAAAAGAGGTGTCCTTATGTGTTGTACTCATCTCTTAGCAAGATGGTTTATTTCGCATCTTCCCCAATCTGTATTAAAGAATGAGCAAAGTTCAAGGTGGTCACAAAGGTTGATGACGCTCAAACATTCAGATATTCATTGGTGCTCCCGATCCATAGAGAATGTTACTATTGTCGACCATTATGGAGAATTCCCTAATTCCCCTTTACTTGTCATTAGGGGAGGTATCACCTATAACCCCTGCTTAGCCTTAAGACAGTTTGGTTACGCCCGAAGGGATGGCCCGCATGAGATGCTTATTCAAGGTTTGGTATTTGACTATGAGAGCGATGATCAAGGTCTTCGCCAGAGATTTATCCGAGCTTGGAGGATGTTGAACAAGGTAGATAGCAAGACTTTGGGGTACAATAATTCCATCCCTCTTGATCCTTACCTTAAATGGGTACGAACTCGTGCTCAAAACCTTATGATGCCTTATCACTCCATTCTCCCAGTAATCATGGAGCCCGCCATGGAAGGAGATGTTCCATACACTATCCTACATCCTGACATACCCACCTCTCTTGAAGACTTACAAAGAGATTGGATACAACTCAAGGGGGGCGAGATACTTTCAAAGCCTAATTCCATGCAAGCGAGAAGAAGGTTTTGAAACTCACTAGGCTACTTCATGAGGAGAAGAACCTGAATGCTTACATCGCACCAAAGAGGATGCGTACTACCTTTTTATCTTAGATTTTTTGTATTATTTTTCCCAAGAAGGCATTGATGTACTAAAGCTTTAATTTATCAATATAACGTGTGTTTTCTTTTTGTCTAAAATAAATTTGAATCTTTAAAATCCTTGAAATCATTGCATATGCATTCACCATTCATCATAACATAAGCAGGTTTCTTGCAACAAGTCTCCTCATCTTTATACTATTTATTTCAGTAAGATGGATCTCGAGGAAACGATGAAGGACCTCCAAGCTCAGAATGCACAGTTTCAATAGTTGTTCTTAACTCTAGCCAAAGGACAAGAAAAGTTGAATACCTTACTGGTGGAAGAGAAGAAAAAGAAAATGAAGAAAATAACCAGAGTTCTAAACATGGGAAGAAGATTCCAAGGGCAGACAAGAAGGGCCTTAGACTTTGCGACGACATCCCTTGAGAAAGACAATCAAGATGGGAAGGGAAAAGAAAAAGTTGTCCAGTCAGAGTCAGAAGAGGAAGAGGAAGAAGAAGACTATTCCGAAGAATAATACCCTCCAGCCAACGACAAGTATAAGCATCTAGAAGAATGGTTGAGTGAAATGGAAATCCAAAAAGTGCCTGGCTTGGACTTTGAGGAGTTGGGGTTAGTATCGGGGATTGTCATTCCTCTAAAATTCAAAGCACCGGTGTTCGCCAAATATGACGGAGTTTCATAGCCCAAAATGCATCTCCGGTCCTATGTGAGAAAAATCCAGCCTCATACCACTGATAAAGATTTATGGGTACACTTCTTCCAAGATAGTTTGTCTGGAACTCAATTTGATTGGTTATATCAGTTAGAAAGAGCAAATGTTCATAACTGGGAAGATCTTGCTACGGCCTTTTACAAACAATACCAATACAATGTTGATCTTGCGCCTACCCGTACTCAACTCCAGAATATGGCCATGGTTTCAAGTGAAGGCTTCAAGGACTACACACAAAAGTGGGGGGATTTAGCCGGAAGAGTTCAACCTCCTCTATCTGAAAGAGAGTTGGTAGACATGTTTTTGGGTACCTTGTCTGGTCCCTTCTTCAATCACTTAATTGGGAGTTCATCGGCAGGTTTTACTGAATTGATATTGACCGGAGAAAGGGTAGAAGTCGGGATAAAGAATAGAACGATTCAAAAAGATGCATCCTCTGCTACTGTAAGAAAACCATTCATCGGAAAGAAATAAGTAGTTGATGTATATCCTTAGAGAAATCAAGATAGGGCCGAATGTCGTCCAATGGTGTGGGCTATTATGATTCCTAAACTTGTGCCTGATCAACAAAGAAGCAATCAGCCAAGAATCGAAAGACCAGTCAGACAGTTCACCAGAATTAACATGACACTATCTCAGGTATTACCATATTTGTTAAGACCCAACCTAGTGACTTTGAAATAAGCTCCAAAGAACCCTAACACAACCTCTCCTCACTATCATCCCAATGCCTACTGTGCATACCATTCTGAGAGTCCCGACCATGACACTAATAACTGTTGGGCTCTAAAGAACAAAGTACAAAACCTCCTTGAAGCTAAAGAGATTGAATTTGATGTGCCAAAAAAGCCCAATGTCATTTCTGCCCATATGCCCAAGCACGGCCATAATGCCAATGCCATTGAAGAGGATATGTTTGTTACTTCAGTTGATGAACTTATGACCCCACTCCTAACAATCAAAAAGAACTTATTGAATGCCAGTGTTTTCCCAGGCTGTGATGAAAGCTGTCATTTCTATTTTTCCTCACCAACCAGCTGTCCTTTGTTAAAAGCAGGCGCTCAGTTCCTAATAGATAACAAGGAAATTTTATTCGAGAAGACTTCTATTCCAACTGTTTCTTATCATGATGTTTCCATCGTTACCATTTCCAGCAATTCTTCCAGGTTCTCCACCAAAAGACCCGTTAGAATTACATCAGTTCCAAAAGTAGCTCCTTTGATAATTACAATGCCTGGACCCATCCCGTATTCCTCAGACAAAACCGTACCATGGAATTATGGAGGGGATGTCTACTACCACGGTATTAAGCAAGATTGGTCAGCTGCTGAAGATTCAAGTTTTAAGAAAGTTGACTCTGATATTAGTAATATTGCAGGGACTAGTAAGATTAATCTAAGTGGAAGGATATTCTCTCCAGAAATCGCTCCCCCAAAAGCAGTTTCTGGACCCGTAATCATTCTTGTTGTTGTTGCTCCTCCAAAGGATATTCCCAGTCCTACAATCATCTCTGCTAATACTCCTTTTGACAAAACGGTTACAATCCCTGTTATCACTCCTACTGACATTCTTGCTTCCGAGTTAACCGAGACTCGAGGTAAAGGTATTTTGATTGAGCATGTCCGGACGAAGGCACGGTCAGTAGCTATTCCTGAGACTTCCCGTAAAGAGATGGAGGAAATCCTAAAGATCATAAAAAGAAGCGACTACAATGTAGTCGAGCAACTGGGGAAAACTCCATCAAAAATTTCCATGCTGGCTCTATTACTATTCTTCGAGGCTCATGCAAAGGCCTTGGTAAAATTCCTAAAAACTGCCCATGTACCCCAAGAAACATCTGTCGATCAGTTCCAAGACCGCGTAGCCAGCTTGACTGCAGATAATGGTCTAGGTTTTTTGGATGCTGATTTAATGCCAAGAGGAAGGAAGCATAATGAGGCATTACATGTCTCAATTGAACGTAGGGGCACAATCTTGGCTCATGTTTTGGTGGACATTGGCTCGTCTCTGAATGTGTTGCCTTAAAAGGCTCTTGATAGGCTTGACAACGAATGATTAACATTGAAACCGAGTAACATAGTAGTGAGGGCCTTTGACAGCTCAAAAAGGAAGGTTCATGGGGAAGTGGATATCCCCATAAAGTTTGGAACCCAAACATTTGATTCAACTTTTTATGTAATGGATATCCGCCCTTCATATTCCTGCTTGCTAGGCCGACCGTGGATTCACAATGTTGGCGTTGTTACCTCTATGTTGCACCAAATGCTGAAATATCCAATTCAAGGGAAGATCATCATCGTTCATGGAGAAGAAGAGTATATGGTCAGCCATCTCAATTCCTTTAGATATGTGGAATTAGACGGTGAATTTATTGAAACTCTATTCCAACACTTTGAAGAAGTCCCGCAAGATATGGCAGTGACCAAGGTTGTGTCTCAAGTTCCCAAGATCACAAGGCCTCCACTCAGGATGTCATCTTTGAAGGATGCCAAGGCAGTGATAGAAGAACGTACCCAGAAGGTTGTACGCCGCGCTCATGCCGGAGGACCACCCTTGAAGATCAGCAACCGCGAAGTCAACGCAGTAGAGGATGATGAAGACAACTACAACCTGGAGGATTGGATTTTCCCAACTGTCAGTGGAGGGCTCAGCAACTGGGAGGCTAGAGATTTTTTCCTGATCACTTTTATCCCACAGTAATTTGTCTTTACATTTTGTTGGATCTGTAATATTAAAAAAATTCAGACTCTTAAAACCTTGTGTTTTACCCAAGGCACAATGGTCCATTTGTAAGGATTATTATTTCATTTCCATATGACATCAATGAATCATGGACGTTTTTGCATACAAACTTTGTGCTCATTGTTTTTCTTTTTTACATTTTCATTTCTTTCAAAGATAGCTATACTCTTACACACACTCACACTCATAATGCCGGTCTACATCCATTCGGGATCCCATGGGTAACGGTTCTGCTATGGCCTTTTGTGACTCTAAAAATATAATCTACCAAGCCAAAGACGAAGGTGAGGAAGTTTGTGAAGTACCAGGGGAACTCGCCAGGTTACTACAACAAGAAGAGAGGACCATTCAGCCCCACGAGGAACCAGTGGACACGATCAACCTAGGTACCGAAGAAGATAAAAGAGAAGTCAAAATGGGTGCCAATCTGGAACCCAGTGTCAAGGAGCGTCTGATTCAGTTGTTACACGGTTATGTTGAGGTCTTTTCCTGGTCGTATGAAGACATGCCAGGACTTGATGCAGATATTGTGGTACATCGTCTACCAACAAGAGAGGACTGCCCACCAGTAAAACAAAAATTCCATCGTATGCGACCAGATATGTCGGAGAAAATTAAAGCATAAGTCATGAAACAATTCAACATTGGATTCTTGGTCGTCACCTCTTATCCGCAATGGGTTGCCAATGTTGTTCTCGTACCCAAAAAGGACGAAAAAGTATGAATGTGCGTGGACTACAGAGATTTGAATAGGGCAAGCCATAAGGATGATTTCCCACTCCCCCACATTGATATTCTAGTTGACAATACGACACAGCACAAAGTGTTTTCCTTCATGGACGGTTTCTCAGGTTACAACCAAATCAAAATGGCACATGAGGACATGGAGAAAACAACCTTTGTCACACATTGGGGCACATTCTGCTACAAGGTTATTCCATTCAGACAGAAGAATGTTGGGGCAACCTATCAGCGTGCCATGGTAGCTCTATTTCACGACATGATACATCACGAAATAGAGGTCTATATGGACGACATGATAGCTAGATCTCAAATAGAAGAGGAGCATCTTGACCATCTACAGAAACTCTTTGAGAGATTAAAGAAGTACAAGCTGAGGTTGAACCCAAATAAATGCATGTTTAGAGTAAGGTCTGGTAAACTCCTAGGCTTTGTTGTCAGCAATAAAGGTATTGAAGTAGATCTTGCCAAGGTGAAAGTGATACAAGAGATGGCTGCTCCTCGTACTGAGAAGGAATTCAGAGGATTCTTGGGATGTTTAAACTACATTTCCATATTCATTTCTCACCTGACAGCTACTTGTGAACCAATCTTTAAGTTACTGAAGAAAGATCAAGTAGTCAAATGGAATGACAAGTGCCAAAATACTTTTGACAAGATCAAAGAGTACATACAAGAGCCTCTTGTTTTGATGCCACCAGTCGAGGGAAGACCATTGATCATGTATCTGACTGTTTTGGAAAATTCAATGGGGTGTGTACTGGGGCAGCATGACGAGCCTGGCCGAAAAGAGCACGCTATTTATTACCTGAGCAAAAAGTTTACTGACTATGAAACAAGATATTCACTGCTCGAGAAAACTTGTTGCGCTCTGGCATGGGCTGCTCGCCGGCTAAGACAGTATATGCTGACCCATACTACCTTGTTGATATCTAAAATGGACCCAATAAAATACATCTTCGAGAAACCTTCCCTCTCTGGGAAAATAGCGAGATGGCAGATGATCCTTACAGAATATGACATACAATATACTACCCAGAAAGCAACAAAGGGAAGTGTACTAGCTGATCACCTTGCTCACCAAGTTGTAGAAGACTACCAGTCCATGAAGTTTGAATTCCCGGATGAAGACATCGTGATGGTAAACAACTGTGAAGAATTCAGGCCATATGACGGACCTGAACAAGGATCCCGATGGACCCTGGTTTTTGATGGGGCATCGAACGCACTCGGCAATGGTATTGGTGTTGTACTCATATCTCCTGAAGGATGTCATACTCCTTTTACTGGAAGACTCTGCTTCAATTGTACAAACAACATGGCGGAATACGAAGCATGCATTTTTGGTCTCAAAGCTGCCATAGACTTGGGGATCAAATCCTTGAATGTATTCAGAGATTCAGCTTTGGTTATCATCCAGATCAAAGGGGAATGGGACACCAAAAACCCTAACCTTATCCCCTATAAAGAACACGTGTTGACATTGCTCCCATACTTTGAGAAGATTACCTTCGAGCATTTCCCGCGAGAAGAAAATCAGCTAGCAGACGTACTAGCCACAATGTCTTCCATGTTTAAACTTAAATGGGATAATGAGGCTCCCCAGATCACCATTGAACGAATGGATGAACCAGCTCACTGTCACGAGATTAATACTAAAGAAGTAGTGGACCAGCCTTGGTTTCACGAAGTCAAGAGGTATCTCGAGGCTCAAGAATATCCAGAAGGAGCTTCAGTCAATGATAAGAAGTTCTTAAGGAGATTCTCTGCTAAGTTCTTCCTCAGTAATGGCATTTTCTACAAACGCAACCATGATTTTGTGTTACTTCGGTGTGTAGACAAGGTTGAAGCGGAAAAGATTATGGCTGAGTTACATGAAGGAACTTTTGGCACCCATTCCAGTGGGCATACAATGGCGAAGAAAACCCTACGGGCAGGCTATTACGAGTCTACCATGGAAGCAGATTGCTATCAACACTCTCGAACCTGCCATAAGTTCCAGATCTACACTGACAAGGTGCACGTACCTCCGGTTCCTCTGAATGTCTTGACGGCTGCTTGGCCCTTTGCTATGTGGGGAATCGATATGATTGGGGAAATCAAGCCAACTGCCTCCAATGGGCATTGCTTCATCTTAGTGGCCATTGACTATTTTACAAAATGGGTTGAGGAAGCCTCTTTCGCTTCCGTCACCAAGAATGTTGTCACCCGGTATCCCAAAGAGGATCATCACAGATAATGGTACGAATTTAAACAATACTATGATCATCGCCCTTTGCGAGTAGGTCAAGATCCAGCATACTAATTCTTCCCCTTACCGGCCAAAGATGAATAGTGTTGTCGAAGCCGCGAATAAGAACATCAAAAATATCATACAGAAAATGAAAGTCACATACGAAGACTGGCATGAGATGCTACCATTCGCTCTCCACGGGTATCGTACCACGGCGCGCGCATCAACTGGGGTAACACCCTACTCTCTGGTATACGGCATGGAAGTTGTCTTGCCTATTGAGGTCCAGATCCCCTCTCTGAGAATCATGAAAGATGCAGGGCTGAATGAAGAAGATTGGATCCAGACTCGACTTGATCAACTAAACTTGATTGATGAGAAAAGTCTTATTGCTGCCTATCATGGTCAAATGTATCAAAAACGGATGATCAAGGCTTTCAACAAAAAGGTCAGACGCCAAGTATATCAAGTTGGGGATCTGGTGATCAAACGCATCATACTACCGCAAGGTGATCCCAGGGGCAAATGGACTCCTACATACGAAGGAACGTTTGTAATCAAAAACATATTCTCTGGTGGAGCAATGATCTTAACCACCATGGATGGAGACGACCTACCTCACCCTGCGAACGCACACATAGTCAAAAGATACTACGCATAAGAGACCCACTAGGTTGACACACCTAGGAAAAACAAGGGCATCCCAACGAACCAAAAAGGTTCGGGCAAAAATTAGGGATAAAACAAAAAAAAATTGTACACCCGGCAAGTTGAAAACCCGAAAGGGCAGCTGGGCAAAAAAAGGTATCCCGGTGGACTGAAAACCCGAAAGGGCGGTCCAGGAAAAAGTTAGGGAATTAAAGCGTATGACTATGTCCCGTTATATCACTTTACGGACAACCTTTGGCTTCAACTGACAAACTTAGAGGTTCTGATCAATTCAATCTTCTTCGGACGAGGCAACAAATAGACAAGATGCTCAGAGATACGAAAGCTATAGCAGAATGGGAACCCCATGGGATTATTGCACATAGTTATCTTTTCTTTGTATCAAAATTTTCATTTTTACGACAGCATTCTCTTACTAGAATGTTTGTCTTATTGTACAAAAATACTTACTCAAAGTCAATACAAAGATATCCCTTAGAAAGTGCAAAACTATCTGTTTTTCTTTACTCTTGTATTTTGTTTACAAAAATGTCCAATGATTTATTTTTGAACATATGCATTTGAACATAATTACTATTTACAAATGAAAAAAAATAAAAAGACAATCACTGATGGCGTTAAGAGGTAGGGAAATCTCTCTAAGTTATTTCCATAAAATCCCCAGAAGTATGCAGTTTAATCCCCAGCGGAACAAATCTTCCAGTTATCAATCCCCAGTAGAAGTCGCCGAATTTCTCAGGATCCCCCAAATAGGGTTTTACAAGCAGTACACGGCCTTTCCCTTACAATAGAGTCCAGTTCTCTAAGCGGAAATTCATCAACACTTCAACTTCACAACATGAAGACTTACATATCCTCAGCAGCAGTCAGGGATTTATTTTCCCCAACCCAACAGCAGTGCAGCAGATTAGCATACATACGCATACATTACATCCATATATCATGAACATTGATAACACAAATGCATTATACCTTGCATTTCATACAACATGACATTGCATATTAAGCTAACATTTTACCCCTTTCAGGATAAGGTTAACAACTACCATTTACAATGTTCAAAGTTTTCAGATACAGTTCCGATACGCTCCAGACATGGATGCCATTCTGATACTCATTCAGATTTCAATTTTCAGATACAGTTCAGATACGCTCCAGACACGGATGCCATTCTGATACTCATTCAGAGTCAACCTTCAGATACACTTTGGATATTCTCTAGACACGGATGCCATTCTGATACTCATTCAGATTTAAATTTTCAGATACAGTTCAGATACGCTCCAGACACGGATGCCATTCTGACACTCATTCAGAGTCAATCTTTAGATACAGTTCAGATATGCTCCAGACACGGATGCCATTCTGATACTCATCCAGAGTCAACTTTCAGATACAGTTCATATACGCTCCAGACACAAACGGCATTCTGATACTCATTCAGAGTCTCTTTCAGATACAATTCAGATACGCTCCAGACACGGATGCCATTCTGATACTCATTCAGTTTCAGCTTACGGTTCAGCAATCATTTCTAGATGGCATCTACAAGCCCATCTCTAACAACTTTCCATCACCTCTCCAAATGGCATCTCTAAGCCCATTCCATTAACCATCATATCACTGAGTGCATATTTTTGGGCACTCTAGTGTCCAATCATCTTCTACCTTCGAGTCACGAATGGCAAAGATCGCCAATCTAACTCTTCAGGTTTAAGAAGATTGAACATGGGAAGCTGTTGTACCCCAAAATTTACCCTCTCACTTATCAAGAATTTTCTCACAAAGATCTCCTTAGCTCAAGACTGCACTAGGGTTTGATCAGCTCAAGACACCTCCTTAAGCATTGATGACCAAAATTAGGGTTTAAGTTTGCACAAGGATTTTTGAACTTCCAATGCTACATATGATTTTCATGGATCATTATAGACCCCCAATATTACTCATGTCAAGTTTCAAGCTTTGGATCACACTTTTGCTCAATCAATTAGGCAGTTGACCTAAAAATCAGCTGTATTGGGGAAAAAGTCAACTATGGCCAATTTACAGTCAAACTTCATAATTTTTTATCCACATCAACATTTTAAACTCATATGTATCATTTTATCAAGTTTGGACCATAACTCCTCAAGAAATTTGATCAAATCTCCAAAAGGGCAAAATGGTCAAAATTAGGGTTTTGACTAGGAAAGGGAAATTTTTTATTTTTGACCTAGAAAATGATCAATTGGTTTAAGGTATGATCTCAAGAGTTCAGTTGTATCATTTTGACCTAATAGCATGGTTTAAAACATTGCAAGTCCATTGATTTGACAGATGGATTTTTTAGTCAACTGATCAAAAGTCAATTGTATACCGAAAAGTCAAACTTTGACTTTTTTGGTCAAAATCAAATACCAAAGATCAAAATTCATCAAAACATGTCAAAATATGAAACTTCTTCATCAAGAAATCAAAAAGTCAAGATTTCATTTTGAAAAGTCAAAATTTCTAAACTTAGAAATTTTTCTAAGTGTTGGAAATTTCTTATTTTTTCATAACTTTGAACAAATTTTTCACCATGATGCAAGATAATTCAAGAGAAACTTCCAACATGAAATTTGTATATATCCATTAAATCTAAAACTTTGCTTTACACAACTCCTTCCAAAAGTGCTTGGATCTCAAGTTATAATTTTATGAACATGTGGTCATGAAACAAAACACTTAGTGAAATTTTTCCCTAATTTGGTCAGGATTTTGACCCAACTTCATGGCACTTTTTCATATAGTTCCAAGGGGAATATTCAAAAGCAATTCAAATATGGGTTGTAGAGAACATTTCAAGATTTCCAAAATGTCCAAGAACTCCTTGAGATCATTCTTGAGTAGGGAGAATCGAAGAGATGAAGTTAGGGTTTTATCACTTGAATTACAAGTCATTTTGTGATAAACCAAATTCAAAATTCAAACTATGCTACACAAACTCTACTTTGCAGGCCTCAAACTTGTTAGGAACTCCATAATTAATGGTTTACACAGCTTTTAGAGGTCTCACTTCAACCATTCAATGCATGGACATGCTTTATATCCATTTTTGGAAGAAAGGTTACATTGCCATTTTGATAGTGATTTTTTGCACAAAACTTGTTCTTGAGCCTTGCACTTGTGCTCTTCTAATCACATAATTCCTATAACTCCTGAGAAATGGTTTAAACACTTACAATCACCCAGCCCATGCTTGTACCTCCTCTTGAAACTAGTTTTCCACTTTTCTTCAAAATCAAGTAACCTAGCCAAAAGCTAAAAACTTGTACTTCTGATTGTCCAAAGCTCTCAAACACATTTGTATATACATACATAAACCTTGGACCATAAGGACATGAATGCTCATGCCCTGAAAAGACCTAGAACTCAGAATCACATTTCATACCTCCATTTTCACACAAAATGATCAAAAACGTGAAACTCATAATCTAGTCGTGCGTTTCTTGGCCTTTTGGTTTCTAAAGCTTCTAAACATCATATAGAACTGATCCCACACCCTGTTACAGAACCGTAACACCATTAACACCATCCTCAATTTTCAAAAACAGAGCTCTGCACCTTGACTTCTCCAGACTATTTCAGCCATCTATTGCTCAAGCTAATTATTGCATTAGCTTCCTGGGATCTCAAGGAAGCTAACCTGATCATCACCATCACTTGAAACAAGCACAAACTAAAAACACGATTTCTAGTTTTGGGGTATTCTTAACTTTGAACTCTTCATACAAGCATAATTAATGATTTATTTGTGAACAAAACATGTAGATATCATTGCCCTAAAGTTAACCATGTTCATAGTTTCCATTAATTTTGCTTGAGCTTGGGGAATTTTAGGATTGAAGTTTCTGAGATTTTTAGGGTTCAGATTAGGGCCAATAAAATTCATGCTTATCTTTGATCGATAGTTTTAATGCTTTACATTTTTGAAATCGTGAGGAAATTTGCTACAAGTTTCATGTTTACAGTTTTCATTTTTGATGAGAAATGAACAAGTTACAGTTGGTCTGGCTGGAGGTTGAAGATGAAGTAGTCAGGGCGCGTTTTGTATCATATATTTATTTATTTGCTTATGATAATGGATGTATATCCACCCCAGTGGTAGAAGTGTGCGCCTGTAACCTTTGGGACCTAGGTTCGAGCCCTAGTGGTACCCTTTTGATTTTTCCATATATTTTGCTTCATGACTTTTGTTTTATTTTACAGGCGCTAGGCCTCTTTGAGCCTGGATTGTTTTTGTTTTTTGCTGGCTAACCCCCCATTTCATTTATACGCCCTTTGCCCATTTTTATTTTATTTTCTTATTATTTATTTTCTTAATTATTTTCATAATATTAAAAAATCATGAAAAATACAAAAAAAAATATTAGATTTTTATTTTAATTTAGTTTATTTATTTTTCTCATACAAAAAATTATTTTATTAATCATACTTTATTTATTTTTACAAATCATCTTGTAAATTTAATTAAAACTAGGTTAGTATTTATTTTTTCTTTTACACCTATTAAAATATATTTATTTTAATATATATAAAAAAAAGGCCAAAAATATTTTATAATATTATAATTTATTTCCAAGACAAAAATACCAAAAATACTTTGCTTACAAACTTATTTTATTTTAATCAATTAATAAAATTAGGGTTTTATTTAAAATATTTTCTTAATAAATTTAAGTTTAATCAATTATTTTCTTCAATTGGTTAAGTTAAAACAAATTCCCTTTTCTCATAAAAAACAAACAAAGATTCATTTTCTTTACATTTACATTTTAGTATATTTATTCATCTTGTACATTATATTCATTTAATTCCTTGTACATTTGTACCAATTCAATATGGTTGTAATAGATTAACTAGGTTTACATTCTTGCAATCCCCATTCAATTTGTATACCCCCTCTCACAAGTATTGTAATAGCGTAGTAACTTTAATATTCTGCAATTTATAGCTTTATATATAACTTGCTAATAATTAGGGTTTGTATGAAAAGACTAAAACCAATACTTAGAAAAACCTAATTCAAGACAAAATCAAGCATGAAAATAATGCACTTTCACACAAGCACCCCTAGGATAAATCCACTTGGTTGCCTTTACAAAATGGCCATATTACGCATGTGAGGTATCTTAGCAAAAACAAGCAAATACAAGATCATAGTCCCTCGATGACGCTATCTATGTTGCCTTTCAAATGATCTTGGTCCCTAAAAAGAATGCTAAGACACCTTGCAACATTGCTAATCATGGTTATACGATGACCCACGTCCGTCCCGTTAACATCCAAAGATAGGGTTACTTACCAAATCAATGGTAAGAAAACAATGTCAAAGGAAAAGAAAATGAATAAGAAAGACTTTTGAGTAGGTATAATGCTCCTAATTACTTGCTCCATTTTAAAACAAACATCCTTTCTATTTTAAAAAACAAACACCTACACTTTCAAACATCTTACAAACTTGAAAACATTTTCAAAGATCAACATCTTTGTATACGTTCTTACGAATGAGAATCATTACAAAGATTGCCTAAACAATGTCCTCTTTACAAAATACTTTCAAAAACCACACAAAGCACAATTTCAAACAAATAAGCAAGTGATCTAGCAAGTAACTAAGAGCCCATGGAAAACCATGGATGAAAAGGGTGTTAATACCTTCCCTTTTCATAATCTACCTCCCGAACTCAAGAAATAATCTCAAAGGTCTTTCCTGTGCTTTTTCACCTTTCCTTTTGGATAAAAGAAAAGTCGATGGCGACTCTTTCTAACCGCAACATTTGCGATCAAATGCAAAACCCTCAAGTCATTTCTCCCACCTGTTATATAATGACATGCATGCAATGTTTTCAAGGATCTCGTGGGGTAAACATAAGAAGCTGTTAGAATCTGCCTGCAGCTTTGATTGAAGAAACTTCGTATTGTTGAAGGTCCTTCTACGAGAATCAAGCTCACCATGTCGAGTGGGTCATAGTCTCTGACTCAAGTTATTGCACTTTGGTTTTTTAGACGGCATTGGCTAGAGGAAAATAAACCCTTTTGCCCCTTTCTATACGTCTGGTTCATTATAACCTGCATCATAGACCCTTGAGATCCTTGAAATGGTTAAGGAAATTCTATGGCATGATGTTATGAGGTGTATGTTATGCATCAAGAAACAGTGTAAGGTGATGAAGATAAGTAAGTCTTGCAAGAGGTTCAAATGACTATAAACAAGTCCTGCAAGGAATTCATGTTGTTAGATAATGAAAGCAAACAAGTCACACAAGTAGCCTTAGGTTCAGGCTTGCATGGAGTTTTTAGGTAAGTACCCTCTTGAAGTTTAGTTGGTTCAACTTGTCCTAGAAAGTAGTCGGGTTCTAGGGAATCTCAATATTACTAATCTTTCTTCACCGAGAATTGTTTCAGCGCAAGCCTCTTTATTAGCAAACAAAGTATCCCAGAAGTCCGATCTCAATGAGTGTAGTATCGAGTATCAACCAACTTCAGAATGCACCAAAGTCGGCTATCTCACTACTTCCTGATGGCCAAGTTTGTTCAATTTAAAGGTTCTAAGGTCAGTTGGTGCTTCATGACACCCCACAGCGGCCCCGTATTCTCCTTGACTACTCAAGGGCTACCGGTACCAACAAATGTTTAACACCAACGTAGCTATCATTTCAACTGTGTCGGGTATACCCCGCATAGTCCCCACGATCTATTGCTACTTACCTAAAAGGTTTCCCAAATCTGGGTGTAGGATATTTACAAGTAAACCCAAACAAACCCTTAAAGTAAAGCAAGCAAATCATACAAGGAAATCAATTTTAAAATGATCTATCTCTAAGGTAACTCCACTTTTTTATTTTCCCTAGCAGAGTCGCCAGTTCTGTAATACAGTGGTAGAACCGACTGTTATACTAGTTTTGCATTTTGTATTCGTAAATGTTACGGTAAGCAAGAGTCGCCACCGACTTTTCTTTTATCCAACAAAGGAAAGGGTGAAAAGAACTGAAAAAGACCTTTCAAGAGTTTTATGAGTAAGGGGGTAGATTATGGAAAGGGAAGGTGTTAGCACCTTTTCCATCCGTAGTTTTCTACGGGCTTTTAGATGCTAGCTCATTTAAAAATACCTTGTGCTTTGTGTGTTTTTGAAAAAATATTTGAAATGCCAATAGTAAGGAGATTTTCTTTATGATAACTCTTATATCAGTCCTCAAGAGTGTTGATAAAGCATGCTGAAAATGTTTTTGAAAGTATTTTGTGTATGTGTAAAAGTTTGTTTTTGAGCAAGCATCTAACAGTTATCTACTTTTACTTGAAAGGGTTGTTATTTTCCTATTTTCCTTTAGACAGTGCTATCCTACTATTAGTGAGTAGGTAGCCCTATCATTGGATGTTTTGAGGGACAATCGAAGGGACGTTTATAGTCACAAAGGCAACTGGGCAAGAAACCTTAGTAACTACCCTAAGGTTTTAAGGTCATTTTTACCGAGGCAACATGGAGAGGGCCATCGAGGGACTTGTGATCTTTTAAACCGGAGGGTAGCCACTAAAATCTCTCATGTTTCGAGAGATATGACTATTTTCCGAAGGCAACCAAAGTGGGGTACCCTAGAGGTGCGCATGTGTAATTGTGTTGTATTCAATTATTTATCTTTTGCATTAGGTTTTCTAGCATTTGATTATTAAAATCTTTCCATACAATCCTATTAGTCATGCATCTAAGCATTTAATAATTTGCAGGAATTTAAAATGCGGAAAGATAAATTCTAAACTATTACAAGGCTTCGGAGAGAGGGATTAATTACATATCCAAAACTTGGGGGAGAAATAAAGAAAGCAGTAAAAGAGTCCTAGTTAATTCTATTACATCCTGTGATATGGTGGCAGAACCGAATGTTATAATGGTTTTGCATTTTGTATTCACAAATGTGCGGTAAGCAAGAGTCGCCACCGAATTTTCTTTTATCCAACAAAGGAAAGGGTGAAAAGAACAGAAAAAGACCTTTTTCGAGATTTTCTGAGTAAGGGGGTAGATTATGGAAAGGGAAGGTATTAGCACCCTTTCCATCTGTGGTTTTTCACGGGCTCTTAGGTACTTGCTCATTTTTTAAAATTTCTTTCGTGTTTGTGTGTTTCAAAAAGTTTTTGTTTGCTTTATGATAACTCTTGTATCAGTCCTCAAGAGTGTGATAAAGCGTTTTTTTGAAAATTGTTTTGAAAGTGTGGTGTAAAAATGAATTAAATTTGAGCAAGTACTGAAGAACTATCTACCTACTAGAAAAAGGGCGTTCTTTTCCTCCTCTCCTTTAGACAGCACTATCCTACAATTAATGAGTAGGTAGCCCTGTCATTGGATGTTGAGAGACTGCCGTAAGAGACGTTTATGGTCATTGAAGGCAACATGTAGAGATACCTTAGCATTTCGAAGGGACTGTCATCATATATTCGTAGGCAACATCGAGGGACAAGACCATTTCTCGTAGGCAACTCGAAGGACATTGAAGGACTATGATCTTTATGATGACTTTGAACTGAGGGTCTTTGCTAAGAGTATCCCTATGTTCGAGGGACATGACCATTTTCGAAGGCAACCAAAGTGGGAAATACCCTAGGGGTGCAAGTGTGAAATAGTGCGCTTTTTCAAGTATTTTTATATTGATATTAGTCATCTAAGATTAATTGATTAGTTCTTGCCATACACGCCTAATTTACTAGCAGTATATATACATGCATATAATATAGTGCGAAAAGTAAAACCTACGGCTATTACAAAGCTTCGGGGCAATTACAATTACAGCTGACTGAAAATGTAAAATGCGGAAATTAAAACCCTAACTAGACTATTACAAACCGGGCACAATTACATAATTAAAAAATATAATCGTACGAAAATAATAACGCATAAAAATTGAGACAGGAACACGTTCCAAACCCTAAAAAATCTAATTGCTTAATGAGAATATTTTTTGGTATTTTATGGAAAAAAATTGAAATTTAACCTAATTTCTAATTGATTTTAATTAAAGAAAACAAGTTAAAACTTAATTAAATTAATTTGCAAGAATTAATTTTAAAAAAACCCTAAATCTATTTTTTTTTATTTTTGATGATTTATTTATAAAAAAATTTAATTAAAACATATTTTTTGTGTCTTTTTTTTATATGAAAGAAAATTAAATTAAGCATGTGAATGAACCCTAATTTTCAAGTTAATTAAATAATTAAATTTATTTACAAAAAATGTTAATTAATTAAAAATTATGTTTATGAAGAAAATTAACTTGTTTGGTGAAATTTGATTGGTTTGAAAAAAAAAGTTAATTTGAATTAATTTTAATAAAAAAAGTCTTTTCTTTTTTTATAAAATAATAAATAACCAAAATAATGGAAGAAAAAAAGAAAATAACCAGGGGGGGGGGGGGGGGGGGGTCGCTGGGACTTGAACCCAGGACCCCTGCTTCATTGGCTTGCAGCTTGACCACTCAGCCGTGTTGTTGTTCCTGTTAGAAAAAAGAAAACAAATAATATATATATATATATATATATATATATATATATATATATATATATATATATATATATATATATATATATATATATATATATATATATATATATATATATATATATATATCTAACGTTAAATTTGAGTTTGAAAAACACGCGCAGGTGACATCTCATCATCGTTTTCGTTTGAAATACACAGACCCTTTAGTGACGGTCGTTGTCGTCACTAAAGGCTTTAGTGACGCTCATCTCCGTAGCTATAGCACCTTCAATCATCAAACTTGTGAAATAACAACAAAAAATTCCCCCCATGCCCATGGTTCAACTCACCTTATTCTTCTGATCACGTTGGTGGCCCTAATTTGGCCCGATTTTGCCTGGAATTAGAAAACCCCAAATTTAAGGTTTCGATCCCTAACAATGGTGAAACGCCATACCGGTACCTAAGCTTCAATTGGACAATCCAGAAACCTTCTATGCATCTATACAAACACAAATATACAATTGAAATTGATTAATAATGCAAGAATGTAAGAATACGAATTTGGAAAAAAGTGTGGCAAACCGTGACTTGTAGGAGTCATTTTCTGATGCTTCAGGGCTTGAAGGTGATCGTGACACCTTCGGTGATGTCCAGGGATTGTTGTTAAGTCCTCAAAAGCCTTTGTATTCACCTCAAAATCCAAAACTGATTGACACTTTTCTCTTGAAATTTTGGAATTTGAACGTGAGTTTTGTGCAGCCAACCCTTGTTCTTTTTGTCTGGGAATGTTGTGTTTATATATTGGGATGTATTAGGGCAACAAAAATGGTTAGAATCATGGAGATTGAATGGAAAATATTTGATTTGAATCTTAGAATTATATGTTTCCAAATTTGTCCAAAACTTGCTTTTTTTCACTCCAATCAGCCCTTGCACGAAACTTAGATTCAATCTTCTGATGCTAGGCTCGTGATCTGATCATAAAACAAATCTTTGAATTTAATTCATCATTTTACTATTTTATTTGATTTATTAAGATTTAAATGAATAAAAATTCAAATAAATAAAAACAAATCTCATAAAAATAAAATAATGGATTTAAATATCTTTAATAAGTCCATGGATATGTTTGAGATCCAAAACCCACGCCCGTTAGTTCAAAAAAAATCCAAGTTGCTCACATTGACTTTTGTGCATTTTCATAAAATTGGTCAACTTTAGCAATGCATATCTTCCTCAATTTTAACATTAAGAGGGTGTTCTGGGACTTTTTAGAGAGCTTAGGATGTCCTTTAAACAACCCTTTTGGTTTCATTTCAATTGGTTCTTCCATGTTCATGTAAGGAGCTTTAACCCAAAAGGTGTTTTTATTGACTTTTTGAAAGGATCTAGAATGTCTGAGCTTGTATAATTTAACTGAGGCGTTTCTTGATCTTGAGGGATGAAGAGAAGTTGTAGGGAATTGGATTCTCTTCAAAATGAGCTTTGGTGGAAAAATTTCTGATAAAGTGTGAGAAAGTTATTCCTGGTCAAAGTTTGGTTGACTTTTCCTATAGAAACCCTAATTTGCAATTTTTGACTTTTGATGCATTAGGAGCATTCTTGAGGAATCATGATCAACCCTTGATCAAATGATGGATATCACTTCAAAATGTTGATATTGACCAAAAATCTTGAAGTTTAACTGTATATAGGCCACAATTGACTTTTGACCTAGTACAGTTGATTTCCAGGAATTTGAGCAGTTGACAGAGCATACTTGTTGTGTAGAGCATGAAATTTGGCATGGATGATCTTGAGGACATATTAGGACCATGTGCAACATTTGAGACCATTGGGGTTCACACAACTTGATAAAAACTGAAATCCTAGTTAGAGGTTTATTGCCTAGGAGGAGAATTTGTCTGGTCAATTCTTGGTCATCCTTGGGCAATTGGGAACCTTGATGAGCATGTCTTAAGTAAAAATGGGAGGGAAAATTTTGGGATACAACACATCCCATAAGCAGTTACATTAATGATAAAAATAACAATGCTAAAATAACAAAAGCGCGCGAATTGAAAGGACGTCTAAATCCTTAAAAAAATGAAATCTTTTTTGTTTGTTTTTTTTCTTCTTTGTTTTATGAAAAGAAATGAATTCGTATAAATCCTAAGTCTATTGATTTTAACATTAAGAAGATGGTTTAGATAATTATTAATTAATTTACAGAATTAATTTAATTAAGAAAAAAGCTAACCTAATGTTTTTATGAGTTTTTATTATTTTTGCTGATTAAATAAAAGGACAAAAGAAATAAGTAATAAAAACCAAACAAAAACTTAAATGAGCTTGGAAAGCAAATAGAAATAGGGGTAAGTTTAAAAATGCATGCCCAGATTAGGAAAGAGGCCCATGTTTCCATCTGAGCCAATAAGCGAATCTGCATTTCGATCCAAGGAGGGGGCGGCCTTTCGATCCAACGAGAGGGGTTGTT
Source organism: Vicia faba (assembly GCA_948472305.1). Taxonomy (NCBI): domain Eukaryota; kingdom Viridiplantae; phylum Streptophyta; class Magnoliopsida; order Fabales; family Fabaceae; genus Vicia; species Vicia faba. Next base: position 1,163,451,814 of record OX451736.1, read on the forward strand.
AATAGTGTATGATGGATTGTCTGTGGAGGGTATTGGATCTGTAAGAAAATAAAAATAAAAATCATTGCAAGAGGCAGGGATCAAACCCCTGCCTCTGCACACACGCAACACCTTAACCTTCTCGCCTCTAATTCGAAACCCCTGATCTCAGGTCTGAGCTAATTTTGGCTCGAAACAACCTAAACCCAGATATTCGAAGGAAATATCAAATCGTGCCTTAGAAATGGCACGATCTCATTCGCGTTTTACCTGTACTATCAATAGCCCTGAAGATAAATCAAACGGTTAAAAGTATTAATTGTAAACCATCCACATGACTGTCAAATCGACTATCAACTTGAAACAGGAAATGGTCCCTCGTTTCATTTGGAGGTGGGCGACCATTTCTGAAGTAGAAATGAGGAATGATCTCCCTAACAGATTCACAGACTTCTTTAAGTGGAGAACCTAATGGAAAAGGGCTAGTTCTCTGTTTCGTGGTCCATGGAAAACCAGATGAACTGCATGGTGAAAGCGGCGGTGTACTCACAACTGGAAATAAGGAAGGTAACGGGCTAATTGAAAGAGCATCTGTATTTGTTGAGTTCTCAGGTGCACTAAAGGGAACTCCAACTTTTGCGTCAGCAAGCAATGACTTAATCTGGTTATGGTTCCTGTAAAATTGACATCAACCTTTTTGAAAAGAATGGTGGTTTTGTTTGAGATTTGACTGGAGTATGAGATGGAAGGGAGAACTCATGGAAGGGATGGGTTATGAACAGCGACGGCGTGATAAAGATAACCAGAGACACTGATGTGAATTCAGGTAATAAGACTCAATCTCGTATGTTATTGATTAGGTGATTTCTACTTCTCCATGAGTTCATTGTTTTTGATGTTGATGCAGTGGGACTTACCACGTGGAAGGGATGAGGAACTGGTGAGGATACGCTGTGATGAAGATGACGGAATCGCATTCACGTTGTTGATGAAGCAGCTGTGAAGGTTATTGATACGGTATGGAGGTTTTGGTTGGTTCTACAAGGTTGAGAAAATGTTTATGCATGATGTTTGCAAAGTTCTTTTTCTTGGAGGAGCTAGCGAACTTGCAATTTTTATCAGCTTTATATCTGTTCGGAAAGACAACAACTTGGCAGGGATAGCACACATCTCAATATTTTGTACACTAACGGCTTCGCTCAGAATTTATGTTTATCAATAAACAACACTTATGTTTTTCTCAATCGATTCTCTATTCTAAATTCTTTATTTACTAATAAAATGAAATATAGCACATCCTCAATGCAGTGATACAGCGACAATAATATGAATATACACATGAATGATTCACAAGAGATAACACGACAAACAATACTCAAGAAAACATTTATTCAACAAACAGCAAAGTATCATGAAAACGTTACCAATCCGAAAGTTATCGGAGAGACGATTCCTCGAGGTAAGTTCTTTTGTTGCTATCCTGTGTTGTTTTTTATTTTTGAAACTTGTTGGCCTATAGAAATCTTCTGCTTGCAGGTTGTGGTGATGGTCGTATTTGAATGAGATTGTTGCTTATAAGTTGCAAGTTTAGAAACGATTCACATGTGAATGATAGGATCATAACTTCTTGCAGTGTGGAGGAAGATTTCAACACTTCGACATTATCACTTCTTTTAAATTTTCTTCCTCTACACCAGTGCTTTTGTTATTCTGTTGTGTTTTTTTTTGTCCCCTTTTCTCTGGTTTTTGCTGTGTTTTTATAGTGAAATAAGGGTGGATTTTTGGGGGGAAAACTATAGAATTTGAACATTTTGGTATGCTTATTTTCTCTTTTTTGTTGTAGTTTTTGTGTTGCTAAATTGGTGCAATCTTGGGCACAGGACAACAGCAATTTAGACTATTATGCAGCAAGTTTTGGAGCTTATTGTGCAGGAGGACAACAAGCACAGCAGCAAGTTTTGTTGACAGTTTTTTTTGGGACTATTTTGGGGACTAAAGAAAAATCTTTGTAGAAAGGCTTTAAGTGGCATAGAAATACATGATACTTAGAGTCATTTAGAATAGGTTTAGAACTTAGGAAATTCTATGTAATTTGGAAAGTATTTTGAGTTTGGAAACTCAAAAGTCTTGTATCATGATGAATTTTATTCAAAGTTTAATTTGAAATTTATGTAACAAACTCTCTTGATGAACTTAAGATGTGAGGAACTTGAATTGAATCTTGTATTTGAATAAAGCTTAGAAATTTGAATGAAGATGAATGAAATTGATGAATGCCTTGCCTTGAATTCGAAACAATTCACATGAATAAATTTTTCAAATATATCAAACTTGTGCCATAAGCATATTGATCCTTTTGAATATCTTGAAACAAAGACAAATTCATATGAATGAATTATGCCTCACATGCTTGAATTGAGCTGAAGTTAAAAGAATTGTTTGAATGGATCCTCGAATCTTCTTCATTAAAATCAATATCTTCAATTCATAGTAACTTGAAATACGAGCCAATACTACAAATCTTGCTTTTAAGAACTTTAGTCATTAATCCACCTTAATCCAATGATCGCTAATGTTTGCTTGCAAATGACTAGAAGTAGGCGACAAACAATCAATGAATCATTGAACTAGAACTCTAGTTTCATGAATTATCTCCACATAAGAATCAAACTTCCTTTGAGAAACGTCTATGACATAAATTGAACAACCAAGCATAATTTGACCTCGATCTTTGAAGTAATCTCATAGACAACGCTATTCGTGATACTTCGCAAAAAGAATCGCCTCAGGACGTTGAGAATTGAAGAAGTTATGAACCTCGAAAATTGGACAAGAGTTTCTTGTGATTAGGTAAAATTTGCAAAATGACCTCTAAAGTATTTGAATTTTCTGATGATCTTTCACACATAATCAACTCTTGACTTGTAAAGAGAAATTGGAGATGACATCAAGGAGAGTCATACGCAAAAAGAACCACTGAAAAATATCGAATAATGAAGAAGTTACAATCGTTTGAACTTGATCTTACAAAGGTCGATTTTTGGGTTAATGTAGTTCATTTTCAGTCATCTGAACCATTGACTGAGCAAACTTGCGATGCAAAGCTTGAAAACTGACACGAACATCCTTGAGAATACATGAAGAACCATGAAGACCATTTGAAACCTTGGAAACTCAATTTTTCTTGAGAAGTACCAAACCCTAGTTTCTGACTCAATTCCTAGGAAGAGAATCTGTCTGATCAAACCCTGAGCCATTTTGAGTATTTGAGAAACCCTAGGAGAACATCTTGAATGAAAAATGGGAGGGAAAATTTTGGGTACAACAGTTGTGCAGTCCAACCCAATGGCTACTGATTACTTAAGGAAGGAGTTCAACGCCTGATGGATGAACACATAATTTTGATAGAGAAAGTTGTGTATGCTGAGAATCTGTGCCAAGATTTGTCTGTCGTATCTGGTACTCCTGTCAAGATCACTTCCAAGGGTCGTGTAAGGATTACCGCAAATCCAAAAGTTGCTCCTTTGATTATCACCACACCTGGACCCATCCCATATTCCTCGGAAAAGGCTATTCCATGGAACTATGAATCAGACATCTACTACCATGGCGTGAAACAAGAATTGTCTGATGAAGATACTGAAGAGGCTGATCCCAACATTGACAATATTTCGAGGACCAGCAAAGTTAATAAAAGCGGAAGGATTTTCTCCTCGGAGATTTCTCCGAAAAATGTTGTTACACCTGTTTGAGTTGTTGTTACCAAGTCAGCTATCAAGGCTCGGGGTAAAGAGCCAATGGTAGAGCCTGCCCAGACAGAGGCACCAAAAGAAATCACAGTCAAGGACACCTCTGGACAAGAGTTGGAAGAGGTTTAGAAGATGATCCGCAAAAGCGACTATAAAATTATCGAAAAACTGAGGCAGACCCTGTCCAAAATCTCCATGTTATCTTTATTGTTGTGTTCTGAAGCCCATGCACAGGCTTTAGTAAAATTCTTGAAGACTGCCCACGTGCCGCAAGAAATTTTGGCTAATCAATTTGGAAGTTATGTGGCTTGCTTAACAACTGATAATGGATTAGTCTTCTCTGATTCTGACCTAACTCCAGAGGGGAGAGAGCATAATAGGGCCTTATACGTCTCCATTAAATACAGGGGCACTATGTTGGCTCATGTGTTAATTGATACTGGATCTTTGTTGAACGTTCTTCTAAAAGGCGCTCTTGATAGACTGGATTGTGAAGAGGTTGTACAGAAGCCCATTAACATAATAGTTCGATCCTTTGACGGATCTAAAAGAATGGTGCATGGAGAAGTGGACCTCCCAATCAAAGTGGGTTCATAGATATTTGAGTCCACCTTTTATGTAACGGACATCCAGCCAGCTTATTCTTGTCTATTGGGACGCCCCTAGGTCCATGTGGCAGGTGTTGTACCTCCACCTTGCACTAGAAATTAAGGTATCATGTAAAAGGAAATTTTTTTACTGTCTGAAGAGGAGTACATGGTCAGCCACCTGAATTCATTCTGGTATATGGATATGGATGGGGAATTCATCGAGACTCCCTGTCAAACTTTTGAAGTGGTTTCCCCTGCTGTTGTTAAAGATGTTTCTGCCATTCCAAATACCACCAGGATTCCGCACAAGATGGCTTCCTTGAAATATGCCAAAGCTACTATAAAAGAAGGTGGTTGTACTATTTGGGGTCAGCTCCCTGATATACCTTATAAATCTGACAAGTTTTGCTTGGGCTTTACTGCAGAAGGTCAAAGGGTTGTTCGTCGCGCTCATGTTGGAAAACATCTGTTTCGTATCAGCAATAATAGAATTAACGCTATAGAGGACGCTGATAGTGATTGTGACTTTGACAGTTGGATATTCCCTACCATTGGCAACGTACTCGACAATTGGAAAGCAGAAGACATTTTCCCTATCTCCTTTAGTCAGGAGTAATAGCTACATTCCTTTCTTATTTCTTTTAAAATATTTTGGTTATGTAATAAGTAATGACTTTAAACCTCGTGTCTTACCCGGGGTACAATGGTTCCTTTGTTAAGGGTTGATAATTCATAAATATTGTTCATTCAATAAAAACATTGGATGTTTTGCATTCAAATTTTGTGCTCCCTGTTTTTCTTTTATCTTATTGCATTTTCAAATAGCTATGTGTTCTTACAGACACCCACATACTAAATTGCTGATCCTCATCCACTCTGGATCTCGTTGATAACGATTCTTCTATTGCCGCTTATGACTTCGAAAGTCTGATCTACCAAGCCGAGGACGAAGGTGAGGAAGATTGTGAAATACCGGGAGAACTTGCCAGACTCTTAATACAAGAAGAAAAGTTTATCCAACCACATGAAGAGCCAATCGAAGTTCTAAATTTTGGTACTGAAACAGACAGAAAAGAAGTCAAGATAGGCACTAACTTAGAGAGCAGTGTCAAGAACAGATTAATCCAGATGTTGCATGAATGTGTTTAAATATTTTCTTGGTCATAGAAAGACATGTCGGGGCTCAATACTGATATTTTGGTTCATTGTCTTCCAATGAAAGAGGGTTATTCTCCGATTAAGCAAAAGGTTCGTCGTATGCATCCTGAGATGTCAGAAAAGACCAAAGCCAAGGTTATGAAACAATTCAACGTAGGGTTTTTAGCAGTGACATCATATCCTTAATAGGTTACGTATGTGTGTAGACTACAGGGATCTGAATAGGGCGAGCCCCAAAGATGACTTCTCGCTTTTACATATTGATGCTCTGGTCGATAACACTGCTCACATAAGGTATTCTCCTTCATGGATGGTTTCTCAGGGTATAATCAGATCAAGATGGCGCCTAAAGACATGGAGAAAACTACCTTCATCACACAGTTGGGCACTTTTTGCTACAAGATTATACCTTTTGGGTTGAAGAATGTCGGGGCAACTTATCAGCGTGCCATGGTAGCTGTTGTACCCCAAAATTTGCCCTCCCATATTCTTCAAGAATTGCAAAGAGCATGTTTCAAAATCTCCCCAAGGGTTGCACAGGTCAAGGGTCTCCTAACAGTCAAAAACTAGGGTTTTGGTTCTGGCAAAGAAATTGAAGTTTCCAAGGGTCCAAACAAGTCTCACATGCCTACAAACATGATCAAGCATCCTCATGGCAAGTTTCAAGACTTACAGCACAAAATTGCACAGTCAAAAACCCTAATAGCCCTACAGTCAACTGTAGGGGCAAAATGGTCATTTGACAGTCAAAAGTTCAAATTTTTGGTCAACATCTCATTTTGAAGCCACAAACATCATTTGATCAATTCTAGATCATGATTCTCAAAGTTTGGCTCAAAAAGTCTCAAGATGCAAAAGTTTCCATATTTGGACAGTTGAAAAAAGTCAACTGTAAATTGACCAAGGAATAACTTCCACATGGTTTATCAGAAAAATTCCATCCAAAGCTCATTTTTAAGAGAAAGACATTTCCTACAACTCTTCTTCACACTTCAAGTCCAAGACATGCTCTCACAAAAAGTTATCAATTTCAACATTATAGGTCATTTTCAAAAGTCAACAAAAAGGGACTTTAAGTCAAAGACCATAACTTGAGATTGGTAAATCAAAATGACATGGTACCAAAGGCATTGGTTAGAGGACTTCAAGACCTTTTGCAAAATGTCCAAGAACATGATCAAAGCTTAAAAATTGAGCAAGATATGCCTTGTGGAAGTTGGGAAATTTTTGGGAATTTTGAAAAATCAACTTTACTTCAAATGCCTCAAAATTGCTAATGGGCCACATTTTCTTCCAAGATTCATCATCCAAAGGCTATGCACGACCATTTGGCCCAAAGGGGATTTATTTCATCATCTTTATTATTTTATTTGAATTTTTAATTACTATTAATTCATTTAATAAAATAAAATATGAAAAAATACTAAAACAAATGTATGTGAATCTTTTTATGCAGCATTTGCTCTCATTGGTCATTGAAGATTCGTGCACACCCAAATTGGAAAGGTTGGCCATGATTGGAATCAAAAACACATGAAAAAGATTGAAAAAATATTCATTGAAAAGCAAATATTTGATACATCAATGCATTGATCTTTTGGCTCAAAATTCAACCCTAATTCGTCCCATACATAAGTCAGAATGCAAACCTAATGGAAAGAACCTGGAAGCTGCGCCTGAAGGAGACAACCAACTTTGCATTTTTGTCTAAAAAATCCAAAACTGAAAACACAGTTTCAGTGCAATTCAAAGTGAAATAATCATACCATTAGCTTGCCAAGGCATCAAGGAACCTAACTGAGTCCTTTTCCACGCTTCCAACCTCAGGAATTGGTACATAGAAGTCAAATTGTTTCATATTTTTTGGATAATCGTGTTTCATCATTCATGCCATATTTTTGATTTCTAACGCTTGTTTTGTACTAGTCTTATCATTCTGAAGCTAACCATACCATTCAATTGAAGTTTCATGCCCTATACACGAATCCACCATTGGAGCTCGTTAGGGTTTCAAAACTGTAAAATTGGGGCTTTACGTTTGAGGAAAAATCAGGCAACAAGACTTATACCATTCGAACCAGAAGCTTCATACGAATCCAATACACTAGTCGCGCTCAATTTATCATTGGCCAATTTCTAATCGCTATTTTCATGTTCATCATTTAGTGGGGGTTTAAAACCCCCGCTACCTCTTTTTATTTTACAGGCAATTGAAGAAGAAGACAGACGTGTCCATACATAACTGGGGAATTTGAACCTTCGCGCGCTAATTTTTGTTCTAACGTCACTAGTGCCTATTTCCTATTATATTAATTATGCTCCACTATAATAACAAAGAGACTTGAGTGCTTCAGTGGCTAGTGCGTTTGGTTTGCAGGTATTGGGACCTGGGTTCGATCCCCAGGTCCCCCACATTATTTCAATATTTTTCTTGCTAACGTAATTCCACGCAGCGTGTTCTCAAGGGTGTACCATAGGCCTCCATGTCTGTGCTTGCCACCTATACATGAAGATCATACCAATGGCCTTGATCTGGAGAACTCCATACGCCTTGGTCAATGAAGCCACACGCGCCCTGGAAAGTCAACTGAAGGCCTTAATTCTATTGGGCCTAATTGCTGGCCACATAACCTCCAAATTGGGGTCAACACCCCCCATTGGTTTGCATTAATTTTTCTTTCTTTTTATTCTTTTCTATTTATTTGTTTTATTTCTTTTTAGTTTAATTCATAAATTAATTTCTTCTTTAACATAAAAAATAATAAAAAAATCAGAAAGACAAAAATAAAAAAATATTTTATTTAATGTTATTTTGTAAAAAAAAATCTTATTAATTAATTTAGCTTTAATTCTAGGTTTAACTTTAAATGTTTTTTTCTTAATAAACTAAAAAAATGTAGAATTAGGGTTTTATACTTTTATCCTTTTTTTTCTTTTTCACCATATTAATTATTAATTATTATTTTTGTAAATAAATTACCATGTAAATAATTAGGTTAATTTTAGGTTCAATTTTAACATGTTTTTTTTAATAAATTAAAAAATAGTTTAGAATTAGGTTTTAATTCCATTTATTCTCATTAAAATCCATAAATACAAAAACTCAAAAATAACTTCCTTTCACATTTAATTTAATCAATTTCGTAATTGCAATTTAATTTCCTTAAAAGGGTCCAACGCCCTCGCATTCCCGATTTTAATTCTCTTCGCATTTTTATTTCTTTTTGTGAATATAATGTAATTCTCCCAAAGCTATGTAATAGATTAATTAGGCATTTATCTTTTTCGCACTTTATTTTATTTCAAATCGGGTCCTGGATTAATTTGGCGATGTGGACCCGCGCCTTTGTAATAGCGTAGGACTTTTAATTCTCGCATCTTTTAACTGTTAATTAATTTGCATGAAAGAATGAATGCCAAAATAAAAGCAACGCGTAGATCACCAATCCATGAACAAGATAAAAATAAATGAACATGACACACAAATCACACACCACCCCTAGGGTACGCCTCACTGTTGCCTTGCCCCTCGAAAGGTGATCGTCGAGTAGAGGATGTTTTAGTAAGTCCTCATGTCCATGAACATGGCATGAGGGTAGCTTCTAAGGTGTCTTCCTATTGCTCCGGTGATCACCATGTCCCGAACCTTCGAATTGACCCGAACACCTCCAACGGTGGTGCTACCTACCTCTCAATGGTGGGATGGCACTACTTTAAGGATATTTACACAGACGAATTCCTTAGGGTAGGTAGACAACTCGTAGATACTTGCTCTAATTTCAAAATAAATCAAAAATACTTTTCACACCGACACCTTTTCAAAAAGCTTTCGAAAGCAACTTTTCAAACACTCTTGAGGACCGATACAAGAGTCGAACTGAAATTTTCAAAGAAACTTTTTTAAAACCCACAGTTGAAAAGCAAACAAACAATTTTGAAAACACAAATGAGCAAGTATCTAAGAGCCCATGGATAACCATGGATAGAAAGGGTGCTAACACCTTCCCTTTCTATAATCTACCTCCCGAACCGAGAGCAATCTCTATAAGGAATTTTTCTGTGCTTTTGTCCTTTCCATTTGGAGAAAATAAAATACGGTGGCGACTCTTGCTTCCGCGACATTTCGCAAACCAGCGTTAAACAGTCAGTTCCAGATCCACCGATCACAGAACTGGCGACTCTGCTGGGGATAACTTATAAAGTGAGGTGTACCTTAGGATTAGTTCATAACTGTGTTTTCAATTGTATTGATTTGCTTGCTTTAAATTGTGGGACTGTCTTGGGAGTTCTATAGATCCTAACACGGATCTGGGGGATACCTTCTTAGAAAGTAGCAATAAGGCTGTGAGGGAACTGTGTGGGGTATACCGACATGGTTGAAACAGTCTGCTACGTTGATGTGGCACTTTGGTGTGTACCGGTAACCCTTGAGTTCAGTCAAGGAGAGTACGGGGCCTCCGCGTGGTGTCGTGAAGCATCAACAGACCTTAGGAACCTTAATTGAACTATCTTGGCCTCTTTAGGGTAGTGAGATAACTGACTTTGGTGCAGTCCGAGGTTGGTTGATACTCGATACTACACTCAATTGAGGGTTGCTTTCCTGGAATATTTCGGTCGCCAGTTCAGTGGCTAAATCGAAACGATGAACAATGAAAGCAATCCAGTGATATTGGGACCCTTAGAACCCGGTTACTTCTAATAGGACAGGTTGAGCCCACCAACTTCAAGAGGGTAATACCCAGACCCCATGCTGGCCTAAACTCTAAGGGCTTGTCTTGTGTGACTTGTGTGCCTTACATGTTTGCCTTTGTAAATATCTGTGGTGTGTTTAATCATAGCATCATGACATCATCCAGCATCATATGCATTGACTAACCATTTCAGGGGTTCGAATTTTCATCTTTGTTCTTGTTTTGTATGACATGGAAACTATTCGCAGAAAGACAATTCAAATCAGCCTTGTAAGGATTCCTCCTCAGCTTAAGGAGCTTATATCCAGGATTCCCGAGAGCTCTTCATTCAGTGAAAGACATGGAAGACTCATCAGCTTGGTCAATACCAACATTGAGGAAGATATGATAAAGGTCCTGTTCCAGTTCTTTGACCCTCTGCATCACTGTTTCACTTTCCTGGATTATCAGCTGGTACCTACATTGGAGGAGTTCTCCCGGCTTCTGAAGATCCCTATCCTTGATCAACTACCCTACAACGGTACGGAAAAGGAACCCAAGCTTGAAGAGATTGCTAAGGCCTTACACCTACAATCATCTGACCTCAAGGGACATTGGGAGGTTAGAAGTGGCATCAAAGGGTTCTTAGCCAGGTTTCTGTTTGAAAAGGCCCAGGAATGTTGGAACTCCCTTGACTTACAAGCTTTTGAAGAAGTTATGGCCCTCCTTGTCTATGGTTTAGTGTTGTTCCCTAACCCAGATCAGCTTATAGATATCAGTGTTGTCCAGATCTTCATGTCCAGGAATCCTATACCTACGTTGCTGGGGGACATCCTTCACTCATGTTACACTCGAACCATGAGAAAAAGAGGTGTCCTTATGTGCTGCACTCCTCTCTTGGGAAGGTGGTTTATTTCGCACCTTCCACAATCAGCTTTGAAGAACGAGCGGGGTTTGAGGTGGTCACAACGGTTGATGACTCTTACACATGCAGATATACATTGGTGCCCTCGGTCCAGAGAGGATGTCACTATCATTGATCGTTGCGGGGAGTACCCTAATGTTCCTTTACTTGGAATCAGAGGAGGTATTACTTACAACCCATGCCTGGCTTGGAGACAGTTTGGTTATGCTCGGAGGGATGGCCCTCATGACATGTTAATTCCTGACATAGTTTTTGACTTCGACAACGATGAACAAGGATTTCGCCAGAGATTTATCAGAGCTTGGAGGATGCCCAGTAAGATAGACAGTAAGACACTGGGGCATAGGAATTCCATCCCATTGGAACCTTATCTCAAATGGGTACGAGCCCGCTCCCAGAAGTTAATAATGCCTTATCCTCATGTGCTCCCTGTGATCAAAGAGCCAGTCTTGGAAGGAGAGGTGTCCTACACCATTCAACATCCTGACATGCCCACGTCCTGGGAAGAGATGCAGAAGAGCTGGATCCAGCTTAAGGAAGAACGGAATTCTCTTGAGACCAGTCTACATGCTAGTGAAAAGAAGGTCTTGGAGCTCACCCGCCTATTGCATGAGGAGAGGAATCTCAACACCTACATAGCTCCAAAGAGGATGCGTAGTGTCTTTTGGGATTGATTTGCTTTGTAATATGTGCCCATGAGGCTTTGATGTACTGAACAATTATTTCCTTAATGATAACGTGTGTTCCTTTTTGTCTACAACAAATTTGAACTTTCGAACCCTTGAATGCATTGCATAAACACATATCATTCATCATGTGCATAGCATGTTTTCTTCTTTTCAGGTTGCTTACTGTTCTTCGCTGTTTATTTCAGCATCATGAATCCTGACTCATCATTAACCGAGATGTCTATCAAGGCTCTTCAGGCGCAGAACGCGCAATTTCAGGAACTGATCATGGGTTTGGCTCAGGGCCAAGAAGAGCTGAAGGCTTTGCTCCTGAAGAAGGAGAAGAAGAAGAAGAAGAAGAGAACTGTTCTTTTCAACTCGGGTCGAAGGTTTGGCAACACTCTGCAGAATGAAGAGGCTGGTTCATCTATAGGCAAGAGCAGTCCCCAAGGGGGAAAAGGTCCTAGTCTGGTAGTCTCTGACAACGAGACTGACTTCAATGAGGAACAGTATCCTCCGGCTGAAGACCGGTATAAGCAGTTGGAAGACAGACTGAATGCAATGGAGATCCAACAAGTGCCTGGGCTGGATTTCGGAGACTTGGGCTTATCTACTGGTGTGATTATTCCTCATAAGTTTAAGGCACCATCTTTCACCAAGTATGACGGGGCGTCTTGTCCCAAGCTACACCTCAGATCTTATGTGCGGAAGATTCAACCGTACTCAGTGGACAAGAACTTGTGGATCCACTTCTTCCAGGAGAGTCTTTCAGGGACTCATCTCGAATGGTTCTATCAGCTGGATGGGACCAAGGCTCGTAACTGGGAGGAGTTGGCTACTGCTTTTTATAAGCAGTATCAATATAATGCCGACCTTGCCCCTATACGTACCCAACTCCAGGGTATGTCGCTAGGGTCAAGCGAAGGTTTTAAAGAGTATGCACAGAAGTGGAGGGATCTGGCTGGCAGGGTGCAGCCTCCGTTAACTGACCGGGAGTTGGTAGACATGTTCTTGGGGACCCTATCTGGGCCATTTTTCAACCATCTTATCGGTAACTCATCTGCAGGGTTCACTGATCTTATTCTGACTGGGGAGAGAATAGAGGCTGGAATGAAGTCTGGCAAAATTCAGAAGGGTGCATCTGCAAGTTCTGAGAAGAAGCCCTTTAAGAAGAAGGCCAGTGCTGTATATGGGTCTAGAAGACAAGAGAAACCTGAACGCCGCCAATCTGTCAATGCGGTGATGATTGCTAAGCCTGCTGCCGCTCCTCGGCAAACCAATCCGCAAAGGGCTGAAAGACCCAGAAGAGAGTTTACCCGTCTGAGTATGACTCTATCACAAATCTTGCCGCAGTTGTTATCCACCAATTTGGTGACTGTTAGAGAGGCCCCGAAGTTTGTGAACACTGCCTCTCCCAAGTACAATCCAAATGCCCGCTGCGCTTATCACTCCGATAGCCCGGGGCACTCCACTGATGATTGTTGGGCCTTAAGGAATAAAGTGCAGGATCTTATTGACGCCAAGGAGGTACAGTTTGAGGCACCTGAGAAGCCCAATGTGGTGACTGCTCCCATTCCTAACCATGGAGTAAATGCTATCAGGAAGGATGATGAAGTGGATGAAGCTGAGTTCGACAGCTGGATTTACGCGACAACCGTAAGTGAACCTAGCAATTGGATTGCAAAGGACAACCTGCTTGTTTCTCTTGTTACGGAGTAATGAATTCCTTTGTTTTTGTTATTTTTAATAAACAATGAATTAAAACTTTATGGCCTGGTGTCTTACCCGGGGCACCGTGGCTTCATTTGTGAGGGTATATTAAATTGTCATTTCATATATCACGAATAAAGATCTTGGACATTTTCTCGCATTTCAAATTTTATACTCCTTTTCTTTCTTTCCTTTCTTTATATATTGCAAAACAGCTGTATTTACACACACTCACTCATACAGGTTTCAATCCACTCTGGATCTCACTGGTAACGACTCTGCTACTGCCAGTTATGACTCCGAAAATCCGATCAACTTAGCCGAAGACGAAGGTGAAGATGATTGTGAAGTGTCTGGCGAGCTTGCAAGACTGTTACTCCAGGAAGAGAGGGAAATTCAACCACATGAAGAGCCAGTGGAAACAATAAATCTGGGTACTGAGATGGACAGGAAGGAAGTAAAGATTGGTGCCAACCTAGAGCTCAGCGTGAAGCAACGGTTGACTCAGATGCTACATGATTATGTGGAGATATTTGCCTGGTCCTACGAAGACATGCCCGGGTTGGATACCGACATTGTGGTCCATCATTTGCCTACCAAGGAAGACTGCCCTCCGGTTAAGCAAAAGGTCCGTCGTATGCGTCCAGAGATGTCTGAGAAGATCAAAGCCGAGGTTATGAAACAGTTTGACGCCGGGTTTCTTGTAGTGACTTCTTACCCTCAGTGGGTTGCTAATGTGGTGTCGGTACCTAAGAAAGATGGGAAAGTCAGAATGTGTGTTGACTACAGGGATCTGAATAGGGCCAGCCCCAAAGATGACTTCCCTCTACCTCACATTGATGTCCTGGTTGACAATACTGCTCAGCATAAGGTGTTCTCTTTCATGGATGGTTTTTCAGGTTATAATCAGATCAAGATGGCTCCTGAAGACATGGAAAAGACTACCTTTGTTACTCAGTGGGGCACCTTCTGCTACAAGGTCATGCCTTTTGGACTGAAGAACGCTGGGGCAACCTACCAACGTGCCATGGTTGCTTTATTTCATGACATGATCCATCATGAGATAGAAGTATATGTTAACGACATGATCGCAAGGTCCCAGACTGAGGAAGAGCACTTAGATCATCTGCAGAAACTGTTTGACCGTCTGAAATTGTACAAGCTGAGGTTGAACCCGAACAAGTGCACCTTCGGGGTAAGATCTGGAAAGTTGCTAGGCTTCGTTGTAAGTGACAAGGGTATTCAAGTGGACCCTGCCAAAGTTAAAGCCATTCAAGAGATGCCAGTTCCTAAGACAGAGAAAGAGGTCAGAGGCTTTCTAGGACGCCTGAATTACATTGCTCGGTTCATCTCACACCTAACTGCTACCTGTGAACCAATCTTTAAGCTGCTGAAGAAAGATCAGGTAGTACGTTGGAATGATGAATGTCAGGCTGCTTTTGACAGAATCAAAGAGTATCTCCAAGAACCACCCATCCTTATGCCACCGGTTGAGGTGAGACCTCTGATACTATACCTGCCAGCCCCAAAGATGACTTCCCTCTACCTCACATTGATGTCCTGGTTGACAATACTGCTCAGCATAAGGTGTTCTCTTTCATGGATGGTTTTTCAGGTTATAATCAGATCAAGATGTCCTGAAGACATGGAAAAGACTACCTTTGTTACTCAGTGGGGCACCTTCTGCTACAAGGTCATGCCTTTTGGACTGAAGAACGCTGGGGCAACCTACCAACGTGCCATGGTTGCTTTATTTCATGACATGATCCATCATGAGATAGAAGTGTATGTTGACGACATGATCGCAAGGTCCCAGACTGAGGAAGAGCACTTAGATCATCTGCAGAAACTGTTTGACCGTCTGAAATTGTACAAGCTGAGGTTGAACCCGAACAAGTGCACCTTCGGAGTAAGATCTGGAAAGTTGCTAGGCTTCGTTGTAAGTGACAAGGGTATTCAAGTGGACCCTGCCAAAGTTAAAGCCATTCAAGAGATGCCAGTTCCTAAGACAGAGAAAGAGGTCAGAGGCTTTCTAGGACGCCTGAATTACATTGCTCGGTTCATCTCACACCTAACTGCTACCTGTGAACCAATCTTCAAGCTGCTGAAGAAAGATCAGGTAGTACGTTGGAATGATGAATGTCAGGCTGCTTTTGACAGAATCAAAGAGTATCTCCAAGAACCACCCATCCTTATGCCACCGGTTGAGGGGAGACCTTTGATACTATACCTGACAGTGCTTGACAACTCAATGGGGTGTGTGCTGGGGCAGCATGACGAGTCTGGCCGAAAAGAGCATGCCATTTATTACCTTAGCAAAAAGTTTACCGACTGTGAGACCCGATACTCACTGCTCGAGAAAACTTGTTGCGCTTTGGTATGGGCTGCTCGCCGGCTAAGACAGTATATGCTGACTCACACTACCTTGTTGATCTCAAAAATGGATCCTATAAAATATATATTTGAAAAGCCTGCTCTGTCTGGGAGAATAGCAAGATGGCAAATGATCTTGACAGAGTACGACATCCAATACACAACCCAGAAAGCCATCAAAGGAAGTGTATTGGCAGACCACTTGGCACATCAGGTAGTAGACGACTATCAGTCAATGAACTTCGAGTTTCCGGACGAGAGTATCATGATAGTGACTGATTGTGAAGTACCTGGACCGGACGAAGGACCTGAGGAAGGATCCCGATGGTCTATGCACTTTGACGGAGCCTCCAACGCTTTGGGTAGCGGTATCGGCGCTATGATAATATCCCCTCAAGGCACTCATACTCCATTGACTGCCCGGCTATGTTTCAACTGCACCAACAACATGGCGGAGTATGAGGCATGCATCATGGGTCTCCAAGCTGCGATTGACTTAAGGATCAAGTTTCTGAGTGTCTTCGGAGATTCCGCTCTCGTGATCAACCAGATCAAAGGAGAGTGGGATACGAAACATCCGAATCTTATTCCTTACAGAGAATGTGTGTTGACCTTGATCCCCCACTTCACAGAGATAACCTTTGAACACTTTCCGAGAGAGGAGAATCAGTTGGTGGACGCGTTAGCTACGATGTCTTCTATGTTCAAGGTCAAGTGGGACAATGAGGCTCCCCAGGTCACTATCTGGAAATTGGACGAACCGGCATACTGTTGTGATCTTGAGACTGAATTGGTAACTGAGAAACCTTGGTACCATGAGGTGAAGAGATACTTGGAAGCTCAAGAGTATCCGGAAGGTGCATCTGTCAACGATAAAAAGTTTCTGAGAAGGTTCGCAGCGAAGTTCTTCCTTAGCAACGGCGTTCTGTATAAACGAAACCATGATTCGACATTACTGCGTTGTGTGGACAAGACAGAAGCAGAAAGGATCATGGAAGAGCTACATGAAGGGACCTTCGGGACACATTCCAGTGGACACACTATGGCAAAGAAAATCCTTCGGGCAGGGTATTTCTGGTCCACAATGGAAGCTGACTGCTACCAACATTCTCGGACATGCCATAAATGCCAGATATATGCAGACAAGGTGCATGTTCCTCCAGTTCCTCTAAATGTTCTGACTGCGCCTTGGCCTTTTGCAATGTGGGGCATAGATATGATCGGTGAGATTAAACCTACGGCATCCAATGGGCATCGCTTCATCCTGGTAGCGATTGATTACTTCACGAAGTGGGTGGAAGCAGCTTCCTACGCTACGGTAACCAAGACTGTTGTGGCACGGTTCATTCGACATAACCTGATCTGTTGGTACGGCGTCCCAAAAAGAATCATTACAGACAACGGTACCAATCTTAATAACAATATGATCGCTGAGCTCTGCGAGCAATTCAAGATACAGCACCACAATTCTTCTCCTTATCGACCGAAGATGAATGGGGCTGTAGAAGCAGCAAATAAGAATATTAAGAAAATCGTGCAGAAGATGACAGTGACTTATAAAGATTGGCACGAGATGTTACTGTTCGCTCTACATGGGTACCGTACCTCAGCCAGGACGTCAACCGGGGCAACTCCCTTTTCCTTGGTCTACGGTATGGAGGCAGTCTTACCGATCGAAGTGCAGATACCCTCTCTCCGGATAATGAAGGATGCAGATCTGAACGAAGAGGATTGGATCCAGACACGACTTGACCAGCTAAACCTTATTGATGAAAAAAGACTTGCTGCTATCTGCCATGGTCAGACGTATCAGAAACGGATGATCAGGGCATTTAACAAGAAGGTCAGACCACAAGAATATCAAGTTGGGGATCTGGTAATCAAGCGAATCATCCTTCCTCAGAGTGATCCAAGGGGCAAATGGACCCCTACGTACGAAGGGCCATTTGTGGTTAAGCATGTGTTCTCAGGAGGAGCCATGATTCTAACCACCATGGATGGTGACGACCTTCATCATCCCGCCAATGTAGACATAGTAAAAAGATACTACGCATAAAAAAGACCCTCTAGGTTGACATACCTAGGCAAATATTAGGGCTTCCCGGCGAACCAAAAGGGTTCGGGCAAAATGAAGGGATGAAATGAAAAAATATGTACACCCGGCAAGTCGAAAACCTGAAAAGGCGGCTTGGGCAAAAATGGGTATCCCGGTGGACTGAAAACCCGAAAGGGCGGTCCAGGCAAAAGTTAGGGATAAAGCGTAATACTATGTCTCATCGGATCACCCTGCATCCAGAATCTGGTATCAACATCAAGTTCAGACGGCATTAATCAGTCAGCTTCATCTTCAACAAAGGTCATCAAGTGATGAGACGCTCAAAGACATAAAGGCGATAGCAGAGTTGAAACCCAGTGGATCATTCATTTCACACAGCTGTTTTATTTTCTCTTGTACAAATTTGTATAAACCCTTTTGTTCGGTGGTGTTCTCTTACTACGACGTCAGCCTCTTGTACGTAAACGCCTATTTTACAGGCAAATTCAAAAATCAATGCAAAAATCACTTTTCAGTTAAAACTGCCTTTTGTTTTTTTCCTTTTTCTGTTTTGTTTTGCGAAGAACGTCCAAGGTTCAATTTGTGATATATGCATTTGACACTAATTGCTAAACTCATAAATATTTGCATACGAAACAAAGGATTAATTACAGGTGACATTAGAAACAGGGGCAATAAAGAGTTGTCTAAGCAATCTAATTGTTCTATCCTCTAAGGTACCAAGGTAGATTCAGCTAAAGAACATAACCAGTGTATCTTAATTCCCCAGAGAGTGAGCCAGCAAGTCAGTGCGCTCTCCCCAAGCAAAGTTATAGTCAGCCTTAAGGAAGTTGGGTATCCTCCAGCAGATCTCAACATTCCCCAGCAATATACGAATATTCTTAACAAGCATCCCCGGCAGTCTTGGCCCAAAGATTGTTCCCCGGCGGTATACCAGACATTCAATGGAGTCACTTCCCCAATACATCTCAAAACTTCCCCAGGAGAGTCCAATCCAGTTTCCCCAGGAAAAGTGGGAATCCATTTCCCCAAGCAGTAAGCTTATCCCCAGTAGATTCTGGAAGCTTATCCCCTGCAGAGCCCGAACGCGTCCCCCGGTTTTATTCAAGAGTTATTTCCCTACCAGGATATAACTGGGTTATCCTCAGCCAAAAGCCACGGAAAGATCGTTTTCGGCAAAGTCTTCTTATCCCCAGCAAAGCTACCATCAACATATCCCAGCAAGGCACCTCTCTCCCCACAGAGTGTTGTTCCCCAGCAAGATCGTTAGAGTAACTTTCTCCCCGCAGAGTAATCCATTCGCCAAGTTTATTCCCCAACGGAGTCATCTTCTCCTACCGGTATTCTTGCAACTATCATCCCCAGCGGAAGCAAAAATCTATTCTTCAACATCAGCCCAGGAGTGACTTCCCGGCACCCGTCAAGGATTTATTTTCCTAAGACGGAAAGATACATTCATAAACATCACATTTTCATACATTATAGCATGCATATACGCATCATATCTTACAAATCTCATTTATATTGAGAACATCATTGCTTGATCCATATCATGCATTGCATATGACTGACCTTTACCTTTCAGGAAAGATCTAGTTGAGTTCTCAGCTATATTTCAAGAATTTAGTCTGGTTCAGTTAAATCGACCCTAAGATTTTCCTGATTCTTATCCAGTCAAAGGCCTTCTCTGGTTCAGTCAGGTCGACCCTAAGATCTCCCTGATTCTTATCCAGTTGAAGATTCCAAGACCTTGCCTGGTTCAGTTAAATCGACCCTAAGATTTTACTGTTTCTTATCCAGTCAAAGGCCTTCTCTGGTTCAGTCAGATCGACCCTAAGATCTCCCTGTTTCTTATCCAGTTGAAGATTCCAAGACCTTGTCCGGTTCATTTAAATCGACCCTAAGATTTTCCTGATTCTTATCCAGGCAAAGGCCTTCTCTGGTTCAGTCAGATCGACCCTAAGATCTCCCTGTTTCTTATCCAGTTGAAGATTTCAAGACCTTGTCCGGTTCAGTTAAATCGACCCTAAGATTTTCCTGTTTCTTATCCAGTCAAAGGCCTTCTCTAGTCCAGTTAAATCGATCCCTAAAAGATTTTCCTGATGAAGACTCAGTAGAAGACACCCAAGATTCTCTCAGAGTTACTGTTGAGATAGTAATCGCCCAAGATTCTCTCAACATTACTGTTGAGGTTGAAGTCTCCTATGGTTCTCTCCCCGTTACTGTGGAGGTAGTAATCGCCCCAAGATTCTCTCAGTGTTCCTGTTGAGGTAGTAATCGTCCAAGGTTCTCTCACCGTCCCGTTGAGATAGTAACCATCCCTGGTTCATTCATAATCTTCTGAAGCTCCAGATCCAATTCCTGTAACCAATCAGGGCGCATCTATACAAAGAGTTTGAAGACCAACTCCTGTAATAGGCCAGGTACTCATTTTCTTTTTCAGGTACGCAAGTTCTCGCTAAGGAATCTCTTACGCGATCGACCTCCAGATGGCATCTATAAGCCCATCCACCTTCCATCATCTCTTAGCATGGCATCTATAAGCCCATCATCCTATCCACCAATCTCCAAATGGCATCTATAAGCCCATTCCCACCATCACACTACTATGTGAGCACAAATTTCTGGGCACTCTAGTGTTCAATCATCTTCCACCTTCGGATTACGAAAGGCACGTCAGCCAATCTGCATCCTCAGGTCTAAGAAGATTGAACAGGGGCAACTGTTGTACCCCAAAATTTGCCCTCCCATATTCTTCAAGAATTGCAAAGAGCATGTTTCAAAATCTCCCCAAGGGTTGCATAGGTCAAGGGTCTCCTAACAGTCAAAAACTAGGGTTTTGGTTCTGGCAAAGAAATTGAAGTTTCCAAGGGTCCAAACAAGTCTCACATGCCTACAAACATGGTCAAGCATCCTCATGGCAAGTTTCAAGACTTACAGCACAAAATTGCACAGTCAAAAACCCTAATAGCCCTACAGTCAACTGCAGGGGCAAAATGGTCATTTGACAGTCAAAAGTTCAAATTTTTGGTCAACATCTCATTTTGAAGCCACAAACATCATTTGATCAATTCTTGATCATGATTCTCAAAGTTTGGCTCAAAAAGTCTCAAGATGCAAAAGTTTCCATATTTGGACAGTTGAAAAAAGTCAACTGTAACTTGACCAAGGCATAACTTCCACATGGTTTATCAGAAAAATTCCATCCAAAGCTCATTTTGAATAGAAAGACATTTCCTACAACTCTTCTTCACACTTCAAGTCCAAGACATGCTCTCACAAAAAGTTATCAATTTCAACATTATAGGTCATTTTCAAAAGTCAACAAAAAGGGACTTTAAGTCAAAGACCATAACTTGATATTGGTAAATCAAAATGACATAGGACCAAAGGCATTGGTTAGAGGACTTCAAGACCTTTCCAAAATGTCCAAGAACATGATCAAAGCTTAAATATTGAGCAAGATATGCCTTGTGGAAGTTGGGAAAGTTTTGGGAATTTTGAAAAGTCAACTTTACTTCAAATGCCTCAAAATTGCTAATGGTCCACATTTTCTTCCAAGATTCATCATCCAAAGGCTATGCACGACCATTTGGCCCAAAGTGGATTTATTTCATCATTTTATTATTTTACTTGAATTTTTAATTACTATTAATTCATTTAATAAAATAAAATATGAAAAAATACTAAAACAAATGTATGTGAATCTTTTTATGCGGCATTTGCTCTCATTGGTCATTGAAGATTCGTGCACACCCAAATTGGAAAGGTTGGCCATGATTGGAATCAAAAACACATGAAAAAGATTGAAAAAATATTCATTGAAAAGCAAATATTTGATACATCAATGCATTGATCTTTTGGCTCAAAATTCAACCCTAATTCGTCCCATACATAAGTCAGAATGCAAACCTAATGGAAAGAACCTGGAAGCTGCGCCTGAAGGAGACAACCAACTTTGCATTTTTGTCTAAAAAATCCAAAACTGAAAACACAGTTTCAGTGCAATTCAAAGTGAAATAATCATACCATTAGCTTGCCAAGGCATCAAGGAACCTAACTGAGTCCTTTTCCACGCTTCCAACCTCAGGAATTGGTACATAGAAGTCAAATTGTTTCATATTTTTTGGATAATCGTGTTTCATCATTCATGCCATATTTTTTATTTCTAACGCTTGTTTTGTACTAGTCTTATCATTCTGAAGCTAACCATACCATTCAATTGAAGTTTCATGCCCTATACACGAATACACCATTGGAGCTCGTTAGGGTTTCAAAACTGTAAAATTGGGGCTTTACGTTTGAGGAAAAATCAGGCAACAAGACTTATACCATTCGAACCAGAAGCTTCATACGAATCCAATACACTAGTCGCGCTCAATTTATCATTGGCCAATTTCTAATCGCTATTTTCATGTTCATCATTTAGTGGGGGTTTAAAACCCCCGCTACCTCTTTTTATTTTACAGGCAATTGAAGAAGAAGACAGACGTGTCCATACATAACTGGGGAATTTGAACCTTCGCGCGCTAATTTTTGTTCTAACGTCACTAGTGCCTATTTCCTATTATATTAATTATGCTCCACTATAATAACAAAGAGACTTGAGTGGTTCAGTGGCTAGTGCGTTTGGTTTGCAGGTATTGGGACCTGGGTTCGATCCCCAGGTCCCCCACATTATTTCAATATTTTTCTTGCTAACGTAATTCCATGCAACGTGTTCTCAAGGGGGTACCATAGGCCTCTATGTCTGTGCTTGCCACCTATACATGAAGATCATACCAATGGCCTTGATCTGGAGAACTCCATACGCCTTGGTCAATGAAGCCACACGCGCCCTGGAAAGTCAACTGAAGGCCTTAATTCTATTGGGCCTAATTGCTGGCCACATAACCTCCAAATTGGGGTCAACACCCCCCATTGGTTTGCATTAATTTTTCTTTCTTTTTATTCTTTTCTATTTATTTGTTTTATTTCTTTTTAGTTTAATTCATAAATTAATTTCTTCTTTAACATAAAAAATTAAAAAAAAATCAGAAAGACAAAAATAAAAAAATATTTTATTTAATGTTATTTTGTAAAAAAAAAATCTTATTAATTAATTTAGCTTTAATTCTAGGTTTAACTTTAAATATTTTTTTTCTTAATAAACTAAAAAATGTAGAATTAGGGTTTTATACTTTTATCCTTTTTTTTTCTTTTTCACCATATTAATTATTAATTATTATTTTTGTAAATAAATTACCATGTAAATAATTAGGTTAATTTTAGGTTCAATTTTAACATGTTTTTTTTAATAAATTAAAAAATAGTTTAGAATTAGGTTTTAATTCCATTTATTCTCATTAAAATCCATAAATACAAAAACTCAAAAATAACTTCCTTTCACATTTAATTTAATCAATTTCGTAATTGCAATTTAATTTCCTTAAAAGGGTCCAACGCCCTCGCATTCCCGATTTTAATTCTCTTCGCATTTTTATTTCTTTTTGTGAATATAATGTAATTCTCCCAAAGCTATGTAATAGATTAATTAGGCATTTATCTTTTTCGCACTTTATTTTATTTCAAATCGGGTCCTGGATTAATTTGGCGATGTGGACCCGCGCCTTTGTAATAGCGTAGGACTTTTAATTCTCGCATCTTTTAACTGTTAATTAATTTGCATGAAAGAATGAATGCCAAAATAAAAGCAACGCGTAGATCACCAATCCATGAACAAGATAAAAATAAATGAACATGACACACAAATCACACACCACCCCTAGGGTACGCCTCACTGTTGCCTTGCCCCTCGAAAGGTGATCGTCGAGTAGAGGATGTTTTAGTAAGTCCTCATGTCCATGAACATGGCATGAGGGTAGCTTCTAAGGTGTCTTCCTATTGCTCCGGTGATCACCATGTCCCGAACCTTCGAATTGACCCGAACACCTCCAACGGTGGTGCTACCTACCTCTCAATGGTGGGATGGCACTACTTTAAGGACATTTACACAGACGAATTCCTTAGGGTAGGTAGACAACTCGTAGATACTTGCTCTAATTTCAAAACAAATCAAAAATACTTTTCACACCGACACCTTTTCAAAAAGCTTTCGAAAGCAACTTTTCAAACACTCTTGAGGACCGATACAAGATTCGAACTGAAATTTTCAAAGAAACTTTTTTAAAACCCACAGTTGAAAAGCAAACAAACAATTTTGAAAACACAAATGAGCAAGTATCTAAGAGCCCATGGATAACCATGGATAGAAAGGGTGCTAACACCTTCCCTTTCTATAATCTACCTCCCGAACCGAGAGCAATCTCTATAAGGAATTTTTCTGTGTTTTTGTCCTTTCCATTTGGAGAAAATAAAAGACGGTGGCGACTCTTGCTTCCGCGACATTTCGCGAACCAGCGTTAAACAGTCAGTTCCAGATCCACCGATCACAGTAGCCTTATTTCATGACATAATTCATCACGAGATAGAGGTCTACATAGATGATATGATAGCCAGATCTCAGACTGAAGAAGAACATCTTGGTCATCTGGATAAATTATTTGAAAGACTGAAGAAGTACAAACTGAGGTTAAATCCGAACAAGTGCACTTTTGGGGTGAGATCTGGTAAACTCCTGAGTTTCATCGTCGGTGGTAAAGGTATTGAAGTTGATCCTGCAAAAGTTAAAGTTATTCAATAAATGTTGGATCCCCATACCGAGAAGGAAGTCAGAGGTTTCTTAGGATGACTGAATTACACTGCCTAATTCATTTCCCATTTGACTGCTACTTGTGAGCCAATCTTCAAGCTACTGAAGAAAGATCAAGTAGTAAAGTGGAACGACGAATATCAAATAGCCTTTAAATTTCAGGAGTACCTACAAGAACCTTCGATTGTGATGCCATCTATGATACGGTGGGAGAATTGACTTGGTTGTTTTGTGTTTTATTGTAATTATTGCGGATAGCAAGAGTCGCCATCGACTTTTCTTTTATCCAATAAAGAAAAGGGTGAAAAGAACAAGAAAGACCTTTTAAGAATTTTCTTGAGTTCGGGGGGTAGGTTATGAAAAGGGAAGGTGTTAGCACCATTTTCATCCATAGTTATCTATGGGATCTTAGTTGCTTGCTAGATCACTTTTGAAATTGCTTTGTTTGAAATGTGTTTGTGATGTTTTGAAAGTATTTTTGAAAAGTGCCTTCGTTTAGGCGAAATTTGTAATGATTCTCGTCTCTATAAGAATGCATACAAAGTTATGACTTTTGAAAATATTTCATTTGAAAGTGTTTTTGAAAGTGTTTTAGAAAGTGCCTTTGATTAGGCAAACTTTGTAATGATTCTCGTCTCTATAAGAATACATACAAAGTGTTGATTTTTGAAAATATTTCATTTGAAAGTGTTGGTGTGTTTGAAATATGTTTTGAAAATGGTTATGAGCAAGCAACTATGAGCGTTCTACCTACTCAAAAAGTCTTAGTTCTTTTCCTCCTCCTTTAGATATTGCTATCTTACCATTGATTGATAAGAAGCCCTATCTTTGGATGTAAAGGGACGGGCGTGGGTCATCGTATACTCATAGAAGGCAACATTGTAGGATACCTTAGCAATTTATTGTAAGGGACTAAGATCATAAGGCAACATCAAAGGGTCATCGAGGGACTACGATCTTGTATTTGAGGGTCTTTGCTAAAGTATCCCACGTTTGAGGGACATGACTATTTATTTCTCAAGGCAACAGGTGGATTTAACCCTAGAGGTGCAAGTGCACAAGTGTTTTGTTTTCATGCATTGTTTTGTCTTGGATTAGGGTTGTCTAAGATTTATTTTAAACTTTCCATACACACCCTAATTACTAACAGTTATATGAAAAACGATAAATTTGCGGAAATTAAAATCCTACGTTATTACATCATTAGGGGGTGGGGAGTACAATTTATGAATGGGGATGAAATAGGAGCTTAAATATTACAACCATATTGAATAGCCGTGAAGAAAGTATATAGAAAGTATAAAAATAATGTAAAAGAGAGGAAAATTGCATTTTTAACCATTATGTGTCGACACATGCATCTATTCATCGACACATAACTTTTCATTGCTCCTGTAAAACCAAATAAGCCTAGTATGAGTTGATGCATAATGGTATGTGTCAACTCATGTCTTGCATGTGTCAACACATTCGTGTTTTGTGTCGACTCATGTGCCTTTTTTCTTTCTGTTTTGTGCACTTACAGCAGTATGTGTCGACTCATGAGGCTTTGTGTCAACTCATAGCCTATTATGTCACTAAAATGATTTGACTCATGTGAGTATGTGTCGACTCATCCTGAAGTTTTTTCACCTTATCATTATTCTGCTGCATACATGGGTTAGTTCTCAACTCATGGTTAGTGAAAATGAAAGATAAGAATGTGGTTAGCTTCAAGGCAATGATATCTAAATTTTATCTTCACAAATTAACCATTAATGATACTTGTATGAAGAGTTAAAAGTCGAGAAGACTTACCTTACAGCTGGATTTTTGTGCTTTGAGTTTGAGTTGTTGTATTGACTGTTCTTGAGCTTGGAAAAAACAGAGATGTTACAACAATTGTTCTTGAGCTTGAACAACCTCTATGGGATGTATGTAAGGTATTTAGATGGTTTGTTTGGACAGAACTTGTAAGGTGTGAAGGGTTCAAATATTTAGATTTCAAAGCTCAAGAGTGGAAGCTTTGTGGACAGTTATGGTTTTTTTAGAGTATGGGATTTTGAGGGCTTATCTACACAATAAAACTTCTGGCTTTTCTCTCTATTTTTCTGACCTCTTTCTCTTGCAAATGCTTCTTCTATTTATAGGCAAGAGGTTTGTGTATATGAGTTGATTAGGTTTGCAAGACAGCATGTTATGATTTGGTTGGATTGCAAAGATCAAACTATGTCAAGTACTCCATAATCCCAAGATGAAGTACCAAAGTTGCTGGTTTAGAGGGGCTGCTTTCCATGATTTATGGTGGAGCAAAATCAGAAGCAAACAAAGTATGGGCTCAAGACAAATTTGTACCAAAAAGTTTACTTTTCAAGAATAGCAATGGTAACTTTATGCCATAAATGGAAAGATCTTTTGGACAAAGGCTTAAACACTTGGGTAATAGCTCAAGAGTGGATGTAAGCATTAAATTATGATGAGATTTGCAAGCAAGGAGTCCTGCAACACAATATTATGCAGCATAGCATAAGGGTTTTGTTATGTGTTCTTCAATAAAATAACTTGCAATTCAAGAATGGATGCCCAACTTCATGCCATTAAATTTCCTTGCTCAAGTATGACAAATTCATGCTCTTGGATGTTTTGGAAAGCTTGAAACATCCTCTACAACTTTCATGTTTTTAACTTTTATTAAATCAACTGGAACTTAATGAAAAATGGCCAATAAGTTAGGATAAAAACCTGACCAAACCTGCTGAAAATTTCTCCAAGTGTTTAATCAAAAATGCCATGACTTCATGAATTTATAAATTAAAATACAAGTATTTCTAGAAAAAGTCCTGCCCTACAATGTTTTAGATCTCATTGAGATCTACAACTTTCATGTTGGAAGTTTTCCTTGAATCATCTTACATCATGGTGAAAATTTGCCACAAAGTCATGAAAAAAGTTAACTTTCTAACACTTAGAAAATTTCTAAGTCTTACAATTTTGACTTTTCAAAGATAATTTTGACTTTTTGATTTCTTGATGAACAATCTTCCTATTTTGACATGTCTTAATGAAATATGATTTTTGAAACTTGATTTTGATCAAAAACTCAAAGTTTGACTTTTGGTTCTACAGTTGACTTTTTCATCAGTACAGCTGATTTTAGGTCATCTGATCAATTGACTGAGCAATTTTGTGATCTAAGGCTTGAAACTTGTCATGAGCATTCTTGCAGGTCCATAATGACTCATGAAAGTATTTTGAGGCATTAAAAGTCCAATTTTCCTTATGAAAACTCAAATCCTAATTTGAGGCATCAATGTTGAAGAGATGGCTTGACCTAATCAATCCTTGTGCCAGCTGGACCTATTTGAAGATCTTGTGAGAAATGTCTTGAAAAAGATAGGGCAAATTTTGGGGTACAACAGCTTCCCCTGTTCAATCTTCTTAAACCTGAAGAGTTAGATTGGCGGGTCCGTCATTCGTGACTTGAAGGTGGAAGATGATTAAACACTAGAGTGCCCAGAAAGTTGCACTTCGATTATGTGTTAGTTGATTGTGTCGGGAATGGGCTTAAGGATTCCATTTGGAGAAGTGATAAAGATTTAGTCAGAGATGGGTTTACAGATGCCATCCAGAGTGTCTATTGATAGAAATTAGACTAAGTTTAAGCTTAATTGTAACTGGGAGAAGCATCAGAATAAATCTTTGGCTGATTTAATCTGAGTCAGAAGATATAGTGGAATGAGTATCAAAATAATATCCATAATGGGATCGTATCTGACTCGTATCTAAAAGATGTACTGAATCAGTGTCATAATGACATCCGCATCTGGTTCGTATCTGAACTGTATTTGAGAAATGTGTTGAATGAGTGTCAGAATGAAATCCGCATCTAGATCGTATCTGAATTGTGTTTGAGAATGGTACTAAATGAGTGTCAGAATGACATCCGCATCTGGATTATATCTGAACTGTATTTGAAAGATGTATTGAATGAGTGTCGAAATGACATCTGTATTTGGATTGTATCTGGACTATATTCGAAAGAATCTAGAATAAGTATCAGAATGACATATGCGTCTGGATCGTATCTGAACTGTATTTGAAAGACGTATTGAATGAGTATCAGAATGACATCCACATCTGGATCGTATCTGAACTGTATTTGAAAGATGTATTGAATGAGTGTCATAATGACATCCTCATTTGGATTGTATCTGAGTTGTATCTAGGAGAAAATATGGAATAAGTTTCAGAATGACATCCGTCTCTGGATCATATCTGGACTGTATTTGAAAGAATCTAGAATAAGTATCAGAACGTCATCCATATCTGAGTCGTATCTGAACCATTTCTAGAGAGAATCTAGAATAATTATCATAATTCCATACATATTTGGATCGTATCTAAACTGTTTCTAGAGTGAATCTGGAATAAGCGTCAGAATGTCATCCGTTTATGGATTGTATCTAAACCGTTTCTAGAGTGAATCTGGAATAAGTGTCAGAATGTCATCCATATTTGGATCGTATCTAAATTGTATCGAGGAGAAAATCTGGAATAAGTATCAGAATGTCATCCATATTTAGATCGTATCTGAATCATTTCTATAAGAGAATCTGGAATAAGTATCAGAATGTCATCCTTCTCTGGATCGTATCTGAACCGTTTCTAGAAGAGAATCAGGAATAAGTATCAGAATATCATCCATCTCTTGATCGTATCGGAATTGTTTCTAGAAGAGAATCTGGAATAAGTATCAGAATGTCATCTGCCTCTGGATTGTATTTGAACTGTATCGAGGAGAAAATC
Source organism: Vicia faba (assembly GCA_948472305.1). Lineage (NCBI taxonomy): Eukaryota > Viridiplantae > Streptophyta > Magnoliopsida > Fabales > Fabaceae > Vicia > Vicia faba. Next base: position 1,163,481,168 of record OX451736.1, read on the forward strand.
TGGAATAAGTATCAGAATGTCATCCGTCTTTGGATCGTATCTGGACCGTTTCTAGAAGAGAAACTGGAATAAGTATCATAATGTCATCCATCTCTGGATCATATATGAGTTGTATCGAGAAGAAAATATGGAATAAGTATCAAAATGTCATCCGTCTTTGGATCGTATCTGAACCGTTTCTAGAAGGGAATCTAGAATAAGTATCAGAATGTCATTCGTCTCTAGATCGTATTTGAACTATATCGAGGAGAAGATCTGGAATAACTATCATAATTCCATCCATCTTTGGATCGTATCTGAACCATTTCTAGAAGAGAATCTGGAATAAGTATCAGAATGTCATTTGTCTCTGGATTGTATCTGAACTGTATCGAGGAGAAAATATGGAATAAGTATCAGAATGTCATATGTCTTTGGATCGTATCTGAACCGTTTCTAGAAGAGAATCTGGAATAAGTATCAGAATGTCATCTGTCTTTGGATCATATTTGAATTGTATCGAGGTGAAAATCTGGAATAAGTATCATAATGCCATCTGTCTTTGGATTGTATCTGAACTGTTTCTAGAAGAGAATCTGGAATAAGTATCAGAATGTCATCCGTCTCTGGATCGTATATGAACTGTATCGAGGAGAAAATCTGGACTAAGTATCAGAATGTCATCCGTCTTTGGATCGTATCTGAACCATTTCTAGAAGAGAATATTGAATAAGTATTAGAATGCCATCCGTATCTGAATCATATCTAAACTGTATCGAGGAGAAAATCTAGAATAAGTATCAGAATGTCATCCGTCTTTGGATCGTATCTGAACCATTTCTAGAAGAGAATCAGGAATAAGTATCAGAATGTTATCCGTCTCTAGATCGTATCTGAATTGTTTCTAGAAGAGAATCTTTGGCTGATTGTATTTGACATATGACATGCTCTTGACGAGATATACCTATTCGGGAACCAGCCTGAAAAGATAAAGTTAGTTTCATGCAAGGGCATGATGTATGTAATGTATTGCATAATGATGCTCTCAGAATAAATGAGAATTCTATATGCGTTTTGTATGTGTATATTATGATATTTTGTAAATGATGTATGCATGTGAAATGTTGTTTGAAGTGCATTGATAAACCCGTGCAGTATCTTAGTCTGGGAAAATAAATCCCTGACTATTGTCGGGGATGAAGAGTACGTGTAACTTCAAATTTTTCTAGAATGCTTCCGTTGGGGATTCCTGCTTATTTGTTTGAAGAAACTCTGTTGGGGATGTACTGATTTCTGTTTGGGGAGAAGAGTTTAGGAACCTTAGTGGTCAGTTGCTCTACTAGGGAATTTAATTTCTTATTTACCCTGACTGGTGATAAAATAGATGACTAAACTTTCAACTTATCTGGGGGAGGATGAAGTTAATTGTTATTTGTTCGAACTCCAGACTTCGCAACAACTTTCTGGGGAGAATGAAGTTAAACTGTTATCTGGTCAGATTTCAGGATTCACGGTAGCTTACTGGTAGGATAAAGTTAATTGTTATCTGGTCGGATTCTAGGCTTTGAAGCAACTTATTAGGGATAGTATTAACTCGGTTGGGGACAAGGGGAGTTCTATCAGTGATGTGTAGTAGTTTGAGGAAAAGACTCAAACTGGGGAGATTGTAATCTGTTGGGGAAATAAACCCCGTTGAGGAAAGTATTTTGACGATCTTACTAGGGAAATGAATTCATCTGCAGAATAATTTTTACAAGGTTTCTTTTCCAGTTTTGGAAGACCAAACTCGATTGGGGAATATCAGAATAAATCCAAACCTTGATTGTATCTGAGGATTATTGAATGAGTATTAGAATGACATCCATATCTGGATCGTATCTGAACTGTATCTTCAGGAGAGTCTGGAGTAAATTTCAAAATAAATCTATATTTAGATTGTATCTGCATTGTATCTAGAAGATGATAAACTGCCGGCAATTTCCATCAGTTTGGGAACTGGCATGATGTGTGCGTTTGTTGGGAGAAGATCAAACTCCTCTATCCACTGGTGAGTTTGACTATGTCGTTGGCTCGAGGATGCTCCACATTTGTTTGAAGATGCTTCTACGCTTGTCGGGGATAGCCTTGTGGAATATTGTACCCTTATCCGTGAAGATTATTCTGTGGGGATCCTTATAGAGGTGGCTCTGGCGACTTCACAGGGGATCACCTTATGAAAGGGACTTTGTGGGGATTTGTCATTATCCATAGTAGGAAGTGTTGTAGCACTTCCATAAAATGTTTGCTTGGTCGTACGTGACCCTTTACTGGAATTCATGTTCAATTCCCTAAGTGATTCCGGTGGAGATCTGCCCCTGGCTATTCAGGAATTTATGAGAGATTTCTTGGAATCTTGACTTGACTGCCATTGATGAGTTGGACAATAACCTGTCATGCCCCTTGATTATGGGATATTTGTCATTGGAAGTGTCTTCCCATTTGAAGTGATTCTGTTTCTTGAGAGAATTTTTGTTCATTGGATATTCTCCGTGTGAATTTCTCTGTTGTCGACCAATTGGCCATATGCAAACAGCGGTATTCAAACAATGCAGAGTTTATGTTTGTCTTGAAGTTTTTTTAAAATTCATTTTTAGCAAATAAAAGAATTTTGTAAGAATATGAATTCAACTCAGGATTTGCGGTAAGCCTTACAGGAGTCAGGATACCTTTTGTAACAGTGTGCTTTCGAACTAACCCATGGTTCAATTAGGACTTTTAAAGGGTTGTAACATGGTCTAGTTCACGGTTTAAGAAACAAAGGATAAGGCTCAAATTTTATTTGTACCAAACCTATTCTCCATGATGTTCTCCAGTCCTACACTCAGTTAATTACGCGTTTGTATTCCAATTGAATCTGGAATGATATTTTGGTGGTGGTTTGGATACTGGAAGTTTATTTATGAAGGAAGTCATTTTTGCAACATTTTCTTTTGTTGAGGATTTGTAACGACCTCTTTTATTATCCCTAATTTTTTGCCTGACTATTTTTGTTTTGAGACTACAATCAGTGGGATGCCCCAGTTTTTTAAGTCTCCTTCATAGGTTTTGATTCAGTGGGCTTTTCTTTTTGAGAGGTAAAGACTGCCTATTTCACGGGGAACAAACACCATTTTTTAATTCATAAGGATATTTGTGAAGTGACATCTTGCGACTGAATGTACATTTGAATTAACTGAGAAACTACTTTGCCCCAGGCTATGATTAAAGGTTCCAGTTTGTGCGAAAAAGAAAATTACTACTTCTTTGGCTCAAAGGGATTGACTAGGAATTATCTTCCTTATAACTCCAATGTTTAGGGTTTGAAACAACGCTTGTACATCGTTAGCAAGGTGTAACACGGTGGGAGAACTGACTTGGGATGTTTTGTGTTTGATCGTAATTGTTGCGGGTAGCAAGAGTCGCCACCGACTTTTCTTTTATCCAATAAAGGAAAGGGTGAAAAGAATAGGAAAGACCTTTGAGATTATTTCTTGAGTTCGGGGGGTAGTGTATGAAAAGGGAAGGTGTTAGCACCCTTTTCATCCATAGTTATCTATGGGATCTTAGTTGTTGGCTAGATCATTGCTTTTTGTTTGAAAGTGTGCTTTATGGTGGGTTTTGAAAGTATTTTTGAAAAGCGCCTTCGTTTAGGCAAACTTTGTAATGATTCTCGTCTCTATAAGAATGTATACAAAGTGTTGGACTTTTGAAAATATTTCATGGAAAGTGTTTGGTGTATTTGAAAAGATGTTTATTTTGAAAATGAGCAAGCAACTAAGAATGTTTCTACCTACTCAAAATTAAATCGAGCATAAATTTATTCTGATACTTCTTCCAGTTAGAGTCAGACGTAGACATATTTTGGCTCAGATTAAATTGAGCGTAGATTCATTTTGATACTTCTTCCAGTTAAACTCGAGCGTAGACTCTTCCCAACATACTTTCTAGTTGAAGTCGGGTGTAGACATCTTCTAGCTCAGATTAAATCGAGTCGGGCGTAGACTCACTCCAAATACATCTTCCAAGACAAAGTCGGGCGTAAACTTAGTCTAATTTCTATCAATGGCTACTTTGGATGGCATCTATAAGCTCATCTCTGATGACTCTCTGTCACCTCTCCAAATGACATCTTTAAGTCCATTCCCGGTATAATCAACCAATGGTGTTACTTTATGCACTAGCGAGTGCAAATTTATGGGCACTTAAGTGTTCAATCATCTTCTACCTTCAAGTCAAGAATGGAGGACATTCCAATCTAACTCTTCAGTTTTAAGAATATTGAACAGGGGTAGATGTTGTACCCCAAAAATTTCCCTCCCATTTTTCTTCAAGACATTCTTCTAAAGGTCTCAAGTACTCAAAGTTACTCAAGGGTTGACTAGTCAAACCTCCTCCTAAGCAATGGATCCACAACTAGGGTTTCATCTTGCACAAGGAAGAGTGGGTTTCAAAGGTCTCAATTGGTTTTCATGGTTCATCATAGGTCTTCAAAAGTGCTCATGTCAAGTTTCAAGTCTTGCCTTATAAGTTTGCTTAGTCAATAGCTCAGATGATTGAAAGTCAACTGTATTGGGTAAAAAATCAACTATGGTCAATATACAGTCAAAGTTCAAGATTTTTGGTAAACATCAACATTTTGAAGATATACTCATCATTTGATCAAGTTTTGATCATGATTCCTCAAGGAAACCCCTCAAATCATCAAAAGTCAAAAGTTTCCAAATTAGGGTTTCCTTGGAAGAAGTCAACTAAACTTTTACCAAGCATAACTTTCACATGCTTCATCAACTTTTCCCAAACCAAAGTTCATTTTGAAGAAAATTCAATTCTATAAAACTTTGTATTTATGCTCAAGTCCAAAAAGTGTTTCATTTGAAAGATATGAGCTAATACATTACATGTCATTTCAAAAGTCAACCAAAAGACACTTTTTGTCAAGGCAACTTACATCAAGATAAAGTCTCCAAATGCAAAAATGATTTTAAAAAAAAAAGAGAAGTTGTAGAGGGTATATTGATCTTTCCAAAAAGTAAAATATAACCTTCAAAAGATGAAAAATGAGCAAGTTATGAGTTGCACAAGTTGGGAAATTTTGAGGAAATGCATAAAGTGCAAAGTAAGCAAACTTGAAATTTTGGACTATTGGGCCTAGGTTTTGGAATTCAAATGTGTTCATGACATATTTAAAGACCCTTAATTACATCCATGCATTACTTTAATTTTTTATTTTATTTATTTTGATTTTATTTATTTAAAATCAAAATCAAATCAAATCAAATGCAAGCTTAATGTACAAGGAGTGTAAGGCTTGTGATCTAATCTTTTGGAGGCCCAAACAACACATGCTAGCCTATTACAAATCATGCCAAAACCGTGTAAACCAAGAGAGGAAAGAATCTTCACAATTTTGGAAAGTTTTAAAAAGTATTTTGGAAACAAATCAAATCATAATTCCATTTGATTGTGTACCATTTTTGTTAACCTAATGTGATCCCTCATATACACATAAGCCTCGGATCTCAGAAGAACACATGCAGTTGCTGCCTCCAAACCAAAGTGTTGTTCACAAAATTTTCAAAAAAAAATCCAAGCATAGAATCCTAATTTCCAGAGGTTCTCAGCTCGAACCAGTGATCAAACATCACTCCTGAGATTCCCAAGAGTCTCCTCAAGTCCATTAGCATATCCCACTGTTCCCAGAACATCCCACGTGACAACCCCAACATGGGTAAGGTTTTGAATTTCGAATCTCTGATTTTAACCCTGACAGAAGGCTCTTGCTGGTACTCTTTGATCTTGTCGAAGGCAGTTTGGCATTCATTATTCCATTTGACTACTTGATCTTTCTTCAGTAATTTGAAGATTGGTTCACAAGTAGTTGTCAGGTGAGAAATGAATCTGGAAATGTAGTTTAGCCATCCCAAGAATCCTCTTACTTCCTTCTCAGTACGAGGAGCAGGCATCTCTTGTATCGCTTTCACCTTGGTAGGGTCCACTTTGATACATTTACCGCTGACAACAAAGCCTAGGAGTTTATCGGACCTCACCCCAAATGTGCATTTATTCGGGTTCAACTTCAGCTTGTATTTCTTTAGCCTCTCAAAGAGTTTCTGTAAATGTTCAATATGTTTCTCTTCAGTTTGAGATTTGGCTATCATGTTGTCCATATAGAACTCTATTTCCTGATGTATCATGTCGTGAAATAGAGCTACCATGGCACGCTGATATGTTTCCCCAGCGTTCTTCAACCCGAATGGCATAACCTTGTAACAGAAAGTGCTCCATTGTGTGACAAAGGTTGTTTTCTCCATGTCCTCAGGCGCCATTTTGATTTGATTGTAACTTGAGAAACCATCCATGAAGGAAAACACCTTATGTTGTGATGTATTGTCAACCAAAATATCGATGTGGGGAAGTAGGAAATCATCCTTAGGGCTTTCCCTATTCAAATCTATGTAGTCCATGCATATTCGCACTTTTCCGTCCTTTTTAGGCACAGGAACAACATTGGAGACCCATTGCAGATAGGAGGTGACGACCAAGAATCCGGTGTTGAATTGTTTCATGACTTCCGCTTTGATCTTCTCCGACATGTTTGTTCGCTTGCGACGGACTTTCTGCTTTACCAGAGGGCAGTCTTCTTTTATTGGTAGACGATGGACCACGATATCAGCATCCAATCCTGGCATGTCTCCGTACGACCAGGAAAATACCTCGACATAATCATGTAGCAACTGAGTTAGACGCTTCTTGACATTGGGTTCCAGATTGGCACCCACCTTGACTTCTTTCTTATCCTCTTCGGTACCTAGGTTAACTGTGTCTACTGGTTCTTCATGGGGTTGTATGGCCCTCTCCTTTTGTTGTAGTAACCTGGATAATTCCCCTGGCACTTCACAATCTTCCTCACCTTCGTCTTCGGCTTGGTAGATTAGATTTTTAGAGTTACAGAAAGTTATAGCAGAATCGTTACCCATGGGATCCCGAATGGATGTAGATCTGCATTTTGAATGTGAGTGTGTGTAAGAGTATAGCTATCTTTGAAAGAAATAAAAATGTAAAAAGAAAGACAAAGAGCATAAAGTTTGTATGCAAAAACGTCCATGATTCATTGATGACATATGAAAATGAGGTAACAACCCTTACAAATGGACTGTTATGCCTCGGGTAAGACACAAGGTTTTAAAAGTCTGAATTGTTTAATTATTACAGGTCCGACAAAAACTTAAAGACAGTTACTGTTGGATAAAAGTAATTGGGATAAAATCTTTAGCTTCCCAGTTGTTGAGTCCTCCATTGACAGTTGGGAAAATCCAATTCTCCAGGTCGTAGTTGTCCCCATCATCCTCCACTTCATTGATTATGTGGTTGCTGATCTTCAAGGGTGGTCCCCCGGCACGAGCATGGCGCACAACTTTTTGAGCTCCTGAAGTGGAACCCAAATCAAATTTGTCAGATTTGTATGGGATATCCGGGAGTTGGCCCCAAATAGTACACCCACCTTCTTCGATCATTGCCTTGGCATCTTTCAGAGAAGACATCTTTAGCGGAGGTCTTGTAATCTTCGGGATTTGGGAAACAGTCTTGGTTACTGCCACGGTTTGTGGGACTTCCTCGAAATGCTGAAATAGAGTTTCAATGAATTCACCATCCAATTCCAAGTATTTGAAGGAGTTTAAGTGGCTGACCATATATTCCTCTTCTCTATGACAGTAATGATTTTCCCCTCGGTCAGATATTTCAGCATTTGATGTAATATAGAGGTAACGACACCAGCGTTGTGAATCCATGGTCGTCCCAATAAGCAGGAGTAGGAAGGGCGAATGTCCATCACGTAAAAAGTTGAATCAAAGGTTTGGGTTCCAACTTTTATGGGGATGTCCACCTCCCCATGCACCATTCTCTTTGAACCCTCGAAGGCCCTTACCACTATATTGCTGGGTTTTAAGGTCAAACCTTCACAGTCAAGTCTATCAAGAGCCTTCTTAGGCAGCACATTCAAAGATGAACCGGTATCAACCAAGACATGGGCCAAAGTTGTGCCCCTGCATTCGACAGAGACATGAAATTCCTCGTTGTGCTTCCTCCCTTTAGGTGTCAAGTTAGCATCTGAAAAGCCTAAACCATTGTCAGCGGTTAAATTGGCCATGCAGTCTTAGAACTAATCAGCAGAGGTTTCTTATGGTACATGGGCAATTTTAAGGAATTTCACCAAGGCCTTCGCATGAGCCTCGGAGCATAACATTAAAGCCAGCATGGAAATCTTTGACGGAGTCTCCCCTAGCTGTTCGACTACGTTGTAGTCGCTTCTCTTTATAATCTTCAGAATTTCTTCCATCTTCTTTTGGGAGGCCTTAGGAATAGATACTGATTGCGCCTTCATCCGGACAGGCTCAACCAGAATGCCTTTGCCCTGAGTCTCGGTCGACTCGGTGGTAGGAGTATCAGCAGGTGTAACTATAGGAATTGTAGTAGTAGTAGTGTCAACAGGAACAGAAACAGGGATGATCACAGGACCGGTGACAACCTTAGAAGGAGAAATCTCGGGAGAGAAAACTCTTCCACTTCGGGTTATCTTGTCGGTTCCCGCAATGTTGTTGATGTCGGGGTCAGCCTTCTCAGAAATTGAGTCCTCAACAATCAGCCAATCCGGATTGACGCCATGATAGTAAACATCGCCCCCATAGTTCCATGGGACAATTTTATCTGATGAATACAGGATTGGACCTGGCATAGTAATTATCGGTGGAGCTGTAGCGATAAAAAATGTAGCGGGGTAAATCGGAGATCGAATTATTGATTAATTCGTCTCACAAAAGCAAGAGTCGCCACCGCGCTTTATTATTTCCAAGGGAAAAGGGGAAAGAGCGAAATAAAACCCTAAATATGCAATGTAAATAATACTTTTAAAAGTAATGAAAATACAAGGCGTTTTTGAAAAGAGATCTATGGTTCGGGGGTTGGTTATACAGTGGGAAGGTATTAGCACCCAACGTATCTATAGTACTCTATAGGAACCTTTTGAAATATCTATTTATTAAAATGTTCGTTTGATCGAAAATAAATTGTTTTGGCCGAAAAGGGGTACGGATGAGTTTTTTGAAGGTACGACGACCTAATGTCGAAGTTTTGGCTTAAAAGGTATAAGTTTTGAAAAGATTGAATATTTGAGAGAAATTGTCTTAAGTTTTAATGAAATGCAAATGTTCGCGTGATTGGACTTGAGGACATGAAGTCAACAAGTTTAATCATTTTTCCCTTGGATTAAGAAGTAAACAGAATAACCATGTAAAGATGAAATACTTAAACAGAAAATTATGCAAAAAAATGATTAAAGAGCTAAGTGATATACAACATTTAAATAATAGACTAAATGGTGTGAACATGCATTTTTTATATTTTTATCTAATATTAATAACGCAAGAGAATTAATTAAATAAAATGTTTTTTAGTACTTAAAATTTCTATATTTTTTTTATATTTTGTATTAGTATTAACTAAAGCGAGGGAAATAATTAAGGGAATAAAATATTTTTTAATTTTTTTTATTTTTATATGTTTTTTTTATATTAATATAAGATATTATTTGAGAATTATTAAATAACTCTAAGCTAAATTAAAACTTAAAAGCTATTAAAAAAAGGGGAATACTAAACTTATTAAATTAATCCTAAAGTTTAAACTAATAAAATTGATCCAATTACTTAAAAATTGTTTTAATTAAATTACATCTATTTGATTAACTTATAATTAAAACTAAACTAATAAAATTCTAAAAAGGCTAATCAAATAGAAAGAAAAGTATCAAAATTCAAAGGAGGTAAATAAACAAATCAAAATGGGCTAAAAGGTTTTGAGAGGGCCCAATCAAAACAGAAGAGAAAGGGGGTGCATAAGGAAATCGCTTGGGCTTTGGGCAGATGAAATGGGTTGAGGTCCATTTGTTTCATAATTTGTTTCTCTTAGGGTTAAACAAATGTTTTAGCTTTTGGAAAAGGGATTAGGGTTTGGTTACGCAACGCCGTTCTTCTTGTCTTGCTCCGTCTTCTTCGCTAGGTCTTCTGAACTGCTCTCATGAAAACGCCTTCTTCTTTGCCTTCCCTTGCCCGAGCCACCAACGCCTCCTCTCCCCATGTCGCTCAGCGATACAGTGAAGGTGACGATTCGTCCATTAACGCGTTAAGTTTTATGATTTTTGTTGCATGCTTATGATTTTGTTTATTTCGATTTTGACTTCATTTTTTTACATGATTTTGTTGAGATGGTAAAAAAAGGAAAAAGGAAAAACAAGGCTACCTTTAATGGAGGAAAGGGAGAGGCATTATGGAGGCTTGCTGGCGAGGGGATGGCGCGTGATGCTTTGACTGGAACCTGGTACTCTGTCTTTCTCTCTTCTTGCTTGCTTCCGTATATTTGATGCTTGATTGCCTTGATGTTTGGCCTATGATGAATGTTTGAGGCTCGATGCTTGAATGCTATGTTGAAAAATTTTTGTTTTGACTAGCTTCCCAATATCGATGCTTGACTGTTGCCTTCGTTGTATGCTTTTCCTCTTCGTCTTCTCGCCTTGCTACCGTTGCTTTCAGTTGCCTTTTTTCGCATTAGCCTGTGATGACTATCTTTGAGGCTTGATGGTTGCCTTGAACATTGTTTTAAGGTTTGAGTTGCTATAGTATTCTGGCTTTTGGCTTTAAAACTGGTTATGGTTTCAACAGGTTTGGCCTTTTGAGTTTACTGGTTTTACTGGTTTTTTAGGCCATGAGGTTTTGAAAATGGCTATGGTTTTGCTGGACAGTTTAGAGGTTTTATGGTTTAGGCCATAAGGTTTGATTGGAGATAGCAGGTTATGGCAACAGGTTTTACTGGTTTCGCTTCAGGCTTGGTCTTGATACAGGTTTTATTGTTTAGGCCATGTTGGTTTCAGGTTTGTGGGTTTAGGCCATATTGGTTTCAGGTTTGTGCAGGTTGTATGTTTTTGGTTTATGTAAGTTTTGCTTCAGGTTTGGCCTAGTTTGTGGTTTATACAGGTTTAGGCCATGGTTATGGTTTTTGCTGTCTTGATACCGTAGGTTCTATGGTTTTATGGTTTTGAGAATTGGCTTGATATTTTTGACAGTTTTCAGTGTTTGAAACTTGAAGACAGGTTGAACTCTCTGAATTTTTGAAGAGGGTTTTGTTGTGTTATAACAGTTTGCTGGCCTTCCTCCCCTGAGGTTTACGTTACAGGTTGTATATTTTACTATATTTCTGCCTTCTCTCTGCACATTAGGCTGCTACATCAGTTTGTCTCTATTCTATTTCATGCTTTCTCTTCTCTTACTGTATGTTGCTGCAGTTTGTTTTGTATCCATTTCTGCCTAAGCCAAAAACCTGTAAACCACACTCTTCCTCTCTTCTCTCTCTCAAGTACAATTGAAACACCAAAATGTTGTTATGTACTTACTTGTTCTGAAAAAGTATAATGCTGGAAAATGATGAAAAAAGAAAATATATTGCTTGCACATTGGTTTAAACTGCATATCTCTCCTTGTCAACTGCATGGTACAGCAAAGCCTTTGTATTTTGACTTCTTCCATACTTTGGCATGGTTTACGTTGGACTTGGCTTTTGAAAAAAATGAAATTTGATTTGCATACTTGCATATGCTGTTTTGTTTTTGAAATATGCATTGGATTTGAAACATGCAGTTTACAATTAAAATGCAATTTTGACCAAAAAATGAATTTGTGCATGCTTTTAATTTGTGCATTCATTTTTATCAAAAAAATTCATCCCTTTTTGTGAACCGGGAGAAATCCCGTGATTTGCAAAAAGGGTAAAAACTGATTCCAGCCGTTTGCTTTTAATGATGAACGCTAATTAATTTTTTTTTCTTTTAATTATCTCTTTATTTTTGACTTTTTTCTTTTAATTCTTTTGCAGGTAAAATCAAATGAGCATTAAAGAAGCATTGGATAGAAGATGAAGATTTAGAATTTAGGAAAAATTAGAGTAGTTTTTATTTTACTTTAAACATTGTAAAAATTATTATTGTAAATACGTTATAAATAAATATGGTATTTACACAACAATTGTACAATTAGAATAAAATGAATAAAACTCCAATATTTTATCAATTAATTCTTTTCTTCTTTCCAATTATTTATTTTATTATTTATAATTCTTTAAATTATATAATAACTGAAAAATCAATTCCAATTATTTAAATTTAGAATGATAAATAATTAAACAAACATCATTGACCAATTAACTTCTCTTCAATTAATTATTTCATTATTTATGATTCTTCTAAATTATAATAACTGAAAATAAATTTTCAATTATTTAAACCTAGAACAATAAATAATTAAATAACATCGTTTGATCAATTAATAACCTTCTTTTCAAATATTTATTTTATTATTTATAAATCTTTAAATTATATAATAACTGAAAAGAAAATTCCAATTATTTAAATTTAAGATAATAAATAATTAATAAACATTGTCTGATCAATTAATAAACTTAGCGTTCAAAAATAAACAGCTCTCGACTTGAAAAAGTTATGAATTTTAAAATCAATAGATCAAAACGCTTGCAATGTAATGATGCAGATGGGAGGTGGTATCTTAGGTCAAAATTTGGGGTACAACAGCTGCCCCTATTTAAGTTTCTTCTATCCGGAGATATGAAGATTAAAATCTTCGTCTCGACGAGATTGAAGGTACTTAAATACATAATACGTAAATTTTTGCCCTAAGATACCGCCATTATGTTTGATATGAATGTAATGATTGAATTCACAGAGAAAGATTTTGTATGAAACAAGACAGTGCTGGAGAAATCAAACACCAACAAAACACAGAGACATGGATTATACATTACTGGGGAAACGAGCCATCGATTTCAAATGACAGACTCTTGACGGCGAATAAAATTGAGGGAATACAACCTCTGACCCTAACAAAGAAGGCATCTTGCATAGGCCATAAAACAGATTATCGACCCAAAAACAGTGAGTTCACAACTCAAAGTCAAAGATAGACAGAGAGTATCAAATTTTGCTGATGATGGACTACCAACTTCTGAAGGTAATGATTCATAACAAACTTCTCTGCGAGATTTCCGGAGATATACTCATTAATGCTGAAATATAATAAGATTGCAGATACACAAGTTGCCTCAAATAAAGAAGCTGCCACTTGCTGTCTTCCAAAAAATATTATGACATACAAGCTACTCAAATAAAGAAGTTGACACTTGCTGTCATCCAGGGATGTCAATAACATACAAGCTGCTCAAATAACGAAGCTGCCACTTGCTGTTTTCCAAAAAAAATACCAATAACATACAAGCTGCTCAAATAAAGAAGCTGTCGCTTGCTGTATTCCAGAAAAATAATAACGTACAAGTTGCTCAAATGAAGAGACTGCCGCTTGCCGTTTTCCAAAAAATAATAACGTACAAGTTTCTCGTGAAGAGCTGCCGCTTGTCGTTTTCCAAAAACAATGATAACGTACAAGTTGCTCGTGAAGAGCTGCCGCTTGTCGTTTTCCGACGATGTCTATAACGTACAAGTTGCTCATGAAGAGACCGCCGCTTGTCGTTTTCCAATAGTAATAACGCACAAGTTGCTCGTGAAGAGCTGCCGCTTGTCGTTTTCCACAAGATAATAACGTACAAGTTGCTCGTGAAGAGCTGCCGCTTGTCGTTTTCCAAAAAATAATAATAACGCACAAGTTGCTCGTGAAGAGCTGCCGCTTGTCGTTTTCCGACGATGTCTATAACGTACAAGTTGCTCATAAAGAGACCGCCACTTGTCGTTTTCCAATAATAATAACGCACAAGTTGCTCGTGAAGAGCTGCCGCTTGTCGTTTTCCACAAGATAATAACGTACAAGTTGCTCGTGAAGAGCTGCCGCTTGTCGTTTTCCAAAAAATAATTCAGAAGGAAATTGCGATGACACTGGCAGAGAATAAAATCTTCGTCAAAGAGAAACATGAATCAATCCTTCCCGAGGAGATCACATACTTAAATGTGAAAAATAAATGCACCATTCGTCTAGGTTGCGACTTCACTGGGAAAAATCATGAGATAGCCCATGCAAGAGACAACAACTTCATCCAGGAATAAACTAGAGAGAAAACAGTCAAACAAGACTCCACCCAATGAGGAAGTAACTTGATTGGGGATTCATCCTATCCAGAAATGGACAGGGTAGGCTAGATCAAAAATCATCCACGAGGATTAGCTCAGTTGGGGAATTTAGAAAGGAAGCACATTTTCTGTCTAAGCTGACTTTCTACTTGGAAAGAAACTGTACCTTGTATTAAAACAAAGTACACAACCCAAAATCAACGGCAAATGTGAATATGCATGCGTGATGTAAGTGTAAATGAGTAAATGACTGTTATACTGACAAAACGAACAGATGGAATATCTTGAAGACAATAAGATGTCACAGCATAATAGATACTCGGCCAATCTTGAAAAAGACGGAAAATAACTGGAACTGGAACCCCAAAGAAACGTCGGAGCGTAGCACGCCACAAGGTCCAAGTCTTCTGAGAAGAAAAGCATCCAAATCCAATCTTCTAATACCAATAGACCACTGGCATGAGACAAAGCGTACCACACTTCAGAAATTGCCCAAATAAAGGTAACTAAAACAACGCTTAACTGGAACAACTGGGGAGTCACCAAACTTAGTACCACGAGAAACGCAAGTTTACACAACCAACACCTCATGACGATTTTGAAATAAAACATGTTCATCATGCAAGGATAAAATACTGTATTGTTGCATTTCATGGCTTGACCATCCTCGGAACAACTGTTAATATTCCTTTCATTATTTATGACGCATTTTAAAAATAAAAATACTTTAAATAACTTTGTTTCAAATTTTTCTGTAAAAATTAAAATTTTGCCCACAAAAGGTAAATGCTCAAATTTCATTAATAATATGGTAGTTCGCTAACAACGCGAATCCAATGGTTTACAAAAGTTTGGGAAATATTACATGAAAGAAAAAAGGTTACACAAAAAACAATGATCACTATTCTCCCTAACAACTTCGAATTCCAAAATGCGCTCAAATGCCAAGACTGGTCTGACCAAAAGCTTGCCTAAGCCGCCCCTTCAGGTTTTCAACTTAGCGAACTGTCAACTCAAACCTAAGCGAAATACTTCTTGACTGCATCGGCGTTCATGGGACGCGGGAGCTCTTCACCGTCCATATTGGTGAGAATCAAGGCACCTCCCGAGAAAACTTTCTTAACGACATACGGTCCTTCATAATTCAGAGCCCACTTTCCCCTAGAATCAGGTTGGAAAGATAATATCTTCTTGAGCACAAGGTCACCTTCTCTGAACTCGCGTGGTCGAACCTTCTTATCAAAAGCCTTCTTCATTCTCTGCTGATATAATTGACCGTGACACAAAGCTGTCAATCTCTTTTCTTCAATTAAATTCAACTGATCATATCTACTTTGACACCATTCAGCCTCAGAAAGTTTAGCTTCCATCAACACTCTCATAGACGGAATCTCAACCTCCACGGGGAGTACTGCTTCCATACCGTAAACTAGGGAAAATGGGGTTGCGCCCGTTGAAGTTCGAACTGAAGTACGGTATCCATGCAAAGCAAACGGGAGCATTTCATGCTAATCTTTATAAGTTACCACCATCTTCTGGACAATCTTCTTGATGTTCTTGTTAGCAGCTTCAACAGCCCCATTCATCTTCGGTCTGTAAGGAGAAGAATTATGATGTTCGATCTTGAACTCTTCACAAAGCTCTTTCATCATCTTGTTATTCAAATTCGAACCATTATCCGTGATAATCTTGCTCGGGATACCGTATCGACAAATGATCTGATTCTTGATAAATCTGACTACCACATGTCTGGTTACATTAGCATAAGATGCTGCTTCCACCCATTTAGTAAAATAATCGATCGCTACCAAGATGAAACGATGACCATTTGAAGCTTTGGGTTCAATCATTCCAATCATATCAATGCCCCACATAGAGAAAGGCCAAGGTGAAGAGATAACATTGAGGAGGGTCGGTGGCACATGTATCTTGTCTGCATAAATCTGGCATTTATGACATTTCTTCACATATTTGCAGCAATCGGATTCCATCATCATCCAATAGTAACCAGCTCTCAACATCTTTCTAGCCATTGCATGTCCGTTGGCATGAGTGCCAAAGGATCCTTCATGTACTTTTTGCATCAGCATGTCTGCTTCATGTTTGTCTACACATCTGAGCAAGACCATGTCGTAATTTCTCTTATACAAAACTTCTTCATTGAGGAAGAAACTGCTTGCTAATCTTCTCAACGTCTTCCTATCTTTATTGGATGCCCCAGGCGGGTACTCTTGAGTTTGAAGAACACGTTTAATGTCATAGAACCACGGTTTGTCGTCAGTGACCTCTTCTACTGAGAACACATGAGCAGGTCTGTCGAGGCGCATAACCCGGATTGTAGGCACATCGTTCCAACCATTCACTTGAAACATTGAAGACAAAGTAGCTAAAGCATCAGCCATTTGGTTCTCATCTCTAGGGATATGATGTAATTCCACTTTGTTGAAGAAAGTTAACAATCTTCTAGCATAGTCTCTGTAAGGGATCAAACCAGGATGACGAGTCTCCCATTCTCCTTTGATTTGATTAATTACCAATGCCGAATCTCCGTAAATATCAAGAATCTTAATCCTTAGATCCACTGCTTCTTCGAGACCCATAATACATGCCTCATATTCAGCCATGTTGTTCGTGCAGTCAAACTTCAATCTCGCTGTAAACGGGATATGAGTACCTCGGGGAGTGACGATGATTGCCCCAATTCCATTTCCATAAGAATTCACAGCTCCGTCAAATATCAGACCCCAATGCGATTCGGGATCAGGTCCTTCTTCAGGTAACGGCTCTTCACAATCTTTAGCTTTCAAGTACATAACATCTTCATCTGGGAAATCAAACTTGATGGATTGATAATCGTCAATTGGTTGGTGAGCCAAATGATCGGCTAAAATACTCCCTTTGATTGCTTTCTGAGTGTGATACTCAATGTCATATTCGGACAACAACATCTTCCAACGGGCTATTCTTCCAGATAAGGCGGGCTTCTCAAAGATATACTTGATCGGATCCATTTTGGAGATCAACCAAGTGGTGTGGTTAATCATATACTGGCGCAGACGGCGAGCAGCCCAAGCTAAAGCATAACAGGTTTTCTCAAGCAATGAGTATCGAGACTCACAGTCTGTGAATTTCTTACTCAGATAATATACGGCATGTTCCTTTCTTCCAGTCTCATCTTGTTGACCAAGCACACATCCCATGGAATCTTCCAATATAGTCAAGTACATAATCAAAGGTCTTCCTTCCACCGGAGGAATCAATATGGGAGGTTCAAGCAAATATTCTTTGATGCTATCAAAAGCTCTCTGACAATCTTCTGTCCACACACATCCTTGGTTCTTTCGGAGAAGCTTGAAAATCGGCCCACAGGTAGCAGTCATATGAGATATAAATCTAGAAATATAATTCAGTCTCCTAAGGAATCCTCTTACTTGTTTTTCCGTCTTGGGTGCGGGCATTTCCCGAATAGCTTTGACTTTATCAGGATCTACCTCAATACCTTTCTGACTGACAATGAAACCCAGAAGTCTTCCAGAACGAACACCAAAAGTACACTTGTTGGGATTCAGACGGAGTTTATACTTTCTCAAACGCTGGAATAACTTCAATAAATGTTCCAAATGATCCTCTTCAGTTTGTGACTTGGCAATCATGTCATCTACATACACTTCTATCTCTTTATGCATCATGTCATGGAACAAAGCAGTCATGGCCCTTTGGTATGTTGCACCAGCATTCCTCAAACCAAACGGCATAACCCGATAACAAAATGTTCCCCAAGGTGTAATGAAAGTTGTCTTCTCCATATCTTCTGGTGCCATCTTAATTTGATTGTAACCAGAGAAACCATCCATGAAAGAAAAGACTTTAAACTTTGCGGTACTGTCGACCAAAACGTCAATGTGCGGTAATGGGAAGTCATCCTTTGGGCTAGCTCTATTCAGATCTCTATAGTCTACACACATTCGAACTTTGCCATCTTTCTTAGCAACAGGCACTATATTAGCTAACCATTGAGGATAGACCGACGTAACAAGGAAACCTGCATTAATTTGTTTCTGAACTTCTTCTTTGATCTTGTCAGCCATATCGGGACGAGTCCTTCTCAACTTCTGCTTAATCGGCGGACATTCGGGCTCAACGGTAAACGATGCTCCACAATATCGTTGTCCAAACCTGGCATATCTTGGTAGGACCAGGCAAACACATCAACATACTCTTTGAGAAGCTCCAACATTTTCTCTTTAACCTCAGGGATAAGCAATGCTCCGACCTTAACTTCCTTTTTATCTTCTTCATCACCTAAATTGATCAACTCTATAGGTTCTTCAAACGGCTGAATAGTCTTTTCATCGTGCTCAAGCAAACGGGAAATTTCAACAGGAATCTCTTCACTATCCTCTTCTTCGGCTCTGAACACAAGGAATTCAAAGTTGGGAGAGGGCATAGGATCATTGTTTTCAATGGCTAAGTCATGGATTAATCTGCACATATGATTATGCTTTATTTTAGAAATCGATTAATATGAATGAAACAAAAGTTATTATATTTTCCTATTACTACCAATTAATTTTCATTACTATTTCCTAGAAAAAGTAAAAAATAAAACAGTAGTGGACAAAATAACATTTTTATTCATAACGGGAAATACTTGAAACAAAGAGCCCAGACATTTCTCTTTTGCCTTGGGCAGAGCAAAAGGATTTATTTTCAACATGGTCCGACACAAATACTTTTCGCCTTGGGCAGAGCGAATTTTTTTCAAAAAACAAAACATTACTCAGAAATGTGCATCACAACAGGAACATCAACAGCAATCCAGTTCTGGAAAACCACTCCATGCGTCACAAAATCGGGGAAATCCTCTTCAGAATCGTCTCCTATTATAGCATCAACCTCAGGAGGAGTCGGATGGATAAAACCTGCACTTCGGAAAACCTCTTGAATCGGACGAGTAACCACTTCCTGCTTGACTCTTGCAGACACGGGATGAAAACCAATACCTTCTCCAGACTTGTTCTCGGGCAGAGTCAACACCTGGCCCCAACCTTCAGCCAAACCACTTTCAACCACTCGTCGCGCATCCTCAAAAGAAGAAATAGACGTCCCTTGCTTCTTCACTTCACCATTAGCAACAGATAGAGCTTGGAATTGGGTTCCAACATCCTCATCAGCATCAATAAAAGAGAAAGATGACAAATGGCTTACCATCATAGCCTGCTCTCCACCAATCATTACCAGCTTTCCATGCCTCACAAACTTCAATCTCTGATGGAGCATGGAAGTGACTGCCCCTGCATCATGGATCCATGGACGACCCAATAGGCAATTGTAGGCAGCAAGAATATCCATTACTTGAAAAGTGATCTGAAAAGTATGAGGACCAATTACTATAGGAAGATCCACTTCACCAATGACAGTCTTCCTAGAACCATCAAACGCTTTGACAATTACTCCACTAGGTCTCATGGGAGCACCTTGATATGAGAGTCGAGATAATGTAGTTTTGGGCATTACATTTAACGACGAACCTGTATCTACCAACACACTTGATAAAGTATCATTTCCGTAACTTATTGAGATATGCAAAGCCATATTATGGTTCCTTCCCTCTTCCGGGAGTTCTTCATCACTGAAACCAAGATTGTTACACGAAGTAATATTTCCCACAATTCCATCAAATTGGTCAACCGTCACATCATGATCCACGAATGCCTGGTCCAAGACTTTCATCAAAGCTTCTCTATGGGCACCAAAATCTCTCAGTAAAGCAAGCAAAGAAATCTTGGAAGGAGTCTGCAAAAGTTGGTCCACAATCTTATATTCACTTCTCTTGATAAGCTTCAGAATCTCATCATCCTCAGGATGAGGGATAGGTTCATTGGATCGGCCTATCTAAACCCTTGGTACAACATTTCTCGCTGGAATTTCTGCCGGTATGGGCCTCCTGACTTGAACTTCTGGTCTCTTCAAAGGTACTGCTGCAAAGACACGTCCACTTCTCGTAACTCTACTCACATCAGCAATGTTAACAAAAGACGGCCTTGTCGGTATAGGGACTTCTACCCCATTCTCAATCATTGTGGCATTATACTTATACGGTATAGCTTGGTCTGAGTTGTAAGGCACAGGACCAGGTGGGTAAATGGTCAAAGGAGCAACAGGTGCAGTCTGACTGTCGTAACCGATCTCTACTGATTCAGGCAAGTTGAATTGTGGTATTATAACATTCACTTTATCCTCCGGATTTCTGTCATATGTAATAGTGATAATCCTCTGGTCTAACAACTTTTGAATATCCTCCTTCACAATAGAGCAATCGACCTCTCTTGAACAAAATTCACAAACATCATAATCATGCTGATGCCTAACAAAGGCAAGTCTTCTTAAACTCTGATGTAACCTGATCAACGACTCTCTTATGTGTTCAACTTGAAAAACTCGAAACTTTCCCGGACAACCTTCCACCATATTCACTGAAGCTGCCCCATGTCGAGGCAAAGGATTATCTCTAACATTCGGGTTAACATCCTTGAAAGACAAGATACCGTTCTTAATCAACCTTTGCACATCCACCTTTAAAGAAAAACAATTCTCAAGGTTGTGCCCCGACGACCCTTAATGATATTCACAAAACTGATCCGCTTTGTACCACGGAGAAGTACTGTTCGATGCGACAGGAGGAGGTTTTGTCGTTATGAGGTTCTTTCTGATAAGAGCAGGGAACAATTCAGTATAAGTCATAGGAATGGCATCGAATTGCGGTTTTCTTGGTGAACGGTTCTGGTTGTTGAATGGATAAGCCTGTTGTCGAGGCTGCTGCTGAAATGGCCGTTGTTGAGTTGGTGGGTTTGATGAGCTGGGGTCATCAAAGCTGGGCGGACAGCCGGAGTGACTGCTGCAACGTGTGAGTAACCTCTCCTCGGTCTCCCTGGGAACAATGCGCTGACATCCTGTTCTTTTCTTTTGGGGAAAACACTTCCAAACTTCTTAGTACTGCTAGACGGACTTCCTTCTTTAACCAAACTCCCTTCACGAATCCCTTCCTCCAACCGCATACCCATGATTACCATTTCGGTGAAGTCACTGGGTGCGCTGGCGATCATTCTTTCATAGTAAAAGGAACCTAAAGTCTTCAAGAATATCTTCGTCATCTCTTTCTCCTCAAGAGGTGGATAGATTTGAGCAGCAATTTCACGCCAACTCTGGGCGTATTCCTTAAAAGATTCTTTGTCTCTCTGCGACATCGCCCGGAGTTGATCCCTGTCCGGCGCCATGTCAACGTTGTACTTATACTGGTGAACAAAGGCTTCGCTAAGATCGTTGAAGTTGCGGATCCGAATACTGTCTAAACCCATATACCACTTTAGAGCAACACCCGTCAAACTGTCTTGGAAATAGTGAATCAACAAGTCATGATCATCGGAATACGTAGACATCTTTCTCACGTACATAGTCAAATGACTTCGAGGACACGAATCACCCTTATATCTTTCAAAGTCTGGCACTTTGAATTTTGCTGGAATCTTGACATTCGGAACTAAACAAAGGTCATGAGTGTTCTTCCCAAACAGATCCTTCCCCTTTAACGCTCTGAGCTCCTTCTGCATTTCTTGGAATTGGTCTTGAAATTATTCCATTCTATCAAAGAGACCCAAACTTTCAGCAGGCTCGGCAGGATAAATAGGTTCATTCAAGTATGGCACGGAGTGAACCACAGGAGCGACAGTTGTCATTACCGGTTGCAGAAAAGGTGTTACAGACGGGATTACCGGCGGCATGGCAGTTGTCTCTGGTTGAGGAAGAGACAAAGCAGGTTGAAACAAAGGTTGGACGACAGGATGATACCCCTCTGGCACAAAGTTGTAAGGCATTCCCCACGGAAAACCTTTTGGCATCTGATGCTGAGGCGGAGAGTTGATCTGAGTCACAGATGTTGGAACGGTGACAATCTCGGAAACCACAGTAGTTGAAGTCTGAATCTCAGCAGCCGTAGTCGATGGCTGATTCTGAACAGCCACCAAACTTTCCACTAGCGCAGTTAACTTTTCCATACCGACACGAAGGGTAGCGACCTCCTCACGAAGCTCGTGGTTTTCCTGTTCCAGATCTTCCATCTTCCTCTGACGATTGGCTCGAGTATCGTATCGATGAGACAGCTTGACAACCTTTGGAGTGGAAAAAGAAACAAGGATAAGACTCTAGAAAACATGTGAAGTGGAATGTTGAATGATGCATGATGTGTGATGCAAATGATAATTCATTTTAATAGTTTTTCAAGGAACTTCAATAATTTTGCACACATCAATAGTACAGGAATTTGGAACAACAAAAACTCAATCCATTAATCAAAAGCGGTAAATTACAACTTACAACTTTAGAACAACAAAACAATAAATTACAACCTTGGGATAACAACCCAATAATAAAAGCAGTAAACTACAACTTTGGAACATGAAGCCCATAATAAAAGCAGTAAATTACAACTTTGGAACATGAAGCCCATAATAAAGCAGTAAATTACAACTTTGGAACATAAAGCCCTTTTACAGAGTTTTACAAAATAACAACAGCAAAATAAAACTAACAGCTAAAGATCACTCAGAATCAACAGATGAAGGACCAAATGCCAACTGTAACCGGAGCTTCATGATCTTCTCTTCATAAAAGTCTTCCATCTCCTCCTTCTCAGCTACCAGTCGATCAATGATTTCCTTTTGCGGATTAGGAACAAGAGCAACGCTTACCGAACCTTCCTTCTTTCTCTTCCTTTCACTAGCATACTTCTTCAGTAAAGCATCCTTTTGACGAAGTTTCTCATCATGATCAATGAACCAGTCGTCTTGAATAAAGAGTAAATCCTCCTTTTCCTTTAGTTGTCGAGCCAGGACCCGATTCTCATATTCAGACATATTATACTTTTCTTTCCAAGAATCTCTCTCGGACTTCATCCTAGCCATATTTCCTTGGTGTTCTCCCATATTCTTGATAGGGATATCAACAGATGATGATGCAACAGTAGGGAACAAAGGTTTCTCAGGTTTATAGGGCATCTTGAGAGCACAAGCCCTAGCACGGACCCATTGTAGGTAAGGCTCCAAAGAAACGGCACCTCTATGTCCTAACATGTCTCTCCCTTTCCTATGGATGTGGCGCCAAGCTCCTTCAATCTCCTTCTTAGCTGCTTGGTGATCTTGTCCTTCTTGCAGAAAGAAACCACTCACATGGATGTTGTTCCGCTTGTCCCTCATCGGGTATCCAAACTGACAGCGCGCGAGAACAGGGTTATAGTTAATTCCACCTTTCGTACCAAGAAGAGGCACGTTAGGAAAAGCACCACAGCTATCGATGATCTTCACGTCATAGTAAACTCGATTATACCAATCAATATCGAAATGAGTGAGAGCCATAATTTTTGGCACCCATCGCGGCTCCTTCTCGAGATCCCAGAAAACATCAGACCTAGGTAGATGAGAAACATACCACTGATACAGCAACGGTGCACAACAAATAATCATCCCTTCTTGATAAGAGTTTCGAAGATGGATGGAGTAGTAGGTATCTCCTAGCAGCGTAGGGACCGGATTTCCAATCAAGAAAATTCTGATGGCGTTGATATCCACAAACTTATCAATGTTAGGGAACAAGAATAGACCATAAGTGAGTAGAGCAAAGACGTCTTCAAAGGCAATAGTATCTTTTATCTCAGTGAAATGACGAGCTTTCCTCAACAGAAACTGTGCAGACAAACCTCGGATTCCCCCTTTTGTAGTCATGTTCTCCTCTATCTCTGACTTCTTCAAGTGGGTGATGGTCGCTATCTCGTGAGATTTGGGCTCCTCTTCTAATCCAGAAAAAGGAACACAGTCGGTGATCGGCAAACCAAGTATGTAGGAGTACTCTTCTAAGGTGGGCATTAACTGGTAATCCGGAAAGGTGAAACATCGGTACAAAGGATCGTAGAATTGGACCATCGTATTAAGAATGCCTTCCTTCATCTTGCGCTTCATGAGAGGTATAATGGACCCATACTTTTTCTGAAAATTCGTCGGGTTCTTGATCTTAGGAATCAAACTCTTCAGTTCTTCAATCTCGGGCTCCTTAAAACTAAAACTTCGAGTGTTTCTCCTTCCAAATTCCATAATAATAGTACCTGAGATGTCTGAAAAATCATTCCTAAGCTCCTTGAAAAATAAGTTTTTTACAAAAATGTTGATGAATGCATGAATGAATGATAATGCAACAGTTACACACAAGTTCACAAACATGGGGTTCAAAGGTTCAACGTTTCATCATGGAGTCAAGGGTAAAGCCCACCCCAAGGTATGTACTAACGGTTCAATCACACCTGTAAGACAAGGTTCTAAAAGTTCCCAGAGTCTACATTCCTCCTTCGGATATTACCAACATCTTGATTACTCAATAATTATCAATATTCTCAAGAGAAACTCGTCCGAGCGTAGCATCGCGTAACAACTACTTCCGAATTACTCCGTTATAGTCTCTGCGCTACACCTAAAAAGGCCAAGATTGGTTAGGGTTCTACGGTCCTCAATTTCTCGGGCTCCTAGGTCGAAAATAATAATGTCTTCCCGATTACTCGGTAAACAAATATTAAGTTCAAGAGGGCCTTCCATTGAGTGGGGGATCTCATGCCTCCTTCTTCGGGATTACTCCCTCAAAGTTAACATGATTGTACCGCCCGTCCTATTCCTTAAGTGTAACTTAATCCGGTATAGGATTCATCCTTTGCAAAAAAAAACCCAAACAAACCCCAATTTAAACATATAATCAAACAAATCAAATAATGATAAAACAGATAAAACAAACTAGGCTTAACCCACTTAGGGATGGACCAGCAAGAGGTCAATCTTTCCCCAGCAGAGTCGCCAATTCTGTAGCGATAAAAAATGTAGCGGGGTAAATCGGAGATCGAATTATTGATTAATTCGTCTCACAAAAGCAAGAGTCGCCACCGCGCTTTATTATTTCCAAGGGAAAAGGAGAAAGAGCGAAATAAAACCTTAAATATGCAATGTAAATAATACTTTTAAAAGTAATGAAAATACAAGGCGTTTTTGAAAAGAGATCTATGGTTCGTGGGTTGGTTATACAGTGGGAAGGTATTAGCACCCAACGTATCTATAGTACTCTATAGGAACCTTTTGAAATATCTGTTTATTAAAATGTTCGTTTGATCGAAAATAAATTGTTTTGGCCGAAAAGGGGTACGAATGAGTTTTTTGAAGGTACGACGACCTAATGTCGAAGTTTTGGCTTAAAAGGTATAAGTTTTGAAAAGATTGAATATTTGAGAGAAATTGTCTTAAGTTTTAATGAAATGCAAATGTTCGCGTGATTGGACTTGAGGACATGAAGTCAACAAGTTTAATCATTTTTCCCTTGGATTAAGAAGTAAACAGAATAACCATGTAAAGATGAAATACTTAAACAGAAAATTATGCAAAAAAATGATTAAAGAGCTAAGTGATATACAACATTTAAATAATAGACTAAATGGTGTGAACATGCATTTTTTATATTTTTATCTAATATTAATAACGCAAGAGAATTAATTAAATAAAATGTTTTTTAGTACTTAAAATTTCTATATTTTTTTTATATTTTGTATTAGTATTAACTAAAGCGAGGGAAATAATTAAGGGAATAAAATATTTTTTAAGTTTTTTTTATTTTTATATGTTTTTTTTTATATTAATATAAGATATTATTTGAGAATTATTAAATAACTCTAAGCTAAATTAAAACTTAAAAGCTATTAAAAAAAGGGGAATACTAAACTTATTAAATTAATCCTAAAGTTTAAACTAATAAAATTGATCCAATTACTTAAAAATTGTTTTAATTAAATTACATCTATTTGATTAACTTATAATTAAAACTAAACTAATAAAATTCTAAAAAGGCTAATCAAATAGAAAGAAAAGTATCAAAATTAAAAGGAGGTAAATAAACAAATCAAAATGGGCTAAAAGGTTTTGAGAGGGCCCAATCAAAATAGAAGAGAAAGGGGGTGCATAAGGAAATCGCTTGGGCTTTGGGCAGATGAAATGGGTTGAGGTCCATTTGTTTCATAATTTGTTTCTCTTAGGGTTAAACAAATGTTTTAGCTTTTGGAAAAGGGATTAGGGTTTGGTTACGCAGCGCCGTTCTTCTTGTCTTGCTCCGTCTTCTTCGCTAGGTCTTCTGAACTGCTCTCATGAAAACGCCTTCTTCTTTGTCTTCCCTTGCCCGAGCCACCAACGCCTCCTCTCCCCATGTCGCTCAGCGATACAGTGAAGGTGACGATTCGTCCATTAACGCGTTAAGTTTTATGATTTTTGTTGCATGCTTATGATTTTGTTCATTTCGATTTTGACTTCATTTTTTTACATGATTTTGTTGAGATGGTAAAAAAAGGAAAAAGGAAAAACAAGGCTACCTTTAATGGAGGAAAGGGAGAGGCGTTATGGAGGCTTGCTGGCGAGGGGATGGCGCGTGATGCTTTGACTGGAACCTGGTACTCTGTCTTTTTCTCTTCTTGCTTGCTTCCGTATATTTGATGCTTGATTGCCTTGATGTTTGGCCTATGATGAATGTTTGAGGCTCGATGCTTGAATGCTATGCTGAAAAAATTTTGTTTTGACTAGCTTCCCAATATCGATGCTTGACTGTTGCCTTCGTTGTATGCTTTTCCTCTTCTTCTTCTCGCCTTGCTACCGTTGCTTTCAGTTGCCTTTTTTCGCATTAGCCTGTGATGACTATCTTTGAGGCTTGATGGTTGCCTTGAACATTGTTTTAAGGTTTGAGTTGCTATAGTATTCTGGTTTTTGGCTTTAAAACTGGTTATGGTTTCAACAGGTTTGGCCTTTTGAGTTTACTGGTTTTACTAGTTTTTTAGGCCTTGAGGTTTTGAAAATGGCTATGGTTTTGCTGGACAGTTTAGAGGTTTTATGGTTTAGGCCATAAGGTTTGATTGGAGATAGCAGGTTATGGAAACAGGTTTTACTGGTTTCGCTTCAGGCTTGGTCTTGATACAGGTTTTATTGTTTAGGCCATGTTGGTTTCAGGTTTGTGGGTTTAGGCCATACTGGTTTCAGGTTTGTGCGGGTTGTATGTTTTTGGTTTATGTAAGTTCTGCTTCAGGTTTGGCCTAGTTTGTGGTTTATACAGGGTTAGGCCATGGTTATGGTTTTTGCTGTCTTGATACCGTAGGTTCTATGGTTTTATGGTTTTGAGAATTGGCTTGATATTTTTGACAGTTTTCAGTGTTTGAAACTTGAAGACAGGTTGAACTCTCTGAATTTTTGAAGAGGGTTTTGTTGTGTTATAACAGTTTGCTGGCCTTCCTCCCCTGAGGTTTACGTTACAGGTTGTATATTTTACTATATTTCTGCCTTCTCTCTGCACATTAGGCTGCTACATCAGTTTGTCTCTATTCTATTTCATGCTTTCTCTTCTCTTACTGTATGCTGCTGCAGTTTGTTTTGTATCCATTTCTGCCTAAGCCAAAAACCTGTAAACCACACTCTTCCTCTCTTCTCTCTCTCAAGTACAATTGAAACACCAAAATGTTGTTATGTACTTACTTGTTCTGAAAAAGAATAATGCTGGAAAATGATGAAAAAAGAAAATATATTGCTTGCACATTGGTTTAAACTGCATATCTCTCCTTGTCAACTGCATGGTACAACAAAGCTTTTGTATTTTGACTTCTTCCATACTTTGGCATGGTTTACGTTGGACTTGGCTTTTGAAAAAAATGAAATTTGATTTGCATACTTGCATATGCTGTTTTGTTTTTGAAATATGCATTGGATTTGAAACATGCAGTTTACAATTAAAATGCAATTTTGACCAAAAAATGAATTTGTGCATGCTTTTAATTTGTGCATTCATTTTTATCAAAAAAATTCATCCCTTTTTGTGAACCGGGAGAAATCCCGTGATTTGCAAAAAGGGTAAAAACTGATTCCAGCCCTTTGCTTTTAATGATGAACGCTAATTAATTTTTTTTGCTTTTAATTATCTCTTTATTTCTGACTTTTTTCTTTTAATTCTTTTGCAGGTAAAATCAAATGAGCATTAAAGAAGCATTGGATAGAAGATGAAGATTTAGAATTTAGGAAAAATTAGAGTAGTTTTTATTTTACTTTAAACATTGTAAAAATTATTATTGTAAATACGTTGTAAATAAATACGGTATTTACACAACAATTGTACAATTAGAATAAAATGAATAAAACTCCAATATTTTATCAATTAATTCTTTTCTTCTTTCCAATTATTTATTTTATCATTTATAATTCTTTAAATTATATAATAACTGAAAAATCAATTCCAATTATTTAAATTTAGAATGATAAATAATTAAACAAACATCATTGACCAATTAACTTCTCTTCAATTAATTATTTCATTATTTATGATTCTTCTAAATTATAATAACTGAAAATAAAATTTCAATTATTTAAACCTAGAACAATAAATAATTAAATAACATCGTTTGATCAATTAATAACCTTCTTTTCAAATATTTATTTTATTATTTATAAATCTTTAAATTATATAATAACTGAAAAGAAAATTCCAATTATTTAAATTTAAGATAATAAATAATTAATAAACATTGTCTGATCAATTAATAAACTTAGCGTTCAAAAATAAACAGCTCTCGACTTGAAAAAGTTATGAATTTTAAAATCAATAGATCAAAACGCTTGCAATGTAATGATGCAGATGGGAGATGGTATCTTAGGTCAAAATTTGGGGTACAACAGGAGCCACTTTAGGAACTAATGTAATCCTAACGGGTCTTTTGGTGGAGACCTTGGAAGGATTGGAGAAAATGGTTACTATTGAAACATCATTGTAAGAAATGGTTGGAACGAGAGACTTTTCAAACAAAATCTCTTTGTCATCCATTAAGCGCTGGACACCTGCTTTCCATAAATCACAACAGTTGGTATGGATAAACAGAAGTGGCAGCTTTTCTCACAGCTCGGAAATAAACTGGCTTTCAACAGGTTCTTCTTGATAGTTAGGAGTGGAGTAACAAGTTCATCCACACAGTAACAAACATATCATCTTCGACAGCATTAACACCTCGGCCATGCTTGGGCATAGGAGCGGTGATAACATTTGGGATCTCAGGAGCATCAAACTCAATTTCTTTTGCTTCAAGAAGGTCTTGCACCTTGTTTTTCAAAGCCCAAAAGTTGTTGGTATCATGGCCTGGGCTTTATGAATGGTAAGCACAGTGAGCATTAGGATGGTAGTGAGGAGAGGTTGTGTTAGGATTATTTGGAGCTTCTTTCAAAGTTATCATATTAGATCTCAACAAATGTGGCAGTACTTGAGATAGTGTCATATTAATTCGGGTAAATTGTCTTACTGGTATTTCTGTTCTAGGCTGATCGTTCCTTTGTTGAGTAGGTGCGGGCTTAGGGGTCATGACAGCCCCTACCATTGGACGGCGTTCAGTTCTTTCTTGATTCCTTTGAGGATACACAGCACCAACTTATTTCTTCCCAAGAAATGGTTTTCTTACAGCAACAGAGGATGCATCTTTTTTAATCTTCCCACTCTTAATCCCAGCTTCCACTCTTTCTCTGGTCAAGATTAATTCAGTGAAGCCTGCTGAGGAGCTTCCAATTAAATGATTAAATAAAGGACCGGACAGGGTACCCAGAAACATGTCTACTAGTTCTCTTTCAGAAATGGGAGGTTGGACTCTTCCTGCTAAGTCCCTCCATTTCTGAGTGTAGTCTTTGAAACCTTCACTTGAAACCATAGCCATGCTCTGGAGTTGAGTACGGGTAGGAGCAAGGTCTGTGTTATACTGATACTCTTTATAAAAGGCAGCGGCAAGGTCTTCCCAATTATGGATATTGGCCCTTTCCAGTTGATAGAACCAATCAAGCTGAGTTTTAGATAGACTGTCTTGAAAGAAGTGTACCCATAAATCTCTTTCAGCAGTGTGAGGCTGTATCTTCCTCACATAGGATCGGAGATGCATCTTGGGACACGAAACTCCGTCGTACTTAGAAAATATTGGTGTCTTGAATTTTGGTGGGATAACAATCCCAGATACCAAACCCAGCTCTTCAAAGTCCAGCCCAGGTACTCTCTGAATTTCCATTGCACTTAGACGTTCTTCCAGATGTTTGTATTTGTAGCTGGCCAGGGGATACTGCTCTTCAGAGTAGTCTTCTTCTTCCTCTTCAGATTCTAGCTAGACAACTGCTTCCTTGCCTTTCACTTCTTGATTATGCTTTTCACTAGATGACGTTGCAAAGTCTAGGGTCCATCTGGCTTGTCCTTGGAACCTTCTTCCCATATTCAGAACTCCAGTTATTGTCTTTGCTTTCTTCTTCTTTTCTTCAACCAGCAAAGTCTTCAAATTCTCTTGTCCTTTGGATAGAGTTAAGAACATCTGTTGAAACTGAGCATTCTGCACTTGGAGGTCTTTTACTGTCTGCTCGAGATCCATCTTACTGAAATAAATAGTAGAAAGATGAGGAGACTTGTTGTGAGAAAACCTGCTTATGTTATGATGAATGGTAAATGCATATGCAATGATTTCAAGGAAATTAGAGATTTGAATTTTCTTAATACCAAAAAAAGGGAACGCATGTTATATTAATAAATTAAAGCTTTGAGTACATCATGCCTCTTTTGGGCTTACAAAGAAAATACAAAAACTCTAAGATAAAAAAGTTGTACGCATCCTCTTTGGTGCGATGTAGGCGTTCAGGCTCCACTCCTCATGAAGTTGCTTAGTGAGTTCCAAAACCTTCTTCTCGCTGGCGTAGAATTAGGCCTCGAAAGTGTCTCGCTCCCCCTTAAGTTATATCCAATTACTTGGTAAGTCTTCGACAGAGGTGGGCATGTCAGGATGCAGGATAGTGTATGGAACATCCCCTTCCATAACAGGCTCTATGATAACTGGGAGAATGGAGGGGTAAGGCATTATAAGACTTTAAGCACGAGCTCGTACCCATTTGAGGTAAGGCTCAATAGGGATAGAATTATTATTCCCCAATGTCTTGTTATCTACCTTGTTCAACATCCTCCAAGCTCGGATAAATCTCTGGCGGTGACCTTGATCGTCGTTCTCGTAGTCAAATACTAAACCTTGAATCAACATATCATGTGGTTCATCCCTTCGGGCATAACCAAATTGTCTTAAGGCTAAGCAGGGGTTGTAGGTGATACGTCCTCTAATGCCAAGTAAAGGGACATTAGGGAATTCTCCACAACGGTCGACAATAGTAATATTCTCTACAGATCGGGAACACCAATGAATGTCTAGATGTTTGAGTGTCATCAACCTATGTGACCACCTTTAACCTTGCTCGTTCTTCAATATAGATTGGGGAAGATGCAAAATAAACCATCTTGCCAAGAGAGGAGTACAACACATAATGATACCTCTTTTCCTCATAGTGCTAGTGTGAAAAGAATGTAGGATGTCTCCTAGCAAAGTGGGCACCGAGTTACGAGATATGAAGATTTTAACGGTGTTCACATCTATGAGTTGGTCGGAATTTGGAAACAAAACCATCCCATAGATGAGGAGAGCCACAATTTCCTCAAAAGCTTGCAAATCCAAAGAGTTCCAACAGTTTTAGGCTTTCTCAAACAAGAACTTTGCTAGGAAACCTTTGACACCACTCCTTATTGCCCAATTAGTTGTGATATCAGATGGTTGCAAGTGTAGAGCTTGAGCAATCTCTTCTGGCTTTGGATCTCTTTTCGTACCATTGAAAGGTAGTTGATTTAGAATTGGAATCCTCAAGAGTTGGGAGAATTCTTCCAAAGTTGGCACAAGTTGATAATCAGGAAATGTGAAGCAATGGTGTAAAGGATCAAAGAACTGGAAGAGCACCTTCACCATGTCCTCATCAGTGTTGGAGGTAACCAAGTTTAGTAGGCGACCATGTCTTTCGGTGAATGAAGAATTTTCAGGAATCCTTAATGCTAGCTCTTTAAGTTGAGGATGGATCCTTACAAGGTTGACTTGAATGGTTTTCCTGCGAATAGAATCCATGTCCTACAAAATAGAATAAAGATAAATCCCAAGATCCTTGAAATTGTTAGTGAATATGAGTATGATGTCATGATGTTTATGATGTCATGTACAAGTATATATATACAAACAAAGAAAACAAGTCCTTAGGTTTAGTCTTGCATAGAGTCTCATAGGTAAGTACCCTCTTGAAGTTTAGTTGGCTCAAACCTGTCCTAGTAATAGTAATCGGGTTCTAAGGAGCTCAATATCACTGGTTTGTTTCTTTGGGCATTGTTTCAGCGCAAGCCTCTTTAATAGCGACCGAAATATCCCAAAAAACCAAACCTCAATGAGTGTAGTATCGAGTATCTACCAACTTCGGACTGCACCAAAGCCAGTCATCTCACTACGTCCTAATGGCCAAGTTGGTCAAGTAAAGGCTCTAAAAGTTCATTAGTGCTTCATGACATCACTCAGCGGCCCCGTATTCTCCTTGAATACTCAAGGGATACCGGTACCTACAAATATGTCGCACTAACGTAGCCATTGCTTATACCATGTAGGTATACCCCACACAGTTTCCACAACGTATTGCTACTTACCTATAAGGTATCCCAAATCCGGGTAGAGGATTCAAACCCAAACAAAGAACCATAATGTAAAGCATACAATTCAAACAATGAAAACAAGTAAATGTTATCTAACCCTAAGGTAACCCCACTTAAAAAATTCCCCAGCAGAGTCGCCAGTTTTGTGATATGGTGGGAGAATTGACTTGGGTGTTTTATGTTTGATCGCAAATGTTGCGGTTAGCAAGAGTCACCACCGGCTTTTCTTTTATCCAAAAGGAAAGGTGAAAAAGCACAGGAAAGACCTTTGAGATGTTTTCTTGAGTTCGGGGGGTAGATTATGAAAGGGGGAGGTATTAGCACCCTTTTCATCCATGGTTTTCCATGGGCTCTTAGTTACTTGCTAGATCACTTGCTTTTGTTTGAAAATATGCTTTGTGTCGTTTTTGAAAGTATTTTGTAAAGATGCCTTTGTTTAGGCAAAACTTTGTAATGATTCTCGTTCGTAAGAATGTATATGAAGGTGTTGATCTTTTTGAAAATGTTTTCAAGTTTTGAAAGGTGTTTTGAAAGTGTAGGTGTTTATTTTGAAAATAGCAAGGATGTTTTGTTTTGAAATGGAGCAAGTAACTAGGAACATTCTACCTACTCAAAAGTCTTTCATGTTTATTTCCTTTTTCCTTTGACATTGTTATCTTGCCATTGATTTGGTAAGTAACCCTATCTTTGGATGTAAAAATGGGCGGGCGTGGGTCATTGTATAACCATGATTAGCAATGTTGCAAGATATCTTAGCATTTTCTTTAGGGACTAAGATCATTTTTGAAAGGCAACTTTTGATAGCGTCATCGAGGGACTATGATCTTGTATTTTGCTTGTCTTTGCTAAGATACCTCACATGCGTAATATGACCATTTTTGTAAGGCAACCAAGTGGATTTACCCTAGGGGTGCTTGTGTGCAAGTGTATTGATTTTCATGCTTGATTTGTCTTGATTAGGGTTTGCTATTTGTTGGTTTTAGTCTTTACATACAAAACCCTAATTACTAGCATTTGTATATAAAGCAATAAATTGCGAAATTTAAAATTACTACGCTATTACAATACTTAGGGGAGGGGGTATACAAATTTACAAAATGGGGAATATTGTATGAAATTAAATCTAAATAATTATTACAACCATATTGAATTTGTACAAATAATTGAATAAATAATAATGTAGAAATACAAGAATATAAATGGAAAAAGAAATGCTTTTTGTTTGGTTTTCATGAAAAGGGTTTAACCTAAACCTAATTAAGAAAAATGATTAGTTAAAATTAAAATAAAATTAACTTAAACTAATTGAGAAAAGAAATTAAATTAAAAAGATTTTTAGGGTTTTTCTATGAAAAGGTTTTTAATTAGAATTAGCAAAAAATTAATTAATTAAAATAAACCAAAGTTCTAAATTAATTTTAATGTACAAGAAAACAAAATAATATAATAATTAAACCTAAGCCTAAATATTAATTATTAAGAAAGAAATTAATTTATTAAGAAAATATTTTTCGTTCTTTTAACTTTATTAAAACAAATAAAATAAATAAATGAGTGTAAAAATAACAGAATAAATATTTTTTGGATTTTTATTAATAATAATAAAAATAATAATAATAGTAATAATAATAATAATAATAATAATAAAAAGAAAATAAATTTAAAAAAAGGTTTGGGCCAGGGGTATGGAAGTAACAACAGGGGTTAGTAAAAGCAAAAAAGCAAGGCCCAATTGTTGGAAGCTCAGCGCTGGCTGCAAACAAAAAAAAGAAATAGAAATTGTGAAAAATAACAAAACGCACGTTGGGGCTCGAACCCAGGTCCTAAAGGTGAAAGGCGCACGCTTTAACCATTGGGGTGGTGATACATCATTTGATATAAACAAAACAATAAATATATAATCTAAGTTATGCCATGAGTTCAACTTCATCTTCAACCTCCAGCCATGGATCCTGTAACTTGCTCATTTCTCAATAAAAATGAAAGATGTAAACATGAAAGTTGCTCCATTTTTCCACACGAATCCAACCATATAAATATCATAAGCTATAAATCAAAGATGAATGAGAATTTCTATAAGTACCAAATTCTGACCTAAATATTTCAGAAAGTTTAAACTCAGAATTCTCCTAGCTCAATCAAAATAAATGAAATCTATGGACATGTATAGTTTCAGGGCAATGATGTCTATATTTTATCTTCACAAATGCAAGCCTAATAATGCCTAAATATGAAGATAGAAGTTCAAGAAAAATACCTGAAAACTAGAAATCGTGAAATGCAAATGGGCTTGATTCAAGGTGCTGCAATGATCAGGTTAGCTTCCTCAAGTTCCCTGGAAGCTAATTCAATGATTAGTTTGAGCAATGGGTGGCTGAAATGGTCTGGAGAAGTCAATTTGCAGAGCTCTGTTTTTGGCTATGGAGGTTGATGAAAATGGAGTTACAGTTATGAAACGGGGTTAGGGATGGTTTGTATTTGATGTAAGGAAGCTTTAGGAATGAATTTGAGGGAAAATGCACGAGGGAAATGAGAGATACAAGTTTAAGGTCAGAATTGTGTATCAATGGAGTTTTTTGTGCAATTTCTGGCTAGAGGGAGTTTGGGAGTGTTTCAGGGTGCTTGAGCTCGTGTCCTAGCTCACAAATAATGACTCTATTTATAAGCAACAAGTTTGGAGACTTGTTGTTGATCAGAATTCAAAATCACAAGTTTATGCATAACATGTGATTTTTGAGGAATTCAAGTTTCAAAGCCTCGTGTACTTGCTAAGATAGAGTGGTTATGCTTTAAACATACTTGCTTATAACTTTGTGGATAGAGTGTGATCAGAGGGAACAAGTTAGAGGCTCAAGAATGGACTTTATGCAAAAATCTTGCTTTATAAGAATGACAATGTTAACTTTGTGCCGTTAATGGAAATGTAACTTGGATCAAAGCTCAATTGCTTGGATCAAAGCTCTAACAGCTGTGTAAACATTTAATTATGGAGTGAAAAACAAATTTGAGGCCTGCAAAGCAAATATTATGCAGCCTATCACGGATTTGGTTCATGAGTTCATCAAAAATGACTTGTAATTCAAGTTTGAAAACCCTAACTTCCTCTCTTCGATTCTCCCTGCTCAAGAATGATCTCAAGGAGTTCTTGGATATTTTGGAAAGCTTGTAATGTGATATATAACCCCTCTTTAAATCAATTTTTAAAATTCCCCTTGGAACTATATGAAAAAGTGCCATGAAGTTAGGTCAAAATCCTGCCTAAACTAGGGCAAAATTTCACCAAGTGTTTAGTTTCAAGACCATGATTTTATGAATTAATAAATTGAGATCCAAGCATTTTTAGAAGAAGTTGTGTAAAGAAATGTTGCAGATATCATGGAGATATACAACTTTCATGTTGAAAGTTTCTTCTGAATCATCTTGCATCATGGTGAAAAATTGGCTCAAAGTTGTGAAAAAACATGAAGTTTTAAACACTTAGAAAAATTTCTAAGTTAGAAAACATTGACTTTTCAAAATGAAATATTGAATTTTTGATTTCTTGATGAATAAGTTTCATATTTTGACATGTTTTGATGAATTGTGATATTTGACACTTGATCTTGACCAAAAAGTTAAAGTTTAACTTTTCAGTGTACAATTGACTTTTGATCAGTTGACTGAAAATTTACTATCAATCTAATTGATCTTGAGAAATGTTTTGGGTCATGCCATTAGGTCAAAATGATGCAATTAAACTCTTAATATCATGCCTCAAACCAATTAACCATTTGCTAGGTCAAAAATCAGAAATTGCCCTTTCTCAGTCAAAATCCTAATTTTGACCATTTTGACCTTTTGATGATTTAATCAAATTTCTTGAAGAATTGTGGTCCAAACTTGATCAAATGATACACATGAGTTTATAATGTTTATGTGAATAAAAAATTATGAAGTTTGACTGTAAATTGACCACAGTTGACTTTTTCCCCAATACAGCTGACTTTTAGGTCAACTGCTTAATTGACTGAGTAGAAATGTGATTCAATGCTTGAAACTTGACATGAGTAATATTGGGGGTACATAATGATCCATGAAAGTCATATGAGGCATTGAAAGTTCAATTATACTTGTGCAATCTCAAACCCTAATTTTAGTCATCAGTGCTTAAGGAGGTGTCTTAAGTTGATCAACCCTAGTGCAGTCTTAAACCAAGACAGATCTTTGTGAGAAAATATTTGATAAGTGAGAGGGAAAATTTTAGGGTACAACACAAAGCAACCCAGCACGCGCATCGTACCCCTCACATCCTGACCATCAAATCTTAATGGATTTAGATCCAGCACCTCGGATGTACGCTCCCTATCAGGAACCTTCAAGATTCATCATCACCAGATCCAACACAAACAATTTGGGCTCATTGTTGGGCCTAGTGATTTCAGGTCCTTGCACCCCCCCCCCCCCCCCCACCCAATTTTCTACAACAGGCCCTTTTTTTTTGTTTTAATTAATTATTTTCTTTTTAATCAATTTTATTTAATCAGAAAAAATCACAAAAATTATTAAAAATTAGATTTAGGTTTTGATTAATTAACTTTATTTTTTATAAATAAAAATTGATTTAATTTAATCACATTTTGATTTTATTTCATGATTAATTTGTAAACTAATTAGAATTAGGATTAATTATTATTTCACACTATAAAAATATTTTTCTAAACAAAACACCAAAAATATTTTCCTAATGCTTAGAATTTTTTAGGTTTTTATATCTTTTCCTTTTTCACAATCTTCGCGCGCTTATTTATTTTCACATTATTATTTTCATAAATATGTATTGTTAAAGGATGTAATAGATAAATTAGGGTTTACTTTACTTTTTTCCCCCATTTTGTGGTTTGTAACCCCCTTCCCCGAAGCTCTGTAATAGTCTAGATTTATTTTTCCGCAATTTACTGTTTTCCTTATTACTGATAGTTTAATAGGATTGAATGGCAAGACATAAAATCAAATGATAGCTAACCCTAATCTCAAAGATTAAAATAACTGAATCACAATACACTTCGCACACTCGCACCTCTAGGGTAATCCCACTTGTTGCCTCCAGAAAATATAGTCATGTCCCTCGAACGTAGGGATACCATTAGCAAAGACCCTTGGTTAAAAATCATCATAAAGATCATAGTCCCTCGACGACCATCGATGTTACCTTCGATAAATGATCTTGTATCTCGATGTTGCCTACGAATACATGATGATATTCCCTTCGAATTTCTAAAGGTATCCCTATATGTTGCATTTATGATTGTACGATGACCCGCGCCTGTCCCTCAAACATTCAACGATAGGGCTTCCTACTAACTAATGGTAGGATAACACTATCTAAAGGAAGAGGAAAAGAACAAAAGACTTTTGAGTAGGTAGATAGTTCTTAAATCGCTTGCTCGCAAACATTTCAAAACATTTTTCACACAAACACTTTTCATAAATATTTTCAAAACAAACACTTTGTATGCGTTCTCAACGATACGAGAATCATTACAAAGTTTCTGAACTTAGACATTTTCAAAATATTTTCAAACTTACACATTCACAAAGCATTTTCAAAAGTGAGCTAGCAATTAAGAGCTTGTACATAACTACAGATGAAAATGGTGTTAATACCTTCCCTTTTCATAACCTACCCCCCTTACTCAGAAAGTTCTCGAAGGTCTTTCCTGTTCTTTTCACCCTTTCCTTTATTGGATAAAAGAAAAGTCAGTGGCAACTCTTACTATCTGCAACATTTGCGATAAAATGCAAAACCAAAAGTCAGTTCTCCCACTGTATTACACACAACATCATAAATAATATGACCATAGCTAGTCAACACGCATCACCATTCATGAATCATCACAAGCATCATCATAACATCAAAGGAATCAAAACAACATCGTAACACCATCATAAAAATCAACACATCATCATATACATCACATACTCATCATTATGAACCAAGTACTATCACAAGATCATCACATCATCATCATACTTCATTATCACAAGACATCATAGCGATTCAACACGGGGGGAAATAATTCTATCCTAACTTTGATATTAGAATTATCCTTCTTATACTTAATTTTATTCCATATAATTATAGTTCATCACATTAACTATCCAACTCTTTGAATAACACATCAAACATAATTATAAAACTAAAGTTATGATCATTTTAAGATTTCCAAAATAGCCATCCAGTTCTGTCATCCCTCGCCTGGCGACACACCCCCATCGCCTGGCAACGCAACCTCTGTGTCCCAACTTGCTCGTTGACGCTAGGAGTGACGCATTACATAAACATCATCTTCTCTACCCTCTTTCGCCTCAACTTTCGCCTGGCGATACAACT
Organism: Vicia faba; assembly: GCA_948472305.1. NCBI lineage: Eukaryota > Viridiplantae > Streptophyta > Magnoliopsida > Fabales > Fabaceae > Vicia > Vicia faba. The sequence continues at coordinate 1,163,520,293 of OX451736.1, forward strand.
TTCGCCCGGCAACACAACCTCTGTCGCCCGACGATAAAACACGAACAGGGTTTTCTTGTTGCAATTCCTGCACAAACCAGTCCAAACTTTCTATGATTTTACCATATTATAGGTCTTAAAACTAAATATAACCATAGGGATTCATTTTCTATTAACATCCTATATTACTATATCGATTATACATCATTTGGGCATCATTATTCATCTTTAATTCATCAAATCCTCATCCAACATAACCAATTCATCATTCACCAAAACCTAAGGCAATTCTACCATAATCCAAACCTTAAAATCAAACATAATAAATATGATAAAACTCCTTTTACCTTAATTCATGGTTGAATATGATTCCTCTTCCCGTTCTACTGAAATCTCTTGGTATTCATGTGCCCTAGTCTCCTTTCTCCACAACGTCAGTTTTTCTCCCAATTCTACAATCACACTAATGGAATAACTAAAATTTTTTCCCTAGTTTAACCTTTGACCCCTAATATCGAACTTCCGATCTTGCCCTCACTTAGACTTCACTATTTACCATCTTGCCCTCATTTCTTCTAACCAATAATTGTTTTATTTTCTCAATTAAAATAATTCTAAACAATTATCCTAATTATCATATATTATATAAATTACTCCAAAATCCCTCAATACACCTAAGCATCACACAAATAATCACAACATCACATGAATCATTCAAAACATCACATAGACCGTAATCTTCATCAATACATCAAGAACCTATGTCACCACAATGACTCTCATGAAACACCAAATATCATATAATCACAATGACTCATATAATCACACTAAGTTAATTAATTAAAATAATTAATTAAAAATTCAGGGTGTTACACTTTCTATGTATATGTCGAACCAGTAATACAACTAAGGCATTAAAGGATTCGAAACGGTTGAAAGCTATCAATGAGGAAATGAAGTCCATTAAAGTCAACAACACTTGGTCGCTTATCGAATTGACTCAAGGTAAGAAGCAAATCGATGTGAAGTGCGTATACAAGGTGAAGTTGAATCCCAGAGGAGAAGTAACTCAATACAAGGCAAGACTTGTGATGAAAGGATTTCTTCAGAAGGAAGGAATTGACTTCGACGAAGTTTATGCACTCGTTGCTAGGATCGAAATAATCAGGTAGGTTGTTGGTCTAGAAAACATGAATAATTGACATATGTGTCAGATGGATGTGAAATGTGCATTTCTAAATAGCCCATTAGATGAAGAAGTTTATGAAGCATAACCAGTTGGGTTTGTGAAACAAGGCCAAGAGAGAAAAGTATACAAGTTACACAAAGCCTAGTATGGACTTAAAGAAGCTCCAAAAGCTTAGAACAAGAAGATTGACATTTTTCTAAGGGAAAACGAATTTGTGAAGTGAACAATTGAGCATGGATTATATGTAAGAAGAAACAGGAGTGAAGTGATTATATTGTGTCTCTATGTTGATGACTTGTTAATAATATGTAGCTACAAGAAAGAGATCGAAGACTTCGAATGTAATCTTAGCAAGGAGTTCGAAATGTCTGATCTGGGAAATGTTTCATGTATCGAATTTTATAAGAGTATTAGAAGCATAATGTTACATCAAAGAAGATATACAAGTGAAATACTCAAAAGATTTAAGATGGAAGACCGTAATGCGACTTTGACACCCATTGAACCAAGACTGCAACTGTCGAAAGACTCAGATGAAGATGATGTCGATCCAATACAGTACATAATACTTATTGGATCATTAAGATACCTTTGTGGCACATGGTCTGATCTAGCATACCGTGTAGGTATAGTGAGTAGATTCATGCAGAAGTCAAAAGTATCACATCTAGCAACGACAAAGAGGATACTAAGGTATCTCAAAGAAACTCCCGACTATGGAATTTTGTTTCCTGCAGCTGGTGAAGGAAAGGAATACAAGCTAGTGGGTTACACCAACTCAAATTGATGTAGTGATGTTGATGATAGAAAATCTACAACGGGTTATGTGTTTATGTTAGATGATGCACCAGTTGCTTGAAACTCAAGAAAAGAACCAGTATTAGCATTGTCGTCATGTGAAGCAGAATACATAGCTGCTTATTTTTGTGCATGTCAAGTAATGTGGATGGTGAATTTGGTCAAAGATATTACAATAGAGAATCATAGAGCAATTACCATGAAGATCGACAACATGTTATCTATCAATCTAGCGAAGAATCTGATAGCACAAGGAAGAAGAAAATACATCGAGATGAGGTTTCATTATCTTTGAGAGCAAGTAGCAAATGGGAAGTTGATTTTGGAATACTATAGAACTGAGAATCAAATTGCAGACATCATGACAAAGGGTGAGAAGGTTGAAGTGTTCAGAAGACTAAGAGCAATGATGAATGTAGACAGCTTAGACATAATGAATTAGGTGGTGTGTTGAGAATGTAATTCCTTGTGATGAAGCATATTGCTCGACAGAAGCAAGGTGGTTTCGAAATAGATTAGTATGTCGAAGTTGTGTAGTTGTCGAAATGTCGAAGGGGTTAGCCTCGACAAGGATTTTGACTTAGCCTTATTTTGTAATAGAATTAGGCTATTATGGAGTTTTTCTTAGAAAGCAAGCAAACTCGACCTATAAATAAGGAGTTACCCTATTGTTGTAAATAACATGCAGTTACATAATTGGATAAGTTTCAGTTTTGAGAGCATAGAGAAACTCGGCGGATATTCTATTCTTCTTTTTCCCCTATTTTCGCTTAAACTCTAATTTCATCTCTTTCCCAATTTGTATTTTCTTTCTTCTTCCATTATCGATGGTGCAACAACATCTTCTTGCAGTTAAGGTTGATTAATTCACTTGAGTGGAGAATGAAGAACAGGAGATGAAATCGATCGATTAATTAATTCATATTCATTAAAATTGATCCGAAATTCTTCATAAATTTTGGTGTAAAATAATAGGTTGATTATTGTTTTTTCTTTTATTTTCTTGCATAATTATTTGGATTTATGTTAATTCCTTTAATTGTCTCGTTTGATTATGTATAAATTGAATTGGTATAAGTAGTTTGATTATAAATAATAATATACGTATTAGCAATGACTAATAGTTGATGATTGTTTTATGTCTTGTAACAAGAAGTAAGAGTATATCAATTGATTTAATTCTTTGATTTTACTTATCCTTTGAGTTTGTTGATTTCATTATATACGTGTATTATATAAATAAATTTGTCATGTTCTTCTAGAAAGAATTATTATTGCAGAAATCACTAAAAATCAATTTATGGATTGAATTTGTAAAATAACATAGACATTAAGTGTGATTTAAAATTATGATCTTAATTATAATTGTCAAAGTGCAATTCTTGTATATTTATATACATACTGTATTATGTTTTGCATGGATTAGTGTAATTCTACATGTTTGATAATTGCTCATATATAAATTAAGATACTGATTGTCTTGAGAGAAAATTTTGTGAGTTTATAAAACAAAGTTTAAATATAGGTCGTTGTTACTTTCAACTTCTCGAGTAATTAATATGAATTGAAATAAAACTTGTCTATTAGAGATATGGTGGTTCAACTTATGCATGATATATGAAGAGTACGTACTACAAAATCATATTTATAGAATTGTGGGTTAAGAAATATCATATCATATCTTTGATTAAAAGATGATATATTTTAAATGTTATGTTGATCGTATATATATTTTGTTGGGAAAAAATTAAAGTGAGAAGATTGCGGGGAAGTCTCACATTGATTAGAAATAGAGATTTGAACACTTATAAGTGTGAGAACGCATTCAACTATTATCTTAAGATTTTGGATGAAAATGTAGTGTATGTTTTACAAATGTGTGTTGCTTAATAAAGGAAAGTTTCAAAGTATAAAATGCTCCTCGCTTGATTCTCCGAATTACGCCAACAAATGATATCAAAATTTGGTTTCGGGTATAGGAACCAACTGTATCCCTATATGGTGATGATCAATGATTATGATGTCTCATTAAAAGAGTGTCGACAACGGTACAAGTGTATGTGAATGAAATAATTTTCACTTGAATGAGAGTATTGTAGATATACTCACACTTGAGAAGGAGTACTAAAAAAAAATATAAGTGTAAATAATATGGAAAAAATTTCTATTGATTAAGAATAGAGACTTTATAAATGGAAAAACTCATTCCTATATCATCTTAAAATTTTAGATAAATATGCCATGTATATTTCACAAATATGTCTTACTTAAAAATTAAAAAAAGTCTCAAAAGTAAAAAATACTTTTTTCTTGACCCCAAATTGCGCCAACATATTTTATATCTTTACTTGTGGATTATCAATATACTTTCGATGTTTTGTTGGATGTTGACATTTTGAATTTTAGATGTTATTTTAAAGAGAAATGTCAGTATCTCTTTTCAACCTTCTTTTTAACATTACTTTTTTATTTGATAAAATATATGTGAGTCCTGCTACTTTTCATTTACGTATAAACAACATTTGGAATCGGTTTCATCAATTAAGTCTTTGTATTTCAGTATTTAGTGTCAAATTAACCATTATCTTTACTCAAATTCTATTAAATAAACTTACGCGTATAAAAAACTACATCTATTCATCAATGTAATTTATGCATTTGACTATTAATTGTCAAAAGGATTTATGATCATAATTTTAAAATCTAATCGTTATGATCAATCAGATCAATTAGACTCTGAATTAGAAAATATAACGGTTTGATAAGATTATTAAATTATATTTATAATTAATTCGGTGAAAATTGATATAATCGGATCGATTCACTGATTAGACCAGTAAATCAATTAATTTTTTTGGTACTTATCGTTTTTTTTTAGTTTATTTTTAATTTAATTATAATTTTAATCCTTTTATTTTTAGTTTTCTTAAGTTTTGGTGTATGTTTTAAAATGCAAATTTATTTATATTTATAATTATATTAAATATTTATAATAATTAAATAATATTAAAATGATAAAAATGAAATTTTATTAAATTTTAAGAATCGAACCTATAATTTTTCAAAACTATTAAAATTATAGTTTTATCAACTGCAACATGAATTTTTTTTATATTTAATTTGATCAAAGAGAAAAAATTATATATTTTATAATTATAACATTTCTCTCTAATGTAATTTTCATTAAATTTATTTATTACTAATTATACAATATAATAATATAATTAATTTAAAATTTTATAAAATAAATTATATAGTAGAATAATACTACAAATTAACAAAAGTTTTAAAAAAAAATCATGTTATCGAAGAAAAATAAAATTATATTTTCACATTATTAGAAATTAAGTGGTATGACGTCCACCAGTAATCCAGTGATCCAATAGGTTGATCGGGTCGATAACCAATTCGGATTTTAAAATATTGTTTATGAAAATATCCAATTTATATCAAATCAATATTTTAAAAATCAGACTGACCATCAAACGGGTGAGAGTAGAGCCATAGGTTTATTAGTCAAACTATTAAGTCATTAGCTAAATTGTATGACCAAATTGGATTAAACTAAAAAACTCAATTGAAAAATTTGTCTCTATAATAAAATTATATAGTTATTGATCTGACCTGATCAGAAGGTTTAGACCGTCACGGCTTACTCCGAGCTGAAGGCTTTTTGAACGAGGAGGGGGGTACCTGCAAGGCACTCCGATGCTAAAGTCAGTGGGAGTACGAGCAGATAATAGAGTTGAGGTTAGAATGATGAATACCTGACCCTCTGGAAACAGAGGGTATTTATAGCCCCCAGCGCTGGGCCAAGGTTCCTTCGTTGGGCTGGGCGGATTTGGCCCAATGGAGGAACTGCCAGGTCCTACGTGGGTAGTGGGGACCAGCACGTGGTCCCCTTCCTGGATGTGCTGCGTGAAGTGCGGGCGGACGAAGACGCGGTCTTTCCGGAGTATCGTTGGGGGAACGGTGGACTGAGTTTGCCCTAGCCGGGTAGCTCGGGACCATGTCGAGCTGGGCAGCACGGTGCTGAGCTCGACGCCAGGACCTCGAGCTGGACGGCGGCTGTCGAGCTGGACGCCAGGACATGGAGCTGACGGCAGGGTGTCGAGCATGACTTCGCTGCGTGGGTTGGATATCGGGATGTCGAGGTGGACATCAGGGTGTCGGGCATGGACGTGACCCCCTTTGCCAAGTGTGGTCCTTAGTGAGTCCCTTTGGACTGGGCCTTAGTAATGCCTTTGGGCCTGTCGGGCCCAGTCCAGAACAGGAGCCCCCCAAGTCGTGGTTCCTTTGCGAGGAGCCATGACTTGAAACCAAGTTGTTCCGTCGTTGAGGTCTCGTGCCCGGGATGGAGGTGTGGGCCCTCGAGGGGCCTCCTCGTGTCGTGCTCGGAGACGTCCTCGGTGGTGGATGCGTGGAGGATCCGTACCGGGGTGCGTAGGTCGAGCACACGAGGCATCTTTCGGGAGTTGTGCCGCCACCCTAGGGGGGTAGGGGCATCATTGCGTTGGGAGCAGCGCGTCGAGGAGACGGAGTCCGTGGTTGAACGAGGTGACGTTTGGTATTCCACGTCATCACTATAAATAGGATCCTTGGGCCCCATAATACGTTTTCCGTTCTCCGTGCTCTCTCCGTTGCCGCTCTCAATACTTTCTCCAGTTGCGACTTCCCGTCTCAGATTCTTCATTTCTTAGCCAAATCCCAAACTTTGATCCAAGTAAGTGATCTACTTTCTTCATTTTTCTGTTTTAGAATGCATGATTCTTGGAAATTGTAGATGTTTTAGGACCGTTAGTGTTGGGTTAGCCCGGTAAACTCGTGTTTCGCCCGACATATTCATGTCTAGGACCGGCAAACGCATACTTGTGGCCGACACATTCATAGTTTTAAGTGAAAAACTTCAGAGCTGCCCGGGGTCTTCATGATCCGGGGCGCCTGATTCATGGCGGTGCCCGGTATGTTTATGGTCGTGGCCGTGGGCTTCATAATGCGGCTCGCCATGTTCATACCTCGGGTCGACATGCTTGAAGAGTGGCCACGCAGTTGGTTTGAGGAAGAACACTGGGTTCAGGAGAGTCGGGGAGGCATCCACTTGTGAAAATGGACTTGTGTAGTTGTGTATGGATGACATGATTATGTCGAGCATAGGACTTCATGCTCAATCTGATTGGTTTCCCGTGCTCTGCAGGTAACCATGGCGGATGAGCCGAGCTCCTCCGGTCGTCATGATCGCGAAGAACAGAGTGCCGACGAGTCGGCCACCCTTATAGATACCGTGACCGACCCATCGCTGGAATGGGTGGGTGTCGAGCCTCGGGGGACAGCGTCGATATATAGCCGGGATGACCGACATCCATTCACTATTATTGAAGAGGGTCAAGACCAGCCCGACTTCCAGCAGAATTTCGCGGTCATGCTCCCGTCGACCAATGCAAGAATTTGCTCGATGTATCCGAACTACAGCTTCGCGATGTATGAGATCGCGTTTAAAGACTTAGGGCTGCGGCTGCCGTTCACAGATTTTCAGGCCGGGGTCTTTATGCATTTGGAGCTGTCCCCGTCCCAGCTACACCCGAACTCTCTCGCCTTCATCCGGGCGTTTGAGTTGACGTGTCGCTACTTAAGGATAGGGGCGACCATCCCTCTTTTCTTTCGGGTATTTCACCTGCAGCGTCAGTCCCGAGGAGGGAAGCACAGCTGGGTGTCCCTGAAGCAGTCGAGGAGACTGTTTAAGATGTATATGGACTCCGTGAGGGGGTTCAAGGACAAGTGGTATGTGGTACGCCCTATTACCGACTCTGCTGTAGATTCCCTTTTCGAGGAGGAGGGGCCAGTCAGCGATGATGACGGGGAAGCGATGGTGGCCGACGACGGGAGCCCCGTGTTAGGTCGTAGGGCTAAGTTCCCGGTGTACTGGATGTCCCGACACTACGAGCATGGAACAGGTTATTTCCATACCGCAGTCGGGGATATGTGCACGGAAGATCAGCGGGCGTACGAGGCTCTTTGCCGGTTTGTCGACAGTTTTCATCCCGCCCAATGGGTTACGCGGGAGGGGAATGATATCCTCGACAAGGACGGTTACCCGACGTTCGAGTCTCGCCCGATCGACACCAAGGCGCTGGTGGAATGTCCGACATATAGGCAGGCAGCCCGCCTGTTAGGTTGTTTGCTTGAAATTCTTTATGCGTCATTTATTTATGCAGTCTGCTCGATACTGACTTTTCCTTTACTTCGTGCAGGTTCGATGGCTAGCCGACACGAAAGGCTCCTGAAATTGTCAAACGACCAGAGGCGAGGCAGGAGGGTCGTGAAGCCCCCGCAGATGACGAGGATGGGTCCACCCCAAAGCCCGAACGCTCCTCAGCCGGTGAGGGTCGACTCGACGTCGAGCTCGGGGCCCGCGTCATATCCAGAGGTCGAGGAGATTGATCCCAGTGCTATTTTGACGCAGAGGAAGAGGACCCGCGTGGAAGGCGGTTCGACTGTCGGGGAGGATGCCGGTGCTGTTCAATCTTTTGCCTTCCCCCCTTGCTTCGAAGAGGCGGGCTTTTTCGAGCGATTTCCTCCGACAGTGGTCGCCCATGAAGCTGAGGCCATAAAGAAGATGACTAAAGAGGAGAGGAAGTCGTATCTGGCCGCCAGCGTTGACGGGCTGGTGAAAATGGCCGAAATGGCTTTGGTGTTATCTGAGGGTGCAGGGGATGCTGCTCGTGTTGAAGAGCTCGAGCAGGAGAAGGTGGCCTTGACTGCGAGCTCGCGGAAGTTGAAGGTCGCTCTGGAACGCTCCGAGGGGATGTTCCGAGAGCAGACCGCGATACTTGATGCCGAGAGGGAGATGCTGACCCTGGAAAAGGAGAAGTCGGGGAGGTTGACTGAGGAAGGGGAGTTGCTCCGGACCGACAGGGATCGCTTGGCTGCTGAGGTCGAACGCCTGGGTAAACAGGTTGAGGAAATGAATGTTGTCCTGCAACCTGCCGAAGATGAGCCCGAGGATATAGAAGCCTTGAAGAGTCGGGCAGAGCTGGTCGCTCACATCCGGCTCCTCGAGGTGGACTGCGTCGGTGCTCTGGAAGACGGGTTCAATTCTGCGGTCGATCAGCTCTCATTGCTAAACCCTGGCCTGATCACCGAGGGTATCGGACACACACACCGGGTTGTAGGTGGCGCGATCATTCCTCCGCCCGACTCTCCCAGCGTCGACAATGATGATAATGTAGAAGTTTAAGTAGGATAGCGGGCCTACGTGCCCTTGATATTTGTATTCTTTGGGCCTGCGTGCCCGTTTATTGTATGTATGAACATCGCCGGCCTTCTTGGTCGGTTTAATATTGCTCTGTTGCCTTCGGGCGTTTATACGTTATTCATTTTGGATTTTTTGCCCTTGTTCGAAATCACATGTTTGTATGGATTTAGACTAAGTCCTGGGCCCGAGGAGTGCCCGTTGGTGGCTTTGATTCGGCGAGCGAATATGCTCGCCTCCACTCGTATGCAATCTCGGCCCTATTTTGATTGGCCGGGGTTGCCTAAGTGTTGCGTTCGAGGGGAGAGATTTTCTTTGACCCTTGTAGATGTCCCGTTATTCTTGATGGAATGTCGGGCATTTCGGAGCGAGGTTGCTCAGTCGGGCGTGGGGCCCGTTAGGGACGATTCGCCCTTGGCGTGAACTGCCCATCGCGAGCTGGGTGTTCTGCCTTATGGGTACGTCGACGGTGGGGCTCGGTACAGCTGTCCACGTCGGGCACTATCGATCGTCAACGTTTACCGCGCGATGCCGTGCCATTTTGGTCGTGTGTCGGGCCTGTACCTTAGCCTTAAACGAAATTGGACGTTTTTCCTCGTTGCCCGAGCGTGGTTGCTTCTGGTCGAGGGTCCTAGGTGTTGACAGTTTCTAACTGTAGTACTGCTTCAACTTAGCAGCATTCCAGGGTCTTGGTAATGGCTCTCCGTCTAACTGCTCGAGGTAGTACGCCCCGGTACCCGTGGTGCCGTGAACGCGGTAAGGTCCTTCCCAGTTCGCGGCCAACTTCCCTTCGCGGGAGTCTTTCTGGTTCCTGCGTAGTACCAGGCTGCCTATTTCGAACTCGCGCTTGATGACCTTGTCGTTGTGGCGCAGAGCCACTCGTTGCTTTAGGGTGGCCTCGCGTAGGGCAGCCCACGATCGGATTTCCTCGACCAGGTCGAGTTCATCCCTTAGTGCTTCGTCATTCATCTCTTCGTCGAGGGGTTCCTCCGTTTGACGGGATGGTTCCATGATTTCGACCGGGATGACGGCTTCGGTGTCGTAGGTCAGTCGGAACGGTGTTTCCCCCGTCGTTGAGTGGGGTGTGGTGCGGTATGCCCACAGGACGCTATGGAGCTCCTCGACCCATCCTCTTTTGGCTTCGCCGAGTCGACGTTTGAGCCCTCGGAGGATGACTCTATTGGCGGCTTCGGCTTGCCCGTTGGTCTGAGGGTGTTCGACCGACGTAAAGTGTTGTTTGGTCCCCAGTTTGGTGACGAAGTCTCGGAATCCGTGGTCGGTGAACTGGGTGCCATTGTCGGTCACCAGTGCCTGCGGAATTCCGAACCTGGCGAGAACGTTTCTTTTGTAGAAACGGAGGATGTTGTGCGAGGTGATTTTTGCGAGTGCCTCGGCCTCGATCCACTTCGTGAAGTAATCCACGGCGACGATTAGAAATTTGTTCTGATAGGTCCCTTGCACGAAAGGTCCGAGGATGTCCATGCCCCACCAGGCGAACGGCCATGGGGACGACAATGTATTCAGCTCGTGCGGGGGAGCGAGGTGCATATCCCCGTGCTTCTGGCACTTGTCACATTTTTTCACGTGTTCCTTGGCGTCCTGTTGCATCGTCGGCCAGTAGTATCCTGCTCGAAGGGCTTTCCTTGCCAAGGATTTACCGCCCATGTGCTGGCCGTTGATACCTTCGTGTATCTCCCTCAGTACGTCGGGGATGGCGGACTCGTCAATGCATTTCAGGAGGGGAATGGAGAATCCCCTTCGGTACAGTTTCTGCTCGAGAACGACATAGGAACATGCTCGACGCTTTGTTATGGCAGCGTCGGCCTGGTTCGTCGGGAGTTCTCCTTTTGTTAGGAAATTATAGACCGGGGTCATCCAAGACGTGGCGTCCCCGATGGCGTGGACCTCGACCGTAGTCGAGGGTGGTTCGATGCTTGGTCGTGCCAGAGATTCCTGGATGACGGATTTATTCCCGCCTTTCTTTCGTGTGCTCGCGAGTTTGGACAATATGTCCGCCCTCGTGTTCTGCTCGCGGGGAACATGAGAGATTTCTGCTCGTACGAACTTTGCCATGTGTTTTTTGACTAAGTTCAAGTACTCAATGAGGTTGTCATTCTTAGCCTGGTAGCTACCTTGTACTTGGGAGGCGACGAGCTGGGAGTCGGTGTAAATTTGAACTTCGCGGGCTCCTAGGTCCTCGGCTAATCTCAGTCCTGCGAGCAGGGCTTCGTATTCTGCCTGGTTATTTGATGTCGGGAAGGAGAGAACCAAGGAGTGCTCGATTACCACCCCTTCTTCGTTTTCCAGGAGGATCCCTGCGCCGCTTCCGGACGAGCTGGAGGCTCCGTCGACGAAGATGGTCCACTTGTGTCCCTTTCCCGGGGGAATGTCGTTAGTGGTCATCTCGGCGACGAAGTCGGCCAAGGCTTGTGCTTTCAGGGCTTTCCTGCTCTCGTACTGAATGTCGAATTCAGAGAGTTCCAGGGACCACTTCAGCATTCTGCCCGCCATATCTGGCCGACCCAGGAGTTGCCTCACCGGTTGATCGGTTCGCACGATGATGGTGTGCGCTAGAAAGTAGTGTCTGAGCCTCCTCGCAGCGTTGACGAGGGCCAGAGCAACCTTTTCTATCTGTTGATACCTGCTCTCGGGGCCTTGTAAGGCTTTGCTCGTGAAGTAGACAGGTTTCTGCCCGTCAGGAGTCTCGCGGACAAGAGCTGCACTTATGGCTTCGTTTGATACTGCCAAGTATAGGTATAGTGGCTCGTTGTCGTCTGGTCGAGACAACACGGGCGGTTGAGACAGGCTCTGCTTCAGATGGCGAAGTGCGTGTTCGCATTCCTCGGTCCATTCGAAGGCTGCTTCCTTTCGAAGGAGTTTGAAAAAGGGAAGGGCGTGCTGAGCGGACTTCGCGACGAAGCGTGATAGTGACGTCAACATGCCGTTCATGATCTGGATAGACTTCTTCGACGTTGGAGTCGGGAGGTCGGCGAATGCTCGACACTTGTCGGGGTTGGCTTCAATCCCTCGTTCTGTTAGATAGAATCCGAGGAATTTTCCTGCCTTGACCCCAAACGTGCACTTCTCGGGGTTGAATCTCATCTTGCACTGTCTTGCTTGGGCGAAGACTGTTTTGAGGTGAGCTGCGTGATCGGTATCTGCTCGAGATTTGACGATCATGTCGTCCATATATACCTCGAGCATGTCGCCAATTTGTTTGTTGAACACTTTGTTCATCATGCGTTGGTAAGTCGCACCGGCGTTCTTCAGTCCGAAGGGCATTACGTTGTAGTAATAGTTGCCCGAGTTGGTCATGAACGCCGTGCAGCGTTTGTCGCCCGGAGCCATTGGGATTTGATTGTATCCCGAGTAGGCGTCCATGAACGACAAAGTCTTGTAGCCGGCCGAGTTGTCGACCAGCATATCAATGTTTGGTAGAGGAAAAGCATCCTTCGGGCAAGCCCGATTGAGGTCGGTATAATCAACACACATTCTCCATTTTCCATTATTCTTTTTGACAAGTACAACATTTGACAGCCAGGTGGAATACCGGGCTTCAGAAATAAAATTTGCCTCTAAGAGGTCTTTTACAGCTTTTTCAGCAGCCTCCGTTTTTTCTGGAGACTGCCTACGCCTACGTTGTACTACGGCCTTGGCGGCTGGATCAATGGCGAGGTGATGACAGGCGACCTCAGGGTCGAGTCCGGGCATCTCTGCAGCGCTCCAGGCGAAGAGATCAGCATTCTCGCGCAGACAGGCCTTGATTTGCTTCCTGGCCAAGTCGGGGAGGTCCTTGCCAATCTTCACTCCCTTGGTCGGGTCTGCTCCGAGGGGAACGAGTTTGAAATCGCCGTCCGGAATAGGTCGGAGGGGGATTTGCTCGCTGCTGGCCGGCTCGTCTTGGTCGAAGCGGGCGTCGAGGGCTATGGAGTCGACCTTTGGTGGAGCCTTCTGAACTTCAACCTCGGGAGATGCTCTGTCGGGCTCTTGCTTTGTCTTCTTGATGGGCCTTGTGCTGGTACCCACGTCGACAGTATCCCGTCCCCTTGAAGCGGCGTTGAAGCACCTGCGGGCAGCAGCGAGGTCGCCCTGGATGGTGGCTACCCTTGCCCTTTTGGTATAGAACTTCATTTTTAGATGGACAGTTGAGGGAACCGCTGTTAGCTCCGCCAATGTCGGCCTCCCCACAGACGGCGCCACTGATCTGACCTGATCAGAAGGTTTGGACCGTCACGGCTTACTCCGAGCTGAAGGCTTTTTGAACGAGGAGGGGGGGTACCTGCAAGGCACTCCGATGCTAAAGTCAGTGGGAGTACGAGCAGATAATAGAGTTGAGGTTAGAATGATGAATACCTGACCCTCTGGAAACAGAGGGTATTTATAGCCCCCAGCGCTGGGCCAAGGTTCCTTCGTTGGGCTGGGCGGATTTGGCCCAATGGAGGAACTGTCAGGTCCTACGTGGGTAGTGGGGACCAGCACGTGGTCCCCTTCCTGGATGTGCTGCGTGAAGTGCGGGCGGACGGAGACGCGGTCTTTCCGGAGTATCGTTGGGGGAACGGTGGACTGAGTTTGCCCTAGCCGGGTAGCTCGGGACCATGTCGAGCTGGGCAGCACGGTGCTGAGCTCGACGCCAGGACCTCGAGCTGGACGGCGGCTGTCGAGCTGGACGCCAGGACATGGAGCTGACGGCAGGGTGTCGAGCATGACTTCGCTGCGTGGGTTGGATATCGGGATGTCGAGGTGGACATCAGGGTGTCGGGCATGGACGTGACCCCCTTTGCCCAGTGTGGTCCTTAGTGAGTCCCTTTGGACTGGGCCTTAGTAATGCCTTTGGGCCTGTCGGGCCCAGTCCAGAACAGTTATTAAATTGATCGAATCAGTTCACCCAATCTCTAAAAAAATTATGTATTTACTAAATTTCAAATCTTTATAATTTCACAAATTCATTCTTTAAATTTAAATTTTAAATATAGTCATCACACGTAACAAAATAGTATAAAATACAATTCAAATAAATTTAGAACAAAATTTATTTGCAACATAAATTAAATAACAAAATAAAATAATCTCTAATAAATTTAATTTTAAAAAAGAAAATTTATTTCAAATAAATTTTGAATAAAATTTAATTATATTTTAATTTTATTTATAAAAAAATCAAAACAACGTCGTTTTATCTAAAAAATAAAATAAACACTTAATCTGTCAATTTTCTAAAACTGCCAATTCATTGATTTTTATAAAATTTCACTGATTCTGACTGGTTCAATAGCTTATACGATTCAATAATCAGATCAAACTAATGATCTCTTCAATTTCTAGTGTGATCAATCGATCCGATTTTAAATCATTTGTAAATTGAAAAATTAAATTTAAAATATTGATGATTGACTTATAAGTCACATGACATTTAATGTGTAATATCAACAATTTTAACATCATTATATTAAATAGACTAACTTAGAGGCCAGATACATTTCATCCAATAGGAGGCTTAACTAAAATATTAGAGTTAGTGTTTTAAAGCACTATGGTTGACTCAAAAAGGTGACAACATTTACCACATAATGGTAATTTTAATGTTTAAATAAAGGGCAAGTCAACCTCAAACAATGGTTTTATTATTTTTCAATTAGTGTTAGCCCTATTTTTGTGATATACTCAATCAAACCTTTTTGAGTGTTCGTTGAAGACAAATTCTCATCTCACCTATGTTAGTGCGTCGTAACTTTGTAAATTCAAAAATGTTTATAAGTAAATTTAAAAATTCATCTTCAAATGTATTAAATATTTTTTTTAAATTTAATTTGGAGTTATACATTCGAATACATTTCACAAGAAAAATTCATAATTGTATCTTCGAAGTCACCTTAAACATATGAGAATTTTTTTATCTTCTAGTGATATTTTCAAAAATACAATTTCAAAAATATTCATAAAAAATTTGAGTATATGATCACCTTGCATGATTATCTTCCTCACTCTTTCAACCCCTCCATAACCAAAAAAATCTTTTAAAAAATCAATATCAATAACTTTTCGATTCAAAATCTATTTTTGTGCATTTTAACACATCAATGGAAGCATCATAAGCTACAATTTCGAGTAAAGTTCCCTCATTTCATCCCTCATTGCTTGCATTGATCCCCTACTTGAGCTGAAAAAACGTTTGCTTAGTCCGGAAATGCATTTCCAAACTAGTCCACATATATTTTTTTGGAAATGCATTTCCAAACTCATCTATTACTGGTTTTAAAAAAATATTATTTTGCTTCTTATTAGATATGGTTCACTCGAATATGTTTCCATTTAATAGAGGATGTAGCAGAGGAGGATATTAAACCAGTTAAAGTTAAGGAGGATAATAAATCGGAACAAAAGTGAAAGATGATTTTAAAGTGATAGAGATAGACGTCAGTCAACGTTTCATAAATAAACAATAGTATATTACTCGCAACATATGATTCAATGGGTCCGAATGGTAGCCATGAATTTAGAGTTTGGCATTGTAATTGAAAGGTCCTACAATAGTTCAAATAGAAGACAATCATTTATAACCATGATATGTGAGATAAGTGGAACGTATCCCCCCTCCCCCCATTCGAAAGTTGAAATGTAATGACACCAGAATGAGAAAGTGTGGTTGTCCATTTAAACTGCACGGATATTGTAGCGTTGATGAGATATGAAAATTTAATATTCTCTCTGGAATACATAACAATGAATTGCATACAACGTTAGTCGATCATCCCATCGTTTATCGTCTTAAACTGGAGGAGAAGGAAATTGTTTCAAACATGTATTTAGTCAGAGTGGTGCCAAAAAAACATACTTACAGATTTGAAACATAAACACCCAGAAAGTGTTTCAAATATCAAGCAGGTATATAATTAGTGTCACAGAAACAACATGGCAATAAGGGGTCCAAGATATGAAATGCAATAAGTTTTAAAAATTTGGATGAAAACCACTATGTCTCTAGGTACGCAGTATGTGATGATAAAATAATTATTCGTGATATTTTATGGACTCATCCTGAAAATATCAAGTTGTTCAACACATTTCCTACTATCCTCATTATTGATACAGTCGCTTCTTAAAATCATTGGTGTTACTTCTACGGAGAAGACTTTTTCAGTGAAATTTGTATTTTTGAAATTCAAAAAAAGAGGTAAGCGTTAAATAGGCCTTGGAAGTGTGAAAGACTTTGTTGAATGATTAAAATAATATATTGAAGGTAGTTGTCACCGATCTAGACACTACACTAATGAATTTGGTTGTAAAGGTGTTTCATACATCATGTGCATGGACTGATCAGGTTAGACACCTTAGAATTACAACAACTAACAGAGTCGAATCAGCACATTTGATGTTGAAGAAATGATTGAGTGATAGTAAGGGTGATTCTGTAAAGATTGGGACGAGATGTATCAAATACTCCAAAACCAACATTTAGAAATACAAACCACTTTTAATCGAAGCATAACAGTGCAAGAACATAGATTCAAAGACAACATTCTCTATTTACAATTGGTTGGTGTGTATCTCGATCGGCATTGAACTTCATCTTTCACGAAGTAAAGCGAGCAGAACAGATAGGTACAGAAAAGGCCGAGTGTCGAAGTACACTTGAGAAGACTTATGGTCTTCCATGTGCTTGTCTCAATGCGGAAAAAACAAAGAATATCTCTCCGATACATGTGGATGAAGTGTACAGTCACTGAAAAAACTTCGGTTTGATGATGATGATGGTGTGATTAACAACGGTAAAACAAGTATAAGCATCCAGACCGAGTGAGAAATAATCCAAGACAAAATTTTCAAGGCAGATGACACCATAAAATTGCATATCAAAGAGCAATTGAAGAAGATTGTATATCTGAAAACCACATATTTGAAACCTCATTCACAGTCGGTTACAATCAAAGGTGTCCCTAAAAAGGTAAAACCTACTCAAAATAACAATTCAACAAAGCGGTCTTCATCTTATTTTGAGTATGTTGATTCATATTTTTCGAATTCTCTAACTTTAAAATCTCTACAAAAAAAAGTGTTCAAAAGGATGGTCGCATTAGCAAACCACCTCCACCACCTCCTCCAACTCCACCACCACCTCTACCATCCATTCACGGGATTGAATTCATTGATGAAATATCATTTTTTATGCACACACATTTAGCGGATTGTGGATGTTTGAAGGTGATGATAATTGCGGTTATCGAATTATATCTGATTTGCTTGGTAAATCAGAGGAGGATCAACCACTTGTTCGCACCACACTTTTGAAAGAGTTGACGATGTATCGAAAGTTATACATGAATTTATACGGATCCAAAAGAATTTTGATTCAGTTCAAGATGCACTTGCTCCTTGCCATAGCGGTAAAGCACCATTTTCAAAATAGATGCGTTTTTGAGAAAAATGCTACCTTATAGCAAGTGTATACGAAAGAGTGTGTATCGATCTGACAAGACACATATTCTTAAAGACATTTTTTCTATTACGCAGTGATCCACTTAAAAGCACATTTGAACGCATCATATGCATTGGGTTTCTTTCAAAGGGCCTACATTTTGTTCAGGTTTATTTGAAACCTGGGTGTCCAATTTCATCTACATCAGTGGAATGAACGGCACATTCAACAATTGAAGCAGAAACTTGACTGAATCAATTTATGAAGAGGATAATATAGTTCACAAAATTGATGGAGCTTGAAAGAAAATTAAACAAGGAAGCGTTGAAGGCATAACCAATTGTGATTTATGCGGTACCAGATATTTTGATGCATTTTAGATTGTAATTGATCTGCTTTTTGTATGTATTAGTTCTGATACGATTTAATATATATTAATTTTATTTTATGATATGATTTTGACTTACATTACATGTGCTTGTTTACAAAAAAATTAGTTTTTTACTGATTCAGTGAAGATTTCGGAAATATAAGTCCGAAGTCACCTTTATTGCTATTTACGAAAATGTGACTCTGAACTATTTTTTCGGTTATGCATTTTCGAAACTTTACCTAACACGAGATAAGATTTTTGAGGTACAAAGTGACTCAATATTTGTATAAATAGGGTGTGTCTCAATCCTTATTTGGTGCACCAACACACTAAAACCATATAGGATTTGTTGATATCCTGGCCTTGCATTTGTGTATTTCAATAGCGAAAAACCATCGGTTCCGTTTAGAGTCACCGAAAAACTTTCCTTGCGGATCTAATATCCAAATTGAATGCTCTGTTATGCTTTTCAGAAAATCAGAGTTATCAAGCTCGAGTATCAGTCACCCTCGTTTGACAATGAAGAGAAGTTTTATTTCACCAACCTTGAACTAAAGACGAACGGAGATCTAAAGATTATATGAAATATTTTTCTCGGTTACAAATCAAAGGATCCGTTTGAAATAGATGTAAATATTCAAAGATCCGTCGAACATATAATCATGTTGCAATGTCCTGATAAAATGGTTATGTAATGAATTTATTTTTGTGACTATCTATGTAATGAATGTTTTTATCTAATGAAATATTGATTTTAGTGTTGGTTTGTGTTTATCCTACTGTCATATTTTCATTCATGTTACATTGGTTATGAAAGTATGTATAGTTCAAAAATACATTTTCGAGTTCACCCTTTTAAAAATTCGGAGATACCTTTCTAAAGTTTTTTGTGATAAAAATAATTTTTAGTATATTCCAAGATGTGTCTTCAAAAACATAAAACATTTTGAGAAATTCGCGAAAAATTTGATAAAAATAGCAAAGATGTAAAAAGAAATTACCTCGTTGAATGTTCCATAGTCAATCAGAATACAACAACTAATCTTTAAACTTTAGACCGATAGAAAAAAGAAACCAACACTTGCAACTAAATTAAAAATTACGCTCATTTGACTTAGAGTAGCTCGTGCGGCATGAGACCCCGGGATATGATTAAGTGGAATAAATAGGAGATTTAGCAAAATTACATGGAAGAGATATGTTGGACACTTACTAAGCACACATGTGTAACAAGTAAGATATAAGTGTTAGGGGTTATTTTTTCCACAAGCCATTGTGAAAAGTCACAATTGTCTATAGTGTTCGGAGATATATTTCCGTACACACTTTTTTTAGCCATTCCTCACAAAAAATTAATGAGACACCGTATTACGCCAAAATTTTATCCAGCGATGCAACTCCGTAAACACAATTAATTCAAAAATTAATGAGTGATCAGAAGATATATCTCTGAACGATTTTGTTTCATATGTTTGCGTCAGACCCTTCCCTCCTTCATTTTCATAGGAAAAAAAACTCAAACATTACCATTTAAATTCTCACACGTCCATTCAAGCTTCTCATCAATTCAAGCATCCATCATTTGAACTCTTTCTCAAACAATAACGTACGAAGATGCATCTCCAAACCATATTATATTCAAAATAGGGTGGATATCAGAAAGACAAAATTGTGTGATTTGGGTACATCCAGAGAGCAATTTCGAGTTTCTAGAGGTGTGGGTGCACCCCTAAGGGTGGAAAGTGCATTCCCCTAAGATAGACTTGCTTAGATTGAATGAATATTGGACACCATATTCGTGGTCCATAAAAGATAATGTTCCAGAGCATATTGAATAGGCTCGTGGATGGTATCACTATCATGCAGTTAGATGGAATAGGCTCATGGATGATATCACTATCATGTACTGCAAAAATGCATCGTATCATCTTCTCATCTCTATTCAGTTTCAAACCATCTCTATCATGGAAAAGAATCCGAGAGATCAAGGAAGCGAGCCAATCCCGTACTCCACAATCCCTCACCTCAAAATCCATATCAATAAGATTTGACAGCACCCTCAAATTGCACATCAAATTTAACCAACGAGTATTCACCTATGGGATTCCAAATCCAAATCCAACTCCTAAATTGTCAATGACACAGTTAAATCTTATCCAGACAAGTCTCCCCATTTAATGACAACATTCTAGGTCCCTTTTTTCCCCTAAACCAATGCCTAAATCAAGACCTCAAAGCTTATGTGTGCCTCTCGCTGCCCCCTCCCTACTGTCATTGGTGAGAGCAAAGAATGATGGGTGTATTGTTATGAAGCTGAACTTGTGCTAACTTAGAGAAAGGAGTTATGCTTCAAACAAGACCTATATAAATCAAACGATTAATAAATTTGGTGCAAAAAAGATCACCTAAAATGGTGGTACAATTTTAGCAATCGTATCCACATCTAGAGAACACACACTCCATTCCAAAGCATTAGCAGTTCAAGGTAAATGGACAAAGATATTGAAAACGTTTCATTGATGTCAGTTTTCAATCTAATATCAATAAATACCCCATCATAAATGCTTTGGTAAAATTATTATAACTGGTATATTTGCAAGAAAAATGCCAAAGGTTTCTTTGCATATCTAAAATACCCAATGTTTTGAAACAAATTTAAAATGCTAAAAAGACTGATGTTTTGGAATGGAGGAAGAAATAATGAAGCCTACAAGCAAGCACATAGTGAGAAGATTCACAATTCATAAGGGCATATTGTTCCGTATTCTATATCATTATCGATGTTTGGGTGGACAGATAACAGTATATCACTTGAATTATAAAATCAGACTAAAATGAGTGAACCAAACAATGTCCAATCCACAAATTCAAATTCAAACGCTACTGTTAATGCAGGAAGGGAGGAAATGGAATAAAACAATATAAAATAGCAGGGCATCTGTTATCTGATATAATCATAAACAAGATTAAGTGCGACTGAGAGCAAGAATACAATTTGCTATAACCAATTAAGAGTGCACTGAAGTACCTAACCACTTGCTCGTTGAACTTGAAGCTTGGTGAAGTTCGAAGCCAAAATTGAAACATAGAATTTGAACAACACGTATTCAATGTTCTTTACAACACGTTCCTAAAATATAAAAACAGAAGTTATGTAGATGTACTGATTTCAAAAGCTAATGATGTAGCAACCAGTAGTAAGAAAGAGTTAACGAGATGTGGGCAAATTCTTACTTCAACCTTCAGCTCATGGTTTGTGAAGTTTGAATCCAAAAACTCTCGGAACATAGTTCTGTGATGGTTTCTGTGGCTTCAGTTGTCCGTAGGTCATCAGGAACAGGTGGGGAAACGTAGTACCAAAATAAGCTCCATCAATGTCTATATAACAGAATCAAGGAATTTCAGAAGTACAGGATGTGATGTGCCACCTTAAATTTAAGCCACAATTATATATTACAAAACAATAGATCCATGCAATCAATCATCCCATAATAAATTAACAATATGCATTGTGAATGTGTAGTATTTCATTGTTAATTTCATAAAAAATTGAGTCATGGCTCCCCCTGTTCCTTAAAAGATAGTATTTCACTCCACCTACATACTACTTAATTGACCATTCACGGTTGGGAGATTAAAAAAAAGAATATAAAAGCTAACAATGGAAGAGGTGTTATGTTATACAATATGCATAAGGAAACCAAAAGTAAATTTCTGAGACAAGTCAATGCATAATGAACTTAAACACACACATCATCATTATATAATGTTAAATAAGGATACTGCCTTGATACTTGGACCGAGGATAGTAAATGTCTTCACATCTCGGGCAATATATCTTCACAGTACTAGACCTAGGAATGTCGGACTGACCAACTGGAAGGCAAGGTTGTCCAGAGCAGTAAACTCTTGGGCATCTGCCAAAGTCATAGTTCTTGTACTTATCCAGCTACAGAAAAGATAGTATCATTAATAGTACCAACCTTGTTAACAGTAAAGCAATAACACTGCAGTAATCAGAGAAAAAATCCTACCATGGCAGCCATTCCTTTGCTGGTCAATATATACCGGGCATGAATCATACCATAAAGCATCTCTGCTGCTGATTCAATTAACTCATTTTGTTCCTCGGTAAACATGTCACCTACATATTTCAACCGATCCAATTTACACAACAAAATACACAATAATCACTAAACAGATATTCTGCATAGCACAATTAGAAACGCAACAAGAAATCCTATCACCGCTAATATTAGAGACTTCAAAAAAAGTAACCAAAGCTTACCATGGGAGGACTCAACATCCAAAATTAAATCAAGAGCATAATCATAATAAGGCACTTGACTGCTCAAACCACACAGATTGAAATCGTCTTGGATGTAATCATCGTCAACCTCACAAAAGAATTCATTTCCTCTCAAATTGCAAAACCATGAGATCCAAGACGTGTCGTCCCCGTCGGAACCACTAACATCAGACTCTTCACTATCCGTTTCAGATTCCTCTGCAGCCAATGCATCTAATAAGAGGTTAGCTCATTAATACAATTACAATTCAAAATAAACTAAACATCCACACATCACCCCCAAAATGTTACCAATCCTAAATCACAAAAAAATACTGGTTTATTCAAATTCTAATAAGAGGTTAGCTCAATAATGCAATTACAATTTAAGATAAATTAAACATCCAACTTCACCCCAAAATGTTACCAATCCCAAATCACAAAAAAATACTGGTTTATTCAAATTCCACTTTGCGGTGTAGCTGTAGCATTGCAATAGTCACCATTGGAAGACATTTTGTACTAAATAGCACTACGCTAAACAAGAGCAATTTGTTCAAATTCTGCAAACACCTAGAAAGCACAGACACCGGAAACTCAACACCAACTGACATTGATACAATCACAAAAACTGAAACCGACACAGACACTTTTTTTTCCAGAGGTGTCAATGTTACTAAGTCAAACACTATAATTCTATAGTATCAATATAACATACAATCTCTATTTAAAAACAAAGCTTCGCCTCTAAAGTTTTTATCCAAATCTACTAGTTCCAAATTTAAATTTCACCTTACTTAAAAAATTATTTAAAAAAACAGAATATGAATTTGAATCCTAAGCTACTCTTATAGAATACGTGATAGTGAAAACTGAAGCTACTAGTAGTTGTTAGCACGAATAAATAAAAATTCAAAAAAAATAAATAAATAACCTAAAGCAAAGTAATATTATTATTAATATTATTATTATTATTATCAAATTATATAGAATTAAAAGCGATAAATAAATAAAAACAAAACGGTTAAGCATAACGAGTAATTACAAAATAAATTAAAATAATTAGCATTGAAAAAACGAGATCAGATCGAAACCTCACCATCGGAAGCGTTAGGATTTTTCGGAATCGCGGCGGAACCGGAGCGAGGGTCCCTATGATCCTTAGCGGTTAAGAGAGAGGAAGAGGGGGACCTATCTTTACCGTTGATGGTTCTGGAAGTGGACGGCGAGGATCGTTCGAGTTGTTTATCGAGGACGTCGTTGATTCGCTTCCGATCAACGGAAGCAACCTCCGCTTTGGATCCAACGCCTCCTCGCTCTCTGTACATAATAACAAATTCTTATTGGATTTGATTCTTATGCTTTCTCTGTTAATCAATTATCATAATAACAACGATGACGAAGAAGCTAGGGTTTTGAGTTTTTCAGTTTTTTTTTATTTTTTGAAAAATGGAAATTGCAATTTCGATTTACAGACACACAAAAGATGAACAATGATTCCACCTCTTTTCTATTTTATTCCTCACAAATTTTTTTATTTTTTATTATTTTTCTACATTTAGTGCTTTTCTTTCGGGTAAGATATTTTTATTTCGAGGTTTTTCGGTTTTATCGCTTTCATTTTTTTTTTAAACTTTTTTTATATTTTTCTTTGTAGACTAACTTATTCCAAGATTAGGCCGTCATAAAAGTATCTCGATATTTAGTTGATAATTTTTTATTCTTAAGAATTTATACATGTTTGGATGGATGCTCTTTTGTGACATTAATAATAAAGTGAAATGTGAAGAGATTCAATTTTAAGAGATGAAATTTAAATGAGCCAAAATCCAATAAAAATTGCAGAAAGAATTCACACTACACTATACTTGAATAAAAAAAAATCATACATTATAAACAAAAATCCATGTAATAAATTTAAGTCATTTATTAAATAAATGATTTATTTGATTTCAAAATAAATCTTTATTTAAAAAGTACATTCATCTTTTTTTAAGTTCTATTAATTAATTTCTCATAAATTTTAACTAAGGAAACAAATATATTTTTTCAATAATTTATTATAAGAAAATTGAAATATATTAAAAGAATAATATTTAAGTTCTCTTTCTCTCTAATTTAAATTAGTTTTGTTCAGTCTTCTCTTCTCCTTAATCTTATTCATCGTTATTGTTTTCCTTTTTCAAATTTTGTTTTTTTTTTAATTCAAAATTCATTTTCCTTCATATAATTTTAGAGGGTGATGGTGTGACCAGAACAGGTTTTTTCACATTATTTTTTATTTTATTGGGGTCGCACAACATAGTTGTCTCACGTACTATCGTGGCTCAATATTTTACCTTCGACTTATTGTCTCTGACACCACCATGATTCGTTTCTCCGACTCTGACTTGTGGTTTTGATTAGATTTTGTGTTGACCTTTTGGATTCCTTGAGGATTTAGGTTGATGTTTGTTGATGGGTCAGATTCTCTGTTTTCCTCTTTGGTGGTCACGCTTCAACTCGAATTCTCAACCTAATATCGTCGTCATCTACAAGGTGGTAAGTGTTCTTCAAGGCCCGACAAGCGTTGCGGTGTTGTGTTGCTCTAGATCTTTTTATATGGTGGTGGTGATTTAGATCATGTTCGTTTGATTCCAGATTTTCTCCTCTATCTCAATCTTATCTAGTTCACTCTTATTGTTTGAATCTAAACGGTTATGTTCGAAAGAGCTTGTATGATTTTTTTAGTATTGTGGTAGGAAGTTGATGATATGTGGATCGGTTCCTTGTTGACGGTCGATTTATTCATCAACTTTTGAAACTCTGTTTGAAACTCTGAGACGATCACTCAACATCTTTTTTTACAACTTGGTTTCTTACATATATGCGGGTTCGTTGAATTGTGCTAGTGTAGAGTATTTGTTTGTTAGAATTAATTAGAATCGAGTCCATTTGAATTCTCTTTAAATTAATTACACTTTTGTATAGATTAACTAGATCAAGTTTAATGCTCGGTCTTTATATTTCTCCATATTTACTTAATACAATTTCGATTTGCTTAAAAAATAAATTATAAGTGTTATGGACTGGGTCTGCTCTTGGCCCAAGTCCGTATAAGGCCCAACCTATCCGTGCTATTTAAGACTAGCTGACCAGATTCCCCCTCGACGGTGTTGGGAAATAATCCCCACTCTTCGAGAGGATGCTGCTTCGCCACATGGATGGACCCAGGAAAACACGAGAAGGATCATCACTGGACAAGATGACCTCGAGAGTATCCTCCTGGCTTCTCCTCGAGCAAGACTGTTCCTCTCATACGGCCTCAGGCTAGCGGGGATCCTGCCCGACGGACAGAAGTACCCCACGAGCATCCTCCTTGTAGGGCTGACTATCAACGCCTCTGAACATCACAGAGTCCACTTGACCCCGAAAAACTGTATCCATATTCTCCTGGTTATGCGGAAGAATCCATCCAGGTAGGGGATCACGTGCTGGTCCCCACTACTCACATAGAACCTGGCAGTCTCCACTTTGGGCATGCTTGCTCAGCCCAATGAAGGGACATTAGCCCAACGCTGGGGGCTATAAATACCCTCTCACTCGAGAGGGTCAGGTATTGATCACTTCTTACTCACTCTTACTTACTTGCATCGTTCTGAATCTCACTTTAGCATCGAAGTATCTTACAAGTACCTCCCCCCCCCCACCTCACTCTCAACTTCTGCTCGACGTAAGCTGTAACGGTTCATTATGTTCAGGCACGATCAGTGGCGCCGTCTATAGGAAACAAGCTTCCCTGTCTTTCATTCACCTAAGATAAAAGTAACTCCAAATTCTTGAGTGTCATGGACGACCCAGCTGTAGAAAAAACCTAAATGCCCATCATGTCGGCCTCAACAACAGCATTGGTGATGACAACGCCGGCAGCAACAATGTTGGCAATGCTGGCAACAATGTTGGCAATAACAACACCGACCATAATGTCAACATGCCCTACACTTCAAATAATTACAGAGACGGAATGATCGCCTCCTCGTCGTCCTTGTCTCGACGTCCCAGAGACGATCAACATCCTTCCCAGAACTATCATCCAGACACGTTCCAGGAGGTCCCCTTCCCTGCGAGCGTTGATGCCACGACCAGGGCTATGTTTACGGCTATTAATCAAACAAACTACTTGATCTTCTCGCAAGATAAGAGATTAAGGGTGCTCGAAGATTCTCGAAGATCCCCAGAAGACACAGGAGACCTGACTTTCCTCCTCTCCGTCAGATAGAGGAACATCTCCAATCTCCCCAACAGAGACGCAGACGGAATGCCTCACGAAGCCCCTCTCCTCGATGAATCGGGTGTTGCCCTGCATTGGAGAGGAATCAACTCGTTGATACAGAGAGACATGATCACGTCCCCCTGCGCCAAGAACAAAGACCCCCCTGGAAATAGAAGTAGGGGAAATAAAGAACCCCGACCCCAACAGAGGGATCCTCCCCGCGACCAGGGCCGCCATCACTACCACCATTACAATAGGTTACCTTCTCGATCTCCAAACAGAAGCGACGAAGACGACCCTCGCAGTCCCCTATCCTAAGAAATTATGGAGGCACCCATTCTCCCAGGGATGGAGAAACCTCCCCAGTTGAAGGAGTACGACGACATTGCAGATCCATTCGATCACATCGATGGGTTTGAGACAATGCTACATTATCATAACGTCAGGGGACCAATCAAATGCCGATTGTTCCCTACGACCTTGAGAAAGACTGTGATAGATTGGTACACGAACCTCGCCCCGGGATTAATCACCTCTTGGAGAAATTTAAAAAACCAGTTCATCAGCTCATTCACAGCCTCTCGTCGACATCCGAAGACGGAGGCTGCCCTTGAGGCTATCGTCCAAAGAAGCGACGAAACCCTCAGGGAGTTTATTGATTGGTTCAATCGTGAGGTCATTCAGGTCCAGTGCATCGATCATATGAAGAGATACCTGCTCGAGAGAGGACTCCTCCCAGGAACAGAGTTCAAGAAGGTCGTTGGCATTAAACCACCTCGGACATTCGATGCTCTCCTCGAAAAGGCTAGGGCCTACATGGACTACGAGGAGAGGGAAGCGGCCAATAAAGCCTGCGACCCAAGGAACCATGGACCAACCAACTCCCCGTGACACCAGGACGCAACCCCTCCTCGATGAACGGGCGAGAAGAGGAGGGATAACAAACCACGGGATCCCCGCAAGCACATGGGACCCGCAGGCCGATTCACCGAATACACTCTGCTAACAGCTTCCCACGAGCGCATCTTGGCGGAGTGTCCTAATACCGACTTCAAGGACGGCGATGTCAAATGTCCTCGCTCTGCCTCTACAAAGCACGGGGCTGACAGGAGCAAACACTGTCAGTACCACCAGAGTCACGGGCATCTGATTGAAGACTGCATCCATCTTAAAGACGCCATTGAAACCTTCGTCAAGGGTGGCAGGCTCGGGCAATATCGTTGCAATGACGCCCCTCGCTGTGATGCCCGCAAAACAAGAGAGGTCGAGGAAGACACCCGACCATCGGATGAAATGGCCCCCATCTAAATAGACTTCTCTTTTACAAGGCCGGAGGACTTCTACATTCCCGATAGACACGAAGAAGAACCTATGTCCATGCATAGTAGGTGGGAAAGATTCCCCTCCGCCATGGTTATAATTGGTGGGGGTCAATGACATATCTATAAACTCTACAAAGAGGAAGCTTCACGAGCTGGTCGATACAACCCCGAATCAAGCGGTAACATTCGAGTAGGTTAAGGGCAGATTGGATCCGATCATATTCTACCTCGAAGATTTGCCCGAAGGGGGCCCTAATTCAAGCATCCCTGTCCTGGTTGGGGCAAGGATGGCTAATTTCAATGTTCACCGCGTCTTGGTCGACGAAGGGAGTTCCGTCGATGTTATGTATAACCATCTCTTCTGAATCCTATAGCTAGACGACACCCACCTTTCACCATACGTGGGGTCCGACATGCAGGGCTTCAATGGCTCGACCTCCAAACCATGGGGGTATGTGGAGCTCTTCGTCACCTTCGGGGAGGAAATTGCCGCCTGACAGGTCATGGTGTGATTTCTGGTCATCGACTGCCCGTCTCTCTACAACTGCATCCTAGGGAGACCAACACTGGCCAAATTGACCGTTGTCCCTTCCACCGTCCATCTAAAAATGAAATTCTACACAAGAAGGGGACGTGTCGCCACCATCCACAGCGATATCTCAGCTGCTCGAAGATGTTTCAACGCAGCTTCAAAGGGACAGAGCACGGTCGACACTGGGGCACGACCTGCTAAGAGAGCTGTTACTCGACCTGAGCCAATGCTCGTCAAGACAGAAGAACAAAGAGCTCCACCCAAGGTCGACTCCATCTTACTGGATACTCGCTTCGACAAGGAGGAAACGCCCAACGGCAAACAGGAACTCCTCCGACCAATCCCAAACAGAGATTTCATGTTCGCCCCCTCGGTGAAGACCCTCACAAAGGCGTGAAGATCGGCACCGGACTCCCCGACCTGGCGGGGAAGAAGATTAAAGCTTGCTTGAGGGAGAATGCATACCTGTTTGCGTGGAGCGCCGCGAAGATACCCAGACTCGACCCCGAGGTCTCCTGTCACCACTTGGCCATTGATCCAGCCGCTAGGGTAATAGTACAACATAGATGTAGGCAGTCTCTCGAGAAAACGGAGGCTGCTGAAAATGTTGTAAAAGACCTCCTAGAGGCTAATTTTATTTCTGAGGCTCGGTATTCAACCTGACTCTCAAATGTTGTACTTGTTAAGAAAAATAATGGAAAATAGAGAATGTGTGTTGACTATACCTGTAACGCCTGTTAATTTAATTAATTAAATTATTTTTGGATTATTTGTTGAAGTTGTGATATGTTGAGAATTGTTGGCATAAGTTGTTAGATTATTATTAATTAATCAATTTATTTATTAATAATAATAATGTTGGAATTGTTAGTATTAGTTGTGGGGCTTGTTTTGGTGATATGTAGTATTAAGGAGGTGTGATAATTAGGCCCAATAGAAATAAATCTATTATTACTGAGTTTAATTATAATAATAAAAAAATAGGTTTTTGTCAAGAAGAAGAGGAATAAGGGTTGGAAGAGAGAAAGAGAACGTGGAAGTTGCAGAGAAGAATGAAAAGAGGCAAAGCGAGATTCGATTGGAAAAATTATAGAGCAACCTTCAACCCAAGGTGAGGATGGGGTTCTGACTCTATAATTGGGTATATGATGCATTTTACGTGGGAATTAGATTGTGTGAAATTGTTACTATATGTGATGGTTATATGAATAAATTGTTGTTTGGTATCTGTGATAATTGTGCTAACATTTCAGCGATTCGATCGATAAACTGAGTGTTGGAATTTGTTATATATTGATGTGGATACAATTATTATATTAATGTGAATAGTTGTTGTGTTGGTATGAGATTGTGGGAACGGAAAGAATCACTGATCGCAAGAAATTTGGAACGAAGTTGCAGAATTGCAACTGGAATTATGGACATGTGTCGAGCGGCACATGTGTTGATAAATGGTGTCGACCGACACAACACTTTCGTGCCGAGGGGCACAGTTTGCATGCCGAGGGGCATGGATCCCAATTATAGTATCTCCTTTAGGTGTTTTGCTGTGTTTATTCTGGGTGTTTGTTACCTTAGCATATTATTGCAGGAATGTATGTAGCAGGCTTAGAAAAAGGGTGAATAACATTAGAGGTTATTTATTAACAACAGAAGTGATAAATTAATGAATTAGCATAAGTATAGCAGCTAATATTAATGAGTAACAGAGTTGTTAGTAGAAAATTAATAATTAGCAGACAGTGTAATGGAAATTGCTGGTAGTAGTGGATTATGAAAGTAATAGCAGTAGATATTTAGCAAGGATAATTATTAAATTGTAGGATTAATAATTGGTATAGTTTTAGTCGCAGAGTTGGTAGTAAATAACAAAAACATTAGTAACTAAAATATAGTAGCAAATAGAGATAATTTAAGTAGTAGGTAAATAATAGTTTCATTAATTTAGCAGAAAACTATTAATGAGGCTTATGGAAAAATAGTTTAGTAGAAGTATTTTAGTAGGATCGTGTTAATAATATTATTGGCATGTGTAAATTGTTGTGTTGTTGTTATTAA
The DNA here is from genome assembly GCA_948472305.1 of Vicia faba. Taxonomy (NCBI): domain Eukaryota; kingdom Viridiplantae; phylum Streptophyta; class Magnoliopsida; order Fabales; family Fabaceae; genus Vicia; species Vicia faba. The sequence continues at coordinate 1,163,550,746 of OX451736.1, forward strand.
TTGTTGAAGTTGCAGGTAGTGGTGAGTTATGTTGTATTGCTTCTATAATTGACAATTATTAAGTTGTAGACTTATGGCCAATGTTAAATTATTAAGTTGTAGGCTTATGGCCAATATTGAATTAAGTTAAATTATTAAGTTGTAGGCTTATGTCCAATGTTGAATTAAGTTGAATTATTAAGTTGTAGGCCTATGACCAATGTTGAATTATTATTAAGTTGTTGTTGAATTGTTGTTAAGTTGTAGTTGAATTGTTGTTGTTGTGTTGTTGTTGAATTGTTGTTAAGTTGTAGTTGAACTGTTGTTATTATGTTGTTGTTGAATGGTTGATGTTATAGTTGTTGTTGTCACATTCATAGCATAACAATTTGGTTTGGATTGGCAAAATTTTGAAGTTGAAGGCTTATGCCTTGTTGATGTCTCGATTAATTGGCAATTTCTAAGTTGAGAGTTCTGCTCCGTTTCTAAGTTGGGAGTTTTTCTCCATTTTTAAGTTAGAAGTTCTGCTCTGCTGGTACCACATGCATGTGCATAGTAACAAATTGCATTTCACATTGCATATTGAGTTATTTTGTTGGTAGATTATTTATTATGTTTCATTGATGTTTTCATCGTGATTGGCGTTGTTTAAAGTTGTGAAGTGGTGATTTGGCATAGACTAATTCTAATGTAATATTATCATACATCTGATTATATTGTTTGATATCTCACTTAATTCTGTTTGAATGTTACCCCGATGTTGGTAACATGCAGGTAACCTAGAGTGAAGGCGATTTACCTTCATTAGTTCGAGTCAGTGCCATTGCTCTGATACGTAACACTTGGGGGGATGAACGCTTGTTATTTTATTGTTGATATTATTTCAGCTGATTGAACCTTAAGTTGTTGTTTGTTAAATACTTATTATTTAAAGTTGTTTTAAGTTGGACAAAGATGTTATGTCCTTTTAAGTTGAATATTATGAATCTGCTGCATAGTTATGAAAGTTGTTGGTTTTAAAGGACTAAATTATGTTGTTCATTCGTGTTTATGTGTTATGTATCTATTTTAAATGTGATTAAATGCCGTTGTAATAAGTTGAAATTGTAACATCCTAATTCATTTGTTGAAATTTTATAACTCTGATTTTTATAATAATCTTCGGGTAGAATTGGGGTGTTACAATACCGATCTTAATCGGGCATGTCCCAAAGACACTTTTCCTTTGCTTAATATTGACATGTTGGTCGATAATTCGGCCGACTATAAAATTTTATCATTCATGGATGCCTACTCGGGCTATAATCAAATCCGAATGACGATGAGCAACAAGCATTACATTGCTTTCATGACCAGCTCAGGCAACTACTACTATAACGTAATGCCCTTCGGCCTGAAAAATGTGGGGGCAACGTACCAGCAGATGATGAATAGAGTCATCTGCGACGTGATCAGTGATATGCTCAAGGTATATATGGACGGCATGATCATCAAATCTCGAACAAATACCGACCATGCTGCCCATCTCAAAAGGGTCTTTGCCCAGGCGAGGCAAAGCAGGATGGGATTCAATCCTGAGAAATGCACCTTCGGGGTTAAGGCGGACAAGTTCCTCAATTTTTATCTAACAGAACGAGGAATCGAAGCCAACCCCGACAAATGTCAGGAATTTTCTGAGCTCCCTACACCTAGCTCAAAGAAATCCATACAAGTTTTAAACGCTATGCTCACCTTTCTCTCCCGCTTCATGGCGAAGTCCGCGCAACATGCTCTTCCATTTTTCAAACTCTTGCGCAAAGAGGTGAAACCACCGGCAGAAAACACAGAGCCGCCACCGAACTTTATTTATCCCGAAGGAAGGGGAAATATCGATAAAACCACAAGGGAATGGATAAGATGGTCTTGCAACCAAGATAAAGGGTAAGGGAGTCGGTTATGCGAGGGGAAGGTATTAGCACCCCTCACATCAGTTGTACTCAACAGGATCCATTTTGTTTGTTTGTCTTAAAGGGTGTGTTTATCTACAACTTTGCTTGCTAAAGGGAAATGGATGGTTTTTGATTATTGCGTTCGTGAGGGTTTCGCGACCCTTTGCCTACGTATCCAATGAAGGAATCAGAACACCGTAGTTCTTCTAGAAAAAGGTTGATTTATTTGTGTTTTTTAGTGGGCGACATTAACGCACGCATTCTAGCAATAGGCACGGCCGGTATCGCGGTAGAACGGAGATAACATGCCCTTGGGGGAGTTTTGCTTGGTTGAGTGTTTTTGCGAGTTTTAAAATAAATTCAAGTAATAATTAAGAGCATTTTTGGATTTTTGATTTGTGAATGAGAAGTTTTAATTACAAAAGGAAAGGGTTAAGAGGGAGACTAGAAACCTAATTGTTTGTTATGCACAAAGGTGGACTTAATATTGAGTGTAAAAGAGGAATTATATCTTAAATGTTATGCAATTGGTTTCATCCTAAAGTCTAATTCAATACAAAACGATCAAAAGAAAATTAATGGTTTCCTAGAATCACTTAAGGGAACATGTTATCGAACAATCAAACAAAACAAAGATAACAGATATACAAAACTAATATTTTTTTATGTGATTTTTATCAAGTAAAGAAAATATGAATAAGCAAAATAACTAAAAAAATAATTAACTAAGCTAAAAAGAATTAAAATAAATTCAAAAGGTTATTAACTTGATTCTAAGGCTAAACTAAATAGTTATAAAGCTAAGAAAATTAAAGAAAGAAAATTAAACTAATTAAAAAAAGTTAGACGGAATAAATAAATCAAACTAAATAAACAAATGAATAAACTAAATAAATAAATGATTAAATAGATGAAAGAAACAAATTAAATTAAACGGATTGTTGGTGCAATGGGTGTATGCAGGATCTAAAATGGGCCTGCAACCAGTGTTGCATCCTTCGATTCACACTCCTTTCTTTATTCTGTTTGCCACTGTGAAGCAGTAAGAGGCGAAGCCTAAGGCTTCGATTCACACAAAAATTTTCCTTCATTTGGGTCTGTACAAGTTAGTCTCTAACATATACTTGGACAATAAAAGCATACAATCGAAAGGATAAAAACGAAAAGTAAACAACTGTTATTTACATGCTTGAAACGAAAGGGTTAAGGTCAGGGTGACTTACCTTGGATCTGAAGATGGTGCTTCTGGACCTTGAGTGATTGAATTGGATGCTCTGGACGAAGTTCTTCCCGGTAGACTCCTTCTTCGATCCTTTCCTTCTCCTCTTGATTCTAGTTTCGTTGGTTTTGGTTAGCTTTGTGTTTCGATCTGTTGTCTTGGTTCTTTGGCTGATGCAGTTTTTTTTGCAATTTTGATTTTTTACTGGTTCTTTTGGGTGGACAGTGTGTGGGTTTTTTAGGCTTTTTGTTCACAGTTTGTGGTTGGTTTTTTTGGTTTTTTAAGCTATGTGTTCCTGAAAACTTGATGGGATAATGCAAACTGAAGGAGGTTTATGGTCAAGTTTATTTAGAGTTTCGGTTTGAAACTCTTAACAGCTTGTGATGGAGCTTTGATGGAAGGTCATGGAAGAAGAATTTTTTTTGATGAGTTTTTTGCAGCACTACTATTTTTTTTCAATGTTTCTGGTGAACAAAAGTTTTGAAATCTATTTTTCTCTATTCTTTTTTTCTTGTCCCCCGTTCTCACTATGAATGAAGCCAGTTATAGGCAGATTGAGGGGTGTTTTAAAGGGGGGAAATTTGCTGAGGTTTGAACAATGTTGGAATGCTGTTTTGATCCTTTCTTATGTCATTTTTGTATTTTTCCATTTTTATACAAGTTATAGACATCAGGTTTGGTTTTGCATAGCAGGTTTTTTGGACTGGTTTTGGACAGTTTTGTAGCAGGTTTTTCTGTGTTGTTTTGGCATCTTACAGCAAGCATTGGAGCAGCAACAACAGATTTTTGGAGTGTTGTATTTGGCTATTTTGGACTAAAGTACCTTTTATTGAAAAAAAAGGGTACATAGTTTTTTTGCCAATTTATCCAAGAATGATATTATCCAATGAATAAACCTTCGAACCCTTAGGAAATGTATCACAAACTTGTGTAAGCCTCTGATTATATAAAGATTTGGAAGTAGCTTAGCATTGAAAATGAGACTTGGTCTTGAGTCGAATGCAAGAATGAGATCGAAACACACTTGTTCGAAGGAAGCCTTTCCCTCAATCGAATCTTGTGGTCGAAACAAGCTAATGCCCAGTCGAAGCTTGTATCGAAGGAAACATACTGTCAAATTGAAAGCTCAAGCTCGAAGGAAGCACATTGCCCAATCGAAGCATGTGGACCGAAACAAACATAAAGGGAGTCATTTCCTTGTGTCTTTTTAGCATGAGGGAAGTTCCTGGCTTCTAAATTGAAGGGCGCTTTTTCAAGGGAAGCAAGAACTTAGTCAAATCTTGTATGAAGATACCTCTTGGCTCAAAAGAAACTTGTATGAAGCAAATTATGCAAGAGGCCATTGGTGCAAGTGGATTCGAAGGATGCATATAGATGGTTACTTTGTCCCATCGAAACTTGTCCAAACGAAGCAAGCATGCAGGTAGCAAACTTGTCCAGTTGAAGCAGGTTTGTAGGCAGTAAACTTGTCCAAATCGAAGTAGGCTTGCAGGCAGCACACTTGGTGAATCGAAAAGGTTTCCTTGCAGGGGGCATGTGTGGCCAACATGTCATGGCCTGTGATTGCAAGCATGTAGGCAGCACACTTGTCCAAATCGAAGTAGGCTTGCAGGCAGCACGCTTGGTGAATCGAAAAGGTTTCCTTGCAGGGGGCATGTGTGGCCAACATGTCATGGCCTGTGATTGCAAACATGTAGGCAGCACACTTGTCCAATTGAAAGGCTGAATCAAAGGAGGTTTCAAATCCAAATGAAGGATGTACCTAAACTTGCATTCGAAGGAGGCTTTAAGTTCAAAATGAAGGACATGCCCAAGTTGCATTCGAAGGAGGCTAAGAGTCAACCGAAGGGTGCTGAATCGAAGGAGACCTCAAATCCAAATGAAGGATGTACCTAAACTTGCATTCGAAGGAGGCTTTAGGTTCAAAATGAAGGACATGCCCAAGTTGCATTCAAAGGAGGCTAAGAGTCAATCGAAGGGTGCTGAATCGAAGGAGACCTCTAATCCAAACGAAGGATGTACCTAAACTTGCATTCGAAGGAGCCTTTAAGTTCAAAATGAAGGACATGCCCAAGTTGCATTCGGAGGAGGCTAAGAGTCAATCGAAGTATGCTGAATCGAAGGAGACATGTTTTCCTCCAAATTTGTCAAAATAATATTTTTATCTGTTTTCTCTCTTTTTGACAGTTTCCTTTTAATTTTGGTACTGGAAGATCCCAATGCACTTGTGCAAACTTAAACCCTGAGAATCCTTATGAGAAAGGCCTAATACACTGAGCTTTGAGCCACCCTCGGAGCAGGCGACAGAAAAATCTTCACAGAAACCAAAAACTCGAAACCCTAGCATCTTGACCAGCACACATAGGGAAATAAACCCTAATCTAGGCTCTGACAAAATTGAGCGAGAACCACCCTTGTAACGTGATGACAAAATTCGTTCCACGATCCACTAATCGAGAACCAGATGCGCTTCCTTTTTACCTTATAAGAAAACCTCAAAACAAGATTAGACAAAAAGAGGGCGTAGCCCTAATACTTCAAACCAGAGCGCCTGATTCCCTGAGATGCGGGATATGCAAATGACTGAATGATAAAATGATGCAAATGGAATGCAAAGTTTGAAGCCAGACAAGAATAAAAGAGATATGGCAAATTTGGGGTACGACAAGAGGCAGCCTTCGAATTGACCGAGGAATGCTAGAAAGCCCTCCTCCATCTCAAGTAAAGCCTTTCGCAACTGCTTGTGCTATCGCGACCTGAAAACGGGGAAACCCTGTTCCTTTACCTGGCCATCTCTGCCGAGGCCATAAGCGCGACTGTGATGCGGTGGGAGAACTAACTTGAGGTTTTGCGTTTTATCACAAATGTCGCGGTTAACAAGAGTCACCACCGACTTTTCTTTTATCCAAAAGGAAAGGTGAAAAGGCACATGAAAGACCTTTGAGATGTTTTCTTGAGTTCGGGGGGTAGATTATGAAAAGGGAAGGTGCTATCACCCTTTTCATCCATGGTTTCCATGGGCTCTTAGTTACTTGTTTAGATCACTTGCTTTGGTTTGTTTAAAATGGTGTTTGGTGTGGTTTTGAAAGTATTTTGTAAAAGAGGCCATTCGTTTAGGCAATCTTTGTAATGATTCTCATTCGTAAGAATGTATACAAAGATGTTTGTATTTTGAAAATGTTTTCAATGTTTGTAAGATGTTTTTGAAATGTGTGTGTGTTTGTTTTGAAAATAGCAAGGATTGTTTGAAATGGAGCAAGTAACTTAGAAGCTATCTACCTACTCAAATATCTTTCTTATGCATTTTCTATTCCTTTGACATTGTGGACTTACCATTGATTTGGTAAGCAACCCTATCTTTGGATGTAAACGGGACAGGCGTGGGTCATTGTATAACCATGATTGCAATGTTGCAAAGTATCTTAGCATTTTTGAGGGACCAAGATCATTTTGTTTAGGCAACCTTTGAATAGCGTCATCGAGGGGCTATGATCTTATATTTGTTTTTGTTTTGCCAAGATACTTCGCATGCGTAACATGGCCATTTTGTTTTAGGCAACCAAGTGGGAGAAACCCTAAGGTTGCTTGTGTGCAAAGTGCATTATTTTCATGCTTTTGATTTTGTCTTGTATTTAGGGTTTTCTATTTGTTTCGTTGTTGTCATACAAACCCTAATTACTAATCATGGCAAATGAAAGCAATAAATTGCGTAAGGTAAATATACTAAGCTATTACAACAATTTTATGGGAGGGGGGAATACAAGTTTGAATGGGGATTTGCACAAATATAAAGCTAAATATATTATTACAACCAAATCGAACTTGTGCGAATTAAGATAAATATAATACAATATTTAAAATGCAATGCAATGTTCATGTTAAAAAATGTTTTATGTCTTGTTTTTGTGTAAAAGAATATTTAATTTAAACCTAAAAAATATAAGAAGAAAAAATATTTAATTCTTTTGAAAGGGATTAAACCCTAATTTTCATTTAAAAAGAAAATAATGTCTCTATATTATTATTTTGTGCATTTTTTGTATAAAAATAAATAATATTGTATATAAATATTAAAAATTAAATATGTGCAAAAAATAAGTATTTGTGAATAGGAAATGTAAAATAAAAGTATTAAATATATTTAATTATATTTATGAGTTTATTAAGAAAATAAATTAAATCTTATCAAAATAAATTAATTTTTTATGTGAGAAATAATAAAAAATAAAATAAAAGTGTAAAAAAAAATAAATTATTTTTTAGGATTTTTTATCATTAAAGAAAATAATTAAAAGTATTAAATATAAAAATAAAAAAATAAAATATGAAAGAGTTAGCAGGGGGTGTAATAGCAAAACAGTGGTGATGATGCTAGCAAAAACAAACAGCCCAAGAAGCAAAAAGCCCAAGACAAGCTTCGTCCCTGTCCTGCTTTCTCTTCCTCACGCCATGGCCGGTCAACCTGTAACTTCCTCATGCTCGCATAAAAATGAAAACTTATAACATGAAAAATGTGGCATTTGAGCTGACGATTCCAACCATATAAATTATGTAATCTAACTATCAAAGATCAAAGAGAATTTTGAAATCCCTAAATCTTAACCTAAAATTTTCAGAGATTTCAAACTCCAAATTCTCTTAGCACAAGTAATATAAATGCAAGATAATGATATGTACAACTTCGTAATGATGAGAACTACATTTTTCATTCGCAGATCGTGGCCTGAGGTTGCCTGTATAAGGAGATCGAGTTTGAAAAATTACCTCCTTCAGCTGGAATCGTGTATGGAAATGTAGGGACTTTAATGGAGGCTTGATGATTGCTTGAACTTCCTTGAGCTTCCCTGAATCTGTTCCAACCCTTACCTTGCTCTGAGGATGGCTAGAACTCCTTGACCAAGTCCAACTGCAAGCTTCAAAGTTAACAATGGCAGGTAGTGAAACAGAGGTTACAGAACAGGAATGATGGTTTGGATTGACTAGGTATCAAGTATGTAATATGTTTGAATGATCCAAACTCAAAACGCACGAGCCAAATAGAATGTGGGGATGCTTGTGCAGAAACTGTGTGTTTGGGCAGTTTTTTGGTGTTTTTCAGTTTGAGAGAGTTTCAGGTCCTTGCCAAACGTGTTATGTGTTGCATATTGTTTGCATATTAGTATAGAAATAATCTAAAGTCAGCTCGTTATCAGCTGTACAAGCCCTAGCCTTTTTGCAACTTTTCTTGTACTTGAAGCAAAGTGACAAGACCAAACCCACATGCTTGTACCAACTTGCTTTAGGGTTGGTATGAGTTTGTACAAGTTGCTTGAGACATTTGTGGTTTGTATGCATTAAGGGGATAGGTTCAATGCTCAAGATTACAAAGTTTGCAAAAGTTACACTTTATGAAAATGGTAATGGAACCTTTTTGCCATAAGTGGAAATATCAATTGGATAAAGGTTCAAAAGCATGGATAGAGGCTTTGTCAACTGAGTATGCATTTAATTAAGGAGTGTGTAGCAAGTTTAGGACCTGTAAAGCATGAAATAGCCAACATAGGATTGATTTGCAACTTGGTTCTTCATGAAAATGGCTTGAACAAAAAGTGAGAAAATGCCAACTTCCTCTCTTCGATTCTATCTACTCAAAAATGATCTTGGAGAGTTATTAGACATTTTGGAAAGCTTGCAATGTGCTCTATAATCCATATTTGAAATTCATTTTGAGATACCTCTTGGAACTAGGTGAAAAATTTCCATGAAGTTGGGTCCAAAACCTGCCTAAATTAGGGCAAAATTTCACTAAGTTAAGAAGTTCATGACCATGTATTCACAAATTTATAACTTGAGATCCAAGCATCTTTTGGGAAAATTTTATGAAGAGAAGTTTTAGATTTCATGGAGGACTACAACTTTCATGTTGGGGACTTTCCTTGAATCAAAATGCATCATGGTGAAAAAGTGGTGAAAAGTTGAGAAAAAATAAGAAAATATTTATACTTAGAAAAATTCTAAGTTATGAAAATTTTCAAATTCAAACCCTAATTTTCAAATTTGGTTTTCTTGGTGAACAAGTTTCATATTTTGACATATCTTGATGAATTATGACTCTTGGTACTTGATTTTGACCAAAAAGTCAAAGTTTGACTTTTCAGTATACAGTTGACTACAAATTTCATCTGTCAATCCAATGAACTTGAGATGTTTTGAACCATGTAACTAGGTCAAGATGATTCCATTGAATCCTTGAAATCATGCTTGAACTCAATTGGTCATTGGCTAGGTTAAAAATCAGAAATTGCCCTTTCTCAGTCAAAACCCTAATTTTGACCATTTTGCCCTTTTGATGATTTGATCAAATTTATTGAGGAGTTGTGATCCAAACTTGATCAAATGGTACATATGAGTCTAAAGTGTTGATATGGATCAAAATTATGGAGTTTGACTGTAAATTGGCCATGGTTGACTTTTTCCCCAATACAACTAATTTTTAGGTCAACTGTCCAATTGACTGAGCAAAAGTGTAATCCAAGTCTTGAAACTTATCATGAGCAATCTTAGGGGTCCAAAATGATGTATGAAAGTAACATGAAGCATTGGTGGTTAAAAAATCCTTGTGCAAACTCAAACCCTAATTTTGGGTTATCAGTGCAAGATGAGATGTCTTGAGCTGACCAAACCCTAATCTTGTCTTGAGTCAAAGAAGTCTTGTGAGAAAAGTCTTAATAAATGAGAGGGAAAATTTTAGGGTACAACATCTGCCCCTGTTCAATCTTCTTGAACTTGAAAAGTTAGATTGGCGAGTTTTGTCGTTCGTGACTCGAAGGTAAAGGATGATTGGACACTAGAGTGCCTGTAAATTTGCACTCGACAAAGTGTAGTTGAGGGAATGGGCTTAAAGATGCCATTTGGAGAGGTGATAGAATCTTGTTGGAAATTGTGATATGGTGGGAGAACTGACTTGAGGTTTTGCGTTTGTGTTTGCAAATGTTTCGGTTTAGCAAGAGTCGCCACCGATTTTTTATTTTATCCAAAGGAAAGGTCAAAAAGCACAGGAAAGACCTTTGAGATGTTTTCTTGGGTTTGGGGGGTAGATTATGAAAAGGGAAGGTGCTATCACCCTTTTCATCCATGGTTTTCCATGGGCTCTTAGTTACTTGTTTAGATCACTTGCTTTGCTTTTTCAATTGTTTGAAATGGTATTTTGTGTGGTTTTTGAAAATATTTTGAAAAGAGGCCATCGTTTTGGCAATCTTTGTAATGATTATTGTTTGAAGAATGTATACAAAGATGTATTATCTTTTGAAAAATGTTTCAATGTTTGAAAGTTTATTGGGAAATTGTTTTGAAATTGTGTGTGTGTTTTTGAAATTAGCAAGGATGGTTTGCAAGAAATCAAGTAACTAGGAGTTGTCTATCCTACTCAAAGATCTTTCCTACACATTTTTAACACTTTTGACATTATTGTTTTACCATTGTATTTGGTAAACAACCTTGTATTTGGATGTTTAAACGGGACGGGTGTGGGTCATCGTATGACCATGATAACAATATTGCCAAGTATCTTAGCAAGTTTTTGAGGGACTAGATCGTTTTTGTTTAGGCAACCAAGATAGCGTCATCGAGGGACTATGATCTTTTGTTTTGTTTTTGTTTTGCCAAGATACCTAGCATGCATACCATGACCATTTTAAAGCAACAAAGTGGATGAAACCCTAGGGGTGCTTGTGTGCAATGTGTTATCATTTTTCATGCATTTTTGTCTTGAATTTAGTCATGCCATTTGTTTGATTTTGGTCTTTTGCATACAAACCCTAATTTACTATCATGGCATTTGAAAGCGATAAAATGCGTAAAAGTAAATCTAAGACTATTACAACATTATTATGGGGAGGGGGATACAAGTTTGAATAGGGAGGTATTGCTCAAAAATAAAGCCCTAAAACTATTACAACCATATTGAATTTATTTGTACAGATAAATAAATAAGCAAATATTTAAAAATACAAATAAATATAAATATGCAAAGGATGTTTTTTTGTATTTATTTTATGTAAAATAAATTATTTATGTCCCAAAAATAAGAAAAAATATTAATGATTATTTTTGGAAAGGGTGGAAACCCTAGTTTTTTTGTTTAAAAGAAAATATATATTCTAATTATTATTTATGTACAAGATAACAAATAAAAATATATACAAAAATGTTAAAAATAAAATATGTGAGAAAATATTATTTTTATATGTATAATAAAATAAAATAAAATATGTAAGTATTTTAGTATTATTTACAAGTTTTAATTAAGAAAATAAAGTAATATTAACCTAGTAATTATTTATTATGTAAATAAAAATATAATAAAATGCCAAAAATAAAGAAATTTTTTTTTTGTGATTTTAAATGTTCAAGAAAAAATAATAAAGTCAGAAAATAAAAAAAGAAATGAAAAATATGCAAAAATAAAGAAATGGGCCAAGGGGGTGCAAAAAGCAGAATTTGGGGGTGTCAAAAGCAAGAGGCCTAAGGCGCCTGGCCCAAATACACTTTGTCCCTGTCCTCAGAACACGCGCGCGCCATGGTTCAGTACTTGAATCATGTTCTCTCTGTTCTTTGCTTGAAATCAAAAACTCATAACATGAAAATTATAGAGCTTTAAACCACGATTTCAATGATATAAAAACTTGATCTAACTCTCAAAGACCAGAGAGAATTTCCTTGGCCCTAAATTCTAACCTAGTTTTTTCAACAACTTCAACATCTAAATTCTCATAGCTCAGTTAATATAAATACAAGTTATGCATATGTACAGTTCAAGGACATTAAGGGCTACATTTTTGCTTCACAAACCTAAGCCTAATGATTCCTAAATAAGGAGATAGAAGTTTGAAAATTACCTGTTTCAGCCAAGTTTGGATATGACAATGTAGGAGTTTTGGATGAGGCCTGAAGGTCGTATTAGCTTGCCTGAAGTTCACTCAACCTTTCCCAATGCTTGGCTTACCTTGAACTTGCCTGAATATGCTTGTAGAACTCAATCTGCAAAGCTTCAAAGTGAAAATGGTGAAGTGTGAAAATGGAGTTACAGTGGCTAGACAAGGACTTGGGTATCTTGGATAGGATGTATGCAATGTGTATGAAGTGGTTTGGGATAAAACGCACGAGTGAAATTTGTTTTGGAAGTGGTTCTGCAGGGCTTGCCCTGTTTTGGGCAGAAGTTGGTGTTTTTGTGTATTTGAGTGTTTGAGAGGTTGTGAGCTCGTGTTTCTGGCCTTAGACAATATGAAAAACTTTTTTGAAATGAGACTTAGACTTGCTCTTAACAGATGCACAAGATCCGTGGACTTTTGCAAGTTACTAGCTTTTGAAGCATAAGTTGATTTTGACAATGTCAAGGCCTGTACATGCCTGCTCCTTAGCTGCACATAGTTGGTGTACTTTGTCCCAAGTTTGTGGACTTTTTTTGCTGCAAGAGATTGGGTTCAAGGCTCAAGAAAAACAAAATTGCATAAATTGTGCTTTATGGAAATGGCATTGTTATCTTTATGCCATAAATGGAATAAACCCTTGTACAAAGCTTCCAAGACAAAAACAATACCATTAACCATTGTATTTGCATTCAATTTATGAGTGTAGAAAGGATTAGAACCTGTAAACCAAGTACAAGCAAGGTTTGGACAGATTTGCAAGTTGTAGCAATGTGCAAAATGCCTTGACCAAAAGTGATAATTTTCCATTTTCAAACTTTCGATTCTCCCTAACCACAAATGATTTTGGAGAGTTATTGGACATTTTGGAAAGCTTGTAACATGCTCTACAAGCCATCTTTGAAATGAATTTTGATATTTCACTTGTAACTATGTGAAAAGTTGCCATGAAGATAGGTCAAAATCCTGCCTAAACTAGGGCAAAATTTCACTAAGTTAAAAATTTCATGGACCCCTATTCACAAAATCATTACTTGAAATCCAAGCATATTTTTGGAAAAATTTGTGAATAAAAGTTGTAGATTTTGTGGAGGACTACAACTTTCATGTTGGAAGTTTTCTTTGAATCCAATTGCATCATGGTGAAAAAATTGGGAAAAGTTGGGAAAAAATAAGAAATTTCATAACTTAGAAAATTTCTAAGTTATGAAAACTTTCCATTTTAAACCCTAATTTTCAAAATTAGGTTTCTTGGTGAACAAGTTTCATGTTTTGACACATCTTGATGAAAAATGACCCTTGGCACTTGATTTTGATCAAAAAGTCAAAGTTTGACTTTTCAGTGTATAGTTGATTTTTAATCAGTTGACTGGAAAATTCATCTGTCAATCCAATGATTTTGAGATCTTTTAAACCTTGTGAATAGGTCTAGATGATGCCATTGAGTCCTTGAAACTATGATTGAACCCAATTTGCCATTGGCTAGGTAAAAAATCATAAATTGCCCTTCTACAGTCAAAACCCTAAAAATGACCATTTTACACTTTTGATGATCTGATCAAATTTCTGGAGGAGTTGTGGTCCAAACTTGATCAAATGGTTCATATGAGTCTATAATGTTGACGTGGATAAAAAATTATGAGGTTTGACTATAAATTGGCCACAGTTGACTTTTTCCCCAATACAGCTGATTTTTAGGTCAACTGTCCAATTGACTGGGCAAAAATTTGATTCAAAGCTTGAAACTTGGTATGAGCAATCTTAGGAGTCCAACATGAAGCATGAAAGTCACATGAGGCATTGGAAGTCCAAAAATCCTTGTGCAAACTCAAACCCTAATTTCAGGTCAATAGTGCAAGGAGATGTCTTGAGCTGAGCAAACCCTAATCCTGTCTGGAGTCTAAAGAATCTTGTGAGGGGAATCTTGATAAAATGAGAGGGAAAATTTTGGGGTACAACAGCTGCCCCTGTTCAATCTTCTTGAACCTGAAGAGTTAGATTGGCGAGTTTGCCGTTCGTGACTCGAAGGCAAAAGATGATTGGACACTAGAGTGCCCGTAAATTTGCACTCGTCAAAATGTAGTTGAGGGAATGGGCTTAAAGATGCCATTTGGAAAGGTGACAGAATCTTGTCGGAGATGGGCTTAAAGATGCCATCAGGAATGTTTGTTGAAAATCAGGAGAATGAACATCAGAATGGTATCCGTATCTGGAACGTATCTGAGTTTTATCTGGAGATTGGGTCTGTATGAGCAATGGAATGGCGTCCATGTCTGGAGCGTATCTGAGCTGTAACTATACTTGAATCTGACTGAATAACAGAATGTGTTGCACCCCAAAATTTGCCCTCTCATGTTTTCCAAAGTCTTCCCCCTTCCTGGTTGATCACAAACTCTTGCCTAAGGAAAAAGAAGATTTTTGAGTGGTACTTCAAATACCTTTCGATTGGCATCCTGAAAGACACTTCGATTGACATTCTGGACAAGCATTTCGATTGGCATCCTGAAAGACCCTTCGATTGGCATTCTGAAGGAGTATTTCGATTGGCATTATGGACAAGCATTCAATTGGAATTATGTCAAGGCAATTTCGACAGGCATGTCAACCATGTCCTTCGATTGGCATGAACAACACCTTTTGATTGGCCTGTTAGCAGAGCATTTCGATTGGAATCCTTCGATTGATATTTGGGCCAGGCCCATTCGAAGGGTACGCAGGGAGTCCATTCGAAAGAGGCAAATCAGGACTAGTCGAAGAGCATGGCCTGAAAGCACTCGAAATCCAAGCGTCCAGGTTCATTCAAGGGACACGAATGTTTCAAAAAAGGAAATGATTTAATGTGTTTGATTTTTGTCCAGAGCGTTAAAGGCCTATTTTAATGGCTGTCCCTTGCCATTTTCGTGCACTCCCACACTCCTATAAATAGGAGGCCAGTGACACATTACAACAGACAGAAAATTACACGAAAAATCACACGAAAATCATAGAACGAAAATTATACACACAAAAAAAAAATCTGCAAGAGAACAAAACATTGGAGAGACGCTGCCCAGAATTTTCCAAGCCAAAGCAGTCCCTCAGATCGAAGGTGCCTACGCCCAGAAGCCCTCAAATCAAAAGTGCCTACATCCAGGAAGTGCCCAGATCGGAAGTGCCTGCGCCCAGAAGTTCCCAGATCGAAAGTGCCTGCACCCAGAAATCCCAGATTGAAAGTGCTCCCATCCAGCCAGTGCCCAAATCGAAGACTGAATCTGCAGGTAAGAAAGGGTAAATTTTCCAACCTGACATTTGCGTAAACGCATTATTACTTGTTGTTACCTTTGACTTGCCATCTTAGACAGGATCGAAAGGCCTGGGTTTGGCACCCAGGTCACATTTTTCATGTGCTAACATTTGCTGCAGATTTAGCCTGAAGAGACCCCAACAAGTGCAGGAACGAAGGGCCTGGGATTCAATACCCAGGCCCTGCATTTTTGTTTCACTCACATACTTTTGCAGGTATAACATCCCAAATCGAAGGAGAGCCCTTCTCTGGATCGAACCCATTAGCGTGCTGGATCGAAAGAGGTATCTCATCCCTGGATCGAAAGCCATGACCTCCATGATCGAAGGGCAATCCTCTTCCCTGGATCGAAGGCTACTCACGCCTTACTGTCTGGCCCAATCGAAAGGACCAGGACCCTCTATGGACCGAAGCAGTCCATTCCCTCCCTGGGTCGAAACTCCTTTTTTTCCCTGAATCGAAGGATCCCTCCTGCACTTTATTTTTTTGTTTTTATTCTCATAGACTTCTTTTTATCTTTTAATTAACATTAAAATAAAAAAAAAATCACAAAAAAACATCAGGTTAGTTTTTATTCAAATTAATTTTGTAAATAAATAAATTAATTATTTTAACTTCATTTTATCAATTTAAAATAAACTAGACTTAGGAGTATTTAATTCAAATATCTTCTTAATCAAAAACAACCAAAAATATTTTCTTATTTACTTAGAAATCTCTTAGACGTCTCTTTTCCTTGTTTTACGCGCGTTTATTTTATTGTGATTGCCTATTGGGATGTAATAGCTTAACTAAGACCCTTTACTGCTTTATTCCCCCCAATTTTGGACATGTAAATAATCCCCCTCCCCGAAAGCCTTGTAATAGCATAGGGTTTACAATTCCCGCACTTTAAATTCCTGTACATATATTAAACTGCTTAGATGTATGCTTGCTAGGATTGCACGACAAGATTAACTCTTAAACTTAAAATCAACAATAGTTCACCATGACATGCAAGAGTAAAGTAACTGAAAATTGACACACTTGCACATGGCACTCTTAGGGTACACCTCACTTGGTTGCCTCGAACGTGGTCATTAAGTATAGGATGTTTTAGAGGTCGTCCTTTGTCCCAAGATCATAAGTTGCCTCGAAATGGTCGCCTCGATAAAAATGATCTAAGACATTAGGATTACCACTAAAGCGTCCTAACGTTGCTTTAGTGACCACACGTCCCTAAAATCGAATTGACCCGAAAACTCCAACGACGGTGCTACCTATTCCTCAATAGCAGGATAGTACTGTCTAAAGGACATTTGCACAATTAAATTCCCTTTTGAGTAGGTAGAGGTTTTTAAGTACTTGCTCTCTTTTAAAACAAAACGAAAACTTTTTCGCACTTACACTTTCTTCAAAAACAAAACTCTTTTTAAAACCCACAAACACAAAGAAAAGCAAACCTTTTGAAAACATAGTGAGCAAGTACCTAAGAGCCCGTGGATAACCACAGATAAAAAGGGTGCTAACACCTTCCCTTTCTATAATCTACCTCCCGAACTCGAGAAACATCTCGAAAAGGAATTTTTCTGTGCTTTTTTCCTTTCCCTTGTTGGATAAAATAAAAGACGGTGGCGACTCTTGCTTACCGCGACACTTTGCAAAAACAAACGCAAACGCGAACCAACATTTAAAAAACAGTCAGTTCTCGTTCCCACCGACCACAGAACTGGCGACTCTACTGGGGACGTTTAAATAAGTGAGGTGTACCTTAGGATTAGATCACTTGTGTTTTCAATGGTATTACTTTGTATGCTTTTAATTTTGTGGGCTTGTATCGGAGTTCTATAGATCCTAACCCAGATCTGGGGTACCCTTTTTAGGTAAGTAGCAGTAAACTGTGAGGGATCCGTCCGGCGTAGACCGACACGGATGAAGCAGTAGCTACGTTGGTGTGGTACCTTAGTCTGTACCGATATCCCTTGTGTTGAAACGAGGAGAATATGGGTCTTCTAAGGAGTCATTAAGCACCAACTGACCTTAGAACCTTAACTTGAGCAACTTGGCCATAGAACAGTAGCAGTATGCTACACTCATTGAGACTAAACTCTCGCGATGGTTCCGGCCGCAAGAAAAGGTTGCTAAGCTGGAATTATGACCGATTGAGGGTAGTCAGTGATATTGAGATCCTCTAGAACCCGATTACTATTTTTTTTAGGACAAGTTTAAACCAACTAAACTGAAAGAGGGTAATGCCTAAACTCCACGCCAACCTAAACTTAAGGCTATATGTGTGACTTGTGTGCCTTCAAACTTGAACTACTTGTTATCTAACAACAGGGGTTCCTTGCAGGTTTTGTTTACAGTCCTTATCCAACAAATTGGATTTATTGCAGGGCTCACTTACATCACCTCACTTTTTGCTTGAACGCATAGCATATACATCATAACATCATACCTTAACATTTTTGTTGTACCCCAAAATTTGCCCTCCCATTTCCTCAACATTTTCTCATCACAAGACCCTTGGAGCTCAAGATCCAGTTAGGGTTTCCTCTGCTCAAGACTTCTCCTTGCACTGTTGACCCAAATTAGGGTTTGTGTTTGCACAAAGTTTTTTTGACCTAAAAGGCCTAAGATGACTTTCATGCTTCATGTTGGACTCCCAAGTTTACCCATACCAAGTTTCAAGTCTTGATTCCAAATTTTGCCCAGTCAATTGGACAGTTGACCTAGAAATCAACTGTATTGGGGAAAAAGTCAAATGTGGCCAATTGACAGCCAAATCTCATGAAAATTGACCCACATCAACATTATGAACTCACATGGACCATTTGATCAAGTTTGGATCACAATTCCACAAGAAATTTGATCAGATCACCAAAAGGGCAAAATGGTCATTTTTAGGGTTTTGACTGCACAAAGGCAATTTTTGACTGTTTGACCTAGCCAATGGCAAATCAAGCTCACATATGGACTCAAGAACCCCATGGAATTGTCTTGACATGCTCAACAAGTTCAAAAGATCCCAAATACACAAGATTGACAGTTGAATTTCCCAGTCAATTGATCAATTTTGGCTGTATACTGAAAAGTCAAACTTTGACTTTTTGGTCAAAATCAAGTGTCAAGATTCATTTTTCATCAAAACATGTCAAATCATGAAACTTGTTCATCAAGAAATCAAGAATTGCAAATTAGGGTTTGAAATGAAGATTTTTCATAACTTAGAATTTTTCTAAGTTATGAAAAACCCTAATTTTTCCTAACTTTGCCCCACTTTCTCACCAAGATTCATTTGGATTCAAGCAAAAGTCAAAACATGAAAGTTGTAGCCTATTGCAAAATCTACAACTTTGATTCACAAATTTTTCCCAAAAGAAGCTTGTAGCTCAAGTTACAATTTTTGGAACAAGGGTACCAAACCATTCTTAACTTAGAGAAAATTTGACCTATTTTAGGCAGGATCTTTGCCTAACTTCAAGACCATTTTTCACATACTTCCACTTGGAATTTCAATTTGAATTTCAAAGATGGATTGAAGTACACATTCCAAGATTTCCAAAATGTCCAAGAACTCATCAAACAACCTCATGGTTAGAGAGAATCGAATTTGGCAATATGGAAAAAACTGACTTTGTTCATGACCAAATTACATGTCCATACACTTAGGCAATTTTGAACTCAGCTTGCATTTCTTGATTACAGGCCCTAAATCCCTTTTGCACTCATAAATTTAATGCAAACTCATTGTGCCAAGACCATATTTTATGTGTTCAAGCATTGCATAGAGGTTTAATCCCAAAGTAGAAAAAGCATAATGGCCATTTTTGCAAAAGTGGAACTTTATGTCAATTAGCAATCCAAACAAGTACAGTGCATATCCTCTTGGCACAAGTTATTAGACTAATTACACTGATCAATACTAAGTGGTGCAGCACATTAGGGGGGCCTCTATCAGCCTAGAACTCAAGTGGACCTTTTCTTGCTTAAGTGTGAAGAAAGCTTGCATTTTTGGACACAACTCTCATCTCAGCAAAGACCAACCTAAGCAAACTTTGTCCTCACATTTCACACTCCCTAACTGACCTAAAGCACGACCAAACAACCCTTCATCCATCCATACACAGAAAATCACAGTTTTGTGGCAAAACAGGGCATATTCTGCAACTTGAATCCCACAACTCATTTCCATCGTGCATCTTGGCCAAAACCAGTTCAAACACTTTCCTTACCATCAATCCAAACTATCCAAAGCATTAGAAGTAGACTGTAACTCCTCTAATCAGTTTGGCCATTTTCATTTCTTCCACTTGCAGGTTGACTTCTGCAGCTTGATCTAGAAGGTTTCAAAGCATACCAAGTATTGGAATAGCATCCTCACACTTCAAGCAAGCTGTACAAACCATCATCTTGCCCTGAAAGCTCCTCCATTACCAGACACGATTCCAACTGAACAAGTATATTCATGAACTTCTAACTCTCAATGTAGGCATTGTTAGCTCTAGGTTTGTGAATAAAAAGTGTTCTACTCATGCCCCTGAAACTGTACATGCCTTTACTTTCCATTTATTTTTCCTGTGCTATGAGAATTTGAGGTCTGAACATTGATAAAAAGTTAGGTTAAGATTTGGGAATGGAGAAATTCTCTCTCATTTCTGAGAGTTAGGATGAGTTCTTTACATGTCTAGAATCGTGGCTTGATGCTTAACATTTCTTATGTTGTAAGTTTGTGCTAAAAGTCCAGGAATCCAGATGTTTGAATCAGTGTTCCAAGCGCGCATTTTGACAAAGCTTCTGGCCAGAGGTTGAAGAAGGTCCTTTGGGCTGGGCTTGTTCTAGCTTTTCTTATTTGCACCCTATTTTTGCTTTTACACCTCTTGGGCCCATTATGCTTATTTTCATGATTTTTTGACTTTTTCTTTTTTGTTCAGACTTATTTATTTTCTCTCATAATATTAAAAATATAAAAAATATTTTTCACACCATTTTTGAATTTATTAGGCATTTATTTGTTTAAATAGGTATTTGTACATAAATAAATACATAAACACTTTTATTTAAAAATACCAAAAATAATGCAAACTTATTTTATTTCTGATTTTCATTTTATTTTCTCTCTTGAAAACATTTTATATCAAAACTACTTTTTTTGTAAATATTAAATATTATATTTTTTACACATATTTAATATATTTATCATATAATACAAATACATATATATTTATTAGAATATTTAGGACAAAAATACCAAAATATATACATTTTTATTTTATTAATATTTGACAGTAAAAATACTTTTTTTTACAAATATACTTCATTTTTATTTTATTTTTGTACATAATTATTAAATATTGTATATATTAAATAATTAATACATTTACTTAATAAAATTAGGGTTTTGCCCTAAACATAAAAACTCCAAAAAAAATAATACTTTTTATTTTGTTTATTTGACATATAAAAAAATACTTTTTTTTCATACATATAAAAAGTCTTTTTGCATCTTGCATATTTATTTTATTTCTATTTAATTTGTGCAATTAATTACCTTGTATAATTCAAAATTGATGTAATAGTCTAGGTTTAAATTCCTTGTCAAAATACCCTCCCCATTTGAACATTTGTACCCCCCTTCCCATATTGTGTTGTAATAACTTAGGAACTTTATTTTTCGCACTTTAACGCTTTCTAATTATACCATGTTAGAGTTAGGGTTTGTATACGAATCAAAAACAACAAAAATAGTTTGACCTAATTTCAAGATAATCAAGCATGAAAATGGATAACACTAATCACACTTGCACCCCTAGGGTATTCCACTTGTTGCCTTCAATAATGGGCCATATTGCATGTTAGGTCTCTTTGGGCAAAACAAATACAATACCAATGATCATAGTCCCTCGATGACGCTTTCAAAAGTTGCCTAAAAAATGATCAAGTCCCTTAAAGAAAAATTGCCCAAAGATACTTGGCACCATTGCAATTATGGTCTAAACGATGACCCGCGCCCGTCCCTTTCACATCCTAACACAAGATTGTCGACCAAATGCAATGGTGGAACAAAATTGTTAAAAGGGTTAAAACATAGCAAAAATCTTTGAGAACTTTAGGGTAGATAGCTCTTAAGTACTTGTCAACTTGCAAAACAAAAACACTTGCCTATTTTTCAAACCACACTTCACAAACACTTTCAAAATAAACTTTCAAAAAACCTTGAAACATCTTTTCAAAAAGACAAACACCCTTTGTAAAAAATTCGAGTAAAGAATTGTTACAAGGGTTGCCTAGACAAGGCATCTTTTTCAAAACATTTTCAAAACCACACACAAAGCACCATTTCAAACAATTGAAAACCAAGGCAAGTTGATCTAAGCAAGTACCTAAGAGCCCATGGATAACCATGGATAGAAAGGGTGCTAATACCTTCCCTTTCTATAATCTACTCCCCGAACCCAAGAAAATATCTCAAAGGTTTTTGTTGTGCTTTTTAAACCTTTCCTTAGGATAAAATAAAAAGTCGGTGGCAACTCTTGCTCAACCGAAACATTTGCGAAAACAAACGCAAAACCATAGTCAGTTCTCCCACCGTATCACAGAACTGGCGACTCTGCTGGGGACCGATTTAAAAGTGGAGTAACCTTAGGGCTTAGATCACCCTATTGCATGACTAATTGTTTGATTTGATTGCTTTATATTTTGGCTCTCTTGTTTGGGTTTGCAATCCTATACCCGGATTTTGGGAAACATTCATAGATAGCAATACGTTGTGGAAACTGTGCGGGGTATACCGACACGGTCGAAGCAATAGTTATATTAGTGCGACATATTTGTGAGTACCGGTAACCCTTGAGTTCAATCAAGGAGAGTACGGGGCCGCTGAGTGATGTCACTAAGCACTAATGACCTAGAACCTTACTTGACCATCTTGGCCTTTTATTAGGGGTAGTGAGATGACCGGCTTTGGTGCAGTCCGAAGTTGGTAGATACTCGATATTACACTCATTGAGGGTTGTTTTCTTGGAATATTTTGGTCGCTAGTTAAGTGGCTAAACCAAAACCATGAACGATGAAAACAATCCAATGATATTGAGCTCCTTAGAACCCGGTTACTATTTATAGGACAGGTTTTTTAAGCCAACTACACTCAAGAGGGTACTTACCTATGAAACCCCATGCAAGCCTGAAACTAGGGTTTGGTGTGATTTTCTTGTACATATGTTTTGTGCATACATCATAAACATCATAAAGCATCATATGCATTCACTAACCATTTCAAGGGTTTAGATCTTCATCTTTGTTCTTATTTTGTAGGTCATGGAAATTCTTCGAAGAAAAACCATCCAAGTCAACCTTGTGAGAATCTCTCCTCAACTCAAAGAGCTCACCTCAAGAATTCCGGAAAGCTCATCCTTCAGTGAAAGACATGGTAGACTGCTCAGCTTGGTCAACACCAACATTGAAGAGGATATGATGAAAGTGATATTCCAGTTCTTTGACCCTCTTCACCACTGTTTCACTTTCCCCGACTACCAGTTGGTACCCACTTTGGAGGAGTTTTCTCAACTCCTGAGAATTCCTATCCTTAATCAACTACCCTACAACGGTACGGAAAAGGAACCAAAGCCTGAAGATGTTGCTCGAGCATTACATCTACAGTCTTCTGACATCAAGGGGCATTGGGAAACCAGAAGCGGCGTCAAAGGGTTCTTAGCAAAATTCTTGTTCGAGAAGGCACAAGAATGTTGGAATTCATTGGACCTACAAGCCTTTGAAGAAATTGTGGCACTCCTTATCTATGGGTTGGTCTTGTTCCCAAATCCTGACCAATTGGTAGATGTCAACGCCGTCAAAATCTTCTTGTCCATAAATCCAATACCAACATTGCTTGGGGACATTCTTCACTCATTTTACACACGAACAATGAGAAAGAGGGGTGTTCTCATGTGCTGTACTCCTATCCTTGCAAGGTGGTTTATTTCGCACCTTCCACAATCTGTCTTGAAGAATGACCAAGGCTCGAGGTGGTCCCAACGGTTGATGACTCTTACTCACTCTGATGTACATTGGTGTTCTCGGTCCAGAGAAAATATCATCATCGTCGATCGTTGTGGAGAGTTTCCTAATGTTCCTTTACTTGGAATCAGAGGAGGTATCACCTACAACCCTTGCCTAGCTTTGAGGCAATTTGGATATGCACGGAGGGATGGCCCTCACAACATGTTGATTCCTGACCTAGTTTTTGACTTCGACAACGATGCGCAAGGACTTCGCCAAAGATTCATCAGATCTTGGAGGATGCCCAACAAGGTTGATAGCAAGACACTGGGGCACAAGAACTCCATCCCTCTTGAGCCTTATCTCAAATGGGTACGAGCCCGAGCCCAGAGTCTAATGATGCCTTATCCTCATGTTCTCCCTGTGATTAAAGAGCCCGTCAAGGAAGGAGAGGTTCCCTACACCATCCTATATCCTGACATGCCTACATCGTGGGAAGAAATGCAGAAGAGCTGGATTCAGCTCAAGGAGGAACGAAATACTTTTGAAGCCAGCTTCTACGCTAGTGAGAAGAAGGTTCTAGAGCTTACCCGCCGACTCCATGAGGAAGAGACCCTCAACACCTACATCGCACCAAAGAGGATGCGCAATGTCTTTTTACCTTGAGAAGTTGTTTTTGTAATATTTGGCCCATGGGGCATTTATGTACTAACAAATTTCTTCTTATTAATATGACGTGCGTTCTTTTTTGTCTGCAACAAGTTTGAATATTCTAAATCCTTGAATTCATTGCATACATAAGCATACCATTCATCATGTGCATAAGCAGGTCTCACGCCAGGTTTCCTTATCTGCCTGCTATTTATTTCAGTAGGATGGATCTTGAGCAAACAGTCAAAGACTTGCAGGCTCAAAATGCACAGTTTCAGCAACTCCTGATGACCTTGGCTAAGGGTCATGAGGATCTAAAGACCTTGCTGGGGAATAAAGACCCATTGAAGAAGAAGAAAAAGAGACTCGGGGTGGCTACTTTAGGGAGAAGATTTGAAGGAGAGGCCAGAAGAGTGCTTGAATTTCCTCCTACTTCTGAGGAGGGAACCAGCAAAGGAGGTGGGGCTGCGGTACCTTCTGAGTCTGATGTGGAAGAAGAGGAGGCCGAAGATGATGAAGACTACTCTGATCAACAATACCCTCCGGCTGATGATAAATACAAAGGTTTATAAGACAGATTGGCCGCCATGGAGCTACAGATAGTGCCGGGTTTGGATTTCGAAGACTTGGGTTTAGTTGCCGGGATTGTGATTCCCCCAAAGTTCAAGGTGCCAGTTTTTGTGAGGTATGACGGGTTGTCCTGTCCAAAAATGCATCTCAGGTCCTACGTAAGAAAGATCCAACCTTATACGGCAGATAAGAACCTTTGGATCCATTTCTTTCAAGACAGCCTTTCTGGGGCTCAACTGGAGTGGTTCTATCAGCTAGAGGGAACCAGTGTCCGAAACTGGGAAGACTTGGCCACCGCCTTCTACAAACAATATCAGTACAATTCTGACCTTGCTCCTACGCGTACCCAACTTCAGGGTATGTCACTGGGAACAGGCGAAGGATTCAAAGAATATGCACAAAAATGGAGGGATTTGGCTGGCAGGGTGCAGCCGCCTTTAACCGACCGTGAACTTGTTGATATGTTTCTAGGGACCCTGTCTGAGCCATTTTTCAATCATCTGATTGGTAACTCTTCCGCGGGGTTTACCGATTTGATCTTAACAGGCGAAAGAATAGAAGTTGGCATCAAGTCAGGAAAGATTCAGAAGGGTGTTGCTGCAAGTGTTGAGAAGAAGCCTTTCAAGAAGGAAACGGCTGTGGTATACTCCCAGAGAAGAGCAGGGAAGACTGAGCGCCGGCCAACTGTGGGGGCCGTAATGATCCAAAATCCGTCAAGTGAGCAGCCTCGCTATAACCAGTCCAGACCAAATCAACAACGGGCCGAACGGCCACAACGGCAGTTCACCCGCATTAATATGACACCAGCGCAAGTGCTTCCCCATCTGTTGAAGTTGAATCTCGCCACTATCAAAGAGGCACCAAAAAATGTGAATACGTCCTCTCCGCATTACCATCCTAATGCTAAATGCGCCTACCATTCTGACAGTGTCGGGCACGACACCAACGATTGTTGGGCACTCAAGCATAAAATCCAAGACCTGATAGAGGCGAAGGAGGTGGAGTTCGACGCTCCAGAGAAGCCGAACGTGATATCTACTCCAATGCCGAAGCACGGCCAAAATGTCAACGCCATTGAAGAAGATTTGTATGTTGTTGATGTCAATGATCTGATGACTCCATTGCTAACCATCAAGTTGAATCTGTTAAGGGCCGGGATCTTCCCGGGATGTAAAAAAGACTGCTATTGTTGTTACTCTCTGCCGTTTGATTGTCCGTTACTGAGGAAAGGCATCCAAGGCCTAATGGACAGTCGAAAAATTTTGTTTGAAAAAGTTTCTGCTATTCCAACCCATACTGAAGATGTCTCAATTATAACCATTCACGCCAATCTTTCCAAGGCCGTCAAAAAGCCTGTTAAGATTACACCAGTTACGAAGTCTGTTCCTTTGAAGATAACAATGCCAGGGCCTGTCCCCTATATTTTTGAGAAGTCAATACCATGGAACTACGGCGGTGACGTCTACTACCATGGTATTAAACAAATCGAAATAACTGAAGAAAGTTCGAATGAAGAAGAAGCCAGCATTGGAAACATTGCAGGCACGAGCAAAATCACCCGGAGCGGGAGAATATTTTCTCCAGAGATTGCCCCTCCAAGAGCAATCTTTGGACCCTCATCTGCTGACAAGGTTATCCCTGCACCAATAAAACTCTCCGCTAGAACCCCATTGATTGAAGATGTTGTTGTTCCTAGTATTGCCCCTCCTACCGCTGCTGATAAAGGTAAGGGAACCCAAGATGAGCTCGTCAGGACGAGGGCTCAACCCTTGGTCATCCCGGAAACCTCCAAGAAGGAAATGGAAGAGATCTTGAAGATAATCAAAAGGAGTGATTATGATGTGGTAGAACAATTGGGGCAAACCCCCTCAAAGATCTCTATGTTGGCACTACTACTTTGCTCAGAAGCGCACGCCAAAGCTTTGATAAAATTCCTGAAGGCAGCCCATGTGCCCCAGGAAACCTCTACAGATCAATTCCAAAATTGCGTGGCCAGCCTTACTGCGGACAATGAATTAGGTTTCTATGATGCCGACCTAACTCCTAAAGGTAGAAACCACAATGATGCTTTGCACATTTCAGTCGAGTGCAGAGGAACTACTCTCGCACATGTTTTGGTCGACACAGGTTCTTCACTGAATGTACTGCCTAAGAAAGCTTTGGACCGACTAGATTGTGAAGGGTTAGAGTTGAAGCCGAGTGATATTGTTGTCAGAGCTTTCGATGGTTCGAAGAGGATGGTCCATGGGGAGGTTGATATTCCCATCAAGGTGGGCACTAAGGTGTTTAAATCTACTTTCTATGTGATGGACATCTGTCCGTCATACTCTTGCTTGTTGGGTAGGCCTTGGATACACAATGCCGGGGCAGTCACCTCCTCCTTACATCAGATGTTGAAGTATCCTGTCAAGGGGAAGATCATTACCGTCCATGGTGAAGAGGAGTACATGATCAGCCACTTGAACTCCTTCCGGTATGTGGAGGTAGAGGGGGAGTTTATTGAGACGCCTTTTCAGCATTTCGAAGAAGTCCTTCCTGAAATAACAGTAGCAAAGTTGGCGGCTGAAGTACCAAAGCAGATGGCCAGGATGGCATCTCTGGAAGACGCAAAGGCCGCAATAAAGGAAGGGAAGAATTCAGCATGGGGGCAGCTGCCTGATATTCCACATAAAACAGACAAATTTGGATTAGGGTTCACAGCCGCGGGCCAGAAAGCTATGCACCGTTCAAAGATTGAAAGAGCGCCAATCAAAATTTCTCCCTACGGAATCAACGCTTTGGAGGATGAAGACAAAGAGAGCAACATCGAAGAGTGGATTTACCCGACTGTCAAAGGAGGATTATGCAACTGGGAGGCAAAATACTTTGTCCCCATCACTTTTATTCATCAGTAATTTATCTGTCAAACATTTCCTATTGGTCTGTAATATTTATTTTCGAACAATCCGTACACTGTCTTTTTACCTCATGCCTTGCCCGGGGCATGTAGGTCCATTTGTAAGGGTTTTGATTATTTTTCATATCCATATGCCATGTTTAATGATTCATTGGACGTTTTTCATTTGATAAACTGCTTGTATTCATTTTCTTTCCTTTTGCATTTTTTGTTTAAAGATGGCTATCCCTTACACACACCACACTCACAAATGCAGGTACCCATCCACTCCGGATTCCATGGGTGACTATTCTGCTATATCCTTCAATAACTCTGAAGATCTGGTCAATCAAGCCGAGTATGAAGATGACGAAGGTTGTGAAGTACCAGGAGAACTAGCCAGACTTCTACAGCAAGAGGAAAGGGCCATCTTACCTCATGAAGAGTTGTTGGAGACTGTCAACTTGGGAACCGAGGAAGACCGGAAGGAAGTACAAGTGGGTGCCAATCTGGAACCAAGTGTCAAGGAGCTCCTGATACAGTTGTTAAATGAGTATGTTGAAATCTTCGCTTGGTCTTATGAAGACATGCCGGGTTTAGACGCAGACATCGTGGTTCACCGTCTCCCCACAAGAGAGGATTGTCCACCGATCAAGCAAAAAGTCCGCCGAATGAGGCCTGACATGTCTGAAAAGATCAAAGCAGAAGTGATGAAGCAATTCGACGCTGGTTTTCTGGCTGTTACATCCTATCCTCAATGGGTTGCTAACATCGTGCCAGTACCTAAAAAAGATGGCAAAGTCAGGATGTGTGTGGACTACCGGGATTTGAATAGGGCCAGCCCTAAAGATGATTTCCCACTTCCACACATTGACATTTTGATCGACAATACAGCTCAGCATAAGGTGTTTTCCTTCATGGATGGATTCTCGGGCTACAATCAAATCAAAATGGCCCCCGAGGACATGGAGAAAACAACTTTTGTCACGCAGTGGGGCACTTTCTGTTACAAGGTGATGCCGTTCGGGCTGAAGAACGCAGGGGCAACTTATCAACGCACCATGGTAGCTTTGTTTCATGATATGATACATCATGAGATTGATGTTTACGTAGACGATATGATAGCTCGGTCGCAAACAGAGGAGGAGCACCTTGAACATCTAGAAAAGCTGTTTGCCAGGTTGAAAGAATACAAACTCAGGCTGAATCCAAGTAAGTGCACTTTTGGAGTTAGGTCTGGTAAACTTCTAGGATTCATTGTAAGCAACAAAGGCATTGAAGTCGATCCAGCAAAAGTGAAAGCAATACAAGAGATGCCTGCTCCCCGTACTGAAAAGGAGGTTAGAGGGTTCTTGGGGCGCTTGAACTATATTGCCAGATTCATCTCTCATCTGGCTTCTACCTGTGAGCCAATTTTCAAACTCTTGAAGAAAGATCAGGTAGTCAAATGGAACGACGATTGCCAAGCTGCTTTTGATAAGATCAAGGAGTATTTGCTAGAACCTCCTATTCTGATGCCACCCGTCGAAGGAAGACCGTTGATCATGTATCTGACCGTCTTGGATAACTCAATGGGGTGTGTTTTGGGCCAGCATGACGAGTCTGGTCGAAAAAAGCATGCTATTTATTACCTTAGCAAAAAGTTTACCGACTGTGAGACTCGCTACTCACTGCTCGAGAAAACTTGTTGCGCTTTGGTATGGGCTGCTCGCCGACTAAGGTAGTATATGTTGACTCATACTACCTTGTTGATTTCCAAAATGGATCCTATCAAGTATATCTTCGAGAAGCCCGCTTTATCTGGAAGAATAACTAGATGGCAAATGATCCTAACTGAGTATGACATCCAGTACACCACCCAAAAAGCTATAAAAGGGAGTGTACTAGCTGACCATCTGGCTCATCAAGCTATCGAAGATTATCAACCCATGAGATTTGACTTCCCAGACGAAGACATCATGAATTTGGACAACATTGAAGGTAACAGACCGTATGACGGACCCGAGAAGGGATCCCGATGGACCCTGTACTTTGATGGTGCTTCAAATGCACTTGGAAACGGTATCGGGGCGGTACTCATTTCCCCGGAAGGCTGTCACACACCTTTCACGGCCCGACTTTGCTTCAGCTGCAAAAACAACATGGCTGAGTATGAAGCTTGCATCTTTGGTCTCAAGGCTGCTATAGACTTGGGGATCAAATCTTTGATCGTATTTGGGGACTCGGCTTTGGTTATCAGTCAAATCAAAGGAGAGTGGGATACCAAGCATCCTAATCTTATCCCGTACAGAGAACATGTCTTGACATTGTTGCCTCATTTCGAGCAAATTACCTTCGAGCATTTCCCGCGAGAAGAGAATCAGCTAGCAGATGCTCTGGCTACAATGTCTTCCATGTTCAAACTCAACTGGGATAATGAGGCTCCCCAAATCACCATCGAGCGAATGGATGAACCTGCACATTGTCACGAGATTAATACCGAAGAAGTAGTGGAACAACCCTGGTTCCATGAAATCAAAAGGTATCTCCAGACTAGAGTTTATCCCGCAGGAGCTTCCGTAAATGACAAGAAGTTCTTAAGGAAATTTGCTGCCAAATTCTTCCTGAGCAACGACATCCTTTACAAACGAAGCCATGATTGTGTATTACTCCGATGCGTAGACAAAGCTGAAGCAGAGTTGATCATGACTGAGATACACAGTGGCACATTTGGCCCTCACTTGAGCGGGCATACAATGGCTAAGAAGAACCTAAGGGCAGGCTATTACTGGTCTACCATGGAAGCTGACTGCCATCAACATTCCCGTACTTGCCACAAGTGTCAAGTCTATGCTGACAAGGTTCACATCCCTCCGGTTCCTCTCAATGTTTTGACAGCTCCATGGCCATTTGCAATGTGGGGCATTGACATGATTGGAGAGATCAAGCCCACGGCTTCCAACGGACATCGCTTCATCCTGGTCGCCATTGACTATTTCACCAAATGGGTCGAAGCAGCTTCCTTCGCCTCTGTTACTAAAAATGTGGTTTCCCGCTTCATCAAGCAAAATCTCATATGCCGGTATGGTGTTCCAGACAGGATCATCACGGACAACGGTACAAATCTGAATAACACGATGATCACCGCTTTGTGCGAACAGTTCAAGATTTATCATCACAATTCATCTCCCTATCGGCCGAAGATGAACGATGCTGTTGAAGTTGCGAACAAAAACATTAAGAAGATCATTCAGAAAATGACAGTCACTTACAAAGACTGGTATGAGATGTTACCGTTTGCTCTGCATGGATACCGTACGACGGCACGTACTTCAACCGGGGCAACCCCATTTTCTTTGGTATACGGCATGGAAGCTGTCCTGCCTATGGAGGTTCATATTCCTTCTCTAAGGATTATGAAGGACACAGGTTTGAATGAAGATGATTGGATTCAGACCCGAGTTGATCAACTCAATCTGATCGACGAGAAGCGACTCGCTGCTATATGCCATGGTCAGACGTATCAAAAATGGATGATCAAGGCCTTCAATAAGAAAGTCAGACGTCAAGTGTATCAAGTCGGAGATCTCGTAATCAAGCGGATTATCTTACCGCAAAGTGATCCCAGGGGCAAATGGACTCCTACATATGAAGGACCATTTGTGATCAAGAGCATATTTTCTGGTGGTGCAATGATTCTGACCACCATGGACGACGACGATTTGCCGCACCCTGCGAACGCAGACATAGTCAAAAGATACTACGCATAAAATAACCCGAAAAGTCGAAAACCCGAAAGGGCGGCTTGGGTAAAAATGGGCATCCTGATGAACCGAAAACCCGAAAGGGAGGTTCAGGCAAAAATTAGGGATAAAAACAAAAAAAAATCTGTACACCCGGCAAGTTGAAAACCCGAAAGGGAGGCTTGGGCAAAAAGGGGTTTCCCGGTGGATCGAAAACCCGAAAGGGAGATTCAGGCAAAAGTTAGGGAATTAAAGCGTATGACTATGTCTCGTCGGATCACTTCAAAGACAATCTCTTCATTAACCAGTTCCAGGTTTCTGATCAATCCAGTCATCGGCAGACGAAGCATCGAATGGACAGATATTCAGAGTTATGAAGGCTATAGCGGAATGGAATCCCATGGAATTATTTCACATAGCCATCTTTCTTTTGTATAAATTTTTCAATATTTATAACGACATCCTCTTACTAGGGTGATCGTCTCCTTTGTAAAAACATACTCATAGAAAGTTAATACAAGTACTTTTCCCAGAAATTTGTGTCGTTTCCTTTTTCTTTTTCTCTTGCACTAATTGTTTTATTTTTGAGAAACGTCCAATGTTTTGTTAAATAGGCATATGCATTTGAACATAATCATTTCCTTATGAATCAAGAAAGAGGATTACTGATAGGTTGAAGGTGCAGTTGGATATCTTGATACCCTTTCAAAAGAAATCCCCAGGAGATTTGGAATCCATATCCCCAACAGGTCTTGAAGCTTATCCCCAGTAGATTCTGGAAGATTATCCCCTGCAGGGTACGGACGTCTCTCCCGAGCTTTATTCAAAGTTATTCCTCACAAGGGCTTATAACTGGGTTATCCTCAGCTAATTGTCACGGAAGATCGCACTCGGCAAAATTCTTCCTATCCCCAGCGGAGTTCATCAAAGTTCCCCAACATAACTTATCAATACAATCCCCAGAGGAGTTTATCTTTGTTATCCCCAGCCAGAGAATCCTCCAGAACTCCATTCCCCTCAGAGTTTAAGTCTCAATATCCCCAGCAGAGCTAAAACTTCAAACTACCAATCCCCAGCGGAACCAGGCTAGTGAACCTTTTCCCCACAGAGATGCTTCCCACCAAATGAAAGATTCGCAGATCATACTTCCCCAGCATGAGTCTACCAGGTTCTAAAATCCCCAGTAGAAATCATCAGAAATTCTCTTACCCTGCAAGTCACCAAGGAAATTCCAAGTCCCCGCAAGTGGTTCTAAGGCCCCTCAACGATTGAAGGTCTGGTATTCCCCAAGCAGAATGGAGACTCTCATTCTCAGTTCCTCACAGAATATTCGAAGATTCTCCAGTGAAGATCTCCTCAGGACAGGAATTCCCCAGAAGGT
Source organism: Vicia faba (assembly GCA_948472305.1). Taxonomy (NCBI): domain Eukaryota; kingdom Viridiplantae; phylum Streptophyta; class Magnoliopsida; order Fabales; family Fabaceae; genus Vicia; species Vicia faba. The sequence goes on from OX451736.1 coordinate 1,163,583,237, forward strand.
TGGTATACAACCCAAGCTCCTTATTCCCCAGCAACAACCAGGAATTATTCTTCCCGGCAGCAGTCAAGATGCTTTTATCTTCAGCCATCTCGGATTCATCTATCCTTCGCAAGACAGCTCTCCAGCTTACATGCGCATTCATTTACATTCATATAACATACATCGCATCATGCATCATGACATTGCATACAACTAACTCTTTACCTTTTCAGGTAAGATCAGTCAACAGACAAAAAAATCATTATCTTCCGAGACACTTTTGAAAACAGTTTACGGACGCTTCCTAACAACGGATGCTGCTCTATTGCTTATTCAACTTCAAGATTTCTGAAAACAGTTCACGGGTTCTCCAAGTAACGGATGTTAACCTATCACTTGTTCAGATTCTTCTCAAGACTTCTGAAAACAGTTTATGGATTCTTCCCAACAACGGATGTTAATCTATCGCTTGTTCAGATGTAACTTTTGAAAATAGTTTACGGACGCTTCCCAACAACGGATGCTGCTCTATTGCTTATTCAACTTCAAGATTTCTGAAAACAGTTCACGGGTTCTCCAAGTAACGGATGTTGACCTATCGCTTGTTCAGATTCTTCTCAAGACTTCTGAAAACAGTTTATGGATTCTTCCCAACAACGGATGTTAATCTATCGCTTGTTCAGATGCAACTTTTGAAAACAGTTTACGGACGCTTCCCAACAACGGATGCTGCTCTATTGCTTATTCAACTTCAAGATTTCTGAAAACAGTTCACGGGTTCTCCAAGTAACGGATGTTGACCTATCGCTTGTTCAGATTCTTCTCAAGACTTCTGAAAATAGTTTATGGATTCTTCCCAACAACGGATGTTAATCTATCGCTTGTTCAGATGCAACTTTTGAAAACAGTTTACGGACGCTTCCCAACAACGGATGCTGCTCTATTGCTTATTCAACTTCAAGATTTCTGAAAACAGTTCACGGGTTCTCCAAGTAACAGATGTTAACCTATCGCTTGTTCAGACTCTTCTCAACTTTTGAAAACAGTTTACGGATGCCTCCAGATACGGATGTCAATCTATTGCTTATTCAGACCTCAGTTCAGAGATGACCCTGACATGGGCACCTTTCTGATACTCATTCCAGATGGCATATTTAAGCCCATCCTCGACAAGTTTCTGTCACTCCTCTCGATGGCATCATTAAGCCCATCTCCAAATGGCATCTCTAAGCCCATTCCCGCAACCATTGCTTTGACGAGTGCAAATTTAAGGGCACTCTAGTGTCCAATCTCCTTTTACCCTCGAGTCACGAAAGGCAAACTTGCCAATCTAACTCTTCGGATTCAAGAAGATTGAACAGGGGCAACTGTTGTACCCCAAAATTTGCCCTCCCATTTCCTCAACATTTTCTCATCACAAGACCCTTAGAGCTCAAGATCCAGTTAGGGTTTCCTCTGCTCAAGACTTCTCCTTGCATTGTTGACGCAAATTAGGGTTTGTGTTTGCACAAAGTTGTTTTGACCTAAAATGCCTAAGATGACTTTCATGCTTCATGTTGGACTCCCAAGTTTACCCATACCAAGTTTCAAGTCTTGATTCCAAATTTTGCCCAGTCAATTGGACAGTTGACCTAGAAATCAACTGTATTGGGGAAAAAGTCAACTGTGGCCAATTGACAGTCAAATCTCATGAAAATTGACCCACATCAACATTATGAACTCACATGGACCATTTGATCAAGTTTGGATCACAATTCTACAAGAAATTTGATCAGATCACCAAAAGGGCATAATGGTCATTTTTAGGGTTTTGACTGCACAAAGGCAATTTTTGACTGTTTGACCTAGCCAATGGCAAATCAAGCTCACATATGGACTCAAGGACCCCATGGAATTGTCTTGACATGCTCAACAAGTTCAAAAGATCCCAAATACACAAGATTGACAGTTGAATTTCCCAGTCAATTGATCAATTTTGACTGTATACTGAAAAGTCAAACTTTGACTTTTTGGTCAAAATCAAGTGTCAAGATTCATTTTTCATCAAAACATGTCAAATCATGAAACTTGTTCATCAAGAAATCAAGAATTGCAAATTAGGGTTTGAAATGAAGATTTTTCATAACTTAGAATTTTTCTAAGTTATGAAAAACCCTAATTTTTCCTAACTTTGCCCCACTTTCTCACCAAGATTCATTTGGATTCAAGCAAAAGTCAAAACATGAAAGTTGTAGCCTATTGAAAAATCTACAACTTTGATTCACAAAGTTTTCCAAAAATAAGCTTGTAGCTCAAGTTACAATTTTTGGAACAAGGGTACCAAACCATTCTTAACTTAGAGAAAATTTGACCTATTTTAGGCAGGATTTTTGCCTAACTTCAAGACAATTTTTCACATACTTCCACTTGGAATTTCAATTTGCATTTCAAAGGTGGATTGAAGTACACATTCCAAGCTTTCCAAAATGTCCAGGAACTCATCAAACAACCTCATGGTTAGAGAGAATCGAATTTGGCAATATGGAAAAAATTCACTTTGTTCATGACCAAATTACATGTCCATACATTTAGGCAATTTTGAACTCAGCTTGCATTTCTTGATTACAGGCCCTAAATCCCTTTTGCACTCATAAATTTAATGCAAACTCATTGTTCCAAGACCATATTTTATGTGTTCAAGCATTGCATAGAGGTTTAATCCCAAAGTAGAAAAAACATAATGGTCATTTTTGCAAAAGTGGAACTTTATGTCAATTAGCAATCCAAGCAAGTACAGTGCATATCCTCTTGGCACAAGTTATTAGACTAATTACACTGATCAAGACTAAGTGGTGTAGCACATTAGGGGGGCCTCTATCAGCCTAGAACTCAAGTGGACCTTTTCTTGCTTAAGTGTGAAGAAAGCTTACATTTTTGGACACAACTCTCATCTCAGCAAAGACCAACCTAAGCAATCTTTGTCCTCACATTTCACACTCCCTAACTGACCTAAAGCACGACCAAACAACCCTTCATACATCCATACACAGAAAATCACAGTTTTGTGGCAAAACAGGGCATATTCTGCAACTTGAATCCCACAACTCATTTCTATCGTGCATCTTGGCCAAAACCAGTTCAAACACTTTCCTTACCATCAATCCAAACTATCCAAAGCATTAGAAGTAGACTGTAACTCCTCTAATCAGTTTGGCCATTTTCATTTCTTCCACTTGCAGGTTGACTTCTGCAGCTTGATCTAGAAGGTTTCAAAGTATACCAAGTATTGGAATAACATCCTCACACTTCAAGCAAGCTGTACAAACCATCATCTTGCCCTGAAAGCTCCTCCATTACCAGACACGATTCCAACTGAACAGGTATATTCATGAACTTCTAACTCTCAATGTAGGCATTGTTAGCTCTAGGTTTGTGAATAAAAAGTGTTCTACTCATGCCCCTGAAACTGTACATGCCTTTACTTCCCATTTATTTTGCCTGTGCTATGAGAATTTGAGGTCTGAACATTGATAAAAAGTTAGGTTAAGATTTGGGAATGGAGAAATTCTCTCTCATTTCTGAGAGTTAGGATGAGTTCTTTACATGTCCAGAATCGTGGCTTGATGCTTAACATTTCTTATGTTGTAAGTTTATGCTAAAAGTCCAGGAATCCAGATGTTTGAATCAGTGTTCCAAGCGCGCGTTTTGACAAAGCTTCTGGCCAGAGGTTGAAGAAGGTCCTTTGGGCTGGGCTTGTTCTAGCTTTTCTTATTTGCACCCTATTTTTGCTTTTACACCTCTTGGGCCCATTATGCTTATTTTCATGATTTTTTGACTTTTTCTTTTTTGTTCAGACTTATTTATTTTCTCTCATAATATTAAAAATATAAAAAATATTTTTCACACCATTTTTGAATTTATTAGGCATTTATTTGTTTAAATAGGTATTTGTACATAAATAAATACATAAACACTTTTATTTAAAAATACCAAAAATAATGCAAACTTATTTTATTTCTGATTTTCATTTTATTTTCTCTCTTGAAAACATTTTATATCAAAACTACTTTTTTTGTAAATATTAAATATTATATTTTTTACACATATTTAATATATTTATCATATAATACAAATACATATATATTTATTAGAATATTTAGGACAAAAATACCAAAATATATACATTTTTATTTTATTAATATTTGACAGTAAAAATACTTTTTTTTACAAATATACTTCATTTTTATTTTATTTTTGTACATAATTATTAAATATTGTATATATTAAATAATTAATACATTTACTTAATAAAATTAGGGTTTTGCCCTAAACATAAAAACTCCAAAAAAAATAATACTTTTTATTTTGTTTATTTGACATATAAAAAAATACTTTTTTTTCATACATATAAAAAGCCTTTTTGCATCTTGCATATTTATTTTATTTCTATTTAATTTGTGCAATTAATTACCCTGTATAATTCAAAATTGATGTAATAGTCTAGGTTTAAATTCCTTGTCAAAATACCCCCCCCCATTTGAACATTTGTACCCCCCTTCCCATATTGTGTTGTAATAACTTAGGAACTTTATTTTTCGCACTTTAACCCTTTCTAATTATACCATGTTAGAATTAGGGTTTGTATACGAATCAAAAACAACAAAAATAGTTTGACCTAATTTCAAGATAATCAAGCATGAAAATGGACAACACTAATCACACTTGCACCCCTAGGGTATTCCACTTGTTGCCTTCAATAATGGGCCATATTGCATATTAGGTCTCTTTGGGCAAAACAAATACAATACCAATGATCATAGTCCCTCGATGATGCTTTCAAAAGTTGCCTAAAAAATGATCAAGTCCCTTAAAGAAAAATTGCCCAAAGATACTTGGCACCATTGCAATTATGGTCTAAACGATGACCCGCGCCCGTCCCTTTCACATCCTAACACAAGATTGTCCACCAAATGCAATGGTGGAACAAAATTGTTAAAAGGGTTAAAACATAGCAAAAATCTTTGAGAACTTTAGGATAGATAGCTCTTAAGTACTTGTCAACTTGCAAAACAAAAACACTTGCCTATTTTTCAAACCACACTTCACAAACACTTTAAAAATAAACTTTCAAAAAACCTTGAAACATCTTTTCAAAAAGACAAACACCCTTTGTAAAACATTCGAGTAAAGAATTGTTACAAGGGTTGCCTAGACAAGGCATCTTTTTCAAAACATTTTCAAAACCACACACAAAGCACCATTTCAAACAATTGAAAACCAAGGCAAGTTGATCTAAGCAAGTACCTAAGAGCCCATGGATAACCATGGATAGAAAGGGTGCTAATACCTTCCCTTTCTATAATCTACTCCCCGAACCCAAGAAAATATCTCAAAGGTTTTTGCTGTGCTTTTTAAACCTTTCCTTAGGATAAAATAAAAATTCGGTGGCGACTCTTGCTCAACCGAAACATTTGCGAAAACAAACGCAAAATCATAGTCAGTTCTCCCACCGTATCACAATTTCCTTAACCATTTCAAGGATCTCAAGGGTCTGTGATGCAGGTTATTGTAAATCAAAAGTCTAGCAAGGGGCAAAGGGGATTTATTTTCCTCTAGCCAATACCATCTAGAAATCCAAGCACGATAACTTGAGTTAGGGGCTATGACCGACTCGATATGGTGAGCTTGACTATTGAAGAAGGACTCTCGGCAACATGAAGTTCCTTCAATCAAAACTACCAGATTCAGATTCTAACAGTTTCTTGTTTACCCCGCGAGATCCTTGAAAACATTACATACATATATCATACTGTTGTACCCCAAAATTTGCCCTCCCATATTCTTCAAGAAATTGCCAAGCCAAGTCACAAAATTCCCCAAGGGTTGTGCAGTCCAACTGTCTCCTATACAGTCAAGACTAGGGTTTGTGCTCTGATCAAGGAAATGAAGGTTTCAAGGGCCCAATCAAGTCTCATATGCCTACAAATGTGGTCAAGCATCTTCATATCAAGTTTCAAGGCATTCAGCTCAAAATTGCACAGTCAAAACCCTAAATTGCACTACAGTCAACTGTAGGGGCAAAATGGTCATTTGACAGTCAAAAGTTAAAATTTTTGGTCAAACTATCATTTTGACGCCATAAACATCATTTGATCAATGCTTGATCATGATTCTCAAAATTTGGCTCAGAAATCATCAAAGATGCAAAAGTTGCTATATTTGGACAGCTGAAAAAGTCAACTGAAATTGACCAGGGCATAACTTTCACATGGATTATCAGAAAAATTCCATCCAAAGCTCATTTTGAAGAGAAAGACATTTCCTACAATTCATCTTCATATTCCAAGTCCAAGAAATGCTCTCACAAAAAGTTATCAATTTCAACATTATAGGTCATTTTCAAAAGTCAACAAAAAGGGACTTTAAGTCAAAGGCCATAACTTTAGATTGGTAAATCAAAATGACATGGGACCAAAGACATTGGTTAGAGGACTCAAAGACCTTTCCAAAATGTCCAAGAACATGTGAAAAGCTTAAAAATTGAGCAAGTTATGCCTTGTGGAAGTTGGGAAATTTTTAGGAATTTTGAAAAGTCAACTTTACTTCAAATGACCTAAATTTGCTAATGGGCCCATTTTTCTTCCATGATTCATCATTCCAAGCCTATGCACGACCACTTGGCCCAAAGGGAAGTATTTTCTCATTTTTTATTTATTTATTTGAATTTCTATTAATATTAATTCATTTAAATTATATAAATATGTGGAAAATATAAAACTTGACCTAAAAAATCTTTTTGTACACATTCTAGATTCAATATTTCGTGCACATGCTAATTAGGCAAGTTTTGGTTTGATTTGAGCTAATTGACACCAAAGAACACATGAAAAAGATTCAAAAAAGATCCTTGAAATCAAATATTCAAAAACCATTAATTCATTGGATTTGATCAAGTTTTCTTAACCTAATTGTCTCACTACATATGCAGGATCACAAACCTAATTGCATTAGACTGAAAGCTGCGCTGAAAATACTATTGCAAACTTGGAAAATTGTCAAGAAAGTTCAAAACTGAAATCAACTTTTTAGGTTGATTCAAGACACCAAACCCATTCCAAAAGCTTCCTTGACAATTCCTGAATGCATTCCAGTCAAAATCGTCCATCCAAACGCAAGGAATTGGTATAATGACTCAAAACTGTACAGAGGAAAACTTGGAGTCGTGCATCATGATTTAAGCATCTTTCTTAAGTTTTATTTGTTGATTCATGATTGTTATCTTGTCCTGATGCTAACCATATGCCTTAATTTGATTATCATACTGCATATACGATTGTGCCATTGTTAAATTTAAGGGTTTACAGAGCTTCTGAATAGGGGTTTTGTAACGAGGCAAAATTAGAAATCCAGACCACTGCCAATCAAACCAGCATGTTCAGACGAAGAATAATCGTCCATCGCGCTGAATTTATATGCAGAGGAGCGCTAATCGCTATTTTTTCAAAGAACCCCTTCTGCAACGCGTAGAAAACCGTGGCTGAATGTTTGTGTTACAGGGGTGAGGGAGAAGACGAATTCGTGGCAGCGTGTGATACGTTGTTTTGAATTTCGCGCGTTTTAATCTGTTAACGTGTTCTTTTCTTTTATTATATTTATCGTTTATTTATTTAACAAATGCAATAACTTGGCTCAGTGGCGCAGGAAGGGATTAGTAATGCAAGTGACCTGGGTTCGAACCCCAGGTCTACTTTACTTCAATATTCTTTTTCAACGTATGTTCAGGTGTAGGCATGACTTTGTGGATTACCATATACTCACCATATCAAGCCAGCCACGTGCTTAATGGAACCAGATCAAGGGCTGTGCATTGAGGGACACCATGAGGACGAGTCAGCATGCATGTACGTGTCCTGGAAAAGTCAATAAAAGCCAGGCTTAATGGGCCAGCATTCTAAGGCCTATACCTCACCATTGGGACAGAAACCCCCCCTGGTTTGCAATTTATTTTTTTGTATTTCATTCTTGATTATTATTTTATTAGCTCTATTGTTTTTGATTTAATTTATTTTTTACAAAAAATATAAAAACTTCATTAAAAAAATCAGAAAAGACCAAAAAAATAATAAATATTTTTATTGTAATTATTTTCTTGTAAATAAATTAACATGTAATTATTTAGTTTTAATTAGGATTTTTGCAAGTTTAATTCTTTTTAATAAATCTAAAAGAGGTAGAATTAGGTTTAATTAACAATTTCCATTCCTTTTAATTTTTCCTTTTTTATCATAATATTATTATTTATTTATTTTCATAATTAAATTGTATATAAATAATTTAGGTTTAAATTAGGTTAAAAATTCAATATTTTTCTTAATAACTTAAAAATAATTAGAATTAGGTTTAACATTTCATTTTAATTTTAATTAATTCTTTTTCTTTTAAATCTTAAAAAACATAAAAAACTAAAAACATTTTCTTTTAATCTTTAATACTAATTCCACATTAATTCTAATTAATTAACTCATTAACATTAATTTTTTGCATAAAGGGTCCAACGCCCTCGTTTATTTAATTTCGCGCATTTATTTTATGTCGTTTATTATAATTATGTAATTCTCCCAAAGCATTGTAATATTTTATTTCTCGCACTTTTCTTTTATTCGCTTTATTTATTCTTCGTCAAATCGGGTCCGGTTTAATTTTGGCGATGTGGACCCGCGCCATTTGTAATAGTCGTAGATTTACTTTTCCCGCAAGTATTAACTGTTAAATAAGCATGCAAGAATGAATGGACTTAATTAAAATCAAGCGTAGATCACAACAAACATGACAAGACAAATGAAAACGACACACGAATCGCACACACCACCCCTAGGGTACGCCTCACTGTTGCTTTTCGAAAGGTGATCGTCGAGTAGAGGACGTCTTAGTAAGTCCTCATGATCCGGGAACCTGGCATGAGGGTAGCTTCTAAGGTGTCTTCCCATTGCTCTGGTGATCACCATATCCCTAAAACTCGAATTGACCCGAACACCTCCAACGGTGGTGCTACCTACCTCTCAATGGTGGGATGGCACTACTTTAAAGGACATTTACACAGACGAATTCCTTAGGGTAGGTAGGTTCTCAAGGATACTTGCTCTAATTTCAAACGAAACCAAATCTTTTCACACCAACACTTTTCAAAAGCTTTCAAAGCAAATTTTTCAAACACTCTGACGTACGAGTCGAACTGAAATTTTTCAAGGAAACTTTTTACACCCACATTGAAAAGCAAACAAACAATTTTGAAAACACATTGAGCAAGCATCTAAGAGCCCATGGATAACCATGGATAGAAAGGGTGCTAACACCTTCCCTTTCTATAACCTACCTCCCGAACCGAGAGCAATCTCTTTAAGGAATTTTTCTGTGCTTTTGTCCTTTCCATTTGGAGAAAATAAAAGACGGTGGCGACTCTTGCTTCCGCGACATTTCGCGAACCAGCGTTAAACAGTCTGTTCCAGATCCACCGATCACAGAACTGGCGACTCTGCTGGGGACAAACTTAAAGTGGGGTGTACCTTAGGATTAAGATCACTGTGTTTTCAATTGTCTTCTTTGCTTGCTTTATTATTGTGGGTTGCTTGGGAGTTCTATAGATCCTAACCCGGATCTGGGGATACCTTCTTAGAAAGTAGCAACAAGACTGTGAGGGAACTGTGCGGGGTATACCGACATGGTTGAAACAGTCTGCTACGTTGGTGTGGCACTTTGGTGTGTACCGGTAACCCTTGAGTTCAGTCAAGGAGAGTACGGGGCCTCCGCGTGGTGTCGTGAAGCATCAACAGACCTTAGGAACCTTAATTGAACTATCTTGGCCTCTTTAGGGTAGTGAGATAACTGACTTTGGTGCAGTCCGAGGTTGGTTGATACTCGATACTACGCTCAATTGAGGGTTGCTTTCCTGGAATATTTCGGTCGCCAGTTCAGTGGCTAAATCGAAACGATGAACAATGAAAGCAACCCCGTGATATTGGGGACCTTAGAACCCGGTTACTTTGATTAGGACAGGTTGAACCCACCAACTTCAAGAGGGTACTACCCAGACCCCATGCTGGCCTAAACCCTAAGGGTTTCTCTTGTGTGACTTGTGTGCCTTTGTACTTGCCTACTTGCATGCTTGTTAGCTGACACGTGAACTTCTTGCAGGTTTTGTTTATAGTCCTTAACTAGGACTCATGACAGGGTTTGCCAAATTTCTTGCAGGTTTTGTTTATAGTCCTTAACTAGGACTCATAACAAGGTTTACCAAATTTCTTGCAGGTTTTGTTTATAGTCCTTAACTAGGACTCATGACAGGGTTTACCAAATTTCTTGCAGGTTTTGTTTATAGTCCTTAACTAGGACTCATGACAAGGTTTACCAAATTTCTTGCAGGTTTTGTTTATAGTCCTTAACGGGGACTCATAACAGGGTTTACTAGATATCTTACAGGTTTTGTTTATAGTCCTTAATTGGGACTCATAACAAAGTATACTGAATTTCTTGCAGGGCCTGTTTGTAGTCCTTAATAAGGGCTCATAACAGGGTTTACCTACATCACCCCATGCATAGCATGACATTATACCATTGCATACATCCTAACCCATTTCAAGGATCTTAAGGGCTTGTGATGTAGGTCATGATAAATCAAACATCTAGCCAGGGGCAAAAAGGATTTATGTTCCTCTAGCCAAGGGTGTCAGGGGCTATGACCCACTGGATATGGTGAGCCTTTGACCCTTGACGAAGGACTCTCAACAAAATGAAGTTCTTACAATCAAGCTACCGGTTCCAAATGCTAACAAAGTTTCTCTGTTTACCCCGCGAGGTCCTTGAAAACATTACATGCATGTCATACATCTCATTGCATTGCAGGTATCCCTTTGACAGGTTGCTTACCCTTCTCCGCTGTTTATTTCAGCCGATCGTCATGAATCCTGAATCATCAGCCGAGCAGACTATCAAGGACCTCCAGGCTCAGAACGCCCAGTTCCAAGAGCTGATCATGAATTTGACTCAGGGGCAACAAGATCTGAAGGCTCTGCTCTTGAAGAAGGACAAGAAGAAGAAGAGGACTGTTTTGTTCAGCCCTAAACGCAGATCTGGGAACACACCGCAAATTGAAACTGAAAGGACAACCCCATCTGTGGGAAAAAGCAGTCATCAAGAGGAAAGGGTGCCCAGTCCAGAGGTCTCTGACAATGAAACAGATTTCGACGACGAACAGTACCCTCCGGCTGAGGACAAGTACAAACAGTTGGAGGATAGGCTGAATGCTATGGAGATCCAACAGGTACCTGGGCTGGATCTTGGAGATTTGGGTTTGTCAACTGGTGTGGTTATACCTCGGAAGTTCAAAGCACCATCCTTTACTAAGTATGACGGGGCGTCTTGCCCCAAGCTGCATCTAAGGTCCTATGTTCGGAAGATTCAGCCATATACGGTGGACAAGAATTTATGGATCCACTTCTTCCAGGAAAGTCTTTCAGGGACTCATCTCGAATGGTTCTATCAGCTAGATGGGACCAAGGTTCGTAACTGGGAGGAGTTGGCTACTGCTTTTTACAAGCAGTATCAATATAATGCCGACCTTGCCCCCACACGTACCCAACTCCAGGGTATGGCGTTAGGTGCAAGCGAAGGTTTTAAGGAGTACGCTCAGAAGTGGAGAGACCTGGCTGGCAGGGTACAACCACCTCTGACTGATCGTGAACTTGTCGATATGTTCTTGGGGACCCTGTCTGGTCCGTTCTACAACCACCTGATTGGGAATTCGTCTGCTGGATTCACAGATCTTATCTTGACTGGAGAGCGAATAGAAGCTGGCATCCGGTCTGGGAAAATTCAAGAGGCTGCACCTTCTGATAAAAAGCCTCATCATGGAAAGAAAGAATCCAATGCTGTGCACGGTAAAAAGAGCCGTCATGAGGCAGGGGCAATCCAGATCTCCAATCCCGGACCTGCTCAACAAGGACAGGGGCAGCAGCGAAAGGAGAAACGACAGTACACCAAACTCAACATGTCGCTGGATCAAGCACTGCAACAAATGTTGAAGGCAGGACTGATCACCTTAAGGGCTCCCCTTCGGAATCCGAACACTTCTGCACCCAACTATCATCCCACCGATAGGTGCGCATATTATTCTGATAGCCCGGGGCATACTACGGACAACTGCTGGCCTCTCAAGAACAAAATTCAAGACATGATCGACGCCGGGGAGATTCAGTTTGAAGTGCCTGAGACTCCGAACATAATCACTGCTCCGTTGCCCAATCATTGAAGCCTTTTGTTTATTTGAATTTTTGAGTTGTATTTTTCTTTGCTTATACAAACAATTAATGTCATAGCAAACTCTTTTATTCTACCAATGCATCGCATACGTCTGTTTTGGGAATTAATACGATTGTTTTCATTATATTCAAATTTCTTTTCATATTTTTTCTGATGTCAACTCTGGATCTAAAATTCTAAGCCTCTCGAGGGAGGATGACGAAAACGATACCATAATCTACAATATGCTTTTGAACAGACCCCGCTGATGAGGTACAAGCATTGTTTCAATCCCTAAACACTGGAGTTATAAGGAAGATAATCCCTCGTTAACCCCTCTGAGCCAAAGAAGTAGGAGTTTTTCTTTTCGAAATTTAAAACCCTTAATCATAACCTGGGGCAGGGTAGTTTTCTCAGTTGATCCAAGTGCATAATGAACAGCATCAAAAGAGGTCCTTACAAAACAAGGAAAGACAGTGATGGTTCCGAATAATCAATAAAGAGAGGCAGTCATTACTTCTCAAAATAAAAGCCCAATAAGTCAAAACCTATGAAGGGGACTTACAAAACTGGGGCATCCCGCTGACTGTAACCACAAAGGAAACAGTTCAGGCAAAAAAAGAAAGGGATAACAAAAATCAAGAAAGAGGTCTTACAAACCCTCAGCAAAAAAAGGAGATGACTGCCTATTCAAAATAAATCATCAATATCTAAACCATCACTGGTATATCAGGACAAAGACTCAAACAAGGTCTAACGCACGATCAACTGAGTTTAGGTTTGGAGAACATCATGAAGAGCGGGTGGGTACAAATAATTTGAGCCTTTATCCTTTGTTTCTTAAACCGTGAACCAGGCCACGTTATAACCCTTAAAAGTCCTAGCTGAAGCATGGGTTAGTTCGAAAGCATACTGTTACGAAAGGTATCCTGACTCCTTAAGGCTCACGTTAAAATACGGTGTTGACATCACGTTTTACAAACAAGCACTTGTTTTATGAAAAATGCATTTTCAAAATCTTCAAGACAGACATAGGCTTTGCATTTTTAACATAACTTTGTTTGCATATGACTTTTTGTTTGAACAGCAGGGAAATTCGCACGAGAAATACCTAGTGAACAAAAGCATCTCCAATCAAGGGGCATGGCATGACCATGGTCCATCATCTGGGGCAATCCAGTCAAGATCCAGAGGATCTCTCAAAAAGCCAAAAAGCCTGGGGCAAATCTCCGCCTGAGTCACGTGGGGCACTCCAGCAACGAATCTTGCACGATCAGACACCTTCTGGTAATATGGCAACACAAGCAGCCAGGGGCACCTACCTGCATTCTAAGAGCGTGGACATAGTCGGAAAAAATACTACGCAAAATCAAAGGCCCGCTAGGTTGACACACCTAGGCAAAAATAAGGGCTTCCCGGCGAACCAAAAGGGTTCGGGCAAAATGAAGGGATGAAATGAAAAAAATCTGTACACCTGGCAAGTCGAAAACCTGAAAAGGCGGCTTGAGCAAAAATGGGTATCCCGGTGGACTGAAAACCCGAAAGGGCGGTCCAGGCAAAAGTTAGGGATCAAAGCGTACGACTATGTCTTGCCATCCGTCTACCAGAAGAAGGTTCGTCCATCAACAACTATCAGCACCCCACAAGTACCTCCCCCATAGAAACAGGGGCAATAAAGGTTGGTCTGAGCAGTCTGATTGTTCTATCCTCTAAGGTATCAGGGTAGGTCCTGTTGAAGAACATAATCAATACAGTTCAATACCTCCCCAGGAGAGTCCAACCCAGCTTCCCCAGGAAAGTTGGAATCCATCTCCCCAAGCAGTAAGCTTATCCCCAGTAGATTCTGGAAGCTTACCCCCCTCGCAGAGCACGAACGCGTCGCCCGGCTTGATTTAAAGAGTTATTTCCTTAACAGGATATAACTGGGTTATCCTCAGCCAAAAGCCCCGGAAAGAGCGTCGTCGCCGAAGTCTTCTTACCCCAGCAAAGGTCATCAATTACTTCCCATACAACAAGGGTATCCTCAGCAAACTACTGTCAACATTCAGCAAAGCATCTCTCTCCCCACAGAGTGTTGCTTCTCAGCATGGTCACTAGAGTATCTTTTCTCCCTGCAGAATCCTCCATTTGCCAAGTTCATTCCACAACGGAGTCATCTTCTCCTACCGGTATTCTTGCAATCATCATCCCCAGCGGAAGTTAAATCTATTCCTCAACATCAGCCCAGGATACGACTTCCCGGCATCCGTCAAGGATTTACTTTCCTAGACGAAAAAATACATTCCTAAAACATCACATACATCATTTTAGCATGCATATGCATCATACTACACGAATCTCATTGATTTTGAAGACATACAGTTCATGCATCATGATTTTGCATACAATTATGTTTTGCCTTTTCAGGAAAAAGATCAATATCAAAATGATTACTATCAACTATCGCAATTCTTTCTAGATATAGTTTCGGATATGATCCAGATGTGGTGACGTTCTGATACTGCTTCCAGATTTCCTTCTAGATATAGTTTCAGATGTAAACCAGATGTGGTGACGTTCTGATACTGCTTCCAGATTTCCTTCTAGATATAGTTTCGGATATGATCCAGATGTGGTGACGTTCTGATACTGCTTCCAGATTTCCTTCTAGATATAGTTTCGGATATGATCCAGAGATGGTGACGTTCTGATACTGCTTCCAGATTTCCTTCTAGATATAGTTTCAGATGTAAACCAGATGTGGTGACGTTCTGATACTGCTTCCAGATTTCCTTCTAGATATAGTTTCGGATATGATCCAGATGTGGTGACGTTCTGATACTGCTTCCAGATTTCCTTCTAGATATAGTTTCAGATGTAAACCAGATGTGGTGACGTTCTGATACTGCTTCCAGATATCTTTCTAGATATAGTTTCAGATATGACCCAGATATGGTGACGTTCTGATGCTGCTTCCAGATTTCCTTCTAGATATAGTTTCAGATATGACCCAGATATGGCGACGTTCTGATACTGCTTCCAGATATCCTTCTAGATATAGTTTCAGATATGACCCAGAGATGGTGACGTTCTGATGCTGCTTCCAGATTTCCTTCTAGATATAGTTTCAGATATGACCCAGATATGGCGACGTTCTGATACTGCTTCCAGATATCCTTCTAGATATAGTTTCAGATATGACCCAGAGATGGTGACGTTCTGATACTGCTTCCAGATTTCCTTCTCGATATAGTTTCAGATATGATCCAGATATGGTGACGTTCTGATGCTGCTTCCAGATTTCCTTCCAGATATAGTTTCAGATATGACCCAGAGATGGTGACGTTCTGATACTGCTTCCAGATTTCCTTCTAGATATAGTTTCGGATATGATCCAGATATGGTGACGTTCTGATGCTGCTTCCAGATTTCCTTCCAGATATAGTTTCAGATATGACCCAGAGATGGTGACGTTCTGATACTGCTTCCAGAATTCTTTCTAGATATAGTTTCAGATGTAAACCAGATATGGTGACGTTCTGATACTGCTTCCAGGTATCCTTCAGATATAGTTTCAGATATGATCCAGATATGGTGACGTTCTGATGCTGCTTCCAGATTTCCTTCCAGATATAGTTTCGGATATGACCCAGATATGGTGACGTTCTGATGCTGCTTCCAGATTTCCTTCCAGATATAGTCCAGATATGAACCAGATATGGCGACGTTCTGACACTTATTCCAGTTAAAGACATTACAAGACCTTGTCCGGTCCAGCTAAATCGACTCCCAACAGATTTTTCTGATAAAGATTCAGCAGAAGTGATGGTCCCCTCTCCGACAAGTGCGTGAGGTGGTAATTCCTTCTTCAAATGGTTCCCTCTCCGACGATGAGTGTGAGGTGATAATCTCTTATGGTCCCCTCTCCGGCAAGTGCGTGAGGTGGTAATTCCTTTTTCAAGATGTTTCCCTCTCCGACGATGAGTGTGAGGTGATAATCTCTTATGGTCCCCTCTCCGGCAAGTGCGTGAGGTGGTAATTCCTTCCCCAGATGTTTCCCTCTCCGACGATGAGTGTGAGGTGATAGTCTCTTATGGTTCCCTCTCCGACGGTGAGTGAGGTGACAATTCCTTTTCCTATGATTCCCTCTCTGACGACGAGTGAGGTGATTCCCTTTCAGATTATAATTTCCTATGTTTTTCTTCCCGATATTGCAAAAATGGTAATTCCCGCTAAGATTTTTCCCAACGAGCGTTGTTGAAGTTAAAATCACCCAAGGTTCTCTTACCATTCATGCTAAGGCAGTAACCATACCTGGTTCTTTCATCGCTGTTTGAAGCTCCAGACTCAGCTCCTGTAACCAGTCAGGACACATCTACGCCAAGCATATAAAATCAGCTCCGGCAACGTGTCAGGTACTCATTTTTCTTTTGCAGGTATGCAGGTTCTCGCTAAGGAATCTCCCCCGCAATCAACATTCAGATGGCATCTATAAGCCCATCATCCTATCCAAGCGACCTCTAAATGGCATCTATAAGCCCATTCAAGCACACTGCTAACATGTGAGCGCAAATTTCTGGGCACTCTAGTGTCCAATCATCTTCTACCCTCGGATTACGAAAGGCATGTCCGCCAATCTGCATCCTCAGGTCTAAGAAGATTGAACAGGGGCAACTGTTGTACCCCAAAATTTGCCCTCCCATATTCTTCAAGAAATTGCCAAGCCAAGTCACAAAATTCCCCAAGGGTTGTGCAGTCCAACTGTCTCCTATACAGTCAAGACTAGGGTTTGTGCTCTGATCAAGGAAGTGAAGGTTTCAAGGGCCCAATCAAGTCTCATATGCCTACAAATGTGGTCAAGCATCTTCATATCAAGTTTCAAGGCATTCAGCTCAAAATTGCACAGTCAAAACCCTAAATTGCACTACAGTCAACTGTAGGGGCAAAATGGTCATTTGACAGTCAAAAGTTCAAATTTTTGGTCAAACTATCATTTTGAAGCCATAAACATAATTTGATCAATGCTTGATCATGATTCTCAAAATTTGGCTCAGAAATCATCAAAGATGCAAAAGTTGCTATATTTGGACAGCTGAAAAAGTCAACTGAAATTGACCAGAGCATAACTTTCACATGGATTATCAGAAAAATTCCATCCAAAGCTCATTTTGAAGAGAAAGACATTTCCTACAATTCATCTTCATATTCCAAGTCCAAGAAATGCTCTCACAAAAAGTTATCAATTTCAACATTATAGGTCATTTTCAAAAGTCAACAAAAAGGGACTTTAAGTCAAAGGCCATAACTTGAGATTGGTAAATCAAAATGACATAGGACCAAAGACATTGGTTAGAGGACTCAAAGACCTTTCCAAAATGTCCAAGAACATGTGAAAAGCTTAAAAATTGAGCAAGTTATGCCTTGTGGAAGTTGGGAAATGTTTAGGAATTTTGAAAAGTCAACTTTACTTCAAATGACCTAAATTTGCTAATGGGCCCATTTTTCTTCCATGATTCATCATTCCAAGCCTATGCACGACCACTTGGCCCAAAGGGAAGTATTTTCTCATTTTTTATTTATTTATTTGAATTTCTATTAATATTAATTCATTTAAATTATATAAATATGTGGAAAATATAAAACTTGACCTAAAAAATCTTTTTGTACACATTCTAGATTCAATATTTCGTGCACATGCTAATTAGGCAAGTTTTGGTTTGATTTGAGCTAATTGACACCAAAGAACACATGAAAAAGATTCAAAAAAGATCCTTGAAATCAAATATTCAAAAACCATTAATTCATTGGATTTGATCAAGTTTTCTTAACCTAATTGTCTCACTACATATGCAGGATCACAAACCTAATTGCATTAGACTGAAAGCTGCGCTGAAAATACTATTGCAAACTTGGAAAATTGTCAAGAAAGTTCAAAACTGAAATCAACTTTTTAGGTTGATTCAAGACACCAAACCCATTCCAAAAGCTTCCTTGACAATTCCTGAACGCATTCCAGTCAAAATCGTCCATCCAAACGCAAGGAATTGGTATAATGACTCAAAACTGTACAGAGGAAAACTTGGAGTCGTGCATCATGATTTAAGCATCTTTCTTAAGTTTTATTTGTTGATTCATGATTGTTATCTTGTCCTGATGCTAACCATATGCCTTAATTTGATTATCATACTGCATATACGATTGTGCCATTGTTAAATTTAAGGGTTTACAGAGCTTCTGAATAGGGGTTTTGTAACGAGGCAAAATTAGAAATCCAGACCACTGCCAATCAAACCAGCATGTTCAGACGAAGAATAATCGTCCATCGCGCTGAATTTATATGCAGAGGAGCGCTAATCGCTATTTTTTCAAAGAACCCCTTCTGCAACGCGTAGAAAACCGTGGCTGAATGTTTGTGTTACAGGGGTGAGGGAGAAGACGAATTCGTGGCAGCGTGTGATACGTTGTTTTGAATTTCGCGCGTTTTAATCTGTTAACGTGTTCTTTTCTTTTATTATATTTATCGTTTATTTATTTAACAAATGCAATAACTTGGCTCAGTGGCGCAGGAAGGGATTAGTAATGCAAGTGACCTGGGTTCGAACCCCAGGTCTACTTTACTTCAATATTCTTTTTCAACGTATGTTCAGGTGTAGGCATGACTTTGTGGATTACCATATACTCACCATATCAAGCCAGCCACGTGCTTAATGGAACCAGATCAAGGGCTGTGCATTGAGGGACACCATGAGGACGAGTCAGCATGCATGTACGTGTCCTGGAAAAGTCAATAAAAGCCAGGCTTAATGGGCCAGCATTCTAAGGCCTATACCTCACCATTGGGACAGAAACCCCCCCTGGTTTGCAATTTATTTTTTTGTATTTCATTCTTGATTATTATTTTATTAGCTCTATTGTTTTTGATTTAATTTATTTTTTACAAAAAATATAAAAACTTCATTAAAAAAATCAGAAAAGACCAAAAAAATAATAAATATTTTTATTGTAATTATTTTCTTGTAAATAAATTAACATGTAATTATTTAGTTTTAATTAGGATTTTTGCAAGTTTAATTCTTTTTAATAAATCTAAAAGAGGTAGAATTAGGTTTAATTAACAATTTCCATTCCTTTTAATTTTTCCTTTTTTATCATAATATTATTATTTATTTATTTTCATAATTAAATTGTATATAAATAATTTAGGTTTAAATTAGGTTAAAAATTCAATATTTTTCTTAATAACTTAAAAATAATTAGAATTAGGTTTAACATTTCATTTTAATTTTAATTAATTCTTTTTCTTTTAAATCTTAAAAAACATAAAAAACTAAAAACATTTTCTTTTAATCTTTAATACTAATTCCACATTAATTCTAATTAATTAACTCATTAACATTAATTTTTTGCATAAAGGGTCCAACGCCCTCGTTTATTTAATTTCGCGCATTTATTTTATGTCGTTTATTATAATTATGTAATTCTCCCAAAGCATTGTAATATTTTATTTCTCGCACTTTTCTTTTATTCGCTTTATTTATTCTTCGTCAAATCGGGTCCGGTTTAATTTTGGCGATGTGGACCCGCGCCATTTGTAATAGTCGTAGATTTACTTTTCCCGCAAGTATTAACTGTTAAATAAGCATGCAAGAATGAATGGACTTAATTAAAATCAAGCGTAGATCACAACAAACATGACAAGACAAATGAAAACGACACACGAATCGCACACACCACCCCTAGGGTACGCCTCACTGTTGCCTTTCGAAAGGTGATCGTCGAGTAGAGGACGTCTTAGTAAGTCCTCATGATCCGGGAACCTGGCATTAGGGTAGCTTCTAAGGTGTCTTCCCATTGCTCTGGTGATCACCATATCCCTAAAACTCGAATTGACCCGAACACCTCCAACGGTGGTGCTACCTACCTCTCAATGGTGGGATGGCACTACTTTAAAGGACATTTACACAGACGAATTCCTTAGGGTAGGTAGGTTCTCAAGGATACTTGCTCTAATTTCAAACGAAACCAAATCTTTTCACACCAACACTTTTCAAAAGCTTTCAAAGCAAATTTTTCAAACACTCTGACGTACGAGTCGAACTGAAATTTTTCAAGGAAACTTTTTACACCCACATTGAAAAGCAAACAAACAATTTTGAAAACACATTGAGCAAGCATCTAAGAGCCCATGGATAACCATGGATAGAAAGGGTGCTAACACCTTCCCTTTCTATAACCTACCTCCCGAACCGAGAGCAATCTCTTTAAGGAATTTTTCTGTGCTTTTGTCCTTTCCATTTGGAGAAAATAAAAGACGGTGGCGACTCTTGCTTCCGCGACATTTCGCGAACCAGCATTAAACAGTCAGTTCCAGATCCACCGATCACACATACATATCATAACAGGTCCTCCAATACAGGTCTCTCATGTTCTCGATGTTTATTGCAGCAATGGCTTTCCAACCAGACAACCAAGATCTCCGGGCTCAAAATGCCAAACTTCAAGAAATGTTCTTGAACCTATCCCAAGGGCAAGAAGAAATAAAAGCTCTCCTCACAAGGGGCTTGGTCCTAGGGAATCCAGGAGGCATCAGGAATGATCAGTTGGAAGGGCTACAAATTGAGTTGGCAACAATGAAGATCCAGGTGATGGGACAGCTGGTGGGCCAGATGGCTCTCATTCAAGACTTAGCTCAAAGACGAGAAGAGCGCAGGGTCCTCGTCAACAAGCTGCTTCAAAATAACCGAGTGGGGCAAACAACTAGGGTTGAAGATCAAGTCATCATTCAACCACCTTTGGGGCAAGAAGACAAGGTAAAAGCTCCTCAGCTTGCTTCAGGGTCACAAGCCCAGCATCAACCTCACCAAAAGCAACGGGTTGACCGAAGGAAATTTACCAAGCTCAACATGCCGCTGTCTCAAGCTTTACAACACCTGTTAAGATTGAATCTGGTGACATTAAGGGACCCTCCTAAGAATCCCAACACAACCTCCCCAAGGTACAATCCTGATGCAAGGTGTGCATACCATTCTGACAGTCCTGGACATGACACCGATGACTGTCGGACTATGAAGAACAAAATTCAAGACCTGATTGATAAGGGAGCATTGGAATTCACACAAGATGGTCAGGCTGAGTTCTTCTACCATCCCTCTAAGGTTCACCATTTGAAGTGACAAGTACTGAGACGAGAAGATTTTTGTTCATTTGAATTTTCAAGTTGTAATCTCTTTGTTATTAAAACAATTATCCATTAATGCCAAACTTTGTTTCATTAATGCATCGCATATGTTTGTCTTGATTTGATCTAATCATTTTCATTATATTTAAACTATGCTTTTTACTCTCTTTATGACATTCAACTCTTGCTAAAAAGTTACAAGCCTTTAGAGAGAGAATGACGAAACAATGCCATAATCTCATACAATATGCTTTTGAACAGACCTTGCTGACGATGTACAGGCATTTCTTTCAAATCCTAAACACTGGAGTTATAAGGAAGATAATCCCTAGTCAACCCCTTCGAGCCAAAGAAGTAGGAGTTTTCTGTTCTAAACAAATTGAAACCTTTGATTTAAACCTGGGGCAGGGTAGTCTCTCAGTTAATTAAAAAATGATGCGCATTGAAGTCGCCAACTGTCAGTTCGTAATACAACGAACGACTTAAAAAAAAATTCCTTTGGAATCAAAAGACAGTGATGGTTCTCTATCTCATAGGCAGTCAATCTCACAAAAGAGAAAAACCCACTGAGCCAAAACCTACAAAGGAGGCTTAAGAAAGCTGGGGCATCCCGCTGACTGTAATCTCGAAAACAGGAACAGTCAGGCAAAAGTTAGGGATAACAAATCAAAAGAATAGGTCATTACAAATCCTCAACAACATGAAAAATGTTGCAAAAAAAAAGAGATGATGACTGCCTTCCAAAATTCAACTGATGTGAACCATCACCAAAAAGTCGTCCAAACTCGAATGGAGTTCGACGTACAATTAACTGAGTTTAGGATTGAAGAACATCACGAAGAGCGGGTGGGTACAAATTAACTTTGAGCCTTTATCCTTTGTTTCTTAAACCGTGAACCAAGCCACGTTACAACCCTCCAAAAGTCCTAACTGAAGCATGGGTTAGTTCGAAAGCATACTGTTACAAAAGGTATCCTGACTCCTGTAAGGCTTTGCCCTAAATCTTGCGTTAAATTTGTCTTATAAAAAAAAGTTTTCTGCTAAAAAACACACTTTTCAAAACTTCGAGACAAGCATAAACTTTGCATTATTTGAATATCACTGTTTGCATTTGGCTATTTGTTTGACAGCGGAGAAATTCACACAACGAATATCCGATGAACGAAAACCCTCTCAGTGAACAAAATCACTTCAAAAAGGATGACACTTCCAATCAAGGGGCATGGCATGATCATTGTCCATCACCTGGGGCAGTCCAATCAAGATTCCAGGACATCTCTCAAAGAAGTGCAGAGTAACCAGGGGCAAATCTCCATCTCCGTCACTTGGGGCATTGAACATCAATCTCAGTGAAGGGTTACATACAGTCAAACATTTCCAGGCAGTGCCACAAACACCTGCTGCTAGGGGCAATGACAAATCTCCCCAGATCCTTCTCATAGGATGACTCCCAACAAGGGTTTAATCTCTGAAAACCTTTCCCCAACTGAATCTACCTCAAGAATCCTCGAGGACTTCCCCCAATGAAGATGTCACCTCTCTAGCAGACTGATGACAGGGTTTATTTCCCCAACAACACCAGGATTCCCCAGCTTGAGTTTGCCTCTCTGACTACTACAAATCAAAGGACCATAACTCCTCTTCCCCAGTAGACTACTCTGCAATCCCCAACAAGTTACTGTGAAACCTGGACCCGACCAGATGTCAGTTTAACTTTGACTCCCCAGTAGAGCAACGGACAACCGAGACTCCTGAACTTGTTCCCCAAGAACGAATCAATACTCTCCACAAAGTTCACAACTTTCCCCAACGGAGTTCTCCTCAACAAAACAAAGATCCTCAGTGGAAACATTCTAAGCAAAGTTTGAAGACATACCTACTCTTCAACAACAGTCCAGGATTTAATAACTCCCCAACGCTTGTCAAGAATTTATTCTCCAAGACAAAATTACACTTCAACAACATTCATAACATGTGCATACAAAATGCATATAACATAAATCTCATTTATTTTGAGAACATCATTACACAATGCATACATCATGACATTGCATACAACTAACTCTTTACCTTTTCAGGAAAGATCGATCAACAGATAAAAGTCATTACCTTTTGGAGTAGCAGTCGTCAAAGATTCCTTCACCATCCCGTTGAGGTAGTAATCGTCAAAGATTCCTTCATCATCCTGCTGAGGTAGAAGTCATCCAAGATTCCTTCACCATCCTGCTGAGGTAGTAATCATCCAAGATTCCTTCATCATCCTGCTGAGGTAAAAGTCGTTCAAGATTCCTTCACCATCCCGTTGAGGTAGTAATCGTCAAAGATTCCTTCATCATCCTGCTGAGGTAGAAGTCATCCAAGATTCCTTCACCATCCTGCTGAGGTAGTAATCATCAAAGATTCCTTCATCATCCTGCTGAGGTAGAAGTCATCCAAGATTCCTTCACCATCCTGCTGAGGTAGTAATCGTCCAAGATTCCTTCATCATCCTGCTGAGGTAGAAGTCATCCAAGATTCCTTCACCATCCTGCTGAGGTAGTAATCGTCCAAGATTCCTTCATCATCCTGCTGAGGTAGAAGTCATCCAAGATTCCTTCATCATCCTGCTGAGGTAGAAGTCATCCAAGATTCCTTCACCATCCTGCTGAGGTAGTAATCGTCCAAGATTCCTTCATCATCCTGCTGAGGTAGAAGTCATCCAAGATTCCTTCACCATCCCGCTGAGGTAGTAATCGTCCAAGATTCCTTCATCATCCTGCTGAGGTAGAAGTCATCCAAGATTCCTTCACCATCCTGCTGAGGTAGTAATCGTCCAAGATTCCTTCATCATCCTGCTGAGGTAGAAGTCATCCAAGATTCCTTCATCATCCTGCTGAGGTAGAAGTCATCCAAGATTCCTTCACCATCTTGCTGAGGTAGTAATCGTCCAAGATTCCTTCATCATCCTGCTAAGGTAGAAGTCATCCAAGATTCCTTCATCATCCTGCTGAGGTAGTAATCGTCCAAGATTCCTTCATCATCCTGCTGAGGTAGAAGTCATCCAAGATTCCTTCATCATCCCGTTGAGGTAGTAATCGTCAAAGATTCCTTCACCATCCCGTTGAGGTAGTAATCGTCCAAGATTCCTTCACCATCCCATTGAGGTAGTAATCGTCCAAGATTTCTTCATCATCCTGCTGAGGTAGAAGTCATCCAAGATTCCTTCATCATCCTGCTGAGGTAGTAATCGTCCAAGATTCCTTCATAATCCCACTGTTGTAGTAATCGTCCAAGATTCCTTCATCATCTGTTTGGAGTAGCATTCGTCTCAGATTCCTTCATCACACATCATTATCAAAAAAGACCTCCTCTGGTTAGATTTATTTCTCCCAGTTAATGACCGGCAATCGGAGACCTTCAAATAACAGTCTAGATACGATCCAGATTCGGATGTAATTCTGTCACTCATTCAAATACAGTCCAGCAATCGCCCCTGGATGGCATCTTTAAGCCCGTCTCCAATGACTATCCATTACCTCTCCTGCAGATGGCATCTATAAGCCTATCCTCCTACCAACCATCTCCAAATGGCATCTGTAAGCCCATTCCCGACGTCACAATGCTGATGCTACACCATGCGAGTGCAAATTTCTGGGCACTCTAGTGTTCAATTATCTTCCACCTTCGGATCGCGAAAGGCTAGAAAGCCAATCTATATCCTCAGGTTTAAGAAAATTGAACAGGGGCAACTGTTGCACCCCAAAATTTGCCCTCTCATGTTTTCCAAAGTCTTCCCCCTGCCTGGTTGATCATAAACTCTTGCCTAAGGAAAAAGAAGATTTTTGAGTGGTACTTCAAATACCTTTCGATTGGCATCCTGAAAGACACT
This sequence comes from Vicia faba, assembly GCA_948472305.1. Lineage (NCBI taxonomy): Eukaryota > Viridiplantae > Streptophyta > Magnoliopsida > Fabales > Fabaceae > Vicia > Vicia faba. Next base: position 1,163,608,514 of record OX451736.1, read on the forward strand.
TCGATTGACATTCTGGACAAGCATTTCGATTGGCATCCTGAAAGACCCTTCGATTGGCATTCTGAAGGAGTATTTCGATTGGCATTATGGACAAGCATTCGATTGGAATTATGTCAAGGCAATTTCGACAGGCATGTCAACCATGTCCTTCGATTAGCATGAACAACACCTTTTGATTGGCCTGTTAGCAGAGCATTTCGATTGGAATCCTTCGATTGATATTTGGGCCAGGCCCATTCGAAGGGTACGCAGGGAGTCCATTCGAAAGAGGCAAATCAGGACTAATCGAAGAGCATGGCCTGAAAGCACTCGAAATCCAAGCGTCCAGGTTCATTCAAGGGACACGAATGTTTCAAAAAAGGAAATGATTTAATGTGTTTGATTTTTGTCCAGAGCGTTAAAGGCCTATTTTAATGGTTGTCCCTTGCCATTTTCGTGCACTCCCACACTCCTATAAATAGGAGGCCAGTGACACATTACAACAGACAGAAAATTACACGAAAAATCACACGAAAATCATAGAACGAAAATTATACACACGCAAAAAAAAATCTGCAAGAGAACAAAACATTGGAGAGACGCTGCCCAGAATTTTCCAAGCCAAAGCAGTCCCTCAGATCGAAGGTGCCTACGCCCAGAAGCCCTCAAATCAAAAGTGCCTACATCCAGGAAGTGCCCAGATCGGAAGTGCCTGCGCCCAGAAGTGCCCAGATCGAAAGTGCCTGCACCCAGAAATCCCAGATTGAAAGTGCTCCCATCCAGCCAGTGCCCAAATCGAAGACTCAATCTGTAGGTAAGAAAGGGTAAATTGTCCAACCTTACATTTGCGTAAACGCATTATTACTTGTTGTTACCTTTGACTTGCCATCTTAGACAGGATCGAAAGGCCTGGGTTTGGCACCCAAGTCACATTTTTCGTGTGCTAACATTTGCTGCAGATTTAGCCTGAAGAGACCCCAACAAGTGCAGGATCGAAGGGCCTGGGATTCAATACCCAGGCCCTACATTTTTGTTTCGCTCACATACTTTTGCAGGTATAACATCCCAGATCGAAGGAGAGCCCTTCTCTGGATCGAACCCATTAGCGTGCTGGATCAAAAGAGGCATCTCATCCCTGGATCGAAAGCCATGACCTCCATGATCGAAGGGCAATCCTCTTCCCTGGATCGAAGGCTACTCACGCCTTACTGTCTGGCCCAATCGAAAGGACCAGGACCCTCTATGGACCGAAGCAGTCCATTCCCTCCCTAGGTCGAAACTCCTTTTTTTCCCTGAATCGAAGGATCCCTCCTGCACTTTATTTTTTTTTGTTTTTATTCTCATAGACTTCTTTTTATCTTTTAATTAACATTAAAATAAAAAAAATCACAAAAAAACATTAGGTTAGTTTTTATTCAAATTAATTTTGTAAATAAATAAATTAATTATTTTAACTTCATTTTATCAATTTAAAATAAACTAGACTTAGGAGTATTTAATTCAAATATCTTCTTAATCAAAAACAACCAAAAAGATTTTCTTATTTACTTAGAAATCTCTTAGACGTCTCTTTTCCTTGTTTTACGCGCGTTTATTTTATTGTAATTGCCTATTGGGATGTAATAGCTTAACTAAGACCCTTTACTGCTTTATTCCCCCCAATTTTGGACATGTAAATAATCCCCCTCCCCGAAAGCCTTGTAAGAGCATAGGGTTTACAATTCCCGCACTTTAAATTCTTGTACATATATTAAACTGCTTAGATGTATGCTTGCTAGGATTGCACGACAAGATTAACTCTTAAACTTAAAATCAACAATAGTTCACCATGACATGCAAGAGTAAAGTAACTGAAAATTGACACACTTGCACATGGCACTCTTAGGGTACACCTCACTTGGTTGCCTCGAACGTGGTCATTAAGTATAGGATGTTTTAGAGGTCTTCCTTTGTCCCAAGATCATAAGTTGCCTCGAAATGGTCGCCTCGATAAAAATGATCTAAGACATTAGAATTACCACTAAAGCGTCCTAACGTTGCTTTAGTGACCACACGTCCCTAAAATCGAATTGACCCGAAAACTCCAACGACGGTGCTACCTATTCCTCAATAGAAGGATAGTACTGTCTAAAGGACATTTGAACAATTAAATTCCCTTTTGAGTAGGTAGAGGTTTTTAAGTACTTGCTCTCTTTTAAAACAAAACGAAAACTTTTTCGCACTTACACTTTCTTCAAAAACAAAACTCTTTTCAAAACCCACAAACACAAAGAAAAGCAAACCTTTTGAAAACATAGTGAGCAAGTACCTAAGATCCTGTGGATAACCACGGATAGAAAGGGTGCTAACACCTTCCCTTTCTATAATCTACCTCCCGAACTCGAGAAACATCTCGAAAAGAAATTTTTATGTGCTTTTTTCCTTTCCCTTGTTGGATAAAATAAAAGACGATGGCGACTCTTGCTTACCGCGACACTTTGCAAAAACAAACGCAAACGCGAACCAGCATTCAAAAAACAGTCAGTTCTCGTTCCCACCGACCACAGAACTGGCGACTCTACTGGGGACGTTTAAATAAGTGAGGTGTACCTTAGGATTAGATCACTTGTGTTTTCAATGGTATTGCTTTGTATGCTTTTAATTTTGTGGGCTTGTATCGGAGTTCTATAGATCCTAACCCAGATCTGGGGTACCCTTTTTAGGTAAGTAGCAGTAAACTGTGAGGGATCCGTCCGGCGTAGACCGACACGGATGAAGCAGTAGTTACGTTGGTGTGGCACCTTCGTCTGTACTGATATCCCTTGTGTTGAAACGAGGAGAATATGGGTCTTCTAAGGAGTCATTAAGCACCACCTGACCTTAGAACCTTAAATTGACCAACTTGGCCATAGAACAGTAGCAGTATGCTACACTCATTGAGACTAAAATCTCGCGATGGTTCCGGCCGCAAGAAAAGGTTGCTAAGCTGGAATTATGACCGATTGAGGGTAGTCAGTGATATTGAGATCCTCTAGAACCCGGTTACTATTTTTTTAGGACAGGTTTAAACCAACTAAACTGAAAGAGGGTAATGCCTAAACTCCACGCCAACCTAAACTTAAGGCTATATGTGTGACTTGTGTGCCTTCAAACTTGAACTACTTGTTATCTGACAACAGGGGTTCCTTGCAGGTTTTGTTTACAGTCTTTATCCAACAAATTGGATTTATTGCAGGGCTCACTTACATCACCTCACTTTTTGCTTGAACGCATAACATATACATCATAACATCATACCTTAACATTTCCTTAACCATTTCAAGGATCTCAAGGGTCTGTGATGCAGGTTATGGTAAATCAAAAGTCTAGCAAGGGGCAAAGGGGATTTATTTTCCTCTAGCCAATACCATCTAGAAATCTAAGCACGATAACTTGAGTTAGGGGCTATGACCCACTCGATATGGTGAGCTTGACTCTTGAAGAAGGACTCTCGGCAACATGAAGTTCCTTCAATCAAAACTACCAGATTCAGATTCTAACAGTTTCTTGTTTACCCCGCGAGATCCTTGAAAAAATTGCATACATATATCATACATATCATAACAGGTCCTCCAATACAGGTCTCTCATGTTCTCGCTGTTTATTGCAGCAATGGCTTTCCAACCAGATAACCAAGATCTCCGGGCTCAAAACGCCCAACTTCAAGAAATGTTCTTGAACCTATCCCAGGGGCAAGAAGAAATAAAAGCTCTCCTCACAAGGGGCTTGGTCCTAGGGAATCCAGGAGGCATCAGGAATGATCAGTTGGAAGGGATACAAATTGAGTTGGCAACAATGAAGATCCAGGTGATGGGACAGCTGGTGGTCCAGATGGCTCTCATTCAAGACTTAGCTCAAAGACGAGAAGAGCTCAGGGTCCTCGTCAACAAGCTGCTTCAAAATAACCGAGTGGGGAAAACAACTAGGGTTGAAGATCAAGTCATCATTTAACCACCTTTGGGGCAAGAAGACAAGGGAAAAGCTCCTCAGCTTGCTTCAGGGTCACAAGCCCAGCATCAACCTCACCAAAAGCAACGGGTTGACCGAAGGCAATTTACCAAGCTCAACATGCCGCTGTCTCAAGCTTTACAACACCTGTTAAGATTGAATCTGGTGACATTAAGGGACCCTCCTAAGAATCCCAACACAGCTTCCCCAAGGTACAATCCTGATGCAAGGTGTGCATACCATTCTGACAGTCCTGGACATGACACCGACGACTGTCGGACTTTGAAGAACAAAATTCAAGACCTGATTGATGAGGGAGCATTGGAATTCACACAAGATGGTCAGGCTGAGTTCTTCTACCATCCCTCCAAGGTTCACCATTTGAAGTGACAAGTACTGAGACGAGAAGATTTTTGTTCATTTGAATTTTCAAGTTGTAATCTCTTTGTTATTCAAACAATTATCCATTAATGCCAAACTTTGTTTCATTAATGCATCGCATATGTTTGTCTTAATTTGATCCAATCATTTTCATTATATTTAAACTATGATTTTCACTCTCTTTATGACATTCAACTCTTGCTAAAAAGTTACAAGCCTTTAGAGAGAGAATGACGAAACAATTCCATAATCTCATACAGTATGCTTTTGAACAGACCTTGCTGACGATGTATAAGCATTTCTTTCAAATCCTAAACACTGGAGTTATAAGGAAGATAATCCCTAGTCAACCCCTTCGAGCCAAAGAAGTAGCAGTTTTCTGTTCTAAACAAATTGAAACCTTTGATTTAAACCTGGGGCAGGGTAGTCTCTCAGTTAATTCAAAAAAGATGCGCATTGAAGTCGCCAACTGTCAGTTCGTAATACAACGAACGACATAAAAAAAAACATTCCTTTGGAATCAAAAGATAGTGATGGTTCTCTATCTCATAGGAAGTCAATCTCACAAAAGAGAAAAACCCACTGAGCCAAAACCTACAAAGGAGGCTTAAGAAAGCTGGGGCATCCTGCTGACTGTAATCTCGAAAACAGGAACAGTCAGGCAAAAGTTAGGGATAACAAATCAAAAGAACAGGTCATTACAAATCCTCAACAACATGAAAAATGTTACAAAAAAAAAGAGATGATGACTGCCTTCCAAAATTCAACTGATGTGAACTATCACCAAAAAGTCGTTCCAAACTCGAATGGAGTTCGACGTACAATTAACTGAGTTTAGGATTGAAGAACATCACGAAGAGCGGGTGGGTACAAATATACTTTGAGCCTTTATCCTTTGTTTCTTAAACCGTGAACCAAGCCACGTTACAACCCTCCAAAAGTCCTAACTGAAGCATGGGTTAGTTCGAAAGCATACTGTTACAAAAGGTATCCTGACTCCTGTAAGGCTTTGCCCTAAATCTTGCGTTGAATTTGTCTTATAAAAAAAAAGTTTTCTGCTAAAAAACACACTTTTCAAAACTTCGAGACAAGCATAAACTTTGCATTATTTGAATATCACTGTTTGCGTTTGGCTATTTGTTTGACAACGGAGAAATTCACACAACGAATATCCGATGAACGAAAACCCTCTCAGTGAACAAAATCACTTCAAAAAGGATGACACTTCCAATCAAGGGGCGTGGCATGATCATTGTCCATCACCTGGGGCAGTCCAATCAAGATTCCAGGATATCTCTCAAAGAAGTGCAGAGTAACCAGGGGCAAATCTCCATCTCCGTCACTTGGGGCATTGAACATCAATCTCAGTGAAGGGTTACATACAATCAAACATTTCCAGGCAGTGCCACAAACACCTGCTGCTAGGGGCAATGACAAATCAACCCAGATCCTTCTGGTGAAAGGGCCAGAATGGCATCCGTGTTTGGAGCGTATCTGAAATAGAATCTGAATGAGTAACAGAATGACTTTGGTGTCTGGCGTGTATCCGTACTGTATCTTGACTTTGAATTCTGAATGAGTAATAGAATGACCTCCGTGTCTGGGGTGTATCCATACTGTATCTGAATAAGAGACCTGAATGAGTAATAAAATGACTTCCGTGTATGGAGTGTATTTGTACTGTATCTTGACTTTGAATTCTGAATGAGTAATAGAATGGCCTCCGTGTCTGGGGTGTATCCATATTGTATCTGAATAAGAGATCTGAATGAGTAACATAATAACTTCCGTGTATGGAGTGTACGTACTGTATCTGAAATCTTTGAATATCGTTAACGATAGCTTTTAATCTTATCCTGAAAAGGGTAAAATGTTAGCTGAAACACAAAGTTATGTTGCATGAAATGTATGATGTAATATATGTGTTTTATCAATGTTTATGATATATGAATGTAATGCATGCGCATGTAAGTTGATTTGTTGTATTGCTGAGGAAAATAAATCCTTGATATCTAGGGATAATGAAATCTTTGACTGCTTCCGGGGAGAATAAATCCATGACCGCTGTTGGAGATTCAAAATATTTGATTGCTGAAGATGAGAAATCCCTGCTGACTGCTTGGGGATTAAAGATCCTTGACAACTTCTGTGGGGATGTGAGGATCCTTCATGACTTTCCTGGGGTTTACACAATGAGAATCCTTACTCAGTTGGGGAATAAGGAAAACTCTGGAGATCTCTACCGGGATCAAACAAAGGAAAACCTTGATCTGCTGGAGAATGAGGAAGGCTCTGATGGCTTCTGCGGGGAACTGAGAATGAGAATCTTCATTCTACAAGGGGAATTTGAATCCTTGAGGACTTCATACTGAGGAGTCAAGAATGAGAATCTTTGATCTGCAGGGGATTAAAAATTCTGACAAATTCATGCTGGGGAGTAAAGAAGGCTCTGGCAACTTCACTGGGGAATCGAGAATGAGAATCTTCACTCTGTTAGGGGATGAAAAACTTTGTAGGGAGTAGCTATACTGCTGAGGAGTAGCTATCCTGCTGGAGAGTAAGCTCAAGACTCTGGGGAAAAGCTTATTCCTGTTTGGAAAAAGTTCAGGAGTTGGGTTCTATGCCACTTTAAGAATGAGAATCTTCATTTTGTTGGAGATATCAGGAGCTTGGGTTGTATGCCAATCTACTGGAGAGTCAAGAATGAGAATCTTCATTCTGTTGGGACTTCAGGAGCTTGGGTTGTATGCCAATCTACTGGGGAGATCAGGAGTTTGGGTGTATGCCAATCTACTAGGGTGTCAAGAATGAGAATCTTCATTCTGTCGGGGATATCAGGAGTTTGGGTGTATGCCAATCTTCTGGGGAGTCAAGAATGAGAATCTTCATTCTGTCGGGGATATCAGGAGTTTGGGTGTATGCCAATCTTCTGGGGAGTCAAGAATGAGAATCTTCATTCTGTCGGGGATATCAGGAGTTTGGGTTGTATGCCAATCTACTGGGGAGTTATCCTAGGTTGAGGATAAAGCAAAAGTTATCTGTTATCTGGTTGATTCTCAGACTTTAAGACAACTTGCTGGGGAAATTGGGGAAAACTGGATGGTTTCTGGTGGCGATTGATAGTTGGAATTTTAACTCCGTTGGGGAAGAAGGTTTCATCTTCGCTGAGGGTCTGTAGTTCAAAGTTTTTGCTCCGTTGGGGATTGGTAGTTTGAAGTTTTAACTCTGATGGGGATTTTGAAATTTAGCTCCACTGGGGATATGTATTTCAAGGTTTTAGCTCCCCTAGGGATCTAGATGATGTACTGCAGGGGATTTCTCTTGGAATAGCCTAAAGACGTTTTCCTATACTTTCAACCTGTCAGTAATTATTCTTTCCCATTTCGTTTATTTGTAAACACCGATTATATTCAAATGCATATGCTCATTTAATAAATCGTTGGACGTTTTCAAATAAAACACAAGTGTAAAAAAGAAGAAAAGGCAAATAGTTTTCTGCACTTTGAAGTATCTTTGTATTAACTTTGTGTAAGTATTTTGTACAAAGGAGACAGACATCCTAGTAAAAGAATGTTGTCATAAAAAATGAGAAAAATGTATACAAAGAAAGATGGCTATGTGTAAAAATTCCATAGGGTTCCCATTCTTCTATAGCTTTCGTAACTCTGAATATCTTGTCCATTTGTTGCTTCGTCCAAAGATGATTGAGTTGATCATAAGCCTGGAGCTTGTCAATGAAGAGATTATCCTTAAAGTGATCCGACGAGACATAGTCATACGCTTTAATTCCCTAACTTTTGCTTGGACCGCCCTTTCAGGTTTTTGATCCACCGAGAAACCCTTTTTTGCCCAAGTCGCCCTTTCAGGTTTTCAACTTGCCGGGTGTACAGATTTTTTTTTATGTATCCCTAACTTTTGCCTGAACCGCCCTTTCGGGTTTTCGGTTCACCGGGATGCCCTTTTTTTGCCTAGGTGTGTCAACCTAGCGGGTCGTTTATGCATAGTATCTTTTGACTATGTCTGTATTCGCAGGGTGCGACAAGTCATCACCGTCCATGGTGGTTAGAATCATTGCCCCACCAGAAAAGATGTTTTTGATCACAAATGGTCCTTCGTAGGTAGGAGTCCATTTGCCCCTGGGATCACTTTATGGCAAGATGATCCGCTTGATTACAAGATCCCCGACTTGATATACCTGGCGCCTGACTTTCTTGTTGAAAGCCTTGATCATCCGTTTTTGATACGTCTAACCATGGCAAATAGCAGTAAGTTGCTTTTCGTCAATCAAGTAAAGTTGATCAAGCCGGGTCTGAATCCAATCGTCTTCACTCAAACCAGCATCCTTCATGATTCTCAAGGAGGGAATCTGAACCTCGATAGGTAAAACAGCTTCCATGTTGTATACCAAAGAATAGGGTGTTTCCCCAGTTGATATACGCGTCGTGGTACGGTACCCGTGGAGAGCAAATGGTAACATCTCATGCCAGTCCTTATAGGTGATTGTCATCTTTTGTATGATCTTCTTGACATTTTTGTTCGCAGCTTCGATAGCACCATTCATCTTCGGCCGATAGGGAGATGAATTGTGATGTAGAATCTGGAACTGCTTGCACAAGGCGGTGATCATAGTGTTGTTAAGGTTTATACCGTTGTCGGTGATGATCCTTTCGGGGATGCCGTATTGGAAAATAAGGTTTTTCTTGATGAAGCGGACATTAACATTCTTTGTAACGGAGGCAAAGGAAGCTGCTTAGACCCACTTGGTGAAGTAATCAATAGCCACCAGAATGAAGCGATGTCCATTGGATGCTGTAGGCTTGATCTCTCCAATCATGTCGATTCCCCACATTGCGAATAGCCAAGGAGCTGTTAAGACATTGAGAGGAACTGGAGGTATATGTACCTTGTCCGCATAGATTTGACATTTGTGACAAGTCCTGGAATGTTGATGACAGTCAGCTTCCATGGTAGACCAGTAATAGCCTGCCCGTAGAATCTTCTTAGCCATCGTATGTCTGCTTGAGTGGGTGCCAAAGGTAACTTTATGCAGTTCAACCATGATCTGCTCAACTTTAACCTTGTCCACACAACGGAGCAGAATGCAATCATGACTGCGCTTGTACAGGATACCATTGCTCAAGAATAACTTAGCTGAGAATCTCCTTAAGAACTTTTTGTCGTTGACTGAAGCTCCTTCAGGATATTCTTGAGCCTCGAGATACCTTTTGACTTCATGAAACCAGGGTCGGTCCACTACTTCTTCGGTATTAATCTCGTGACAATATGCAGATTCGTCCATTCGCTCGATGGTGATTTGGGGAGCCTCATTATCCCAGTTACGTTTAAACATGGATGACATTGTAGCTAGAGCACCTGCTAGCTGATTTTCTTCTCGCGGGAAGTGCTCGAAGGTAATCTGCTCGAAATGAGGGAGCAATGTCAAGACATGTTCTTTGTAAGGGATGAGGTTGTGATGCTTAGTGTCCTAATCTCCTTTGATCTGACTGATGACCAAAGCCGAGTCTCCAAACACAACCAAAGATTTGATTCCCAGGTCTATTGCAGCCTTGAGACCAAAGATACAAGCTTCATACTCGGCCATGTTGTTGGTGCAGTGAAAGCAAAGTCTGGCTGTGAAAGGTGTATGGCAACCTTCAGGAGAGGTGAGTACCGTGCCGATACCGTTGCCAAGTGCATTGGAGGCACCATCAAAGTACAGGGTCCATCGGGATCCTTGTTCAGGTCCGTCATTTGGTCTGAAGTCTTCAATGTTATCCAATGTTATAATGTATTCGTCGGGGAAGTCAAAATTCAAGGATTGGTAATCTTCGACAGCTTGATGAGCCAGATGGTCAGCTAGCACACTCCCCTTTATACCTTTTTGGGTCGTGTACTGGATATCGTACTCAGAGAGGATCATTTGCCATCTGGCTATCCTTCCAGATAATGCAGGCTTCTCGAAGATGTACTTGATTGGATCCATCTTAGATATTAGTAGAGTGGTATGAGTCAACATATACTGCCTTAGCCGACGAGCTGCCCATACCAAAGCGCAACAAGTTTTCTCGAGCAGTGAGTAGCGGGTCTCACAGTCGGTAAACTTTTTGCTAAGGTAATAAATGGCATGCTCTTTTTGGCCAGACTCGTCATGTTGGCCCAATACGCACCCCATTGAATTATCCAAAACAGTCAGATACATGATTAGCGGTCTTCCTTCGACGGGAGGCATTAAGATAGGAGGTTCTAGCAAATACTCCTTGATTTTATCGAAAGCAACTTGACCGTCACCATTCCATTTAACCACCTGATCTTTCTTCAACAACTTGAAGATTGGCTCACAGGTAGATGTTAGGTGAGAAATGAACCTTGCAATGTAGTTTAGGCATCCCAAGAAACCTCTGACCTCCTTCTCAGTGCGAGGGGCAGGCATTTCTTATATATCTTTGACTTTGGCAGGATCAACCTTGATGACTTTGTTGCTGACAATGAAACCCAAGAGTTTACCGAACCTGACTCCGAAAGTGCACTTGTTAGGGTTCAGTCTGAGCTTGTACTCCTTCAACCTGACAAACAACTTTTGCAAATGGTCGAGGTGTTGTTATTCCGTCTGTGATCGGGCTATCATGTCGTCTACGTAGACTTTAATCTCATGATGTATCATATCATGAAACAAAGCTACCATGGCGCGCTGATAGGTTGCCCCAACATTCTTCAGTTCGAATGGCATCACCTTATAGCAGAACGTACCCCACTGTGTAACAAAAGTAGTTTTCTCCATGTCTTCAGGTGCCATTTTAATCTGGTTGTAACCTGAAAATCCATCCATGAAAGAAAATACCTTGTGCTGAGCTGTATTGTCAACCAAGATGTCAATGTGCGGTAGTGGAAAGTTATCTTTAGGGATAGCCCTGTTTAAGTCTCTGTAATCCACGCACATTCTGACTTTTCCATCCTTCTTAGGCACGGGCACAATGTTAGCAACCCATTGTGGATAGGAAGTAACAGCAAGAAATCCAGCATTGAACTGCTTCATAACTTCTGCTTTGATCTTTTCAGACATGTCGGGCCTCATGCGGCGGACTTTCTGTTTAATTGGTGGACAGTCTTCTCTGGTAGGGAGATGGTGAAACACAATATCCGTGTCGAGTCTCGGCATGTCTTTGTAGGACCAAGCGAAGATCTCAACATATTCATTCAACAGCTGAATTAAGCGCACTTTGACACTTGGCTCTAGGTTGGCACCCACTCTGACTTCTTTTCTGTCTTCATCAGTACCCAAGTTGATTGTCTCTAACAGCTCCTCATGGGGCAGAATAACCCTTTCTTCCTATTGTAGTAGTCTAGCCAATTCTACCGGCACTTCGCAGTCTTCATCACCTTCATATTCGGCATGGTAGACCAGATCTTCAGAGTTACTGAAGGCCATAGCAGAATTGTTACTCATGGAATCCGGAATGGAAGGGTACCTGCATTTTTAAGTGTGGGTGTTTGTAAGGGATAACCACCTTTAAATAAATAAAATGTAAAAAGAAAGAAAATGAACACAAAAGTTTATATATGAAAACGTCCATGATTCATTAAAATGGCATATGAAGATGAAAAATCAAACCCTTACAAATGGACCTATATGCCTCGGGTAAGGCACAAGGCTAAAAGTGTACGAATTGTTTGATAATTATTACAAACCAACAGAAATGTTCGAAAGATAAATTACTGCGGTATGATAGTAATCGGAACAAAGTCTTTCGCCTCCCAATTGCACAGTCCTCCGTCAACAGTAGGGAAAATCCAGTCTTCCAGGTTGCTCTCTTCTTCACTATCCTCCAAAGCATTGACTCCATGATGGGTGATTTTCACTGGTGGCCCTCTAGCCCGGGAGCGGCGTACAACCTTTTGAGCATAAGTAGTGAAACCCAAACCGAATTTATCTGATTTGTGAGGAAAATCTGGTAATTGACCCCAGATTGTGCTTCCTCCTTCTTCAATCATAGCCTTTGCATCTTTGAGGGATGACATCTGAGGCACAGGTTTGGCAATCATGGGTACATAAGACACTGTCTTGGTCACTGCAATTTCACGAGACACCTCTTCAAAGTGTTGGAAAGGGGTCTCGATGAATTCACCATCCAATTCTACATAGCAGAAAGAATTTAGATGGCTTATCATGTATTCCTCTTCACCATGAACTGTTATAATTTTCCCCTGGATATGGTACTTGAGCATTTGATGCAGAGAAGAAGTGACGGCTCCAGCATTATAAATCCAGGGTCTTCCCAACAAGCAAGAATAGGAAGGATGGATGTCCATCACATAGAATGTGGAGTTGAAGGTTTCAGTTCCCACCTTAATCGGGATTTCCACTTCCCCGTGAACCATCCTTTTAGAACTATCAAAGGCTCTTACAATGATATTGCTGGGCTTCAGGGTTAGTCCTTCACAGTCTAATCTATCCAATGCTTTCTTCGGCAAGACATTTAAAGACGAACCAGTGTCTACCAGAACGTGTGTTAGAGTAGTCCCTCTGCATTCCACCGAGACATGCAAAGCGCCATTATGCTTTCTCCCTTTAGATGTTAAATCGGCATCGGAGAACCCTAGACCATTGTCAGCTGTTAGGCTAGCTACACATTCCTGGAACTGATCTGCGGAGGTTTCCTGTGGCATGTGGGCCGTCTTCAAAAATATGATCAGGGCTTTAGCATGAGCTTCAGAATAAAGCAGCAGGGCCAACATAGAAATCTTTGAGGGGGTTTACCCCAGTTGTTCCACAACATCATAATCGCTTTTCTTGATTATTTTCAAAATCTCTTCCATTTGTTTTTGAGAGGTCTCAGGGATGACCAAAGGCTGAGCCCTCGTCCTGACGGGCGCTTCTTGGATCCCTTTCCCTCTATCATCAACAACAATAGAGGGGACAACCATAGGAGTTACAACTTCTTCAATAATTAGAGTTCTTGCAGATATGTTGACCGGCACAGGGGTAATCTTAGGAGCATTTGAGGGTCCGAAGATTGCCTTTGGTGGAGTAATCTCCGGAGAGAAAATTCTTCCGCTGCGGGTGATTTTACTCGTTCCAGCAATGTTTCCAATGTTAGAAGTCTCTTCATCAGAACTATCTTCAGTTGATTCAATTTGTTTAATACCGTGGTAGAAGATCTCTCCACCATAGTTCCACGGTATTGATTTGTTAAACTTGTACGGGATGGGCCCCGACATGTTTATCTTCAAAGGTACAATCTTCAGATCAGATGTAATCTTAACAAGTCTTTTTGAGACCTTGGAAAGATTGGTGGATATGGTAATTATTGAAACATCATTGACAGGAGTCGGTGTAACAGGAGTATTCTCAAAAAGGATTTCTTAGTTATCCATTAGGCGTTGGATACCTAACTTCAACAACGGACAGTCGGTTGGTAAGGATGAACAAAGGTAGCAATCTTCTTCACAACCTGGGAAAATCCCAGCCTTCAACAAATTTAACTTGATTATCAGTAGCGGAGTATCAAATCATCAACAGTAGCAACAAAAAGATCCTCTTCAACAGCATGGGCATTGTGGCCATGCCTTGGCATTGGAGCAAAGATCACATTCAACTTTTCAGGGGCGTCGAATTCCACTTCTTTAGCATCTATCAAATCCTGAATCTTATTCTTGAGGCCCCAACAATTATTGGTGTCGTGCCCTATACTCCCTGAATGATAAGCACACTTGGCGTTTGAATGGTAGTACGGAGAAGTTGTATTCGGATTCTTTGGTGCCTCTTTCAAGGTTGCAAGGTTTAACTTCAAGAGATGGGGAAGAACCTGAGCAGGAGTCATGTTTATCTGAGTGAATTGCCGTACAGGCCTTTCCACCCTTGCTTGGTTGGTTATGGGTTGATTGTTTCTGGGCTGATCAGCTGCAGACTTCTGAATCATTACCGCCCCCACCGTTGGCTGGCGCTCAAATCTTCCCTGACCTCTTTGGGAGTAGACAGTTGAGACTTCTTTCTTTGCTGGAAAAGGCTTTTTAATGGCAGCGGAAGCAGATGCATCTTTTTGAATTTTACCGCTCTTGATTCCGGCTTCAACTCTCTCACCAGTTAGAATCAACTCGATGAACCCCACAGATGAACTTCCTATCAGGTGATTAAAGAATGGACCTGACAGAGTCCCCAAAAACATGTCTACTAGTTCCCTCTCAGATAGAGGTGGTTGAACTCGTCCCGCCAAGTCTCTCCATTTCTGGGCATACTCCTTAAAGCCTTCATTTGAGACCATGCCCATACTCTATAATTGAGTACGGGTTGGTGCTAAGTCTACATTATACTGATACTGCTTGTAGAAGGCAGCGGCCAAATCCTCCCAATTATGCACATCAGACCTCTCTAGCTGGTAGAACCAATCCAACTGCGTCCCCGACAAGCTGCCCTGGAAGAAGTGGACCCACATATCTTTGTCAGAAGAATGTGGTTGAATTTTCCTGACATAGGACCGTAGGTGCATCTTTGGGCAAGACACCCCATCGTACTTAGCGAACAGAGGTACTTTAAACTTGGGAGGAATGACAATTCCAGAAACCAAACCCAACTCTTCAAAGTCCAGCCCAGGAACTCTCTGAATCTCCATGGCTGCCAGACGTTCTTCCAGATTCTTGTATTTTTCATCTGCTGGAGGATACTGTTGTTCTGAATAATCCTCATCTTCCTCTTCTTCAGCCTCATAATCATAAGGCACTGCAACTCCTTTACCCTTTCCTTCACCCTCTTCAGATGTTGATGGGAAATCTAGGACCCTTCTGGCTTGACCTTCAAATCTTCTGCCCAAAGTGGCCACACCAACCCTCTTCTTTTTTCCTTTTCTCCTTTTCCTTTTCTAACAGAGCTTTAAGATCCTCCTGACCCTTAGCCAAGGTCATGAGTAGCTGTTGGAATTGTGAATTCTGCACTTGCAAATCTTTGACCGTTTGCTCAATATCCATCTTGCTGAAATAAACAGCAGAGAGATAAGGAAACCTGGTGTGAAGACCTGTTTATGCATATGGTGAATGATATGTATTCATGTAATTCATTCAAGGATTCAGAAATTCAAATTTGTTTAAACAAAAAGGAACAAACGTCATATTAATAAGATAGAATTTGTTAGTACATCAATGCCTCATGGGCAAAATAATACAAAATTCTAAGGTAAAAAGACGTTGTGTATCCTCTTTGGTGCAATGTAGGTGTTGAGAGTCTGCTCTTCGTGAAGCTGACGGGTAAGTTCCAAAACCTTTTTCTCACTAGCGTAGAATTGGGCTTCAAACGTATCGTGTTCTCCCTTGAGCTGTATCCAACTCCTTTGTAAATCTTCCAATGATGTTGGCATGTCAAGATGTAGGAGGGTGTATGGAACCTCTCCTTCCATAACAGGCTCTTTGATCACAGGGAGAATGTAGGGGTAAGGCATCATAAGACTCTGGGTGCGGGTTCATACCCACTTGAGGTAAAGCTCAAGGGGGATGAAATTCTTGTGTCCCAAGGTCTTACTGTCTACCTTGTTGGGCATCCTCCAAGCTCAGATGAACCATTGTCGAAGTCCTTGAGCGTCATTGTCGAAGTTAAAAACTAAGTCTGAAATCAGCATGTCATGTGGGCCATCCCTTTGGGCATACCCAAACTGTCTCAGAGCTAAGCAGGGGTTGTAGGTAATGCCTCCCCAAATGCCAAGTAGAGGGACATTAGGGAATTCCCCATAATGGTCGATGATGATAACATTTTCACTGGATCGAGAACACCAATGAACATCTGAATGTGTAAGAGTCATCAATCGTTGTGACCACCTCAAACCTTGCTCATTCTTCAAGACTGATTGGGGAAGGTGAGAAATAAACCACCTTGCTAGTAGAGGAGTACAACACATGAGAACACCTCTTTTCCTCATTGTTCGAGTGTGAAATGAGTGTAGGATGTCCCCAAGTAAAGTAGGTACCGGATTCCGAGACATGAAAATCTTGACAGCACTCACATCTATAAGCTGGCCAGGGTTTGGGAACAAGACCAACCCATAGATGAGAAGAGCTACAATCTCCTCAAAAGCTTGCAGATCTAGAGAATTCCAGCATTCTTGAGCTTTCTCAAACAAGAACTTTGCCAAGAAACCCTTGACACCATTTCTGGTTTCCCAATGACCTTTGACATCAGATGGTTGCAAGTGCTGGGTTTGAGCAACATCTTCAGGCTTTGGATCTCTTTCCGTACCGTTGAAAGGTAGTTGATGGAGAATATGAATCCTCAAGAGTTGAGAAAATTCCTCCAAAGTAGGCACTAACTAATAGTCAGGAAATGTGAAGTTGTGGTGTAGGGGGTCAAAGAACTGGAAGAGAACTTTCACCATGTCTTCCTCTATACTGGAGTTGACCAAGTTGAGAAGTCGACCATGTCTTTCAGTGAATGGAGAATACTCTGGAATCTTGGAAGCAAGCTCCTTGAGTTGAGGAGGAATTCTCACAAGATTGACCTGAATTGTTTTCCTGCGAAGTGATTCCATAACCTACAAAACAGGAACAAAGATGAAGATCCAAAATCCTTGAAATGGTTAGTGGATGCAAATGATGCTTCATGATGTTTATGATGTTATGTACAAGTATATATGTACAAGCAAATCACACAAGTTCCTAGTTTAGGCTTGCATGGGGTTTCATAGGTAAGTACCCTCTTGAAGTTTAGTTGGCTCAACCTGTCCTATAAATAGTAACCGGGTTCTAAGGAGCTCAATATCACTGGATTATTTTCTGTGTTCATTGTTTCATTTTAGCCACTTTACTGGCGACCGAAATATTCCAAGAAAACAACCCTCAATGAGTGTAGTATCGAGTATCTACCAACTTTGAACTGCACCAAAGCCGGTCATCTCACTACCCCTAAAAAGGCCAAGATGGTCAAGTAAAGGTTCTAAAAGTCCATTAGTGCTTCATGACATCACTCAGCGGCCCCATATTCTCTTTGATTGACTCAAAGGCTACCGGTACCCACAAATATTTCGCACTAATATAGCTATTGCTTAGACTGTGTCAGTATACCCCACACAGTTTCCACAACGTATTGCTATTCACCTATGAATGTTTCCCAAATTCGGGTAGAGGATTCAAATCCAAACAATAGAACCAAATGTAAAGCAATCAAAGCAAACAAGGTAAGCATGTAAAGGTGATCTAAACCCTAAGGTAACCCCACTTTTAGATCATTTCCCCAGCAGAGTCGCCAGTTCTGTGATACGGTGGGAGAACTGACTTGAGGTTTTGCGTTTGTGTTCACAAATGTTTCGGTTTAGCAAGAGTCACCACCGACTTTTTATTTTATCCAAAGGAAAGGTCAAAAAGCACAGGAAAGACCTTTGAGATGTTTTCTTAGGTTCGGGGGGTAGATTTTGAAAAGGAAAGGTGCTAGCACCCTTTTCATCCATGGTTTTCCATGGGCTCTTAGTTACTTGTTTAGATCACTTGCTTTGCTTTTTCAATTGTTTGAAATGGTGCTTTGTATGGTTTTTGAAAATATTTTGAAAAGAGGCCATCATTTTGGCAATCTTTGTAATGATTCTTGTTTGAAGAATGTATACAAAGATGTATTATCTTTTGAAAAATGTTTCAATGTTTGAAAGTTTGTTGGGAAATTGTTTTGAGATTGTGTGTGTGTTTTTGAAATTAGTAAGGATGGTTTGCAAGAGATCAAGTAACTAGGAGTTGTCTACCCTACTCAAAGATCTTTCCTACACATTTTAAACCCTTTTGAAATTGTTGTTTTACCATTGTATTTGGTAAACAACCTTGTATTTGGATGTTTAAACGGGACGGGCGTGGGTCATCGTATGACCATGATAACAATATTGCCAAGTATCTTAGCATATTTTTAAGGGACTAGATCATTTTTGTTTAGGCAACGAAGATAGCGTCATCGAGGGACTATAATCTTTTGTTTTGTTTTTGTTTTACCAAGATACCTAGCATGCATACCATGGCCATTTTAAGGCAACAAAGTGGATGAAACCCTAGGGGTGCTTGTGTGCAATGTATTGTCATTTTTCATGCATTTTTGTCTTAAATTTAGTCATGCCATTTGTTTGATTTTGGTCTTTTGCATACAAACCCTAATTTACTGTCATGGCATTTGAAAGCGATAAAATGCGTAAAATTAAATCTAAGGCAATTACAACATTATTATGGGGAGGGGGATACAAGTTTGAATAGGGAGATATTGCTAAAAAATAAAGCCCTAAAACTATTACAACCATATTGAATTTATTTGTACAAATAAATAAATAAGCAAATATATAAAAACACAAATAAATATAAATATGCAAAGGATGTTTTTTTGTATTTATTTTATGTAAAATAAATTATTTATGTCCCAAAAATAAGAAAAAATATTAATGATTATTTTTGGAAAGGGTGGAAACCCTAATTTTTTTGTTCAAAAGAAAAAATATATTCTAATTATTATTTATGTACAAGATAACAAATAAAAATATATACAAAAATGTTAAAAATAAAATATGTGAGAAAATATTATTTTTATATGTATAATGAAATAAAATAAAATATGTAAGTATTTTAGTATTATTTACAAGTTTTAATTAAGAAAATAAAGTAATATTAACCTAATAATTATTTATTATGTAAATAAAAATAAAATAAAAATATAATAAAATGCCAAAAATAAAGAAAATATTTTTTGTGATTTTAAATGTTCAAGAAAAAATAATAAAGTCAGAAAATAAAAAAAGAAATGAAAAATATGCAAAAATAAAGAAATGGGCCAAGGGGGTGCAAAAAGCAGAATGAGGGGGTGTCAAAAGCAAGAGGCCCAAGGCGCCTGGCCCAAATACACTTTGTCCCTGTCCTCAGAACGCGCGCGCGCCATGGTTCTGTACTTGAATCATGTTCTCTCTGTTCTTTGCTTGAAATAAAAAACTCATAACATGAAAATTATACAGCTTTAAACCACGATTTCAATGATATAAAAAACTTGATCTAACTCTCAAAGACCAGAGAGAATTTCCTTGGCCCTAAATTCTAACCTAGTTTTTTCAGCAACTTCAACATCTAAATTCTCCTAGCTCAGTTAATATAAATACAAGCTATGCATATGTATAGTTCAAGGACATTAAGGACTACATTTTTGCTCCACAAACCTAAGCCTAATGATTCCTAAATAAGGAGATAGAAGTTTGAAAGTTACCTGTTTCAGTGAAGTTTAGATATGACAATGTATGAGTTTTAGATGAGGCCTGAAGGTCGTGTTAGCTTTCCTGAAGTTCACTCAACCTTTCCCAATGCTTGGCTTGCCTTGAACTTGCCTGAATATGCTTGTAGAACTCAATCTGCAAAGCTTCAAAGTGAAAATGGTGAAGTGTAAAAATGGAGTTACAGTGGCTGGACAGGGACTTGGGTAGCTTGGATAGGATGTATGCAATGTGTCTGAAGTGGTTTGGGACAAAACGCACGAGTGGAATTTGTTTTGGAAGTGGTTCTACAGGGCTTGCCCTGTTTTGGCCAGAAGTTGGTGTTTTTGTTATTTGAGTGTTTGAGAGGTTGTGAGCTCGTGTTTCTGGCCTTAGACAATATGAAAAAATTGTTTGAAATGAGATTTAGACTTGCTCTTAACAGATGCACAAGATCTGTGGACTTTTGCAAGTTACTTGCTTTTGAAGCAAAAGTTGATTTTGACAATGCCAAGGCTTGTACAGTCCTGCTCCTTAGCTGCACATAGTTGGTGTACTTTGTCCCAAGTTTATGGACTTTGTTTTCTGCAAGAGATTGGGTTCAAGGCTCAAGGAAAACAAAATTGCATAAAGTGTGCTTTATGGAAATGGCATTGTTATCTTTATGCCATAAATGGAATAAACCCTTGTACAAAGCTTCCAAGACAAAAAAAATACCATTAACCATTGTATTTGCATTCAATTTATGAGTGTAGAAAGGATTAGAACCTGTAAACCAAGTACAAACAAGGTTTGTACAGATTTGCAAGTTGTAGCAATGTGCAAAATGCCTTGGCCAAAAGTGATAATTTGCCAATTTCAAACGTTCGATTCTCCCTAACCACAAATGATTTTGGAGATTTCTTGGACATTTTGGAAATCTTGTAACATGATATACAATCCATATTTGAAATTCATTTTGATATTCCACTTGGAACTATGTGAAAAGTTGACATGAAGATAGGTCAAAATACTGCCTAAACTAGGGCAAAATTTCACTAAGTTAAAAGTTTCACGGACCCCTATTCACAAAATCATAACTTGAAATCCAAGCATATTTTGGGAAAACTTTGTGAATCAAAGTTGTAGATTTTGTGGAGGACTACAAATTTCATGTTGGAAGTTTTCTTTTAATCCAATTGCATCATGGTGAAAAAATTGGGAAAAGTTGGGAAAAAATAAGAAATTTTCATAACTTAGAAAATTTCTAAGTTATGAAAAATTTCCATTTTAAACCCTAATTTTCAAAATTAGGTTTCTTGGTGAGAAAGTTTCATGTTTTGACACTTCTTGATGAAAAATGACCCTTGGCACTTGATTTTGACCAAAAAGTCAAAGTTTGACTTTTCAGTGTACAGTTGATTTTTAATCAGTTGACTGGAAAATTCATCTGTCAATCCAATGCTTTTGAGATCTTTTGAACCTTGTGAATAGGTCAAGATGATGCCATCGAGTCCTTGAAACTATGATTGAACCCAATTTGCCATTGGCTAGGTAAAAAATCAAAAATTGCCCTTCTACAGTCAAAACCCTAAAAATAACCATTTTGCCCTTTTGATGATCTGATCAAATTTCTTGAGGAGTTGTGGTCCATACTTGATCAAATGGTTCATATGAGTCTATAATGTTGACTGTGATACGGTGGGAGAACTGACTATCGTTTTGCGTTCGTATTCGCACTTGTGCGGTTGAGCAAGAGTCGCCACCGACTTTTTATTTTATCCTAAAGGAAAGGTCAAAAAAGCACAGCAAAAACCTTTTGAGATATTTCATGGGTTCGGGGGGTAGATTATGAAAAGGGAAGGTATTAGCACCCTTTTCATCCATGGTTATCCATGGGCTCTTAGTTACTTGGTTTTTAGATCACTTGCCTTGATTTTTGATTGCTTGAAAAATGATGTATGTGTGAGTGTTTGTTGAAAATATTTTGGAAGAAGATGCCTTGTCTTAGGCTAACCTTGTAATAATTCTTTACTCGAATGTTTTACAAAGGCGTGTATCTTTTAGAAAAGATGTTTCAAAATGTTTTGAAAGTTTGCTTTGAAAGTGTTGTGGATTGTGGTTTTTGGAAAGAAGGCAAGCGTTTTTGCGAGTTTGATCTCAAGTAACTAAGAGTTTTGTCTACCCTATTGTACTCAAAGGTTTTTATTATGTTTTAACCCCTTTTAGCAATTTTGTTCCATCATTGAATTTGGTAGACAATCTTGCGTTTAGGAAGTTTATTCGGGACGGGCGCGGGTCATCGTACGAACCATGAATGCAATGGTGCCAAGTGTCTTTGGCAATTTGTTTTGAAGGGACTATGATCATTCCGTTTAGGCAACACTTTGATACTTATGATCATTTGATTTTGTTTTGCCAAAGATACTCGACGTGCAAGCATGGCCCATTTTGGAAGGCAACATGTGGGATTACCCTAGAGGGTGCAAGTGTGATTGTGTATTGATTACATGTATTTGTCTTGTATTAGGTTATCTAGCGTTAGATTTTATGTACATACAAACCCTAGGTCTAACCATGGTATAATTGGAAAACTGTAAATTGCGGAATGTAAAATCTACGCTATTACAAAATAGTATCCGGGAGTGGGGGTATAAATGTACAAAAGGGGATGAGACTTATGGCATCCAATAAGTTACAACCAAATCGAATTTGCGATCGAAATGTAAATATCGAATATACAAATATAAGATAAACAAATGTGTATAGGGCAATGTGAATGGATTGTGTAAGTGTAAGTGTAAGTGTGTATATGTATTGTGTGTAATTATTTACCGGCGCGACATGTGAAATTGAAGCGTATTAGGGTTTTTGACCTAGATATGTGTTTTAAGGAATCTTTGATTTGTATTTTTAATATGTACAAAAGAAAATGTTTTAAATTAAATGCTCAAGTTTTAATTAAATTGTGCATAAAATGTATCATGGTTTATTATATACAAAAAGTATTTAAATGTCAAGAATTGAATTTTGTATAAAAAAGAGTGTATTTTTATATTGTTATGTACAAAAAATATATTTTAATTAAAATGTTTTCAACTTTTGTTATATGATAAAAAAAGGTATTTTATTATTTTATATACAAATGTATTCTAATGTGTATTTAAAAAAAATGTTTTCAAGTTAATTGAATTAAATATATATAAAAAATGTTTTAATTATATATCAAGAAATAAATTATGTATGCTAAAAAAGAAATGTATTTTAATTGAGTATTTAGAAATTAAATTATGCAACTATGTACAATTAAAAGAATAGGAAGTCATTTTTTAATTTTAAGCGTATGATATAAATGTATTTATTATTTATATGATTTTGTGATAAAAAAAGAATGTTTATAACATATAAAGAAAAGAGGTTAGTATTAATGTTTTTTTTTTGGTTAGAAAAGCAAGAACCTTAATGGGCTTTGGGCAAAATAGAACAGGCAAGGCCCGTTCGTTTGGGACGAATTTTAGGGTTGGGAATTAGTTTGTTCAGTTTGGGAACATGCTTAGGGTTGGCAGCGGCGCCGTTCGCGTTCGTCGTTCAACGTTATCTTCCGGTCATAGCTCTTTGCCCAAACTGAAATCCTTCGCCTCAGCCATCAGCAATCTCCACCTCTTCTCCTCTCTTCAAGCCCTCATAAATGGTGACAAACAGAGGTACTCTCTTTTCAACGCGTTAGGGTTCGAATCTTTCTTAGACATAATTGTTTACTGTTTTTCTTTTGACTGTGCGTTTAACTTTTCGTTTGTTTTAATGAGGATGAAAAGGCATAAGAAGAGGGATGTTTTACCTTGATAGAGGGGAGGAAGAAGATGGAGGAGGAGCGTAGGAGGCTCGATGGCGGAGGTTCGGTGGTGTTCGCGCTAGCTGGCTTTGAGATCCTGGTATCTTTATATATTTCTTTGTTTATTGGTTTTAATGAAGATGTTCTGAAAAGCCCTCTTGAAACGATTCGCTTCTTTACCTCTTCTACTGCATGTTGCCTTGATCTGTTGCTTTGAACTGTTATTGCTTGGACGAACTTTCTCTCTTCTTCTTGAACGCTGTATACTTGTTTGATATATGTGATGCTGGCCCTCTGAAATTGATATGCTTTTTAGAACATTTGCCGCCTTGACACTTTGCCTTGAATATGCTTCTTTCTTCTTCTTCTGTCCCTTTTGCCTTTGGATGTGTTTATCGCCTATGATGAGGAAACTCTGAGGCCTTAGTGCTGGATGTTGTTTTGAGGTTTTTTGTTGGTAACTGGACAGGTTGGGTGTTTGGGAGGTTTATCAGTTTGGTTAAAATGTTGGAAGGTTTTTTGGTGGTTAAGGCTTTAGCAGGGTTTGTATATGCAGGTCATGGTTAGGCTTCTGCAGGTTTAAAGGTTGAGAAACTGTTTTTTTGGTTTGGCCAATGCAGGTTCTGATTTGTACTGGCTTATGTTGATTTATGTTTGACAGTATGGTGGGTTTTTTTGCATTTGGTTTTGGACTGTATGCTGTTTTTGTTTCTGGTTTATGTGAAATGCTTCAGGTTTGATGTATGAAACTTGAAAGGGTTTGTTTCTGGTTTTTGGCTTGGTTCAGGCCTTGACAGGTTTGAGCTTGCAGTGGGTTTTAAACTTTTGTTTAGGTTTGAACTTGCAGGTTATGTGAGGTTTCACAGGTTTGAAGTTTTTTATTCTCTTTGAACTGTGTTGTACTGGCCTGGTTTTATCAGTTTGCAGGTTATATATTTGTGATGTTGGTCTCTTGGCTCAAATCAGGTTTTTAGCTCAGTATATTTTCTTTTGTTCTTTTGTCCTCTTTCTCTTGGTCTTTGGCGCCTAATACTTATTCAAACCTTGGTCTTTTTCTTGATCCAAGTTGCTGGTTAATTTTACAAAGTTTCTTGGCACTTTTCTGTTTTGGTAATTGCCTCTGCTGTGTACTTCTGCCCAGTTTTGAGTAATGCTGAACTAATGCTTCTTTTAGCTTTTGCCTTACTGTCTAAGCCTGAAAAACCTGCCTCTATCTCTCTTTTTCTCTCTCTATGGTACAGTAGGACATTATAATATGATTTATGCTGTACTTTCTTTTCTGAAAGGGCTATTGGGAAATGATGAAAAAAGAACTTGCTTGCATAATACATTACTTCTGCATATTCATCTTTCTTTGACAGCTTTGGGTTTGACTTTGTACGTTTGACAGTAAATTGCTCTTTTTGCTTTTGATAGAAAGTGGAATTGGATTTTCAGTTTGACTTGGATTTGAACTATGCAGTTTGAACTTTGGAATTTATTCATTTTGACATTTGCATTTTTTCAACTTTGCATAAAATTCTTCCCTCTCTGTGAACCGGGAGAAATCCCGTGATTTGCAGAGAGGGTTAACTGATCCCAGTCAGTGGCCCTTAATGATGAGTCTAATTTTATCAGTCTTTTTTAATTCAACTGCTTTCTGACTTTTCTTCTTCTTTTTGCAGATAAAAAATGGAGCACCGGAGCGAAGTGAAGAATGAAGAATTAGAAATAGGATAGAATTTTTTATTTTCAATTTAATTTTTGTACACTATTATTATTTTAAATACTTGTATCCAAATAATAATAATTGTAACAACTATTAAATATGAAATAAAAATTCCATTGACATTTAATTCTTTTCAATTCCTTTTCTTTAATTATTTACTTGTTATTTATAATCCCTTGAATTAAATAGAATGAAAGTTAAATTTCAAGTATTTAATTCTTAGAACCATAAATAATCAACTAAACCTTGTTGATCAAAATAAATGAACTGGACGTCTCCATCATTCAAAACAACGCACAGTCGAACACAAAAATTGATCAGACGCAATCCTTTTTTTCACTGATTCTTTGCCAAGCATTGTAATTCCAAACTGCATATTCTTTGACTGGCTCAAACAACATGAATTCAAACCACTGGCTCTTTCACTGATTAAATCCAAACAACGCGAATTTTAACCCGAATCTCGGAATAAACTGCGACGCGCTGTAGAATTTTAATTTTGCTGAGAATACGCCCATAAAACCTTAATTCTTAATTAAATGTCAAATAACGCTCGCCTGATCAAAATTGAACCAAAAATCATCCAAAACCCTAAGCCAACTGTGAAACAATCCAGAGTCCTGAAAATCAGTAAAAACCCTAATTTCGCTTGGCTGACAAGAAAAGTCCACTTGTCCGATTCTTGAGCCAGTTTGAAAAATCAGGAAAGGCTTGAAGCTGAGATTTCTTAGGGAAAAATGCGAGGGCAAATTTTGGGGTACAACATTGACGTGGATAAAAAATTATGAGGTTTGACTGTAAATTGGCCACAGTTGACTTTTTCCCCAATACAGTTGATTTTTAGGTCAACTGTCCAATTGACTGGGCAAAAATTTGATTCAAAGCTTGAAACTTGGTATGAGCAATATTAGAAGTCCAAAATGAAGCATGAAAGTCACATGAGGCATTGGAAGTCCAAAAATCCTTGTGCAAACTCAAACCCTAATTTCAGGTCAACAGTGCAAGGAGATGTCTTGAGCTGAGCAAACCCTAATCCTGTCTGGAGTCCAAAGAATCTTGTGAGGGGAATCGTGATAAAATGAGAGGGAAAATTTTAGGGTACAACAGCTGCCCCTGTTTAATCTTTTAGGGTACAACATTTCTCGCTGGAATTTCCGCCGGTACGGGCCTCCTGACTTGAACTTCTGGTCTCTTCAAAGGTACTGCTGCAAAGACACATCCACTTCTCGTAACTCTACTCACATCAGCGATGTTAACAAAAGACGGCCTTGTTGGTATAGGGACTTCTACCCCATTCTCAATCATTGTGGCATTATACTTATACGGTATAGCTTGGTCTGAGTTGTAAGGTACAGGACCAGGTGGATAAATGGTCAAAGGAGCAACAGGTGCAGTCTGACTGTCGTAAACGATCTCTACTGATTCAGGCAAATTGAATTGTGGTATTATAACATTCACTTCATCCTCCGGATTTCTATCATACGTAATAGTGATAACTCTTTGGTCTAACAACTTTTGAATATCCTCCTTCACAATAGGGCAATCAACCTCTCTTGAACAAAATTCACAAACATCATAATCATGTTGATGCCTAACAAAGGCAAGTCTTCTTAAGCTCTGATGTAACCTGATCAACGACTCTCTTATGTGTTCAACTTGAAAAACTCGAAACTTTCCCGGACAACCTTCCACCATATTCACTGATGCTGCCCCATGTCGAGGCAAAGGATTATCTCTAACATTTGGGTTAACATCCTTGAAAGACAAGATACCATTCTTAATCAACCTCTGCACGTCCGCCTTCAGAGTAAAACAATTCTCAAGGTTGTGCCCCGGCGACCCTTGATGATATTCACAAAACTGATCCGCCTTGTACCATGGAGAAGTACCATTTGGTGCGACAGGAGGAGGCTTTGTCGTTATGAGGTTCTTTCTGATAAGAGCAGGGAACAATTCAGTATAAGTCATAGGAATAGCATCGAATTGCGGTTTTCTTGGTGAACGGTTCTGGTTGTTGAATGGATAAGCCTGTTGTCGAGGCTGCTGCTGAAATGGCCTTTGTTGAGTTGGTGGGGTTTGATGAGCTGGGCGGACAGCCGGAGTGACTGCCGCAACGTGTGAGTAACCTCTCCTTGGTCTACCTGGGAAGATTACGCTGACATCCTGCTCTTTTCTTTTTGGGAAAACACTTCCAAACTTCTTAGTACTTCTAGACGGACTTCCTTCTTTAACCAAACGCCCTTCACGAATCCCTTCCTCCAACCGCATGCCCATGCTTACCATTTCGGTGAAGTCACTGGGTGCGCTGGCAATCATTCTTTTATAGTAAAAGGAACCTAAAGTCTTTAAGAATATCTTCGTCATCTCTTTCTCCTCAAGAGGTGGATAGATTTGAGCAGCAATTTCACGCCACCTCTGAGCGTATTCCTTAAAAGATTCTCTCTCTCTCTGCGACATCGCCCGGAGTTGATCCCTGTCCAGCGCCATGTCAACGTTGTACTTATACTGGTGAACAAAAGCTTCGCTAAGATCGTTGAAGTTGCGGATCCGAATGTTGTCTAAACCCATATACCACTTTAGAGTGGCACCTGTCAAACTGTCTTGAAAATAGTGAATCAACAAGTCATGATCATCAGAATACGTAGACATCTTTCTCACGTACATAGTCAAATGACTCTGAGGACACGAATCACCCTTATATCTTTCAAAGTCTGGCACTTTGAATTTTGCTGGAATCTTGACATTAGGAACTAAACAAAGGTCATGCGTGTTCTTCCCAAACAAATCCTTCCCCTTTAACGCTCTGAGCTCCCTCTGCATTTCTTGGAATTGGTCTTGAAATTCTTCCATTCTATCAAAAAGACTCAAACTTTCAGCAGGCTCGGCAGGATAAGTAGGTTCATTCAAATATGGCACGGAGTGAATCACAGGAGCGACAGTTGTCATTACCGATTGCGGAAAAGGTGTTACAGACGGGACTACCGGCGGCATGGAAGTTGTCTCTGGCTGAGGAAGAGACAAAGTAGGTTGAAACAAAGGCTGTACGACAGGCTGATACCCCTCTAGCACAAAGTTGTAAGGCATTCCCCACGGAAAACCTTTTGGCATCTGATGCTGAAGCGGAGAGTTGATTTGAGTCACAGATGTTGGAACGGTGACAATCTCGGAAACCACAGTAGTTGAAGTCTGAATCTCAGCAGCTGTAGTCGATGGCTGATTCTGAGCAGCCATCAAACTTTCCACTAGCGCAGTTAACTTTTCCATACCGACACGAAGGGTAGCGACCTCCTCACGAAGCTCATGGTTTTCCTGTTCCAGATCTTCCATCTTCCTCTGTCGATTGGCTCGAGTATCGTATCGATGAGACAACTTGACAACCCTTGGAGTGGAAAAGAAACAAGGATAAGACTCTAGAAAACATGTGAAGTGGAATGTTGGATGATGCATGATATGTGATGCAAAAGATAATTCATTTTAATAGTTTTTCAAGGACCTTCAATAATTTTGCACACATCAATGGTAAAGGAATTTGGAACAAAAAAAACTCATCCATTAATCAAAAGCGGTAAATTACAACTTACAACTTTGGAACAAAAAAACAATAAATTATACTTTGGGATAACAACCCAATAATAAAGCAGTAAACTACAACTCTGGAACATGAAGCCCATAATAAAGCAGTAAATTACAACTCTGGAACATGAAGCCCATAATAAAGCAGTAAATTACAACTCTGGAACATGAAGCCCATAATAAAGCAGTAAATTACAACTTCGGAACATGAAGCCCTTTTACAGAGTTTTACAAAATGACATCAGTAACATAAAACTAAAAGCTAAAGATCACTCAGAATCATCAAATGAAGGACCAAACGCCAACTGTAACCGGAGCTTCCTGATCTTCACTTCATAAAAGTCTTCCATCTCTTTCTTCTCAGCTACCAGTCGATCAATGATTTCCTTCTGTGGATTAGGAACAAGAGCAACGCTTACCGAAACTTCCTTCTTTCTCTTCCTTTCACTAGCATACTTCTTCAGTAGAGCATCCTTTTGATGAAGTTTCTCATCATGATCAATGAACCAGCCGTCTTGAATAAAGAGTAAATCCTCCTTTTCCTTTAGTTGTCGAGTCAGGACCCGATTCTCATATTCAGACATATTATACTTTTCTTTCCAAGCATCTCTCTCGGACTTCATCCTAGCCAGATTTCCTTGGTATTCTCCCATATTCTCGATAGGGATATCAACAGATGACGATGCAACGGTAGGGAATAAAGGTTTCTCAGGTTTATAGGGCATCTTGAGAGCACAAGCCCTAGCACGGACCCATTGTAGATAAGGCTCCAAAGAAACGGCACCCCTATGTCCTAACATATCTCTCCCCTTCCTATGGATGTGGCGCCAAGCTCCTTCGATCTCCCTCTTAGCTGCCTGGTGATCTTGTCCTTCTTGTAGAAAGAAACCACTCACATGGATGTTGTTTGGCTTGTCCCTCATCGGGTATCCAAACTGACGGCGCGCGAGAACAGGGTTATAGTTAATTCCACCTTTCGTATCAAGAAGAGGCACGTTAGGAAAAGCACCACAGCTATCGATGATCTTCACGTCATAGTAAGCTCAATTATACCAATCAATGTCGAAATGAGTGAGAGCCATAATTTTTGGCGCCCATCTCGGCTCCTTCTCGAGATCCCAGAAAACATCAGACCCAGGTAGATGAGAAACATACCACTGATACAGCAACGGTGCACAACAAATAATAATCCCTCCTTGATAAGAGTTTCGAAGATGGATGGAATAGTAGGTATCTCCGAGCAGCGTAGGGAACAGATTTCCAATCAAGAAAATTCTGATGGCGTTGATATCCACAAACTTATCAACGTTAGGGAACAGGAATAGACCATAAGCGAGTAAAGCAAAGACGTCTTCAAAAGCAATAGTATCTTTTATCTCAGCGAAATGACGAGCTTTCCTTAACAAAAACTGCACAGACAAACCTCGGATTCCCCCTTTTGTAGTCATGTTCTCCTCTATCTCTGACTTCTTCAAGTGGATGATGGTCGCTATCTCGTGAGATTTGGGTTCCTCTTCTAAGCCAGAAAAAGGAACACAGTCGGTGATCGGCAAACCAAGTATGTAGGAGTACTCTTCTAAGGTGGGAATTAACTGGTAATCCGGAAAGGTGAAGCATCGGTACAAAGGATCATAGAATTGGACCAACGTATTAAGGATGCCTTCTTTCATCTGGCGCTTCATGAGAGGTATAATGGACCCATACTTTTTCTGAAAATCCGTCGGGTTCTTGATCTCAGGAATTAAACTCTTCAGTTCTTCAATCTCGGGCTCCTTAAAACTAAAACTTTGAGTGTTTCTCCTTCCAAATTCCATAATAATAGTACCTGAGATGTCTGCAAACATCATTCCCAAGTTCCTTGAAAAACAAGTTTTTTTACAAAAAAAAATGTGGATGAATGAATGAATGATAATGCAACAGTTACACACAAGTTCAAAAACATGGGGTTCAAAGGTTCAACGTTTCAGCATGGAGTCGAGGGTAAAGCCCACCCCAAGGTATGTACTACCGGTTCAATCACACCTGTAAGACAAGGTTCTAAGAGTTCCCAGAGTCTACATTCCTTCTTCGGATATTGCCAACGTCTTGATTACTCAATAATTAGCAATATTCTCAAGAGAAACTCATCCGAGCGTAGCATCGCGTAACAACTACTTCCGGATTACTCCGTTATAGTCTCCGCGCTACACCTAAAAAGGCTAAGATGGGTTAGGGTTCTACGGTTCTCAACTTCTCTGGCTCCTAGGTCGAAAATAATAATGTCTTCCCGATTACTCGGTAAACAAATATTAAGTTCAAGAGGGCCTTCCATTGAGTGGGGGATCTCATGCCTCCTTCTTCGGGATTACTCCCTCAAAGTTAACATGACTGTACCGCCCGTCCTATTCCTTAAGTGTAACTTAATCCGGGTATAGGATTCGTCCTTTGCAAAAAAACCCAAACAACCCCAATTTAAACACATAATCAAACAAATCAAATAATAATAAAACAGATAAGACAAATTAGGCTTAACCCACTTAGGGATGGACCAGCAAGAGGTCAATCTTTCCCCAGCAGAGTCGCCAGTTCTGTAGCGATAAAAAATGTAGCGGGGTAAATCGGAGATCGAATTATTAATTAATTCGTCTCACAAAAGCAAGAGTCGCCACCGCGCTTTATTATTTCCAAGGGAAAAGGGGAAAGAGCGAAATAAAACCCTAAATATGCAATGTAAAATAATACTTTTAAAAGTAATAAAAATACAAGGCGTTTTGAAAAGAGATCTATGGTTCGGGGGTTGGTTATACAGTGGGAAGGTATTAGCACCCAATGTATCTATAGTACTCTATAGGAACCTTTTGAAATATCTGTTTATTAAAGTGTTTGTTTGATTAAAAATAAATTGTTTTGGCCGAAAAGGGGTATGGACGGGTTTTTGAAGGTACGACGACCTAATGTCGAAGTTTTGGGCTTAAAAGGTATAAGTTTTGAAAAGGTTGAATATTTGAGGAAAAATTGTCTTAAGTTTTAATGAGATGAAAATATTCGCGTGATTGGACTTGAGGACATGAAGTCAACAAATTTAATCGTTTTTCCCTTGGATTTAGACGTAAACAGAATAATCATGTAAATACTGAATAATCAAACAGATAATTTAAGTAGCTAAGTGATATACAATGATTAAATAACAAACTAAAGGATGTGAACAGGCATTTTTTATATTTTTGTTTAATATAAATTAAAGCGAGGGAATTAATTAGAGAAAATAAGATGTTTTTAAGTTTCTATTTTTATATGTTTCTATTTTTTTTATGTTTTTTAATATTAATATAAAGTATTATTTTTTAAGAATTATTAAATGATTTTAAACTAAATTAAAACTTAAAAGCTACTAACTTAAGTCTAATTAAAAAAAGGATACTAAAATTACCAAATTAAATCTTAAAAGTTAAATTAATAAAATTGGTCAATTATTAAAATTGTTTAATTAAATTATCCTATTTGATTAAGTTACTAATTAATTAAAATAAATTAGTAATAGTTCTAAAAAAACTAAAAGAGAATAAATAGAAAAAAAAAGTGTATTAGAAATAAAAGGTTAGATGAACAATTTATATGGGCCAAAGGGTTCTGAGGGTCCAAAACAGAAACAAGATGGGGAGGTGTTCTAAGGACTTCGCTGGGCCTGGGCATGGAAAATAGGTAAGGTCCAATTGTTGAAACAAAATTAGGGTTAACACATTTGTTTAGTTTAGGAAAAAAAAGGGTTAAGGTTTTGGACAGAAGCGGCGCTCCTTCGTCTCGTTCTCGTGTTCTCCTTCTTCATGCTTTCGCCTCTGAGTTCTCCTTCTTCCACCTTCGCCTGAGTCTCTTGCCCATGGCCACCAGCATTCTCCACCTTCTTCTTCCCTCCAGCAAAGCATTAGGGCGACAGATTCACGGTACAAAACTTCATTTTATTTCATTAGGGCTTTTCGTTACTGCATGTTATGCTCTTCATCCATTTTGATACTGACTTCGAATTATATTGCTATTTGAGGTATGAAAGGGAAGGGGAAAAAAAGAACTACCTTTGGAGACGGAGGAAGAGAGGTTGGTGTTGTGCGTAGGAGGCCAAGACGACGAGGGAAACGCGGAGGCGCGCTAGCTTTGCTTGGTATCCTGGTACTCTGTCTTTTTCTCTTCTTGCTTGCTTCCGTATACTTGATGCTTGGTTGCCTTGATGTTTGGCCTATGATGAATGTTTGAGGCTTTATGGTATGCTGAGGTATGCTACTGTTGAAATGTTTTCATTTTGATTAGCTTTTCTTCTTCTTCTCTTGCTACTGTTGCTTTCAGTTGCCTTTTTTGCATTAGCCTGTGATGACTATCTCTGAGGCTTGATGGTTGCCTTGAACATTGTTTTAAGGTTTGAGTTGCTATGGTATTCTGGTTTTTGGCTTTAGAACTGGTTATGGTTTCAACAGGTTTGGCCTTTTGAGTTTACTGGTTTTACTGGTTTTTTAGGCCATTACAGGTTTTGACATGGTTTAAGGTTTGATTGTGTTTATGCTGGTTTATTGGTTTTTTAGGCCATAAGGTTTATGCTTTTGCTTCAGGTTTGGGTACACTGGTTTTTAGTTTGGTCATGTTGGTTGAGGCTTTTACAGGTTTCAACAGGTTATGGTAGCAGGTTTGTGGTTTAGGCCATGAGGTTTTGAAAATGGCTATGGTTTTGCTGGACAGTTTAGAGGTTTTATGGTTTAGGCCATAAGGTTTGATTGGAGATAGCAGGTTCTGTTTCTTGCTTTGAGACCTTGAGAGTTTTTCTTTTGTATTTGTTTGACAGATTTGAGCGTTTGAAGGTTTTTCAAAACAGGTTGTGAACACCTTTTTTTCTTGAGGGATTTGTTGTTGTGTTATAACAGTTTGGCCTTCCTATTCTTGAGGTTTACGTTACAGGTTGTATATATTTAACTATATTTCTGCCTTCTCTACTGCTACATCAGTTTTGTCCATATTCCTTTTCTATGCTTATCTTTTTCTTATTGTATTACTGCTGATTTGTTTTGTATCTCTTTCCTGCCTAAAGCCAAAACCTGTAAAACACACTCTTCCTCTCTTCTCTCTCTTAAGTACAAATTGACATTAAAAAGATGTATGTACTTTATTTGTTCTGAAAAAGCAAGCTGGAAAATGATGTAAAATGGAAATGTATTGCTTGCATATTTGGTTTTAAACTGCATGCATCTCTTTGTCAATTGCAATGTAACAGCAAGGAGCCTTTGTATTTTGGCCTCTTCCCCCATGTTTGGCAGTTTACGTTGGAATTTTGTCTTGTGTTGAAAATTTGCATATGCTGTTTGTATTATGCTTTTGAAATATGCATGGGATTTGAAACATGCAGTTGGCTTTTGAAAATGTGCAATTGATTTTTAATTATGCAGTTTATTTTGAAAAATGCAATTTTTGACAAGAGTGAATTTGTGCATATTTAAATTTGTGCATTCATATTTGTTAATAAAAATTCATCCCTTTTTGTGAACCGGGAGAAATCCCGTGATTTGCAAAAAGGGTAAAAACTGATTCCAGCCGTTTGCTTTTAATGATGAACACTAAAATTAATTTTTTTTGCTTTTAATTATATTTATTTCTGACTTTTCTTTTAATTCTTTGCAGGTAAAAAAAATCAAATGAGCAATTGGATAGAAGATGAAGATTTAGAATATTAGAAAAATAGTTTTTATTTTACTTTAAACATTTTATGTAATTGTTATTGTAAATACTTTGTACATAATACAGTATTTAAACAACAATTGTAATAATTAGAATAAAGATGAATAAAATTCTATTATTTCAGTTAATTCTTTTCTTCTTTCCAATTATTTATTTTATCATTTATAATTCTTTAAATTATATAATAACTAAAAATCAATTCCAATTATTTAAATTTAGAATGATAAATAATTAAATAAACATCATTCATCAATTAACTTCTCTTCAATTAATTATTTCATTATTTATAATTCTTCCAAATTATAATAACTGAAAATAAAATTTCAATTATTTAAACCTAGAATAATAAATAATTAAATAACATTGTTTGATCAATTAATAAACTCTTTTCAAATATTTATTTTATTATTTATAAATCTTTAAATTATATAATAACTGAAAATAAATTCCAATTATTTAAATTTAAGATAATTAATAAACATCGTTTTAGCATTGATCAATTAATAAATTTAGCGTTCAAAAGATAAACAACTCTCGACTTGAAAAAGTTATGAATTTTAAGACTGCTTTGAAAGTTGATAAAAAATAGGTCAAAACCCTTGCAATGTAATGATGCGGATGGGAGATGCTATCTTAGGTCAAAATTTGGGGTACAACAGCTGCCCCTATTTAAGTTTCTTCTATCCAGAAATATGAAGATTAAAATCTTCGTCTCAACGAGATTGAAGGTACTTAAATACATAATACGCAAATTTTTGCCCTAAGATACCGCCATTATGTTTGATATGAATGTAATGATTGAATTTACAGAGAAAGATTTCGTATGAAACAAGACAATGTTGTAGAAATCAAACACCAACAAAACACAGAGACATAGATTATACACTACTGGGGAAATGAGCCATCGATTTCAAGTAATGGACTCTTGACAGCGAATAAAATTGAGGGAATACGTCCTCTGACTCTAACAAAGAAGGCATCTTGCATAGGCCATAAAACAGATTATTGACCCAAAACAGTGAGTTCACAACTCGAGGTCAAAGATAGACAGAGAGTATCAAATTTTGCTGATGATGGACTACCAACTTCTGAAGGTAAAGATTCATGACAAACTTCTCTGCGAGATTTCCGAGATATACCGATTAATGCTGAGATATAATATGGTTGTAGATACACAAGCTGCTCAAATAAAGAAGCTGTCACTTGCTGTCTTCCCAAAAATATTATGACATACAAGCTGCTCAAATAAAGAGGCCGCCACTTGCTGTCGTCCAGGGATGTCAATAACATACAAGCTGCTCAAATAAAGAAGCCGCCACTTGCTGTTTTCCAAAAAATACCAATAACATACAAGCTACTCAAATAAAGAAGCTTCCACTTGCTGTATTCCAGAAAAATAATAACATACAAGTTGCTCAAATAAAGAGACTGCCGCTTGCCGTTTTCCCAAATAATAATAACGTACAAGTTGCTCGTGAAGAGCTGCCGCTTGTTGTTTTCCAAAATAATAATAACACACAAGTTGCTCGTGAAGAGCTGCCGCTTGTCGTTTTCCAACGATGTCTATAACGTACAAGTTGCTCATGAAGAGACCTCCGCTTGTCGTTTTCCAATATAATAATAACACACAAGTTGCTCGTGAAGAGCTGCCGCTTGTCGTTTTCCAACGATCTCTATAACGTACAAGTTGCTCATGAAGAGACCGCCGCTTGTCGTTTTCCAATAATAATAACGCACAAGTTGCTCGTGAAGAGCTGCCGCTTGTCGTTTTCCACAAGATAATAACGTACAAGTTGCTCATGAAGAGCTGCCGCTTGTCGTTTTCCAAAAAATAATTCAAAAGGAAATTGCGATGACACTGGCAGAGAATAAAATCTTCGTCAAAGAGAACCATGAATCAATCTTTCCCGAGGAGATCACATACTTAAAGGTGCAAAATAAATGCACCATTCATCTAGGTCGCGACTTCACTGGGGAAAATCATGAGATAGCCTATGCAAGAGACAACAACTCCATCCAGGAATAAACTAGAGAGAAAACAGTCAAACAAGACTCCACCCGATGAGAAAGTAACTCGATTGGGGATTCATCCTATCCAGAAATGGACAAGGTAGGCTAGATCAAAAATCATCCACGAGGATTAGCTCAGTTGGGGAATTTAGAAGGGAAGCACATTTTCTGCCTAAGCTAATCTTCTACTTGGAAAGAAACATGTACGTTGTTTGGATAAACAAAGTACAACCCAAAATCAACGGCAAATGTGAACATGCATGCGTGATATGAGTGTAAATGAATAAATGAATGTTATGCTGACAAAACGAACAGATGGAATATCTTGAAGACAATAAGATGTCACGACAAGATAGATACTCGGCCAATCTTAAAAAAGACAGAAGATAAATGGAACTGGAAACACAAAGCAATGTCAGAGCGTAACACGCCACAAGGTTCAAGTCTTCTGAGGAGAAAAGAGTATTCAAATCCAATCTTCTAATACCAATAGACCACTGGCATGAGACAAAGCGTACCACACTTCAGAAATTGCCCAAATAAAGATAACTGAAACAAAGCTTAACTGTAATAACTGGTGAGTCACCAAACTTAGTACCACCAGAAACACAAGTTTACCCAACCAACACCTCATGACGATTTTGAAATAAAACATGTTCATCATGCAAGGATAAATTACTGTACTGTTTCGCATTTCATGGCTTGACCATCCTCGGAACAACTGTTAATATTCCTTTCATGATTCACGACACATTTAAAAATAAGAATACTTTAAATACTTTGTTTCAAATATTTCCGTAAAAAAATAAAATTTTGCCCACAAAAGGTAAATGCTCAAATTTCATTAATAAGATGGTAGTTCGCTAACAACGCGACTCCAACGGCTTACAAAAGTTCGGGAAATAGTACATGAAAGAAAAGGTTACATAAAAACAATGATCACTATTCTTCCTAACAACTTCAAATTTCGAAATGTGTTCAAATGCCAAGACTGGTCTGACCAAAAGCTTGCCTAAGCCGCCTCTTCGGGTTTTCAACCTAGCAAACTGCCAACTCAAACCTAAGCGAAATACTTCTTGACTGCATCGGCGTTCATGGAGCGCGGGAGCTCTTCACCGTCCATATTGGTGAGAATCAAGGCACCTCCAGAGAAAACTTTCTTAACGACATACGGTCCTTCATAATTCGGAGCCCACTTGCCCCTAGAATCAGGTTGGAAAGATAATATCTTCTTGAGCACAAGTTCACCTTCTCTGAACTCACGTGGTCGAACCTTCTTATCAAAAGCCTTCTTCATTCTCTGCTGATACAATTGACCGTGACACAAAGTTGTCAATCTCTTCTCTTCGATTAAATTCAACTGATCATATCTACTTTGACACCATTCAGCCTCAGAAAGTTTAGCCTCCATCAACACTCTCAAAGACGGAATCTCAACCTCCACGGGGAGTACTGCTTCCATACCATAAACTAGGGAAAAAGGGGTTGCGCCTGTTGAAGTTCGAACTGAAGTACGGTATCCATGCAGAGCAAACGAAAGCATTTCATGCCAATCTTTATAAGTTACCACCATCTTCTGGACAATCTTCTGTCCACACACATCCTTGGTTCTTTCGGAGAAGCTTGAAAATCGGCCCACAGGTAGCAGTCATATGAGATATAAATCTAGAAATATAATTCAGTCTCCCAAGGAATCCTCTTACTTGTTTTTCTGTCTTGGGTGCGGGCATTTCCCAAATAGCTTTGACTTTATCAGGATCTACCTCAATACCTTTCTGACTGACAATGAAACCCAGAAGTCTTCCAGAACGAACACCAAAAGTGCACTTGTTGGGATTCAGACGGAGTTTATACTTTCTCAAACGCTGGAATAACTTCAATAAATGTTCCAAGTGATCTTCCTCAGTTTGCGATTTGCAATCATGTCATCTACATACACTTCTATCTCTTTATGCATCATATCATGGAACAAAGCGGTCATGGCTCTTTGGTATGTTGCACCCGCATTCCTCAAACCAAACGGCATAACCCGATAACAAAATGTTCCCCAAGGTGTAATGAAAGTTGTCTTCTCCATATCTTCTGGTGCCATCTTGATTTGATTGTAACCAGAGAAACCATCCATGAAAGAAAAGACTTTGAACTTTGCGGTACTGTCGACCAATACGTCAATGTGCGGTAATGGGAAGTCATCCTTTGGGCTAGCTCTATTCAGATCTTGATAGTCTACACACATTCGAACTTTGCCATCCTTCTTAGCAACAGGCACTATATTGGCTAACCATTGAGGATAGACCGATGTAACAAGGAAACCTGCATTAATCTGCTTTTGAACTTCTTCTTTGATCTTGTCAGCCATATCGGGACGAGTCCTTCTCAACTTCTGCTTAATCGGCGGACATTCAGGTCTCAACGGTAAACGATGCTCCACAATATTGTTGTCCAAACCTGGCATATCTTGGTAGGACCAGGCAAACACATCAACATACTCTTTGAGAAGCTCCAACAGTTTCTCTTTGACCTCTGGGATAAGCAATGCTCCGACCTTAACTTCCTTCTTATCTTCTTCATCACCCAAATTGATCAACTCTACAGGTTCTTCAAACGACTGAATAATCTTTTCATCGTGCTCAAGCAAACGGGAAATCTCATCAGGAATCTCTTCACTATCCTCTTCTTCGGCTCTGAACACAGGGAATTCAAAGTTGGGAGAGGGCATAGGATCATTGTTTTCAATGGTTAAGTCATGGATTAATCTGCACATATG
The DNA here is from genome assembly GCA_948472305.1 of Vicia faba. Lineage (NCBI taxonomy): Eukaryota > Viridiplantae > Streptophyta > Magnoliopsida > Fabales > Fabaceae > Vicia > Vicia faba. The sequence continues at coordinate 1,163,647,579 of OX451736.1, forward strand.
ATTATGCTTTATTTTAGAAATCGATTAATATGAATGTTGTACAAATGAAACAAAATATTATTATATTTTCCTATTACTACCAATTAATTTTCATTACTATTTCCCAGAAAAAAGTGAAAAATAAAACAGTAGTGGACAAAATAACATTTTTATTCATGAAGGGAAATACTTGAAACAAAGAGCCCAGACATTTCTCTTTTGCCTTGGGCAGAGCAAAAGGATTTATTTTCATCATAGCCCGACACAAATACTTTTCGCCTTGGGCAGAGCGAAAGTTTTTTTTCAAAAATAAAACAAAACATTACTCAGAAATGTGCATCACAACAGGAACATCAACAACAATCCAGTTCTGGCAAACCACTCCATGCGTCAAAAAATCGGGTAAGTCCTCTTCAGAATCGTCTCCTATTATAGCATCAACCTCAGGAGGAGTCGGATGGATAAAACCTGCACTTCGGAAAACCTCTTGTATCGGACGAGTAACTACTTCTTGCTTGACTCTTGCAGACACGGGACAAAAACCAAGACCTTCTCCAGACTTGTTCTCAGGCAAAGTCAACACCTGGCCCCAACCTTCAGCCGAACCACTTTCAACCACTCGTCGCGCATCCTCAAAAGAAGAAATAGATGTCCCTTGCTTCTTCACTTCGTTATTAGCAACAGATAGAGCTTGGAATTGGGTTCCAACATCCTCATCAGCATCAATAAAAGAGAAAGATGACAAATGGCTTACCACCATAGCCTGCTCTCCACCAATCATTACCAGCTTTCCATGCCTCACAAACTTCAATCTCTGATGGAGCGTGGAAGTGACTGCCCCTGCATCATGGATCCATGGACGACCCAATAGGCAACTGTAGGCAGCACGAATATCCATTACTTGAAAAGTGATCTGAAAAGTATGAGGACCAATTACTATAGGAAGATCCACTTCACCAATGACAGTCTTCCTAGAACCATCAAACACTTTAACAATTACCCCACTAGGTCTCATGGGAGCACCGGGATATGAGAGTCGAGATAATGTAGTCTTGGGCATTACATTTAACGACGAACCTGTATCTACCAACACACTTGATAAAGTATCATTTCCACAACTTATTGAGATATGCAAAGCCATATTATGGTTCCTTCCCTCCTTCGGAAGCTCTTCATCACTGAAACCAAGATTGTTACACGAAGTAATATTTCCCACAATTCCATCAAATTGATCAACCGTCACATCATGATCCACGAATGCCTGGTCCAAGACCTTCATCAAAGCTTCTCTATGGGCACCAGAATCTCTCAGTAAAGCAAGCAAAGAAGTCTTGGAAGGAGTTTGCAAAAGTTGGTCCATAATCTTATATTCACTTCTCTTGATAAGCTTCAGAATCTCATCATCCTCAGGATGAGGGATAGGTTCACTGGATCGGCCTATCTCAACCCTTGGTTCAACATTTCTCGCTGGAATTTCCACCGGTACGGGCCTCCTGACTTGAACTTCTGGTCTCTTCAAAGGTACTGCTGCAAAGACACGTCCACTTCTCGTAACTCTACTCACATCAGCGATGTTAACAAAAGACGGCCTTGTTGGTATAGGGACTTCTACCCCATTCTCAACCATTGTGGCATTATACTTATACAGTATAGCTTGGTCTGAGTTGTAAGGCACAGGACCAGGTGGATAAATGGTCAAAGGAGCAACAGGTGCAGTCTGACTGTCGTAACATATCTCTACTGATTCAGCCAAATTGAATTGTGGTATTATAACATTCACTTCATCCTCCGGATTTTTGTCATACGTAATAGTGATAACTCTCTGGTCTAACAACTTTTGAATATCCTCCTTCACAATAGGGCAATCAACCTCTCTTGAATAAAATTCACAAACATCATAATCATGTTGATGCCTAACAAAGGCAAGTCTTCTTAAGCTCTGATGTAACCTGATCAACGACTCTCTTATGTGTTCAACTTGAAAAACTCGAAACTTTCTCGGACAACCTTCCACCATATTCACTGATGCTGCCCCATGTCGAGGCAAAGGATTATCTCTAACATTCGGGTTAACATCCTTGAAAGACAAGATACCATTCTTAATCAATCTCTGCACGTCCGCCTTCAGAGCAAAACAATTCTCAAGGTTGTGCCCCGACGACCCTTGATGATATTCACAAAACTGATCCGCCTTGTACCACGGAGAAGTACTATTTGGTGCGACAGGAGGAGGCTTTGTCGTTATGAGGTTCTTTCTGATAAGAGCAGGGAACAATTCAGTATAAGTCATAGGAATAGCATCGAATTGCGGTTTTCTTGGTGAACGGTTATGGTTGTTGAATGGATAAGCCTGTTGTTGAGGCTGCTGCTGAAATGGCCGTTGTTGAGTTGGTGGGGTTTGATGAGCTGGGCGGACAGCCGGAGTGACTGCCGCAACGTGTGAGTAACCTCTCCTTGGTCTCCCTGGGAAGATTACGCTGACATCCTGCTCTTTTCTTTTTGGGAAAACACTTCCAAACTTCTTAGTACTGCTAGACAGACTTCCTTCTTTAACCAAACGCCCTTCACGAATCCCTTCCTCCAACCGCATGCCCATGCTTACCATTTCGGTGAAGTCACTGGGTGCGCTGGCAATCATTCTTTTATAGTAAAAGGAACCTAAAGTCTTTAAGAATATCTTTGTCATCTCTTTCTCCTCAAGAGGTGGATAGATTTGAGCAACAATTTCAAGCCACCTCTGTGCGTATTCCTTAAAAGATTCTATGTCTCTCTGCGACATCGCCCGGAGTTGATCCCTGTCCGGCGCCATGTCAACGTTGTACTTATACTGGTGAACAAAAGCTTCGCTAAGATCGTTGAAGTTGCGGATCCGAATGCTGTCTAAACCCATATACCACTTTAGAGCGGCACCCGTCAAACTGTCTTGAAAATAGTGAATCAACAAGTCATGATCATCAGAATACGTAGACATCTTTCTCACGTACATAGTCAAATGACTCCGAGGACACGAATCACCCTTATATCTTTCAAAGTCTGGAACTTTGAATTTTGCTGGAATCTTGACATTCGGAACTAAACAAAGGTCATGCGTGTTCTTCCCAAACAAATCCTTCCCCTTTAACACTCTGAGCTCCCTCTGCATTTCTTGGAATTGGTCTTGAAATTCTTCCATTCTATCAAAAAGACCCAAACTTTCAGCAGGCTCGACAGGATAAGTAGGTTCATTCAAATATGGCACAGAGTGAATCACAGGAGCGATAGTTGTCATTACCGGTTGCGGAAAAGGTGTTACAGACGGGACTACCGGCGGCATGGCAGTTGTCTCTGGCTGAGGAAGAGACAAAGTAGGTTGAAACAAAGGCTGTACGATAGGCTGATACCCCTCTGGCACAAAGTTATAAGGCATTCCCCACGGAAAACCTTTTGGCATCTGATGCTGAAGCGGAGAGTTGATTTGAGTCACAGATTTTGGAACGGTGACAATCTCGGAAACCACAGTAGTTGAAGTCTGAATCTCAGCAGCTGTAGTCGATGGCTGATTTTGAGCAGCCATCAAACTTTCCACTAGCGCAACATAAAACTAAAAGCTAAAGATCACTCAGAATCATCAGATGAAGGACCAAACGCCAACTATAACCGGAGCTTCCTGATCTTCACTTCATAAAAGTCTTCCATCTCTTTCTTCTCAGCTACCAGTCGATCAATGATTTCCTTCTGTGGATTAGGAACAAGAGCAACGCTTACCGAAACTTCCTTCTTTCTCTTCCTTTCACTAGCATACTTCTTCAGTAGAGCATCCTTTTGACGAAGTTTCTCATCATGATCAATGAACCAGCCGTCTTGAATAAAGAGTAAATCCTCCTTTTCCTTTAGTTGTCGAGTCAGGACCCGATTCTCATATTCAGACATATTATACTTTTCTTTCCAAGCATCTCTCTCGGACTTCATCCTAGCCAGATTTCCTTGGTATTCTCCCATATTCTCGATAGGGATATCAACAGATGACGATGCAACGGTAGGGAATAAAGGTTTCTCAGGTTTATAGGGCATCTTGAGAGCACAAGCCCTAGCACAGACCCATTGTAGATAAGGCTCCAAAGAAACGGCACCCCTATGTCCTAACATATCTCTCCCCTTCCTATGGATGTGGCGCCAAGCTTCTTCGATCTCCCTCTTAGCTGCCTGGTGATCTTGTCCTTCTTGTAGAAAGAAACCACTCACATGGATGTTGTTTGGCTTGTCCCTCATCGGGTATCCAAACTGACGGCGCGCGAGAACAGGGTTATAGTTAATTCCTCCTTTCGTACCAAGAAGAGGCACGTTAGGAAAAGCACCACAGCTATTGATGATCTTCACGTCATAGTAAGCTCGATTATACCAATCAATGTCGAAATGAGTGAGAGCCATAATTTTTGGCGCCCATCTCGGCTCCTTCTCGAGATCCCAGAAAACATTAGACCCAGGTAGATGAGAAACATACCACTGATACAGCAACGGTGCACAACAAATAATCATCCCTCCTTGATAAGAGTTTCGAAGATGGATGGAATAGTAGGTATCTCCGAGCAGCGTAGGGACCGGATTTCCAATCAAGAAAATTCTGATGGCGTTGATATCCACAAACTTATCAACGTTAGGGAATAGGAATAGACCATAAGCGAGTAAAGCAAAGACGTCTTCAAAAGCAATAGTATCTTTTATCTCAGCGAAATGACGAGCTTTCCTTAACAAAAACTGCACAGACAAACCTCGGATTCCCCCTTTTGTAGTCATGTTCTCCTCTATCTCTGACTTCTTCAAGTGGATGATGGTCGCTATCTCGTGAGATTTGGGTTCCTCTTCTAAGCCAGAAAAAGGAACACAGTCGGTGATCGGCAAACCAAGTATGTAGGAGTACTCTTCTAAGGTGGGCATTAACTGGTAATCCGGAAAGGTGAAGCATCGGTACAAAGGATCGTAGAATTGGACCAACGTATTAAGGATGCCTTCTTTCATCTGGCGCTTCATGAGAGGTATAATGGACCCATACTTTTTCTGAAAATCCATCGGGTTCTTGATCTCAGGAATTAAACTCTTCAGTTCTTCAATCTCGGGCTCCTTAAAACTAAAACTTCGAGTGTTTCTCCTTCCAAATTCCATAATAATAGTACCTGAGATGTCTGCAAACATCATTCCCAAGTTCCTTGAAAAACAAGTTTTTTTACAAAAAAAAATGTGGATGAATGAATGAATGATAATGCAACAGTTACACACAAGTTCAAAAACATGGGGTTCAAAGGTTCAACGTTTCAGCATGGAGTCGAGGGTAAATCCCACCCCAAGGTATGTACTACCGGTTCAATCACACCTGTAAGACAAGGTTCTAAGAGTTCCCAGAGTCTACATTCCTCCTTCGGATATTGCCAACGTCTTGATTACTCAATAATTAGCAATATTCTCAAGAGAAACTCATCCGAGCGTAGCATCGCGTAACAACTACTTCCGGATTACTCCGTTATAGTCTCCGCGCTACACCTAAAAAGGCCAAGATGAGTTAGGGTTCTACGGTTCTCAACTTCTCTGGCTCCTAGGTCGAAAATAATAATGTCTTCCCGATTACTCGGTAAACAAATATTAAGTTCAAGAGGGCCTTCCATTGAGTGGGGGATCTCATGCCTCCTTCTTCGGGATTACTCCCTCAAAGTTAACATGACTGTACCGCCCGTCCTATTCCTTAAGTGTAACTTAATCCGGGTATAGGATTCGTCATTTGCAAAAAAACCCAAACAACCCCAATTTAAACACATAATCAAACAAATCAAATAATAATAAAACAGATAAGACAAATTAGGCTTAACCCACTTAGGGATGGACCAGCAAGAGGTCAATCTTTCCCCAGCAGAGTCGCCAGTTCTGTAGCGATAAAAAATGTAGCGGGGTAAATCGGAGATCGAATTATTAATTAATTCGTCTCACAAAAGCAAGAGTCGCCACCGCGCTTTATTATTTCCAAGGGAAAAGGGGAAAGAGCGAAATAAAACCCTAAATATGCAATGTAAAATAATACTTTTAAAAGTAATAAAAATACAAGGCGTTTTGAAAAGAGATCTATGGTTCGGGGGTTGGTTATACAGTGGGAAGGTATTAGCACCCAATGTATCTATAGTACTCTATAGGAACCTTTTGAAATATCTGTTTATTAAAGTGTTTGTTTGATTAAAAATAAATTGTTTTGGCCGAAAAGGGGTACGAACGGGTTTTTGAAGGTACGACGACCTAATGTCGAAGTTTTGGGCTTAAAAGGTATAAGTTTTGAAAAGGTTGAATATTTGAGGAAAAATTGTCTTAAGTTTTAATGAGATGAAAATATTCGCGTGATTGGACTTGAGGACATGAAGTCAACAAATTTAATCGTTTTTCCCTTGGATTTAGACGTAAACAGAATAATCATGTAAATACTGAATAATCAAACAGATAATTTAAGTAGCTAAGTGATATACAATGATTAAATAACAAACTAAAGGATGTGAACAGGAATTTTTTATATTTTTGTTTAATATTAATTAAAGCGAGGGAATTAATTAGAGAAAATAAGATGTTTTTAAGTTTCTATTTTTATATGTTTCTATTTTTTTTTATGTTTTTTAATATTAATATAAAGTATTATTTTTTAAGAATTATTAAATGATTTTAAACTAAATTAAAACTTAAAAGCTACTAACTTAAGTCTAATTAAAAAAAGGATACTAAAATTACCAAATTAAATCTTAAAAGTTAAACTAATAAAATTGGTCAATTATTAAAATTGTTTAATTAAATTATCCTATTTGATTAAGTTACTAATTAATTAAACTAAATTAGTAATAGTTCTAAAAAAACTAAAAGAGAATAAATAGAAGAAAAAAAGTGTATTAGAAATAAAAGGTTAGATGAACAATTTATATGGGCCAAAGGGTTCTGAGGGTCCAAAACAGAAACAAGATGGGGAGGTGTTCTAAGGACTTCGCTGGGCCTGGGCGTGGAAAATAGGTAAGGTCCAATTGTTGAAACAAAATTAGGGTTAACACATTTGTTTAGTTTAGGAAAAAAAAGGGTTAAGGTTTTGGACAGAAGCGGCGCTCCTTCGTCTCGTTCTCGTGTTCTTCTTCTTCATGCTTTCGCCTCTGAGTTCTCCTTCTTCCACCTTCGCCTGAGTCTCTTGCCCATGGCCACCAGCATTCTCCACCTTCTTCTTCCCTCCAGCAAAGCATTAGGGCGACAGATTCACGGTACAAAACTTCATTTTATTTCATTAGAGCTTTTCGTTACTGCATGTTATGCTCTTCATCCATTTTGATACTGACTTCGAATTATATTGCTATTTGAGGTATGAAAGAGAAGGGGAAAAAAGAACTACCTTTGGAGACGGAGGAAGAGAGGTTGGTGTTGTGCGTAGGAGGCCAAGACAGCGAGGGAAACGCGGAGGCGCGCTAGCTTTGCTTGGTATCCTGGTACTCTGTCTTTTTCTCTTCTTGCTTGCTTCCGTATACTTGATGCTTGGTTGCCTTGATGTTTGGCCTATGATGAATGTTTGAGGCTTTATGGTATGCTGGGGTATGCTACTGTTGAAATGTTTTCATTTTGATTAGCTTTTCTTCTTCTTCTCTTGCTACTGTTGCTTTCAGTTGCCTTTTTTGCATTAGCCTGTGATGACTATCTCTGAGGCTTGATGGTTGCCTTGAACATTGTTTTAAGGTTTGAGTTGCTATGGTATTCTGGTTTTTGGCTTTAGAACTGGTTATGGTTTCAACAGGTTTGGCCTTTTGAGTTTACTGGTTTTACTGGTTTTTTAGGCCATTACAGGTTTTGACATGGTTTAAGGTTTGATTGTGTTTATGCTGGTTTATTGGTTTTTTAGGCCATAAGGTTTATGCTTTTGCTTCAGGTTTGGGTACACTGGTTTTTGGTTTGGTCATGTTGGTTGAGGCTTTTATAGGTTTCAACAGGTTATGGTAGCGGGTTTATGGTTTAGGCCATGAGGTTTTGAAAATGGCTATGGTTTTGCTGGACAGTTTAGAGGTTTTATGGTTTAGGCCATAAGGTTTGATTGGAGATAGCAGGTTTTGTTTCTTGCTTTGAGACCTTGAGAGTTTTTCTTTTGTATTTGTTTGACAGATTTGAGTGTTTGAAGGTTTTTCAAAACAGGTTGTGAACACCTTTTTTTCTTGAGGGATTTGTTGTTGTGTTATAACAGTTTGGCCTTCCTATTCTTGAGGTTTACGTTACAGGTTGTATATATTTAACTATATTTCTGCCTTCTCTACTGCTACATCAGTTTTGTCCATATTCCTTTTCTATGCTTATCTTTTTCTTATTGTATTACTGCTGATTTGTTTTGTATCTCTTTCCTGCCTAAAGCCAAAACCTGTAAAACACACTCTTCCTCTCTTCTCTCTCTTAAGTACAAATTGACATTAAAAAGATGTATGTACTTTATTTGTTCTGAAAAAGCAAGCTAGAAAATGATGTAAAATGGAAATGTATTGCTTGCATATTTGGTTTTAAACTGCATGCATCTCTTTGTCAATTGCAATGTAACAGTAAGGAGCCTTTGTATTTTGGCCTCTTCCCCCATGTTTGGCAGTTTACGTTGGAATTTTGTCTTGTGTTGAAAATTTGCATATGCTGTTTGTATTATGCTTTTGAAATATGCATGGGATTTGAAACATGCAGTTGGCTTTTGAAAATGTGCAATTGATTTTTAATTATGCAGTTTATTTTGAAAAATGCAATTTTTGACAAGAGTGAATTTGTGCATATTTAAATTTGTGCATTCATATTTGTCAATAAAAATTCATCCCTTTTTGTGAACCGGGAGAAATCCCGTGATTTGCAAAAAGGGTAAAAACTGATTCCAGCCGTTTGCTTTTAATGATGAACACTAAAATTAATTTTTTTTGCTTTTAATTATATTTATTTCTGACTTTTCTTTTAATTCTTTGCAGGTAAAAAAAATCAAATGAGAAATTGGATAGAAGATGAAGATTTAGAATATTAGAAAAATAGTTTTTATTTTACTTTAAACATTTTATGTAATTGTTATTGTAAATACTTTGTACATAATACAGTATTTAAACAACAATTGTAATAATTAGAATAAAGATGAATAAAATTCTATTATTTCAGTTAATTCTTTTCTTCTTTCCAATTATTTATTTTATCATTTATAATTCTTTAAATTACATAATAACTGAAAATCAATTCCAATTATTTAAATTTAGAATGATAAATAATTAAATAAACATCATTGATCAATTAACTTCTCTTCAATTAATTATTTCATTATTTATAATTCTTCCAAATTATAATAACTGAAAATAAAATTTCAATTATTTAAACCTAGAATAATAAATAATTAAATAACATTGTTTGATCAATTAATAAACTCTTTTCAAATATTTATTTTATTATTTATAAATCTTTAAATTATATAATAACTGAAAATAAATTCCAATTATTTAAATTTAAGATAATTAATAAACATCGTTTTAGCATTGATCAATTAATAAATTTAGCGTTCAAAAGATAAACAGCTCTCGACTTGAAAAAGTTATGAATTTTAAGACTGCTTTGAAAGTTGATAAAAAATTGGTCAAAACCCTTGCAATGTAATGATGCGGATGGGAGATGGTATCTTAGGTCAAAATTTGGGGTACAACAATACTGTATCTGAATAAGAGATCTAAATGAGTAACAAAATGACTTCCGTGTCTGGAGTGTATCCGTACTGTATCTGAAATATTTGAATATCGTTAACGATAACTTTTAATCTTATCCTGAAAAGGGTAAAATGTTAGCTGAAACACAAAGTTATGTTGCATGAAATGTATGATGTAATATATGTGTTTTATCAATGTTTGTGATATAGGAATGTAATGCATGTGCATGTAAGTTGATTTGCTGTATTACTGAGGAAAATAAATCCTTTATAGTTAGGGATAATGAAATCTTTGACTGCTGCCAGGGAGAATAAATCCATGACCGCTGTTGGAGATTCAAAATCTTTGATTGCTGAAGATGAGAAATCCTTGCTGACTGCTTAGGGATTAAAGATCCTTGACAACTTCTGCGGGGATGTGAGGATCCTTCATGACTTTCCTGGGGTTTACACAATGAGAATCCTTACTCGGTTGGGGAATAAGGAAAACTCTGGAGATCTCTACTGGGGATCAAATAAAGGAAAACCTTGATCTGCTGAAGAATGAGGAAGGCTCTGATGGCTTCTGCAGGGAACTAAGAATGAGAATCTTCATTCTACAAGGGGAATTTGAATCCTTGAGGAATTCATGCTGAGGAGTCAAGAATGAGAATCTTCGATCTGCAGGGGATTAAAAATTCTGACAAATTCATAATGGGGAGTAAAGAAGGCTCTGGAAACTTCACTGGGGAATCGAGAATGAGAATCTTCACTCTGTTAGGGGATGAAAAACTCTGTAGGGAGTAGCTATACTGCTGAGGAGTAGCTATCCTGCTGGAGAGTAAGCTCAGGACTCTGGGGAAAAGCTCATTCCTGTTTGGAAAAAGTTCAGCAGTTTGGGTTGTATGCCACTTTAAGAATGAGAATCTTCATTCTGTTGCAGATATCAGGAGCTCGGGTTGTATGCCAATCTACTGGAGAGTCAAGAATGAGAATCTTCATTCTGTTGGGACTTCAGGAGCTTGGGTTGTATGCCAATCTACTGGGGAGATCAGGAGTTTGGGTGTATGTCAATCTACTGGGGAGTCAAGAATGAGAATCTTCATTCTGTCGGGGATATCAGGAGTTTGGGTGTATGCCAATCTTCTAGAGAGTCAAGAATGAGAATCTTCATTCTGTCGGGGATATCAGGAGTTTGGGTGTATGCCAATCTTCTGGGGAGTCAAGAATGATAATCTTCATTCTGTCGGGGATATCAGGAGTTTGGGTTGTATGTCAATCTACTGGGGACTTATCCTAGGTTGAGGATAAAGCAAAAGTTATCTGTTATCTGGTTCATTCTCAGACTTTAAGACAACTTGCTGGGGAAATTGGGGAAAACTGGATGGTTTCTGCTGGCGATTGATAGTTGGAATTTTGACTCCGTTGGGGAAGAAGGTTTCATCTTCGCTGAGGGTCTGTAGTTCAAAGTTTTTGCTCCGCTGGGGATTAGTAGTTTGAAGTTTTAACTCTAATGGGGATTTTGAAATTTAGCTCCACTTGGGATATGTATTTCAAGGTTTTAGCTCCGCTAGGGATCTAGATGATGTACTGCAGGGGATTTCTCTTGGAATAGCCTAAAGACGTTTTCCTATACTTTCAACCTGTCAGTAATTATTCTTTCCCATTTTGTTTATTTGTAAACAGCGATTATATTCAAATGCATATGCTCATTTAATAAATCGTTGGACGTTTTCAAATAAAACACAAGTGTAAAAAAGAAGAAAATGCAAATAAATTTCTGCACTTTGAAGTATCTTTGTATTAACTTTGTGTAAGTATTTTGTACAAAGGAGACAGACATCCTAGTAAAATAATGTTGTCATAAAAAATGAGAAAAATTTATACAAAGAAAGATGGCTATGTGTAAAATTCCATGGGGTTCCCATTCTGCTATAGCCTTCGTAACTCTGAATATCTTGTCCATTCGTTGCTTCTTCTGAAGATGATTGAGTTGATCAGAAGCCTGAAGCTTGTCAGTGAAGAGATTTTCCTTAAAGTGATCCGACGAGACATAGTCATACGCTTTAATTCCCTAACTTTTGCCTGGACCGCCCTTTCTGGTTTTCGATCCACTGGGAAACCCTTTTTTGCCCAAGTCGCCCTTTCGGGTTTTCAACTTGCCGGGTGTACAGATTTTTTATTTATTTATCCCTAACTTTTGCCTGAACCGCCCTTTCGGGTTTTCGGTTCACCGGGATGCCCTTTTTTTGCCTAGGTGTGTCAACCTAGCGGGTCGTTTATGCATAGTATCTTTTGACTATGTCTGCATTCGCAGGGTGCGGCAAGTCATCGCTGTCCATGGTGGTTAGAATCATTGCCCCACCAGAAAAGATGTTTTTGATCACAAATGGTCCTTCATAGGTAGGAGTCCATTTTCCCCTGGGATCACTTTACGGCAAGATGATCCGCTTGATTACAAGATCCCCGACTTGATATACCTGGAGCCTGACTTTCTTGTTGAAAGCCTTGATCATCCGTTTTTGATACGTCTGACCATGGCAAACAACAGTAAGTCGCTTTTCGTCAATCAAGTTAAGTTGATCAAGCCGGGTCTGAATCCAATCGTCTTCACTCAAACCAGCATCCTTCATGATTCTCAAGGAGGGAATCTGAACCTCGATAGGTAAAACAACTTCCATGCCGTATACCAAAGAATAGGGTGTTGCCCCAGTTGATGTACGCGTCGTTGCACAGTACCCGTGGAGAGCAAACAGTAACATCTCATACCAGTCCTTGTAGGTGACTGTCATCTTTTGTATGATCTTCTTGATATTTTTGTTCGCAGCTTCGATAGCACCGTTCATCTTCGGCCGATAGGGAGATGAATTATGATGTTTAATCTGGAACTGCTCGCACAAGGCCGTGATCATAGTGTTGTTAAGGTTTGTACCGTTTTCGGTGATGATCCTTTCGGGGATGCCGTACCGGCAAATGAGGTTTTGCTTGATGAAGCAGGCAACAACATTCTTTGTAACGGAGGCGAAGGAAGCTGCTTCGACCCACTTGGTGAAGTAATCAATAGCCACCAGAATGAAGCGGTGTCCATTGGATGCTGTAGGCTTGATCTCTCCAATCATGTTGATTCCCACATTGCGAATGGCCAAGGAGCTGTTAAGACATTGAGAGGAACTGGAGGTATATGTACCTTGTCCGCATAGATTTGACATTTGTGACAAGTCCTAGAATGTTGATGACAGTCAGCTTCCATGGTAGACCAGTAATAGCCTGCCCGTAGAATCTTCTTATCCATCGTATGTCTGCTTGAGTGGGTGCCAAAGGTACCATTGTGCAGTTCAGCCATGATCTGCTCATCTTCAACCTTGTCCACACAACGGAGCAGAATGCAATCATGATTGCGCTTGTACAGGATACCATTGCTCAAGAAGAACTTAGCTGAGAATCTCCTTAAGAACTTGTATCGTTGACTGAAGCTCCTTCAGGATATTCTTGAGCCTCGAGATACCTTTTGACTTCATGAAACCAGGGTCGGTCCACTACTTCTTCGGTATTAATCTCGTGACAATATGTAGGTTCATCCATTCGCTCGATGGTGATTTGGGGAGCCTCATTATCCCAGTTACGTTTAAGCATGGATGACATTGTAGCTAGAGCATCTGCTAGCTGATTTTCTTCTCGCGGGAAGTGCTCGAAGGTAATCTGCTCGAAATGAGGGAGAAATGTCAAGACATGTTCTTTGTAAGGGATGATGTTGGGATGCTTAGTGTCCCACTCTCCTTTGATCTGACTGATGACCAAAGCCGAGTCTCCAAACACAACCAGAGATTTGATTCCCATGTCTATTGCAGCCTTGAGACCAAAGATACAAGTTTCATACTCGGCCATGTTGTTGGTGCAGTGAAAGCAAAGTCTAGCTGTGAAAGGTGTATGGCAACCTTCAGGAGAGGTGAGTACCGCGCCTATACCATTGCCAAGTGCATTGGAGGCACCATCAAAGTACAGGGTCCATCGGGATCCTTGTTCAGGTCCGTCATATGGTCTGAAGTCTTCAATGTTATCCAATGTCATAATGTCTTTGTCGGGGAAGTCAAAATTCATGGATTGGTAATCTTCGACAGCTTGATGAGCCAGATGGTTAGCTAGCACACTCCCCTTTATAGCTTTTTGGGTCGTGTACTGGATATCGTACTCAGTGAGGATCATTTGCCATCTGACTATCCTTCCAGATAATGCAGGCTTCTTGAAGATGTACTTGATCGGATCCATCTTAGATATCAGTAGAGTGGTATGAGTCAACATATACTGCCTTAGCCGGCGAGCAGCCCATACCAAAGCGCAACAAGTTTTCTCGAGCAGTGAGTAGCGGGTCTCACAGTAGGTAAACTTTTTGCTAAGGTAATAAATGGCATGCTCTTTTCGGCCAGACTCGTCATGTTGGCCCAATACGCACCCCATTGAATTATCCAAAACAGTCAGATACATGATTAGCGGTCTTCCTTCGACGGGAGGCATCAAGATAGGAGGTTCTAGGAAATACTCCTTGATTTTATCGAAAGAAACTTGACAGTCATCATTCCATTTAACCACCTGATCTTTCTTCAATAGCTTGAAGATTGGCTCACAGGTAGATGTTAGGTGAGAAATGAACTTTGCAATGTAGTTTAGGCGTCCCAAGAAACCTCTGACCTCCTTCTCAGTGCGAGGGGCAGGCATTTCTTGTATAGCTTTGACTTTGGCAGGATCAACCTCGATGCCTTTGTTTCTGACAATGAAACCCAAGAGTTTACCGGACCTAACTCCGAAAGTGCACTTGTTAGGGTTCAGTCTGAGCTTGTACTCCTTCAACCTGACAAACAACTTTTGCAAATGGTCGAGGTGTTCTTCTTCCGTCTGTGATCAGGCTATCATGTCGTCTACGTAGAATTCAATCTCATGATGTATCATATCATGAAACAAAGCTACCATGGCGCGCTCATAGGTTGCCCCGACATTCTTCAGTCCGAATGGCATCACCTTATAGCAGAACGTACCCCACTGTGTAACAAAAGTAGTTTTCTCCATGTCTTCAGGTGCCATTTTGATCTGGTTGTAACCTGAAAATCCATCCATGAAAGAAAATACCTTGTGCTGAGCTGTATTATCAACCAAGATGTCAATGTGCGGTAGTGGAAAGTCATCTTTAGGGATAGCCCTGTTTAAGTCTCTGTAATCCACGCACATTCTAACTTTTCCGTCCTTCTTAGGCACGGGCACAATGTTAGCAACCCATTGTGGATAGGAAGTAACGGCAAGAAATCCAACATTGAACTGCTTCATAACTTCTGCTTTGATCTTTTCAGACATGTCGGGCCTCATGCAGCAAACTTTCTGTTTAATTGGTGGACAATCTTCTCTGGTAGGGAGACGGTGAACCACAATATCTGTGTCGAGTCTCGGCATGTCTTTGTAGGACCAGGCGAAGATATCAACATATTCATTCAACATCTGAATTAAGCGCTCTTTGACACTTGGCTCTAGCTTGGCACCCACTCTGACTTCTTTTTTGTCTTCATCAGTACCCAAGTTGATTGTCTCAAACAACTCCTCATGGGGCAGAATAACCCTTTCTTCCTGTTGTAGCATTCTAGCCAATTCTCCCGGCACTTCACAGTCTTCATCACCTTCGTATTCGGCATGGTAGACCAGATCTTCAGAGTTACTGAAGGCCATAGCAGAATTGTTACCCATGGAATCCGGAATGGAAGGGTACCTGCATTTGTAAGTGTGGGTGTGTGTAAGGGATAGTCACCTTTAAACAAATAAAATGTAAAAAGAAAGAAAATGAACACAAAAGTTTATATATGAAAAGGTCCATGATTCATTAAAATGGCATATGAAGATGAAAAATCAAACCCTTACAAATGGACCTATATGCCTCAGGTAAGGCACAAGGCTAAAAGTGTATGAATTGTTTGAGAATTATTACAAACTAACAGAAATGTTCGAAAGATAAATTACTCTGGTATGAAAGTAATCGGAACAAAGTCTTTCGCCTCCCAATTGCACAGTCCTCCGTCAATAGTAGGGAAAATCCAGTCTTCCAGGTTGCTCTCCTCTTCACTATCCTCCAAAGCATTGACTCCATGATGGGTGATCTTCACTGGTGGCCCTTCAGCCCGGGAGCGGCGTACAACCTTTTGAGCAGAAGCAATGAAACCCAAACCGAATTTATCTGATTTGTTAGGAAAATCTGGTAACTGACCCCAGATTGTGCTTCCTCCTTCTTCAATCACAATCTTTGCATCTTTGAGGGATGACATCCGAGGCACAGGTTTGGCAATCATGGGTACAGAAAACACTGTCTTGGTCGCTGCAATTTCAGGAGACACCTCTTCAAAGTGTTGGAAAGGGGTCTCGATGAATTCACCATCCAATTCTACATAGCGGAAAGAATTTAGATGGCTTATCATGTATTCCTCTTCGCCATGAACTGTTAGAATATTCCCCTGGACAGGGTACTTGAGCATTTGATACAGAGAAGAAGTGACGGCTCCAGTATTATGAATTCAGGGTCTTCCCAACAAGCAAGAATAGGAAGGACGGATGTCCATCACATAGAATGTGGAGTTGAAGGTTTCAGTTCCCACCTTAATCGGGATGTCCACTTCCCCGTGAACCATCCTTTTAGAACCATCAAAGGCTCTGATAATGATATTGCTGGGATTCAGGGTTAGGCCTTCACAGTCCAATCTATCCAATGCTTTCTTCGGCAAGACATTTAAAGACGAACCAGTGTCTACCAGAATGTGTGCTAGAGTAGTCCCTCTGCATTCCACCGAGACATGCAAAGCGTCATTATGCTTTCTCCCTTTAGATGTTAAATCGGCATCGGAGAACCCTAGACCATTTTCAGCTGTTAGGCTAGCTACACATTCCTGGAACTGATCTGTGGAGGTTTCCTGTGGCACGTGGGCCGTCTTCAAAAATATGAGCAGGGCTTTAGCATGAGCTTCAGAACAAAGCAGCAGGGCTAACATAGAAATCTTTGAGGGGGTTTGCCCCAGTTGTTCCACAACATCATAATCGCTTTTCTTGATTATTTTCAAAATCTCTTCCATTTCTTTTTGAGAGGTCTCAGGGATGACCAAAGGCTGAGCCCTCGTCCTGATGGGCGCTTCTTGGATCCCTTTCCCTCTATCATCAACAACAGCAGAGGGGACAACCACATGAGTTACAACTTCTTCAATAATTGGAGTTCTTGCAGATATGTTGACCGACACAGGGGTAACCTTAGGAGCATTTGAGGGTCCGAAGATTGCCTTTGGTGGAGTAATCTCCGGAGAGAAAATTCTTCCGCTGCGAGTGATTTTACTCATTCCAACAATGTTTCCTATGTTGGAAGTCTCTTCATCAGAACTATCTTCAGTTGATTCAATTTGTTTAATACCGTGGTAGAAGATCTCTCCACCATAGTTCCACGATATTGATTTGTTGGACTTGTACGGGATGGGCCCCGGCATGGTTATCTTCAAAGGTACAATCTTTGGATCGGATGTAATCTTAACAGGTCTTTTGGAGACCTTGGAAATATTGGCGGATATGGTAATTATCGAAACATCATTGACAGGAGTCGGTGTAACAGGAGTCTTCTCAAAAAGGATTTCTTGGTTATCCATTAGGCGTTGGATGCCTAACTTCAACAACGGACAGTCGGTTGGTAAGGATGAACAAAGGTAGCAATCTTCTTCACAACCTGGGAAAATCCCAGCCTTCAACAAATTTAACTTGATTATCGGTAGCGGAGTCATCAAATCATCAACAGTAGTAACAAAAAGATCCTCTTCAACAACATGGGCATTATGGCCATGCCTTGGCATTGGAGCAGAGATCACATTCGGCTTTTCAGGGGCGTCGAATTCCACTTCTTTAGCATCTATCAAATTCTGAATCTTATTCTTGAGGCCCCAACAATTGTTGGTGTCGTGCCCTATACTCCCTGAATGATAAGCACACTTGGCGTTTAAATGGTAGTACGAAGAAGTTGTTTTCAGATTCTTTGGTGCCTCTTTCAAGGTTGCAAGGTTTAACTTCAAGAGATGAGGAAGAACCTGAGCGGGAGTCATGTTTATCTGAGTGAATTGCCGTACAGGCCTTTCCACTTTTGCTTGGTTGGTTCTGGGTTGATTGTTTCTGGGATGATCAGCTGCAGACTTCTGAATTATTACGGCCCCCACCGCTGGCCGGCGCTCAACTCTTCCCTGACCTCTTTGGGAGTAGACAGCTGAGACTTCTTTCTTTGTTGGAAAAGGCTTTTTGATGGCAGCGGAAGCAGATGCATCTTTTTGAATTTTACCGCTCTTGATTCCGGCTTCAACTCTCTCACCAGTTAGAATCAACTCGGTGAACCCCGCAGATGAACTTCCTATTAGGTGATTAAAGAATGGACCTGACAGAGTCCCCAAAAACATGTCTACTAGTTCCCTCTCAGATAGAGGTGGTTGAACTCGTTCCGCCAAGTCTCTCCATTTCTGGGCATACTCCTTAAACCCTTCATTTGAGACCATGCCCATACTTTGTAATTGAGTACGGGTTGGTGCTAAGTCTGCATTGTACTGATATTGTTTGTAAAAGGCAGCAGCCAAATCCCCCCAATTATGCACATCAGACCTCTCTAGCTGGTAGAACCAATCTGTGATACGGTGGGAAAAACTGACTGTTTTTTGGAATGCTGGTTTGCGTTTTGCGTTTGTATTCGCAAAATGTCGCGGTAAGCAAGAGTCACCACCGACTTTTATTTTATCCAACAAGGAAAGGAAAAAAGCACAGAAAAATTCCTTTTTCGAGATATTTCTCGGGTTCGGGGGGTAGATTATAGAAAGGGAAGGTGTTAGCACCCTTTCTATCTGTGGTTATCCACGGGCTCTTAGATACTTGCTCATATTGTTTTCAAAATTGCTTTCTTTGTGCTTGTGGGTTTGAAAAAGTTTTTGTTTTGAAACTTCGATTTAACTCTTGCTTCTGTCCTCAAGAGTATATGAAGTGTTTTTGAAAACTTTGTTCGAAAAAGTGTAAGTGTGAAAAGTTTTTTTTTTTTGGAAAGAGCAAGTACTTAAGAACCATCTACCTACTCGAAAAAGGAATAATTTTATGCTATCTTCCTTTAGACAATGCTATCCTACTATTGATGAGTAGGTAGCACCGTTGTTGGAGTTTAAGGGTCAATTCGAATACGGGACTTACGGTCACCAAAGCAACGTTAGGACGCCTTAGCGGTAACCCTAATGTCTTAGATCATTTGTTTTGAGGCAACAATATTCGAGGCAACCATTTCGAGGTGACTATGATCTTTTAGACAAGAGGGCAACCTCTAAAGTAACCTATACTTAATGACCGTGTACGAAGGCAACCAAGTGGGGTGTACCCTAAGAGTGCGCATGTGCGAGTGTGTTGTTTTCGGTTAATTTTATCTTTGTACATGTTAAGGGTGATCTAAGTTGATTTTAGGTTAAAACATTCAGTCTTGTCATGCAAACCTATTACCAAACATCTAACAGTTATAATTTGCGGGAAATAAAATGCGGAATTTAAATTACAAGGCGTTGGGTATTTAAATCGCCAAAAGCAACCCTTTGAAATTTAAATGCGGAAAAATAAATAAAGCGATAAAAATAATTAAATGGTCCTAATTATCTATTACATTCCAGGAACAAGTACAATATTGAATAAATAGATCGCGTGCGGAAAATTAAATCGAGTGCGAGTTTAGGGTTTTGACCCCTTGTTATTAAAAAAAAGATATTTTTGTTGTTTTTATTTTAAGAAAGAAGCTATCCTAAATTAATTATTAAATTAATAAGTAAATAAATTAATTAATGAAAATAAATATTTTTTGGGATTTAAAGAAATAAATTAATGTTAGTAAAAACCTAATTAAGTCTAATTGATTTTAATTATTTACAAAAAATATATTAAAGTTATTTCTAATTAAAGCCTAAAATAATTAAATTAATGTTTGTTAATAAAAATTAAAATTTGATTTTTATGAAGAAAATATTTTTGTAGTTTTAACTTTATAGAGAAAAAATAAAATTTGATTGGTTAGTTAATAATGAAAATAATTAAATCAAATAAAACAAAAATAAATGAAATAGAGAGAGTTAGGGGGTATGGGCCTGATTGGAGTGTTTGAGAAGCAAATTCTATGGCCCAAACGAGCTGGCCCTGTATTGACTTTCCTGGACTTGGTGTGGACACGTTGACCAAAGCCTTGGTGGTCCTTCCATCTCCATCCATCAGATCTGGCCATTGGCCATCTGTCCATTGGATAGATGATGGTGTATGATGCACTGTTGCTCCTTATGCGTATTGGAATATCTGAAGAAACAAAATAACAAAGAGAGTGGGGGGACCTGGGATTCGAACCCAGGTCCTGTAGGCGCTTGGATTGCTTGCTTTGCCACTAGGCCATTGTGTTTCAATTGTTAATATATTAGACAATAATAATAATAAAAGAAAATGCCTCAATATGCTAGCACAACAAAATAAGCGCGCTATGGTTTGAATTGGCCAACGATGGCGTGACACGTCTCCATCTTCTTCCTCACGTCCGTGGCTAAAACCCTGTAAAACCTATAGCCACGGACATCGCCTGTCACTAAAAGTCATGTATCCCTATAATCTGCTGTGAGCCATGAAAATGAAATCTAAGGGCAGGGTTGTGCTCGTCTCATCGTCTCGGTCACAACCATGCCCTTCTCGTCAGCCAATTTTTCCTGAAAAAGAAATACCCAAAAACAAACCACGAAACCCTAGATATGGTACTTGGCTTTACAGGTCAGATAAATAAAATTGGATAATGCAGAATGCTTGGAAACATGATGAGGATTATGAATATGCAAATAATTTGTACAAAAGACGCAGGAATAAAGATTTGCGAATTCAAATGCAGAGCTAGGTAGTGTGATACTTACAGCATGTTTAAGCGTGTATGGAGGCCTGCTTTGGGTTGGTTTCAACTCAGTGAACCTCCAGGAATTGATTGAGACCCTTCTTGGCTTCTGAGATCGCCTCTAAGTATGATTTTGGTTTCAAACTTTTTCCACACTTTTTCAAGTTTTGTCTTGATTATTCTTGCAGCCTTCAACCCATAATTAGTGTCTTTTGGCTTCTATATGTATCATGGAATGCATTAGGTCAAGAATCATGAATCCAATCTCTCTAAATCAATGCACCCATATTTGATTTGATTCACTTTTGAAAACTTGCCAAATTTGTCAAAAAATCATCTTTTTGCACATGATCTTGTGTGATACGAATTTGATGATGATATTGATGAAAATCCAATCCTGAAAATAGCAAAAAATCTCATGTAATCAAAGTTTGGGATTTTATTTGATTTAAAATGAAATAATTCAATAAAAAATCAAATAAAATAATAAAATTGATAAATGGACACATGGATGAAGCTAGGACACGTGGACAATGATGCAAGCTCAAATCAAGTGGAAAAGAATGGGCCCATTTGACAAAATTTGAAGTTTTGGGGATAGTTGACTTTTGGCAATTTTGCAAAAATGCCCAACTTCAACAATGCATAACTTCTTTAATTTTGAAATTTTGGAGGTGTTCTTGGACTTTCTAGAAAGCATCAGATGTCCTCTAACCAACCCTTTTGGTCTCATCTCATTTTGATATTCCATTCTCAAGTTATAAGTTTTGAAAAAAAAGGTGTTTTTGTTGACTTTCAAAAATGACCTATAATGTCCAAATTTAGAATTTCTACTGAGTGCATTTTACGATCTTGGGGTATGAAGATGGATTGTATGGAATTGCATCCTCTTAAAAATGAGCTTTGGATAGGTCATTTATCATAAAGTATGAGAAAGTTATGCTTGGTCAAAGTTGAGTTGACTTTTCCTACAAAACCCTAATTTAGCAACTTTTGAGTCTTGATGAATTTTGAGCAATCCTTGGTGAATCATGATCAACCCTTGATAAAATGATGAAATATCCTTCAAAATGAGAATGTTGGCAAAAAATCTTGAAGTTTGACTATTTGTAGGTCACAGTTGACTTTTGCCCTAGCATAGTCGATTTTTGGACCTTTTGAGCAATTGACTGAACAAACATCCTCTGCAAGGCTTGAAACTTGACATGGATGACCTTGAGAACATATTAGGACATTGGGGAGCACTTGAGGTCATTTGGACTCAAGGATCTTGATGCAACACAAAACCCTAATTTGGGGTTGACTGCCTTAGGAGATAGCTTGACTATCCAACTCTTGAGCAATCTTGAGCCACTTGGAGATTTTTCTTGCAAATGTTTGGAGAAATATGAGAGGGAAAATTTTGGGGTACAACACAATCCAAATGCGTCCCCGACAAGCTTTCCTGGAAGAAGTGGACCCACAGATCTTTGTCAGAAGAATGTGGTTGAATTTTCTTGACATAGGACCGTAGGTGCATCTTTGGGCAAGACACCCCATCGTACTTAGAGAACAGAGGTACTTTAAACTTGGGAGGAATGACAATTCCAGAAACCAAACCCAAATCTTAAAAGTCCAGCCCAGGAACTCTCTGAATCTCCATGGCTGCCAGACGTTCTTCTAGATTCTTGTATTTTTCATCTGCAGGAGGATACTGTTGTTCTGAATAATCCTCATCTTCCTCTTCTTCAGCCTCATAATCATAAGGAACTGCAACTCCTTTACCCTTTCCTTCACCCTCTTCATATGTTGATGGGAAATCTAGGACCCTTCTGGCTTGACCTTCAAATCTTCTACCCAAAGTGGCCACACCAACCCTCTTCTTTTTCTTTTTCTCCTTTTCCTTTTCTAACAGAGCTTTAAGATCCTCCTGACCCTTAGCCAAGGTCATGAGTAGCTGTTGGTATTGTGAATTCTGCGCTTGCAAATCTTTGACCGTTTGCTCAATATCCATCTTGCTGAAATAAACAGCAGAGAGATAAGGAAACCTGGTGTGAAGACCTGTTTATGCATATGATGAATGATATGTATTCATGTAATGCATTCAAGGATTCAGAAATTCAAATTTGTTTAAACAAAAAGGAACAAACGTCATATTAAGATAGAATATGTTAGTACATCAATGCCTCATGGGCAAAATAATACAAAATTCTAAGGTAAAAAGACGTTGCGCATCCTCTTTGGTGTAATGTAGGTGTTGAGAGTCTGCTCTTCATGAAGTTGACGGGTAAGTTCCAAAACCTTTTTCTCACTAGCGTAGAATTGGGCTTCAAACGTATCGCGTTCTCCCTTGAGTTGTATCCAACTCCTTTGTAAATCTTCCAATGATGTTGGCATGTCAAGATGTAGGAGGGTGTATGGAACCTCTCCTTCCATAACAGGCTCTTTGATCACAGGGAGAATGTAGGGGTAAGGCATCATAAGACTCTGGGCGCGGGTTCGTACCCACTTGAGGTAAGGCTCAAGGGGGATGGAATTCTTGTGTCCCAAGGTCTTACTGTCTACCTTATTGGGCATCCTCCAAGCTTGGATGAACCTTTGTCGAAGTCCTTGAGCGTCATTGTTGAAGTCAAAAACTAAGTCTGGAATCAGCATGTCATGTGGGCCATCCCTTCGGGCATACCCAAACTATCTCAGAGCTAAGCAGGGGTTGTAGGTAATGCCTCCCCTAATGTCAAGTAGAGGGGCATTAGGGAATTCCCCATAACGGTCGATGATGATAACATTTTCTCTGGATCAAGAACACCAATGAACATCTGAATGTGTAAGAGTCATCAATCGTTGTAACCACCTCAAACCTTGCTCATTCTTCAAGACTGATTGGGGAAGGTGAGAAATAAACCACCTTGCTAGTAGAGGAGTACAGCACACGAGAACACCTCTTTTCCTCATTGTTCGAGTGTGAAACGAGGGTAGGATGTCCCCAAGTAAAATAGGTATCGGATTCCGAGACATGAAAATCTTGACAACACTCACATCTATAAGCTGGTCAGGGTTTGGGAACAAGACCAACCCATAGATGAGAAGAGCTACAATCTCCTCAAAAGCTTGCAGATCTAGAGAATTCCAGCATTCTTGAGCTTTCTCAAACAGGAACTTTGCCAAGAAACCCTTGACACCATTTCTGGTTTCCCAATGACCTTTGACATCAGATGGTTGCAAGTGCAGGGTTTGAGCAACATATTCAGGCTTTGGATCTCTTTCTGTACTATTGAAATGTAGTTGATGGAGAATAGGAATCCTCAAGAGTTAAGAAAATTCCTCCAAAGTAGGCACTAACTGGTAGTCAGGAAATGTGAAGCAGTGGTGTAGGTGGTCAAAGAACTGGAAGAGAACTTTCACCATGTCTTCCTATGTATTGGAGTTGACCAAGTTGAGAAGTCGACCATGTCTTTCAATGAATGGAGAATACTTTGGAATCTTGGAAGCAAGCTCCTTGAGTTGAGGAGGAATTCTCACAAGATTGACCTGAATTGTTTTCCTGCGAAGTAATTCCATAACCTACAAAACAGGAACAAAGATGAAGATCCAAAATCCTTGAAATGGTCAGTGGATGCAAATTATGCTTCATGATGTTTATGATGTTATGCACAAGTATATATGTACACGTAAATCACACAAGTTCCTAGTTTAGGCTTGCATGGGGTTTCATAGGTAAGTACCCTCTTGAAGTTTAGTTGGCTCAACCTGTCCTATAAATAGTAACCGGGTTCTAAGGAGCTCAATATCACTGGATTATTTTCTGTGTTCATTGTTTCAGTTTAGCCACTTTACTGGCGACCGAAATATTCCAAGAAAACAACCCTCAATGAGTGTAGTATCGAGTATCTACCAACTTCGGACTGCACCAAAGCCGGTCATCTCACTACCCCTAAAAAGGCCAAGATGGTCAAGTAAAGGTTCTAAAAGTCCATTAGTGCTTCATGACATCACTCAGCGGCCCCGTATTCTCTTCGATTGACTCAAAGGCTACCGGTACCCACAAATATGTCGCACTAATATAGCTATTGCTTAGACCGTGTCGGTATACCCCACACAGTTTCCACAACGTATTTCTATTCACCTTTAAATGTTTCCCAAATCCGGGTAGAGGATTCAAACCCAAACAATAGTCCCCACTTTTAGATTATTTCCCCAGCAGAGTCGCCATTTTTGTAATACGGTGGGAGAACTGACTTGAGGTTTTGCGTTTGTGTTCGCAAATGTTTCGGTTTAGCAAGAGTCACCACCGACTTTTTATTTTATCCAAAGGAAAGGTCAAAAAGCACTGGAAAGACCTTCGAGATGTTTTCTTGGGTTCGAGGGGTAGATTATGAAAAGGGAAGGTGCTAGCACCCTTTTCATCCATGGTTTTCCATGGGCTCTTAGTTACTTGTTTAGATCACTTACTTTGCTTTTTCAATTGTTTGAAATGGTGCTTTGTATGGTTTTTGAAAATATTTTGAAAAGAGGCCATCATTTTGGCAACCTTTGTAATGATTCTTGTTTGAAGAATGTATACAAAGATGTATTATCTCTTGAAAAATGTTTCAATGTTTGAAAGTTTGTTGGGAAATTGTTTTGAAATTGTGTGTGTGTTTTTGAAATTAGCAAGGATGGTTTGCAAGAGATCAAGTAACTAGGAGTTGTCCACCCTACTCAAAGATCTTTCCTACACATTTTAAACCCTTTTGACATTGTTGTTTTACCATTGTATTTGGTAAACAACCTTGTATTTGGGTGTTTAACCGGGACAGGCGTGGGTCATCGTATGACCATGATAACAATATTGCCAAGCATCTTAGCAAGTTTTTAAGGGACTAGATCATTTTTGTTTAGGAAACCAAGATAGCGTCATCGAGGGACTATGATCTTTTGTTTTGTTTTTGTTTTGCCAAGATACCTAGCATGCATACCATGGCCATTTTAAGGCAACAAAGTGGATGAAACCCTAGGGGTGCTTGTGTGCAATGTGTTGTCATTTTTCATGCATTTTTGTCTTGAATTTAGTCATGCCATTTGTTTGATTTTGGTCTTTTGCATACAAACCCTAATTTACTATCATGGCATTTGAAAGCGATAAAATGCGTAATAGTAAATCTAAGACTATTACAACATTATTATGGGGAGGGGGATACAAGTTTGAATAGGGAGATATTGCTCAAAAATAAAGCCCTAAAACTATTACAACCATATTGAATTTATTTGTACAAATAAATAAATAAGCAAATATTTAAAAATACAAATAAATATAAATATGCAAAGGATGTTTTTTTGTATTTATTTTATGTAAAATAAATTATTTATGTCCCAAAAATAAGAAAAAATATTAATGATTATTTTTGGAAAGGGTGGAAACCCTAGTTTTTTTGTTTAAAAGAAAATATATATTCTAATTATTATTTATGTACAAGATAACAAATAAAAATATATACAAAAATGTTAAAAATAAAATATGTGAGAAAATATTATTTTTATATGTATAATAAAATAAAATAAAATATCTAAATATTTTAGTATTATTTACAAGTTTTAATTAAGAAAATAAAGTAATATTAACCTAATAATTATTTATTATGTAAATAAAAATAAAATAAAAATATAATAAAATGCCAAAAATAAAGAAAATATTTTTTGTGATTTTAAATGTTCAAGAAAAAATAATAAAGTCAGAAAATAAAAAAAGAAATGAAAAATATGCAAAAATAAAGAAATGGGCCAAGGGGGTGTAAAAAGCAGAATGAGGGGTGTCAAAAGCAAGAGGCCCAAGGCGCCTGGCCCAAATACACTTCGTCCCTGTCCTCAGAACGCGCGCGCGCCATGGTTCAGTACTTGAATCATGTTTTCTCTGTTCTTTGCTTGAAATCAAAAACTCATAACATGAAAATTATAGAGCTTTAAACCATGATTTCAATGATATAAAAAACTTAGGCATGTCAACCTAGCGGGTCTTTTTTATGCGTAGTATCTTTCGACTGTGTCCGTGTTCACAGGGTGTGGAGAATTGTCATTGTCTATGGTAGTAAAAGTTATAGTAATGCCAGGAAATGTTTGCTTGATCGCACGTGACCTTTCATATGTAGGAGCCCGTTTTCCCCGGGGGTTAGTTTGGTACACCTGATGTTTGAAGTTTTTGATCAAGTTTCTTGATAATCTTGACCTTCCTAAATATTTTTCTAAGAACTGTCATGGAAGGATACGATGATATGATACTGACACCATCTGATACTACTAGCACAGATAAGCAACTTGATGATACCAAAGATTCAAATTTCAAAGTGGTTTTTGCTGGAACCCCTGATCAATGTAACATGCCCCAAGTGATTCAGATGGAGATCTGCCTCTAGTTATTCAGCACTTTTGATAGATTCTTTGAATCTCGACTTGAATGCCACAGATGAGTTGGACAATAACATGTCATGCCCCTAGATTATGTAAGGTTTGTCATTGTAAGTGTCTTTCCATTTGAAGTGATTCCGTTTACTGAGAGGATTTCTATTCATGGGACATTCATCGTGTGAATTTCTCTGCTGTCAAACAATTAGTTATATGCAAACAGTGGTATCATAAAATGCAAAGCTTGTGTCTGTCTTGAAGAAAATGAATTTTTTAGTAAAACAAAATTTTCAAGAGTGTGATATCAACTCAGGATTTATAGCAAGCCTTAAATGAGTCAGGATACCTTTTGTAATAGTATGCTTTCAAACTAACCCATGCTTCAACTAGGACTTTTAAGGGTTGTAAGTGGCCTGGTTCACGGTTTAAGAAGCAAAGGATAAGGCTCAAAGTCTATTTGTACCCAACCTGTTCTTTGTGATGTTCTTCAACCCTATACTCAGTTAATTGTGCGTCTAGATTCCAATTGAGTCTGGAATGATATTTTGGTGATGGTTTGGGTACTGGAAGTTTACTTGAGAAGACAATCATTTTCTATTGTCGAGGATTTGTAGCGACCTTTTTTTTATTTTATTATCCATACCTTTTGCCTGAACTGTTTCTTTATTGATTACAGTCAGCGGGATGCCCCGGTTTCTCTTAAGTCTCCTTCATAGGTTTTCACTTAGCAGGCTCTCTTTTTTGAAAGATAATGACTTCTTGTTTTACGGGGAACCATCACCATATTTTAATTTGGAAGGACGTCTCTGATGCTATTCGCATTTGAATTAACTTAGAAACTACCCTGCCCCAGGTTAAAATTAAAGGTTTCAATTTATACGAAAAAGAAAACTCCTACTTCTTAGGCTCAAAAGGGTTGACTAGGGATTATCTTCCTTATAACTCCACTATTTAGGATTTGAAACAACGCGTGTACATTGCTAGCAAGGTCTGTTCAAAAGCATATTGTAGAGATTACGGTATTTTTTTCGTCATCCTCCCTCTAAAGGCTTATAACTTTTAATTGAGAGTTGAATATCACAAAAGGAAGTAAAAACATAGTTTAAATATAGTGAAAATGAATGGACTAATTCAAGACAAACATATGCAATGCATTAATGAGAACGACCAAAAGTCTGACATAAAGATAAATGTTTGAATTAACTAGAGAAATTACAAACAAAAATTCGAATGAACAAAAAGCTTCTCCACCTGAACTTGTCACTTTAGATGGTGTTCCTTGCAACCTCGGCATTTGGGGGATAATAGAAGAACTCGATCTAACCATCTTGCATGAACTCGACTATTCCTTCGTCAATCAGATCCTGAATCTTATTTTTCAATGCCCAATAGCTGCCAGTGTCATGCCCGGGCTATTGGAGTGGTATGTGCACCTTACATTATGATTGTGACGGAAAGAAGTATTGGACTTTTGAAGAGGATCCTTTAATGTTACCAGCTTGGCCTTCAACATGTGTTGAAATGCTTGAGCCAACGACATGTCGATTTCGGTAAATCATCCTTTGGGTGTATCCTGCTTACATTGATTCCCCTGTTGTTGGTGAGGACGTTGTTGGGCTTATGATGTAGTAGCAATCCAGAAAGGCCTACTTTTAACCAAGCCAACTTTCTATCTCATTGGAGGTTGATTAATGATTTGATCGCCAATTCTAGCCATTCGGCCCATATGGTTGTATTCGTCTTGATAAAGTTTGTTGATGAGAGTTCTAACCTCTTCTTGTCCCCGAGCTAAGTTTTAGATAAGAGCCATCTGTCCTATCACCGGGATTCTCATTGTTGCCATCTCATCTTGCAATTATCCCAACAGTTCATCCTTGTTGTCTTCAGGATTCTTCTTGGTCATTCTCCCAGTGAGGAGTGCTTTCAATTCTTCTTGCCCCTTGATAGGTTTAGGAATATTTCTTTGAACTGAGCATCTTGAAATTGGAGATTTCTGACGGTCTGTTCGAGAGCCATTTTTACTGAAATAAATAGTAAGCAGATGAGACAACCTGTATGGGGAAAACCTATTATGACATGATGCATGATATGTAGATGCATTGTTTTCAAGGATCTCGCGGGGTAAGCAGAAGAAAATGTTAGAAGTCGAATCTGACTGTATTTTTTATTGAAGAACTTCATATCGTTGAATGTCCTTCTACAAGAGTCAAGCTAACCATGTCGAGTGGGTCATAGCCTTTGACTCAAGATATCGTGCTTTCGTCTTTTACGGCATTGGTTAGAGGAAAATAAATTCCCTTTCCCCTTGCTAGGCATCTGGTTCATGATAACCTGCATCAATGGCCCTTGTGATCCTTGAATTGGTCAATGAGAATAATATGGTATGATATTATGATGTGTATGTTATGCACCAAGCAAAAATTAAAGGTAGTGAAAACAAGTAAGCCTTGCAAGAAGTCTAGGTTACTGGATAATGACTACAAACAAGTCCTGCAAGCAATTCAAGTTTGTTAGATAATGAATACAAACAAACCCTACGAGGAGTTCAAGTTGTCAGATCATAAATTCAACCAAGTTACAAAATTAACCTTAGGTTCAAAGGCCTGCATGAGTTTGTAGGTAAGTACCCTCTTTAAGTTTTAGTTGGTTCAACCAGTCCTAAAAGAAAGTAAACAGGTTCTAAGGAATCTCAATATCATTAATCTTTCTTCATCGGGAATTTTTTTAGCACAAGCTTCTATTTTAGAGACCGAAATATCCTGAAAGTCTAATCTCAATGAGTGTAGTATCGAGTATCAACCAACTTCAGTTTCACCAAAGCCAGCTATCTCACTACTTTCTAATAGCCAAGTTGTTCAACTAAGGTTCTACAGTCAGTTAGTGCTTTATGACACCATACAGTGGCCCTGAATTCTCCTTGACTTAACTCAAGGGACACCGGTACCAACAAATGTGTAACACTAACATAGCCATCACTTAAACCATGTCGGTATTACGCCGCATAGTCCCCACGATCTATTTCTACTTACCTAAAATGCCCCAGATCTGGGTATAGGATCTATACAAGAAATAAACCCAAGAATAACTCAAAATGTAAAGCAAACAAGGCAAACAAATAAAGCAAATAAAGGTGATCTAGCTCTTTAGGTAACCCCACTTTTAGAAATCAACCTCCCTAGCAGAGTCTTCAGTTTTGTAATACGGTGGGAGAACTGACTTAGGTGTTTTGTGTTTAATCGCAAATGTTGCGGATAGCAAGAGTCGCCATCGAATTTTCTTTTATCCAATAAAGGAAAGGGTGAAAAGAACAGGAAAGACCTTTTGAGAATTTTCTTGAGTTCGGGGGGTAGGTTATGAAAAGGGAAGGTGTTAGCACCCTTTTCATCTGTAGTTATCTACGGGCTCTTAATTGCTAGCTCACTTTGAAACTCTTTGTGTTTGTGTAAGTTTTAAAATATTTTGAAAACTCCTTAGTTCGGCAAACTTTGCAATGATTCTCGTTTCGTTGAGAATGTATACAAAGTGTTGGTTTTGAAAATATTTGTTGAAAGGGAATGTTTGGAAAGATGTTTTGAAGATGCCCATGTAAGGAAATTTTGTAATGATTCTCGTATTGTTGAGAATGTATACAAATGTTTATTTTGGAAATTGTTTTGAAAGTGTAAAGTATGGAAATAGTTTTGTTTGTGAGCAAGCAATTACGAGCAATCTACCTACTCAAAAAATCTTTGTTATTTTCCTCCTCCTTTATATAATTCTATTTTACCATTGATTGATAGAGAGCCATGTCATTGGATATAAGGGACGGGCGTGAGTCATCGTACAGTCATAGAAGGCAACTTGTAAGATATTTTAGCAATTGTCGTAAGGGACTTAAGATCGTTTACCAAAGGCAACATCAAAGGTTCATCGAGGGACTATGATCTTTTAATCGAGGGTCTTTGCTAAAACATCCCATATTCTAGGGACATGACTATTTTTATCCGAGGCAATAAGTGTGGGTTACTATGATACGGTGGGAGAACTGACTTGGGTGTTTTGCGTTTTATCGCAATTGTTGCGGATACCAAGAGTCGCCACCGACTTTTCTTTTATCCAATAAAGGAAAGGGTGAAAAGAACAGGAAATACCTTTTGATAATTTTTCTTGAGTTCGGGGGTAGGTTATGAAAAGGGAAGATGTTAGCACCATTTTCATCTGTAACTATCTACGGGCTCTTAGTTGCAAGCTCACTTTGAAAATTCTTTGTGAAATGTGTTTGTGTTTGTTTTGAAAGTATTTTTGAAAAGTGTCTTCGTTTAGGCGAACTTTGTAATGTTTTTCGTTTTGGCGAAAACGTATACAAAGCATTGACTTTTGAAAATATTTCATGAAGGTGTTGGTGTGTTTGAAAAGATGTTTGTTTTGAAATTTTTGTGAGAAATCAACTACGAGCGTTCTACCTACTCAAATTAAATTCTTTGCTCTTTTCCTCCTTATTTAGATAGTGTTATCTTATCATTAGTTAGTAAGAAACCATATCATTGGATGTGAAGGGACAGACGTGGGTCATCGTACAGTCATAGAAGGTAACATTGTAAGATACTTTAGCAATTTATCGTAAGGGTCTAAGATCGTTTATCGAAGGTGTCATCGAAGGGTCATTGAGGGACTACGATCTTGTAATCGAGGGTCTTTGCTAAAGTATCCCACGTTAAAGAGACACGATTGCTTTATCCGAGGAAACGACTGTGATTTACCCTAGAGGTGCAAGTGTGCAAAGTGTTTTTGTTTTCATGCATTTTTGTCTTGAATTAGGGTTGTCTAGTATTGATTTTAAGTCTTGCCATACAAATTCTAATTACTAGCAATAATATGGAAAGCGATAAATTGCGGAAATTAAAACTCCCATGCTATTACAAAACTTTCGGGGATGGGGGATACAAATTTACAAATGGGGATGACAGGTAAAAATAAACTCTAATTACTATTACAAGGCTTTGACAATTACATAATTCATAATGTAAAAATGCGCAAGAAAATGCAAAGTGAAAATAAATTATTTTTTTAGGATTTTTTTATAGGAAAGGTTTTGTAGTTGAAAAGAAAACCTAGGTCTAATTTAACTTTAAAAAGAAAACTAATGTTTTAGAAAAAATTTCTTGATGTTTCATTTAGAAAAAAGGTTTTATGGTGTTAGGTAATCTCCAAGCAATGCAATATGTCCAAAATAACCTTAAAAAACTCAAAATTAGGAAATTTGGTACCTGAGCCGGCACGAGCCGTGTCAATGGTAATAGGCACCCGTGTCAGGACCTGTTCAAGCTTCTCTGCACATTTTTGTTCCATCCAAATTGACACAGGCCATGTCATGTGACACGGGCACCCGTGTCAGCCCCTGTCTGCCTGTTTTTTGCACATTGTGATATGGTGGGAAAGAACTGACTGTTTTTGGAATGCTGGTTCGCGTTTTGCGTTTGTTTTTGCAAAATGTCGCGGTAAGCAAGAGTCGCCATCGTCTTTTATTTTATCCAACAAGGAAAGGAAAAAAGCACAGAAAAATTCCTTTTTCGAGATGTTTCTCGGGTCCGGGGGTAGATTATAGAAAGGGAAGGTGTTAGCACCCTTTCTATCCGTGTTTATCCACGGGCTCTTAGGTACTTGCTCAAAGTGTTTTCAAAATTTGCTTTTCTTTGTGTTTGTGGGTTTGAAATAAGTTTTTATTTGAAAGGTGTAAGTGCAAAAAGTTTTGTTTTGAAGGAGCAAGTACTCAAGAACCATCTACCTACTCGAAAAAGGAATCAATCTGTACTAATGTCCTTTAGACAATGCTATCCTACTATTGATGAGTAGGTAGCATCGTCGTTGGAGTTTAAGGTTCAATTCAATTAAGGGACGTGCGGTCACTAAAGCAATGTTAGGACGCCTTAGCGGTAACCCTAATGTCTTAGATCATTTTTCCGAGGCAACCGTTTCGAGGCAACTATGATCTTTGGACAAGAGGGCGACCTCTAAAACTTTCTATACTTAATGACCACGTTCGAAGGCAACCAAGTGAGGTGTACCCTAAGAGTGCGCATGTGCGAGTGTGTTGTTTCGGTTAATTTTATCTTTGTACATGTCAATGGTTATCTATGTTGATTTTAGGTTTAAACATTTGATCTTGTCATGCATTCCCTATTATTAAACATCTAATAGTTTATAAGTTGCGGAAATTAAATTGCGGAAATTAAAACTAACTATTACAAGGTGTCGAGTATTTACATCTCCAAAAGCAACCCTTGAAATTAAAATGCGGAAAATAAATAAAGCGGTAAAAATATTAAAGTCCTAATTATCTATTACATTCCGGGAAACAGATACAATATTGAATAAATATGGATCGCGTGCAGGAAATTAAATCGGGCGAGTTCTAGGGTTTTGACCCTTTGTTTGTAAAAGAAAGATTTTTTGAATTAAGAAAGAAATTAAATTAGGTTAAGCATTAAATTAATTAATTAATTAATTAATAAAAATGATATTTTTGGATTTTTTGATATTTAAAGAAATAAAAATAATTTGATCAAAGTTAATAAAACCTAATTGTCTGATATTAATTTTAATTATTCCAAAATATATATTAAAAGTTAATCCTAATTAAAACTAAATTAATTCAATTAGTATTTATTAACAAAAATTAAAATACTGAATTTTAATTTAAATAAGAAAATATTTTTTGTTTTTAATTTATGACAGAAAAAAATGTGATTGGTTAGTTAATATAAAAATAATAACAATAATTAAAAGGAGTAAATAAAAAAAGAAATAGAAAGACTTAGGGGGTGTGGGCCTGGAAAAGGAGTCTGATTAGCAGATTTATGGCCCAATAATCCACTGGCCTGGTTGACTTTCTTGATTCCATGCATACGCGCTGACTTTTGCCCATGGTATGCTTTCATTCTGGACCACCAGATCTGGCCTGGGGCCATCTGGAAAATGATTGGGTGAGGTTGCATGATAGACCACGCGCTTGAGTGTACACTGGATGACCTATTGAAAAAACATAACAAATACATGGGGGGACCTGGGATTCGAACCCAGGTCCTATTGGATTTTGAACGCACGCCTTTGCCACTGCACCACCATGTCTCAATTGTTATTATATTGGGAACTAATGATAATAAGACAAACAATATAATGGATCAGAAAATATAAAAATAAGCGTGAATATTTGAATAAGCGACTTGGAGCGTGACACGCCATCGTCCCTGTCATTGGGACCGTGGCTAAAAACCTCTCAACCTATACCAACGGACAACCGTCCGTAGCTATAAGCCATGCCATCTCCAAAATCTTGCATAAGCCATATAAATGAAAGGTGATACCATGAATGAACTCGTCTTGTGCCCCTGAACAAGATGGTACCTTTCTCACAAGCCAATTGTTCCTGTAATGGAAAGCCCTAAAAAAACCTAAAGAACCCTTCAATGGCGTTTCACGATACAAAGCATGAAAATAAAATTGGTTATTGCAGAAAGTTCACAAATGATATGAGGAATCAGAATATGCAATCGCTTTTTAGAATGGATGCAAGAATAAAGTTTTAAGATTTCGTGAACATAGAGGATTCGTGAGACGCTCACAGTGCTCTAGGAGGCTGGAGATTGAGTGATTCTAATTGGTTTTGCTTCTGAGAATTTCCAGGAAGCGATTGATGTGCTTGTTAGGTCCTGAAAGTGCCTCTAAGAACGATTTCAGTTTCACACTTTTTGGCAATTTTTTCAAGTTTGCTTTTGATGATTCTGCAGCTTCTAGCCTCAAATTCGTGTGTCTTTAGCTTGTATATGTAATGAGCAATGCATTAGGTCAACAAATGTGGGCTGAATCCTTGTGCATCAATGCTTGGAGATTTGATTTGATCCTCCATTGATAACTTTCCAATTTTGTCCAAAATCCAATATTTTTGCACATGGAATGTATGATACGAATTTAATTCACTTGATGATGATGATTAGGTCCTGAAATAGCCAAAAAGAGATCAAATAATCAATGTTTGGATTTTATTTGATTTAAATTGATTTAAAATGAAATAATTCATTAAAAAATCAAATTAAATAATAAAATTGATAAATGGTCACAAGGCTGAATCTAGGACACGTGTGTAGTGTGAAAAGATCAAATCAAGTGGAAACGAATGGGCCCATTTGACAAAATTTGAAGTTTTGGGGATAGTTGACTTTTGGCAATTTTGCAAAAATGCCCAACTTCAACAATGCATAAATTCTTCAATTTTGAACTTTTGGAAGTTTTCTTGAACTTTTTAGAAAGCTTGAGATGTCCTCTAACCAACCCTTTTGGTCTCATATCATTTTGATATTCCATGCTCAAGTTATAAGCTTTGGGAAAAAAGGTGTTTTTGTTGACTTTCAAAAATGACCTATAATGTCCAAATTTGTAACTTCTTGTGAGTGCATTTTCTGATCTTACGGTGTGAAGATGGATTGTAGGAAATTGAATACTCTTCAAAATGAGATTTTGATGGGTCATTTCTCATAAAGTATGAGAAAGTTAAGCTTGGTCAAAGTTGAGTTGACTTTTCTTGCAAAACCCTAATTTAGCAACTTTTGAGTCTTGATGAATTTTGATCAATCCTTGATGAATCATGATCAAACCTTGATAAAATGATTAAATCTCCTTCAAAATGAGAATGTTTACAAAAAATCTTGGAGTTTGACTGTATTTGGGTCACAGTTGACTTTTGCCCTAGCATAATCGATTTTTGGACACTTTGAGATATTGACTGAGCAAACTTTCTCTGCAAGGCTTGAAATTTGACAGGGATGAACTTGAGAACATATTAGGACATTGGGGAGCACTTGAGGTCATTTGGATGCAAGGACCTTGATGCAACACAAAACCCTAATTTGAGGTTGACTGGCTTAGGATATGGCTTGACTGTCCAACTCTTGAGCAATCTTGAACCACTCTTGGAGATTATTCTTGCAATGTCTTAGGAAATATGAGAGGGCAAATTTTGGGGTACAACAGCTGCCCCTGTTCAATTTTCTTAAACCTGAGGATGTAGATTGGCTTTCGGGCCTTTCGTGATCCGAAGGTGGAAGATGATTGAACACTAGAGTGCCCAGAAATTTGCACTCGCATGAAGTGGTATCAGCATTGTGATGTCGGGAATGGGCTTACAGATGCCATTTGGAGACTGTTTATGGGTGGTCTAGACTTCGACTGGAATACGAATCAGGGAGATCTTATCGTCGATCTAACTGAACCAGAAAAGGTCTTGGATTAACTTTGACTGGATCGGCATCAGCAAAATCTTCGAATCGATTTAACTGGACCAGACAAAAGTCTTGGAATAACTTCGACTAGAATACGAATCAGGGAGATCTTATCAGCGATCTAACTGAAGCAGAGGAGGTCTTGGATTAACTTTGACTGGATCGGCATCAGAAAAATCTTCGAATCAATTTAACTAGACCAGACGAAAGTCTTGGAATAACTTTAACTGGAATACGAATCAGGGAGATCTTCGCGGTGATCTAACTGAACCAGAGGAGGTCTTGGATTAACTTTGACTGGATCGGCATCAGAAAAATCTTCGAATCGATTTAACTGGACCAGACGAAAGTCTTGGAATAACTTCAACTAGAATACGAATCAGGGAGATCTTCGCGGCGATCTAACTGAACCAGAGGAGGTCTTGGATTAACTTTGACTGGATCGGCATCAGAAAAATCTTCGAATCGATTTAATTGGACCAGACGAAAGTCTTGGAATAACTTCAACTGGAATATGAATCAGGGAGATCTTCACGGTGATCTAACTGAACCAGAGGAGGTCTTGGATTAACTTTGACTGGATCGGCATCAGAAAAATCTTTGAATCGATTTAACTGGACCAGACGAAAGTCTTGGAATAACTTCAACTGGAATACAAATCAGGGAGATCTTCGCGGCGATCTAACTGAACCAGAGGAGGTCTTTTGATATAGCGGAGAATTTTAACTACATCTTTCCTGAAAGATAAAGGTCAGTTATATGCAATGCATGATATGGATCAAACAATGATGTTCACAAAATAAATGAGATTGCATTATATGATGTGTATATGCATGTATCATAATGTATGGAAATGTAATGTTTTAGCTGGGGAAAATAAATCCCGGATAGCTGCTGGAGAATAGAGCTGGATTCTTCGTTTCCACTGGGGATGACGAACGAAGATGATCGCGAGAATAAACCTGTAGGATAGGATAACTCTGTTGGGGAATAAATTGATGAAGAGATTACTCTGTGGGGAAGAGATGCTCTGCTGAGGATTCCACTGATAAATTCTGTCGGAATGAATTATCGTTGCTGGTGATATTGAATCTGTTGAGGATTGAATTCATGTTTGTGAAAGGAAAGAACTTCGTTGGGGATGATCTTTCAGTTGCGATTTGCTGGGGATAACCCTGTTAGGCTTTTATGGGGATAATCCTTTGAACTCGGCTGGGAATGATCCTTTGAACTCGGCTGGGGAGATTTATTTTGTACTCCACTGGGGATAAACTTTCAGAGTCTACTGGGGATGATGCTTCAACTCTGTTGGGGAAGCTTTTTCAGACTGCGCTGGGAAAATTTTAACTCCACTGGGGGTATCTTATATTCTGCCGGGGAACATTCTTATACTATGCTAGGGAATATTGAGACTACCAGGGATATCAAGCCTTTTTAGTGCTGACGGTAGATCAACTCTGCTTGAGGAGAGCATTACTGATTTGTTCATAGTTGCAAGTCTCAGCTGGGGGAGAGCCATCATTACTGTCTTACTCTGCAGGGAGTGAAGGTACCTTAGCCATATTCTTCAGCTGAATTTACCTTGTATCTGGTGGACAAAGCAACTATACAGTTTGGACAAATTTTATTGCCCCTGTTTCTGATATTACCCGTAATCGTCTTTTGTTTCGCATGTAAATATTCATGAGCAGCAATTAATGTCAAATGCATATATCAAAAATGAACATTAGACGTTCTTTGCAAAACAAAACAAATAAAGGAAAAACTGTTTGAAATTTATTTGAAAATGAATTGTATTGATTTTGAAGTTTGGCCTGTAAATAGGCGTTTTTGTACAGGGGCTGACGTCCTGGTAAGAGAGCGCCGCCGAATAATAGAATTTACATAGTTTATGAAAAACTAAACAAAACAGTTATGTGCATAATTCCACTGGGTTCCCACTCTGCTATTGCCTTTATGCCTTCGAGCATCTCATCACTTTGCTATTTGGTTGAAGGTGGATCAGATTGATTAGTGTCGTCCAAACTTGATAGTTGACACCGAAGTCTGGATGCAAGGTGATCCAATGAGACATGGTGTTACGCTTTGATCCCTAATTTTTGCCTGGACTGCCCTTTTGGGTTTTCAGTCCACCGGGATACCCTTTTTTGCCCAAGCCGCCTTTTCAGGTTTTCGACTTGCCGGGTGTACAGATTTTTTCATTTTCATCCCTTATTTTGCCCGAACCCTTTTGGTTCGCCGGGAAGCCCTTATTTTTGCCTAGTCCAGTCAACCTAGCGGGTCTTTAATTATGCGTAGTATCTTTTCACTATGTCTGCATTGACGGGGTGAGGAAGGTCGTCACCATCCATGGTGGTTAGGATAATGCGCTTGATTACCAAATCCCCAACTTGATACTCTTGTCGTCTAACTTTCTTGTTAAATGCCTTGATCATCCGTTTTTAGTACGTCTGACCATGACAAATAGCAGTAAGTCTCTTTTTGTCGATTAAGTTCAATTGATCAAGCCGGGTCTGGATCCAGTCATCTTCGCTTAAACCTGCATCCTTCATGATCTGAAGAGAGGGTATCTGAACTTCGATGGGCAAGACTGCCTCCATGCCATATACCAAGGAATAGGGTGTTGCACCTGTTGACGTCCGTGCTGAGGTACGGTACCCATGAAGAGCGAATGGTAACATCTCGTGCCAGTCTTTGTATGTCACTGTCATCTTCTGCACAATCTTCTTAATGTTCTTATTAGCCGCTTCGACAACCCCATTCATCTTCCGCTGGTAGGGAGAAGAGTTGTGATGTTATTTCTTGAATTGCTCGCAGAGCTCGGTGATCATCTTGTTGTTAAGATTGGTGCCATTGTCCATAATGATCCTCTCTGGTACACCATATCGACAGATCAGATTGTGCCGAACGAACTATGCCACAACGTTCTTGGTTACAGTAGTAAAGGAAGCTGCTTCAACCCACTTCGTAAAGTAATCAATTTCTACCAACATGAAACGATTCCCGTTGGATGCTATAGGTCTGATCTCGCCGATCATATCAATGCCCCACATTGCAAAAGGCCAAGGTGCCGTCAAGACGTTTAGAGGGACTGTAGGTATGTGCACCTTATCAGCATAGACTTGGAACTTGTGACATGTCCGAGAATGCTGATAACAGTCAGCTTCCATGGTGGACCAATAATATCCTGCCCAAAGGATTCTCTTTTCCATGGTGTGTCCACTGGAATGAGTTTTGAAAGTACCTTCATGTAACTCCACCATGATCCTTTCTGCTTCATTCTTATCCACACAACGCTGTAAGGTCGAATCATGGTTACGCTTGTCAAGAATGCCATTGCTAATGAAGAACTTTGCCGCGAACCTCCTCATAAATTTCTTATCATTAATAGATGCACCCTTGGGGTATTCCTGAGCTTCAAGATACCTCTTCACCTCATGAAACCAGGGCTTTTCTATTACCTCTTCAGTCTCAAGATCACAGCAATTTGCAGGTTCATCCAATCTTTCAATGATAATCCGGGGAGCTTCGTTGTCCCAATTGACTTTGAACATAGAAGACATCGTAGCTAGCGCGTCCGCCAACTGATTATCCTCTCTAGGGAAGTGTTCAAAGGTTATCTCCTCGAAATGGGGAAGCAACGTCAATACATACTCCTTGTAAGGAATAAGATTAGGGTGTTTCGTATCCCACTTGCCTTTGATCTGACTGATCATAAGAGCGGAATCTCCGAAGACACTTAGAAACTTAACCCTTAGGTCAATGGCTGCTCGAAGACCCATGATGCATGCTTCATACTCCGCCATATTGTTGGTGCAGTTGAAACATAGTCGGGCGGTGAACGGAGTATGAGAGCCTTTAGGAGATATGATCATGGCGCCAATGCCATTGCCCAAAGCATTTGAAGCTCCATCAAAGTACATAGACCATCGGGATCCTTCCTCAGGTCCTTCATCCGGTCCAAGTGTCTCACAATCAGTCACTATCATGATATTCTCGTCCAGGAATTCAAAGTTAATAGACTGGTAATCATCCACTACCTGATGTGCCAAATGGTCTGCCAACACACTTCCTTTGATTTCCTTTTGGGTCGTGTACTGGATGTCATACTCAGTGAAGATCATCTGCCATCTTGCTATTCTTCCGGACAAGGCAGGCTTTTCGAAGATATACTTGATTGGATCCATCTTTGATATCAACAAAGTCGTGTGAGTCAACATATACTGTCTCAGACAGCGAGCAGCCCGTGCCAAAGTGCAGCAAGTTTTCTCGAGCAACGAGTATCGGGTCTCGCAGTCGGTAAACTTTTTGCTAAGGTAATAAATAGCATGCTCTTTTCGGCCAGACTCGTCATGCTTCCCTAGCACGCACCCCATCGAGTTGTTGAGTACTGTCAAGTATAAGATCAAAGGTCTCCCTTCAACTGGAGGCATCAGAATGGGTGGCTCTTGGAGATACTCTTTGATATTTTCGAAAGCGGCCTGGCATTCATCGTTCCAACGTACTACTTGATCTTTCTTCAGTAGCTTGAAGATTGGCTCACAAGTAGCAATCAGGTGCGAGATGAATCGGGAAATGTAGTTCAGACGTCCTAGAAAACCTCTTACTTCTTTCTCTGTTCTGGGAGCTGGCATCTCCTGTATAGCTTTCACCTTTGCAGGATCCACTTGAATACCTTTGTCGCTTACGATGAAACCCAACAGCTTACCAGATCTCACCCTGAAGGTGCACTTGTTCAGGTTTAATCTCAGCTTGTACAACTTCAACCTGTTAAATAGCTTCTTAAGGTGGTCCAGGTGTTCCTCCTCAGTCTGGGACCTTGCAATCATATCGTCGACGTATACTTCAATCTCATGATGTATCATGTCATGAAACAAAGCAACCATGGCACGCTGATACGTTGCCCCAGCATTCTTCAGTCCAAAAGGCATGACCTTGTAGCAAAAAGTACCCCACTGAGTAACAAAGGTTGTCTTCTCCATGTCTTCGGGAGCCATCTTAATCTGATTATAACCGGAGAAACCATCCATAAAAGAGAATACCTTGTGTTGAGCAGTGTTGTCAAACAGAAAGTCGATATGAGGTAAAGGGAAATCATCTTTGGGACTTGCCCTGTTCAGATCCCTGTAGTCAACACACATTCGAACCTTACCATCCTTCTTCGGTACAGGAACCACATTGGCCACCCACTGCGGGTAAGAAGTAACCGCTAGAAAACTGGCGTCAAACTGTTTCATAACTTCAGCCTTTATTTTCTCGGACATATCTGGGCGCATTCGGCGGACCTTCTGTTTCACGGGAGGACAGTCTTCCTTGGTAGGCAGGCGATGAACCACAATATCAGTATCCAACCCAGGCATATCTTCACAAGACCAGGCAAAGATCTCAACGTAGTCACGCAGCATCTGAATCAACCGTTTCTTCACACTAAGCTCCAAGTTATCACCGGTCTTGACCTCTTTCTTGTCTATATCTGTACCCAGATTCACTGATTCCACCGGCTTTTCGTGTGGCTGTATGGCCCTCTCTTCTTGGAGTAACAGTCTTGCCAATTCACCAGGCACTTCGCAATCATCTTCACCTTCGTCTTCGGCTAAGTTGATCGGATTTTCAAAGTCATAACTGGCAGTAGTAGAGTCGTTACCAGTGAGATCCAGAGTGGATGTAGACCTGTATATGTGAGTGTGTCTAAAATAGCTGTTTTGCAATATATAATAAAAGAAAAACAAGGATCGCAAGGTTTGGAATGCAAGAAACGTCCAATGCTTTTATTAATGATATATGAAAATGACACACATAAATCCCTCACAAATGAAGCCACGGTGCCTCGGGTAAGACACCGGACCGTAAAGTTTAAAACATTGTCTGTTACAGATTCAAAACAAAAGTCTCATTACTGGGTGATAACAGAAATGGGCATAGAATCCTTCGCTGTCCAGTTGCTTAATCCACCATTGGAAGTCAGGTAGATCCAATTGTCAATATCAAACTCTTCATCATCGTCGTCCCCGATAGCATTCACCTCTGCATCTTGTTTAGGCTTTTCTGGTGCTCCAAACTCGATCTCCTTAGCATCAATTAAGTCCTGTATCTTATTCTTCAAAGACCAATAATCATCTGTATTATGCCCCGGGCTATCAGAGTGAAAAGCACATCGGGCATTAGGGTTATACTTCGATGATGTTGTATTTGGATTCTTCGGGGCTTCCCTTGGAATCACTAGGTTGGTCTTTAATAATTGTGGCAGAATCTGAGACAAAGTCATGCTAAGACGGGTGAATTGACTTTGAGGTCTCTCGTCCTTTGACTGATTATTATGCTGAGGAGCACCAACAGGTCTTGAAATAACAACCGCATTAACAGCTTGGCGGCGTTCAGGTCTATTCTGGCTTTTCGAACTGTAAACAGCACTGGACTCCTTCTTAAAAGGCTTTTTCTCGGTGCTCGATGAAGCACCCTTTTGTATCTTACCGACCTTAATACCAGTCTCAATCCTCTCACCGGTCATAATTAGCTCTGTAAACCCAGACGAAGAGCTTCCGATCAGATGGTCGAAAAATGGACCAGACAAGGTCCCCAGAAACATATCCATAAGCTCCCGATCAGCCAAGGGTGGTTGTACTCTTCCGGTGAGGTCTCTCCACTTCTGAGCATAATCTTTGAATCCTTCACTCGTTCCCATTGACATAAC
Organism: Vicia faba; assembly: GCA_948472305.1. Taxonomy (NCBI): domain Eukaryota; kingdom Viridiplantae; phylum Streptophyta; class Magnoliopsida; order Fabales; family Fabaceae; genus Vicia; species Vicia faba. The sequence goes on from OX451736.1 coordinate 1,163,690,439, forward strand.
CTGGAGTAGGGTACGCGTGGCAGCAAGGTCGGAGTTGTATTGGTACTTCCTGTAGAAAGCAGTGGCCAAATCTTCCCAACTGTGGATACTGGCTCCGTCCAACTGGTAAAACCATTCAAGTTGAGTCCCTAAGAGACTGTCTTGAAAGAAGTGAATCCATAGGTTCTTATCAGCGGTGTACGGCTGAGTCTTCCTTACATATGACCGGAGGTGCAGCTTCGGACAAGAAACTCCGTCATACTTAGCAAAGGCTGGTGCTTTAAATTTGTGGGGAATCACTACCCCATATGATAGACCCAGATCACCAAAGTCCAGACCAGGCACCTTCTGAACCTCCATCGCACTCAACCGGTTTTCCAGTTGTTTGTATCTATCCTCAGCCGGAGAATACTGGTCTTCATCGAAGTCTGTCTCGTTGTCTGAGACCACAGGGCTAGGAGCCCTTCTTTCCTCTTGACTATCTTTCCCTCCAGATGAGGTGGTCAAATCAACTTCATCTCGTAGCCTGTTTCTAAACCTGTGACCTGTGTTAAACAGGATTGTCCTCTTTTTCTTCTTCTTCTTCTCTTTCAGAATCAGGGTCTTCAGATCTTGCATACCCTTAGCTAGATTCATGAACAGCTCTTAGAATTGGGCATTCTGGGCCTGTAGAGCCTTGATTGCTTGCTCCGTTGATGGTTCAGCAGACATGATGAGTGCTGAAATAAACAGCAAAGAACATAAGAGACCTGTAATGGGTACCTGTTATGGAGTGCATGGGATGAAATGCGTATGATATGATTTCAAAGACAATCGGGAGACTCAAATTCGTAAACAAAAAGGAAACACACTTTTATTAGATAAACTTGAAATTCAAATTGTTCAACAGAGTACCCTTAAGGCGTTACAAGAAAGGAAATACTGAAAAGTAAATAAAAACTGGAAAGGAAATAATCAAAGGACGATCAGTGCTCCCATGGTCTCTTCTTGTCGGTGCGGACATAGTCATTGAGAATCCGCTCGTTCTCCAGCTGCCTAGTCAACTTCTGGATCTTCTGTTCTTGCTCGTTAAACTTTTCTCGGTAAGCATCCCATTCTTCTCTTAGCTGCATCCAATACCTTTTCAGTGCCCCAATGTCAGTGGGCATGTAAGGATGGAGGATGGTGGGAAGAACCCCCTCTTCATTAGCAACTTCAACAATGATAGGCAGGACGGCTTCATATGGCATACCCAACTTTTGGGCACGGATACGGACCCATCTGAGATATGGCTCCATTAGAAGAGAAGTCTTTGGGCCCAGCTCGTGTGGATCAGATTTGTGAACTCTATCCCAAGCCCTTATGAATCGGCGGCGTTGCTCGTCGCTATCCCCTTGAAAATCAAAGATGATACTAGGCATTAGCAGCTCATGAGGTCCTTCTCTTCTGGCTCACCCAAACTGACGTAAGGCCAAGCATGGATTGTAAGAAATTCCTCCATGGGTTCCTATCAACTGAACATTGGGGTACTCCCCACAATGATCAATAATAGCCACCTCGTCCATACCCTTGATAGTCCAGATAATGTCATTATGAGAGAGAGACATAACCCTATAGGCCCAGCCCATGCCTTCTTTGTTCTTCAGCACTGATTTAGGGAGGTGCGAAATAAACCACCTCACCAATAATGGAGCACAGCACATCAAGGTTCCCCACTTTCGGGCAGTACGGGCATAAATCTGATGAAGAATGTCACCCAAGAGAGTGGGTACAGGATTACGAGAGATGAAGATTTTCACCACATTCAAATCAACAAAGGAGTCAGGATTCGGAAACAATACCAAGCCATATATCAGAAGAGCCAGAATATCTTTGAATGCCTTGAAGTCTAGGCTATCCCGAAAATAATTAGCCTTACCAACCAAGAACTTAGTCAGAAAGCCCTTTGCTCCACTTCTAGTCTCCCAATTAGCCATTACCTCATCTTTGGTCATATGAAGGGCTGAAGCAATCTCTTCTGGCCTAAGGATCTTCTCCCAACCAGTAAATGGGGTCTGCTCCAGAATAGAGATACCGAGCAGATCAGAGAACTCTTCTAAGGTGGGAACCAACTGGTAGTCCTGGAAAGTAAAGCAATGGTACAATGGGTCATAGAATTGGACCAAAACACTCATCATCTGTTTGTCCAATTTGGAAGTGACCAAACTAAGAAGATACCCATGTCTTCTGATGAAGGAGGTAGTATCAGGCATCTTTGCAACCAATTCTTTAAGCTTGGTGGGAACCTGGACAAAGTTGATCCGGATGGTATTCCTACGCATGGGCATCATGACCTACAAAACAGAATAAAGATGAATCCCTCCTGTCTTTGAAATAGGTTAGTCCAATGCAAGATGTATGCAATGTTATGATGTCATGATGTCATCATAGAAAGCACACCACAAGTATCCACAAATAGCAAACATGGTGAAGGCACACAAGTCACACAGAGAGCCCTTAGATTTTAGGCTGGCAAGGAGCTTAGGTACTACCCTCTTTCAGTTCAGTTGGTTTAAACCTGTCCTAAAAATAGTAATCGGTTCTAGAGGATCTCAATATCACTGACTACCCCCAATCAGTCATAATTCCAGTTTAGCAACCTTTTCTTGCGGCCGGAATCATCGCGAGAGTTTAGTCTCAATGAGTGTAGCATACTGCTACTGTTCTATGGCCAAGTTGGTCAATTTAAAGGTTCTAAGGTCAGTTGGTGCTTAATGACCCCTTAGATGACCCATATTCTTCTCGTTCCAACACAAGGGATATCGGTAATTTCTAAAATGCCACACCAACGTAGCTACTGCTTCAACCATATCGGTCTACGCCGTACAGTTCCCTCACAGTTTATTGCTACTTACCTAAAGGGTATCCCCAGATTCGGGTTAGGATCTATAGTAACTCCGATACAAGCCCACAAATATAAATCATACAAAGCAAGCAATTGAAAACACAATGATCTAGTCCTAAGGTACACCCCACTTATTAAGTTCCCCAGCAGAGTCGCCAGTTCTGTGATGCGGTTAGAAGAACTGACTGTTTTTGGAATGTTGGTTCGCGTTTTGCGTTTATTTTCGCAAAATGTCGCGGTAAGCAAGATCCGTCACCGTCTTTTATTTTATCCAACAAGGAAAGGAAAAAAGCACAGAAAAATTCCTTTTTCGAGATGTTTCTCGGGTCCGGGGGGTAGATTATAGAAAGGGAAGGTGTTAACACCCTTTCTATCCGTGGTTATCCACGGGCTCTTAGGTACTTGCTCAAAGTGTTTTCAAAATTTGCTTTTCTTTGTGTTTGTGGGTTTGAAAGAAGTTTTTGTTTGAAAGGTGTAAGTGCGAAAAGTTTTGTTTTGAAGGAGAAAGTACTCAAGAACCATCTACCTACTCGAAAAAGGAATCAATTTTTACTAATGTCCTTTAGACAATGCTATCCTACTATTGATGAATAGGTAGCATCGCCGTTGGAGTTTAAGGGTCAATTCGATTAAGGGACGTGCGTTCACTAAAGCAATGTTAGGACGCCTTAGCGGTAACCCTAATGTCTTAGATCATTTTTCCGAGACAACCGTTTCGAGGCAACTATGATCTTTGGACAAGAGGGCGACCTCTAAAACTTCCTATACTTAATGACCACGTTCAAAGGCAACCAAGTGAGGTGTACCCTAAGAGTGCGCATGTGCGAGTGTGTTGTTTCGGTTAATTTTATCTTTGTACATGTCAATGGTTATCTATGTTGATTTTAGGTTTAAACATTTGATCTTGTCATGCATTCCCTATTATCAAACATCTAATAGTTTATAAGTTGCAGAAATTAAATTGCGGAAATTAAAACTAACTATTACAAGGCGTCAGGTATTTACATTGCCAAAAGCAACCCTTGAAATTAAAATGTGGAAAATAAATAAAGCGGTAAAAATATTAAAGTCCTAATTATCTATTACATTCCGGGAAACAGACACAATATTGAAGAAATATGGATCGCGTGCAGGAAATTAAATCGGGCGAGTTCTAGGGTTTTGACCCTTTGTTTGTAAAAGAAAGATTTTTTGGTTATTTTTTGAATTAAGAAAGAAATTAAATTAGGTTAAGCATTAAATTAATAAATTTATAATAACAATAATTAAAAGGAGTAAATAAAAAAAGAAATAGAAAGACTTAGGGGGTGTGGGCCTGGAAAAGGAGTCTGATTAGCAGTTTTAGGGCCCAATAATCCACTGGCCTGGTTGACTTTCTTGATTTCATGCATACGCGCTGACTTTTGCCCATGGTAGGCTTTCATTCTGGACCACCAGATCTGGCCTGGGGGCATCTGGCAAATGATTGGGTGAGGCTGCATGATAGACCACGCGCTTGAGTGTACACTGGATGACCTATTGAAAAAACATAACAAATACATGGGGGGACCTGGGATTCGAACCCAGGTCCTATTGGATTTTGAATGCAAGCCTTTGCCACTGCACCACCATGTCTCAATTGTTATTATATTGGGAACTAATGATAATAAGACAAACAAGTTAATGGATCAGAAAATATAAAGATAAGCGTGAATATTTGAATAAGCGACTTGGAGCATGAGACGCCATCGTCCCTGTTGTTGGGACCGTGGCTAAAAACCTCTCAACTTATACCAACGAACAACCGTCCGTAGCTATAAGCCATGCCATCTCCAAAATCTTGCATAAGCCATATAAATGAAAGGTGATACCATGAATGAACTCGTCTTGTTCCCCTGAACAAGATGGTACCTTTCTCACAAGCCAATTGTTCCTGTAATGGAAAGCCCTAAAAAAACCTAAAGAACCCTTCAATGGCGTTTCACGATACAAAGCATGAAAATAAAATTGGTTATTGTAGAAAGTTCACAAATGATATGAGGAATCAGAATATGCAATCGTTTTTTAGAATGGATGCAAGAATAAAGTTTTAAAATTTCATGAACATAGAGGATTCGTGAGACGCTCACAGTGCTCTAGGAGGCTGGAGATTGAGTGATTCTGATTGGTTTTGCTTCTGAGAATTTCCAGGAAGCGATTGATGTGCTTGTTAGGTCCTGAAAGTGCCTCTAAGAACGATTTCAGTTTCACACTTTTTGGCAATTTTTTCAAGTTTGCTTTTGATGATTCTGCAGCTTCTAGCCTCAAATTCGTGTGTCTTTAGCTTGTATATGTAATGAGAAATGCATTAGGTCAACAAATGTGGGCTGAATCCTTGTGCATCAATGCTTGGAGATTTGATTTGATCCTCCATTGATAACTTTCCAATTTTGTCCAAAATCCAATCTTTTTGCACATGGAATGTATGATACGAATTTGATTCACTTGATGATGATGATTAGGTCCTGAAATAGCCAAAAAGAGATCAAATAATCAATGTTTGGATTTTATTTGATTTAAATTGATTTAAAATGAAATAATTCATTAAAAAATCAAATTAAATAATAAAATTGATAAATGGTCACAAGGCTGAATCTAGGACACGTGTGTAGTGTGACAAGATCAAATCAAGCGGAAAAGAATGGGCTCATTTGACAAAATTTGAAGTTTTGGGGATAGTTGACTTTTGGCAAGTTTGCAAAAATGCCCAACTTCAACAATGCATAACTTCTTCAATTTTGAACTTTTGGAAGTGTTCTTGGACTTTTTAGAAAGCTTGATATGTCCTATAACCAACCCTTTTGATCCCATCACATTTTGATATTCCATGCTCAAGTTATAAGGTTTGGAAAAAAAAGATGTTTTTGTTGACTTTCAAAAATGACCTATAATGTCCAAATTTGTAACTTCTTGTGAGTGATTTTCTGATCTTGGGGCGTGAATATGGATTGTAGTAAATTGCATCCTATTAAAAATTAGCTTTGGATGGGTCATTTCTCATAAAGTATGAGAAAGTTATGCTTGGTCAAAGTTGAGTTGACTTTTCCTACAAAACCCTAATTTAGCAACTTTTGAGTCTTGATGAATTTTGAGCAATCCTTGATGAATCATGATCAACCCTTGATCAAATGATTAAATATACTTCAAAATTAGAATGTTGACAAAAAATATTGGAGTTTGACTGTATTTGGGTCACAGTTGACTTTTGCCCTAGCACAGTCGATTTTTGGACCCTTTGAGCAATTGACTGAGCAAACTTTCTCTGCAAGGCTTGAAATTTGAAAGGGATGAACTTGAGAACATATTAGGAAATTGGGGAGCACTTGAGGTCATTTGGATGCAAGGACCTTGATGCAACACAAAACCCTAATTTAAGGTTGACTGCCTTAGGAGATGGCTTAATTGTCCAACTCTTGAGCAATCTTGAACCATTCTTGGAGATTATTCTTGCAATGTCTTGGGAAATATCAGAGGGAAAATTTTGGGGTACAACACACGTGTATGAACCAGTTGAGTTGACACGGGGCGTATCGTGTGACACGGGCACTTGTGTCAAGGCCTGCCCTGCATTTTTGTTAAGTTTTCAACCCAGCTGAGCTGACACGGGCCATGTCGTGTGACACGGGCTCCCGTTTCATCCCCTAGCCTGGATTTTTGCTAAGTTATGGCTTTGATATGTCCTGTTGTATCCTCTTGAAAGCAAAAGCAAATGATGTTTGGATAAAGATATTACAGTTTGAGAAAATTTACCCCTTGAAGCGAAGAGTTTAGAACACATACGATGTTTTTGGGTGCAAAGTGGTGATTGATCGAGCTCCTTTGGATCTTCTTGAAGTTGTTCCAATCCTCACTTTATGCTGAAAGTTATTTAATCACTCCAACCAAGTCAAGTTGAAAGATACCGTTTTTGAGTTTAGAAGATGGTGACATTGATTTTACAGAAGTTGTTCTTATGTTTGGACAACTTTTATATGATGTATATGAAGTATTTGGATGGTTAGTTTGGGGAAAATTTTCAAGGTGTGCGAGGTTCAAAGATTTGGACTTCAAAGCTCAAAAGTGGAGGTTTTTTGGACAATTCTGGTTTTTTGAGAGTATAGAAGTTTTGAGGGCTTATTCATCTCTCTTATCTTGAAAATTATCTCTCTATTTATAGGCAAGAGGTTTTAAGACAAGGGTTGATCAGATTTTTCAAAATCATATGTTGTGGCTAGGTTGGATTGTACATGAAGCAAGCTTGAAGATCATAGTTCCAATGCTTTGTACTTTGCTTAATAGAGTTTTTGGACACTTTAAGCATGCTTGTATGATTTTATGTGTTGAGTGTGTGTAGAAGGAACAAGTTAGAAGCTCAAGAAGAGCTGACTTTGTGATTAAAGCTACTTTGCAAGAATGGCAATTTCAACTTTGTGCCAAAAATAGAAAGATCACTTGGACAATGCTTAAACCAAATGGACCATAGCTCAAAAGTTTGTGTAAGCATTAAATTATGATGAGATTTGCAAGTTAGAAGGCCTGAAACACAAGATTATGCAGCATAGCATGTAGATTGAATTATGTGTTCTTCATCAAAATGACTTATAATTCAAGAATAGATGCCCAACTTCATGGCTTTTAATCTCCTAGCTTAAGTATGATAAATTCATGATCTTGAATGTTTTGGAGAGATTGAAACATTTTTTACAACTTTCATGTTCACCATTTTGGCTAAATCAAACTGGAACTTGATGAAAATTGGCCAAGAAGTTGAGATGAAAATTGACCAAAACCTGTTGAAAATTTCTCTAAATGTTAGATGAAAATGTCATGACTTCATGGGCCTGTATCTTCAAATCTAGCCTTTTTTGAATATCAACCCTCTAATACAAAGTTGTATAATTCATCAAGATCTACAACTTTCATGTTGAAAGTTTTCTTTGAATCATCTTGCATCTTGGTGAAAAAATGTCATGAAGTAATGAAATTATCAAGTGTAAAAACACTTAGAAAATTTCAGTATTGGAAACTTTGACTTTTTTTGTTGACTTTCTTGACTTTATTGATTTTCTTGATGATCAAGGTTGATATTTTTGTAGGTCTTGATGAATTTTCATCTTTGAAATTTAATGTTGACCGAAAAGTCAAAGTTTGACTTTTTATGTATCGGTTGACTTTTCGTCAGTTGATCCAGATTTTGACTATCAAACCTTTGGTCCTGAGAAATAATTCGAGCCATGAAATTTGGTCAACATGTTGCATTTGAGTCCTTGGGATTATGTTTCAAGCCATTAGGTCATGTATTAGGTCAAAAATCCATGATCAGTCATTCTCAGTCAAAGCCCTAATTTGGAGGCTAAGTGCTTGGGAGGTGAACTTGTCTGATTAAACCCTTGAGAATTTTGAGATCCTTGGTGAGAAATGTATTGATAAAGGTGTGGGAAAATATTGGGGTACAACAACTTCCCCTATTTAATCTTCTTAAACCTGAAGAGTTAGATTGGTATGTTCGTCATTTGTAACTTGAAGGTGGAAGATGATTGAACACTAAAGTGCCCAGAAATTTGCAATCACTAGTGTACGTTGTAATGCTGCTAGTTGATTGTATCGGGAATGGGCTTAAAGATGCCATTTGGAGAGGTGATAAAAAGTTATCGGATATGGGCTTATAGATTCCATCCAAAGTAACTGTCGATAGAGATTGGAAGAAGTATCAGCATAAATCTTTGGTCGATTTATACGGAAATAGCAGATGTCTGTATTTGTCTTTGACTGGATAAGAATCAGAATAAATCTTAGGGTAGATTTAACTAAACCAGGGAAAGTGTCTACCGAAAACAAATCAGGATAAATCATTGTTCGATTTAAACTGCACCAACACAGGTCTAAAATGGTCTTTAACAGGATATCAAATCAGCATAAATCTTAGGATCGATTTAACTGAACTAGAGAAAGTGTCTACCAGAAACAAAATAGATAAATCATTGGTCGATTTAAACTGAACCAGCGGAGATCTTAAATGGTCTTTAACTGGATGTCGAATCAGCATAAATCTTATAATCGATTTAACTGAACCAGAGAAAGTGCCTATCGGGAAAAAAAATCAGGATAAACCATTAGTTGATTTAAACTGAAACATCGGAGGTCTTGAATAGTCTTTAACTGGATGTCGAATCAGCATAAATCTTAGGATCGATTTAACTGAACCATAGAAAGTGCCTATCGGAAACAAATCAGGATAAATCATTGGTCGATTTAAACTGAAACAACAGAGATCTTGAATGGTATTTAATTGGATGTTGAATCAGCATAAATCTTAGGATTGATTTAACTAAACCAGAGAAAGTATCTACTGGGAACAAATCAGGATAAATCATTGGTCGATTTAAACTGAACCATCCGAGGTCTTGAATGGTCTTTAACTGGATGATGAATCCGCATAAATCTTAGGAGTGATTTAATTGAACCAGATAAAGTGTCTACCAGAAACAAATCAGGATAAATCATTGGTCGATTTAAACTGAACCAACAGGGGTCTAAAATGGTCTTTAACTGGATAACTAATCAGCATAAATCTTAGGATTAATTTAACTGAACCAGAGAAAGTTTCTACCATAAACAAATCAGGATAAATCATTGATTGATTTAAGCTAAAATAGCAGAGGTCTAAAATGGTCTTTAACTGGATATCAAATAAGCATAAATCTTAGGATTGATTTAACTGAACCAGGGAAAGTGTCTACCGGAAACAAATCAGGATAAATCATTGGTCGGTTTAAACTAAACCAGCAGAGGTCTAAAATGGTCTTTAACTGGATATCGAATTAGCATAAATCTTAGGATTGATTTAACTGAACCAGAGAAAGTGCCTACCGGGAACAAATTAGGATAAATCATTGGTCGATTTAAACTGAACCAGCAGGGGTCTAAAATTATTTTTAATTGGATACCAAATCAGCATAAATCTTAGGACCGATTTAACTGAACCAGAGAAAGTGTCTACCAGAAACAAATCAAGATAAATCATTGGTCAATTTAAACTGAACCAGCAGAGGTCTTGTGAAGAAATTTTTTGTTGTTGATGGTATTCATCTTGGCGGCTGATCTTTCTTGAAAAGGTAAATAATTAGTTGTAGGCAATGTCATGATGTATGAAATGCATTATGTAATGATGTTCTCAAAATAAATGAGATTGTGCTATATATGTTTTGTATGCATATGTTATGATGTACAAATATTGTTAAAATATATCTTTGTTTTTTTTGGGAAGCTAAATCTCGAACCACTGCTGAGGAATTTTGGGAAGCTAAATCTTAGGCTACTGCTAGGGACGAAGAGTACGTGTATCTTCAACTGTCTGGAATGCTTCCGATGCGGATCCCTATTTTTTGTTTGAGGAAACTCTGCAGGGGATGTATTGACTTTTGTTTGAGGAAACTCTGCTGGGGAATGTTGATTTCTGCTTGAAGAGTGGAGCTCAGGAACCTTAGTCGTTTGTTGCTCTACTGGGGAATTTAATTCTTATATACCCTGACTGGGGATAAAAGATATTATTAAACTTCCGATTTTTCTGGGGAGAGTAAAGTTAACTGGTATTCTGGTTGAATTCCAGATTTTTACAGCAACTCTCTAGGGATAGTATCAACTCTACTGGATAAGAGGAGTTTTTCCAGTGATGTGTAATAGTCTGAGGAATAGACTCAAGCTGGGGAGATTGTATTCTATCGGGGAAATAAACCTTGTTAAGGAAGATATTCTGGAGATTTCACTGGGGAAACAAATTCTTCTAGGGAAGAACTTTGCAAGGTTTCTCTTTCAGTTTTGGAAGACCAAACTCGGCTGGGGAAGTGAATTTCTGAGAGATATGCTGATTGGAACTCCAAAAGGGAATTATGGAGAATTTAATCTGTGGGGAATAATCTCATAGAGGTGGCTCTGGAAACTTTATTGGGGATCCCCTTATGAAATGGATTATGTAGGGAATTATGGACATCATAAGTGTCATCCTGGATCTTTGATTAAATACTTATTCTTGTTCTTAGGCGTATATTTGTTAACAAATAATCATGTTCATATGCATATGTTCATTCAATTTTAGTCATTGGACATTTTTGCAATCAAAACGGAAAAAACAAAAGTTTGCACTTCAAAGTATTTTTGTATTGATGATTTGCCTATAAACAGACATTTTTGTACAAAGAGACGAAAATCCTAGTAAGAGGAAGTCGTCATGAAATGAAAAAGAATACAAAGTGAAAACAAATATATATATATATATATATATATATATATATATATATATATATATATATATATATATATATATATATATATATATATATATATATATATATATATATATAAACAGACGTTTTTGTACAAAGAGACGAAAATCCTAGTAAGAGGAAGTCGTCATGAAATGAAAAAGAATACAAAGTGAAAACAAATATATATATATATATATATATATATATATATATATATATATATATATATATATATATATATATATATATATATATATATATATATATATATATATATATATATATATATATATATATATATATATATATATATATATATATATATATATATAGCCATGTGGAAGTGATCTCATTGGGTTCCAACTCTACTATTTCCCATATGTCTTCGAACGTCTCATCCCTTACTGTCAGAAGAAGTTGATTGAACTGATCTTGTATCATTTGAATTTTTGACCTTGGTAATAAAGTTGGTTGTAGTGATCCAACGGGACATAGTCGTACACTTTTAATCCTTAACTTTTTCCTGGACCGCCCTTTCGGGTTTTCAGTCCACCAGGATACCCTTTTTTCCCAAGCCACCCTTGCGGGTTTTCGAATTGCCGGGTGTACAATCTTTTGTATATATCCCTAACTTTTTCCCGAACCCTTTTGGTTTGTTAAGATGCCCTTATTTTTTCCTAGGTATGTCAACTTAGCGGGTCATTCTTATGCGTAGTATTTTTTTACTATGTCCGCGTTCACAGGGTGCAGAAAATCTTTGTCATCCATAGTGGTTAGCATCATAGCACCGCCAGAGAAAATTTCTTGATAACAAATGGCCCTTCGTATGTATGAGTCCATTTACCCCTGGGATCGCCTTGTGGTAGAATAATGCGTTTTAATATCAAATCACAAGCCTGATATACTTAACGTTTGATCTTCTTGTTGAATGCCTTGATCATATGTTTTTGATAAATTTGACCATGACAGACAACAGCCAATCTCTTTTCATTGATCAAGTTCAACTGATCCAATATAGTCTGAACCCATTCATCTTCGCCTAAGTCTGTTTCTTTCATTATTCTTAGAGAAGGGATTTGCACTTCGATAGGCAGGAGAGCTTCCATGCCATAGACTAAAGAGAATGGGGTTGCCTCAGTTGATGTTCGCACCGAAGTACGATAGCCATGAAGAGAAAATGGTATCATCTCATTCCAATCTTTATAGGTCACCACCATCTTTTGCACAATCTTCTTTATGTTTTTTTTTCCTCTTCCACTGCGCCATTCATCTTAGGTCTGTATGGGGAAGAGTTGTGATGCTTGATCTTGAACTGCATGCAGATTTCAATAATCATAGCATTGTTGAGGTTGGTACCGTTGTCAGTGATGATCCTTTTGGGGATGTTGTATCGTTATATGAGGTAATGTTTGATGAACCGGGCTATAACATTCTTGGTAACTGAGGCAAATGAAGCCGCTACGACCCATTTGGTGAAGTAGTCAATGACGACGAGGATGAAACAATGTCCATTAGATGCAGTGGGTTTAATTTCTCTGATCATATCAATGCCCCATAATGAAAATTTCCATGGAGCAGTCATGACATTTAAAGGTATTGGAGGCACGTGAACTTTATCGGCATAAATCTAGCACTTATGGAAAGTCCTCGAGTGGTGGTGATAATCAGTTTCCATAGTCGACCAATAGTAACCAGCCCTCAGAATCTTCTTGGCCATAGTATATCCACTAGAGTGAGTACCAAAGATGCCTTCATGCATGTCCTCCACGATCTTCTCCATTTCTTTCTTGTCCATACAACGGAGAAGAGTAGAATCATGGTTTCGCTTGTACAAAATCCCATTGCTTAGAAAGAACCTGGCTGAGAACCTCCGTAGGAATTTCTTGTCGTTGATTTAGGCTCCCTCAAGATTGTGCTTCAAGATACATTTTCACCTCATGGTACCAAGGCTTCTCCTCATCAATGTTAATCTCGCCACAATAGTGTGTTGGTTCTTCGAATCTTTCGATAGTAATTTTGGGAGCTTTGTTGTCCCAATTGACCTTGAGCATAGATGACATCGTTGCTAAAGCATCTGCCAATTGATTTTCTTCCCTCGGGATATGCTCAAAGGTGACCTCCTTAAATTAAGGGATCAAGGTGAGCACAAGTTCTTTGTAAGGGATCAGATTTGGATGTTTGGTATCTCACTTTCCATTTAACTTGACTGATTACTAGGGCTGAGTCTCCGTATACACTTAGTAATTTGATTCTTAGGTCAATGTCAGCCTTTAGACCCAAGATGCATGCTTCATACTCAGCCATGTTGTTGGTACAATCAAAGCAAAGTCTGGCAGTGAAGGGTTTACAGAAACCTTCGGGAGAAATGATCACATCACTAATTCCATTACCAAGAACGTTGGAAGCTCAATCAAACACCATAGTCCATTGGGATCCTTGTCCAGGTCCTTCATATGGTCCAGGATTTACACAGTCAATTATCAACATGATATTCTCGTCCGGGAATTGAAAGTTCATAGATTGGTAGTCATCAACAGCTTGATGGGCCAAATGATCCACCAACACACTTCCTTTGATTGCTTTGTATGTAGTTTACTGGATATCATATTTAGTCAAGATCATTTGGCATATGGCTATTCTTCTGGAGAGAGTTGGCTTCTCGAAGACATACTTGATAGGATCCATCTTAGCAATCAATGGAGTGGTGTGAGTCAACATATGTTGTCTTAGCCGGCAAGAAGCCCATGCCAAAGTGCAGTAAGTTTTCTCGAGCAGTGAATATCTGGTTTCACAGTCGGTAAAATTTTTGCTAAGGTAGTATATTGTATGCTCTTTTAGGCCAGACTCATCATGTTGGCCCAGCACACACCTCATTGAATTCTCTAATACATTCAAGTACATGATCAGAGGTCTTCCTTCAACTAGAGGCATTAGGATCGGAGGTTCTTGTAAATACTCCTTGATCTTGTCAAAAGTTGTTTGGAAGTCGCCATTCCATCTGACTACCTGATCTTTCTTTAGCAGTTTGAAGATTGGCTCATAAGTAGCAGTTAAGTGGGAGATGAATCGGGAAATGTAGTTGAGTCGACCTAAGAAACCTCTGACCTCCTTCTTAGTACAGGGAGCTAGCATTTCTTGTATGGCTTTGACTTTTGCAGGATTGACTTCAATAGCTTTTCCACTAACAATGAAGCCTGGAATTTTTCCAGACCTCACCCCAAAGGTGCATTTGTTTGGATTTAGCCTCAGCTTGTATTTCTTCAACCTTTCAAATAGCTTGTGCAAGTGATCAAGGTGCTCTTCCTCAGTTTGGATATTGCAATCATGTCATCAACATAAACTTCTATCTCATGATGGATTGTGTTATGAAATAGAGCTACCATATCTTGTTGATAAGTCGCGCTTGCATTCTTCAAACCAAAAGGCATGACCTTATAACAGAAGGTACCCCACTATGAGATAAAAGTGGTTTTCTCCATGTCTCCAAGTGCCATTTTTATTTGATTGTAACCCGAGAAATTATCCATGAAAGAGAACACCTTATGTTGAGCTGTGTTATCAACTAAGACATTAATATGGGGTAGCGGGAAGTCGTCTTTGGGGCTTGACCTATTTAAATCCCTATAGTCTACACACATACGAACCTTTCCATCTTTGTTCGTCACTGGAACAACATTTGCAACCCATTGGGGATATGATGTTACTGCCAGGAAATCTGCATTGAACTATTTGATTACCTCAGCTTTGATCTTCTCAGACATATCTGGCCGCATGCGATGAAACTTTTATTTGATTGGAGGACAACCCTCTTTTATCGGCAGATGATGAACTATAATGTCAGTATCAAGTCCCGGCATGTCTTCATATGACCAAGCAAACACCTCAACATAGTCGTGCAACATATGGACCAATCTTCTCTTGACATCGCCTTCTAGGTTAGCGTCAATTTTGACTTCTTTCTTATCTTCCTCAGTACCCAAGTTTACCACTTCAATTGGTTCTTCATGCGGTTTAATGGCCTTTTCCTCTTGTATCAGGAGTCTGGCGAGTTCCCCGGGTATTTCACAATCTTCTTCACCTTTGTCTTAGGCTTGATAGATTGGATTTTCGAAGTCATAGATGGAAATCGCAGAATCATTGTCAATGAGATCCGGAGTGGATGTGGGTCTGCAAATGTGTGTGTGCATGTAAGGTCACATGGCTATTTGAAAATGCAGTAAAGTAAAACAAAGACAAAGATCGCAAAATTTGAATGCAAAATAGTCCAATGTTTTCATTAAAATGAGCATATGGCATATTAAAATGACAGACCCTTAACAAATGGACCATTGTGCCCCGGGCAAGGCACATGGCTTAAAGTCATTGTTTTAATGGAAATTACAGACAAAGTCTACAAAGTAAATAAAAACAGGAAATGGCAATTACTCCTGGCTGAAGGAGATTGGGATGAAGTCCTTGGTCTTCCAGTTGTTGAGTCCTCTACCAGCAGTCGGGTAGATCCAATCATCAAAGTCACAATCAGCATCAGAGTCTTCAAGAGCATTAACCTCATGGTTACTAATGCAGAGAGGTGGTTTCCCTACACGAGCACCTCTAACCTCCTTTTGAGCTTTGGAAGTGAAGCCCAAACCAAATTTGTTTAACTTATATGGGATATCAGGAATTTGTCCCCAAATGGTGCAACCTTTGTCTTCAACAACATCACGAGTATCTTTGAGAGAATCCATCCTTGGTGTATCTTTAGAAGCTTTTGGAGTATCAGGAGTGGCTTTAGAAACAACAACCATTGGAGAGACCACTTCGAATGCTTGACATGGGGTGTCAATGAACTCGCCATCCATTTCAACGTACTTGAATGAATTCAGATGACTGATCATAAACTCTTCTTCCCCACAACTGTTCCACTATCTTGTAATCACTTTTTCTGATAATTTTTAGAATCTCCTCCATCTCTTGGGTATATGGGTCCTCAACGGTAATATCTTTTGTGGGCGCCTCCGTCCTGGCAGGCTCAGTAATTTTTTCCTTTCCTCGAGTATCAGTAACAGGTTTAACAACAGTAATACAAATGGGTGTAGTTTTGGTTGTCGGAGGTGAAATCTTTGGAGAGAAGATCCTCCCCGTCCTAGTAACTTTACTTGATCCAACAATGTTTGTAATGTCAGCAATTTCATCTTTGGCAATCCATGAATCTTGTTTGATACCATGGTAATACACTTCCACCCCATAGTTCCAGGGCACAGCCTTATCAGAAGAGTAGGGAACTGGTCTCAGTGTGGTGATAATTAATGGAGTTATTTTTGGTTCAGTGGGAATCCTAATAAGACCTTTGGAGGTGATCCTAATAAGAGTGTTTGAGATAGTAATGATGGACACGTCTTCAAACTCTTAAGATACACTTTGGGTCAATCTTTTCACAGATGGATTTTTCTCAAATAGAATTTCATGGCTATTCATCAAGTGTTGGACACCTTTCTTTATCCACTCACAACCATTAATTTGTATAGCACAATGATAGCAGTCTTCAAAACAACCTGGAAATACACCGGCTTTCAGCAAATTCTTTTTAACAGTCTTCAAAGGAGTGGTCAAATCTTTGACGAAGGAAACAAAAGAGGCATCTTCAATAGCATTGACAGCCTTACCATGATTAGGCATGGGTGCGGTGATCACATTGGGAGTTGGTGGAGGATCAACTTCAATAGTCTTGTTATCAATCAGGTCTTGGATTTTGTTTTTTAATGCCCAACAGTCATTGGTATCATGTCCGGGACTATTTGAATGGAAAAGCACATTTTGCATTGGGATTATATTTTGGAGAAGCTATGTTAGGATTAGAAGGGGGATCTCGTAGTGTTACCAAATCAACTTTCAATAGTTGTTACAGAGCTTGAGACAGTTGCATATTGATTATAGTAAATTTTCTTCTCTGGGCATCTGGCGTTTGTTGATTGCTTTGTTGACGTAACCCTTGAGTGGGAGTTGGATTAGAAATCAATATTGCCCCCACTGAATGATGGAGGTCATTCTTAGCACGAATTCTTGATCCATACACGGCATTAGTCTATTTTTTACCAATAAATGGTTTTTTGACAGCATTAGAGGTGGATGTCGTGGGTATCTTCCTGCTTTTAATCCTGCTTTCAACCCTCTCGCCAGTTAAGATCAATTCAGTAAATCTGGATGATGAACTTCCAATCAACAAGTTGAAAAATGTACCAGTCAATGTTCCCATAAACATGTCTACCAATTCTATATCAGTTAGAGGTGGTTGTACCCTGCCAGCTAGGTCTCTCCACTTTTGGGCGTATTCCTTGAAGCCCTTATTTAAACCCATGGTCATGCCTTGTAGTTGCACTTGAGTTGGTGCAAGATCAACGTTATATTGATATTGGCGGTAAAAGGCAGCAGCCAAATCCTCCCAAGTATGGATATTATCCCCTTCCAATTGGTAAAACCACTCCAACTGCGTTCCCGATAGACTCTATTGGAAAAAATGCACCCATAGTTTCCTATCAATGGTGTGCAATTGAATCTTACGGACATATGATCTTAGATGAAGCTTCGGACATGAGACACCATCGTACTTGGAGAAGATAGGGATTTTAAATTTGTGAGGGATGACTACCCCAGGTACCAAACCCAAGTCTCCAAAGTCCAAGCTAGGCACAGCTTGGATCTCTACAGCCTTTAGTCTGTCTTCTAGATGCTTGTATTTGTCGTCGGTCGGTGGGTATTGCTCATCAGAATAATCCTCATCTTCATAGATTTGATTGTTTCCACCCCCCAGCATGGGTGCTTCTAGCATCTTCATATTGATTGTCATCCTCTTCAGAGGGAACCTCTTCAATTTGAACTTGTCGGTCAGGGCCTTTGAACCTCTTCCCCATGTTGATTACAACTTTCTTCTTGGTCTTCTTCTTCGTGACAAGAAGCACCATCATTTCTTGCTTCCCCTTGACTAAGTTGAGCAGAGTTTCTTAAAACTGAGAGTGTTGAGTCTGCATGTCCTTGACGGTTTTCTCAAGATCCATCTTATACTTAAATAAATAGTAGAAAGATGAGGAAACATGTGTCGAAAAACCTGTTTATGATATGATGCATGTTATGCGTATGCAATGTTTTCAAGTTTAAGATTTAAATTTGCTTAAACAAATAGGAAACAAAACATTAATTGTATTAATAAGTTCAAAGGTTATAGGTTTCCCCATGGGCTAACATTGAAAGAAAAATAATACAAAGAACTTATATAAAAAAAAGACTCAGGTCTCCCATGGATGCTTCCTCTTTGGACTGATGTAGGCATTAAAGTTTTGCTCCTCGTGAAGTCGCTTTGTGAGCTCCAACAGTTTTTTCTCGCTTGTGTAGAATTGGGATTCAACGGTGTCTCGCTCTCCCTTGAGTTGAATCCATGATCTTTGCAACTCCTCGAGACTAGTAGGCATGTCAGGATGAAGAATGGTGTAGGGAATGTCTCCTTCGGTAATAGGCTCCACAATTATTGGTAAGATAGTTGGATACGGCATCATGAGGTTTTAAGCATAAGATCTCAGCCACTTGAGATAAGGCTCCAAAGTAACAGAGTTCTTATGCCCCAAAGTATTGCTATCAACCTTGTTTACCATGCCCCAAGATCGTACAAATATTTGACAATAACCTTGGACATCGTTCTCATAGTCAAATACAATACCTTGGACAAGTGCGTCATGAGGACCATCCCTCTGAGCGTAACCAAACTGTCGTAGAGCCAAGAAAGGATTATAAGTGATACCTCCCCTAATGCCAAAGAGTTGGACATTAGGGAATTCCCCTCAATGATCAATGATGGTGATATCCTCCAAAGATCGGGAACACCAATGGATATCCAAATGCGAAAGTAACGTCATCCTTTGAGACCACTCCAAGCCTTGTTCGTTCTTCAAAACAAATCGAGGAAGGTTCTAAATAAATCACCTAGACAGCAACGGTATGCAACACATAAGGATCCCTCTTCTCTTCATGGTACGAGTGTTAAGAGAGTGCAAAATTTCTCCGAGCAAGGTAGGCACGGGGTTACGAGAGAGAAAAACTTTGATCGTATTCACATCTATAAGTTGGTCTGGATTAGGGAACAGTACCAACCTATAGATTAGAAGAGCCAAAACTTCTTCCAAAGCTTGCAAATCTAGAGCATCCCAAAACTATTGAGCCTTCTCAAACAGAAACTTGGCTAGGAAACCCTTGGCTCCGCTCCTTGTTTCCTAGTTGGCTACAATGTCATACTGTTACGAATGTAAGGCTAATGCAATCTCCTCAGGTCGTGGCTCTTTCTCTAGACCAGTGAAAGGCATTTGATCAAGAATAGGCACTCCCAATAGTTGAGAAAACTCTTCCATCATCGGCACCAATTGATAATCAGGAAATATGAAACAATGATGTTTAGGGTAAAAGAATTGAAAGAGCACACCCATCATTTTCTATTCAAAGCTTGAGGTGGCCAAGTTGAGAAGTCGACCATATCTTCGGGTGAACGGAGAATTCTCAGGAACCCTTGACGCTAACTCTTTGAGTTGAGGAGGCACTTTTACGAAGCCGATTCGGATGGTTTTTCTACGAGTGGAATCCATGTCCTACAAAACAGAACAAAAATAAATCCCAAGGTCCTTGAAATGGTTAGTGCAAATGCTATGGCATGATGTCAGGATGTTATGTACAAATAATCATATACAAGCAAAACAAACAAGTCCTTAAGTTTAGGCTTGCATGGGGTTTATAGGTAAGTACCCTCTTGAAGTTTAGTTGGTTCAACCTATCCTAGAAAGTAATCGGGTTCTAGGGAATCTTAATATCATTGATCTTTCTTCTTTGGGAAATATCTCAGCATAATCAATCTTTTCTTGCGGTTGAAATATCCCAAAAGTCTGATCTCAATGAGTGTAGTATCGAGTATCAACCAATCTCTAGCTTTCCATCGAAGTCGAACATCTCACTACTTCCTAATGGCCAAGTTGTTCAACTAAAGGTTCTACGGTCTGTTAGTGCTTCATGACACCACACAGCGGCCCCATATTCTCCTTGATTCAACACAAAGGATATCGGTACCCACAAATGTGTCACACTAACGTAGATATTGTTTCCACCATATCGGTCTATGATGTACAATCTCCATAATCTATTTATACTTACCTAATAATTTTCCCAGATCCGGGTAGAGGATTTATTCAAGACCCAAACATGGACCCAAAAATGTAAAGCAAACAAGTCAAACCAATGAAAGCATTTAAAGGTGATTTAGTCTCTAAGGTAACCCCACTTTTAAGTACTTTCCCCAGCAGAGTCGCCAGTTCTGTGATACGGTGGGAGAACTGACTTGGGTGTTTTACGTTTTATCGTAATTCTTGCGGATAGCAAGAGTCGCCACCGACTTTTCTTTTATCCAATAAAGGAAAGGGTGAAAAAACAGGAAAGACCTTTTGAGAATTTTTCTTGAGTTCGGGGGTAGGTTATGAAAAGGGAAGGTGTTAGCACCATTTTTATCCATAGTTATCTACGAGCTATTAGTTTCTAGCTCACTTTGAAAATGCTTTGTGAAATGTGTTTATGTTTGTTTTGAAAGTATTTTTGAAAAGTGCCTTCGTTTAGGAGAACTTTGTAATGTTTTTCGTTTCGGCAAAAATGTATACAAAGCGTTGACTTTTGAAAATATTTTATAAAAGTGTTGGTGTGTTTGAAAAGATATTTTTTTTGAAATGTTTATGAGAAAGCAACTACGAGCGTTCTACCTACTCAAAAGAAAGTCTTTGTTCTTTTCCTCCTCCTTTAGATAGTGTTATCTTACCATTAGTTAGTAAGAAACCATATCATTGGATGTGAAGGGACAAAAGTGGGTCATCGTACAGTCATAGAAGGCAACATTGTAATATACTTTAGCAATTTGTCGTAAGGGTCTAAGATCGTTTACCAAAGGCGTCATCGAGGGACTACGATCTTGTAATCGAGGGTGTTTGCTAAAGTATCCCACGTTCGAGGGACATGACTGTTTTATCTGAGGCAAAAAGTGTAGATTATCCTAGAGGTGCAAGTGTGTAAAGTGTTTTTGTTTTCATGCATTTTTGTCTTGAATTAGGGTTGTCTAGTATTGATTTTAAGTCTTGCCATACAAACCCTAATTACTAGCAATAATATGGAAAGCGATAAATTGCAGAATTTAAAAGTCATATGCTATTACAATACTTTCGGGGATGGGGGATACAAATTTATAAATAGGGATGACAAGTAAAAATAAATCCTAATTACTATTACAAGACTTTGACAATTACATAATTCATAATGTAAAAATGCGCAAGAAAATGCAAAGTGAAAAGAAATTGTTTTTTTAGGGTTTTTTGATAGAAAAGGTTTTGTAGTTGAAAAGAAAACCTAGGTCTAATTTAACTTTAAAATGAAAACTAAATGTTTTAGAAAAATGTTCTTGATGTTTCATTTAGAAAAAAGGTTTTATGGTGTTAGGTCATCTCCAAGCAATGCAATATGTCCAAAATAACCTAAAAAATCTCAAAATTAGGAAATTTGGTGTCTGAGCTGACACGGGCCGTGTTAGTGGACACGTGACCCTATGTCAAGACCTGTTCAATCTTCTCTGCACATTTTTGTTCCATCCAAATTGACGCGGGTCGTGTCATGTGACACGGGCACCCGTGTCAGCCCCTGCCTGCCTTTTTTGGCGTGTGTCTGAACCAGTTGAGTAGACACGGGTTGTGTCATGTGACACAGGCACCCGTGTCAAGGCCTGCCCTGCATTTTTGTTAAGTTTTCAACCCAGCTGAGCTGACACGGGTCGTGTCGTGTGACACGGGCGCTCATGTCAGCCCCTGGTCTAGCTTTTTGCTAAGTTATGGCTTTGATCTGTCCTGTTGTATCCTTTTGAAAGCAAAAGCAAATGATGTATGGATAAAGATATTACAGTTTGAGAAAATTTACCCCTAGAAGCGAAGAGTTTAGAACACGTATGGATGTTTATGGGTGCAAAGTGGTGATTGATCGAGCTCCTTTGGACCTTGTTGAAGTTGTTCCAATCCTCACTTTATACTGAAAGTTACTGAATCACTCTAACCAAGTCAAGTTGCAAGATGCCATTTTTGAGTTTGGAAGATGGTGATAGTGATTTTACAGAAGTTTTTCTTGTGTTTGAACAACTTCTATATGATGTATATGAAGTATTTGGATGGTTTGTTTGGGCAAAACTTGTAAGGTGTGAGAGGTTCAAAGATTTGGACTTCAAAGCTCAAAAGTGGAGGTTTTATGGACAATTCTAGTTTTTTGAGAGTATAGAAGTTTTGAGGGCTTGTTCATCTCTCTTATCTTGCAAATTATCTCTCTATTTATAGGCAAGAGGTTTTAAGATAAGGGTTGATCGGATTTTTCAAAATCACATGTTGTGGCTAGGTTGGATTGTACATGAAGCAAGCTTGAAGATCATAGTTCCAATGCTTTGCACTTTGCTTCATAGAGTTATTTGAAACTTTAAGCATGTTTGTTTGATTTTGTGTGTTGAGTGTGTGTAGAAGGAATAAGTTATAAGCTCAAGAAGAGCTGACTTTGTGATTAGAGCTACTTTGCAAGAATGGCAATGTCAACTTTGTGCCAAAAATGGAAAGATGACTTGGACAATGCTTAAACCAAATGGACCATAGCTCAAAAGTTTGTGTAAGCATTAAATTATGGTGATATTTACAAGTTAGAAGGCCTTCAACACAAGATTATGCATTATAGCATGTAGATTGAATTATGTGTTCTTCACTAAAATGACTTGTAATTCAAGAATGGATGTCCAACTTAATGCCTTTGAATCTCCTAGCTTAAGTATGATAAATTCATGCTCTTGAATGTTTTGGAAAGCTTGAAACATTTTTTACAACTTTTATGTTGACCATTTTGGCTAAATCAAACTAGAACTTGATGAAAATTGGCCAAGAAGTTGAGATAAAAACTGACCAAAACTTGTTGAAAATTTCTCTAAGTGTTAGATAAAAATGTCATGACTTCATGAGCCTGTATCTTCAAATCTAAGCATTTATTGAACATCAACCCTCTAATAAAAAGTTGTAGAATTCACCCTGGTCTACAACTTTCATGTTGAAAGTTTTCTTTGAATCATCTTGCATCTTGGTGAAAAAATGTCATGAAGTAATGAAATTATCAAGTGTAAAAACACTTAGAAAATTTCTAAGTATTGGAAACTTTGACTTTTTTTGTTGACTTTCTTGACTTTCTTGATTTTCTTGATGATCAAGTTTGATATTTTTGTAGGTCTTGATGAATTTTGATATTTGAAATTTAATATTGATCGAAAAGTCAAAGTTTGACTTTTTGTGTATCTGTTGACTTTTCGTCAGTTGATCCAGATTTTGACTATCAAACCTTTGGTCCTGAGAAATGATTTGAGCCATGAAATTAGGTAACATGTTACGTTTGAGTCCTTGAGATTATATTTCAAGTCATTAGATCGTGTGTTAGGTCAAAAATCCATGACCAATCATTCTCAGTCAAAGCCCTAATTTGGAGGCTCAGTGCTTGGGAGGTGAACTTGTCTAATCAAACCCTTGAGAATTTTGATATCTTTGGTGAGAAATTTCTTGAGAAAGGAGAGGGAAAATTTTGGGGTACAACAGTTACCCTATAGGTGCATGTGTGCAAAGTGTTTTGATTTCAAGTATTTCATCTTTGAATTAGGATTTTCTAATGTTGGTTTTAGTCTTGTCATGTAAACCCTAATTACTAACAATAAAAAGGAAAGTGATAAATTGCGGAATTTAAATGTCCTACGCTATTACAACGATTTGGGAATGGGGGGTACATGTTTGTGAATAGGGAGGAAAGCAATAAACCTAATTATCTATTACAAACCATTGAACATGAATGGTGATAGATTGTACAAAATGTAAACAAGATGAAGTAATTGTTTTTAGGGTTTTTGATAGAAAGGTTTAAAGATTAACCTAATCAACTAATTAATTTTAATTACAGGAGAAATTAATTAATTTTAACAAAACCTAAAATCTAAGTTAATTGAAATTAAGAAGAAAATAAAACCTAAGTCTAAATATTTTGTTTAGAAAATAATTTGAACGTTAATGTTAATTTGGAAAGAAAATGTTTTTACAATAGAAAAGAAATAATAAAATTTAATTTAATTAACAAAAATAAAATAAAGTGTTAAAAATGATATTTTTTAATTTACTCATTTAAGTAATTATATCTTTTTTGTATTTTTATTAAATAAAATAAGTAAATAAAGAAGGATAAAAAAATATGAAAAATGAGAAAAATGTTGGACATGTGGTGTAAAAGAAAATCAAAAGGCGGGAAAAGGAAAGAAAAGTTAGGCCCAATATAAAAAAAATAGTTTTTAAACAAAAAATAAATAAAAAGTGGGCCTGAACTATAGCAAAACCCGTGGTGCAGAAAGCAAGAGTGCCAAAAGCCCAATAAGCTTCTGCATTCGATCCAGCGTGGGTAATCCTTGAGGGAGTACGTTGGAAAATGTTTTTTGAGTTGTCTGATGTTGATCCTGTGACTATGAGTGATGGTGCATGATATGAAGGATGGGTTACCTGCATGGAATTACTGAAGGTCAGCCATATGGGTGGTGACAAGTGTCACTGCCTGATCTTAATTAAACAAAATACAAAAAAAAAACAAATAACTAAACAAAAGAAAAAGGGTGTTTCTCTCTTCCCTTTATGTTTTTATTCTCTGTCTTTCGTTGGAATGCTCTTATAGGTCTCTGCCGGAGACGATGAGTTGGTCGCGCCGGAAAACGCCTCCACGGCGAAGGTGGCAGCGAAGCTCCGATCGTAAATTTTTTTACATCTTTCACTTCATCTCTCTTCTCTAATTACACTTCTGGCTTTTGATTTTGCAGGAGGTGAGGGATTTGTGTTAGATATTGAAAGGGGTTTCGAAACCCTAACGGCTTGGACTTGCGATTTCCAGTTTAAATGAGGCGATGATGCAAGATTTGAGTTCAGCAACGTTAAAACAACCTCTTTGAAACGAGATCGGAGGTTTTAACGGCGATGACCCTTTCCGGTAATATCTTTCTGATCTTATTTGTATCTCGGTCCTCTTTCTGAGTTTGTCCGTGAACTTGCAATTTTTTTTCTTTTTCTGAAGAAATTTTGTGAAGGAAAGTGATGAGAAAATTAGGGTTTTTTTTTTGCTTTGTTTCTGTATATTTTTTATATGAATTGTATGTTGGGCTTTTTTGCTTTCTCTGTGAACGATTGAGGAAGATGATTTTTCAATCTAGGGTTTGTGGTTTTTTGCCACTGTGTTTTCTGTCCCTTCCTTTGTGAAATATGGCCTCTTTTGTATATTTTTTATGTACTATGGCCTCGTGAATTGTCCTTGTTGCTTGTTGGCCCTGTGAATTGTGATTTTCTGTACTATCCTTTCAACAACTTTTTTGGTTGAGCTGAGACATGACACTCATTTTACTGTCTTTGTAATTGTGCAGTCAATTACTTTTTGAGTTTATTTAACTTTACTATGAACCAAACAAATCTCTTTTTTATTCATTTGTTTGAGATTGGTAGTAAAGGTCTAGGCCTATGATTGATATTATAGTTCTGACTTTTATTGAAACAAATCAAAATAAGGCTTTTGATTGTTGCTTGAAACATGATGCTGGACTTTAATGAGTTTGCAATTCTGATTTGTGATGCTTCTTGTTTGGCTTTGTAGTGAATTCTTGGCTTGCTGTAACTGGGTTGGTCTTGTGATTTTTGTGATTTGCTATTGGGCTGGAACTGTGATGGAATTATGTTTTTGAACCTCTTTGAATTTGTCTTTTGTGAATCAATTTATTTGTGATTTGCAATAGACCTAGGCCTATGATTAAATCAGATTTTTGTATGAGGCTTTTTGGCACATGAACATGATTGAGAAACAACCTAAATTTGATTCCTATTACAAACCCTCATGATGAAATTTGGAAACTCTTGCTTGATAATTTCTTGGTTTATTTTCAAGTTTTGTTTTCTAACCAATTTCCCTTTTATTTTTGTTTCATGTGATGATTGATTATGGAAATGGCAAGGCAAATTGATGATTGATGATGGATAGTTGACAAGGATGGAAGGAAACCATGGCTAGCATGAAGGTGGAACCATGTTGGAAGGAAGCTTTGAAGTGTGAAGGCTTTTGAAGTCTTGCCTTATAATCTTATAGGATATATTAGAATGAGTTTAGAAACTCTCTTCGTTTGCCTTTGTCTTGTAATTTAAAGTGATTTAGGAACAAAAATCATTCAACCTTTTAATTCTTTTCAAAATGAAATTTGTAATACAAACTTTTTCCAAAGTGCTAGTAAAACAAGTTAAATCTTGAATGCAATATTTGAATTATTTTGACAATACTTTGAATAAAACTTTACATATTGAATGAATACAACAAGTCCCTTTGTAATACTTCTTTTAAAACCTCCCTTTGAGAAGTCCAAGAAAACCTTGAATCATACTTCCAAAATAATGACCAAGTGATAAGGAATCTTATGATAAAATTGGATAGAAAGAGGAAGATGTAATGTGACTAAGAAATAAACTTCATGAAATTGACTCTAAACTCAAGCTAAAATTAACTTCAAGTTTGTATTTTTTAAGAACCACAAAAAGGATACACTTGCAAAGAAGAAGACTCCTAAGAACCATGATTAAGCCCAAGTATCAAAACATTATTTCAAGGCTTATAAGACCAAAGTCTCCATAGTTGAGTGACAACCTCATATCAATAGAAAATATGAATTGCCTGATTAAGCCAAATGTAGGCCTGGCTTGATCCACAGTAAAGAAAGGTACCTTCATGAACAAGTTAGCTTCAAAATCTTTCTCTTGCGTTTCTTCAACCATAGGAAATATGATGTTGAAACATGATCATTATCCTCAACTTTGACCAAAACTCCACTTGGTCAACAATTGACTTTTGTTGACTTTTGCTCAGATGACCCAAATCATCAAGATCAAGTAATTGAACTTCAAATAATGCCATCCAAGAGTCCATACTCCATATGAGCATGCCTTATGACATATTTGAGTCATTGAGAACCAAGAGTTTGAAAGGGGCCATCACCCTAATTTCTGATTGAATATCTTAGGAGATGGTAACTGAAGATCAAACCCTAATATCTTAAAGATTTTTGAGAAACCCAAAGAGCCAATGATCTTGAAAGAAACTCATGAACATGAGATCCCACCCAACTTTCCTTGAGAAGATCAATCTCTTGCTTGGTGGATA
Organism: Vicia faba; assembly: GCA_948472305.1. Taxonomy (NCBI): domain Eukaryota; kingdom Viridiplantae; phylum Streptophyta; class Magnoliopsida; order Fabales; family Fabaceae; genus Vicia; species Vicia faba. Next base: position 1,163,717,814 of record OX451736.1, read on the forward strand.
ATCTTGAGCCCATCATAATGTATGAAGTGCATATAATGAAACATAAGCCACTAAAGGTAAAAATGAATAGGGAAAACTTTGGGGTATAACACATACCTAAACCGATTTGCTTCATTTGCTTTGTATCTCTTTCTACGGTGAAATTTGGCCTAAACTAAGGGTTCCATTGAAATCGCAAGGCCCAAATTAGGGGGTAGGGTCTCTGGGAATCACTAACGCTTCGTGTTTTTGCAGGTTAAATAACGAGCTCGCCGTAGAAGAAGACCGGAGCTAGGGCTCCGGCGCTTCTCCGGTCTAGTTATTTGAGTTTATAATATATTTAATTATTGTCACTGAATGACCGGATGAGACAGCCACCCCAGTGGAAAGCGCGTGCATGATAAGGCATTTGTGTACCAAGGCGTGGGTTCAATCCTGCCTTTTGGAATTTTGTTTTTCATAATTTCCCAATTCTTGCAGGTTTACTACATAGCGTGCTGATTTTGTTCTACTAACACCAAAGCACGTTGGGCGCAGTGGTAAATCGTGCAGCGTGGAAGGCTAAGGGCGTGGGTTCAACACCCGCCCCTGGCATTTTACTTGATTTTGCTTCTAATTTGTTTTCTTTCTAATTTCTTCCTTAACCCTAGTTTTGGTAAACTTAATCTTTTTTTAAATTAATCAACAAAACCTTTTTTTTGGCAAACCCTAAAAATAATTAGGTTTTAGTTTTTTTTAAATTTAATTAATTAAATTTTTATTAATTAAAATCAATTCGTTTTTTTTAGGTTTATTTTAATCATCATCAAAAAAACCTTTTTCATAAAAAATCGCCAAAAAACATTTATTGTTCTATTTGCATCTTATTTTTTTTGTTTTCATAGATAAATTGTATAGGATGTTATCGTGAATGTAATAGTGTATCTTTTATCTTCCCGCGTTTTTCATTATTGTAACTGTTTCGGTTTGTAATAGTTTAGGGTTTTTATTTTATGCACTCTACTATTATGTAACTGTCCCAAGGCCATGTAATAGCGTAGGAACTTTACTTTCCGCATTTTTTTACTTACTCTTACTATTAGTAACTAGGGTTTGTATGAAAAGACGAAAACCAAACGATAGAAAACCCTAACTGCAAAGATAAATAACTGAATATAACACATTCGCACACTTGTACCTCTAGGATAGTCACTCTTGTTGCCTTCGAAATAAAACGGTCATGTCCCTCGAAAGTGGGAAAGCTTTAGCAAAGTCCCTCGAATAAAAGATCATAGTCCCTCGATGACCCTTTCGGCGTTGCCTTTCGGTAAATGATCTAGTCCCTTATGAAAATTGCTAAAGCGTCCTTTCACATCCAACGATTGAGCTTCCTACTAACTAACGGTATGGATAACACTATCTAAAGGAGGAGGAAAAGTACAAGAACGACCTTGAGTGAGTGGAACTGTTAATCGCTTGCTCATAAATTTCTCAAAAATAAAACATTTTACACAAACACTTTCAAAGATATTTTCAAAACACTTTGTACGCATTCTTGAGGATCGATACAAGAATCATTACAAAGTTTCGCCTTACATTGGCATTTTCAAAATATTTTTCAAACACACACACACAAAAAGAAAATTTTCAAAGTGAGCTAAGTGATTAAGAGCCCGTAGATAACTACGGATGAAAAGGGTGCTAACACATTCCCTTTTCATAACCTACCCCCTGAACTCAAAATCTTAAGTGGTCTTTCCTATTCTTTTCACCCATTCCTTATTAGATAAAAGAAAATTAGGTGGTGACTCTTACTAACTGCATCATTTGCGATAAAACGCATAACAAGTCAGTTCTCCCATCATATTACACTCATACCAAATGTCTAACTCAGAGAGTTCTAACAAACATTTAAGCATCATATTAGCCATGTCAGGTCGATCGAGCAACTGCTGTACTGGTTGGTCTGTTCAGACCACAATCGTGTGAACTAGGAAGTAGTGTCTTAGTCTCCTTGTTGCATTAATGAGCTCCCGGGCAACCTTATCGATCTGCTGGTACATTATTTCGGGACCTTGCAAGGCTTTACTCGTGAAGTAAATGAGCTTCTTCCCATCGGGTGTTTCTCGAATCATGGCCTTGGACGTCACGACCAGATAGAGGTAGAGAATTTCTTCCTTGTCTGGTCGTGAAAGAATGGGTGTATGTGATAGTACCCGTTTAAGGTGGAAGAGAGCACGTTCGCACTCCTCAGTCCACTCAAATAGTGCTTCCTTGCAGAGAAGTTTAAATAGGGGGAGTGCATGCTGGGAAGATTTTGCCACGAAGCGTGATAAGGAAGTGAGCATTCTGTTTAGGATTTGGATTGATTTCTTCGAGTTCGATGTCGGGAACTCAAAGAATTCCCGACATTTAAGTAGAAATCGAGAAACTTTCCTGCCCGTACGTAGAAGGTGCACTTTTCTGGGTTGAATCACATTCTGCATTTCCTTGTTTTGTCGAAGACTTTCTTCATGTGAAGCGCATGTTCAATTTCCTCTTGGCATTTTAAGGTCATTTCGTCCATGTATACTTTGAGCATGTCTCCAATTTCTCCTCGGAAGACTTTTTTCATCATTCACTGATACGTAACGCCAGCGTTCTTCAGGCTGAAGGACATTATGTTGTAGTAATAGTTGCCCGACTCAGTTAAGAAGGCCGTGTATTTTTTGTCCATCTTTGCCATGGGGATCTGGTTGTACCCAGAATATGCGTCCATGAAAGATAGAAATTTAAAACCTGTAGAATTATCGACTAACTTATCTATATTGGGGAGGGGATAAGCGTATTTAAGGCGAGCCCTATTGAGATTGGCATTGTCAACACACATACGCCACTTTACATTAGATTTTTTCACGTGCACTACATTGGAGAGCCAGGTTGTGTAATGGGCTTCACAAATAAAATTCGCCTCTATGAGGTCTTTTACAGCCTGCTCGGCAGCCTCCGATTTTTCCGGAGACTGCTTGCGTCTATGCTGAGCAACTGCCTTAAGGGCATGGTCTATAGTTAGATGATGACAAGTTATCTCTAGATCCAGGCAAGGCATCTCTGTTGTGCTCCAGGAGAAATAATCTGCATTTTCCTGTAGGCACGTCTTCAGTTGTCTCTTCGCCAAGTCGGGGAGGTCAACGCTAATTTTGACCCTTTTGGAAGGGTCACTGCTGAGAGGGACAATTTCAAACTCTCCATCTAGAATTGGTCTCATAAGGTGTGTAGGCTTGTGGGTTCTCGTTAATGAGGGCGAGCCTTCTACGTCCATCATGGGTTCTTTCCCCTTTTGCTGCTGCTCCCTGAGGTCTTCCTTTGTGAAGTGACAGTTTAGGTCGATCGCGTCGACATACGACAGCGAATTTGGCTCTTCAAAATTGTTAGGGAGAGCAGGTCTATTAGATGCTCTGAGATGTGTGTTGGTGGAGCTTAAACCTTTGGTAACTGCTTCAAAACATCTCCTAACGGCCTGAATGTCCCCGTGGAGGATGGCAACAAGGCCATCGGCAGTGTAGTACTTCATTTTTAGGTGCACAGTGGAGGGCACCGCTATTGGTTCGGCCAAGGTGGGTCTCATAAAAATGCATTGATACAATGATGGGCAGTCCACTATGAGGAACTGGGTCTTGATGGCTCTGGCTGTTTCTCCTGCCCCAAAGGTGATGATCAGTTCAATATATCCCCAGGGTTTGTGATGGAGCCATTAAATCCCTAGAGATCAGAACCTATGTACGGGGTTAGGTGGGTCTTATTCAGCTCCAAGGTGTTGAACAGCTAGGAATACATTATATTGATCGAGTTGCTTTGGTCGACCAAAATGCGCCTAACATTGAAGTTTGACATGTGTGCTCGCATGAGAAAAGGATATTAGAGTTAGTAGATTCTCCTAGAAACTCTTCCCGATAAAACTCCAGGGGGAGGGAGCCTCCTCTGAACTTTTCGAGGGTGGCACTCATGTTAGACTTAGCTTGCATCATCTGCTTGAATCTTCTCTTCACCAAGCCTACAATGCATTTGTTAAATCCACCGCCCGAATAACCATTGTTGTTGGGAAGGATTGTGTGGTGAGAAGTATAGGGGGACCTCATCCATGTCGGAGAAATAAAAATTTGTTGTCCTCGTGATGCTCATAGCGACAGGAATGAAAGCTTTGTCTGGGGAGGTACTTGTTTCCTCGACTTGTTTAAATTCGGGAGCGTCTTCCCGAGGAGATTCCTTCTTTTTGTATTATTTGAGATGCATATCCCAGATGAGGATCTCAATGCATCTTTGAGGTGGATGCAGCCTTCCGTCGTATACCCGTGACTTTTATGAAACCAGCAGTACTTGTTTTTGTCTGTCCCTATCTTGGATGGTGTTTGTCGGGGAAAGTGAACCCTGACTTGCTTGAATTCTGCATTTGTGCAGTCGGTCAAAATCTTCTCGCGCGAGACGTTAAGAGGGGTGTAGTCATGGAAACGACCAGGTGGCACCTTGTAGTCTCGAGACTCCTGGGGATTGTCTTTCCTTTTCTTTTCTCCTCGATGGGATATCGAGGGTTCATCATTCCTTGATACCTTCGCATTTTCTCTATGTCACGAGTCTCGCGCGTTCTTAGTTGCCTCTTTCTCCTCATACTAGATGTACGCATGTGCTTTGAGAAGGAGAGCATCCAGAGTGGTCGGTGATTCAATGCCAAATTCCTTGGCAAAGTCACTACGAGGACGGAGCCCGTGCTCGAGGAGATACTTCTTCATACCATCAGTCCTGGAGACTTGTACAACTTCCTTGTTAAAACATTAAATATACACTCTGAGGGATTCATACCTCGCTTGGATGATTTCCTCCAGCGATGCTTCTGACTTGGGATGTCAGCATAATGCCGTGAAATTCTAGGAAAATTATCGTCTCAAGTTCTTCCATGACATGATGGATTTATCAAGAAGACTCTTGTACCATACCATGGCTCCTTTCATGAGCGTCGTAGGAAAAAACCTGCATTTGATTTCTCTTATGACCCCCTGTAGTCGAGTAGCGCGTCAATGTTCTCAATGTACTTGTCTGGGTTTGCGGTCCCACCATACCTCCCCAAGTTCGGGGGATTCTCCAGCCCGAATGGGAGTGCGGTCTCCATGATCTCTCTAGATAACGGGCCACGGGACTTGTCGTTGTCGCTTCGGTCGGGAGATGACAGAAGAGAATGGTTATTTATTCCTTGTCAGGGGTTGTTATCCCGACAGGAGATATGCTTCTTGGATACTGCTTTGGCTTGGGCGACAGCGAGTGGTCTTGACCAAGCCATTGATTTTTCTTTGTATTTTTGGAGATCAGAGAATGTCGATCTTTACAGGGAAGAGTGTAACCTCGTTTCTTGATGGAAGAAACCTTCTGCTTCTCCCATGTAAGAAGACGACCACGTCTTGGCGATGATGGACTGCATAAGTCATAACATCGGTGTCTTTGAGGAGGAGACTTTGACTAATTTTATTCCCAATCCTATTGCTCTATTGTTGGATTAGGGCATTGGTTTGGTTGAGGGCAACGAGCAGAGCTGCCATGGCCAGATCAGCGTTGGGTGAAATTATAACTGGTTGAAAGATGGATGGCATTTCCTCTTCGGGCTTCTTGGATTTCTGGTTTTTCAAGAAGTGAACATCGTCGCGGCTGGCGTCAATCGAGTCGGGGAATATGGTTCGAACATCTTTAATGTCAGGGATATCCTCGAGATGAGGAGGTTCTTCATTTCCATCATCCTTGCGGACGGGGGAAAGCACAGTCTTTCTAGAAAGATGGTGGTCATCATGATCGACCATGATAGGAGTGTTGAAAGACACTTTAGTCTATTGTTTCAAGGAAAAATAAGACAGGGAAGACAACAGACGGTGCCACTGATCTTACTAGTTGATCAAAACCTAAAATGGGTCAAGAAGATGACGTCTGCTTTGCTGGAAATCTAAGGAGAGGATGGGGTGTACCTGCAAGGCACTCTGACGCTCAAGTAAGAAAGAGTGCAAAGAGATAGAAGAAAGAGATTAGGGTTTTTAGAGTGATTATTGGATACCCGGCCCTCACAAGTGTGATGGTTTATATAATTCCCTCGATTCATAGCCATTGGTTCCTATTTTTGGGCCTAGACATTAGGTTCCTAAAAAATAGGTAACTGCCAGGACTTGGTCAAAACCGCCATCCATCCTCTTAACTAGCCATTTCTCTGAGCAAGGAGGATAATACAAGTAGATGCGTCTATGGGAGCTTCCTGGTTGTCTGATCTAAAGGTGTCGGGAAGACCTGAAGGTGGACGTTGATGCGGGCAGACGCGTGGCCAGGGCAGTGTTATCCTCGCCAGCCTTGTGGTGTAGTCGACCATACATGCTCGACCAAAGACCATAGTTAGTGGGCCAAAGTTGTTGAGCCATACTGAAGGTAGAAGCGGATTGGGCCAATTCTAGTCATTGGACCAGTCCAGAACAATTTTTATTTTCCATTTATTTTGATATTTATTTGAAATTTCTTTGTGGATATGATTAATGGACCTAGTTTTGTGAATTAGGGTTTGATTGTTGACCTTTCCCTTTGATTATTGATCCCAATTTTTGCACACACTTAGGCACATGTATATAGGACCTTTTAGTTTCCATTTTATGCCTTGATCATTTATTTCAGGTCATGGTTGAATTTTTTGAAACTTAACTTATGTGATCAATGGTTGGTGTGCTTGCTTGATGTTTGAGGTGGTTTGAGCAATTTTTGTATAAACTTTTAGGCACACTTAGAGTACTTGTTATCCCCTTACTTCATATAGTTTTGATTATTTTCTAATCCATTTTTAATACTTTTCAAGTATTCCTTTTGTATAATACAATGCTTCCTTAATTACTTGATTGCTCATATACATTGTGGAGATGTTTAGAGGTGTACTTGTGCAACCATTTAGGGATTGTGATTTCCTTTTATTCTTGCTTGATATACCATATGGTAAAACCTTCTCACCTCCTTTTATAGGTAATTCCATGTCCATTTGATTGTGCTTACAATTGATTGAAACTTGTCATGCATGCTTGTCTGTCTTTGGTGTCTTTCCTTAAGCTTCTCATGCTATTTATTCTTGATGATTAGGATACTTGTGTGATTGATATTATATTTCCTTTATCTATGACTTCTTTGATTTTAATACCTCTTTTCCTTTTCTTATTTGATCGTTGGATTATTTATGTTGGTGATGATCCATTAGGTGATACACTAGGGTTTGTTTGCCAATTTCTTGACCCTCTCCTATGCATAAACACTTGATGTCTTAAAGCCATGATAGATATGGAATACCATGTGTATTCTTATGATTTTTTTCACATAAATGCTTCATCACATGTTTACTTGATCATTTCTTTGCCATGATTTGAGGATTCTTTTTAAGGATGACAATGTGTGAAATTGTTTTCTTTGTTTGATCATTGTTAAAAGTGATGTTTGTGTGAGCTATTAAAAACTTTGGGATGTGTTTAAATTTAATCTATTTTTCTTGTTTTCCCTATCTCATTCCCCACATTGCTATCCCTTTGTCTTACTTTTTAACACTTATTGATTAGAGGGACTATTTTCCACCTAAGGATGTTTGTGACTATGTGCTTGTATGATTTTGTTGTGATTCTTTTCCAAGAATGAATGTATGAGTATTATGAGTCCTTTAAGACCTTTCTGACTTCTTAACTATTTCACTCCACTTCACCTTCTCATGCCATGTTAGATTATGTGATTAACACATAGGGCTTTGCATGCTAGTGTGCTTAGGTGTTTGTCTTCTCTTGTGTTCCTAATGTCCATACCTTTTATGAATGACCCCTAGGGATTATTTGACATGTATTTATGTTTAATTTTATGTTAAGTTTCTACCTTATAAGTGGTTGATACATGATTAGTACTTGAGCTAATGTTTGCAACTTATTTGAGCTTTATCCCTTCCTACCATGCATAGTTATTGTGATTAGGTGATGTTGGATAATCTGAGGCTTTTTTGATGTGATTAGATGTCTTAAAGCATGTTTAGACTTAGGTATATACCTCTTGTCTCATCTTGTTTTGTTTCTTTGTTCAAATAAAATTGATGAAGTGTTTGCTCCCTTTGAGTGTTTACATCCTCTGCTTACCTAGTTAGATTGTTTTCTCTTCCTCTTGACCCTTGATGCTTTATTTAGGATAGAGTTAGACCTATAACATGTTAGGGATAGAAACTTAGACTTATTTGGTATATTATCATGACATGTCCATTTTATTTCTTAGTCATTGTTTATTTGCTTTGCTTCCTTACTTGTTCATGTGAGGTAACATCTTAGGGTTTAGAGATGTTCATCTCTTGTATGCTTTGACATTTCTCTTTTATGGATTGATGTATGGTTTTTAATTAGCATCTTCTTTTATTATCTTACTTTGATGAAATGAATGCTACTTGTCTAAGTCCTCTTTGTGTTATCTTTGATCCTTGCTTGTTATAATGTCATCTTATGCAATGTTTGATCATGTGTTCCCCATAGGATTTATCTGGTTCATTCTTGTTAAAAGCTGAACTAAAGTAGACTCTAGGATTGATATCCATGCATGAAAAAATTAGGTAGTTCCCTTAATCCTTACTCATAGGTCCATCTTGCATGCTAACATTACGTAGTTTTCCCTTTATCCTAACTTTAGGTCTATCATTGCATAACAATATTAAGACTTGAGTTTCC